>OY982970.1:17679189-19001868 GCA_963890685.1 Plagodis pulveraria | reverse complement strand
TTTATAGAGAATAACTTTTTACTTTTTTATACATATTTATATTATTTTTGGACTTTTAGGAGATAGAAATAAAATAAATTTGTTAAGTAAAATAAACATTTTTAGTATCTATAGGCATTGTAACAAAAGTAGTACTTTTTTAATAACTAAGAGGAGACCATCTTCTTTTATTTAGCCTTATAAAAAATAACAACTAAAAACTTCTAATTGCCCTTTATTTCAGGGCCTAATGAGATAAGATACAATAATAAAATAAAAATATCTAAACATAATTAGTCTTCATGAGATCATAGTTGATTCAAATCAGCACAATTTATACAAAAAAAACATGCGTGCTCTAAACATATAGGTACTTCGCATCGCTCGCAACCATACTTGGTCTTTCGATCTTTTCTTCTCTCTCATTCCAAACATCTTGTTACACGTCTTAGCATCTTCTTTGGTGGTTCCACACTTGGTTCACCAAGTAAGACTTACATATGCGCTTACAAGAATCCCTTGGAATTCGTGGATTATTTTTGCGGTTTCTCAGGTGGTCTTCAATCAAAGCCATTCCCAGATCACGAATAAACTTCAGCCACTATGAGACCTGCAAACATATACACAGACGATTAAAGTAATTAAAAAAACAAAATAAATAGATATTTATGTAAAAATAGGTATATTTTTCATGTCAAACTACTTACCTTTTAGACGACGTGCTGAACTACGTGGGGTTTGTGACACCCTGCCACAATTTGTGAGCAACTGTCTGCTGCACCTGCGATGCTACTACTAAATCACTATTACTATGCGACCCGGCAACGTCGCAACTCCAGCTACTCGATGTTTCGTGAAATTCGCGCAGCCGTTTAAAAAGATACGACGATTTTAGTTTCGCTGGGGTTTATTAAACCCCACGTGGTTCACGGAAGGTTAAATACTTTGTTCCGCTTGAGATAACGCTAAATGAGTGTATAATAACCGTAGTGGATCCTAGAAGTTATATAAATAACGAACGTAACTATTCTAATAAAACCTACTCAAAGTAGTGAACGTAAAGATGAGCTTCAAAAACAAAGTGGCACTTGTAACTGGAGGTAGTTCAGGAATCGGAGCTGCCACCGCAATTTTATTTGCCAAAGAAGGAGCTCACGTTGCTATTGTCGGCAGAAACGAAGTCAAACTCAAAAAAATCGAAGAAGAAATTTGCAAAGTTGGGAAAAAGCCTTTGGTGCTCAGAGCAGTTAGCGTAGAAGCTGAAGCTCGAACTCTAGTGAAAAAAACCGTCGAT
Source organism: Plagodis pulveraria (assembly GCA_963890685.1). Lineage (NCBI taxonomy): Eukaryota > Metazoa > Arthropoda > Insecta > Lepidoptera > Geometridae > Plagodis > Plagodis pulveraria. The sequence goes on along the minus strand of OY982970.1, from coordinate 19,000,595 downwards.
AAATTTGGAAAACTAGATGTCCTAGTTAACAATGCAGGTATTATGAGATACATATCAATTTTTGATGAAAATCTGCTTCAAGCATACGATGATATGATGAATACGAATCTACGAGCTACAGTTTTGCTGACAAATCTTGCTGCACCACATTTGATCAAGACTAAAGGAAGCATTATTAACATATCAAGTGTTGCTGGATCATCTACTTTAGGCAAAGTATCTCCTGGATTAGGACCTTATGGTACAACAAAGGCTGGTATGGATCATTTTTCTCGATTTTCCGCTTTTGAATTAGCTGAAAAGGGCGTACGAGTGAACATAATCAGTCCTGGGCCAGTGAAAACTGATGTTATAGAAAATGCTGGACAAGATGCAGATTGGAAAGTGTTAGGTAAGGGTACCCCTTTGATGTCATTTGCTATGCCTGAAGAGGTGGGCGACTTAATTCTCTACTTGGCTAGTGATAAAGCGAGAAGCATTACTGGAGGTAATTACTTAATTGACTGTGGCATGAAATTGATTTGCTGATGGTTTTGTAGATATATTAAGGTCTTCAAGCTTTATTTCGCTATCTATCTATATATGTTTTTATGTAATGGTTTCAATCCGTATATTAGTATAAAATGAAAGAAATGTCGATATACCATAATCTTCACGGTTGGCAGGCGGCTTGGGGATCGCAGTTTAATATATCAGTTCCTCAGAAGGCGCTGCTGCCCACCTTCTGGTAATTTACCTTTGGCCGCCTCTTACGACACCCACAGTTAGCATTGGGAGAGTGACATTCTAGCCCGGCACCCCACGGGGTTTACTGTACTCAAACATATTCACACAGATTGCACACACACCACGATGACTGAAAAACCAATAATATTGGCGAGGTTGCGTGTTTTATGTCCATGCACTATTTGAAATGTCGGGCTAAAGACATTGGAGAGGCGTGAATTTTTAGATTGCAATATCTGTAATGCAGTATATATTAGGACATTGGCTCAATAGGTGTACTAAGGAGTGGAGATCACATGCAATATAACTTTTCAAGTCCCAGTTTTTTTTTACATCGTCCAGTGTTTGTATGACCGAGTCAGCTTAATGTATTAAAAACTATTGTAAATTGTGAAATGTTAGATAAATAAGAATTCAGTAATGGAATACTAAAATAGAGCACATCATACCTATAATAAAACTATACGTAATAAGTAGCTATGTTTTAATATTTTTTTGTTGGCATGTAAACAATCTATTTTTAAGGTTTCCTACCAGAACGGTAAGTACCCTTATAAGAAGTTTCACTGTGTTCGTTGGCCTGTTTTCGTAATAACATGTCGTCGTAATATCGTAATATGACGAACATATTTTTGTGATATCCGACCGAAATCAATGCATGATTTGTTTGAATAAATCTAGTTATACCCAACCCATCATGGTGGGTTATTGTCTCAATGTATGATTTAACTTGCATGTGACAAATTTTTATAACTCTTTCTGGGGCATATGGTACTAGTGACCAATAAATGGTAGTAAAATAATTGCTCAATAACTAGGAAAAGCAGGCGGCCAATCATAAAAACGAATCCAAAACATTTTACAATTAGGTATGTACTTCATTCGTTCTTTGATTTGGCGCTTGGAAATGATCGCATCCGATTGATTGCGTCAAGGTCATGTTGTTTTGCCGCACTTTTTAAACCACGCTCGCCGCGTTAAAGTTTATGTACGTATTTAAAGCGCTCGTAGCGAAGTTTGCTTAGCTGTTCTTAACCGAGCAACGTCCGCCGCGGTCATGAGTTGGATGGGTGACCGCTAGTGACATTACTACTGAGCGCTTCACCTTCGACCACATTATCACTTATCATCAGGTGAGAAGGTGGTCAAAGGCTAACCTATCAGGCATAAAAAAGAACGTTCTACTGTTTTTGAGCTTGATTTACATTTCTATACATATTAAATTTATTCGAAGTACCTAGGCAAGCACTCGTAAATGGCGATGATTAAATACGATGCCTAGTACGAGCCAGACAAATAATACTTTGGTAATGAAAATATGATGCATAACTTATCTAAACTAATAATGAAAAGAGATAGATTTGATTGTTTGTTTGCAATGAATAGGCTCTGAAAAATGCACCGATTTGAAAATTATATAATTGAAATTGAAAATTATAGGCGATAGAATACATTCAAAAAGTTGTTTTTTATTTATACCTATATACTTTGAATTATTGTTTTTATTGTTCGGGGCGGGCCGCTAGTTATACAGGACGTCCCACGGCGATGCCACATGGAGCATGATGCCACACACCTTGAATATTGTAGATGGAACATTTTACTGAAAGAAGACATTATTTAAATTATATACATAATACATATTAAAAAAAAAATTAAACTGCATTCATAGATATTTAAATAATAACATGGTTGAACCGGGAATCGAACCCGTGACACGAGACAAATAATCATCCTGTAGCTTTATCATACCGATCGAAAGATTTCATAACAAAGATTATTTTTTGCTAAGTAACATTGTCTAAGAAATAAAAGGAAGACCATGAATTTTAACATTTGATGTGAAATATATATACACATCTATATATAGATATATATAAAAACATATTGCTGAAAACCACAGGAAGTAGCAATATAAACTTATATACACTAATATTATAAACAGGAAAGATTTGTATTTTTGTATGCGAATACGAATAAACTTCAAAACTACTAGACTGAATTGGATAAAAATTGTTATGGAAATAGTTTTAACCCGGGGAAGGACATAGTATACTCTTTCTCCAACTGCGCAAAGAGGTTAATAGTTTTGTGCGATAACCGACACACGCGCGAGCGGAGCCGCTGCCGGAAAGCTATTTATTGATAAAATACTATCCTTGACTATGGATTGGATTGCAAATAATTCAGATAAGATCTGATAACAATTCAAAAATTACTACGTGTAGTAGTACTATCAGATATATATCATACAGGGTGTACATTTTACGTACTTAACTCATTATGTAACGTCAGTAACTTGCAACAATACGCATGACTAGGTATTACCGATTTTTCCATTAATAAAGGCACCTAGCATATTATAGACGGCTATTCACGGCGTGAGAATAAAACAAATATCTCGGGTGACATAGTAATTTTTTTTATGATAAGATGTGAGAAGACCAACTAGTTGCCAACCAGACGGTAAACCTCAAGTAGAAAATCTATCGCCAAGCACCTAACAGTGTGTTCCGGCAGCAGTCCTTGACAATAAGAACTTAACAATAAGACAAATTTTGTCATTAAAATTATGCTTAACTGTGTATTAAAAGAGTGTGAGAGGATCAGTAATTCTATTATCATGTTTAGAGAAAACACGAAGTGCACGGGGTGCAGCTAGTAATATATACATATTATACGCCCGTGTGGTGATGGATGATAAAAAGTAACCGTATCCGTAAGATGATAAAGTGTCTTTTTTTTAATGCCTGATAGGTTAGCCTTAGTAGTAGGTTAGCCTTAGTTGACGACAGATTTTCTACTTGAGGGTGGAGCTAGCCAGGCGGGCATTCGCAAAATGCCCTGCCACCATGCTTTAACGACTGCCATCCTAAGACAATAACCGAGACCGACGGCTTAACGTGCCCTCCGAAGCACGGAAAATTATATGTGTTAATCCAGCGCCTCATATACCTCAACACTAAATTTCTCGCCCTAAAAAAAAAATTAAGATAAGGATCAATTTTTTACCACCAAGTATGCATTACAAATATATGGTAAATTTTTATAGTATTTATGGTCCACTATTTTGGCGATACTGGCTTACATATAAAAGATAAATATATTATGCTGTCGCGGGCTTTTTTGGAGGAAACTTTAAGGTAAAAATTTCCGTTATACAATATGTGCGTGTGATAGTAAAGGTTTTTGCAGCGCATACCAGAATAGGTCGCTAATGGGAGATTTTTTCCTTCTTGCCACTTTTCACTTATTGTTATATTTTAGACAATTCACACAATATTTTTATATATTCTATGTGTTATTCTGATGTGTGAGCTATATTATTGTTAATTTTCATTAAAATCCATGCAGTAAATTTTGCGTGAAAGAGTAACAACTATACATACTACATACATCCATATTGACAAACTTTCGCGTTTATAATATTACTAAGGATCTATCTGTGTTGCCTGGTAAATGGCAATGTTTAAGTTTCAACAATGGTCAAATGTGCATGATTTTTCTATACACACACAATTTTCATACATCCTGTAGACTAATAGCGACATATTGTTTGTGAATATCATCAACGTTTACGATAACACTTATAAATAAGATAATCAGCGACTATACAATTTATTATCAGATCACTACGATGATACGGTACAATTTTCAAATAAATATCAAATAATCAACCGAACAGCTTTAATACGACAATAAACGTTAAAGTATTATAACATAAGTTATATAATAGTAAGATGAGCTTCAAAGACAAAGTAGTGATTGTAACTGGAGGTAGCTCCGGAATCGGAGCTGCGACCGCTATACAGTTTGCTAAAGAAGGAGCTTATGTCGCCATTGTTGGCAGAAACGAAGCTAGACTCCAAAACGTCGTAGATGAAATTACCAAAGTTGGTAAGACACCCCTGGCTATTAAAGCTGATGTCAGCAAAGAAGAAGAAACGAGAACCATCGTGAAGAAAACGGTAGAAAAATTCGGAAAGCTCGATGTCCTAGTTAACAACGCAGGCATCATCGGATACGCGACAATCTTCGATGAGAATATTCTGGAAGTTTACGATGACATCATGAATACTAATCTACGTTCAACTGTCCTGCTCACACATCTCGCTGCACCTCATCTAGTCAAGACTAAAGGAAACATAGTAAATATATCAAGTATATCTGCAACTTCTGCCATGTCAGGTATAAAATACAGAGGTCAAGCACCATACTGCACGTCAAAAGCTGGCATGGATCATTTCTCTCGTGTTGCTGGTCTAGAACTGGCTGAAAAAGGGGTCAGATTGAACACCGTGAATCCTGGGCCAGTGGACACTAATATCATAGCAGCGACTGGTCGTGAATCAGAATGGGATGTTTTGGCTCAGTTGACGGCATTGAAAGTACTGACAAAACCCGAGGAGGTTGCAGACTTAATTCTTTTCTTGGCGAGTGATAAAGCAAAGAGCATAACTGGTGGAAATTACTACATTGACGGTGGCTATAAGTTAAATTACTGTTAGTATTATGTTTGATGATGTAAATGTTTTCTTGTGTATTGTTTGTCAGGTACTAAATTAAATAGTAAGTTTTATAAGATAATGAATAGATTCAGGCTTTACTTTGCGGAAATCCATATTTAATAATAACAAGTATTATCAGAATACATTAAATTAATATTTTAGAAAAATGCTTGAATTATATAAAAATATTAAAATACATCTAGTGACAAATACACCTAATTTTCCTGTTAAACCGACGTGACTTCATAAACGCCACGTGGCTAAACCAGAAGAATTTACGACGCGTATCGCTTCCACACGAAGCATCCTCTGGAAGTAATGTCTCTTCGAGCGCACAATCCTCGATCGTGCTCAATTACGGTTACCTCGCAGGACAGGTACTTATTGAGTTTGTCCTTTTATTGGCTTTTATAAGATTGAAAAGTAACATGGAGTTGACAACGAATACATCTCGTGAACATTTCCACAATATTTAAATAAGTTTAGTTGAAGAAGCATAATTAAAAAGCAGCCAATTGCAAATCCCACTCGGATATTGAGGGTTCTTTACCTCATATTAATAAGCACAGAATACTGCAATATCAAAAATATATTATTAAGAAAAATGGGATCAACCACTGAACAGAATGTATAATATGTACTACCTAGTGAAAATATATTATATAGAATACGTACCATACAATACGGATTTAAAACACTGACCTCACATTATTACGCCCGACTTCCACAAGTTATTTCATACTTTTCAGTCTTAAAAAGCAGTATTTTTTATATAAAAATATTTTGTTTCTCTCTTAGCTTACAAGGTAATTTTAATATTTTTATTTTTGCAATAATGCATGCTCTGCTGAACATTTTCATTACAAATTTACGACCCATAATTTTTCTTCTCGTAAATTTGTAATTTTGTAATGTTACTCACCTGTGACAAAGAGTGTTGCAAGGTCTATTAAATCATCAAGGTATGCAAATATTTTATTTAGTTGATTTACAGTATCCACCTGTACTTAAAAACTACTGAACCAAAAAGTAAATGAAATTTAATTGGAACCTACTTGAAAATATGTACTCAACTAAAAAAGATTTATAAAAATCAATTAGCGGAGTAAGCGTGTAACAACCGTAAAAAAAATAGTCGAAAGTTGACCAAAAAGGTAATACGGATCTACAAACGTCACTTCGCAGTGGCAGAATCTACTGCAAATCTGTTGCTGTTTGTCGATCACACTGTTTCAAAACACTATATATTTATCTAGTGAGTAGATAAATATATAGTAATTTTATATTGATTATTGAAAATAAAACAAAAAATATTCGTTAAAAAAATGGAACATTCATTTTTTTAAAGTATTTAAACCCTAAAAATTTTATAATGAGCGTAAATATTATTTCATTAGATCATATTCCAAATAAGCCAGCGCATATACAGAAAAAAAAACTCTCAGCCGCGACATCTTCTCCACGCAGTCAATTTTAACTTCTCACTTCATTACCAAAGTAATCCCAAACAAAATTAGAAGTCGCCCATAAATATGACATAAGGCCCTTTCTTGGGGCACCCAAGTGTTCTTAAGTGCTCAATGTATCAATTGCGAAGCATCAGTTGGTTAAAAAAGTTTGTTTGTCCTGTAAAGGGAGGAAATTGTCTTAACTCGTGAACTTCGTCTTAACTTGTCATCGGTAATATAGAGTCGGGAATAAAGGAGAGTGCACGTTTGGGGATGAATTGGTCGTTTATCTTTAGGTGTTTTATAGCAATATAAAAACTATCAGCTTGGTTCACGCAGAAAATTACAGTGAAAATATACGTGTAAAATATAATGTATACCATAATTAAATTTACTGTAATATTTTTTTTAGTTATGTGTCTTTTAACCCATGGACTGTAAGTTGTCTAAATAAAGAAATTTGAATTTAAATTGATTACTAGAAAATTACTCTTAGGTTTATTTATAACTCACCTACTGAGTGTTAACTGATTGATTGTATGGGTTAAGGACTAAAGTCAATAATATTTATTAAATACATTTTATTAAATAAAATATATAGTAATCTTAATAAGATAACTATAAACAAAACAAGATACACACAGTAAATAACCTAAAAAAATCGTAGTCTCAAATTAAAATTAAGACACAATTAATTTGTATGTTTGATTGTATTTTGAAGCGCTTGTAGCGGGGCCTACCTCGTCGTTCTTAATATATAAAGGTATTAAGTTAATTAATATTTGCTGTGGTAATTACTCGGATGAGTGACCGCTAGTGGCATTTACTATTGAGTGAGTCCTGGTTGTTGTCTTCGAATGGCAGTCGTTATTGTATGATGGTAGGGCATCTGACACCAAACATCTAACAGTGACTTTACTGCAACTGTCCCTGAGAGCCAGTTTATATGGCTGTTTACTACCTTCGATTACATCATCACTTACCATCAAGAGAGTTGTGTACATGATATAGTATACACAAAAAAAACCATTTTTGTTTGTGGAAAAGTTAATTATTTAAAGAAAATTATGTTCGTAATCGTAAGTTAAACACAAATATTACATTTCTTAACCTTTTTGCTAATTTGGAAGTTTATTTTTCACACATGTCTGTGAAGAGATTTTGCTTAGCTAACTTTAAAATATTGTTGTAATCCTTTCTATAATTTTATAATTATTTTTGTGTACATTGTTGTGTGTTTTGTATTGTAGATACCTACTGATATGATACTATGTGAGTATATATGAGTATAAATCTTAGTGTTCAATCTATCAATTATTGGCATATAAACAGTAAAAGTAATGTCATCGCGTTTGTCGAGTGTAAACTCCTCTCGCAGGTTTATGCAAATAAAATGATATTGTTTTCTTTAGAAAGTCCTATTAATTAAGAAGTGTGGCAGCATTTTATTAATCCCACAAAGTCGGGAAGACGTTACTTTAGCTATTAACGTTTGAAAGTTTGCCACTTTTGAGACACAAGGTGTTGTTGCCGCAATAAAATAAACTGTTATTTATCTTGGACAATAACTCACAATTTTAATGTCACCGTTTCGCCGAACTTTGGATATAATTTTAATTTTTTGTTTTGTTTTGTAAGTGAGAGTTATTTCGTTCAGTTATGCTTAATGTTGGCAATGAAGCAAATACAATATACTATACTACCATAGACTACAAACCTCTATTATCAACCTCTATATCAGGTTGTGCTATTGTGCTACAACAACCCCCATGGAATTCTTCCATTAGGCAAATACCAAGAACTGTCAAAATAATGAATTTAAATCACTTCAAACAACTACACATTACCTTACTTTTGTGACACAGATATGGCCAATAACGTTACGTAATTAGGAGGACTCGGTTACAGCAAAAATCCATCCGAAACTTGTCGCTTAAGGGCTCTCCTGAAGCTAAACTCGGGCTCTGTGAGTTCTTGCAGGAAGTGCGAAACGGAATGGATGTGACGACATTGATTTATTTGAAATATTTACACCAAATAGTTATACTTATGGGACAAATTGGCAGGTATACGAGGAAACTGACGGAATACGTCTATAATTTGAAAACCACGTTGATAACAAAAATCTAGTAAAACTACATTTATGATATTATAGAGAGGAAAGATTTGTATTTTTGTATGTAAGGTATAAACTAAAAAACTACTGGACTGATTTGGACGAAATTCGGTATAGAAATAGTTTGAAACCCGGGAAAGGACACAGAATAGTTTTTATCTAACTGCACAAAAGGAGGTTAATGGTTTTGTGCGATAACGGTCACACGCGTGGGCGGAGCCACGCCCGGAAAGCTAGTAAATTTTATAAAAGTAGGTATATGATTCTTCACAGCTACCTCCTGACTGTCTACTGTCATATAGTCATGTAGACTGCCGTTTTACGGATTCATGATTGTTAAATTAACTAACTAAATTATTCACTATTTCATTCCGTTTTTGCGTACATTATAATGCTTACTTCATTTACCGTTTTAGAGCAAGCAAATGTTTTGAAGAAATACTTTTGTGTATATAAAAATATTAATCTCAATTATGTTCGTTTGTCACATAAACTAGACAGTTAGTTTTGCATAAAAAGATACAACCAAGTCCGTGTTTGCATATTATAATAATGCAAGGTACAAAATGCTTTTGACACATACGAACTGATACCACATCCGAATTTAACAGTCCATAGCCCCACAAGGTGGTACGACGGACACATTAGCGTTCCGTCAACGCATCGCCCTCAGAGCCACGATGCCAACAATAATGAGACACAGAGATTTCCCTAACGTGCCCTACGACCTACGAATTTGGATAAAGTTATCAAATTTTCAAAACTGTGTAACGCATTACAGACCCGCGCCGTCGTTACGCACTCTACTAATTATAATTGCAATTATCACGTTAGACCTCCTACGTGATGAGTAGAAACTTATTTTACAAAACGGCAGTAAATTTTCTTACTTTTAGAAGAAAATGTGGAGTCAAATTTTTGTCGCCCAGCGTGAGGCATTTACAAGTTTATGTGGACATTAATTAATACCTACAGTTTACCTTCGACAACTTCCACATTTCAAGTTTATTCAACCTTTGAAGCGCTCGTAGTGAAGTTTGCTTAGCTGTTCTTAACCGATCAGCAAAGTTAGCAACGTCCGCCACGGTCATGAGTTGGTTGGGTGACCGCTAGTGACATTACTACTGAGCGCTACCGTGCTTCGGAAGGCACGTTAAACCGTCGGTCCCTGTTGTCGTCTTAGGATGGCAGCCATTAAAGCATGGTGGTAGGGCATTTTGCGAATGCCCAGCTGGCTAGCTACCCCCTTCAAATAGAAAATCTGTCGCCAAGCACCTAACGGTGTGTTCCGGCAGCTGTCTTTGAGGGCCATTAATTCAATAACCATCAGGTGAAATAGTGGTCAAAGGATAACCTGTAAGTATAAAAAAAACCTCCACAAACTTTACTCTTATTTTAACCTCAAAACAAGTACACTAGAAACCACCGTACACTTAAAGTAACACATTTCAGTGTACACAATAAACTGGCGTTTAAACCAAGTCCAAAATATACAAGCAGCAGTCTATACGTAAATCTATTGTCTGATCTTAACAATCGTGAAATGTCAATTGCGACTGTAGTGATGGTTGAAGTGGTGTTGACATCCAACACGCGGGTAATTAATGCACTCGTGACGTCACCTGGATGGATGACGTCATTAGGGCATCATAACGTTAAATGGAGTAGAAAATTTTAGATTTGTGAAGAAATTGTGGGGGTTTTAATGATCATACGTTTTGTTCTGTTTTAACATAACTAACCTGGCTTAGTGTAGCTTGTTATTCGAAAGTGTACTCTTTGTATATGTATTATAAGGCGTTTTTTCTGTGTAAATGAATATTATAATACCTTTTATGATGTATGTATGGATCTGACTGTTGGGCAACAAAGGAGGCGGTTGAAAGTAGAGTGCAATGGAGAAGATACGAGAAGGATGTGATGTTACAAGAAAAGACTATAGAAGAAGTGATAGATGAGGGGTAGGAAGAGAAAGAGGAATAGACTGCCGTGCCGCAGGTCCATGGTTCTATTGTTTTGCGTAAAAAAGCTGTCGCTAAACACCTTACAGTATGATGCGGCAGCAGTCCTTGACAGCCAGTTAGTAATTATGAAATTACAGGCACATGAGACTTAACAGCTGTACTCCTATGTGTCAGGGTGATGGCAGTGCAGTTCATCATAACAAAATGCATGTGTTATAGGCTGAGGTTACCGCCTACCATTAGGCAGGCCTCGTGCGTGTTCCGTCACAATAAAAAAAATATAAGTCAATGGTACTCACAGGCAAGATGTAGAGAAATGGATTAGAGTGATAGATATTATTAATTCTATAAACGATGGTTTAAATCGTACCTTTGTAAAGAAATTCATCCAGAACAAGCTGACTTTGTAAGAGGAAAGGATCCATGATCATTAATTGTTCGACGAAATATTGAAAAATCCCGGGTATTCCACAAGCTTGCTGACGTATGCTTTGTTGATTTTTCAAAAGCGTTTGATTCTTTCGAGTGGCCAAATCTTTGGAAAACTGTATGTTTGGGAACCTTATCTACTTATTATTACAGCGTATTTTCATGACAGATTTTATGGAAAGCATTTTCAAGTTGTTATATTATTGTGATTTTTCATTTTCATATATTTTAGTCCGTAGTGTATTGTCATTGTTCGTGTATTAAAACTTTTTATATTAGTATAAAATAACGCTTTAAACTTTACTTTAATTGTGTCGTTTAGTTATTTATTAACTTAATTTTTCACTAAGATGCCCGAAAAAAGTAGTGTTTTTGTAGTGAGGTTTTAAATAACAGATCTTACATCCACTAGATACATAAATAATATAGATATATAGACGTGTAACCAATACCACGTCTACTAGATGCGTGTATATAAATCGGATACAGAAACTATAGACGTGTAACGAATATTTGGTCTTCACAAGAAACACAAGAAACATATTTGATCAGTCAAGCTAAACGAAAATTCACGTTTTACTTCAGAGTTCTATTTAACAAATTATTTATTTATTATTATAAATTTCTTAGCCCAAGGCGGGAATCGAACCCGCGTCCTCCGATATCGCGTCGGATGCCTAAACCTCCTCGGCCACCTGGAAACGGCATTTCTAGCCGAAATTTCATTTTCCAATTGTATTACTTTAACCATCATAGGGGACGGTGCGTGGCCATCAACCAGACTACTAGACTTCATCTGATCGGAAGAATGCCTAGGTCATAAAAAAAAATTAAGCTCCAATAATTTGTTAAATATATTTTCGCTTAGTGCGACGTGATAGTGCTTGTAATAATATTTAGAAATTCAGAGTTCCAGTTTATATTTTACCAGCGTTTAGTTAAAAGTTGAAAGCAAAGTTCAAGTTTAACCAAAATCAACTTTTGAACGCCAGCTTTCCGAAAATTAGCTCAACTAAACGCGTTCAAGATCTTTTACTCTCATCAAAAAGTTGCACCCAATCGCTTAAGAAATTGCACCAACCACGATATTCATGGCCATGGAAACTTGGTTGTCATATAGGTACTCGAAGAAAATGTAGCTGATGAAATCGTATCACGTACACCGTGTTCAAAACCTACATGTTTTTGAAGCGCTCGTAGCGAAGATTACTTAGTGTTCTCAACCGATCGGCAAAGTTAAGCAACGTTGCGCGCGGTCATGAGTTGGATGGGTGACCGCTAGTGACATTACTACTGAGCGTTTCCGTGCTTCGGAGGGCACGTTAAGCCGTCGGTCCCGGTTGTCATCTTAGGATGGCAGTCGTTATAGCATGGTGGTAGGGCATTTTGCGAATGCCCGCCTGGCTAGCTACCACCCTCAAGTAGAAAATCTGTCGCCAAGCACCTAACGGTGTGTTCCGGCAGCTGTCCTTGAGAGCCAGTACTTCTAGGTTAGCCTGAACAACATCTTCGACCACATCATCACTTACCATCAGGTGAGATAGAGGTCAAAGGCTAACCTATCAAGTATAAAAAAAAAATAAAAAAAAAACATGTGCTCGTTTAAGTAGAACTAAGTTTGAAAACTGAGGTGTGTCTCAAAAATCGTGAATTGATTTTAATGATTTTATTTTGTTCGGTAGCGTTACTACCTCCCAGTTGCATTTTAATATCATCAAAATCGGTTGAGTAGTTGTTAAGTTATGGTCATATAACTGAAAAATGTTTTTGCGTACCTGGATGATTTAATGGTAATTGCAACACTTACCGATGGTGAACAGTATTTAAGGCGAGTTGTAAGCAGTATGCATCTAAAAGAGGGGAAAAAATATATTAAAAAAACCGATCGTACTTCACTAAAAATGGAATAACTTGTGAAAATCGCATTATGTTAATGTGAGGCCAGTGTTTTGAATCAGCATGGTACCGACTTCAACAAGTTATTTCTTAATGTGCAGTGAAAAGTCGTTATAGTATTTTTTATATATTATTTTTACGCGTTTGGCAATAAAAAAAACTGAAATCGGTAATATACACTATGAAAACAAATAAGCCTTTATTAATAAATAAAGGCTTATTCGCTACGTATTTGCACCCGGAGTCGATATCGTCCAGTTATGAATAAAATTCGAATGTTTTTACTATCTATGATGCGCATGGGTTAAGCACCTTATCAAACTACGTCATATACATTAATTTATTATATTTTTTCCGACAATTTTGAAACCATTTTCTCAAGTATTATCATTCTGTATCGCAACTAGAACATTCTCTTTACTCCATAAAATTTTAAACCAACCCTAAATAAAACCAAGGAGGTCGATAAAACAAAATCGTCTCAGACCTCATCAAACGTCAGAATTACCTCAATCCTCTCCAAACTTGGGGCTGATTAGTCAAAAACGCCGATCTCCGATTTGAAAGGCGTCACTATTCGACCGTCGGGTTCTTATCCGGTAGATTTGAATAATTTTTACATTTAAAATCATTCGCAATGACAACATCCAAAGGGTAACCACTCCGGATCGCGACCATTGCCGAGAGATAAGGAGGAAACTCGAAGATGTGGTCTAAGACATAAGAATGAAGTGTATAGGTAGTGTTCAAAAACCATGTAAATAGAAACCTACGAATCATCTTCCAATCAAGGCCCTATCATCTAATTAGAATGGCAATGAAAATTTTCATTATTTTGAGATTCTAACACCATATTGGGCATCGCTTTCAGGGAAAAAATACTCATTACTATTTAGCAGTTTAAGGAAAGCTAAAATTACTCCTTAGTCTGTATTGTTGGTTAGATTGTAATATAATGAGGCGCTAAGTATATTATTAGATTTTTTAATTAAAACACCAATTTTTTTATCAAATAAATTGTCTAATTTTTTTTAATATTGTTAGGTTTGCAATAACGCCTGCTACGCGGATTACATAACAAAATCACAAATGTACGATAGGATTTTTTTTTATCCCGCACATGACTTAAATTTTCTACCGACTTCAAAAAAGGAGGAGGTTTGTTACCTCATATCTTCTGACTGGGTAAACTGATTTTAATAATTCTTTTTTTATTTGATAGCTGATGCTTGCCGTGTGGTCCCATTTAAATTTCATCAAAATCGATTTAGCCGTTTTTGAGTTACACTCCAAAAACTGAAAAAGTGTTTTCCTGTCCTGACATTATAATCAATGTTTGTTACCTTAGAACTTTTGACTGGGTGAACCGATTTTGATAACCTTATTTTTATCTAAAAGCTGATGCTTGCCGTGTAGTCCCATTTAAATTTTATCAAAATCGGACAAGCCGTTTTTGAGTTACACCCCAATAACTGAAAAGTATTTTCCTATCATGATGAATTCTCATCGAAGCTCAAATTTGGTGGTAACACAGTAATATTTCCTCAACGGTATAAGATAGAAATAAAATTTTGGATAGGAAGATAAAACGTGTATTATGCTGCAAGCAAGTCTTATTTTGATAATTTAAGTCTGTTATATGTTACTATATCTGGTGGTAAGTTAAACATAAGCCCATAAGTAGCAAGGGTCACTAAAAAGGGCGAAATAAAAATTTTTACCAAAAAAATAGAACCGACTTCAACACTCAAAATGTGTGAAATAACTTGTCGAAGTCGGTACCATGCGTATAATATTGTGATGATAGGTACTTTTGAACCGTCATGGTACCGACTTCAACAAGTTATTTCACACATTTGAGTGTTGAAGTCGGTTCTATTTTTTTGGTAAAAATTTTTATTCGTATCTTATATTTGTGATTTTGTAAAAAAATTGTCTAGTTCTTTAGAATTGCAGTTATGTATATTAGAACATATTTAATATATTATTTACTAAAATATTATTTGTGTTGCCCATGAATAAAACTTATAAACTCTATTGTTATTTTGTTTCAATAGGTCGTCTCTGAAGATTATTTTTGTCAAAGTCAAAATCATTTATTCAATTTAGGCGTCTACGAAGCTCTTATGAAGGTCAATTACAAATTTTAGTATTGAAATATTCTACATTGTACTGCCACGTTCAGCAAATAAATTGTTGTCGCTTTAACCTTTAACTTGAACCGATGACAAAATAAATTCAGAGTGATTCTTTTAATACGGATTTTAAGCAGATTTTCTGTGGAATAAGTAAAAACGAATCCGTCAGTCCGCTGAAGGTTTAACTCTGTTCTTTGAATATTTATAAGTTTTTCTATTATTTTATATTAAGCGCTTCGAGGATTCCCTGAAGATTTCATTTTAAATCGCTCTATAGATTAATTTGAATTTCGCTTATTTAAATAATCTGTTTCTTTAGAATTTATTAATATTTCAATGTTATATAATTTTTAAATCTTAGTTAAAGTTTTATAAATTTCATTTTGCGAGACACGAAATTAATATATTCTGTTTAGCCTTTTTTTATTCCTGATAACCATTTATTGATCATTATGTCTACTGTAATGTTCAAACAGGTTACACCTATAATAGGAAATGGCTGTCAAAAATGTGTTAAAGAATGAATGTGCATGGTAATCAATTTTGTACTTGACACCACACTTAAGTAGGTACAAAATTTGTAATATTGTTATACAAAATTTTAGTCAGGCAGACACATAAACAGACACAACTCTCAAAGTAACTCTAATTAAACCTCGTTTTGACCGGTTTTTGATGCCTCTATATCCCCTGATGGTAAGTGATGATGTGATCAAAGATGTTGTTCAGACTAACCTAGAGTTACTAGCTCTCACGGACAGCTGCCGAAACACACCGTTAGGTTGGCGACAGATTATCAACTTGAGGGTAGTCGCTAACCAAGCAGGTATTTGCAAAATACCCTTCCACTATAACGACCGCCATAGTAAGACAACAACCAGGACCGACAGCTTAACGTCCCCTCCGAAGCACGTGCACGCTCAGTAGTAATGTCACTAGCGGTCACCCATCCAAGTAATAACCGCGGCGGACGTTGCTTAACTTTGCTGATCGGTTAAGAACAGCTAAGCAAACTTCACCACGAGCGCTTGAACTGCTAGTTTTGGTTGATAATTCACATTTTTTTATACAACTTTTTTTTGTGTTTAATTAACGTGTTTTTAAAGAACTTATCACATATTCAAATAAGAATTAGAACACATAACTTGCCACGAGCGGGGATCGAGTATGGCACCCTCGTCGTATTCAATTCCTGCTCTTATAATCGGGAGGCACGTGTTCAATTCCCACTCGGGCAAAAAATGCTGTAATAATTTGTAAATATGTATTTCTCTTAGCATGCGGTAATGCTTGTTATCATATTAAGAAAAAACTGTAGGTAGTTTATAATTGTCAATGCAGTCCAAAACGGTATCAGGAAAACAGCCTCAACCTAAGCTAAGTTAGCTATACTGTACTGTATCAGCCGGATAGTCCACTGCTGAACACAGCCTCCCCCAATATGGAGTGATTTGCCATAATCCCAACTCTAGGCAGGCGGCTTGGGGATCGCTGTGTGAGATATGAGTTCCTCAGAAAGTGCTGCTGCCTACCTTCTGGAGTGTTACCCTAAGTCGCCTCTTACGACACCCACGGGTAGAGATGGGGGAGGAGGGTCACTAGCCCAGCACCCCACGGGCAGTAAGTAAGTTAGCACGCAAAAGCAAAATGCCCAGCCAACATGCTCTGAATTTCATACATTTGGTAGGCTTGGAACCTAGCTGACGTTCCAAGCCTACCAAACTAAAGCTGACCTAGATAAATGTGTTCCGAATTCTAACGCCGTTAGTTCTATATAAATTAGTCCTAGTTTGTAAAACGGGAGATACTGAGTTCTGATCATGAATGATGCAGCCTGTAGCAGCCTACTACGAACAAAACTCATCACGCGCGTGATATAATACGTAATTACAGCAAACTAGTATAATTATTTAGTGCGCCCGTGAGCCGCTGGGCGAATGATTCCGTCGATTATATGGGCAAGAGCTGTTAAAACCGTTACAACAATATTTTTAGAGCTAATTAATATACTACACATTATTATACATCCTAAAGAAGATAGTCGACGCGCTCGTAGTGAAGTTTGCTTAGGCGTTCAGAACAGATCAGCAAAGTTAAGCAAAATCCGCCACGGTCATTAGTTGGATGGGTGACCGCTAGCGACATTACTACTGAGCGCGTGCTTCGGAGGGCACGTTAAGCCGTCGGTCCCGGTCGTTGTATTAGGATGGATAGTCGTTAAAGCATTGTGGTAGGGCATTTTGGGAATACCTACCTGGCTAGCTACCACCCTAGAAAATCTGTCGCCAAGCACCTAACAGTGACAGGATAAGGAATAGTGTGATAGAGGAACGATGACGTGATGTGGTGTGAACAAGGATGTAGTAACAAAAATCGAGGAAGATAAAGTAAGATGGTTAGGAAATGTAGAGAGAATGAATGAAATGAGAAAATTACAAAACAGGCATAGATACATGGGACAAGTGAACGGAAGTGTTGAAAGGGGAAAACCTAGGCGAACGCCGAAATCAGATTGAAGACGTTCTAAAAAAAGCCGAGTCAGGAGTACCCTAAACCGACGCTCAGGTTTGAAAGGATTGATGAGTGTAGATGAAGCGAAAGATATATGTAAGGATCGTAGTAAGTAGAAATATGTGGTCTCTGCCTACCGCAACAGGAGAGAGGCGTGATTTTATGTATGTATATTAAAATTCTTGGAATTTTTATAGTTATAGGTTTAAATAAATAATATTACCCTAGTGATTTCGGCGATAATATAAAATAGTCACAGCAAATGTTGCGTTTGTCACACTCGCTCATCTCCGCACACATCCGCCTAATAATACCGTTTGACACGTACCAATTTTCGGTTCATTTGATATTAAAAGGTTTTCAGGAGAGTCCCGTGGTAGTGGCAACATTGCCATCTGACAGTCGGGATGTCATCAGGTATTCTGCTAAATAGGTGCGAGTCGAGGACTCTTGGTAATTGCTTCGCTTGTGATTATATCGGTTCATTTAGAACAGTTGAAATTGTTCCTCTTGCTAGTTTGCGTTAGCCGGGATTTTTGTTTAGTACAGTCAAAACATTAGTTAGACTACAAATTAATTTATGATAACATAATAAATTCGAGCAACATAGTTTAATTTTTTCACTTGTAAACTATATTGCTATTAATTAATTATAATGTGTAGGCAAGCGGCGGCATCGTGTGTCGGTGCCTCTTCCCTCACAAATGAGGAGGACGATGGCTGGCACGCGAGTCAACTCGTGAACGAGTGCTGCCTGAGGATATGGGTCCGTTCGGAATGCCTTTGCAAGCCTGTTTGTAACTCTTTTGTAATAGTGTAAACTAGGTAATTTACATCCCTTAAAACTGTGTTCCCCCCGTAAGTATGTAAGAATGCTCTCCATAGTAATGTAATTGATTTAAAAATTTCTCAGTTAACTTAAAAAATGGCACGGACCCTGGAGTCTGTGGAAAGTCTACTAAATTTATAAATAAAAATAAAAAGAAATTGCTCAAATATTATAAGCGCCTAAGTTCTACTACTTGCTGAATATTAAGACAAATATAAAAAAAACTTACCTTCCACAAACTCAAACCTATAATAATGGAATGGATACAGGGAAAAAAAAACTATGAAGACACAGAAGCACTTATGGAGAGAAAAAAATAAATTGGCATTTTTAACTTTAATATATTATAATACATACATATTATATAATTATCATTACTATTAACAAAACATGACCACACACCACAACAAGCACCTACAATATTACTAAATATTATTTAATTAGCTTAAGCTCACTTTTTATTATGTTATTGTTTTCTTGTTATCAATATTTTATTGCAATTGTGCTCATTTTAAGGCAGGACACTGCCTGTTGCAACAGAGTGTACTCGTAACACTAAAGCAGCACGCAGGGTTTCAACTTCGTTCCGTAAGAAAAACTTGCACTAGGCTTGTGCAGCACGTTTTTAAAAAGATAATTTGATATTATTTGAGATTTTTAACTTAAAAATTATTTGCCGCGAAAGAGTTTCATTTACATTTATCACCTTCATACCTCAATAAAGGAGTGAACAGTGAACACCCTTCGACGTTTGTATGGAAGTGACCGGCCAGTATAACCTTAGTCAAAATTAATACACAAAGGCACTGTGAGGTGTTGAGATTTAACCGACCTATAAGCGAACAACAAGAATCAACACTAACTATTGACGTAATTCGTGTGAACTGAGAGCAAGAAACTAGGGTTACCACCTTTTATTTTTGCAGATAAAGTACATTGGTTATTGAAATTGGAAAAAAAAGTACATATTAATAAAATGAAGAACAATTTATTTTTTATTATTATTATGTTTAAATACATACTTTTAAACATTTTGCGATATGTATCATATTAGTATCTCTACTTAACAATGGTACTGCAAAGATTGCAGTCTATATTAAAAATAAAATAAATAGATAAATTGTTTTGAATAAAAATCAGATATGCTTTATTTCTTTCGTCTCGTCATTTGCTATTCATCACAAAAAAATACTCTCTCTGTTAATGCTGGCATGGTGGGAATAGATAATAAAAATTAAATGACTTTAGACAAGTTTAAAAAAGTATCTTTACACTTGCTGCCTTTTTGTGCATATATAAGTTCATTAAAATGATTGAAAGTACATACTAAAAATCATTATAACTCATAATAAAAATCATTTAAAATTTCTCCATATAGATCATCCAAACCTACATTAAGTTTTTGCAGATTAAAATTTTCTCACGCTTCTCACGTGACAAACAAGAAACTGTGACAGTTGACAACAGTGTATATATTGTACATATTTGTTAAAAAAAATAGTGCTGGGGCGATATGGCGTTGGCGCGTGGCGAAATAGGTTCATATAGATTGAGCAATTTATGCATTTCGCGTAACGAAAAAATAAATATGATTATTTTTTTCAAAATCCCAAAAAATCATGCCAAATAAACTATTTTCATGTACTTTATTGTTCACATAAAGTATAAAGTACAATTACCTGAAATAACGTACAATACTTTATTATAAAGTACGGGTGGCAACCCTACAAGTAACTGTAATTATTGAAGTTAACGTTACAATATTGATCAATTCTACACAAACATATCGTCGGCTGGGCACCTATTAAGCACAGAGTTTTTTGAATATCATCATAATATTAACCTATATTAAGTTTAAAGACATTTTAAGCCGATTTCACTTACGG
Organism: Plagodis pulveraria; assembly: GCA_963890685.1. Classification (NCBI taxonomy): domain Eukaryota; kingdom Metazoa; phylum Arthropoda; class Insecta; order Lepidoptera; family Geometridae; genus Plagodis; species Plagodis pulveraria. The sequence goes on along the minus strand of OY982970.1, from coordinate 18,980,144 downwards.
TTATTTTACGTCGAGAAGGCGTCTTATTGGCAAATATTTTAATTGGAAAGGCGTCGTAAGCGCACGCTTCCGTAATGAAGCGACTCTGAAAGACGCGAAATGGTCAAGACGCCCTCTCGACGTAAAATACCGTAAGTGAAATCGGCTAAAAATGTCTTTTAGTGTCTGTCAAACTTACGTTAGTTTTAATCAATTACTATATTCATTTTATATATTACTACAGTATTAACTAGCCATGAAGATCTTTAATTGGCTTAATGTAACTTAAAGACTTTATTTAAAATAAACTACAGTTGAACTTCCAATAACAAATAAATATATTTACTTGGAAGAATAAGTAAACAATATTTTAATAGTTATTCCTTTTCTATAGATATCCAATATTTTAATAGTTATGCAATTGTTATTTAGCGCGAGTACTTGAAATGAAAGCTGAGGAACAGAGAAGATCATATCCTTTGCGTACTGAAGGTTTCAATGGTACGACCTGCCGAGCACAATACACAATTTTTCACCTCCTTCTAGCGAGGAAAATGCTACGTGCAAAAAAAATAGTTAAATAAATTTAGTAAATTTGCATTTTTTAATAGTTAAATTGAATATGCTATAACAAAAAAAATATGTTAAATTATTTTTTCTGCAATTTACATAGAGGTACGAATTTCAAAAACCTATTCCACGCTAGCGGATAAGAAGCACTTTTCCAAGCAGATTTCGATTGACAAGCAACACTTTTCCGAGTTTGTGAGGCGAAAAAAACATTGCGGTCTTAAATAGTTTATTCTAGCCTCTCTTCTATCTCCGCTTTAAAAGCATGCAAGGGTAGGTAAACGAGTAAAATTTAGTTATCAGATAATATTATTTAAAATATATATAATGAAAAAATTACACACTTGTAAAATATTAAAAGATGTCAGAACTTCAATAAAAATATTTTAAATCAGGAAATGGGATGACAGCATGCGACTTTTCTTTAAAAAAAAATGTTGTCTATCAATGGAAGTGGTCAGAAGAACTGGTTGGTTTAGTACCTGCAGCTGAATTTAGCAATTGGACATCCCGTTAGAGCATGATGTTTCATCAAATTTTTGTCGATGTCTGGATGTTTATAACTATAAGATTCTTGCGGTATTTTGTGCCTAGCACTGCTATTATGTGGAACCAGCGGCCATGTTTTTTTATACCTAATAGGCTAGCCTTTGAAAACTAACTCACCTGAAGGTGTGGTTCAAGGTGTTGTTCCGGCTAACCTAGAATTACTGGCTCTCAAGGATAGCTGCCGGACTGTTAGATGCTAGCTGCTGCTGTGCATGCCCTACCACCATGCTATAACGACTGCCATCATAAGACAACAACCAGGACCGATGGCATAACGTGCCCTCCGAAACACGGAAGCGCTCAGTAGTTAATGTCACTAGCGGTCACCCATCCAACTCATGACCGTGGCGGACTTTGCTTAACTTTCTTGAAACCGATACGATTTAGAAGCCTTCAAGAATATACCATATTCCTTCCTCAAAGGCTGGCAACGTATGTTCGAGACCTCTGGTGTTAACTACCCACTACACCAGTGGGTAACGGTGATACTCACTACTCGTTTGAGAAAAAAAAAGCAACATAAAACAGTTCGTAGGCTTGCAATGGCCGTTAGATTGCAATTAAGGCTAACCGAACTAAAAAATTTGAAAAATGTCATCTTACAAATCCAAACCAATCTTATTTTCTCACAACTTCATCGACGGAAATTCGAAGCCACAAAATTGGCGTCTGATATTAGCCTATCACAGTTTCAACCGTCCACAGTCTTTGTCCCCGAATCGAATCATTACATTTTACTACGAATTGTGATCGCGATAAAAATTCAATTTTGCCCAACGTTCATTTGACAATCCTACGCCGATACAACGAAGGGAAAGGGTTAAGATGGGTGCCGATAAACAAAAAGCCAAAAAAAAGTTAATTTAACTTCTACAGAGGAAACGAACTCGTGGCTCGGAAAATTTTTGATATTTAGCCGGTAGATATCGAGTGGTTGAAGTGTGACAAACGAGGGATTTGGTGTGACAACTATAAAAATTCAAGTCAAAATATCTACAGAAAAGTTAAATAAGAAATAAGACTATTAAAGGATGGATAGAAGTGGATTAAAATTCCGCCTGTACTTAAAAAGTCTTTTTATTTTAAGTTTATTCGGCGTTAGAACCATAAATACAACGTTAATATTTAAGATTTTTCATTTTTGTGCTTTTTTTAAACTATCACGAAAATTATTATGAAGACATGATTTCCTATTACGTTTTTTAAATAATGCTGCAGCGTTTGTGGATCTTCGCTGGGATAGTTACTATTATCAAAAATAAAATTTGTTGCAAAGCACCTAACAGTGGCAGCGAACTTTGATAGTCTATATTAGTCTATTCTAATTCTGAATTTAGACGATCACATCATCTTTGACCGATAGGTGAAATTTTAGTCTATTATCTATTAAATATTATATGGTATTATTAGAAGACCTTTTTAACTTAAACGCATCATTACTATTTGAATCGGTCATGTGAAGTTTCATTGTAATAAAATGGTATGTTTTGAGTATTTTTTTCACGTGATTAGCAAACCATTATGGTTTTATTTTTTCATATCTAGAGATATATGTATATAATTGTATGCGTGTATATAGGGAACGTGGATAACATGAACAATTAAAAAAAATACAATTTCTTACAGCAAATTCTTTTTCAAATATAAAAATAATAAATATTACTCCATGGGAAAATAGGCCATTGAAATATAGCTATTTACACCTTTCAATGATACATAGTGTATATATAGATGACATAAGCCACTGAGAGAGTTCAGTTATACAAATTGATAATACTGATAATTTCGATGGCTACCTTTTTCTGGTACTATCATCACTATATACATCCTATAGCAATCTACCAGCCAATGATCAACAAAGGGAAAAAAATCAACGCAGACAATACAACAGGGACATTCTTCTAGTTTACTCCCCATTATAATTTACTTCTGATTGGGATCAACTCGAAATTAAGAAAAAATAAAAGGACAAAGGCGCCTCCAAAAGAACTGATTGTCTTTTTTATCTGGAGGACTTGATTTAACAAACAACCCCCTTTTTGGGGTCCTTTGTGTTGAATTGTTGATTAACGGGTGAAATCAGGCTTTGAACCGATATCTTGGAAAAATTGCGAGTGCTATATAAACTTGATAACTTTGATTGACTTGGCGAGATAACTTTAATTGGATTTGCTTTTTTTAATAACTACGGGTTGTATTATATATAATTTCAAACGCCTCAACTTTAAAATGTCAATTCTTCTATTGCCTCGGCCTAAACACATTTTTGTTCAAATGTGAAGGTAGCTACGAGCTAATAGCTTTAGCTATCTAGCTATGAGGATGTATAAGTTATTTACCGAAATTAATATAATTTGAAGCGCTCGTAGCAAAGTTTGCTCAGCCGTTCTTAACCGATCAGCTAAGTTAAGCAACGTCCACCGCGGTCATGACTTGGATGGGTGACCAGTAGTGACATTACTACTGAGCGCTTTTGTGCTTTGGAGCTTTAAGTTGTCGCTCCCGGTTGTTGTCTTAGGATGGCAGTCGTTACAGGATGGTGGTAGGGCATTTTGCGAATGCCCGCCGGGCTAGCTACCACCCTGAAGTAGAAAATCTGACGTCAAGCACTTCACAGTGTGTTTCGGCAGCTGTCCTTGAGAGCCAGAATTTCTATACTAGCCTGAACAACATTTTTGACCACATCATCACTTACCATCTGGCGAGATAGTGGTCAAAGGCTAGCCTATCAGCTATAAAGTATACATAATATAAACTGGCACTTATCACTAGTACTGAGGCTCTTCTAACGGCGTATCATGGTCTGGCTGCATGGGTTTTCAGATGTGGCATTATCTTTTAGGGTGACTCAACTGAAAGCAGGCCATCAGACATGAGAAGGGTAGCATACGATCCATGCTTAGACTTGAGCCAACATATAGCTGCAAACCTTACTTTAAGCAACATAAAATACTCAATTTTCCATCGATGTATGTATTAGGAGGTGGCGTTTTAATACGGGCTAATTACAAAATATATCCGAACCTTTCAGTTCATGTTGTCCGTAACCGCCGCCGTGACAAAAACATATTATTTAATCGACCTGGTAAGACACAACTCTTTAATGCACCGATTTTTATAACACAACGTGAAGAAGCACATCATGTTATGTTCACCACAGTACTAAGCTATAGCTTGAACCCTTCCATAGCAAATTTGGTCAGACAGGTTCAATTCCTATGACACAGGGAACGGGTTTATTGCCATTTACCGAGAACATGTTCAAACTCTGTTGTTCATCATAGTCATAGTCATTAACTCATATATAAAATACACGTCAACACTACATTATTGTACAAAAATAACATTTTACAGAAATACATATTAAAAAATAACAATAATAATATCAATAATAAAACTAAATATATTAAACAATAAAATTACAAAACTTATAATACATGTACATCAAACATTGTAGGTATGTCATTAAATTAATTGATCAAAAATGTCAATAAAAGTATATAAGTAAAGAAGTATAACATTAAAATATAAGAATTATTATTTTTAAATGTCAAGAATTCATTGTGGCTATAGAACAAACGACTCAGTAGCCAGCGTTTGAGCCTCGTTTAGAACCTATTCAAACTTACCGCTAGTTTGACATAACTTGTGATTTGATTATATACTGACGGACCCATGACGTGCGTTAACTTGCCAGACTTAACTAGGGAGCAGGACTTGCTAGCCAACACTCCCCTATTTCTCGTACAATAAGAGTGGGTATCGCTTAGTTTTACGTAGCTATCTAGATTCTGCCTCACGAATACCGCCACTTGGAAAATCACTATTGATGGTAGTGTAAGGATTATATATTATTTTATTCTGTATTTCTTCTAAATTATTTCTAGATTCTATATTTTACACGGGTAAAGATTGTTCTACCAAAAACAATCTTTACCCGTGTTTAAACCTAAGACCTCGAGATTCTAAAGCGCCATTTTCGCCATTCCTCTAACGAGACACGCTAAATATATTAACAAAAAACGGATAGGCTAAAATATATTTCCATTCATGTTTTGCTCAAATTAATTGTAGTACTTGTACAGTTGTAGTACTAAAGTAGTAGAAATAAGACTTAACTCGTAATCTTCTTCTTCTTGGAGGACGGAGAGGATTAGCTCGAAAGAAAAAATCCAAATGAAGTATTCGAACAAGTAAAAGAAGAGCGACAACTACTTTAAATATTTGACAATACAATAGAAATTATAAAAGCCCATCTAATACGATATGAAATCTTCATAAGTAATATCAGCAAAGAAAAGAGGAGAATAGGAGATAAGAGGAGAGGAAGCCCAAAAATAATATAATGTGAAATAAAAAAGAAAATGAATGTCATGTCATATTAAGAGGTTAAGGCGATTGGGTTGGAGAGAGGAAGATGGCGAAAGTTGCATCAGCTTCACCGACAAGAGCAAGGCTCTTAAATGTTCTTATTTAGAAGATACCTCGTTGTAATATTTCCAAAACTATTATGACTGTGGTAGATATAAATAATATAGCAATATAACTATAGTAATGCAAGAGTTTTCAAACTTAATCCAAGCATCTAAAGCTCCAGACAATACCATCAAAGTCCAAGCAGTCAATTAATCCTCGGTCCCATTAAACTATGGTCTAAAGTAAAGCCACGCGCACACCAAACTGTCCGTTATCCTGTCGATCGTCTCAGGATAAAGGTCGTCGCACACCGGTAGTTTTCACATTAAATTGTTTCTCCCGCCCACTACCGCTGGCCACTTTGCCGAATCGCAATTAAATTGCCCCATGTCCGGCCCATTGGATTGCTGGGGACGGATTCAGACATTGAAGTTCAAACATATATTTCATAATCAAGGCCTTAATGCTGAATAAGCGATTATAGAGATGGTAGATCTATTTCTGTTAGGTAAGCCTTTGGCCACAATCTCACCTGATGGTAAGTGATGATGTGGTCGAAGGTGTTAACAGGCTTAACCTAGAATTACTGGCTCTCAAGGACATCTGCCGGAACACACTGTTCAGTGCTTGGCGACAGATTTTCTACTTGAGGGTGGTTGCTAGCCAGGCGGGCATTCGCAAACTGCACTTCCACCATTTGGTGATGCACAAACCCGCGGCGGGATTCGAACAAATTGAACTGCTGCGCGGCATACTACTACTCAACTTCGGTTACATCACCTATCAATAATCCTCCTGATGTCACCGACCATCTGTTTCTTCACTACAGAGCTGTTTCCACCTGCCTCGATCTTTGGCGTGGCTCAGAGCATCTGCGATCTTTGGTGTGGCTCAGAGCATCTGCGATCTTTGGCGTGGCTCAGAGCATCTGCGATCTTTGGCGTGGCTCAGAGCATCTGCGATCTTTGGCGTGGCTCAGAGCATCTTCGATCTTTGGCGTGGCTCAGAGCATCTGTGATCGTAGTCTCTATTACTTACATCACCTATTATAGGTGCGTGTTATCTCCCAAAAAGCTGTTCCACTTGGGTCTTGGCATTATTTTTGCCATAAATGTTATGAAGCTACTGGAACAGTTTGAATTGCCTACATCCAATGTCAAAAGTGGCAAATTTAGTGGCATTCTTAGCGTTCTTATCCTGAATGGAACAGGGGAGTACAGTTACAAACGATCACAGTGATCACAACCATAGACGCAGAATGTGGTGAAAATTATCGAAAATAACGAAATTGGCGTCAAATGGAATATGCTCTATTAATAATATACGTTAAATACCTCCCTGGGCAGGTCAGTTCATCAGCCAAGGGCGGATATCGTAAAGATATCAGCGGCTCGCACTAAACCGAAGGGTCAGGTTTACGAGCGCGGCCGACAACTGGACCGTTTACCTATTCGGCCGCGCCACTGCTCTATAAACACCCCCGAACAACAATTATTTGCCTTTCGGGTATTTCTTTGCGTCGTAAAGTCACGCGATCAATAATTAAAAGGTTTCAATGTATTTACTTCCATTTTAATCTATCTGGACATTGGAGAGAATAGTAATTAATACTGAACACAGCCTCCCCCATCGAGGTGGGAGGGGATTTGCCAGAATCCCCACGCTTGGCAAGCATCTTGGGGATCGCAGTTTAACATATATAGCATATCAGTTCTTCAGAAGGCGCTGCTGCCCACCTTCCGTTATTTTACCTTTAGTCGCCTCTTACGACACCCACAGGTAGCAATCGGGGTTACATTCTAACCCGGTACCCCTCGGGGAACCGACTGTTTTTGTATGCTTATGCGGTAATGCAAAAAAAAAGGTTGATTTACGAAACGATTTACATGGTTGCGTCATCGCAAAAACAAGTTAGAAGCTAGTTGCAAAGTTTTACTTGTTTTATTTTCTTTTTTATGCTCTCTATTTCTCTCTATATCTCGAGAAGCACGACACCCTCCTGGTGTTAAGTGGTATCCTCTGCCTATAACAGTTGCAGTTCGTCACAAAAAATGAACTGCACTCCATCCATCATCCTGAGACACAAAGTTGTTAAGTCTCATGTGTCTGTAAATTCACTGCATCCATAATCTTGAAACTGGAACACAGTAATGTGAACATTACTTGCTTGGCGGTAGACATAGGTATCGTGGCAGTACTGCCCCGAACGAACTCGCACAAAGAGTTCTACTGCTACTAAAAATATAGTTTATGGGTCACTTTAAATTACCTATTGATGCTACAAGCATACGGCCCGCCTGATGGTAAGCAGTTACCGTAGCCTATGGACGCTTGCAACACCAGGGGTATCACTCGCGCGTTGCCGACCCAGTAGAAATCTCTTCACGCCTTTTTTGAAGAACTCCATTCCGCAAAACGATTTTTACGAACTTCAAAAAAAGGAGGAGGTATTTAATACGTCAGCTTTTTTATGTTTGTTACGTGAAATCTTTTGACTGGGTGATTTTAATGATTCATTTTTTATTTGAAAGCTGATGCTTGCTGTGTGGTCCAATTTATATTTCATCAAAATCGGTCAAGCCGTTTTTGAGTTATACTCTAATAACTGAAAAGTGTTTTCCTATCTTGATGATATAGTCATTGACAGTGAATGACAATCAGTCCCGTAAGTAGCAAGGGTCACTAAAAAGTGTGTGTTTTTTTAACCTTAAAATAGAAAGACTCTTACACTCAAAAGTGTGAAATAACTCGTAGAAGTTTGTACCATGCGCACAATATTGTGATAATAGGTACGTTTGTACTACCATGGTACCGACTTCAACAAGTTAATTCACACTTTTGGGTGTTGAAGAAGATTCCATTTTTACGTAACAATTTTTTTATATCAGTTTGACATAATACTTAATTTTTCATTACGCATATTTATCCCTTATAGGGTAGTCAAAAATGCACTACAGATGTTTAACAATTAGTGTTTTTGTAACCAGGGGATATAATTTTACACCATACCGCTTCGAAAACATCTAAAAGTCTGTTGAAACATGGTTACAATCAAACTACAAGGTTAGTAGGGGTTTGTCATTAACTACCCCTAAATTACAAAGAGTGGGCAATCAAATGCCCCAATAAAATTGTAACAAGTAATCGAACGAGCCAGGGTCTCGATTGTACAAGTCATTGAGGGTCCTACTTAATGATCTGAGTTTACTGGACGATGGATAATGTCTGGCATCTATATTATATCCACAGTAGATATATATCTACGATGATATTATTATCTTGCAGTCAATAGTCTGTCAAAACAGACACTAAGGTGCAGCGAGTATCAAAATGGCAAAAGTTGAACATGTTTATATTTTAAAAAAGTGTACACCTAACAGATATGAATAAAATATATGATATTCTAGAGAATATGAGAAGTACTAAGTATGCATATTATTATTAAAAAATATTTTTGCTACTTAACTGTACTACTTACTTTTCACATCAATTGTCACTTGCTCAGTTTAATTATATTTTTCTGTTGAAGCCGTTTTTGAAGCGCTCGTAGCGAAGTTTGCTTAGCTGTTCTTAACCGATCAGCAAAGTTAAGGAACGTTCATCACGGTCATGAGTTGGATGGGTGACCGCTGTGACATTACTACTGAGCGCTTCCGTGCTTCGGAGGGCACGTTAAGCCATCGGTCAGGCGGGCATTTTGCGAATGCATGGCTGGCTACCACCCTCAAGTAGAAAATCTGTAGCCCGGCTCCCAAAATCGGCACCCAAGCGCAAAATGGCCCTACCTCCATGCTGTAACCATCCTAAGGCAACAACCGGGACCGACGGTTAAACATGCCTACCGAAGCATGGAAGCGTTCAGTAGTAATGACACTAGCGGTCACCCATCCAAGTCATGACTAAGACGGACGTTGCTTAACTTAAAAACGACTAAGCAAAATTCGCTACGATCGCTTCAAAAGATATAAGAAAATGATACCTTACAACCGATCGAATCCCTTTCAAACAGTTTTCAAATTAACAAACAAATACTTCATAACCCTGGCGAATGAAAACATAAAATATTGAAGCCTAATACACTAATAATGGATATAACAATAATTAGTTCTCGGACCCCTTCGGGTCAAGTGGACCGATTGTCCCTTCAAGGGTTGATTAAGATGACCGGTAGGGTTGGACACCCGAGATAGGGTGGGATAGATGTGACACAGTTTTGAATAAAACACATTATATAAGAACGTTAAAAAAAAGTACTTCCACAACCAAATAATATGGAATTTATTTGAATTTATTTGCTTGGACAACATAGGTTTTTTTTAATATTGCACTTGTTAGAACTTGACCACTATCTCATATGATGTTGAGTGATGATGGAGCGCGCTTTCCCAGAAAGTATCTATTCACTCGCAATTTTTAATTTATTTTGATTTATAACCTTACTACTGAAATGAGTTTGAACAAATTTCAATTTGACTAATTTGAAAGTAAGTGTATCGTATCTAATAAATAAAAATCAATATACAAAATAATAATTAAAAATGGTTCAAAAATAACGAATTATAAGGAAACAAAAAATGACAGACATCCGAATTGAAAACCTCCTCCTTTACAAAAGTCAGTTAAAACCATTCTAATCTCTTTTCGTATATAGGCACAATTTACTGTCGAGGGTAGAACAATTTATTAGGTTTTACTGCCAACAAAATGTTCAGATCTCAGACTGGAACTTTGTCCGGTTGGCAATGTGCTCGCCTTCTATACACATTTCTAGCAAAAGATGGCTTTTTAGACACCTCTACAACCCTTTCGGGGAATACCGACATGTCGATATGTATGTACCTTTTCGCATAGGTACCAAATCAGCTCAACATCACACAATAAAAAGGACCAGATGGATCACTCTTTAAAGCAATTCCATTAATACCAACTCAAGCTACGAAGCAATAAAGTGCACTTCAGCTCGCATGGTACGGAGTACCTAATTCTTATATTCAGGTGAATTAGTATACAGGTAAGTATTAGAGACCGCACCACGGGCATCCATGGAGGCGTGTTTCTAGCCGCCAGACCAGGCATAACCCTTCAACGACGCCTCGATTTAGAGACTACTGCAGGAGAAGACATGTGGACCTCATTCTCTATGGAACAGTCAATGTGTCATATTTGTGTTGTTTACATTAAGCCTAAAGCCCCTGAGGAAGTCTACATGGCATCGTTTCAAAAAGTAGAATCTATTGTCGACACACTTAAGGGAACTGTAATTATTATTGGTGACCTTAATCTAAACCCTCTATATACGCCTATTAATATTTTAAGTTATTATTGTTATTTTTTAAATGTATGTGGATTGACTGAGATGAATGAGGTACAGAATCTGTATGGTGGTAAGCTTGATGTGGTACTGGTGTCGGATTGTCATTGTGGTATTACTGTAACTGAAATTGAAGGCAGCGGACTAGTTCCCAAAAGAGACGCTTACCATCCGCCGCTCAATATAGCTGTTTCACTTGTTAATAACCAAGGTAAATACTGCGTTGATCCAATTGACCCTAGCAACGTAAACATTCAACAGGATTGGAACTTTGCAAAGTGCGATTACGTTCTGCTCTATAAACTTATATCTGAGGCCAACTGGCTTGATGTGTTAGAGGCCCAACTTGTTGATCGTGCATTGGAGAATTTCTATAGCACTCTTTATAAAATCTTTGACATATGTGTGCCAAAAAAGGTTCGTTCTCAACATCGTAGTAGACGATACCCTGTTTGGTTTACTGTCGATTTAATTAAAGACATACAGCGTAAAGCAGCCATCCACCATCTTTGGAAAGCTACTAAGAGCCAAGCTGCATATGAAAAGTTCGCTTTATTGAGAACAGATATCAAACTACGGATCTCTTTTGCTTACGATACCTATATTAATCACATTCAAGCCAAAATAAAGAGTAACCCCCGTGCTTTTTGGCAACATGTTGGTTCTTTAAAATCGAAAGGGGGCTTTGAGTCACGTGTTTCTCATGAAGGCAAGGAATATATCGGCAAGGAGGCGGCTCAAGCTTTTGCACAATATTTTTCAGGAGAGTTTCTGCCAAATGTTCCTTTACTCGATTATCTGACAGTTGATTCTGGGAATAGTGACAGCTCTGCAAACTATGGGCATATTAATGAAATTACTTTGGAAGAAGTAGATACAGCGATAAAGTTGTTGAAACCGGCAAGCTCTCCTGGACCTGACAACTGTCCTGCGTTTATTTTAAAGTGTTGCAAAGAATACGTAAATGTACCAATGTGCCACATCTTGAATCTGGCACTATCGACAGGTGATTATCCTCGCCAGTGGAAAATCTCAAGGGTTAGACCAATTCCTAAGGCTAAAAATACTACAAAAGTTGACAGCTATCGTCCAATAGCCATTTTTTCTGCTCTTGCTAAGTTGTTCGAATCGGTACTACTCAGATCAATATCACCACAACTAAAACCATTTTTGTGTGATTCACAGCATGGGTTTAGAAGAAATCGGTCCGTTGATTCTAACTTGTCAACCCTGGTAGATTTAATATCGCAACACTTAGACAAGGGCAAGCAGGTCGATGTTATATATTTTGATTTCAAAAAAGCTTTTGATAGAGTCGACAACGATGTGCTACTTAGAAAGCTATGTCGCATTGGATTCTCGCCAAAGTTACTTAAACTCTTTGCAAATTATTTAAAGGATCGAGAACAGTTTGTGCAGCATGGTTGCTTTATCTCAGCACCTTATCATACAAGGTCAGGAGTCAGCCAAGGTTCTATATTGGGTCCAATTTTGTTTGGAGTTATGATTAATGACCTTGAAGCTGTTCTCAAACATTCAAAGTGTCTGCTTTATGACTTGAAGTTGATATATGGGTTTGATCCAAGGGATGACTTCGGATTTCTGCAGGTAGATATTGACGCAGTGTTTGAATGGAGTCTTGCTAACAAACTTCACTTTAATATGGCTAAGTGTTTCAATATGACTTTTAGTCGCGCACACGATCCCTTGCAAACGCAGTACTTATTGGGTACGGAGCCTATAGTAATGGTTAACACGATTAAGGACCTAGGCATTACTTTCGATACGCGTCTAAACTTTCACGAACATCTGAAGGTACTTACAGCCAATTGCTATAGTAGGTTGGGTTTTGTCATCCGGAATTCCCGCAAATTTTACGATGCTACTGCTATAAGGCTGGTTTATACCGCTCTTGTAAGGAGTAAGATTGAGGCTGCATCAATCGTGTGGCATCCCTATGAAAGTTCTTACGCCTTGCGTCTGGAGAAGATTCAAAAGGCTTTTTTAAGGTTCTTGTATAAGAAATTGTATGGATATTATCCTTTCCTATATCCTACAATATTTTTACTTGGAGCACTTGGCTTTAATTCTTTGGACGCTAGGCGTAACTACAATCTACTCATGACAGCTTGTCGGATATTGCGCGGTGATTCCGATTGCCCTGAACTGGTGGCTAAAGTTGTAAGGCTGTCTGTTCCCGTAGTACCTAATTACCTTCTTAGGCCCCGTAATCGCGTCTTACTGGCAGTGCCATGGTCGCGCACTAAAACTCGCCTCTCGTACGAGCTTTAATATTATTGAATGCACTTCTGGCATCAGCTTCCGAGTGTGATATATTCGCTAATCGATGGACGCAAGTATGCAATGCATGTCTAAGGTACTGTGAGAAGATTGATAGTGTAAGGAATAGTTCAATTACTTAATGTTAGATAAATTAACTACCTGTATTTTCATTATTTTATTTAAAAATGTTTATTTCCTAATTACCTAATTATAATGTGTAAATAAGATGTCTGTATATCACGGCGCATTGGTGATAACTGTAATGCTGTGTTTATATTTTTTGATAAATAAATAAACAACCTTGCGATTTTCACGGCATTTTTTACCTCGCACTGCCACAATCTGGAACCAGCTGCCTGGTGAAGTACTTTCGAACAGATACGACTTAGGGGCCTTCAAGAAGAGAGCATTCTTATTCCTTCCTCAAAGGCCGGCAACGCATCCTCGAGACCTCTGGTGTTGCGGATGTTCGTGATCACTTAGCACCAGGTGAGCCACCTGCTCGTTTGCCCTCTAATCACATAAAAAAAACTACTTATTGATGAATAAAATTTGTATCAGGACTAAGTTGAAGCTGGTTTTTTATGTGTTTGTTACTGAACAAGCTCAAGTCCCATCTGATGTTAAGTGGACTAACCTCTGCCTATAATAGATGCATTTCGTCATAAGTGATGAACTGCACTGCGTCCGTCGCCCTGAGACATATAGTTAGCACCTGTAATTTTACTGGCTCTCAAAGACTGCTGCCAGGACACACTTTTTAGGTCCGATTTTCAACTTGGGTGGTAGCCCGGCGAGCATTCGCAAAAAGCCCTTCCACCAAGCGTTGAAGCTGAAGCTGGCGGTGGGGATCGAACCATGGTCCTGCAGCACGGCAATCCATAGCTATTACCGCTCAGCCATCCGTGCTTCAAAAAGCAATTCGAATACCAAATGGGATAGTATGATGCGAGCGGGAAATAAAACCAAATGGCTGCTTTTCTTAAACAAAACAGTATAATTTAATGTTTGAGTTTATTTATTTGTAGTTCATAATATAGTACCGACCATCTCATACGTGTAATAAGGGTAGCAGAATTATGACGGTTTGCGGAAATTCTTCTCCTGATTATGCAGCAAGTGGAGCGATTGCGCAAGAACCTACCATTACAGTAACACAAAGATTTTTTTTCATATATATTATTATAATAGTATGACACAAGCTTGCATTGCATTCGTCACTCGAAACATTAGATTTAAAATTTCACGTGCGAGTATGGTTTATATTTAGGTTGGGTTCATCGATTATAAGGTGCTATTCATCCTGGCGTCTATCTCATAAGAATACCATTTAGTTGCAGAATTTAAATTAAAAAAACGGAACCTACTTCGAACACAAAAAAGTATGAAATGGCTTATTGTTGAAGTCAGTACTATGTTGATGCCAATCACGCTGAGGTCACATTTTCATGGACCGACTTCTATAAGATATTCTATATTTTTTAGTATTGGAAGTCGGTTCACTTGTCAGGCGAGCATACTGTTCCAAGTTCAATTGTTACTCGTGTTACCATCGATAAGACTAACATTTCCCATTTATTCTAGGTCCAGGATTTTTTTGTTCAGTGTAACTTCAAACTACTCGACCAAGGTTGATGAAATTCAAATGGGACCAACTTGAAGATAATAAATAATAATAATACATACATACATATGATCACACCTGTATTCCCCGAAGGGGTAGACAGGCGTGTAAATACCCACGTTTCGCCAATTGGGTTTTGGTCTCAAGTAATAGGGAGCGTGCCTATTGCCATTCACTAACACACTGGACGAAACACAAGCACATATTACGAATAATATGTTTATGCTAGCAACATCAAGACAGGAACACATTTGTATGAAACCCTGCCAGGGCATTAACATGGTATACGGCCCTGGTGTGCGCATGTATACAACACCCTACTCACGACCACGTGAGAAGTGGCATGCTGCTCATTTGGCGCACTTTTCCCTTAGTTGCCTCTTACGAAACCCACGGGAAGTAATCGGGAGGTGACATTCTAACCCAGCATCAATAATAACAATACCAACATTATATAATACTCTATCCAACAAGAAAGAATCATCAAGATTGAATGACCCATAAAAATGTATGCGTTGTCATATAAATAATATACGTCTATACGCCTCCATCTGAGAACCTTCCTTGTTTGGAAGTAGGCTGAAACTAAAATAAAATTAGTTTGTGGTTTTATTAGCAATTATTAGGTTTATAATTCTATGAAAAAATAACGTACGAAGAAAGTACCTAACGCTTTAAGTTGGTATATATTTCACTAGGGTTCCTTTCTGCACACACCCCCTGCTATTCTTTGCCGACGCCATAATGACCCGGGCAAGGAAGGGTTGCGCCAAGTTAAATGCGGGCATACCTGCGTACCAGGGATTAGCAGAACTTCGCTATTTGTTCTCTGCTTTTTTAAAGTGCTAATTAGGAGGCGGTCACCAAAGGCTTTGATGTGAAAAATGTAGGGTGTATTGGATACGGGTGGTAGAGTTTAAATATTATATATACCATATATACTGGAATATTATACAATATATAAGTATTACAAAATCACAA
The DNA here is from genome assembly GCA_963890685.1 of Plagodis pulveraria. Lineage (NCBI taxonomy): Eukaryota > Metazoa > Arthropoda > Insecta > Lepidoptera > Geometridae > Plagodis > Plagodis pulveraria. The sequence goes on along the minus strand of OY982970.1, from coordinate 18,964,431 downwards.
AAAAAAACCTGTCGTATATTTGTGATTTTGTAATGTAATCCGCATAGCAGGCGTTATTGCAAACCTAACAATATTAAAATTATAAGGGTGCGTCATCATTTACAAGTATAAAACCAATTGCAAAATTGGTCTTGTTTGTAGTACAACGTAAGTGGTACTATAGATGTCACTCCATCCCAATACGATGGCTAAAGAACGATAGGAAAGATTCGAGTTATGACGTCATGTCATGTTAGCTCAATTGATTAGAGCATACCCCGGCTCAAGGGGTGGATGGATGCGGGTTCGAATCCGGCATATGACTTTTTTTGTAATGTAATCCGCATAGCAGGCGTTATTGCAAACCTAACAATATTAAAAATATATGTTTATTGAAAAAATGCTAATAACTCTTTACGATCCTCATGTGATTAACACAACATACAACTTTAATACTAACTTTAAAAAAACAGAGACATATCACAAAAAAAAAAAAACATTTTAATGTTTGCAATAACGCATGCTTGCGGATTACATTACAAAGTTACAAATTTACGAGAAGAAAAATTATAGACCCTCATCCCGTGATTGAGTCCCCCACATGACTATAATTTTTCCTCTCGTATAAATTTGTACTTTTGTAATATAATGAAATTTGCCTAGTTCTGGCGGACACTGTTTATTTCTGTCTTTCAGAGTACTCGAAACAACGCTTCCCGCGGTCTTCGAACCGTGCAGTGCACTGCAGCGTCGCTATACTTCTGCGACTATTGAATAAAGTTAGGTATCAAGCCATTTTGTATATCGATAATATTAAAAATCTGAAATCTAAAATTTTCGACTAAAGATGTTTGTTAGGTTAACAAAGGTCAACCTCAAGAAGTTGTAAGTATGTTTTTCAAAACCCCTGTATATATATATATATATATCTCATTTTCAGGAAGCGATTGTCCAGTGCCTATGGATGTGGTTGTATATTTGCGAATGCCGGCATGGCTATAAAATCTGTTGTCAAGCAAATTAACGATGTACTTCGGCTAACTGTATACGAAGCAGCTGTCCTTGAGCACTATGACCACTTGAGCTAACATGACAATGACTCATAACTTCATGGAGTTGTAAGTCATTGACATGTTAGACGAGATAGACGCGGGTTCAAATCCCGGACATGACTATATTTTTTTCTCACATATTTTTTTTATTTTGTAATGTAATCCGCCGCCGCCGCCACAATATTAAAAGAAATAGAATATTTATTACAATCATTTTTTCATTTCTTTGAAGCAAAGAAATTTTACCGCCGCTATGCGTATCAGATCGGCTAAACAATGGCAGTCGTATTAATATTTTCATTAAAAATTAAGCATAAATACAAAGCGCGCTGCAATCACAATACAGGAACAATGGTGAGACTGAATCGGACAAACTAATTTATTTGTTCACTCCTACCAACGTATTTGGATTTTTGCAGTTACATAGGTTGATGTTTCATGAAAACTAGACACTCGATTATAAAAGTTTAAACGCGCTGAATTTTGGATAATTCGATTAACACCACTAATCACCTTATCCCTAACATTATAGGTTGTAGACAATAGACAACTCTTACTTTTTATGACCGACTTTGTTACCTCGGAACTTATGACTGGGTAAACCGATTTTAATGATTCTTTTTTTAATAGAAAGATGATGCTTGCCGTGTAGTCTCATTTAAATTTCATCAAAATAAGTCAAGCCATCTTTGAGTTACATTCCAATAACTGAAATGTATTTTCCTATCTTGATGATATAGTCATTGACAGTGAATGACAATGGAACCCATAACTAGCAAGGGTCACTAAAAAAATGTGTGAAATAACTTTTCGAAGTCGGTACCATGCGCACAATATTATGATAATAGGTACTTTGAACCATCATGATTCCGACTTCAAGTAGTTATTTCACACATTTGAGTTTTGAAGTCGGTTCTATTTTTTTGGTATATTTTTTTTATCTCTCGCAAAAGAACTTTCTGCACTGCTATGATTACTGTATTGTCTTTATCCAAATTAACACAGAAAAATAGCTATCGAAGTTTTGATCAAGAATTACTAGCACCGTCAATAGAAATCCCAAACAATTTGTTTTGAAGTAATAATGAAAAATAATATACATAAACTGAATAGAGCTTACAAAAAATAATAAGTAACATCAGTACGTACATCACTGTTTATATTCCCAATAAGGTAGGTGGAGATGTTTAAACACCACGTTTAATAGGAAAAGCCAGTTGCTATCCACCGGCAAGTGCGATAGAAAGAGAGACGCCTTTTAGGTAAATATAAATATTAAGTACTCTTTGCTTTGCAAGCTGAAGTGCACTGTATTGCTTCGTAGCTAGAGTCGCTTGTTCCTTGGAATGACTTTGCGAAGTGATCCTTCTGATTTCTTTTTATTCTGTTCTACCGGGCACTATTACAGATAAATCACCTATAAAACATTAAAAATCACAAGATAACGTTTTTTTGGATTAATTTCGTTCGCTCGTGCAGTTAGTTACAAGTCCTTTTTAAATCATCTTCATCTCTGTAGTTTACTGCGTTTCCATCGCTCGACTCGAGCTTTATCTATCCTTCTTTCGCCTTAAAGGATAAAAATAATTACAAGATAAAAGATATTTCCTGCGACGCGCGCGCTTTTTTTAATGTTTTTTTGACGATCTTTTTTTGTCGTTTTGTCTCCGGTCTGAGACGCGATCTGTCGTCTACCCTCATTGTGTTATCCATCGGTGTTGCTGTTCGAATAGAGAGGATAAGAAAAATAGAAGTAATTGTTTGAATGCTTTTTATATTTGGAATGTGTGTAAGAATAGTTTGGTGGGGTCCCAGGTTGGAATTGAAACCCCAATATATCTTAATAATAAGAAATTAAATATTATAGGGAATCATTAAATCAATATTTTAGAAAAAACACTTAAACAATACTAATAATATCTAGTGAGTATTATTTTTTTATATCGCTAATATGATAGCTCTTGACTACTATCTCACCTTATGGTAAGTGATGATGTGGTCGAAATGTTGTTCTAGCTAACCTTGAATTACTGTCTCTGAAGGACATTTGCTGAAAAAAACTGATATGTGCTTGGCGAGAGATTTTCTACTTGAAAGTGGTAGCTAGCCAGGCAGGTATTCACAAACTCCTATACCACTATGGTATACTGCAATCCTAAGACAACAACCGGGACCGATGGCTTAACGTACACTTTGAAGCACGTACACGCTCACATAGTTATGCCACTAGCCAAGTAATGGCCACGGCGGACATTGCTTGATTTAGCTGATCGATGAACGGCTAAGCAAACTTCGCTACGACCGTTTCGAGCGCTTTGGTTTTAGGCATAAACAAATAATTTAACTTGATACAGAGCCAATCAAACTTAAACATATTAGTGCTTAAACACTGCTTCTTTGAGACAGGATATCCTCAGAGTTATTGCTTAAAAGACGTACCACACGTTTATAAACTATACCTTTCTGGCGAATTTCATTTTTTTGCGAATCTTACCTGATGGTCGAAGATGAAGTGATGATGTGGTCGGGGATGTTTTTAGGCTAACCTAGAATTACTTGGTTACAAGGACAGCTGCCGGAACACATCGTTAAGTGCTTGGCGACAGATTTTCTACTTAAGGGTGGTCGCTAGCCAGGCGGGCATTTGCAAAATGCCCTTCCACCATTCGTTGAGGCTCAAGCCCGCGGCTGGATTCGAATCATGGCTGCGCGGCAGTCCATAGCCAATGCCACTGAGCCGTCACTGCTTCAATCTTATATTGGATTAACTATTCAAAATGTTAGTTACCTACAAACATATGCTAAAATTCAATATTATTTTCAAATGTTACACAAAGTCATTTCAAAAACTGTATGTCGCTAATTAGGTATGTCAATGTTAAGACCATCCTGATGTTTTAATTCAATCCTTGGTCCATACTAATTAACCCTTTCTAGAGAATTCTTTGCAGAGACAATAATAATAAGCGGGCAAATGAAAATTAATTATAAGCCGTAGCTCTTCTCTAGAATATTAATATGACAAGGTCTTTGTAGAATACTGTAATTAAATTACTGATAGAGTAACCAGCCCATGTTAGTACCTCATCCGATGGCAAATGATGAATTAAACGAAGTTCTTAGTAGGATATACCAAATTGGTAGTAGGTATTTTCAATTATTAAATACTTTTATTTTTAATTCTAAATTATAGTTAATTTCGACGCACGAGGCCAACCTCATGATAAACGACAACCTCTGCCTGCAACATTAGTGTGCGATTTGCGCTCATCACCCTGAGACATGCAGTAAGTCTCATGCTCCGGTAATTTCATAATTCCTTTCTGGCTCTATACAACACTGTTGAAGCTTGGCGGCAGATTTTCTACTTAAGGATGGTAGCTAGCCAGACGAGCATTTGCAAAATGCACTTCTAACATCCAGTGAAGCTCAAGCCGGCGGGGATTGAATCAAGGACCAGTTTTAAGCACTTCCAGCGGAGTTTCCTGGGTTGTTCTTCACCAGTCAACAATGTTAAGCAACGTCTGCTGTGATCATTACTTGGATGGATGACCTCTAGTAAAATTGGCTACGGAGCATTTCCGTGCTTCGGAGGGCACGTCAAGCCTTACGACCCAATTGTGTTCGTAGGATGACAGTCGCAAAAAAAAATATGTAAAAAGAAGACTCATATAAATCGCGATGTAACTGAAGACTTCAAAAAAGGAGAAGGTACTCAATTCGAAAGTTTTTTTTGTTTGTTGCCTCAGAACTTTTGACTTGGTAAACTGATTTTGATGTTTTTTTTTTATTTGCAAGCTGATCCGTTCCGTAAAGTCCCATTAAAGTTTTATCAAAAATCGGTCTAGCCGTGTTTGAGTTACACTCCAATAACTGAAAAGTGTTTTCTTAACATGAAGATATTGCCATTGACAGTGAATGACAACGATCCCGTTAGCAGCAAAGGTCACTAAAACGATTTTATTTTTACCTATAAATGGACCAACTTTAACACTCAAAAGTGTGAAATAACTTGTCGAAGTCGGTATGCGCACAATATTGTGATAATAGGTGCTTTTGAACTATCATGGTACCGACTTCAATAAGTTATTTCACAATATTGAGTTCAATTTCTAGGTAAAAAAAAATATGTTATTGCTCGTTGCTTTTTGAAATCATATTTTTATATTTTTTAAAGTCTTATATAAGTATTTGTTATTCGTTGTAAAACTTCAGCGTTCATGTGTAACTAAACAAGCTTTTCCTTTTAATGCGTTATAACATTATAACATATTCTTCGATATATATTTATTGAAGTAGGCGTGTGTGTCGGGCGTGCCAGACGCCCTCCGATTGGCTGATTGGAAAGCGATCGATAACCAATAACCGTTCGGAACGGCGCTTCTGGACTCGATAACATTATGGGATTGGTTTGGGACTTTCCACTGTAAGAGGAAAAAAGGTTTTGTGAACGATAATAGATTTTTAGGTGAGTTTTTGGTTATTGAACTAACGTAGATTTCACTCAGTTAAAGTTTAAGGTATATTTAAAACAAAATATAAGCAATATTACTTTGAATTCCAATTTAAAATTTATCGAAATAATGTCGAGAAATTAATTAAATAAGTCCAGTGTTCTACAGAATTTAATTTTGCATGGTGGTAGAGCATTTTGCGTATGTCCGACTGGCTAGATACCACCCACAAGTAGAATATCTATCGCCAAGCACCTAACATTTAACGTGTTCTAGCAATTGTTCTTGAGAGCCAGGAACTCTTGGTTAGCCTGAACCACATCTTCAACCATATCATCACTTACCATGAGGTGAGATAGTGTTCAAAGGCTATCCTATCTAAGCTATAAATAAAAATATTGGAAAGCGTTTTTGGTATGGAAAGTGTTACATGAACGCTAACCTTATCATGCCCTCCGAAACACGGAAGCACTCAAAAGTAAATAAATGCCACAAGCAGTTACCCATCCAAGTAGTGACCGCGGCAATCACAGCGTCACATACTTGATAGGTTATAAACTTCTAGCTGCGTTCTAAATCAAGAAAGTTAAAAAAAATACCAAAAAAACGGCACCGACTTCAACACTCAAATGTGTGAAATAACATGTTGAAGTCCGTACCGTGATGGTTCAAAAGTACCTATTATCACAATATTATGCGCATGGTACCGACTTCAACGAGTTTTTTCACACTTTTGAGTGTTGAAGTCGGTTCCATTTTTGGTAAAACATTATTTTTCACCTTTTTTAGTGACCCTTCCTACATATGGGATCGTGTGTCATTTACTGTCAATGACTATATCATCAAGATAGGAAAACACTTATCAGTTGTTGGAGTGTAACTCAAAAACGGCTATACCGATTTTGATGAAATTAAAATGGAACCACACGGAAAGAAACAGTTTGCAAATAAAAAAGATTATAAAAATCGGTTCGCCCAGTCAAAAGTTGTGAGGTAACAAACAAAAACGAAAAAACGGACGTATTGAGTACCTCATCCTTTATTTTAAAAATCAGTAAAAAAAAGGATGTTGATGATAATTCTCACCTACAGACTTATTATACGGCCATATCTGGTTCGAAAAGGGTCCATAATACATATTTATGATTTGAAGTCATAATTCTAGTCATCCAAAATATAACCCATAAGTGACCCTTGTCTCCTGCTGTTATAAAAATCTCTAGTATTTTGCATACGATGATGTCAAAGCATAACATTCATCAAAGTATTAAGTGTGTATGCTTAAATATGACATTTAACATCAGGATAACCAGTGCTTTTTTATTGCTGGTAGGTAAGCCTTTGACCACAATCTCACGTGATGGTAAATGAGGATGTGGTCGAAGGTGTTACCAGGCTTAACCTAGAATTACTGGCTCGCTAGTACAGCTGCCGGAACACACCGTTAGGTGCGTGGCGACAGACTATCTACTTGAGGGTGGTCCCTAGCCAGGCGGGCATTTGCAAAATGCCCTTCACCATGCGGAGAAGCTCAAGCCCGTGCCGGAATTCGAACCATGGACCTGCTGCGCAGTCCATAGCCAATGCACTAAGCCATCACTACTTCGAATTCTCATATCTGATAGAAATTGTTTCGCTATTACAGCAATGCGTTTGTCACTGCGAGAGATAAGTTTTAATTTCTCAGTTATCCAGTAGTTTTATTTGATACGGTATGGCTAAGACACACACACAAACAAACGTTGGTAATGTTTGCACACAGATGCTAGGAAGTTGAATGTCTGACACAGCGGTGGTACCCACTAAGACGGCTCAAGGTACTTGCTATTTGGTAAAAACACTCGCATCGAAGTAACGAGCAAGCAAATATCCCGTATAAAATACTCCTAACGACACAATGAACTAAAATCTCAGATCCCAAGTTTTCCAGAGCGCATCCCAAAGGTCGTGCACTCGTAAACCATCCCTCCCCAACCCCCCACGTGTCCGAACCGATCGGTTCGATCGGACATGCGCGCCGCGTTTTTTTCTAAGTAGGGCGGGGCTGCATATCGGTAAAATATTGGAACGACATCGATGGCACGCCTTATTGCCTTCGATGGGTTGGCTGATCATTTTATGTTTGGTAGGTATACACTTATGTCTAAGGTTAACTGATAGGCACTATTTACGACTATCTATCTCATGTATTAACCACATATTTGTTATTAAGGTGGTAATTGTTATGTTTTTCAGGTCCATGGTTCGAATCCCGCCCATAGCTTGAGCTTCACCGCATGGTGGAAGGGTATTTTGCGAATGCCCACCTGGGTAGCAACCACCCTCAAGTAGAAAATCTGTCGCCAAGCACCTAACGGTGTGTTCCGGCAGCAGTCCTTGAGAGCCAGTGAAATAACAGGCAAAATGAGGCTTAACAGGTATGTCTCAAGGTGATGGGCGCAGTGCAATTCGTGACTTGTGACGAAATGCATCTGTTATAGGCAGAGGTTAGTCTTAATATCAGGTGGGCCTCGTGCTTGATCCGTCACAAATATATAAAAAAAACATCTTTAAACGGTTTAAATCGCGTTTCATTACTTTTACCCCGACATCTCAAAACATACAAATAATTTCTTAATAACTCAAGTGACATATAAAACCACCAACTCACCCCGTGACCACGATCACTGCAAAGTGTTTGAAACGTCGGGACAATAATAATGAATATACGCGATTTAAACAGTTTAAAGTTGTTTAATTACTTTTATTGAGTATCTATCTCATTTATAACTCACTTCTTTGTTTGTAATGTGGTATTTGTTATGTTTTGAAGAACGAACAAATCTCCTGCCTGATGTTCAGCGTCATACCTGCATATCATTGTCACCGTTCTGTATGTCACCGCACTGCCTTTATCAATTCGAGATAATAGTTCTTAGGTCTCGTTTTCTTAGTAATTTCACTTTCTACAGTGCCCTCCATGGCCAAACACTGAGATCAATGAGGGAGCAGTATTTAAAATTTTCCCTAGTATTCACTATTACGAAATGTGATGCCTGGCAGACAACTGTTGCAGTATAAAAAAACTAATTAATGATTAAAAATGTATGCCATTTAATTTTGCAGCATAGCTCTATAAACTAAAAACAAATATGGCCTCTTTGTTACAGCTTGAGTTTTTGCTCGTAGCGAAGTTTACTTAGCTATTCTCAACCGATCAACAAAGTTAAGCAACGTCGCGCGCGGTCATGGGTTGGATGGGTGACCGCTAGTAACATTACTACTGGACCTCAATTCTCTTAGCTATTGACCAAACGCCACACTACTGCGATGCTTCTGCAATCGAACTGCTGTTAATGTCAAATTCGGTATTCTACTAATTCTAGCTCCTACTCGCAGTTGTATAGCAATCGCGTCGCTATCGTATGGCTGTGCTATGGCTTGCAAATTTTGCCACTGAAATAATAATGAAAACTTATATCAATCAAGCATCATTCAAAACATCAATACAGTGGTTTTCAATACACAGTGGTAGCAAACAATATATTAAATAAATATATTTAAATCATTATGCTAATTTTCTGTCTAAAATCCTCCAAAATATTTTATGTCACTGTAGCAACGCAATCGCAAAACAAAATAGCTTACAGCATACCAAATATGTCAAAAACTATTGATAGCAAGCCACTGACTTGCGATCGAACCTAAATAGCGGGCAGACTACGGATACTGTCAAAAACTACAATTTTCATGCAATTAATTTGCGTTAACGCCGTTCAATAGCTAAGAGAATCGGGCCTCAGAGCGTTTCCGTGCTTCGGAGGGCACGTTAAGCCGTTGGTCCCGGTTGTCGTCTTAGGATGGCAGTCGTTATAGCATGGTGGTAGTGCATTTTGCGAATGCCCGCCTGGCTAGCTATCACCATCAAGTAGAAAATCTGTCGCCAAGCACCTAACGGTGTGTTCCGGCAGCTGTCCTTGAGAGCCAGTACTTCTAGGTTAGCCTGAAAAACATCTTCGACCACATCATCACTTACCATCAGGTGAGAAAGTGGTCAAAGGCTAACTTATCAGGCATAAAAAAAAAAACATCCAAATTCAATGTCCACAGCTGTTACATGTCATAACAATCAAACTAAGGTGTTTTCTTTTTCCACGACAAGATCCCATCAAATTTAAATTCTGCTACTAGATTACAAATTGACCAGAGGAAATAATATAGTCATGTGCGGGATTCGAACCCGCGTCATCCACCCCTATAGCCGTGGTATACTCTGACCGACTGCGCTAACATGACAATGACTCTTAATTCCAATTTTTCCTCTCGTTCTTTAACCATCGTATGGGGATAAAACGCCACCTATTGTTCCAAAATGAAATTAAAATTTTCTTTCATTAAGTGCGCTTTTACTTCGCCTTCATCTATTGGAAATTGATGTTTTTGCTTAGCGAGCGTCAATGATGTTTTAAATAAAACTATGAAATCATAAGTTTATTAAATTATTTTTTATTACTTTATATTTACGTAGCCCAGCAGTTATTAATTTTTTTAGAGCTATCATAAGAATGATATTCGTATCAGTAGAAGCGTTGTAGAAAGCCATCCTAATCATTTCAGTGCGCAGACTCGAACCAATATTCAATACTGATAGGATGTGTGGGCGGCCCGCCCAGCTGGGCGTATCCAATATTCAATAGGACGTGACGTATATTTTTTTATATTCTTTTGTATATTGTGGAATAAATTTAAGGCCCGCTATAACACGTAGAGATTTTTCTTATAAATTTTATTTAAAAGAATGTGACATTTGTTTTAAATTATATTATTATTACTGTCCCTTGTATTAGTGTATTGGTTTTTGCTTCATTATTACTTATTTTACAATCATATTACTGTAATATGATAAACGATGGAATTTTTTACCTTTTGAACTTATATATCAATAGCAAGCTGTTGCTAGGTACAGTTTTGGTCTAGTTTATTCGTATACGTATTCTGGCCTACCAATTTCGACTACGTCATCATTTACAATAAGTTTTTTTTAATGCAATTTAGTAACGGATCAAAAAAAAATCTTAATAAGAAACTTATATTATTAAATAACTCTGTTTATGTATTTAATATTGTTAGGTTTGCAATAACGCCTGCTATGCGGATTACATTACAAAATTACAAATATACGATAAGAAAAATTTAAGTCATGTGCGGGATTCGAACCCGCGTCCATCCACCCCTTTAGCCGGGGTATGCTCTAACCAATTGAGCTAACATGACATGACATCATAACTCAAATTTGTAATTTTGTAATGAAATCTGTATAGCAGGCGTTATTGCAAACATAACAATATTAAAAACAGATGGTTATACCATGGTTATAGAACGATAGGAAAGATTTGACTTATGTCGTCATGTTATGTTAGCTCAATTGGTTAGACCATACCCCTAAAAGGCTAAAGAGGTGGATGGACGCGGGTTCGAAACCCGCACATGACTGAAATTTTTCCTATCGTATATTTGTAATTTTGTAATAGTGGTAATTTGTTATTTTAGATATTATAAGTTACCGAACTCATTGACTGCTCATAGACCCTTGAGGCTTTAGCAGTCTTTAATAATAAGGTTAATTTTTGGTGTCGAAAAATTTTAGACAATAAATAAATAACACACATGAGGCCCATCTAAAGGTAAACAAACGGCTAGATAGTGGTCGAGCACGCTACGCTATTACATTTGAATATTGTGCTGTACTGGACATTATCAGACGGATCATCCACTGATGAACACAGCCTCCCCCAATTAAGGGGGTTTGCCATAATCTCCGTACTTGGCAGGCAACATAGGGATTGCAGTGGAAGAGAGCAGTTCTTAAGAAGGCGCTGCTGCCCACCTTGTGGTAGTTTTCCTTTCTTCGTCTCATACTATACATATACCCCTACAGAAGGTAAGAGTGCAATTCTAGCGAGGCACCTAAACCTAGAATTTCTTAGTTGTTAATTACTACATTATTCTGAATAAACTGATGTTTGTTTTGAACAGTCAGGAGTCATTTAGGCACTATTTTGCAGGCTATTAAAATACATAATGCATATATGCTAACCTATCACCCTTAGGAAATAAAATTGTCGCCAAGCGCTTTACGGGGAGTACTGAGAGTTGCCTTAGCTTCAGTCCTGTGTAAGAGCCTTGAGCATACCATCTCAGTAGTTCAAGGATTTTAGAATGTGTGTTTTTAAAGAACTCAATTTTTATTTTTGATAAATATCTGAATTCATTTCTGTATTTTTGATCTAATGTGGCATGCTAATCTAATATGTGTTGTGCTGAAACCCGATTTATCAATGATGAGATGGTTACTGTTAAATAAAGGTATACACAACAAATATAAAGAGAACCAAGATTTATATCATATAATATATAAAATTCTCGTGTCACAGTTTTCGTTGCCATACTCCTCCGAAACGGCTTGACCGATTTTGATGAAATTTTTTGTGCTTATCCGGTATCTATGAGAATCGGTCAACATCTATTTTTCATTCCCCTAAATATTAGGGGTAGTCCACCCCTAAATTTATTTTTTTATTTTTTAGACAAAATTTTTAATTTCTATATTTTTATGATACAACATACAAAAATACATACAATCCTCAATTTTCACCCTTCTACGATCAACCCTTATTTTTTAATAGCCAAAATTATTTATATGGCATAGCAAAGTTTGCCGGGTCAGCTAGTTCTTTATAAGATTTCATTTTAATGTTTTAATTTTGTAGAGTGACATTTTATCCATCTGCTATTTTTAGCTGATAATTGATAAACCAGGCATTAATTAATAGATTGACCTCTGATCGATCACCAAGTGTTTTTAAAAAGTGTTAAAAACACTGTTTTTTACCTTTTTCGTTTATACATACGCTTCTGCTAATTCTTTACCAACATTATGATTTTTGAAATAAAAACGAACTCTTATAATGAAAAAATATATTCAACCCCTTAACACCCTGAAATCCTTTTGCTAAAATAATAGAAATAACCAAGTTAACATTATAAATAACAATAAAACTTGTCTCCGCGGCTTAAAACGAAAATTGTGTTCACTAAAATTAAGGAAGTGATATTTACGACCTTTTGCCTTATAACTTAATGAGGGGAATTAAAATGCAAGAGTTAGGAATAAATCATAATTCTTTTGGGGAGTGTGTGCTAGGAAAGCGTGTTTTGAAACAAAAGTATTTGTATTTCAGTTATTGTTTTACTGCTAACAGTAGCCTAGTGTGTTTGACTACAATCCAGCCGCTTACCATCAGATGGGCCTCGTGCTTGTTCTGTACCTTTTATTTATTTATGTATAGCTGATAGGCTTTCCTTTGACAACTATCTCACCTGAGTGATGATGTGATCGAAGATGTTCATCAGGATAATACTGGCTCCCATGGACAGCGGCAGGAATACTATATATATAATTAGGTGCTTGGTAACAGATTTTCTAGTTGAGGGTGGTAGCTAGCCAGGCATTCGCTAAATGTCCTACTACCATACCATGCCATCCTAAGACAACATTCCCTCCTGTGTCCTCCGAAGCACAAAAGCGCTCAGTAGTAATGTCACTAGCGGACACCCAACCAAGTCCGATGACCGTGGTGGACGTTGTTTAACTTAACTAAATGGTTAAGAACGGCTAAGCAAACTTCGCTACAAGCGCTTCAAAATATTACTTTATTTCAAATTTAATCACATAAAAAAACCGGATTGTAAATGATGGTGTAGTCGAAGTTGGTATTCTAGAATATGAGCTGGCTCTCAAGAATAGCTGTCGGAATACATGGTTAAGTGCTTGGCAACAGATTTTCTATTTGAAGATGGTAGCTCGCCACGCGGGTATTCGTAAAATAACCTGCCACCATGCAAATTAATTAGGTTATATGAAAAATAAAACATTTTGTTTTTACTTAAGAAAAATATATCATCACACCTTTCTATTAACAAACTATTAGTGTAAATATATTTCCACCTCCACATTTCGTCAGATGTTTTGGTCTCACGTAATAACGGAGAGCCTATTGCCATCTAGCAAGCGCAGTTTCAAACTCCATACTACTACTGTCTATTTCATTGTCCGAACAACCCCATAAATGCCCGATCCAGGGATCAAACTCAAAGTGGCGCATTATGCCACTTGTGGTAGTTCTTCTTGCGTGGTCTGGCGGGCGTTAGCAAAATGTTACAATGACTGCTATCCTAAGCCAACAACCAGGACCAACAGCTTTACGTGACCCCCGAAGCACGGATACGCTCAGTAGTAAGGACACTAGGGGTCACCCATCCAAGTCATGACCGCGTTTAGCTGATCGGTTAAGAACGCTTTGCGAACGTTTGCTACGAGCGCTTCAATCAGGTAATAGTGATGTCAGTGTAAACATTTACATATGTTTTATTAATTAAACAGTAATCATTAAAGTATGAAACTCATATTATATGTGTTTTTGTTTTTGAAGTACATAAAACATGAGAAAAAGGAACCTGAAACAAGGTTGGGTCAAAATCAGAATATATGATAAATTTTTAAAATTTAATTACGTCTGAATTTTAATATTTTTTCCTATAGTATATAAAGTTATTGATTAATGTTTTGAAGCAATGATGGCCGAGCGGTAGTAGCTATGGATTGTCGCAGGTCCATGGTTCAGTTCCCACTGCCGGTTTGAGCTTGATCGCATGGTAGAAAATAATTTTACATGGCTAGTACCCTCAAGTAAAAATCTGTCGCTAAGCAGCTAACAGCGTGTTCCAGCCGCAGTCTTTGAGCTCTAGTAAAATTACAGGCACATAAGACTAAACAAGTGTATGTCTCAGGACGGGCGCTGTGTAGTTCGTCACTTGTGTCGAAATGCATCTGTTATAGGCAGAGGTTATTGCTTAACATCAAGTGGGCCACGTGGTTGTTCCGCCACAATCACATATAAACAAACATGCTGTTTTTTTTCCTTTGGTAATTTTATTTTTCTTTGTTGTCATTCATAATTTAACGCCATAACTTTTGTTGTGCTTTGTTTTGGGTGGAGCTTTGAAGATAGTAATTGTCTTTTATCACGCCTAGTTTGCCTTACATTATGTAGTTAAAGCCGATCCTTTGACCACTATCTCACCTGATGGTAAGTGATGACGTAGTCGAAGATGTTGTTCAGGCTTACCTAGCATTAATGGTTGTCAAGGAAAACTGCCAGAACTCAAATTAGGTACTTGGTTAAGTTAGCTAGCCAGGCGGGCAACCAATCAATACCCCACCGCCAGACTTACCACATTTTCTGATGATCGTTAAAAACGTTGAGAATTGTAATAAAATAAAGATAAAATCTTAAAAAAAAAATATTCTAGGACAAAAAATGAACCAAGCCATCGAATACAGTTTTTGTTGTTCATTACATTGACAAATAAAAATAAGATCATCATCAGTGTAATATAAGCCAACTTATTACGCATTCTTAGGGATAAGTAAATACTACTAGTCAGATCTCACTCAAATTTTAATGGGTCATCAAGACAAGCACAAGCTTTCGATATAAAAAAAATAATATCAAAATCGGAATAACCTGTAAAATGAGAACCTCCTTTTTTGAAGTCGGTAAAAAAAGATGCTACCTGTAGGTCAATGTTAAGATGATTATGAGTCCCGTTTAGTTCCCAATGTATAGTGTCACCCTATTTACGTCAAAGTGAAAGAAGCTCTTTCAGCGCATTTATTTACTTTTAGCATCTTCTAGGTTAGCCTGAACAACATCTTCGACCACATCATCACTTACCATCAGGTGAGATAGTGGTCAAAGGCTTACCTATCAGGCATAAATAAAAAAAATAAAAAGCATTTATTTTATTTTAGTCGCCCTTTCTCAATTAACCATTGATTGACACTGGAACAGACCTTAGATTCTTAAGCCTGGATGATATTTTTATGTGTCTTACATACTAAAAAGTGTATCTAACTGTTAATTACCAACTTAATTTCATAATTTTGATTAACATTTTAGCACAATATTGCAAATTAATGCTTCGGATCGTCGTAATAATGCTACTATTTAAAATGTTTACATTACAAATTTATATACATTTTGTAATACCGTGCTTAGATTGTTGTAGGTAATTTAAAATCGTCAGCTTTGTGTTGCATATATTTTCCTTCTTCAATTTGTAGTACAGCTACTCAATACTAGATGGCGTAACGTGTGTTCTATCTTCGACTACGAAGTTTTAATACAGCTTTGGTTAATATTTGCCTTATTTTATAATTTTACATAAAAGTATATTCATTTGTTGAATAGTTAATATTTGTTATACTATAAATTAATTTACTAAATATACTCAAAAAGATCTTTCAATACTAAAAATTTAATTAATTTTATTAACCTATACCCTAGTATGAAACCAAAAAAATAGCAATAAAATATTATCAAATCATTACGCGTGATATCTCAGAGATAATTTATCCACAATAGGGAAAAAAGGAATTAATTTGGGAGGCATGCATCAAACTGTCTCGCATTGGATCGGGTGACATGTTTATGAGTATTTTTTACCTTTGGAAACAGGGTCCCGTATAAATATCTCTAGGAAGAGACAAAATGTGGTTTCCTTTACGAAGATCTACGTCGTAGCCTGGCGAAGTGTGCATGCTACGCCAAAGCTTTCTGTAGTCATGTGATGTTATTCGATCTTGCGCTTGTGATAGAATAATAAATAAATGCAAGGCCTCGTAATCTTTTTGGTTCTGTACTCTAAAACCACTGTATCTCACTGAAAAGGTAGGCTAAAACACCTGTAAGTTCCTTGTCCTTATTACCATCGGTCACAGTTCCATTCTTCAATAATATTGCCGAACATTTTTTTATGGGTAAAGCAAGATTCCTTATTCCTTTTGTTCATGACGTGGCATTTATCAAGTGTTAAATTTTTTTATTCACAAACAAGAATTATAGTAGTCAAAATATAATAAATTATTTGATCTTTGAGAGCAAGTACTTTCAATAGACAAAAATGTAAATGCCCGATACCGACTTTTTAATTACTGATATTCTAGCTAGCTAGCCTAGGCTACCACTTATATTCAGTAAATGCCCACGAATAAATATGTAAAGAATTGTAAGTCGAGTTCAAAAATAGAACGCCTAACTAACTGCGGCGGGGGCGATTTAAAAAGTGCAACATTACGTTGACGCGACCAATCGCATGCAATCATTTCTAAGCGCAAAAGTTGCTATCTAATCCAATTGAATTTGCAAGATTGTGCGTGTTATGTAAATTGTGAACTTGATGAGTCCAAAATCAAAGCATGAGAATCACACTTCCTCACATATTTTTTCGTAGGTCAACCTGAACAACATCTTCGACCACATCATCACTTCCCATCAGGTGAGATAGTAGTTAAAGGCTAACCTATCAGTCATAAAAAAGGTAAAGACCTAATCTAAGATGTCAGTTACCGTCCGATATGTTATAGCGAAAAATGTATTAAGCAAGATTTTTAGTTGCTCTTGTTCGTGAAATAAAACAAACATCCTAAGCATTGAGAAGACGAATAAGAAGTCAAACTGTCAGTTTCACGGAATGACCATCAATTCAGTCTCACAGAACCCATTTCCCATTCTCCAGTTCACTCTTACCGTACGTTATTTATTCCAGAGCCATAAATACGTCTTCACCTTACTCCCGTCTCACATCCACTGGCAATAAATAATTTGGAATTGTTTATTCTCCATTTTCAGAAGTGGGATTGTGCGTGTGGAGTACTGATAAAATGTTTTAATGTGTATGTGTTTCATATGAATTATACGAGATATGAATGGAGACATATCTTAAAATGTTATTGTTTTAAAAATATTTTATATGTAGAAGATATTGAGTGGTGAAATGAGGATGAAAATCTTGATTTTTAGATTATAATACTTCAAAATCAAAATATTATTCTGAACACCGATTTAACTTTTTTTTTTACCGGCGGTATGCCTTTATTAAACAAATACTACAAACTATATACAACACTACAGCTACTACAATACTACAGCTACTACAATAAAAGCATTTGGACTCATAGGCAGTCCAAATGCTCTAGCCGATTTAACTTGAATTTGACTTAAATTCGGTGTTCATGATAATTTGAGTAAGAAGGTACTCATTCTGTACCATCACTAAGTGAGCAAACATAAAATTACAAATAGTTCCATAATATTACTAAATATTACACGTGGGTGCCGGGCTAGAATGTCGGCCCCTATCTCTGCCCGTGGGTGTCGTAATAAGCGACTTAGGGTAACACACTAGAAGGTGGGCATTAGCGCTTTCTGAGGAACTGATATCTCACACTGCGATCCCCAAGACGCCTGCCAAGCGTGGGAATTATGGCAACCCCCCATAATGGGGAAGGCTGTGTTTAGCAGTGGAAATCCTGGCTGATACAATACAGTACATAATATTAAGACTGTAAACTTTAAAATTTAAAACATTTGATGAGTAGAAATGATACTATATTAATATATTCCAACAATAATATTATGGAGCATGTTAGTATAATTAAAACAATATGAAATAAATTTTCACCGAATGGCAAATCAATTCAAATAAAGAGAATAATTTCGGGTTCAATTGTACTATGTAGTAATTTTATAAAAATGAAAATTTTAAAAACATTGTTTGTCACCAAATATTCTGTTAGAGAATAGTAAACTTCCTACCAACATTTCTCCTTTAAATTTTCTTATAAATAGTATCAATGTCCTGACCTCTTTAATGCCTTTGGAAAGTCTGTTGTAGACTTTTACGCCCGTAGAAAAATACCCTTAGCATACATATTATTGTCAATTTAAAAAGTACGCAGTGTATATGCCAATTACCCGATATCGTTTCATAGCTACTGTGAATTGTTTTAAATAATATTGTTGCTTTGTACATATGGAACGAATATATTAAGATTTTGAAAGTGAGGTTTGCATGAATCTTAATCCCTGTATAATTTGAAGCTGCCTGGTGGCTATCCGAACAGATACGACTTAGGGGCCTTCAAGAAGAGAGCATATTCCCTCCTCAAAGGCCATCAACGCATCCTCAAGACCTCTGGGGTTAAGGATATTCGTGGGCGACGGTGATCAGTTACCACCAGATGAGGTGCCTGCTTGTTCGCCCTACAATCCCATAAAATAACATATCTTTTTACATCTAAAAGCGATTATATTGCACCTTAGCCGATCCTTTATGATATTGATAATACAAAAATATACTTTGATATACTATAAGCTAAACCGTTCTATTTTGATCCTTTGGAATAAACAATGTACAGTAAAATATATTTAAGTAAAGCACAAACTGTAAGTATTGCTTCAAGATAAACCATAATTTTTAACGCAACCTGTAACCACATCGAACACCGCTGAATTTCCATTTTTCGTCTTCCGCTTCCTACAGCAATAACTTTGAGTATTGTTCTCTTCAAGGAACCGGTGTAGCCTCAACTGTGGCTTCAACTGTGGCCCAACTTTATTCTTGCCTTTGTGTGGCTGAATTATGGCTCAGAAACGGATAAGTCGAGACGTTATTGTAAGATGATTTTTGGAGATACTTGGTCTTGTATTTTGAGGGGATTTGTATGAGTGTGAATTATGGTATCTTTTGAACTTTTGCGGCTTTAACACATTGTTTTATTAGTATCACAGATATACTTTTCTGTGTGTTAATGAGACAAGTGTTTTTCTCTTAATGAGTACCATTTTGAAAACTGAACTCTCAGTTGTGTTAGAAGTCATATTCATTTTTAAAGTAAATATTTTTACCAACTTCTGCTTTTATTGCAGATTGTTAATTATATTTATAAATATACATCAGTGTTAACTTTAAACTAAAACCATCAGACAATAAAGTCTACGTGACTGTGTTCGTTGCAGCAGAGAATTTCTTATCCTATGATCTGTTACTGATTTCCTGTTGATAATAATATCTTATTAGTTTTACTTACTCGTAGTTACACTATTAACATATTCAATATTTTACTTATAATTATACTTAATAACTTCATATAGATTATATACGGCACTAATTGAATGTGTTATTTGCTATTTCTGAAATAACTAAACGGTTTGGTCAAGTATATTTATATCCTGATTTACTTAGTAGTTCCCGAGGAGCGCCTAAAAAAATAAATTAATTTCAAGTGTTAGTACGCCTATTTGTTTGTTACCACTTACCTCCGAACGGCTGCTAGAATTTTGATATAAAAAGTACCTTGTGCTTAGGGCGTACTGTTTGTTTCTGGACTGGCCACTTACTTAAAAAACATTTATAAAGTATTTACAAAAGGTATTTAAAAATGGAACTCTTGGCTGTAGAAAAAGTTTGGTGTCATATGTCACGTGTTCTGAAAATGCGAAATAAATCATTCCATGTCTAAATCACACAGATTTAAGTTGTGTTTTTTTTTTAGTATGTTTTACTTTGAGTGTAATTTGAGAGCTCAAGCAGAGGACGCCCTGCGTCGAACTACATTGACGATGGAGCATCATATAATACTATTCCAGTTGGTTTGGAGAATGTATACGTACCTACGCGCGTTTGCATACTGCCCAGCCCGAATCTGTCACCTTATAATTCCATTCCAAAATTAAGAACAAGGTCAGCATTTCTAACCTGGGGAATCTGTTAAACACTAAGAAAAGCATGTTGCCGAGGTCATCACGGCAGAGTGGCATAAATGTTTTCAAATTCACAAGGGAGCGAGACTTTGAGGGATGTTTTCAATATACAAATCAGATGTTGTTCGAAATATGAAGCATAGTTGTACATTGAAGTATTAGTAAAATGTTTTTAGTACATTTAAATTAAAGTATCACCACATTTTCACGCTATATTTTTCAATAAAACCTAATGAGACATATTGATGTAATTCATACTAGCCTTAGTTGAATAATTCAATAGATTAATGACTCATCATCATCATCATCAGCCGGAAGACGTTCACTGTTGAACAAAGCCTCCCCCATAGAACACCACAAAAAACGGCTATTAGCCGCTTGTAAACACCTGCCCGCGACTTTCACAATTTTGTCAGTCCTAGTGGGGATTGCCCCACTAGGACTGACAAAATTGTGAAAGTCGGCTAATAGCCGTTTTTTGTGGTGTTCTATGGGGGAGGCTTTGTTCAACAGTGAACGTCTTCCGGCTGATGATGATGATGATGAGTCATTAATCTATTGAATTATTCAACTAAGGCTAGTATGAATTACTTCATCTTTGTGTATTAAAGCGCGCCTTATTGACCGCGTATTTTGAATACTTGAAAATGATAATTATTTCAAAATGCATAATGTGTATGAAATGCTTTCATAGTGTATATAGCTCTACGTTATAAATAGATATAAAAGTAGAGGGTAAACATTTATGGTAAAATAAAAAAATAAATATAATGAAGGTCGAACTTACATCTAGCACTGAAAAGTATGAAATAACTTGTTGAAGTTGTACCATGCTGATTCAAATCACTTTTGAGCTCCCATTTGGCCCAACACGAGTTAATTCATACTTTGTGTTAAAGATGCTGCAGTTCATATAAAAATGTGTACCCAACCATCCTGTAGATTTATATTTGATACATACGGCTCTGTACTGTGTTAGCCGGATTGTCCACTGCTGAACACAGCCTCTCCAATTATGGGGGGATTTGCCATAATCCCCATGCTTTTCAGACATCTTGGGGATCGCATCCTGAGTTAACAGTTCCTCAGAAAGCGTTGCTGCCCACCTTCTGGAGTGTTACCCTTAGTACTTAGCTTAGTCTTACGACACCCACGGGTAGAGATGGGGAGGTGACATTCAAGCCCGGCACCCCACGGGACATACTGCTCACATAGTTGATTTCTACTCACCTACTACACTCCGTGCGCCGGAGAGCACGTTAAGACGTCGGTAAAGAATGGTATCAGTAAAAGGATTCTCCATTAAAAAAAATTGTGGTAAATTTTCTACTTGAGGGTTCAAGTAGAAAATCAATTATGATTACATTTTGTGAGTGATGAAAATGTGGAATAAAACCGGGGAGCCTCGAGGAAACACTTGAAAATTCTGTAATCTATGGACAACCCGTATTTTTATTTGTCTGTGATATACTATGATTCCTTCAACCCCTTCATTTTTCCTGTGCGATGGAATCCAAAGCGCGCCATCGTAGTGATTTATATCTCACGTATTATTGCTAGCTCGGGTGTACAGAATACTACTCGGAGCAATATACTGAGAGGTAGTGTTCAAGAGCTGCAATGTATGTCTATTTATTTTAAATGATGAATAAAATTGAATAGGGCGTTTATTATGAAGTGAGAATAAGGTACAAACTCCTTGAAACCGAAAAGTTAATACTGGATAGTAAATTGGAATATTATCTTATGTTATTTTTTTAAACCGAGGTCTTTTGTGTGCAGTTTGGCATAGCGTATTGTCAACATTGGAAAATTTGAATTGCGTTATATGTACTTAATTGGTTATATGTACTTGAAAATTTTTGCTGCAGAAAGAACTAATCAAGACTATGTCTATTATTACAGCGAGGGGCTGTAAGCGCAGCAGCCAAAACCGTTTCAGACTTTCGACCACTTCAGTGGGAATCCGAGGAAATTATTCACAGATTTCAGAAGTTGCACGTTGGTGCGCCGAAGTTAAACGTGGAAGAACATGTTGAACTTCCAAGATGACCATCGCTTGGGTCGCCTTGCAACAGTAGTGGCCAGAAAATGGTCAAACACACTGTTTCAGCAGGCTGTCGTGTTACAGTACGTTTTATACCCGAAGAAACAAAAATCATGTCTAGTGTGCATAGCAATTTACTCGAATGTTTGGGGATAAATAAATAATCTGATCACTGGGGCCAAAGACTGTTTACCTATGCTCAAAAACAAACTAAGCTGAACATTTCCCGAGTTTCTTTGGAACTGCTGCAACAAGATCCTGATAGTTTTTTGTCCCGATTAATAAAGATAGATGAAACGTGGCTCCAACATTACGATCCAAAAACAAAATTACACTCTATGACTTGGATAAGACAATTGTTTCCAACTCCTAAGAAATTTAAGCCGAGCCATGCCACCGTAAAGTTAGTTGCCAGCTCTCTTTTCTATTTTTGATATGAAATTCTCGCGAGTTTCATACATATTTCAATGTTCGATATTTTAACTGGTAATGAATAGATTCAGGCGTTACTTTGCGGAAATCCATATTTAATGATATAAATATTTTAAGAAAACATTAAATTAATATATTTATAAGACTTAAAAAATATAGAAATATATGTACTGACAATTCCGCCTAATTTCCCTGTTAAGCCGAAGTGACGTCACAAACGCCACGCAGCCAAACCGGAAGAATTTTCAACGCGTTTCGCTCGTGCGCTCAAAGACTCAAGACCTCCTGAGGATGCTTCGTGTAGAAAATATTTATATTATTTTAAATAGTGGTAGGGCATTTTTCGAACGCCCGCCTGGCTAGCTACCACCCTCAAGTCGAAAATCTGTCGCCAAGAACCAAGTAGTATGTTCCGAAAGCTGTCTTTGAGAGCCAGTAATTTTAGAAAAGTATGTTTTTTATGACCAGTTTGACACAAAAATAGGCCTGGAAAAAATAATAGTTGTTTGTTCAACAAGTGAGCAAAATTGTTTTTTTTTGCCATTACCGACTATAAGTACCGAGCTAGCGATGTTGTCTTAAATTGAATCAGAAGAGAGTGGAGTTTAATTTTTGCATACAGCATGAATGTGAATAGACATGGTTGGAGAGAAGAATAAAAAGAAGTGGATGCATTCCGTAAAGAATAATTATAATGAGTCAAAGGTTAGAGTAGGTAATTATAGCCCAAGCACGAATAACTTGCGAAATCGTAACCGTTTCGTAAACGTATCGAAATGTCACCATTTTGTATAGGATTTCATCAGCGCCTCTAGAGTGCGTAAAGGGAACTAAATTTTGGCAGAAAAAAAGGTTTTGACAACTTACGTGTCGAGAATCCAACGCGATTGTTTTGTCACGTAAACATTTTTGTATGAAATCGCGAGCACGAACCTAATTCTAACGTAAGCTCGAAGGCTGGCTATAGAGGGTCTGTCAAAAATCTACGAATGTTATGTCACTGAGAAATTTTCAGTGAGATGGCTGACGTAACGTATTCAATTGTGATAAAACTTCGAAAATTCATGTTATTAATGTGCTTTTCATTCATATTTTACTTATAAAACGAGTTACAAACGTGGCAGCAAGATTACAAGTAGAAATGAACCATTTCGTTCACCAGGCACAAAGAAAGGATTTAGTAATTTTTGGCACTAGAGGAAAGTGATGCTAATGTACATTGTACAATGGATCCAACGCAGGAGATTTTTCAAATACTTTGCATCAAACAGCGTATATATTCAACCGTTCCAGCCCACATTCACACTAACTTCGCTCTTTGGATATGTCTCGCGCCGCAACAATGCTACGACATTCTTCATTGTGTAAAATAAAAAATAAAAAGTTTGCAGATGATCGCCCATCCATTAGATCAACCAAAGCTGCTATAGTTAACAAATGCACCAGAAAAATACAGGCAGTGATACGAAAGGAACATCAACGGATCGTCAGACTAACTGCCTACGAACTCTGAGGTGATGTCCAAGATCACGCCAACAGTCTAACTACTACGAAGAAGATTTTAATATGAAAAGTAGAAGCGTAGATTGGACTTAAGGTTATTAGTAAAAATAAACTAAATGCTCTTGTGCGTTTTATTTATTGGTATGCCAGACGGTTTGTGGCTTTTGTATAGAAGGATTATTCTATATGCTCTTGTTGGCTGTCGTGAAAGGCGACTAAGATAAAATGCGTGGTAGCATGCCACTAATCAGGTTAGTGTGAATGGGATATTGCAGAGCATTGGGCGTACAACAAAGCTCCTTATAGTTGGCGCTCACTGATCTATCCGGCACCATATTGACTTCGAATAATATCCTGCACTATTTTTTTTTGCATGGTAGGGCTTGGTACTCCAAACTGCAACGAGCACATAATTATTCAACGCTTCGATTAGGAAGACGATCGCTAGTTATCGTGGAAATGAGACAAGGTGACATTGATACGCTGAGAAGGCAATAGGTACGTGTGTGCTGACTTCACTATAACGTAGCATGTACACTACAGATAAAAGCATTCCCAAGGAGAGTTTGCGTCTGGTAGGATTACTTTTATCTAAGGTTACAGATATGGTAACACTAGCATTCATATAAGAGTAGGTTAATATAATAACCAAAAACTCGCCTACAAATTTAAAAACCGTGCACCAGCGTTAACCTACATTGCTATGCTTCATATTGAAGCAAAGATTAGCCAGTGAAATTACCTAGGGACACCTGCATAATAGACAACATCTTGGGTGGTGAACTCAATGCAGTGGGGCTGTGTAAGCTTGATACCATGCTCTTTTTGCCACATATTTCCTTAAAAATACTCGAAAGGAGATGAATAAAGAGACAAAACTACACCAACAATAGTAATTAGGAACTTTATTTTTGGTCATGTAATATCAGACACAAAATTATAATCCAAGCATATGCTGACTCACACAGAATAAACACTTTTATGGTTCTAAAATTAATATTGATTTAAAACAACACTCAAGCTTAGACGGTCGAAAGTCGCAGCACTTCCGATTTGTTGTAAGGTGCAAACTTTAAATGCTATGTGGTTCGTCCTAACAAAACGTATTACTTTACTACGCGCTCCAATCCTGTCACAGCATTCTTCTCAAAACAGGCGGTAAATTACTGCTGGAGTCCAAAAGTCTGCAGCAGGAATCACTTTCAGTGAGCAGATAGCACTTAGAGAATACACTGCTTGAACTTAGTAGCCCTCTTCTATTGACACACCATCAAAATTAGCGCAAGGCTCTTTGCGCCGGTCGCGGTCGGGAGCTTTTCAGAATTTCTTGATACGAAGAATATCTTCTCCCTCTGTTTTTTCGGTGTAGATTTTTATAGTAGCTGTTTGAACTCATACAGTAGGTAAATTATCAGTGGCGTTGATTCTGAGCTCATAATTTATTTAATTTTATTTAACATTTCACAGCTCATAATAAATTTATCAAATTTTGTATCAAATATAAACATACAAAAAAGTCAACAACTACAAACAAATTGCCAAAGTTGACATATGAATATCTATCATAATGGAACTTTGTATAGACTGAAAGAGAATTCAATAAGTTTTTGTTCAATAGAGCCCGTTCCTCTTTACGCCGAATGACGTCATTTTTGTTATAGTATCGAGTTCACGTTAGCCAACATAAGATGCGTCGTGCAGTCAATCATCGCCTCCTGCATAAACGTACTGTAAAGTCGATACGTTTACGTTACGGACTATCGAAATGTTCGTGCTTGGGCTAATGCTTGTTGGAATAAAGAAGAAAATCTGATCCTACTTCGCTTACCTACTCACATTTTTTATCTGTTTGTGACGGAACACGCCTACTTGATTTAAGCAGTAATATCTGCCTATACTAGATGCATTTCGTCACAAGTGACGAACTGCACTGCGCCCGTCACGATCTCATTGTCTGTAGTTGCCTATAATTTTGTAATTATCGTAAGCAGCAGTCCTTGAGAGCCAGTAATTCTAGGTTAAGCCTGTTAAAACTTTCGACCACATTATCAGTTACCATCAGGTGAGATTGTGGTCAAAGGCTAACCTATCAGTAATAAAAAAAACAATTAGTCGTTTTTCTGGAATGATTATCGCCAGTTATATATTGTGGAAAAATAATAGTCGCATATATTTCTATATAATTGATCATTATTTGGGCTTACCCTTACAATTGTAGTTAATTTAATAACTGAAGTTATTAGTCACACAATCAGCAATTCGTTGCTGATGAGTACGAATTGAAGTTCCCGTTGAGATAAGGTAAGTGCACGCTGCAACGTGACAATTACGCAAATGATTTCATCGAAAATGCGAGAAATTAAACAAAGTAATAATGAACGGACGTACGATAGGTACAAATAAAGTTATGGAGTATCTCACCGGATGCAGTGTGGTTGGTTTCACCTCCTGGTATCTTCAAATTTTACACCTTAATTTGTTCCACTCAACCATACTATTCCATACAACCGTGTGGTGTCGGGTAAAGAATTTCAACCCCCCCTCCTGTTACCTGTGGGTGTCGTAATAGGTGACTAGAGGTTAAATACCGGAAGGTGGGCAGCAGCGCCTTCTGAGGAACTGATATGTTAAACTGCGATTCCTAAGATCCCCGCCGAGAGAGGCGATTATGGCAAGCCCCCCCATAATGAGAGAGGCTGTTGTTCAGCAGAGGACAATCTAGCTGATAATGTCTGCATATTTTGTATATGTAAAACGTGATTTCTACAAGGTAACTACGAATTACTCAAGATTATTACGTAAGATTCAAATTCCAACCTTATTAGCCTCTTGGTCAAAAATTTGAAAATAGACAGTGTGGCAGACGATAGAGACGAAATTGATCCAAAGGGTGGCATAAGCGACAATTCACCCACAGCAAACCTCACCATTTGGTGAGGTTAAGCCTACTTTTTTGAAGTAGTTATTTCAGGCAGTGGGTGAGATTTTGCAAGTGAGTGGACTACGACATTAATACGGTTTACTTCCATTTTTTTTGTTTTATCTATAAGACTGCTTTGTTGAGTTGGTGTTTAAGTGTGTTTTTTTTTCACGGGATAACAGAATGGAATAATGATAAGATTTAGACATGAAGAACAAATTGTGAAAATGTATTATTTTGTAAAAATATCATAAAACAATTTTCCCTTCAAACGAATCGCAGTAAATATAATCAAGTTTCTCATTTGCACAAACAAAACGAAACACTAATTACAATGTGAAGTTAACGAAGCGGATTCCGTTAAAGATGCAAGTTAGTCAACGGTGAAATGGTGGCAAGATCTGTGGTGTTACCAGATTGAAGTGTTTACCCTAAAACTAACGAGATTTTGGTTTTGAATTTCATCGTTTTCATCGTTGAAATGTGGTAATTGTTCATTTTTGTTATATAACGATATAACCTAAAGGTGTAGGTCATTTTCTCAATGACACAAAATGATTACAAGGTTTACTATATAAATATGATGGAACCTTACTGTCCTTATCACTTCACATTTTTAGTTCAAATAACCTATTATTTACAAAATTCTCAAATCTAGAGACAATCGAACTCATGTCTCCCGGTTTTACAGCCGGTGTCAAGGCACCCGGTGCGTTAAATCGAGAAAGCAGGTATGATTCCCGCTAAAGCTAAAAAAATGTGCTCTTCAAATTTTAAATGAGAATTTCGCTTAGTCCTATTGTGCTTATAATCATATTTAGAAATACTTATTGTACATTCACGGCTAAACATAAAATAGCCCACGTCTTATCACGAACTACTCCTTTACCCTAGCTGCGGTAAATAAATTCCCTAAGCATTCCAGTATTTCCTCTCCATCCAAATATTGGTTCGAAGAGATCATCAATAGAGAAATAAGGCTGGTGACTTTTTTTACAAACTAAGCTTTTTTGTATACGATAAAGTACATAATTTAGGGTAGTGACGATAAATAATTATGAAAAAAGTGAGAAAGTGTTTCCGGTGTGGTGGCTAGTCAACGATGAAGTGCTGTCAAGATCAAATCGTGTCATCAAAAATAAATTATTACATAATAATATGTAAGTGATTAATAATCATTCTTGTGCCTTCCACATAACCTTGAAACTGACAAAAACCTACTACTGAAATACTAGTATAAAGAAATACGGTGACTTAGGTACTGTCTTAGTGAAAAAAAACCGTTATTAGTCCGCGTGTTTTTCAGTATAGATATTAAATAACTTTTTACCGTTTAAAATTATTTTACTACCGCTTGTAATAATTGTGAAAACCTAAGACATTTTTTTTCACTATATTCCATACTTACATTTTAATTAATGAATAACTAGCTTTGAAGATGATATTACTGAAACAAAACTAATTTTTCAGGAATCTAAAGATGGCAATCTAGCAACACCAAGTCCCAAATGGAATTACGTCTGTGAGGATGTTAGCGATTATAATTTATTATGAATAAATGAAATATTATAAACGCATCGGCGCACCGCCCCGACAACGCCAGTGGCAATGGCGTTTGCCTAGTTGAGTTCGGGAGGGGACATTGAAACTAAATATCGATATCGATGATATAAACATGTAACGTTGAATTTTCAATATCATCAAAACTATATTGTCCACTTACACATTACTTGGTTACTACTACGTCATTTTTGTAAATGGTCAATTGGGCAAAATACAATCAAAATTGTGTGATGACAGCTCCGTGGCATTTTTTTTTAATTTTTTATTTTATTTAATACTTTATTGCACAGAAATAATATGTACAAAAGGAGGACTTAATGCTAAGGCATTGTCTACCAGTCATCCAGCAAGGGTGTTTGAGAAGGTGTATGTGCATCAAGGGGTGAATAAATAGGTTAAGTATGCAAAAAGGAAACTACAAGAAGTACAGAAAAAAAATATGTTGTTATGATAACTATAACTACATATACTAAATAAATGCATAATGTAATATAAAATATCATAATTAATTATAATAATAGCTAAATATATATTTATACATTTTGATATAAATTGCTGTAAAATAACCTATATAGCAATGTTCACAATAAAATCAAATGAATAAAGCGGGAAAATTATATCAAATGCAACTAGAATAACATTACGGGCCTGACAAGGAAATTTTACTCAAATAAAAATCGTGAACTGACTATACCAAATTAATAGTATATCAAATGTATTATATTATGTAACTGCTTAACCGACGAGCGGATTTGATTTTAATAAAGCCAACCAACACAACCTTTTCTTTAAAAACAACGATCACCTTCAATATTTTAAAATTGTATCGATCGATATGCACCCATTCCCACCTCTAGGAGCCGTCGCTGACTTCCTTCATACTCGCGGGCACTCGTTCGTGCGCTGCCTTTGTCGGGAACAATTGTCGACAAATTAGATACGAATTGAGTTATTTAATATCAGTCTAGAGGTTATTATGTTTGTTACATCCGTTGCTATCTACTGTCTACTGTAGAGGAGTCAAGCAAAAAATCATTACCATTACTTTGATATATTTGAAAACGCTGTACTGTATCAGCTGAATTGTCCCCTGCTGAACACAGCCACCCCCATTATGGGGGGTTTGCTATAAGCCCCATGCTTGGCAGGCATCTTGGGGATCGCAGTGTAAAATATCAGCGCTGCTGCCCACCTTCTGGTGTGTTACCCTTAGTCGCCTCTTACGAAACCCACGGGTAGAGATGGGGGATGACATCCTATCCCGGCACCCCACGAATATTATAGCTTATATGAAAATAAGTTGGCATACATTTGTCATCAATATTTTCTTGTAACCAATGATGGCTTGTCCATCATTTATCACAACTGTCTCACTTATAGTTATACAAAGAGTGGTCAAAAATGATTGTTATCTAGATGGAATAAGAACTGAACCTTAAGGATAGTTATCCTAGATATGTACCGGTACACCTTATTATTAATAGGTGACCTTTAACCACTATCTCCCTTATGGTAATCGATGATGTGGTCGAAATTATTGTTCAGGATAACCTATAATTACTGGCTCTCAAGGACAGCTGCCGGAACACACCGTTAGGTGCTTGGCGACAGACTTCTACTTGACAGTACCTAACCAGGCGGGCATTCCCAAAACGCCCTACCACCATGCTATATCAACTGCCATCGTAAGACAACAACCGTGACCGACGGCTTAACGTACCCTCTGAAACAAGGAAACTCTCAATAGGAATGTCACCAGCGCGCGGTTACCCATCCAACTCATGACAGCAACGGGCGTTGCTTAACTTAGTACGATCGATTGAGAACGGCTAAGCAAACATCGCTACGAGCGCTTCACTACCTTTAAGTGCTACAACTTGAGCATTTTTTCGTTAGTTGGCTTTTGCGATCCATCAGTTAGTGGATATGGAGCAGTAGTAGAATTGTATGAATTACTAAGCTGGGAGTTGTAACAGTAGAAAATTGGATAAGCTCCGGTAACATTAAAATTGCTTGTATCGTCAAAAGAAAGTAAATGTCCATACAAAAATTAATAGTAGGTATAACCAATCACTTTAATAGAAGGTAAAACCATGCCTATATGTTTAAGCAAATCAAAAAAAACTCGTCTCACGTGAACACAATAAATACATCTCAACTCCACCAAAAAGAAAATCCCTGCCATTTGCAACCAAATAAATCACAATACACTCAGTTGCAAAGAAACAGCCCTTTTATCACTCCCGATAGAAGCCGGTGATTTATACTTCAAATTGACAGAATGTGTACATTGCCGGATATTGGGCACATCATATTTTATACTTTATTCCGCCTCTCGGAATGGAAGTTGCGCGTTCAAATTTACGCATGTGTCGTGTTTGGGAGAGATTATGACGAGACTTTTAAAGGAAAATAATGATGTTTTATAATATTTAACTCAAGTTAGTTTTTTGATATAACTATGCGTATGGAATATAATAATTTATTGGATATAATTGGAGTTTGTTACAATGGGCAAGTTGTAAATAAGTTTGAATTTTAATCATATTCAATTACAAAAATAGACATACAATATTTTGGTAACTTTACAAACAATATAACATACAAGAAAGAAACAAATATGAAAAATCCTTGATTTAAATTTGTAAGTAAATATACATAAAATTAAAAATTAAAAACCGTCTTCAAACATGAAATACGCATTATTAGGAATAACTCAACTATTACTCGTCAGATCTTATTAAAACTTAATTACCATTTAATTTGTATGACATGAAAAGTACAAGCGTTCGAATGTAAAAAAAAAACATAGCATTCAGTACACCCTGTAAAAAGTTGTGAGGCAACACACACACACACACACACCCACACACCCACAAACACGCAAAATACAGTCGAATTGAGAACCTTCTTCTTTATTTTAGGTCGTTTAAAAATACATTTCAGAACAATTGATAGGTACTTTAAAATCTGTTAGCGCGGCCACCAAGCTATATGGCAGAGCACGCCGAACTGCGGGCGCGGGTTGAAAGGACACTGGTAAATCGAAAGAATGCGGAACAAGGTGATGAAAAGTGGACTGTATAGGAAAAGGAGCGAAAAACGAGCGACTAACCTGGATATCTTCGGGCTGACGAGCACAGCTGCGGCACTCCAAGGCGTCCCGCTGGTGTCCAGATGTAGTGGCTCTTCGAATTATTTCACGCTGTTGTAGACTCGTGGCGCGAGCGCGGGAAGCTGTTAGTACACAGCTCCAAAGAGACGATCGCGGATATCCCAGGGCGATGGGGCACACACGAAAGCAGCGCGAGCGCGGTTAGTAACAAAATGGCGGTTTCCTTGGCTTTGAGGGAGCTCACAGGAACAGACGCATCCGCCGTCAACAAGGGTCGACCGCAGACTACTTGCAATGACAAGTAGATCACTCATCAGACACGAAATGTCAACCGTAGATAGTCGTCGTTTTCGTGGGAAAATGAGGGTAGGAAAAGGTAAGAGGTAGAAAGAAAGAAAGTGCCAATAGATGGCGCGAACAAAATCTATGTAATGCAGGTATAAGTTAATCTGCATAAGTATATGTGTATGTAAATGTAAAAATTTAACTTTTATATTATTAAGCGGGTTGTTTGTGTAAAGACCTCCCGCGGAGCTTACTTAGTCGTTTTTACCCGATGCGGCCACAACAAAGATGGGTGACTGCTAGTGCCATTTACTACTGAGCACTTCCATGCTTCAGATGGTACGTTGAACCGTTAGTCCTAGTAGTTGTCTATAGATGGCAGTCGTTAGGCTATGCGGAGGCCTTCTGGTGGTCCGTAAATAAAACTAGGGCTAGTGGCTAGCCTATACGTGAAACCGTACTAGGCCCACGTGGTGGATTACGGGGGAACATCTTTACTTTGTTTAATATAATAGCAAAAAGTTGTATTATGCGGTGTCGTTTGAGCCATCAATATGGTACTAGTTAATGGTACTAATAAAGGTGGATTTTGCCCCATACTATTTTCTTCTTTGTGCTCCTGTCTCCACAGTGGGGTCATGAAACATACAGTGTGTTATATATGTTACATACCGTCTGTTATAAGCTAGTTGCAAGTTTTAATTTAATGAAGTGTTTTGAATGATGCTTTAAGTATGACTACGCCCCTGTTTGTAGTTTGAGGTGTAGGGGACGATGATGTGGTAAAAGATGCTGACATCCTGAGAATTACTGGCTGAGTAATCGACGGATCTTCTACTAGAGTGTGGTTGGTAGATACGCGGTAGGATTTGCATCTACACGAAACCTGTATGGCTATTATGTAGATTTGTTAGTAACCATTTCTGATAGAAATCATCATTCTGCCAACACTAGTTAGCAACCGAGCCCCACTGCAAAAAAAATTGTAACTGCATGCTCTTGTATTGGACATGCAATCATGTCCAGTACAAGAGCCTGAAAATAACAGCAAAATTTTTCAACCAACTTTCGGGGCAACTTCACATTTAAATGACCTCATCTTGGCTCACGAACTGACGGATGCATGGACAATTATATTATACCTTTATGATACAAACAAATATAATTATTAATAATACGCTGAACTTAAAATAATATATATAATTTTAAGTTCAGCGTACGAGCTGTAATAATTTAGAGGAAAGTGAACCTAAACCATTTTTGACATATAATTGAATACACTCAATATCAAGGTACTTTAATCGCCCTGCTGATTGGCAATGGAGCTTTAATTGCCTAAGAAATACTCTGTACTTAAGAAAAAAAATATACTAATCTCAAAGTCCTTGTTTCGATCCGTGCGATGGACAGTGAAAGGTTTTTCTGACTAGGAAAGTTTCAACTAAGTCTAGGACTCGCCCCAAATTAAACATCACCAAATATATCTAGCTATATAACCTTTTTGAGGTTAAATTTTAAGCAATTGTGAATCATCTTTGCCTACAGCATTACCCTTATCGCATGAAAATCATCTACACCTAAGCTGTATAAATGTACCTAAAGACACAGTATTAAAAGGAACAGAAGGATCACTCCACAAAGCCATTGCAATAAATAAGTATCTCTAGCTGCCCAGCAATAAGGTGCATTTCAGCTCGCAAAGCATGAAGTACCTAATAGTTATATTCACCTACAAGGCGACTCTCTTTCTACCGGCAAGCACGAGAATATACCTGTAGTTTTGTACCTAAAGGTGGAGTGAGCCAGGCCTCCTAAAGATGTAAAGTGTAAAGATGTGGTAAAAACGACCTCATCTAATGCTATCTCTATCTTAGAAGCTGCGTTCAGGGATATAATATAAACTCTATTGACAATGTCGAACAAATTCGCAAACATCAAACAAAAACTGATATCCCCTATAAACCAACACGGAGTAAATTGCCACCTATATCAGTCAAATAAATCTCTAACATTCGCGTAAAAAGGGTAAAGAAACAAAGGAAACTCCGTCGTAACAAGACGCGAAATCAAAAGTATATTCCCAAGTCAATCGTTCGAAGGAAGGGAAGGGTCGGTCGTCCACAATCGGATCATAATAGATATATTTTGTGTTCCATATTCTGTAGGGCTGACACTTGGCCTTTTGTTGTCATTTTAGAATAGTGGAAGGATGTTGTCAATGGTTGTCTGTTTGGATGACCCTTGAATGGAAAACTTGTATCTTCTATCTGTAAGTTTTTCTGGGAAGCGGTTTACCTATAATTCCAGACAAAGTCTGGTATTATTATCACTTAAATCTACCTACAGATGATTATAGTATAATGTTTCGAAGCACTCGTAGCATAGCTTCCTAAGTCGTTCATAACCGATCAACTAATTATTTGGGTGTTCGATAGTCGTATTACTATTGAACGTTTCTGTGCTTCGGAGGCCACGTTAAGCCGTCGCTCGGTCTTGGTTGTTGTCTTAAGACAGCAGTCGTTATAGCATGGTGGGAGGGTATTTTTAAGCCCGCCTGGATGGCTATCTCCATCAAGTAGAATATCTGTGTGTTCCAGCATATATCCTTCAGAACCAGTAATTTCAGGTAAGGCTTACAATATTTTCACTTAACATCAAGTGAGACAGTGGTCCATGGTGAGCCTATCAGCTAGAAATAAAAAGTTGAAGTTGAGATAAAAATCAATAAAGACTTCAATTATAGAAATAAGAGAATGAATACGTTGAACAAGTAATAAATATGTTGTATTTTGTATTTGTAATAAAATCATTTAAAAAAATGGCCAAGTTAAGTTAGGCTGCCATAGCTGGTAATTTAACATCATACCAAAATGGATATTAACTGTGTAACTATTTACAAAAAATATAATAGTGTATTTCCTTCATTGACGCTTGTATGTATGTAAAACACTTTACACAATGCAAACGTCATTATTTTAAGTTCAACATAATTATCAATGGTGTGGGCCGTACCTTGGCCGTCAAGAAGCAATAATGTTCATACTGCACTATCTCTTTTCCACAAATGACTCAATTCGATGCGTGCAGCCGCTCTTACATTGAAGTTTTAATGCAAGTTTACAATATTAATATTTGGTAGTGCGAAAGGTTAAAATAAGACTGAATTATGAGATGGTGGCTGGTCCCCAGATAATTTTGAAAAATCATTACCAGTAGTGTGGATAAGCAGTGTAATGTCTAGTTCCCTGAATATCCAGAGATAATAACTAATCAAATTTCACGCGAACCAATTTGCTACTAGTCTAATAATCGTCTTTCAAACTTTAAAAACACATGTACAAATTATTATGAGGTCTTTGCATCTATTTTATGGCCGTCCTGACCCTTGTCAAACTTACTAGAAAAAATAAATAATATCTCCATATATTATGTTTTTCTATTTTATTTTTCGCAAATGCCATATAGCCCACAATTCGCCGGAAGTCTGTCCATCGACAACCCTTCCCATTTCCGGTTACTGTATCATACACAGTGCATAAATCGACGGCGACTGCCCCCCAGGGGGTGTTTACAAGGGCATCGGCGATTTTCTGAACTCTTTGCTAGAAAGGGTAGTTTTTTAATGCGCAAGCAAGATCGCGAATGTGTGTTGCAAATTTTAGTGTCATGTTAAAATGTTCATGACTTTTTGTTGAATAAAAAGTTTTTAACTTTTTAGATGTTTATACATGATACAATCATGTTGCCTATGGACCAGAAAAGGAATGAGCAACCTTGCTCATTCGTTTGCGTTGTATTGTACTAGAAAATGTACCTATAGTGAAAAACTTGTAGTGTGTTTTAAAAGTCAAACCACCACAAAAAATAATAATAAATCGTTGTGAAAAAGTATTAAATAATTCAAAGTTACATTTATGGTATTCAATAACATTTTAAAAAATAATAATTAAAATTCTTATAAACTAAAAGCTGATAAAAATTCATACAAATTGTTTTTTTCAAAGTCATACTTATTTGAATAGTCTTTACAATTAAGCCCTGAAAAATAATGGAAAAAGAAATTGTATTTCGAAATATATATGATTTTTTTTTTTTTTATTTTTTTTATTATATAAATCTACACTACACAGACTCCAGGGTCCGTGCCTTTTTTTTAATTATGACCATATTTTATTTACAAACTAGATACTTACAATATATAGGAAACATGCAACATTCTAAAAGAGAACAGTGTTAAAAGAACATTTTTTTTCCGATAAATGTCATTACCACTTGCATCCAGAGCAGACCAGTGTCCTCTAGCAGCACCCGTTCACGAGTTGACGCATGTGCCAGCCATCGCCTTCCTCAACCATTTTTGAGGGAAGATGGCGACCCGACACACAACACCGCCGCTAGACAACACCTTTATGTGAGCTTGACCGCTCTGGATACCCGTGCCATCGATTACAATTTGGGATTACTCTACTTTTTTGTGTCATTCCCCCACGACACATTGTAACAGGGTCTCCATTACCACGCAGTTTCGATCTTTGATCGCCATTTTGAGGTTGTAATTATGGATGGTTTTTGGTGTCGCAACCATCGCCTTCCTGACGAACCGTTCTATGGCGTCTTCTATATGATTTTAAGTATCATTGTACGCTAAGCGATCATTTACAAATTTTTAGAGCACAAAATTGTCTTCTTGAATAGTCACGAACCCGCGTCTCCGGTTTTAAGCATTGGTTTATGTAACGTCTGTACTGTACTGTTACAGCTAGATTGTCCATTGCTGAACACATCCTCCCCCATAAAGAGGGTGTTTGCCATAATTCAAATTGAAATATGAACGAGTGGTTATATAAAAAGTTAACACCATAAGTAAAGATTTGAAAAAAAAAAATGGTTAAGGTTAAAAGTTATGGGACGGTAATTGTAGGTGACGTCTGGTCGAATTAAACGCTCCTTATGACGAATAGTACATCTTAGGACTAAATTAAAATTAGGTGAGACGACAACTTAACGCTCACGTATCCGCACCTGCTGCCAAATTGTCAGGGAACGCTCCTTGTGATGTGAAATATAAATTACAATTAGGTGTGACGAAAACTCAACGTCCACACATAAAACCAAAACAAAATGGTACCTGGTTCCTGTACCAGTTAATTAATTAAATTATAAAGGGTTACTGCAGCATCGCTACCATTCAACAGGTTGGTAACTCCTAGGTCATTGTCCGTGGAAGTCCAGGGAGAGGCCTCACATTGGTGAACCGGAAATATTGTTAGAAATATTTAAACATAAAAAAAAACCCTGAAACAAATTAATTGCTTTGATACAGACACGGTTTAGATATAAAGGCAGAGGGACAAAACCAGCTTGTATGAGTTATAACTTAATCATCAAGTTTTTAGAAAATTGGCAAGCAATATAGGGGTGAACTAGATATCAAAACGATGGGGGTGGTCTATACTTGATGTTAAACAGTATGAACCTAACAGAAGAATAATAATTTCAACTATGTTTCACAAGTTATGAAAAAAACTTAATTTATGATATTTTCCAACCAAATTTAATTAATTATATGGAAATATATATATTAAAACAACCGGGGTGGTCTGTACTTGATGTTAAATAGGGTAGAATTTGTGAAACACAAATAGTTTCCATGATTTGACCCAAGTTATAGGAAAACTTAATATATGCAAATTTTCAAGTAATTTTGATAAATAATACATCAGCACAACCGTTGGGGTCTATATTATACATTAAATATGTTACAATTGGTGAAACAACACAAGTTTCCAAGATTTCACCTAAGTTATGGTGAAATCCTTATATATGGAATTTTCAAGATAAATTCAACAAATGTTGACAAAATGGTACATCAGCATGACCGTTGGGGCTAATACTAACTGATTATCCATGTAAACAATACGAAATACTAATATTTTTCAATATTTTACACAAGTTAGGTTGTAAAATTATTTTATGAATTTTTACCTCAAATGGATGAAATTATGGGTTTAACTACCATTAGACAGTCGAATAGGGTGAATCTTCGCATGATTAAAGGGAAAGGATGAACATTCAATAAGAATTTGGGTGAAAAAATTGCATGTGCTCGGCGGGGGAATTTCACAAGTTCACTCACCTTACGGCTTTTATTAAAGCATTTCAATAAAATGGCATTGCGCCATCAGCGGAGCCGACCTGGTTCCTCCTTCCAGCCATTGCGGGGCTTTTTGTGAGTCGTCTTCTATTAAATAAGTCGGTTAGCTGACCGGTCCATTACGGAAAAAGCAAAAATCCTCGCAGCAAAAAAAAGTGATGTGGTATCGAATTGCACCAAGCAAACGGAAATCAATAATCAATACGAGAATCGATTTTTTACAAAAGTATAGCAATCCGAGGGAATTTGGTATAGAACATTCATACATTTAAAAGGAAGTATATTCAATGGTTGGTAAACAAATACAATTTGTTTATTAAATATTTTGAAGTTAAACGAATAAAATTAATGGAACGAGTCATCGATAACCAACATCGAAAGACCAAATTTATCAAGCAAAATTAATATTTGAGGACAAAAGGAAGTGTAAGTTAATTGTAGTCACCTGGTACGAATTACCATGAGAACTAGACATTTTAAGAATAAGTAATATTTGCATTAACGATTTTTAAAAGAAAATTATTATTTATGGAATCGAGTTAAATATTCTTATTTAATGAGTTATTGACCTGAGCAACCATTTATCTGTAAAGTTAGGTAGCACAACGACAGATTTAGTGGGATTCTAACCACTTCAATGAAAATATAAATCAATAATTTGCAATCGGTAAGTAATCGATAATGGTTACGATCCAAACAAACATGGATCCCTATATCAATAGATTTCGCAAGCACTAGTTTACCATGAACAATTCCCGAGTACAGAATTACGTTTCATTCCACGAATGAGGAGGAAATATTGATTAGCGGTAAACTTGAATCTAAACAAAATGAAAAAAATTAATTAAATTGAAAATATAACTACAGTTGTAACTATTGAAGCAATTATAGCCGATCGGTAATAGCTATGGACTTCTGTGCTGCATTTGCTTTGCCGATTTGAGCTTCACCGCATGGTGGTATTGCATTTTGCGAATGCTCACCTGGCTAGCTACACTCTCAAATATATAATCAATCGCCAAGTACTTAACTGTGAGTTCCAGCTGCTGTCTTTGAGAGCCAGTAAAGTTACAGGCACGTCAGGCTTAACTAATATGCCTTAGGGTGCTACGGGCGCAGTGTCAGTGTGTAGTGACAATCCCATAAAACCGGCCAAATGTGAGTGCGACTCGCGCACGAAGGGTTCCGTACCAGTATCTGTAACCTAATCTTGTAAGTTACAGACACTTTTTGCAGTGTCCGATTAAGCTGGGTAGGTACGGAGAAAACCTCCTTTATTGTATGGGAGCCCCCTTAATTATTTATTTTATTTTATTTTTATTAATTATATTTAAAGAGAATATATAACTAAATATTCTGTGAATAGTTAAAGCGTCTACCTGTCATCGTTATTAGTATCGAGCAAGAAACGATAAAAAAATCAAGTTTGTTGTATGGGCAACAGAAATACATCATCTGTGAAAATTTCAACTGTCTTGTTATCACCGTTCTTGAGATACAGCCTGGTGACAGAAGGAAGGATGGACAGTGAAGTCTCAGTAATAGGGTCCCGTTTTTACCCTTTGGGTACGGAACCCTAAAAATGACTAACAGAAGAAAAAAAACTCTACCATAATATGGTAGAGTTTTTTTTCTGGTGGTAAACTGGTATAGTTCTATATTATAGAACTATACCAGTAAGGTATCCCCATATTTTGGTTCAAAACACACAAATTTCCTTTCGAATCAAAACAGAGTACAGGATCACTAATTAACCAACTCGTTGCTTAGTGTTGCCACTATATTAACTGCAACGTAACAAATAGGTTTTGCGTCTAATATCAATACATTTGTAGGGGTGGTGCACTGCTATTTAGTGCTACAAAGTCATCTGTTTTAGGGTAATTTTATCGCTCTAGCAACATTTCTATTGCTGCCTAATTACACTTATCTTTATCTATTTCAGCTCAATGTTTTTGATTACGTTACAACCTTATTTCTCACAATATAAAAGTTTTTGTTGGTTGGTTGTTAAGAGTTGGTTCCGACTAATGTATGGTAAAGTAGGGTATGGCAGAAAAAAGCATGAAGGTAGAGCAATGAAAGCAGTGGAGGTGAGAGCTTTGAGAAGCACGATTGGAGGCAAACCGAGTGACAGGATAAGGAATAGTCTGATAAGAGAAAAATGTGGCGTGAATGAGGATGTAGTGATATAAATCGAGAAGGGTATGTTAAGATGGTTTGGACATGTGGAGAGAATGAGTGAAATGAGATTGACTCCTGTTTAGCCAATCTCATTTCACAACAAGTGAACGGAAGTTTTGGAAGGGAAAAAACTATGCGAACGTTCCAAAATTATATTAAAGACGTTCTGCAAAAAAAGGCCAGGTCAGGAGTACCCTAGGAAAGCATTAATTTCGTGTCTAAGTCATTCCTTTATTTTAGTCACTTTGAAGGTAAAATCTTCCTCGGACGAATACTTATGTTATGGAGCTACTCCGCAACTGTAATGAATATTAACATCTAACTCACGCTAAAACGTGAGCAATTATATTATATCTTGAACAAGTCTGGTTTGAAATTTTTTATAGGGTACAACCGCACAAAATCTCAAGAGTATTATTTTCTCTAATTTTCTCACTTTTTGAGCAAATAAAAGGTCATAACCACCACGTGCAGCGCGCATTGGCATTATACCTTTTTTAATTCATATATTTTTCCTTTTCTGTTATAAACTTATAATTGATCTGCATCGCCCCCTTAAGAAAAACATATTCAAAAATATATTTAGTCACAATTCCGCCTAGTTTTCCTGCTCCTGCGTTTGAAGAGTTAAGACCTCCTGATTATGCTTTGTGTAGTAGCGGAATGCGTAAAAACCATCTGGTTGGGGTATGTGGCGTGTCAGCTTATCAGGAAAATTAGGCGTAAATATCGCTAAATATAAACTTATGTATTTTAAAAACTTGAAAAATAAAAACAATAACTTCATGTTTTCTTTTATTGAGTATGTAAACTAAAGCCTATTAGTTATTTTAATGTTACCGGTGTATACTACAGCGATTTTAATTCAAGATTCTTTAAATTACATTTAAAATTGTCAAAACCCATAAAACAAAGCGAATGTCCGACGATAAATTCCAAGTTTAAACTGACCAAAACTCAAGTGAGATGTAAAAAGGGGTTCCAAAAGAAAATAAATTGTAATCTATCCAACCGACTGAATTGGGGCCACTACCATTGAAATTTTCGATTTAAACTATAGCTAGCTTTATATGTGATGAATGTAAAATGATATATAAAAGTTTAGTAGTGTGTTTTATGGATGCTTAAAACACTTCAGCAACAGTGCAGTCTTCATCAATAGTGCAGTCTTTAGCACTAGTGCAGTAAAGTGCGTTTTTTATATTATTAAATAGGGTATAAAGATTTTTCGACTTTATAGGATACCTCTACATGCGTGTGTGGAAACTCTAGTTTGTGGTGGAAAATACAGTATTTTTACAGTATTACA
Organism: Plagodis pulveraria; assembly: GCA_963890685.1. Lineage (NCBI taxonomy): Eukaryota > Metazoa > Arthropoda > Insecta > Lepidoptera > Geometridae > Plagodis > Plagodis pulveraria. Next base: position 18,922,789 of record OY982970.1, on the reverse strand, counting down.
GCCAAACGAAAATATTTGATACACGATCGTGATCGCTCTAGATCAAACCATATGGTGGATGATTCATTTTTTTTCCTTTCCTTGTTATTATTTAAGTTTATTTAGCAGACGTCAAAGCAAAAATACATGAAACATTGTTAGTAGGTAATGATTTCTCATTGATAACATCACACTGACAAAAAAACTGAAAATTGAAACATTGACCTCAATACAGGTACAATAAAAGCCTGAAAAAGAAGGCAAGAAGAAGTGACGGCTCAGTGGCATTGGCTATGGACTGTCGCGCAGCAGGTCCATGGTTCGAATCCCACCGCGGGCTTGAGCTTCACCGCATGGTGGAAGGGGATTTTGCGAATGCCCGCCTGGTTAGCGACCACCCTCAAGTAGAAAATCTGTCGCTAAGCAACTAACGGTGTGTTCTGGCAGCCGTCTTTGAGAGCCAGTGAAATTACAGGCACATGAGACTTAATAACTATGTCTCAAGGTGACGGGCGCAGTGCAATTCGTTGACTTGAGACGAAATGCATCTGTTATAGGCAGAGGTTAGTCCGCTTAGGTTCCGCTTCAGGCCTCGAGCTTGTTCCGCCACAAGAACATAAAAAAGGCATATATTAATTTTTCAACAGATTGCTTGAGAACTAAATTTGCCTCTAAAATTACCCGATCTTGACTAACGAACAGAAAAATACTTGGATAGTATCCTTACACATTGGATTTTGCTTGCTGAAAGCAAGTCATCAGGAACAATATCAGTTGTCAAGTGCAAGTCCTTATTAATTAAGGTCAGTGACCTGAAATATTTTTTGTCATTGTAATTGATTATAATAAACTTGTTAGGAACTAGAAGTAAAAGAAAGATTAAGCCATTAACACTCTGTTTTATTCGTTTTATTACAATAACTCTTGTATGCTTCGTAGATGGAAAAGATCTCTATATAATAAAATTTCCCCACACGACCACCCGTGCCGCCCGTCTGGCCAAAAAGTGCCGGCTTGCACGGCACTCACTCACTCACTCACTCGTTCACCATAGATAAGGCGCCTCTCGCCATCCACCACAGACCGCAGCAAAATATCTCCATTACAAACTAATGTTAAGATATATAATGACCTTGCAAATGTATCAAAAGATCACACAACTAATTAAAAAATCCGCTAAAGGTCAGACCCTAAGCTTGTATATATTTAAGTATTTTTGTCATTTTTCTTACATCGTTGGTGTGTAGCTCAGCTATGGAATCTGGTTTTTCTGACAAATAAATATTCAGAAATAGTCTGTGGAGGTGACTGTGGAGCCTGGGACTGTGTCAGGTAGTAGCGTTAGGCTTGTCCTACATGAGACCAAACATGTCAGGAAATTGAGAAGACTGACCTCTTAAGGGAATACAAGCTTGAAGATATGTTCTTTTTATAATATGAGTAATCTGCTCATGCGTAGTTATAAGTACGGGTTATTTTTATTTGTTCCGTGTTCGCAATACGAAATTTCGACACGCATAAATAATTCTTAATATGCCACAAACAACACACAGTAATCGGCAATTTTTTTTTTACTTAAAATAGGAACTACTTCATCACTCAAAAGTGTGAAATAACTTGTTGAAGTTAGTACCATGATAGTTCAAAAGCACTATCGATATAAACCCTACCCCCAAACGTAAATTGATTGATAATTAACCTTGTAACCAATATTTGAGGCAGAGATAGCCTAGTGACATTGGTAATGGACTGCCACACAGAAGGTCCATGTATCGAACCCGACGTGGCTTTGATCTTCACCGCTTGGTGGTAGAGCATTTTGTGAATGCCCGCCTGGCTTGCAAACAACCTAAAAAAATGTCTCACCAAGCTCCCAGCGGTATGGCAGCTTTCCTTGAGACATAATAATTCTAGTTGAAGCCTGTGGCACCTTCGACCACACCACTTACCATTAGGTGATAATGTTGTCAAAGGCTAACCTGTCAGGAATAAATATATTATTATATAATACATGTATTAAAATGTCAGAACCGAATAGAGTTTACAGGGTGGACATTTTATACAAACACATTTGTATTGAATGGGCTGAAATAGATATCAATGGAATACCACGAAAATATTAAAATTAAAATATAATATTACTATTTGAACAATGTTACAACGCAGAGTAGTGACTTCTATGATTGCGAGGTACAGGACAATATTCGCTGAAAAAAGAAAAAAAAACATACTTTTCTAATATACTAAACACTTTATTTATATGGTAGTTTACGTCGTGGCCTGGGAAGTTTTGGCCCAAACTATCTGTTGTGGCCCGCTCGGAATAACTGGTCAGACTGAGGCCCAATAGTTATTTGTTATTGAAGGCTGCAAGCTGCTTTGGTGAGAATGCTTTTATTGAAATGTGAGTAAGCGAGGATGGTAGGATACTAATATTAATAAAATTTCTAGGTTAGCGCTGTTAACACCTTCGACCACATCATCACACACATCCACAGGTGAGATTGTGGTCAAAAGCTTACCTATCAGCAATAAAAAATAAAAAAATATAGGAAATTCGCGTTATATTTCAAGTAAATGAATTTTACTAGAACTTTTATAGATGTTCGAATTTCAAAAACCTTTTCCACGCTAGCGGATAAAAAGCACCCTTCCACGCAGATTTCTGAAGATAAACAACACTTTTCGAGCTACTAACGTAAAAATGTTTTATTTTTAAAGAGGCATTGCGAAACAAACGTCAGGCCAAAACGTTCCCGTTAATGTGACATTAGGAAAATATATGCCATCACCAACGTCACAGGGCAAGAGACACGTGGCCGCTAAAACCGCTTCCTCTTTTTTTTAACTCCAATAATATGTGGGGTATTAGTCGAAAACAAGGATTGGCGAATGGATCTTTCACGATAAGTTTTTTTTTATTGTGACGGAACAAGCTCATGGCCCACCTGATGTTAAGCGTACTAACCTCTGCCTAGAACAGATGCATTTCATCACAAGTGACGAATTGCATTACGCCCGTCATCTTGAGACATAATTGTTAAGTCTCATGTGCCTGTAATTTCACTGGCTCTCAAGGACTGCTGCCGGAACACACCGTTAGGTGCTTGGCGACAGATTTTCTACTTGAAGGTGGTAGCTAGTCAGGCGGGCAATCGCAAAATGCCCTTCCAGCATGCGGTGAAGCTCGGCGGTGGGGATCGAACCAGGGACCTGCGGCACGACAATCCCTATTGCTGCTGGGCCATCATTGCCTCGAAGTTCGAAGTTTAACCAATAGCGACAGTACTTTAATAAAACGATTCTCTAATATAAAATCGAAGGCTCCAAGTTTAATATTACAAACTTAGTCTTTTTGCATAATTAAAACAAAATCTACTTAGCCGATAGTAACCCCCAACCGCGGATGCCAAGTGATCCGTAAGACCCGATTAAAAATGTAATCTTTAAAAAATGGCTGAGCAATCGAGATGATTTAACTTTGGAATTAAAGAATTACGGGTTAGAGCAAACGAGGAAGAATGGATTTACGAATGATTTACTAGCAAGATTCCCGGTTCCATGTTTTTGGAATAAAAACTAGAGGTTTGTAAAAATTTTGTCGACAGTTTTCAGGTAATTTTAAAATGATATGTGAAGTGACACAAGTCAGTTCTACTCTTATCTAATTCCATCGGTAAATGACGTCTTCTCTAACAACACAAAGTACAACACGAAATGATTTTATAAACGTGTATGCTATTCGTTAAGAATCAAACAACACAAGATCATCAGAGTATGTTTTCGCTTACCTTAGAAATGCTCTGCTTTGGTAGTATACCAGTTATTACAGAAAATCTGTCGCCAAACACCTAAGAGGTTAAGCCGAACAATATCTTCCACTACATAATTTATCAACGGCTATTCAAGGGCATGCATTTATTAACAAAATACTACGAACTATATACAACACTACAGCTACTACAATAAAAGCATTTAGACAACCTATATTGCAGACTCACAGGCAGTCCAAATGCTCCAGCCCACTACCAGTTGGCAGCGTGCCTAGCATGCTGGCAGCATTGCCCCATTCAAACGTTAAAAACGCATTATTTGGGATACCTCAAATAATAATCGTCAGATCTCACACAAATTTAAATGGGATCACATGACGCAAACATTTGATTGTAAAATAATCTTTAGAATCGGTACACCCTTAAAAGAATTATGTTATTATTATTCACTTTATTTATTATCCAACATAATTTTAAATTTTTTACAACATTATTACAAAAATAAATATTATAAAAAACTTAAAACTAGGGTGCCGCTGGTCGCGGGGCAGAGCCCAAGCGACCAGTGGTTAGGGCTGCAGAGAGAGGAACCTCCGGACAATGCGTGTTGTGTCCAGTATCACTGCCTTCTGCATCAGGCCCTTGATCCAACCATCTAGCGAGAGCCTCTTAAGGTGTTGGTCGAGGCTCTTCGCTATAAGGCCGTTCGCCGAAACGACTATCGGGACAATGATCGTCGAGTCAACATCCCACATGGCGGTTACCTCGTGAGCCAAATCAAGGTACTTGCTGACTTTATCCTTTTCGGCCTTAACGAGATTCTCGTCATGTGGGATGGTGATATCTACGAGCACTGCCACTACTTATTATTATCATTATTACACACACAAAAAAACTGTCAAATTAGGAACCTCCTCCTTTTTTTTAATAAGGTTAAAAATAAAGTACAATACAAAAATATATGACGATTCTCAGAAGTATACATTTTTCTGAAACACCATCCAAAAAAATCCATCTTAATTTTGAAATCAACCCTTCTGCGCCCAACCTCAGTCCATAAATTAATATATACAAAGAGTGAATAAACCGGCATAAATAAAAATTAAGCTAAGCAGGTAGGCACCTAGCCCTTCCAAATATAATTAAGTATAACCCAATAAGCTTGTAGCCACAAACGAAAACAAAAAGCGAGGAAAAGCGACCAAATTTTATTATATTATTTGCATATTAAAATAATTATAATGAACGCAGGGTTAAGAATAGGGCAGGGGCAACGACTCAGGAGTCTGAGGTTTGTTTTTGTATTGTTATTGATGTACTAGTAAGTATGTTTGCATGTTTTCCCCAACCCCATAACCGTGTGATAATAGAAAGGTGCAAAAGACCATAACTTATGCAATCCAGATTATGAAAAGTACATAATCTTGATTGCAATTTTGTCTGTGGTTACATAGAAAAACAAAACAATTTTACATATTCAACATTTTTATATCGAAGCACATTTCCTGATTCCATATTCAACCTCGTTGAAATGGTAGTAGGGCATTTTGTGAATGTCCACCTGGCTAGCTACCACCCTCAAGTAGAAGTAGGTGTACTTGAGAGCCAGTAATTATAGGTTAAGCCTGTTAACACTTTCAATCACATCATCACTTACCATCAGGTGAGATTATGGTCAAAGGTTTAACTATCAGCTATAAAAAGAAAATAAGAAACTGTATTCATTATTCAAAATTTACAAATTATTGGAACACATTTTTTTTGTTCCGATAAATTCGTGCCATATTCAACCTTAATTCAACGGAATAAATTGATGAACGGTTTGATGCGGTGCAACTAAGGCATAGTGTTTCTTTATAAGAATTAAGATTAAGTAACTTCTTAGATCTTTCCATACAAACGTAATTTCGTCATATTTTAGATACCAAGTGTTCAAACTCGGTGAAATTTTGCATGCTTATCCTTAAGTCTAGAATCTATGCTTCTGGTTTGTCGTCCTTTAGTGGGTACGATTGAAGATATCAATGTGCTTATTGAAAGAGCGAGCACAAAGCGTTTCAGTCTCAGCTTGGGGAAAAATTGTTAAGTACATCTATCTGGCGAATATCCGGCTCCTCAGCTCCTCTACATGCCGAATTTCTCAACGGATATACATATATTATGAAATTTTGTGAGCAGGTTCGTGCGCGTTTTCTTTTCTAGATTCAGTTTTTGGAATTTATCCAAAATATATTTCAGTGGCGAGGTACTTGTAATTATTGACAGAGCTACTTGTAATTATTATTTTTAAATTCACCGTATCCTACTTCTGTGTGAATGAAACGGGATATGAAACTCTTGAAACGTAGGGAACATAGGGAAGCCCGGGCAAGTAGGATAGTGTAGGTAACAAAAATACCTTATTTTTCTGAAGTATTTAAAAGATAACGTTACAATACTTTCTTAAGTCATGGCCGGTGACAGTTGAACCAATGTAATAAGAGAGTGTGGCCGTGCGCTCGAACATTCACGACCTTCTGTAGATGCTTCGTGTAGAATCGAAAAGCGTTGAAAATTATTCTAGTTTGGATGCGTAGCGTTTGTAACGTCACGTCTGCTTAGTAAGAAATATTAGGCGGAATTGTCACTAGATAATTTTTATATATTTCTAAGCAATTTTCTAAAATACTAATTTAATGTTTTCTTAATATTTGTTATTTTTAATTATGTATTTCCGCAAACGCCTAAATCTATTCATTAATAAGAGAGTGCGTTATTTGCGGATATTGAATTATTACATAGGTACCTGTTGCACTACTGCTGTCCTCATACAATAAAATTACATAATAAACATAGATACAAGCAGTAAACTTGCAATACATTTCGTATATAAAAAGCATATACTTCTGTGATTAATGCGAAGAAAAATTGGTATATTTGACACATTTTACGACATCTAATAGCAGGATATAGAGCAGCCTCGTCTAAGCAATGTCATAGGTCTGGTGGAACACGCAAGAATCCATGGTGGTGGGTATCTGAGATGTCAGTTCTCTGACATTTTAGTGCGGGACCTATATCTCTGAACGTCTGAACACAGTCGTTTTTAATTAACTGTGTGAACGAGACATAAGATATAGATACTTGATACAGTGCCCTCCATACAGTAGTGTGCAAAAACGACTGTGTTAGGCGTCCAGAAATATACGTCCCGCCGAACTAACGACTCGGAGTGCAGTGCGAAACAGTGTCAAGCAGAAAGAAAAAGGTGACATTGCAGCTATAATGGTCAGATTGCTAATAAACTCTCACGTTTCGTCACATATACCATAATGGTGCCATGTATATTCTGTGTATAGATCCTACATTATATTATTGTCTACATTACATTATATTATTGTCTTTGGTCACGATTGTGTATACAAACTCCCTCACTATTAAGTAAATAGAACATTGACGAATACGTCCAGTAAGAGTAGTCGTTCAGAGGGCATAGCATACTCTTTATTAAGATTTAACATTGGACTGAAACTCTACGCGGACAAAGTTACTTGCAGCAGCCAGTTATCACGTAAATATTTGATCCAACCCAAATTCAGGGTCCCATATTGTAATTTTTCATAATTTCACGCGACCCGAACACTGACTAACAAAAGCAAAGAACTCTTTTTAAAATTTATCAAGCAAAGAGTTAAGGCTTAATAAATACCTTCGCAAAGGAAGATACGCAAACGTAAATTACATTAGAATATAAATTAATATGATCACACTATGGAGAAAAAATTACCTCAGTTTTATGAATATTTTGCCATTAAAATTAAAATCTTGTGCGTTACAATACAGGGTTGACTTTGGAATGATTGTACGAAAGAATATTCAGGAAAAAGTGAGAAGTGTCCGTTTGATCATTTTAAGCCAATTTACGTACGAGAGATGCTTGTAAATGATATGACGTAGTCACCCTTTCAGTCGCCTCTGACATGCAGATTTTGTATTTAAATTCTTTTAAAGCTGTATGTGTTATCTTATCTTACATGAAAGTATTTGGAAAGTTCTGATATTGTAGTTATTTTTGAATACACCTAAGTGAACAAGCATATGAAATATTCGAGTAACTCAGGCTGAATTACTCGGATTGGAATCCAGCTAGCCAATTTGACTGTAGACCTCAATCCGTCTTCTTATGGCAGTTTAAAGCAGTGATGACTCAGTGGCATTGGCTATGGACTGCGAGACAGCAGGTCCATAGTTCGAAACCCGCAGCGGGCTTGAGCTTCACTGCATGGTGGAAGGGCATTTTGCGAATGCCCGCCTGGCTAGCAACCACCCTCAAGTAGAAAATCTGTTACCAAGCACCTAACGGTGTGTTCCGACAGCTGGCGTTGAGAGCCAGTGAAATAACAGGCACATGAGACTTAACAACTATGTCTCAAGATGACGGGCGCAGTGCAATTCGTAATTTGTGATAAAATGGGAAAAAAAATTAGGTTCTAGGCAGATGTTAGTCCGCTTAATATCAGGTGGGCCTCGAGCTGGTTCTGTCACAATAACATAAAAAAAACCTAAGCGAATAAGCATATGGAATTAGCCTATGTTACTCGAATTGGAATTCAGCTAGCCAGTTTGTAAAAAATAGATAATAAGTCTTGAAATTGCATTCACTGTTGATGTCGATTCGTCTTCTTATAGCAGTTTAGTAATATGATCGAAAAGACTTGTTAGCACTGTCAAGCCTGGCTCACTCCGCACTTTAGGTACAAAGCCACAGGTACATCGGCGTATCCGTCCAGACGGGCTTATTTTACGGTACTTGCCGCGTCAGAAGAGATCAGCGATAGGCCTACAAGGTACCACTCCTATGAGTGGCTATGTGATAGAAGGAGAGATGCCTTGTTGGTGAATATAAATATTAGGTACACCGTGCTTTGCGAGCTGAAGTGCACTTTATTGCTTCGTAGCTAGAGTCACTATTGGAATGTCTTTGCTGAGTGATCCTTGTGGTACTTTTTTCTGTGGCAATTTGCCTTACAAAATCAGTTAGAGTTATTGGAATATGTCATCATAAGGCGTTCTATGGGGTAGGCATTTGTTCACGAGTCGTAAGCTAGTTTAAAGAAAATATTGAGCTATTAGTCTTTTCTGTAGGTCAAAATACATAAACTATATGTGTATGGCTTCGATCTGTCTTGTGCGTCAGTTAAGTAATTTGAAAAGACATGTTAGCACTGTGACTCATTACAACACTTATCATTGGATAGCCGAATGGTAGAGATGTCCTGGGCGTCAAGTCTGCTAATCAATATGAATCTATAATGGACTCGGCCTGGTCAATTTTGACAGTTTTGGTTGTCAACTAACTTCACATCGTTCATATTGAGTTAATATTGATTCAATCTCGGTTTTATATGAAAACGAAACGAAATAATAAAATAATAATAAATAATAACGAAATTGTTTACTGAATTACCTTACTATTTTCTTTTTTTCTTTTTTGTCGGCAATATCTTCAAACCAGCCTAGATTCATCATAGATTCATATATTCATATGGGATCAGCAGACTACCGATTCTGTCTTGTATGAATTTTGAATGAATCTATGATAAATATGAACATTTAATTAGCGTACTTGGCCTCTGGCCTGAGGAGAGGCAGAGGCCTGAGAATTAAATAGTTGCGGGTTCAAATCTCGCACAGGTGAAAATCATACAATTTCTCTTGCAATATATCAGTTTAGTGCTTTTAATCGTTTCCAATTCCTCAGAGCCAATTAGTTAAACCATTGTGCAATTCATATCGGCCAAGGACGTTACTCAAGAGTGAGGTACTATTTAGACAGACAGTAAACACAAACAATTAAATTTTATTCATATCTTGTAATGACAGTCGTACTTTGAACTTATCCTTTTGTTCATATTATTTATCAAAATATTCAGAACTCGTAAAGAATATCGATAAAGTTACTTATCATTTTTTTTTGTAAACTGCGTTCTGCTCTCATTAACAAAATACTGCGAACTATATACCACACTACATGTTCATGTCAGCCTGTAACCTCACAATATATAAACAAAATAAGTATTATAACTAAAGTGCACACAGCGACGTACCCACTTATCTAGGTTTTCTATAATATAGTAATTAAACAACTTTAAACGGTTTAAACCGCGTATATTTATCATTATTCTTGTCCCGACGTTTCAAACACTTTGAAATTATTTGTCCTACCGTCCGTTTTTTTTTGTAATAATCATAACGTTCCCTGTTCTCGCAGTGTTCGCTCACAGTGGCCAGAGGTCGTTACAGTCGTCATTCACCAGCCTACTTGTACATGATTGCATTGAAATTGTCAAGAAAAGACTTAGTGAGCATGACCTTCCCATGGAATATGCAGAATTACTAGAACATTGCCTAACATCTGGCTATCTATTCTGGGAAAATAAGTTCTACTAACAGTTGACGGTGTAGCTATGTGCTCTCCAGTCTCCCCCGTTGTTGCCGATATTTTCATGGAGGACTTCGAGGAGATAGCTCTCTCCACAGCTGTGGCTATGCCGAAGATTTACAAACGGTACGTAGACGATACTTTTACCAAAGTCAAAGTCAAAATCATTTATTCAATTTAGGCGTCTACGACGATCTTATGAAGGTCAATTTTAGTATTGAAATATTCTACATTGTACTGCCACGTTCAGCAAATAAATTGTATAGAGCCACTGCGAGAAGAACGGGCAAGAAACTCGGGGCCATTCTTTTAAACATCTTTTAACAATGTGTTACATACATACTATATAATAGAGTTATTACAATATTTGTTTAAATTATGTAGGTGACAGGCAATAGCTTGGCGGAGGCGGAATTGTCCATGCATTTTTGTCGTTTATGTAATCAGAAACTGTGTAGTAGGATTTTTTAATCAATATGTTTTTCACATGCAATTTGAATTTCCCTTCTGTGAGCGTTGTAATATGTTTAGGAACTTTATTATAAGACCGCACACAATTACCTAAGAAGGACCTTTTATTTGTCTTTGCTAATCTAAAACCTGGCACCGCTATTTTATCTTTATTCCTAGTATTGTAATCGTGATTGTCACTGTTTAATTTAAATTTACTCAAATTTTTACGAACATACATAATATTTTCAAATATATACAGACTTGGTAAAGTTAAAATATCAATTTCTTTAAAAAGATCCCTCACAGATTCCCTAGGACCCATTTTATATATGGCTCGAATTGCACGCTTTTGTATGATAAAGATTGTCTCTATCTCAGCAGCAGTTCCCCACAGCAATACGCCATACGACATAATACTGTGGAAGTACGCGAAATAAACTAGGCGAGCAGTAGCTACGTCTGTTAACTGTCTTATCCTAAGAACTGCATATGCAGCAGAACTAAGTCTTCCGGATAGATCATGTATATGTGGATCCCATTGTAAAGTGGAATCCATTTTGATTCCCAGGAAGACAGTCGCTTTGTCAATAGGGAGTTTAAAGCTTTATATTTGGTTCAACATAAGGAACATTTGGTAAAGAAAACTTGAAACATTTCGTCTTTTTTGAATTTAGGAGAAGATTATTAGCGGCGAACCATTTACAAATCTTAGATAATACATTATTTACATGCGTCAGTTCACTGTCTTTCCTATCTACTTTAAAAATCAGAGAGGTATCATCTGCGAATAAAACAATATCGCAGAAATCTTTGACCATGCAAGGCAGATCATTAATATATGTTAGAAACAGAAAAGGTCCCAAAATTGATCCCTGTGGTACTCCTATTTTTACCAATGACCCGGAAGAATTATTGCCACTTATTCCAACCCTCTGTAGCCTGTCTGACAGATATGACTCTATAAGATTCACAGCTTTTCCACGAATACCATAGTGGTAAAGTTTACGAATCAGAGTGCAGTGCTCTACACAGTCGAATGCCTTGGAAAGATCACAAAATACGCCAATAACATCATGTGAACAGAGTAACAGAGTGTTCAGATATTACAGATTTTTTACTTCAGTGTTGTAGCTAGCCATGCGGGCATGCGTAAAATGCCCTACCACCATACTATAACGACTGTCATCCTAAGAAGACAACCGGGACCGGCGGTTTAACGAGCCCTCCGAAGCACGGAAGCGCTCAGTAGTAATGTAACTAGCGGTCACCCATCCAACTCATGACCGTGGCGGACGTTGCTTAACTTTGCTGATCGGTTAAGAACAGCTAAGCAAACCCCTGTACGAGCGCTTCAAAAAATGAAGCCGGAATGACATACACAATAACATTATTATACTGTTCCTTAATCAATGGACCTAGTACTGTACTGTATCAGCCAGATCGTCCACTGCTGAACACAGCCTCCCCTGTTAAGGGGGTATTTGCCATAATCCCCACGCTTGGCAAGCGGCTTGGAGAATGTAGTGTAAGTTGGCAGTTCTTTTGAAGGCGCTGCTGCCCACCTTCAAGTATTTTCCCCTTAGTCGCCTCTTACGACACCCACGGGCTGATATGGGGAGGTGCAATTATAACCCGGCACCCCACGGGGTTGTATGGATCTAGTAGTGATGCAGATTTAGACGTCTCGCTCACTAAGAATCCTACCACATGTTAAATAACTGTACTTAAGAGTGACGATAGCTCAACGACGGTTCAGAGAAAGCCGTTAAGAAGTTACTCTTTGAAGAAAAAAATCTTTTTCACAGTCACCTATGACTTATCTAATAATGTAACATCTGAAATATGCTACTAAGTTCAGGTGCTTCAGGTTCTAATATGGCCTCTTGGCAAGAGTTTCCAACGTCAGGTGGGCACTTAATTAATAACGGCAATAATTGACCGCCGCCAGCTGTTATTGGGAGCTATCACAACATTTGGGTCACGAGTCTGCATCATACGGTAGATGTACTTGGATAAGAATATCTTGATCATTGCAAAATGTCAATCAAAATAATTTAAAAAGTTCCTTGCATGAATGCATTGAAATGAGGTATTTTATTAAAATAGCGCGGGGAAAGCCGCGTGACAATCATGGTACATGATGTTATATTTGGTATTGAAAGATAGAGTGAACACTATTCTACCTGTTCATACTTGTTAGGGAGGAGGTAAAAAATAATAAGTGGCTTAGCCCATATTGGGAATTAGCACTTTAAAACAGCTGTCAAAACGTATGTTGAAAATTTATGTATTATTTTAATTTTGGTTTCAATCTCTACAAACGAGAATAAAGTATTACTTTTTAACGAAATTAGCCAAAGATCTAAACAAAAAGTGCTACACTTCTGGTTCCCAAACAATTGTGTCTCCTAAAAGCGTTATAATACTCATAATGAGCAAAGTTGATACATTACCAGGTGAGAACATAAAACGCAGTATATAAAGTTGTCTTAGGTTTTCGCGATTATTACACATAGTAATTAAACAACTTTCAACGGTTTAAATCGTGTATATTTATCATTATTTTTGTTCCGACGTTTCAAACACTTTGCAGTAATCGTGGTGAGTCACCCCGTGACCACGATCACTGCATAGTGTTTGAAACGTCGGGACAAAAATAATGATAAATATACGCGATTTAAACCGTTTAAAGTTGTTTAATTACTATACGCAGTATATAAACTAGTAGAAAATAGTAATAGTAATTTGTAATAGACATTCATAAGGTCATATACTCGTAGACGCTTAAATTGAATAAATAATTTCGATTTTGACTTTAGTTTCTCAATAGCAACCGTTGTCGGTTACCTAGTGCCTAATATTAGGTCCTTACATATGAAATTGGCGTTTTTCGTACTGGCCACTTTAATCACGAATTTCTCCTCTTTGGTAAGGAATTCCAAATTCAAATTTGTACAGCTATAGACTCATGTATTTGTGCTTCGATGATCGTCATTCATTTGTTTTTTTTCTTCTGTTTTTTTCTGTTTGCGTCACTCATTTTACAAAATGGAAAACCTTAAATATCGCATTATTTACGAGTACGAGTTCCGCCGTGGCACTAGTGCTGCGGAATCAACTCGAAGGGTGAATGATGTGTATGGCGGTCGTGTTGCAAAAGAAAACACAGTTCGTTTTTGGTTCCAACGTTTTCGTTCTGGAAATTTCGACCTGCAGAACAAGCCCCGTGGACGGCCTGAGGCTCAAGTTGATAATGAAGAGTTGAAGGCTATTGTGGAAGCGGATCCATCGCAAACCACGTCCGAGTTAGCTGCAGGCTGCGATGTTAGTGATAAAACTGTTTTAATTCACTTGAAGCAAATTGGGAAGATTAAAAAGCTTGAAAGGTGGGTACCTCACGAATTGACTGAAACAAACCGGCAAACGCGCGTCGACTGCTGCGTTACATTACCAAAACCGGCACAATAATGAAGGTATTTTAAACCGAATCATTACCTGTGATGAAAAATGGGTTCTTTACGATAATCGGAAGCGCTCAGCGCAATGGTTAGATCCTGGCCAGCCAGCCAAATCCTGCCCCAAGCGAAAATTAACCCCAAAAAAGTTACTTGTAAGCGTTTGGTGGACTAGTGCCGGTATTGTTCATTACAGTTTTTTCAAATCTGGCCAGACTATTACGGCTGATGTCTATTGTCAGGAATTGCAAACCATGATGGAAAAGCTAGCGGCTAAACAACCTAGGCTGGTCAATCGCTCCACGCCACTGCTGCTTCACGACAACGCTAGACCACACACTGCGCTACAGACGGCTACTAAATTAGAAGAGCTTCAATTGGAAAGTCTAAGACATCCTCCGTACTCCCCGGACCTTGCTCCAACAGATTACCATTTTTTTCGAAATTTGGATAACTTCTTGCAAGGGAAAAAATTCAACTCCGATGGGGCAGTCCAAATCGCCTTCAAAGATTTTATTGATTCCCGTCCGACTGGTTTTTTTAGTAAAGGGATCAATGAACTACCTATGAGATGGCAAAAGTGCATAGAAAATAATGGTTCATACTTTGATTAATTAAATATATTATATTAAAAAATATTCGACTTTTTGTTCCTCCCATACAAAACGCCAATTTCATATGTAAGGACCTAATACATATTTTTGACAACAAAATAATGATAATTATCTACCTAATTAGACCTAGTTGGTTAAATTCATCTCATTTACTATCTAATAACAGAGTACAAGTCTTCCCGACTAGTTCAACTACACGTCTGCGTATAACGTTACAATGTTCAAAGTATCAAGTCTGAACAGGCAGAGTATGCCGTAGGAGCTAGTTGGTAATAGCCTCCGGGCGCAATCACAACCGTCGGACGCCTCCAGTTTTGCTACACGTCTGTTCTGCGGGGCTGTATTGGATCAATTTTCAACTATTAATTAAACTTCAATTTGATTGTATAGTGGGAATATTTGGTGTTAATTAATAGAACAGATTAGATAACAAGTATAATTAATTAATAAAGTAAAAAACCCGACTGCAAAATAATTATTTTCATTAAACGTTTTATCGTTCCATTAAAATTAAAACTGCAAGTTATATATATTTATGGAATCGTTTTTTAAAGTCCTTTATTTTGAAAATATAAGCTTATTCTATACCCATAAGAAAGAAAAAAAATGTTATCTCACAATCTGGCGTCAAAAATCCGGCAGTTTATTATTTTTTATAGTGTCACTTGCACTTTCAATACGAATCTAACAATATCTCATACATTAAAATTGGTTAAGCCGTTTAGAGTTCATGGTGGAATAAAAAAACTCACAAACATACATTCATGAACCCTGAAAACATAACACTCGTTTTTATGGGCAGTCGTGTTATAATTACTATACCTATGAAAAAGGGATTGGAAACAGGGAAGCAGCTATAAATTCAAAACTATACAATAATAAAGTAATTTTTAATTAAGTAGAAAACGAGATTTATATCTGATCAAAACCTGAATATAACACTAACGTGTTAAAAATAGAAAACTGCGATGAGAAATGATTTATTTTTATGTTATTCTTGCGAACTCTTTTTCTTTTTGAAATAAGATTAAGATAAGATTAGGCATAATTTGTCATTAAAACATAATATTGATGACAAGACACACCGTATTACCGCTTGATATCAAAAATGGTTAAACTTTAATAATCATATCTAGCTTTACAACGGGTTCCAAACTTGGCAAAGCCTGTCTTTACTCCACCCTCACAACTTAACAATTTGACTTTTGACACAAAAATAAAATTCACAACAACGGATCGTATATCTCATTTTTATAAACAAGTATTTCTTGATATTGATGTAAACATAGCTTTTGTATACAAACATCCGCGCGTAATTTTTTAATACCGATCTCTTTCAAAACTAGGTACTTATTACCAAAAAAAGGAAAATAATCGAAACGTGAGCAAGATTACCGAAATAAAAATACTTTCGTTGTGATGGTGAAGTTATTTTCTTAAGTGGCGTTAAACATATTTCAGTTCTCAATACCATTTGACCACTATATCACCAGTTTATAAGTCAGAAGTAGCCAAACATTTGAGCAAATTAAACCTAGAATGGGGTTTGTCTTTAGAAAACAGCTTGAGAACACATCACTAGGACATGCTTGCGATGAAAGTGATACCATGGTGATTATCGTGGTAGGAATCTCAATTAAATATTGGTAGCTGCAAATACAACTAGATGATCAGACATCTACAATTTAAATTAAATTATATCTAGCTACATATATATCTTGTACTTATACATTTAACTTGTTTTTAAAATCCTGATATTGAACATAGTAATATGTTCACTCAAATTAGCTATCGAGGTAAAAATGTTATAATAGCAAGTGAGATTTATGGTAAATTACATCGTAGCACCGTAGAACTGTATCTACGAAAGCTGTAGCACAAACGTAGATAAATGCTACGACGTTACGGAGTAGTTGAGAGCCCAATGGCAAAGAGTAATCTGGTAACGCCCATGAGGTCTATGGTATTTTTTTTTCAAAACTTGTTTCACATTTTCGAACACAATACATCTTCACTTACCAATAGTTGAAGCAGTGGGTAAATACTAAACTATCAACTATTAAATAAAACAAATAAGCATTGGAATTCAACGGGGCAGTGCTGCCAGCATGCTGGGTACGCTGCCAACTGGTAGTGGGCTGGAGCATTTGGACTGCCTGTGAGTCTGTAATGACTTATGGCTATCTAAATGCTTTAATTGTAGTAGCTGGATATGTTGTACATAGTTGGTAATATTTTGTTAAAAAAAAAGAAAACCGCCGGAAAAAAAACTACCACCTACGCAAAAGAACACCAAATTTGAAAATGGTAAATTGTGAAAATTCAACACGTTAAAAATACGTTGAGATAAACCAAAACTAAGACAATAGCCGGGCATAATCACTTAAAGAACATTACTGAGAAAAAACGCGCCAAAATACCATTCGCAATTCAAAGCTCAACGAAATTTATTTCGCCCATAAAGTGCGAAACAGTCCTAAAGTATTGCTAATTAATGTAAACATGAAGCGATTAGGACTCCGAATAAACATACCAAATGGGCTTCTACGGCAATAAATACCTATAATATTTTTAATTACTACCCTCAAAAAAGACATTAAACAGGGCAAAGATAAAAATTCTGCCGCCATATTGTAAATGAGCGTTACATTCGTATAAGGGTGGAATAATTTTTAAAAAAGTATTATATATTATTAGGCAGGGACGCACTCGGGTCATCTGGATAAATAAATTACGATATAGTGCGAGATTTTTAGCCCTCATCTCTGTAGGATGCTGAGTAGAGTTTTAAAGTTTTAGATCTGCGTTATAATTTTATCGTAGTCGTAGTATAACAGATTGTGATTATTGCTCAATATATCATATTATAAAAAAATGCTCAATATATATTTACACTTAGCGTTCAGTGGGGACGTGTTCACTTAACGACTGTTAATCTTCAAATCGCTTGTGTTGGTTGGAAAACCAAATAAAAGTCGTGTTTTGCCAGACATGTTTTAGTAGTAATACTTGGCAAGTCTATTGCCACCTAATAGAAACAGTGCCATAGTACAGAGTGCTTATAAATATTATTTTATTAGAGAAACTTTATAAGTCGGTGATTGGACCCAGGATAAGAAATTAAACAGTACCCCTGTTTAATTTCTTATCCTTGAGAATATAAAGCAACACTTGCACCACAAGGCAGTTTTTAATCGACGACATTTTTATAAGTTTGATTTCAGGCACAAAAGTAATTATTTTATAATTAAAATTATTTAAAGCGGTATCAAGTGTATTGCAATTATTTACAAACGCTACGTATAAATAAAAAAATAACTATTAAATAGAAAAAAGAGAAAAAAATATATTGCTTAAAACTCCGGCGCATAAAACAAACGATGTGACCTCAACCCTCATTCAAGGTAGTAGTTTTGTACCATACTAATCATTTCGAAGATATGACGACCTACGTCTCTACCGCCGCCTCTACAGATTCTACAAGCCATTCGGACGCGGGTTTAAAAAAACGCCAGCGTTGTCTAATGAATTTATGGTCAGGAACTTGTCACGGTTACATTTTTCCCAGCAGAGCGCGCTGATAAACCGATACCAACGCGCGTGACGAACGCTGCAAATGTTTTGTGAGGATTTAGGCTCTCGCAAAATGTTTACTAGTAAAATATTAGCAAATGAGCAGACAAGAAAGGATGTTTTTCAGGATTCCGTATCCAATAGTCAAGTAGGAAAGAATATCCTTATTCGAAAATAGGATATAAATCAATTTAAAAAAATTAAGAGGGCTCCAATCCATGAGAAAATAGCCGTAATAGTAATGTAGTCTCATTAATATTACTCATAAAATAGTGTACAGATATATTTTATAAAGAATAAAGAAAACGGTTATCCCTATATGCATAATTAACATCACGTCTGTTGGAGTTAACAAGGGATAGGGCGGGGTATAAGTCTCCCCCCGAAGGGTTCCCGCCTTGTCGTGGCGGTGGGGCTTAGTAGCCGTGGCTTCGTCACCCACGGTGAAGCGAAGAGGAACCAGGGGCCGTGCTGGCTTGGGCAGTCGGCCGGCCCCAGAGGGGCCGCTCCACTGGGCTTTGCCTCTAAGTCCAGACTGGAGCGGCAACGGGTAGGCTGCGGTGCTGTATGGACAGCACCGCATCTGAGGCGGGCTGTGGTGTTGTATGGGCGACACCACAGCTGACGGTGAGGGGCCACGGCGGGAGAGGAGTGCCGGTATCACGGTGCGCCGCTCTCCCTACCTTCCGTGGCCACGGCGGGGCCGCCACCGTTGGATGGCGGACGCGGAGGGGCCGCAGGGGAGGAGGAGTGTTGGTATAGCGAGGCGCCGCTCTCCCTATCCTCTGCGGCCGAAGTAGCAGGCGACGGGGCTACTCATCTGACCCGTCGCAGGGGGACCTTGGGCGTCGGAAGCGGGGTCGTCTGACGCCCATTTGCGGGCTTGGTCCCCGGGTGGTAGCGACGTGCCATGTGTTCTGGTGCGTCGTGAGGGGTAGCACCCCAGGAGGGGTCCGGCAACGGACAACCGTGGCGGGTTCGTGGTTGAGTGCTAAAGCGACCCTGCGATCCCGCCGAGAAGCGGTAGAGACGGAACACCGTGTGTTATTTAGTCGGTAGGGGTACGGTAAGGGTACACTTGCTGCTGTGGGAGTAGTTGGTGTCGAGCCCGACATATCCCGGCCACCTTCCCCGGGGTGGACGGGAATGCGTAAATGCATTTTTCACACATTAAAAAAAAAAAAAAAAAAAGGTGTATAAGTCTACGCTAGATTTTTTTTTGCCCACGTAATAGCCATCCAAATACGTAGACCAAGGGAAAAGCTCTCGTACATCTTCCTGCGGGATACGTAAGCGTCGACGAAGTAAAAAATACAAGAAAGTGGGAAGCAGTTTCCCAAGACGCCTGCCAAGCGTGTGCGTTATGGCCAACCCCTTTCATCTCCCAATGGGGATGTTTTTCTTCAACGGTGGACGTATAACATATACGGATGTGGTGGACGGATAAGCCTGTCTCAGTGCTTCTCTTGGCATGGCATTCGTTATAGCATGATGATAAGACGTTTTTTAATTGGTAGTTTTCACTCATATGTAGAAAATCCGTCGCCAAGCACCTTAAGTATGTTACGGCACCTGCCCTTGAGAACAGTAGTTCAAGTTAAGCCTAAATAACATATTAAACTGCGTCACATCAGTTACTTATAATTGAATTCGCCTCTGGCGATAATTTGGTCTGTTTATGACCGAAAGAGAAAGATGTAATGTTTCGTAATTAAGGTAACAGGTGAAAAAATATTAAGCGGATATCGTTATTCTAAAATTAGCAATGTTCTTTTTTCAAATCAAGGTACAGAACCTCGAAAGGTTATCTGCTACTGGAACCCAGACTATTTCCATGTTTTCAATAGCTTTGATTTTTGTATAGACATCAACATATAAGACATCGGTCTGCTCTGGGTGTTAGTACAAATAACTTGACAGAAAAAAAAACCTTTCTTTTAACACTGCTCCCTCTTAGAACGTTCTTTGTCACCTATTTCTTTTTTAAATAAAAAATGGTCATAATTTTAAAAAGTCACAGACCATGGAGTGCTTGGAGTGTAAATTTATAAAACTAAGAAAATAAATAATAATAATAATGTTTGTAGTACAACGTAAGTTAAACTACAGATGTTGATATTTATTTAGAGGTCAACGGTCTATTCTTGGTGCTAGTGCTAATAACTTGACCGAAAACAAAAACCTTTCTTTTAACACTGTTCCCTCTTAGAACGGTCTTTGTCACCAATTGTATTTTTTTTAATTTATTTACAAAATCGTAGAAAACTTACAGCAAGTTATGTTACTTTAGGTTAATAGACATATATATGCAGATTAAAGTTAAGTACATAATTATACAGGAAGGCCAATTAAAAGTTTTCACAGATATCTAAGTAAGTTATGCTTGATAGCCTAGCCTTTGACCACTTGATGGTAAGTGATGATGTGGTCGAAGATGTTTTTCAGGCTAATCTAGAAGTACTGGCTCTGACTTTTTACAATGTAAGTTAAACTATAGATGTCGCTCCATCCCAATACGATGTTTTTTTTTTTTTTTATTTTTATTTTTTATTGTTATTATATTTTTAACTATCCATATTTATTGTGGGATACCATTAAAATCAGTTATAATTATTAATTAACCATTATATTTTGAATTTTATATGCCGGCTGATAAATTCCTGTATACCTTATTATTACATTTTATTTATTACATATTTAGCACATAATTTGAGTTGATTCAATTCTTAATTTTAATAATTATTTGTTTCGATATGATGTTTCTTATCAGTTGCCTTTTACACTTCCATTTACTTAACTAACTTAAAAATTTAAACTTAAAACTATATTTGTGCATGCATGTTTTTTCCTCTTTTGCCATCTAAATATAGGTGGTAAAGCAGGATCAACACAATACGATGGGTAAAGAACGATCGGAAATTTGAGTTATGACTCATTGACGGGTTAGGTCAATTGGTTAAAGCATACCCCGGCTAAAGGGGTGGATGGACGCGGTTTCGAATCCCGCACATGACATAAATTTTCCTCACGTATATATGTAATTTTGTAATGAAAACTTAACGAAATACTTAATCAGTATATTTTTTTTCTTTTATATTATTTTAAGCAATTTTATAACATTTGTTTTTATTATTTTATAGCTCATCAAAGTTAAAGTCACAATCATTTATTAAACTAAGCCTTTCACTCGAACTTCGAACGCATGTTTTCTGCTTGTGAATGTAAGTTTCCACTGGTACCTAAACCTAACTCAGATATTCTTCCAAAATCTTTATATTAATATACTGGATATTGGACTAATTTCTGCTACTTAGTGCAAAACTTAGTCAAGAATTTTACAAAATCACAAATATACGATTTATTATCGTATATTTGTGATTTTGTAACGTAATCCGCATAGCAGGCATTACTTTAACACGTTAAGCTACGTTAACAATATTAAAATTAGTCAAGAATTTTCCTGGCCTAAGCCAAAACGATAGTCGAGAGCCTATTTTTGTTTAAAAAACCCCGTCATCGGTAGTGATTATTATATATTTCACTTTGGATGTTTCATCTAAGCTGAGACAGAGGTCTTGGTTTGTTTGATAGATTCGAGCTTTAGAAACAACAAACCGAATATGTCGTAACGCATCACGAACAGACAACAAATGCCGCCAATAACCGTAAAGGGCAATGTTGACCCCCACTTGTGCTAGCTACGAAAACTTTGAACTCGAGTTTTATCTGTTGAAACGTGTGGTATTAGTATAAAATAATCCAACGTATATGAAGGCAGAGTTTGGGAAATAACGCAACGTCTTTTCGCTTATCGTCACAGAACCTGAATACAACACTTATTTACTATTTATATATTTTTTATTTTTTTATTTATTACTTATTTTTTACTTTTCAACCTTTGCCAGTGATAATATTTATAAATCATCATTTGCAACACATACTGGTAAGCGTTTTAGCATTAAAACGTAACAAGCTATGAGTTGCACGAGTCTTGGAGAAAGCTATTCTTGGAGTTTCTTTGCAGGACTTAATCCAAAACACGAGGCCCACTTGCTGTTTAGTGGACTAGCCTATGCCTATAACAGGTGGACTCTTCAGTAAAGTCAATCTGAGACGTGCAGTTTTTAAGTCTCATGTGCCTGTAATTTTACTGACTCTCAAGGACTGCTACCGGAATACACTGATAGGTGCATGAGAGTTAACAACCGTATGTCTTAGGGTGACGGGCACAGTGCAGTTCATCACGACGAAATGCATCTGTTATAGGCAATACCGTTTAACATCAGGCGGGCCTCGTGCCTATTCCGTCACAATCCTATTAAAAAAGACCACCATGGTCTTTATCAGTAAACATTGTACTTAGGTACTGTTGTTATTTTACTATAAATAAAATATAATAGTTATTTATTGGTAGATAAAAGAAAATATATGACATGCAACTTCTTACAAACAATATGCGACTTAAAAGAAAAAAAATACACTCAGTTTGAGCTATGGCCACACCTGTTAAGGTGCAACCATATCACTGATTTTCAGTAAAAAAATAATAATAAATAGTTTTCATACTATACACAAATGAGTCCTTCCGTCGAATTGCCTTGCTTCTCATAGTCAGTAGTCATCGTTACCGATTTCCCATCCTAGCCTATTACCGAAAAAGGTGCTCGACACCGGATGTATTTTCCGGATGGTTAGCCAATGTTTCCGGACAATTGATCCGGTAAAGGTCGGACGGACAATACTACCGGCCAATAGTTTATAGTCTACGGACAGCCAAATGTTAACGGTTTCTGCAAGGGCTTTGGAAATAATAAGGTTGTAGAAGGTTGCCATGATTTTGCTGCAAAAATATGATGGATTTAGATAAAATATTAGATAGAATATTCTCCCGTGGGGTGCCGGGTAAGAATTGCACCTCCCCATATCATCCCGTGGGTGTCGTAAGAGGCAACTAAGGGAAAAATACTGAAAGGTGGGCAGCAGCACCTTCTAAAGAACTGCCATCTTACACTGCGATCCCCAAGCCGCCTGCTAAGCGTGGGGATTATAGCAAGTACCCCCTTTAGGGGAGGCTGTGTTCAGCAGAGGACGAGTCGGCTGTTACAGATAAAATATAAATAATATCTTTCTCTAAATTTTATTTTATGTAATGAAAGATTCAGGCTTTACTTTGCGGAAAATCATATTTAATCATAACAAATATTTTAAATGTATTCAGTCTCGATCGTGCGCTCGTAGAGCCAAGACCTCCTTAGGATAGTTCGTGTAAAATCGAAACGCGTCGAAAAACTCTTGCGGTTTGACTGCGTGGCGTTTGGGACGTCACGTTGGCTTAACAGGAAAATTAAGCGGTATTGTCACTAGATATATTTTAATATTTTCTAAGTATTTTATTAAAATATTGATTTAGTTTTATCTTAGAATACTTTTAAAATATTTGTTTTTATTTTTATTTGATATATTTTTCATCTTTCTACCCTTACTTTTGTGTCTTTATGTGTGGTCGGTGCAAAATGCTTCTTTTACCTAGTAAAACAAAGGATGACACCAAGTTATGATTACATATACTTTAACAACACAATGGACAAGACAAAAAATACATTCTAGAATATCTTTCGTTTTATTGGCATGAGTGGAACACATTTATCGATTCCACACCACCCCCCGCAGTATTGTTGATATATTATCCGTATGTAATAGGTTTGGATGGCACGAGTTCGAATCCCGCATATGACTGTAATTTTTCCTCTCGTTGTAATTTTCTAATCCTCGGGTATCTTTTTTTTTACCTACACTTTGACGTCAGTAGTGGCATTGTGCTCATTTTCGCGCATTAATTTACCCTAGTCGCCATTTACGTTCATCTACTGAAAATACATGGAAAAATTGTAATTCATTAGCATTGGTGTGTACGGAATAAATCTGTTTCATAAGAATGTAATAACAGATTTTCCTACCAAAAGTTACTAAGTACATATTTGAACTGCAAAAAAACAATAAATTTCATTCGCCAAATTAGGGGTTGGTGCTAGTACTATGAATCAAGCGTATAAGGTTTCATTTGCCATCATTTAACTGCCTTGTTTGCCGATTGCAGATACATACTGTCAGTGAGTTGTCAAGTAAAGTTCGTGTCATTACTTCACTGCTTAATAACCAGGGACCTTTGTATTGTCTAAGTTGACTACGATGTTTTGTCCATTTTATGCAAATTAAAACTTGTCTAACATTTTACTTCACGAACGTAAAATGGACAAACCATACGACGTTAATATAATATTTAATAAATTGGCAACAAACAGTGTCAGTAATTTGGTTAGTAACAGTTCATAATTAAAATCGTCATTCTGATAAAGCTACACAGAAAAAAAGGAATACTTGAGCCAACGCAGTGTGTTTTTATTCAAGAATATTTGTGATTCATATATATTGAAAACAATATATTCTTGAAAACAGAACACAATATTCTCAGGAATATATTCTTAAATCAAAGTATATATTGCATTCTTCTTTGGAGATATCGTTAAAATGTTTAACTTCGAATATGGTTAGTTTTGAATCCAAGAATCTTACCATAAATATTCGTAAGTGAAGTACCTTAATTACATTCAACAAGAATATTTAAAAATATTTCAAGAAAGAATATAGAAATTTTATTTAGAGAATAAAATGTTCACAGAAGAATTCCTATTTTATTGTTAGAAGAATATTTTCGTTATCTTGAAATAATAATTTGAAAACTTTATGTGAAGAAATATTTCTTGGGTCAAAACAATATTCCTAAGAATATTCGAGTGTAATATCTAGACTCGATTATTTTTCAGTTTAGAATATATTCTTGTTGTAATACAGAATTGTCTTGAATTTATTAAAACAATGTATATTCTTGGCTAAAAAAGTATTTTTTTTCTGTGTAGTCAGCAACTAATCCCTGCTGCAATGGAAACATTGACCTCCATATTTCTATACTGGACATGATTAAAGTCTGAAAATAGCGCCCTATTTTTTCTACCGACTGGAACTCACCTTGGTTTAGGAACTTATGGATGCATGGATATTTTCTTAAACAATGATAACATAGCTAGAAACATTCAAGAATAATAATAAAATATATTTGCAATTGCAAGTCCAGCCTACGAGTATTAATGGAACTAAACCCTTTTTGACCTTTTTTTTTATGCCTGGTACGTTAGCCTTTGCCCACTATCTCACCTGATAGTAAGTGATGATGTGGTCGAAGATGTTGTTCAGGCTAGCCTAGAAGTACTGGCTCTCAAGGACAGCTGCCGGAACACACCGTTAAGTGCTTGGCGACAGATTTTCTACAGGCAAAATTTGGTAATTAAGCATCTAGGGTAACCAAGAACTTTTTTTATTTCTATCCGTAATATGTTGTGATATATTATATTAACGTTTGAATTCGGAATGTATAGTTAAAAAATAATATTTTTGTGTTTAAGTACTCGTCGATAGACTCAACTGTCAAAAAAAAGAGACAAATATATAATATATAATAAATCGAAATTCTAGTAGCATTTGCTACTAGGATTTTGATTTATTATAAGGAAGAGAGAGAGGCTGACAAGCACCACCTGGGGAGTATTTTAGTATAAGACAGTAACTTAGTAATAATTATGTCAATATTCAAAGAGTCGAAGTTTCTACTTCAGAGTTCTTTTTTTTATTTTATCAAGAAAAGATAAGGTAAAATACATATAATTGCATCTTCTACATCTCCGAAGCAGAAGTCAGAGGTGTGTTTACCTAACCGAAGATGGTTTTACCAGATATATTTAGTCCTACGTATTGGGAGGCAAGCCTATCGCCATTTACTGGGCACAGCTCCACCGGAACAAAACACTATCTAAATGTTGATTTCTTTCACAAAAAAAAATAACGTTATAAAGTTGGTATTTTTCTAAAACTTGATTAATTTACATTTTCGAGGTAATCTCATAACAATCACATAAATAGCCATAAAGTCTACAGTTGAAGATTGACGTATGAATATATCACCTTTTCATGATTGAAGAAAAATAAACTTTCAAAAAAGGCCCTTTGCGAGTCTGACTCGCGCACGAATAATTCCGTACCATTGTTTGTATAACAGTAGTCCCTATTTTTTAGTTATCACTGAGGTACGGGACCCTTAACTCGTTGTTATAAAATTAGACCCCGGCGTCTTAGTTATGAATGAAATCTATTGATATCAGTATTGCCGATGCCAATGGGTTAATGCGCGAGTCTGACTCGCATTTGGCCATTTTTTTTATTTGTTGTTATAGTGGCAACAGAAATACATAATCTGTGAAAATTTCAGCTGTCTAGCTATCATGGTTCATGAGATACAGCCTGGTGACAGACAGATGGACAAGGGTGTCTTAGTAATAGGGTCCCGTTTTTACCCTTTGGGTACGGAACCCAAAAAAATAAAGAGGTTTTACCTGGGACTCTCCACGATATCTGCCTAGTAGATAGCTAGCACTTGCTTAGTGACCGATTTCCTAATTTAGAGTGGTAGCAGGCGCACCATTGAAATAATCCAATTTCCATGTTTGTTGGTAATTGTTGAATGCAATATGTAGGGGTGACTGCCAATTGCTGGTCTCTCGTAAAACGAGCTGTCAATAAAGATTATCTATACAGTTATGGGGTGTGTACGTTTAAGTGTTTAAGTATACGTATTGCATTCAATTGTTTTAGGGTCCAGTTCAAAGCGAGACATTTTAATATTCAAATATTCTATGTCGTGCTGCCAAGTTCAGCAATCAAAAAATATAGAATCACTGCGGGGATACCGAGCAAGAAACTTGAGGCTTGTTAAACGTTTTTCTACGAAACAAAGTGCTGTCCTATTCAAAGGACTTGCTGTTATCCCCACGCTTAGCAGGCATCTTAAGAAGCACAGTGTTAGAAGGCAGTTCATCAAAAGACGCTGCTGCCCACCCATCGGTGTTTTTCCTATATCAAATCTTACGACTCCCAGAGGAAGGAGTACAATTCTAGTCCACATCCCACGAAGATCCACCCACATATTCAACAAGAATTTCAACCAGCTACCTATTTGTGTTACGACTTAAAGATGCAGCGCTGCAGTATTAGTAATATGGTCGCATTTTCTCAAATGAAAGCCATAACTTTGAATCTCTGTTTAAAAACTCAGACTGCACGAGATTTGTTCTCACAGCAGCTCATCTCGTTGAACCAAACAATCCACAGAAGCAGCGATTCATCGCGACAATCTCCACAAAGTCCACTAAAACTTGGCTAATCGAAAGTCCTCCGAAATTTTTGCTCCAACCATACTATGAATATTAATGGGCGGAGTATTTTGTTAATCTTAAACGAAATAGCGATAATATGCGCGGTGGTTACTCGACTCACGCCTTAATTTATGCTGTGGCACGAACTATGCCATTTTAACTCCTTCTAAGACGGCAGCGTCGGTAAAAGACAGATAAGGCAAGTTTTTGACGTTTTAGAATTCTTTTCACCGATTTCAAAAAAGGAGGAGGTTCTGACAGTTTTTTCCTCATATTTTTTTACAACCTTTACCAATATTGATGATTTTTGATATTCGAAAGCTGGAGTTGGTGGTGTCATATGATCCGATTTAAATTTGAATGATATAATATCTGACGAGTGATAGTATTTGAGTCCTTAATAATGTGAATTTAATTGGCTTCAACGACATCGATGATGTTCTAATTTTCACTTGACGATGTAAAATTGGACAAGGAAACCGTTCACGATGGTTTGCTTGATTTACTTTTTTCGCAAGTTTTGGTGTTGAAGTCAGTTTTTTTGTTATTTATTTTACTGACGTGAACAAAGTAAGTTGCTCCAATTTAAGCTATAATAAAATAGTTGGTATTGATCACAGTTTCAAATCTAAATTAAAAATCAGGGGTTTTAATTTTTTGATGGATAAATAGAGGATATGTTACAGATACTGCATGATACACCTAAATTCTAGACCCCAGTTATGATAATAAACTCAAATTGACGATTTTGATGCAAAAAGAAGACTAGAATGTGGACAACCTTCTCCATATGTCTCTGCATGTGCCTTTATCCCAGGAGAAGGAGTGGTTACAGCACTATAAATGCACAGCCAACTATAGGCACAGTCATGTAAAAGGTCTCACATCTAAAGCTGTGTGCAGAAAACTGTGATTTGTAACATTATATGTTCCACTTCATTAAACCAATATTTCACTTAAATAAACAAGTTCCTACTAGAATTTAAATATCCTAAACCTAAAATAACGTATACAGTTAACAGTATAACTGTAAACAGTTTTCCAAACTTGCCAGACACTTTATTTTCTCAGAATGTAATAATAATCAACATCATCAAAAGCCAGAAGATGTCCATCGTCGAAAAATTGTGTCCCACATTGGGGCAAGCGTCTTGAGATTTGCACTATAAGATGGCATTTCATCAGAAGGCGCTGCTGTATTACTGGTATTTTTTCCCTTCGTCGCCGCATACCACTCCCACAAAGATAAGGGCCATTCTAATGCAATTCTAGCCCGGCATCCTATGGGCCATATTAGATTTTATAATATTTTCAAAAACAGATAATTCTGCCTTACCTCACTTCTGCCTATAGGCCTCACACTGGCGATCCAGTTTAACCGAAGCCAAAAAGTGTACAGTCACGCCTCGATCCCCCCCACTTTCCGCACCTCCCCCCTGTCCGGGCTAACTTCATAAGACTATGAATTTAAATACGTTAGACGATGTCAAAGGGTCTTCGCTGCAGCGCGTTAGGTTGGCTAAAATGTGCTTCGATAAAAGTATAATATAGTTAAATTAAGTTAATTTTGTGAGAGCTTCAATTGGTTATTTGCCAAGCTTCCAGCTCCACAGATGATAGGTGCTAAACAGGTGTATTGTGTTCTCAGTTCAAAATCATATTCGATAAGGGTGGAAAAATGATGTTTTTTTTAAAGTTTTTTTTCTTTTATGTGTCGGAACAAGCTCGAGGCCCACCTGATGTTAAGCGGACTAAACTCTGCCTATAACAGATGCATTTCGTCACAAGTCACAAATTGCACTGCGCCCGTTACCTTGAGACATAGGTGTTGAGTCTCATGTGCCTGTTATTTCACTGGTTCTCAAGAACTGCTGCTGGAACATACCGTTAGGTGCTTAGCGACAGATTTTCTACTTGAGGGTGGTCGCTAGCCAGGCGGGCATTCGCAAAATGCCCTTTCACCATGCGGTGAAGCTCAAGCCCATAATATATAGCCATAACCATATACCAGCTGCGCGGCAGTCCATAACCAATGCCACTGAGCCATCACTGCTTCAAACTGATAATAAAAATGAAAATAAGCCGCTGTGGACTGTTAGACAAGTTTTTCATACCACTTATGGGGGATGGTATCGATAAAACTTTTTTTAAACATCTAGGCAATAAATTTCTTGCTGTGACAGCTTTGATTTTTCCACGTGCCGCAACTTTTTCTGGGAAGGCCTATTGGCCACTATTGTGAGCGTGTGAAAAAACGCCATGTGGTGTGCTTATCAGGGCATTTTGCGAATGCCCGTCTTGATAGCCACTGACAAATAGTACATCTGTAACCAAACACCTCATGTTCTTTTACAAAATTACGAGAGGAATAATTATGGTCATGTTCGTCATTCCAACCCGCGCTATCCACCCCTATACCTTCTGCGATCCCTGGTAGTCTATTTCCACTGTAGGTTAAGTCTGATGATCATTTTCGACCTTTCATCATCAGTTACACCTAGCATAGAAAAATAAAGTGATTTATTGGTGGCTCGTTTTACATTCAGACAATTCTTTTCATTAATTGGATCCTAGTAACAGTCTTAACTCACAAGTCGGATATATTTGTTTAGAAAGTATATTACTGACAAGTTTTTATGAAAACCAATTTTAGTAGCAAACTTGATTCAGCAGCATTTTATATCCCCGGAGCAACTTTTCTTATCAGTAGACGGATTGTTGGTGCAAAAAGTAAAAATATTCGGAACACGCCGCCGCCGTGTGATTGGCCATTAGGTATTCAGAAGCAGAAGATAGTTTTCAAATAAACAAGTTTAGTATTTTTCCTTTTGAGGTACATAGCGTAGATAATTATATTATTTTAACAGGCAACTTTTTCATTGCTAGTATATTAACTATTGGCAACAATTTCACCAGATGGTATGTGATGAAGGTGGTAAATAGGCTTAATTTAAAATGGAAACTGACCCTCAAGAACAGCAACAGGAACGCTTGGCGAAAGATTTTCGGCTTTGAGGGTAGTAAATAGTCAAACTGGTGTTCAAAATGTCCTACTATCATAATTACTGCCATCCTTTTTCTTACGTGTGGAAAATGCATTTACGTATTCCCGTCCACCCCAGGGGAGATCTTTGTTATGGGGGTTGGAGAAAGGCATGATATAACTTCCTCCTAAGCCCGGGTCTCCATTCTTAATGTGCATTTGATCTCCCTCTCCTGCTCCACAAAATTACTGACATCTTAAGCCAAAAATCGGGACCAACGGCTCAACATGCCCTCCGAATACATCAAAACACCATCTAAATGATGACCGCAGCTAATACTGCTTAACCAAATTGATTGATTAAGATCAATTGGCGAGTACCGCCATGATCGCTAGAAATCACGCACAAAATCTCTAGGCAGATCTCTTCCAGTAGCTCATTACATACCAACTGTAATGAGCTGCTGGAAGAGCCTGTGGCCCATGGCCAACCTGGATATTATGTTTTTGACTCTCCGGTGAGTAAGTCATAAGCACGTTTTTGAGGAACCATAATATTGTAAAAATATCTACGTATGTTATTGTTATCTGTGATGAACTGAGCATTCATTTAACCGAGAAGGGAAGATTAAATAACACATAATTCAATCTTAATTTATCATGAAAATTATCCGAAACATTTTAAGTCAGAGGTTATCTGTTAGAAACGTAGATTTTTTTTTCGTGCAATTGTTTGGATAGAGTTCAAATTCAATCATATAATCAATTAATTATTATAAAACGTTGTTCGTGGGGACAGGGAGCTCATCGTATTTTCCAAAACTTATCAGAGCACTTGGTCGATGCGACACGTTATCAAAATGCTAGCACCTACACTCAAAAAATAAGCATTGCAATTCAACGGGGCAATGCTGCCAGCATGCTGGGCACGCTGCCAACTGGAAGTGGCCTGGAGCATTTGGACTGCCTGTGAGTCTGCAATGACATATATGTTGTCTAAATGCTTTTGTTGTAGTAGCTGTAGAATTGTATATAGTTCGTAGCATTTCGTTAGTAAAGTCATACCGCCAGAAAAAAAAAACATAATTAACACATCATGTACAGGCAGTTTATTTCTGTTTGGACTAGTTCTCTTAACACCCAAATTACCGGTGTTTTGGTCCCATGGAATAGGAGGCAAGTTTACCGCCATCTTATGGAATTAGTTCGAAACTCCGATCAGCCGTTGAAACCATCTTTAACAGAAAAACCCAATAGCTGTCTTACCGGGAAACGAACCTAGAACTTCGGAAATTCAAAGTGACGCTTTACACCACTTGACCAACATAGCAGTCTGCTCATGGAGATGAAAGATTGCTTCCTGATTCCCTTAGAATATAAGAAGATATAACATCTTAAAGATAAATCAATACGACCCTAATAATACCATTAAGATGAGATTAGAGTGGCCAATCAAAGTATGCCCATAAAGGCGTATCATCAGGCCACCAGCGCGGGGGTGTCTATACCTCATAATAATTATGAGTTATGCCCATTATGAGTTATGCCCATAAAATGCGCGGACACGTTATTTTTATGGGCTCGTAAACATTATGGCTATGTCGAAAGGTAATGGGTGTATTGATGGAGGTTATCTGATGAGGTGGCTAGAAAAGTTTTACTAAGGCAAAGAGGTGTCTTTTAGGGTCTTCAATTTAATGGAATCTTCTATATATCTTACGTTATGGTTACGGGATACGGGTATCGGGATTTTTATACAATAATTTTAATAAGATTTTTTTTATAGACTAATATACTCGTAGGTACAATAATATGTTGGAGAAACAAAGATTATAAACAGGAACAAAATAAAATATATGGTTAAAAATATGGGTACAAATTTGCCGGAAATAAATGGAGTTGAATTTGAAAAAATAAGGGTAATTATATTTACTGTACAACATAAGCCGGATTGTCCACTGTTAAATATAGCCTACACTATAAATGGGGGTTTTTAAATTAATCCCAAGCTTGGCAGGCGTCCTGGTGATCGCAGTATAAGAAGCATTTCCTCAGAGGGCGCTATTGAGCTTTCGGTATTATACTCTTTGTCTCAGTTTATAAGAGAGTTGGAAGAGATGGGGGAAGAGCATTCTAACCCAGCACTCTACGGGTCCCGGCACCCCTCGGGCAGTATATTAAATAGTACATCTAGGTGTGATCTAAACCTATATCTTATTCTATTATACCTGAGCAATATTTTCGTCTGCGAACTTAGAGTTAACTTGTACACCAGGCCACGAAGGATTCAACACTAGGAAATTTCTCATGCCAACGTATGACCGAGCTACGCACAGTATTTTTTAGTGTGCCGTACCTCAAAAGGATAAAAACGGAACCCTTATAGGATCACTTTCTTGTCCGTCTGTCTGTCTGTCTGTCAAGACCCTTTTTCTCACGAACTCGTGGAGGTATCGAGCTGATATTCATATCAAATAATTAGGTTTGGTGCTGCCCCTTAGAGCTGTGAAAATATCATACTTTTAAGTCAACGCAATCTAAAGATTGTTGTTTATGCCGCAAATTTTGCAAAGTTACCAAAACCTACGGGGTTCTTTCCGTGAACTCAGAATTTTTAAATTTGGTACGAAGCAACGTCTTGTCACAAGCACAAATAAAGTAAACATTGCGAAAAGCATACATTTTTAGTTACAATATTTTTACTGTTACTGTTTCAGTCGGATTGTTCACTGCTGAACACAGCCTCCCCTATTTAGGCGGTATTTGATATAATCCCCACGCTTGGCAGGTGGCTTGGGGATTGCATTGTAAGAAGGCAGTTCTTTAGAAGGTACTGCTGCCCACCTTCCAGTATTTTTCCCTTAGTCACCTCTTACGACACCCACGGGATGATATGGCGAGGTGCAATTCTAACCCGGCACCCCACGGGGAAAAATATTTTTAATAATTTTAAAATGTTATGGATTTCATTTAGCAATATAAATACTGTAACTTTTACTTATATACCTACAGGTTTGTACGGAACCCCCGGTTCGCGAGTCCGACTCACACTGGGCTGGTTATTTTTATTTGGATCATCTGATCTGATTTTAAGAACGTGATGTGTAGAGTAGCCTACCAAGTTGGTCCCAGTTTAATAACTTCGATCTAGGAATTCTGCAATACACACTCACTCATCCTATTAACACTATCAATCTGTTTTTATTCCTCATATATCTAAATTTTTCTAAGATTGACTGAAGGAGATCGCTTTAAGCGATCAGTCAGCATATTGAACCATGGATTAAATAATTCTTTTTATGTGTTTTGTTATGGTGTACATGCATGGTGGTAGGGCATTTTGCGAATGCCCGCCTGGCTAGCTACCACCCTCAAGTAGAAAATCTGTCGCCAAGCACCTAACGGTGTGTTCTGTCCTTGAGAGCCAGTACTTCTAGGTTAGCCTGAACAACATCTTCGACTACATCATCACTTACCATCAGTTGAGATAGTGGTCAAAGGATAACCAATCAGGAATGAAAAAAAAAAAAAAAATTGTATATGTAATGTATTGTTTTCACAATTGGTCCTGCAGCGTGCTTTAGTGAGTACAAAATAACAATATAGTACCACCAACTTAACTGTGCAGTTTTCGAGGGCGCTACTGGTCATGGAAATCAACTACAAACTGTCACAATTTAAAGGAATGTTGTAGTTCCTTTTTCTGCCACCTGAACAGATAAGTTGGTGGGTCTGTACCTATTGACTGTAGAATACAATTAAATCTATGTAATAACTGGTTCAAGTTGGTTATGAACATCTGAGCTTAGATTTGAATCAGCATGGTACCTACTTCAATAAGTTATTTTATATGAGTTTTGAAACTGTCACAGTCATTAACACAATAATTATTATAAGAAACGGGATATTTACCGTGTTTTTGATTTTTTTACCTCTCGATAGTTCGGCACTGTTGCAAGCGCCATGATCACGAGTATACTGAAGTCTATGCGAGTGGATGGTCGGCACTAAGAGCAGACGAACCGGTCTACCCTCTTTCTTGTACGTTTTTTCTTCTAGTTATTTTAGTTAAGTTATTTTATAATGTTTGTGTAAGCAATCAGTTATTTTTGTGTTTTTAATTTTATGTTAATAATTACTATCGTTGAAAAACTAAAATCAAAATTGTCTAGATTTGCATACGCCCTACATGAGCTTCAAGTAAGTACAGATAAAAAAACTGCAATTACAGCTTACTATGCATATGCTCACTCTTGGTTAAATTACGGACTTATCCTGTGGGTGAATGGTAATAACATCGAAGATTTACTAATCAAGAAAAAAAAACTAATACGTATCATAGTGAATATTAACAATACTGACTCATGCAAACCACAATTTGTACAATTAAAAATTTTAACAATAATTAGTATGTATATTTTAGAATTATGTAAATAAGTTAGAAAAAATCCAAACATATTTAAAGATACAAAACCAAATCGAGTATACGGCCCCCAAATGAACCAAAAAAATCAATTAGCCCAACCTAAAAGCCGCATCAATATGCATAAAAATAGCCCTTATGTTAACGCGATAAAAGTTTACAACCATTTACCAAACGAGATAAGAGGTGAACGAACAAATTTATAAATAAAATTAAAACATTACTAATAGAGACATGCTATTATAATCTAAAAGAATATTATAATGATAAATTCACATGATTTTTATATATTTTCGTGACATTCGAAATAATTTATTTAATATTCAATATAATTTAATATATTACACGCATGGATAAAAAAACACGATTAAAATTGTTTATAATAAATTGACAATGTTTCAACGTTAAATATATATATTTATTTAATTCACAAAATCCACAGATCTTAACAAAATTAACATAATCATATAGTGATATTTCTTACATCCAATGATGGATTTATTTTATATAGGTCTGTTTCACGTTGGTAATGTGTACTTCATCTGTAATATTTCATGTATTTGATTGTGTAAACTGATGCTACGCCCAAATGGGTTTCATGTATGTTCTGTTAAATATTGTATCCATCAAATGTACTCATGAAAGCAATAAACAACTTTGAACTTTGAACTATCTATTCCTTATCCCAGACTAGTCTGTAAATTGTATAGTAACCCCATTTTATTATTAACTTTTTGTTATTATTGTTATATGGTAGACAATTCGCTGTACTACCATATATTTTGCCAAATAATAACTGGCCACCTACACCGTTTCAAAGATACAGCCTTTCAAATGACGATCGTATAGCTGAGGCTTAGTAATAGTGTAAAATTTTCCAAATGCTCACCTGGATAACTACTAATATTGAATTGGAAAACTGTCGCCAAGCACTTAACTGTGTGTTCCGACACTGACATTGAGAGATAGTATTTCTATATTATTTAGAGGTCACAGTATCAGTCAAACAAACAAAATCTACCAGGAACCTCATACTAGAATGGCAACTTAAATATTGACATTGGGTATCCAAAATGAGCTTCGTTTTCAAATAAAAATGTCAAAATGAGGTTCATCTACATTACACATACATACTGAAGCAGTAATGGCTCAGTGGCATTGGCTGTGGACTGCCGCGCAGCAGGTCCATGGTTCGAATCCCACCGTGGGCTTGAGCTTCACCGCATGGTGGAAGGGCATATTCTGAATGCTCGCTGGGCTAGCGACCACCCTCAAGTAGAAAATCTGTCGCCAAGCACCTAACGGTGTGTTCCGGCAGCAGTCTTGAGAGCCAGAAATACTAGGTTAAGCCTGCTAACACCTTCGACCACATCATCACTTACCAT
The DNA here is from genome assembly GCA_963890685.1 of Plagodis pulveraria. Classification (NCBI taxonomy): domain Eukaryota; kingdom Metazoa; phylum Arthropoda; class Insecta; order Lepidoptera; family Geometridae; genus Plagodis; species Plagodis pulveraria. Next base: position 18,886,467 of record OY982970.1, on the reverse strand, counting down.
CAGGTGAGATTGTGGTCAAAGGCTTACCCTTATCAGACATAAAAAAAAGAAAAGCATGACAATAGGCCCCTGTTATTTGCATATAAGGCATGTGAGGAAGATGAAACAGTAACAGGTGAAAAGAAGTCGCCGTCAGCAGAATCAGAATGGATTATTACATCATCATCAACAAGAGGTATTTGCTAGTTATATGTAAGCTGGGGGGTGGGTAGAAAATATTAAATTGTCCGGGTAGAGCTACGTGTATTGCTTGCCTCGAGCGTCCAGAGTACAATCAAGTGGAAAAATATTTTGACCATGGGATATGGGAATAAATATTTCTTAAATAAGTTTATAAACTTAACTTCTTTTCAGCTCAGCAGGTCAAACATGCAGGTTTTGCTTTTGGAAACTAGTGAGCAAAATGCGATTTTGCTGCGAGAGTTAAACATAGTGTCCTTAAGCCTAATATATTTGCTTCTGGTTTGCCAGATTTCGTTAACATTAAATATTTTCAATAATAATTAGAAAAATTGTTTTATATAGGAATTGTTATTTTTTTTTATACTGGATGGGTTAGCCTTTGACCTCTACCTCACCTGAAGGTAAGTGATGATGTGATCGAAGATGTTGGCTAACCTAGAATTACTGGCTCTCAAGAACAGCTGCCGGAACACACCGTTAGGTGCTTGGTGACAGATTTTCTACTTGAGGGTAGTAGCTAGCCAGGCGGGCATTCGCAAAATGCCCTACAACCATACTATAGTGACTGCTATCCAAAGACAACAACCAGAACCGACGGCTTTACGTGCCCTCCGAAGCACGAAAGCGCTCAGTAGTAATGTCACCCATCCAACTATGCGTCACCTATCCAACTCATGACCGCGGCGGACGTTGCTTAACTTTGCTGATCTGTAAGAACAGCTAAGCAAACATCGCTATGAGCGCTTCAAAATTTAATTCTTTTTTAAAAATATTTTGACATATAAGGATAAAATAATTAATAAACCAAAAAACTGGCAAACCAGAAGAGAAGCATAGATATTAGGCTCAGCAATATGCATACAAAATTTCAGTGAGTTTGAACACTTGGTATTTAAGATATGACGAAACTACGTATGGAAAGCGCTCCGTGCTCTACTCTTAACAAGCTATAGGGAAGCTAAACAACACAATTTTATTGTGGAAATACGCTAAACGTTACCATTATAACTTGATATGAAATGAAGCAACCAAACAAACATAAATCTATCAGAATACAAAGCATAAACTATTATTAAATGTACGCGCGAAGACAAAGTTCTCAGCGACGGTACAACACAATGCAAACAAAAGGACAATCCTGCGCACAAATCTTAATCTTAGAGCTCATTATGCGAGCGAAATGGTGAACCTGAATTTATTCTAGGTAGCCTTGCGTTGAAGGTTTATGAGGGAGTAGCTTCACTGCTTGCGGGTAAACCTTTTTTGATGTTACAAGCAGACTTTTAACAGTAACGATACGCCTAAGGTAAGAATAAGGTAAGAAGAGATTGAAAAGCAAATTAAGTAGTACATACGTTATTTATTAACAACGTATACGTTATTTATTTCTAAGTTAATGGTTGTTACTGAACTCTAGAACTAGAACAAATTAAATATATTGTTGTCTTAGGTTTTCGCGATTATTACACATAGTAATTAAACAACTTTAAACGGTTTAAATTGCGTGATCGTGGTCACGGGGTGACGATCACTGCAAAGTGTTTGAAACGTCGGGACAAAAATAATGATAAATATACGCGATTTAAACAGTTTAAAGTTGTTTAATTAAAACTTAATATATTTTTCAGGGCCTGAGTAATGTTATGTTCAGAGCAACTAAATAAATGTTCACACGCGGCGGCGGCTTTGCACTGCTTTCATCACCCTAAATATTATTTCTCATATGGGCCTGTTACTATCACCGTTGATGGCTATCATGTAGTTAAATCCGAAACATTCGCCAGAAGCCATGTTAACTACTGAATCTACAAGGCAACGGTACCCATTAAGACATCTTACCACCTCCTTACTATGGTGACTTAGATTTTTGCTGAATGGAAATAAAATCGACCAAAGAAAACTCGAACACATTTAATTATTCAGGAGATGTAACTATTTCTACTAAAAGTACTTATTAGCTAAATAAACGATTATTTACAACCTCGTTATAATATTTTACTATTTTATCAGATACCTTAAACACGATTGCAAAAATATTAATATAATATTTATATAGTCACAGGTAAATAATGATCATAAAAAAGGAGTTACCTTAAAAAAATATTTTCATACCGTTCCAGAATTGAACCTGCACTCTTAACATATCTTTATACCACAAAACCACTCACCTCTCTCCCAACACAGGTTTGTATCAAGGGTGCAGTACCCGATAGCCCTGAGGCGTTTTTAATTTACCGTAAGATCACCTACAATGCTGTTTTTATTCTTGGGGACGTAATAAGGGGGGCTCTACTTTGTTGGATGGTAATGATAATGTTTGTTTTATTGATGTATTTACATAATGAAGCGTAATAACTGAATTTAGAATTTGTGAAATATTGCTTGAAATATTTTGAAGCAGTGATAACTGAGCGGTTATAGCTATGGACTGCCGTGCCGCAGGTCCATGGTTCGATACCCACAGTCGGCTTGAGCTTCCGCGCATGGTGGAATGGCATTTTGCGATTGATCTGGATAGATATATATATATATATATATATATATATATATCCTGGATAGCTACCACCCTCAGGTAGAAAGTCTGTCACTAAGCACCTAACTGTGTGTTCTTGCAGTCCCTGAGAGCCAGTAAAATTACAGGCACATGAGACCTAATAACTGTTTGTCTCAGTGCAATGTGTCACTTGTGACGAGATGCGTCTGTTATGCCTATATAGAAGCCACCGCTTAACATAATGTGGGAATCGTGCTTGATCCGCTACTACTGCTGGAACACACTGTAAGATTTTCTACTAGAGGGTGGTAGCTATCCAGGCGGGTATTCGCAAATACTCTTTCACCATGCGGTGAAGCTCAAGCTGGCGGTAGTTGCCTTTTTTTTATGTTAATGTGACGGATCAAGCACGAGGCCCACCTGATGTTAAGCGGACTAACCTCTGCCTATAACAGATGCATTTCGTCACAAGTCACGAATTGCACTGCGCTCGTCACCTTGAGACATAGTTTGTTAAGTTGCATATGCCTGTAATTTCACTGGCTCTCAAGGACTGTTGCCGGAACACACCGTTAGGTGCTTGGCGACAGATTTTCTACTTGGAGGTGGTCGCTAGCCAGGCGGCACGGTAGTCCATATAGCTATTACCACTCGGCTAAGACTGCTTCAAAAATATATATGTTATATTGTAAGGTACACAATTTGTTTATAAGTTGTTTATATTTAATCTTGTTTACTTTTATTGGACTATTAATAGTACCAAAAATAATTAAACTTTTACCGCAACAAGTAATATTATTTTATCATCCCTGAGATGAACCAATAAAGCAAATAACGATGCCGTGTCCGAGTCCTGATAAGTCATTAATTTATTTTACGACAGATAAAAATGTTGTCGTATTTATTTATTCCTTAAGGTTAGTGTCTTCTTAGCGCTATCTATACAAAAGCACATTTGTTAAAGTTTTAACCGTCGCAAAAAAGAGGAGGTTTTTAATTCGACTGTATTTTTTTGTGTTACCTAATAACTCCTAAAGGATTTTTGATATTTTTTTTAATATTAGCTGGTGCTTTTCATATGGTCCCATTTAAATTTGAGTGTGAGCTGACGGTCTAAGTAGTATTTGAGTTATGCCTAATAATGCGTATTTTATGTTTAAAACGGTTTTAATAGTTAAAAAATTTATAATAATTTATTACCACATGTTTAAACTCAGAGAAACTTTGCACGCATATTTTAGAGCCTAATATCTTCGCTTTTAGTTTGCCATATTGTTTTTATCTATAAATGCGTTTTAAAAATACCCATACAATAAGATGTTTCAGAATAATTTTAAAAATACATAATATAAAGGAAAACTGACAAACAAGATCTTTTCCGCAAGGTGGATGATCTTGTTTCCCAGTTTTATTTTCATGAATAAAATCTGTTGCCAAGCACCTAATGAAGTGCTCCGGTAACTGCATCCTTTTGAGTCAGTTATAGTTCTAAGTTACCCCTATTGACTGTCTTTGATGATAGTTTAGGTCATTAGGTATAGTTATCTACGCAGGTGAATATGAGGAGGGCAGCTTATACATTCGGCTTAAGTACACAATATGTACAGACTTAGACGGACAGACTCTTGTTTTGGACTTTTAATGGATTTTTTTACTAGACACGATATTGACAGAACTTGCTAAATGTAGTTGTCGTAAGAGGCGACTAAAAGTAAACTACCGGAAGGGCAGCAGCGCCTTCTGAGGAACTGATATCTTAAACTGCGATCCCAAGACGCCTGCCAAGCGTGGAGATTACGGCAAATTCCACCTTAGTGGGGATACAGTACAGACAGAACTATCATATAAGGGATATAAAAGTCCTAATGTGTGTATGTGTACATAACTAATTCATTATGCACAGAATTTTAGTATGAAAGTGTGATTTTAATATTGTTATGTTTGAAATTACGCTGCTCTGCGGATTACATTACAAAAGTGTGACTTCCAATTTCTGAATACTCCTACTCTCTTTATATCTTTCTTTTGCCAAAACATCCATGTACAGTCGAGCAAATAAATCGATACATAAAATACACTCCGCAAATTGTTGTGCGGTACAGTCGGACGCATTTTCTTTTACGATCGCAGACCGCTGTTTACGTGCCCACACGAGATACGGCTATCGTACTGATGTCAGACATTAGTGATCAGTTGTGGAGTTGGTATTTTATTATCTGCCGCGTTGCTGCAATGGCTTAGTACCACGTCTTAACCGTAGTCCTTGGTTCTATGCTCGTGTATCGTATTAATTATATTGTGGTGATTTTTGCTTTATTGCAATCTCAGCGAATTAGCTTACAAAATAATAACAAAAAAAAAACATATTTTTGTTTATTCCTGCATTATCTTTTCTTTTGTCCCTGTGTCTAGTAAATAGCAAAAGTGTTAGTCCCTACTTGAGGTCTAAAAAAAAAACCAAGTGTAGGTGTTATTTTCAACACCTACACTTGTATATGTAAGGTGCTAGGCAACATATTTTGTAACTGAGAATAAATAGAACCTACTAACACGATACGTATTGGAAGTGGTTATAGACAATCCTATTACCCATAAAAAGAACCTACCAGACCGCATAATATCATTATCTGACAACAAGATGGACGACAGACATCAAAAATAGTAATCATGATGTATTTGTTAGGCCAAAAAAGTAGAAATAAACAAACACTCTTCATGATATGCACTTTTTCGGTTCAATTAACTTTATTCCTGACTTTGTTCATGTAATTTTCCTGGCCACAAGTCATATATCTCGGAATAACCACTAATGAACGATTGCTCTTGACTCGTCCATTGTGCGTCGTGTTTCCCGCTTGCCGGTTATGCATGAACTGACACGGGTATATAGGATCTATATTTGAACTGACAGGCAAATTCTGCCACGACGTGTCGCGCTTCTCTGCTGCCACTGACGAAGGCGCACCCTTCCACACTTCCAAATGACATTACTGAGGCATTTGTTCTAGAAGTCAGGTTCCTAATACACAATGATATAAATATATAGGGTCATAGTTAACTCCACCAACAAAAGTTACCAAAAGTAGTTTATGTTAAGCTGCAAAGTGGAAATACGTGTTTGAAACACAAAAACTGTAAATTTTTGTGTTTTCAATACGTGTTGGTGACATAGAATGCCAAATTTTGTCGAGACCCATCTACGCTATGACCATAAATATAGATACGATAGTGTACTACCGGCCTTAGTGTGGGTTTATGTTAATAAGTTAAGTGGCATATGGCAACTTTGTCTTCTATTTTTTGATCTCTTATCTTTGGTCAAGTTGGTCTCTGTGTTTTTAGTGATTAGACAAGAGCTGTAAAATCTCTATTAAGAAATAAAAGTATTCACTACAAGTTGAAGCTGTTTGTCTTAGAAATACCAAGAAGATCCACCTTAAAGCAGAACCCATTCCCACTAATAGGTTATGGGCCCAGGACATGCTTAGAAGAAACTGTTTTTATAGAGAAAGAAACGTGGGCTTGGACCAACAAACAAAATGGAAGATGACAAGAAAAATAGATTTGGTATTGTTCCGTTTGCGGGAAATGACTTCGGAAACTGGCTGTACCGCATAAAAATTGTTTTAGAAGAACATGATTTGCTTGAAGAAATCGAGAAAACAGAACCAGGGAAAGACTCTAAATCACGAAAATGTAAAAGCATCATTGTTCAAAGTATGGCCGACAGCCATCTTGAATTAATAAAAGATTTGGAAACACCGCAAGAAATAATAAAGAAATTAAAAGAAACTTACCTGGCTACAGGAATAGCGTCGCAGCTTCTAGCCAGAAAGAAATTATTAACGATTCAATACTGCGAAAAAGTTACTCTGAGTGAATTTTTTCTGGAATTTGACAGAGCTGCACGCCTGCTTAGGGAATCTGGCGCAAACCCGTCCAAGGACGAGTTAATATGTTACCTGTTGCTTTCAATGCCCACTTCTTACGGAAATATCGTTTCAGCCATTGAAACAATAAATAACCAGACCTTAACCATGGAGTTTGTTAGAAGAAGACTACTTGATGAAGAAACTAAGAAGAAAGGCCTCACAGAAAACTATGAAGAAAATGAAGCTTTCCAAATCAGAAAAGAAAGTGGTTCAACAGGATCCAGACCAGCGAGGAAATACATTAACGAACAGAAGAAACCATTTCCATTTGAATGCTACAACTGCGGTAGAAAAGGTCACATGAAATCAGAATGTAAGTTCAGGAAGTACGAAAACAAATTTAATAATAGAAACACCATGAATACAGAAACAGAAGAAGAAGAACAGTCAAGTCTTTCTTTCTTTGCTACAAACAAAGAAATATTGATGTCCTACTCAAAAAATATCATAGAATTTATTTGCGATTCAGGAGCAACCGACCATCTAGTGAACAGTGAAGAATTTTTGCAAGACATAGAAACACTACAAATCCCAATAGTTATAAATACTGCAAAACAAGGAGATAAAATACTTGCTACCAAGAAAGGAAAAATAAAAGAACAGAATTTAACAGTAAAGGATGTGTTATATGTTCCAAACAGCCGTTGTAACTTGTTATCAGTAAGTAAGATAGAAAGCTCTGGATGCAAAATAGAATTTGATAGCAAAAAGGTTAGAATTTATTATAAAGGACAACTAGTTAAGGAAGGAAAGCGTGAGAAAAACCTATACAAAATACAATTTAAGGTAGAAATTGAGAAACAAGTACAGAAAGCTTACAGTGTTGGAAATGAAGAATTTGATTGGCACAGGAAATTAGGGCATGCATCTCAAGAAAAGTTACAAATATTGAAGCAACGGAAGTTCATTTCATTCGAGAATAGTAACTATGAAGAACTTTGTGAGCCATGCCTTAAAGGCAGGCAGACAAGACTTCCTTTCCAAGTAAAAGAAAGAAAGAATAGTAACCAAATACTGGAATTGATTCACACGGATTTATGTGGTGGAATATATCCCATGACACATGACAATAAGAAATACATTCTAACTTTCATTGATGACTACAGTCATTTTGCATACATATATTTGCTAGAAAGCAAAGCGGAAGTGTTCAAATACTTCAAACAATATATTAACATAGTAGAAGCCCAATTTGGAACAAAAGTATCAAGACTAAGAAGTGATAATGGAACAGAATTTAAGAACAAAGAATTTAACGAGTACTGCAATGAGAAAGGAATAAGAAGGGAATTCACTATGAACTATACACCCCAGCAAAATGGTGTTTCAGAACGATTCAACAGAACCCTAATAGAAAAGGCAAGAACTTTATTGGCAGACTCCAAATTGGACAAAAATCTTTGGGGTGAGGCAGCTTACTCAGCAACATACATAATAAATCGATTGCCCACTAGAAATGGAATAATCCCAGCAGAATTATGGTTTGGACAGTCACCTGACTACAAAAAACTACAATGTTTTGGTTGTGAAGCATATGTATATCTCCATCCACAAAATAGAGAAAAAGGAAAATTTGAAGAAAAATCCAAGAAGTACTACATGGTGGGATATTGCAATAATGGGTATAGACTATGGGACATACAAGAACAGAAAATAATAAGAGCCAGAGATGTGATATTTAAACAAGATCAGAAAAACATTAAACAAGATAGTTTTTCCCAGCCCTATTTTGAAGATCTGTCAAAACTTGAACAGGAACAATCAGAACAACCAGAGCACACAGAAGCAGAAAAAAGGGCACAGCAAAGTCCTGAAAAGATAGAAAATGATAAAAGGTCAAGAAAGTTACCATCATATCTCAGTGATTATGAAGTATATCACTGTGCATTATCTTGTATTGGAGAACCGAGAACTTTAGAAGAAGCTTTGGAAAGCGAAGAGAAACAACAGTGGAAAGCAGCTATGAAAAGTGAACTAGAATCACATGAGAAGCACCAGACGTGGACAAGAGTTGATAGACCTATTGACAAGAAAGTCATAGACAGTAGATGGGTATTTAGGAAGAAAGAAAACAACATCTACAAAGCAAGGTTAGTAGCTAAGGGTTTCCAAAAGTATGACTATGAGGAAACCTACTCACCTGTGGGGCGATTGACCACACTCAGGTGTTTACTAGCACTTGCAAATGAAGAAAGCTTATTTGTGGAACAAATGGACGTAAAGACTGCGTTTCTCCATGGACATCTTCAGGAGGAGATATACATGAACCTACCAGGAGAAAAGGGCCCCCAAGTTTGCAAACTAAATCGCTCTATCTATGGTTTGAAGCAGAGCCCCCGTTGTTGGAATGAGATCTTCCATTCATTCATGCTGAAGAATAACTTCAAAGTGTCTGAACGCGATACTTGCCTGTATGTGCAACATGAAGAAAACAGTGCTAAAGTGTACCTATTTCTATATGTGGACGATATTCTTCTGTTAAGTGAATGTGAACTAACAATCAACGAAATAAAGAGTGCGCTGTTAAAAGACTTTGACATTGTTAATCTAGGACCTGTGAAAAAGTTTCTGGGTATTGAAATAGAGAGAGACTTTAAGAATAAAAAGTTAGTGTTACACCAGAAAACTTACACTCAAGGTGTTCTAAATAAGTTTGGAATGATGGACTGTAAAAGTGTATCAACCCCATGTGAAGTTGGATTGAAATTAGATAAACCTGAAGAGTTCTCATGTAAGTTTCCCTATCGTGAGTTAATTGGTTGTCTAATATATCTAGTTATTTGTACTAGGCCTGATTTGTCATTTACAGTAAGCTATTTCAGCCAATTTCAGAATAATGCAAGTGATGAACATTACAACTATTTGAAAAGAGTTTTAAAATACCTAAAGTCAACAGCTGACTATGGTTTGGTATATGAATGTAATACAGGTACTGAGAACATTGCTTTAGCCTTCTGTGACTCAGACTGGGCGACTAACTTTGACAGGAAGTCCATATCAGGATATTGTTTCTTTTTATACAACAACATTGTATCTTGGTGAACTCAAAAGCAAAAAACGGTATCCTTATCATCTGCAGAGGCTGAGTATATGGCTCTTAGCCTCACTTGTTGTGAAGCAGTGTGGTTTAAAGGCATTTTATCTGATCTTGGAATTGACTGTAAAACTTTGACCATTTGTGAAGATAATCAATCTTGTATTCATATTGCTAAGAATAGAGAAAATAGTAGGAGAGTAAAACACATTGATATAAAACACCATTTCATCAGAAATTTAATTGATGAAGGGCTGATTTCATTAAAGTATGTACAATCTTCAAAACAGCTGGCAGACCTGTTTACTAAAGGATTATGCAAACCTACATTTGAAAATCTGAGGCGTCTATTAAAGATACAGAAATGTTAATATTAGAAATGTGAGAAATCTATGCATATATGTGGGTGTATATCTCAATTAGCGTATACCTATTAAGTTTTATAAAACATTTATAAATGCCTGTCTTTTAGTAAAAATATATATATAATAATTAAAGTAACTATAACTCTGTCCAGAAGGGCAACTTGGTCTGACTTGGAGAACCTATATGTGTGTTGTATCCATTATGTATAAATGTATCTAATAGTTTGATATATCAGAATTGTGATGGAAATTGGAATACAAAGTTGAGGAGGAGTGTTAATAAGTTAAGTGGCATATGGCAACTTTGTCTTCTATTTTTTGATCTCTTATCTTTGGTCAAGTTGGTCTCTGTGTTTTTAGTGATTAGACAAGAGCTGTAAAATCTCTATTAAGAAATAAAAGTATTCACTACAAGTTGAAGCTGTTTGTCTTAGAAATACCAAGAAGATCCACCTTAAAGCAGAACCCATTCCCACTAATAGTTTACACTAATACTTATGCTTAAATAGTATATGGTATATCATAGCTACATATATAATGTATGATATTTTTTGAGTCATAGTTTGTACTCATAACCACACTCAAAAAATGTGGTATGGGGTAGGGGGGCGTGCCTTAGTGCCTGGATAGGTGTGTACCTACATTAATAATAATAATAATACATAGATTTACTTCTCAATTTTCAAGTTTGGTACTAAAATTAATACTAGGCACATATTGTTTATATTTTATTCTTGTAGTGTGGTAGGAACCAACAATGATATAGCAATGCCTAATCTAAGATTAATCTTGGGTTTACTATCCTTTCCAACATTAGTAAGATTACAAAATTACATATATACGATAGGAAAAATTTAAGTCATGTGCGGGATTCGAACCTGCGTCTATCCACCCCTTGAGCCGGGGTATGCTCGAACCAATTGAGCTAACATGACATGACATCATAACTCAAATCTTTCCTATCGTTCTTTAACCATCGTATTGGGATGGAGCGACATCTATAGTACCACTTGCGTTGTTAATTAGTAAGATTTCTTATTTAAGCCGTCTCCATTCATTTCTAACATCTTGGTACTGCCAAAGCTAATAGCGATCGTCTAATAGGCGTCGTACTAGTAGTTGGCCATAAAGACATCCCGGGTCCGTTTACTGGCCATCTTCGGCTATCCGATAATACCCACCGTTTTTGTGGCGTGGGTGGTTAATGAAAAATCAATTTTGAAGTTTGGGGTGGTTTTATGTCCTAGAGAAATCTTTTCGTGGTCAAAGGTACATTTTTGTATTTATCACACTAATATTATAAATGCGAAAGTGTGTGAGCTTCACCGCATGGTGGAAGGCCATTTTACGAATGCTCGCCTGGCTAGCTACAACCCTCAAGTAGAAAATATGTCGCCAAACACCTAACAGTGTGTTCCGGCAGCAGTCCTTGAGAGCCAGTAAAATTACAGGCACATGAGACTTAGCAACTTTAAGCTTCAGGGAGACGGGAGCAGTGCAATTCGTCACTTGTGACGAAATACATCTGTTATAGGCAGAGGTTAGTCCGTTTAACATCAAGTGGGCCTCGTGCTTGTTCAGTCACAATTTCATGAAAAAGAAATAACATACTCGTATATAGGCGCCGGGTCTACAGCGAGCGGTCCTGCATGAGGAGTTCTGCGTTACACGTTCGCTGAACTAAAAAGTTTACAGTTTTAAGCGGTCAAGTTTACAGTTCTACAATATTAGTTGCAGTAAACACGGCCCACGCAAAGAGCTTCTCACGATTTTATGATTTATATGTTAAATTATTAAGTAACATAACTAAGAAGTAAAATATGCAGATGTCGACTTACCTTTTAGTTTTATTTATAGGAAATGTATACAACACATAACGCTATAAAAAAGCACTGTAAAAATATAATACTTATATATCCACCCTTGGGTACTCCAAGTACCCAAGCATTTTTACCGTAGTCTGCCCAAGCACAAAAATGGCGATGTTCTCTCGAAAGTGTCTGTGTGTTTTTCTCTAACTTATGAATATTTTCATAGAAATCAGCCTATATCTCACTTGGAATGAATGTATATAATAACAAAATTGTCACACGATATTCAGCAAAAAAATAATACCAAAAATTTTCTACAAAAAATTTAATAAATTTAAAAAAATTAGGAAATAAATAGAAAATTCAAACTGAAGCAAAGAGTAAATATTGTATTTTCTGAACTCATTGAGACTTAGCCCAAATAGAACAAATAGAGAATTGTTCAGCCTCGGTCTGACAGCTGTTGTGTGATTTTTTTATAGCTGATAGGCGATTTTGATTTTGTTCAGGCTAACTTAAAATAACTAGTTAGGTGCTTGGTGACAGATTTTCTACTTAAGAGCGGTAGCTAGCATAGCCAGGCGGGCATTTGAAAAAGCTCTACCACCATGCTATAACGACTGCCATCTTTAGACAACAACTGGGACCGAAGGCCTAACGTGCCCTCCGAAGCACGGAAGCGCTCTGTAGTAATTTCACTAGCAGTTAACATCCAAGTCGTGACCGCAGCGGACGTTGCTTAACTTAACTGATCAGTTAAGAGGAACGGGTAGAGAAGCACCCACAGAGAAATAGGTATTTCAACAAAGTGATGCTGTCTCGCCGCTACACGCCGGCCTCGCGCTCCGCGCCCCGCACCTCCGTCAAATCCTACAAACATATATGTATAGGTACTACAGAGAGACGTGCAGTCGAGTCACACGATCACAATCCGCGCCACCGCGCCGCCCGCCGCTGTCGCGCAGCGTCACGCGTCTTCGGCCGCGCGCCACGGCGCCACGGTACAAAACCTTAACGACTACATGGTGACTCAATGGCTAGAAGACAAAAGTTTCGTATACATATGGTGTACTCATAAGGAACATCTCCGAACATGTTGTGGAAGTCTGGCATTTTAAATTAAATAATAACATTGTCAAAATGCACCCCAATAAATACCAGCTTCATTAAATTATTTAGAAGAAGATGCCAACTTAAATACATTGCATAACCATCATTCTAAAACTATGTGCTCGTAGCGAAGTTTGCTTAGCCGTTCTTAATCGATCAGCTAAGTAAGGCAACGTCCGCCGCGGTCAGGAGTTGGATGGGTGACCGCTAGTGACATTACTACTGAGCACTTCCGTGCTTCAGAGGGCACGTTAAGCCGTCGGTCCCGGTTGTTGTCTTACGATGGCAAATGGCAGTCATACAGCATGGTGATAGGAGATTTTGCGAATGTCCGCCTGGCTAGCTACCATCACACTACCATTACAATCAAGTAGAAAATCTGTTGCCAAGCACCTAACGGTGTGTTCCGGCAATTGTCCTTGAGAGCCAGTAATTCTAGGTTAGTCTGAACAACACTTTCGACCACATCATCACTTACCATCGGATGAGATAGTGGTCAATGGCTAGCTTATCAGCTATAAAAAAAGCAATAATTACTGAAGCGTAGTTTCATAAATAATTTGGAGAAATAAACGAATTTACCATGTTACAGATCAACTGCAAAAGGCTGATACTCGTATCACATGTGGTAATTTTTTTGAAAAGTTAAGATAGTTCACAATTTGTTAAGTGTTGCATGTTTTAATGTTGTTGATTTCTTTTTGTCTGACTTTATAGTCTAATTACTTTTAGCAAACTCGTTTTATGGTTGTTCAAGATATTGACATCTTTAATTAATATTTCGTAGGTATAATCTACTATATTACATGTTACATAATATATATATTACTGTTTATATATTTATTAAAAAAATTACATAGAATTACCTAGTTACTTGATTGTTAATTATATGCTAACGTAAATTCGCTGCTTGTTTTTAAAATTATATTGATATTAGCGGTCATGAAGTTGAGTCACCGATTTTAATAAAATATTATTTTTAATCCTGCTAGATGGAAATATAACTAGCTACTGGCAAAATTCGAGCCCGCAACTACAGGTACCTGTAATTGTAGCTTCTGATCCCGCTCCTAATCTATATTTTTTTCCATTAAACATTATTTTCATATAACAAACTTACAAATATACGATAGGAAAAATTTAAGTCATGTGCGGGTATCGAACCCGCGTCCATCCTCCCCTTTAGCCGGGGTATGCTCTAACCAATTGAGCTAACATGACATGACGTCATAATTGAAATCTTTCCTATCGTTCTTTTTCTTTTTCTCGGGTTTGAATCCCGCACTTGACTTAAAGTGTTTTTATTCAACATAATGATGGAAACTAATTCTAAAACTAAAAGTGTAAAATAAGTTGTGGAAGACACCATGACCACAATCTTGAGATCATACTTGCAAACTGTCGTGGTACCGACTTCAACAAGTTATAACAGTCTTTTTGGTGTTAGAAGTCGGTTTCATTTTTTGTTTGTTTTGTATTAGGCGATGAGTTTATTTTATAAAAAATAACATGTTTTATGTGTCACGAAGAACAAATATCTTATTCTTACTTACTTTACAGACTACTAGATTTGCTACAAAAACTGTCTGTGACATTTTATTTACATTATATATCTAGAACATCGGCTCAATTGAGAATATCGTCATAATGTCGGCTTTAGAACAGAAACTAAGATTTCACGACATAGGTATACGTAGAAGGATAGGTAAATATATGAAATTCATTTATAGCTAAGAACTGATCTGTGAACATGTTTTTATTTTTTTATATAGGGGTTTGTACGTCTATAATATATTTCTTGGTTTCGATACTTCAAATGTACTATTTAGAAAAAAACTTTTATATTGTTAGAATAAAAATATCTACACCATCGATTTTTTCCCATCACGCACCATCCAACATATCGAAAAGGCATATTGGCATTACAAATGCAAATACCTCTACTATACTACTATTATTTATTCTGTGCAGCTACCCTGCCCCCCGAACAGAATTGTGCAATAAGGACAATTGCAGCTTCTTCAAGTTTTGACTTAGAATTTCCGCATAATTTGCGTTCTGGGAGAAAACGTTTCTCTTATAGTAAATATTTATCAAATCCAAAAATTTTTGTCTTATTTTATAACTAACAGAAAAAACTAGGTTTGTAGGTTTTCTTTTTTCCTTATTTATCATTAGTTTTCATATAAACAATTCACCAACTAGAGAAACAAGCTTTGAGAAAATATCGGTATTTAAATACCCATTAATTCAAATTCCATTAATAAAATGATAAAAATCAAAACGTATAAACCTGGATATTGATAACATCTATAACATTTCCAAAAATAATCAAAATCGGTGATGTTTTAGGGGGGAAGAAACGTTTTCTCTTTTTGTATGAAAATTCGAGACTTCCTTCCCGTCTTAAGAACGGCTCAGCAAACATCGCTACGAGCGCTTCGAAAAACTCTGATAGCAGAACTCATAATTTAGAACTCGATCCGGCTTGCTTGGTGCCTGTTTTTCATGATTTTAAAAGGTTAATTTGCAGGTCTTGTTTGCAAAATATCAATCGATTTACTTCTCATAAGTAGAGTAAGTATATGGATCTTTCTAGAGTTTTTACATCAATATCTTTATATGTAATATGAGGGTAGGAAGTAGATAAAGTAAAGCTAAGTATAAGCGATATATCGGCATACAATGAAGGAAATGTAAGGGAAATAAGGAAAACCCGCGTACCAGCTGCGATAATAAAAACTAATAGACTCAGGACCATTAGGAGAGTGTGAGCTCGATTTGTTTGGGCTTTGGAAAGGTTTTAGGGACTGCTGCCACGCATGTCTATGGAAAAATAATATGTAGGTAAGTGTAATGCGTAGTAACTTATCTATTTCAACCACCAACCAAATTTTAAACAAAAATTTGGTAGGTTCGGAACGTTTATTGCCACTTTAATTAGTGACTTTCGATTTAGCCTAACTTTTTATGGAACTTTCTAATTTTTTTTTACTATCGGTTGGGCTTTTTTTTATAAAAGACTACTATATAAACTATATCCAACACTACAGCTGCTAAAGAGACATGCTGGCAGCATCGCCCCGTTGGGTTGGAATTGTGTGGAATATACTTTGAGCCAAATAGTGCCAGCATTTTTATCACGCGACGCATCGACCAAGCGCTCCAGTTTTGGAAAATACGATGAGCTCCATTTACAAATTTATTAGTTTAAACTAATACATTCACTAACTTGACCATCAGGAGAATATCGGGGACTATTGGACGTCGGGTTCACAGATCATTCTGGGGAACAAGTGCCCACATACTATTTAGAGACTTGTTAAAACATTTGGCCGAGGTGTCATGTAAATATGATTCTGGCTTGTATCTCGGTTAAACACTCAGAATAACAGCAAGTTTTATAGGTATTTTTCTCTCCACTACGGGAATATAAAACTTTGAGATTATAAAAAAAACATCTACACATTAAAGTTGCGTCTTAGCTCGTGTTCGGAAAGTTCGTGAACCTATTTCCGAATAATACGTACAAACGTTGAAAAGAAAGCTCTCACGACCTGTGTCCATAAACAATCAAAATGGCGGCCGATCTGCACGGTCGCTGTATAAAATCATCATTAATTTGTGCTTTCGACGCGCCAATGGTCCACTCGTTATTGGAACAACCTGTGTAGCGCTTAACGGAGTAGGGTTGGGAAGTATCGATAAAAAATCAAAATGCCACTGTTTATTAGGTACTCCTTACGTACATATGTATCTATGCTTACTCACTGTATTTAGTTAGCTATGGTGTTCAAAAGGATGCAAGATTAAATACAACCTATTTTTTAAGAATATAAGGACTGTCATATTTATTTGATAACCGTATAAGGTGGCTATGGGAAAATGCACTGCACTAAGTAGCATGGCACGTTATGCGTGGGGTGATGCTGTACATTATTAAGAGTACTAAGAGGCTGTAGATTCTTGTTCTTATTTGCCTCATCTGATAATTTTCATGGATAATCAATAATATTTACCTGACTGAATGTGGAAAATAAAATTAATTACTTGAAATTCATAATACCCATGGAGATAATCATGAGCAAACTGTGACATAATTTTTAAAATCTATTTTACTCGATCAATATATATATAGCAATACAATGCACTAGTTAATACATATACCATTGCCATTTTGTCGCTTAAATCAACCGCATTCTGGTTGTAGTACAAGTAAATTTACATTAAAAGTTTAATAGAAAAAAACATAAGCAGATATATGTTGATATACATTTATTATATGTACTGACACAAATTGTTTTGATATTGATGGTTGTACTACCAACGTTAATAGTTTTCTACCTGATTGTATTGTACAATTTATGATATTAAAGAAATCATGATATTATTGGTTGCATGAACTACAATGCTACAACTGAAATCAATGACCTCGTATATTCCTTTTTTTATAAAGATTTCAGTTCTTAAATTCCTATATTTTAGGTAAACAGGAACAGGCAGCTAATAATTAGACAGAACAATTAATTTGCCATGAAGAATTGTCGTCAGTGTCTTAAACAAATACCAAAAAAGGGAACCGACTTCAACACATAAATTAGTGAAATAACTTGCTGAAGTAGGTACCATGGTAATTCAAATGTACCTAATACCACAATATTGTGCACATGGCACCGACTTCGACAAGTTATTTCACACATTTGAGTGATGAAGTCGGTTCCATTTTTTGGTTATATTTTTTTTAACCTATTTAGTGACTCTTCTTATTTATGGGATCGATTGTCAATCACTGTCAATGACTATATCATAAAGATAGGAAAACATTTTTCAGTCATTAGAGTGTAACTCAAAAACGACTTGACCGATTTTGATAAATGGGGCCAAACGGCAAGCATCATCTTTCATATAAAAAAAGAATCATCAAAATCGGTTCACCCAGTCAAAAGTTCTGAGGTAACAAACATAAAAAAACAGACGAATAGTAAACCGAATAGTAATAAAAAAAAGACGAAAAGTACCTCCTCCTTTTTGTGAAGTCGGTCAAAAATTAAGAAATACACGAGCATTGATTTTATTAAAGTTGCAGCGCTGGAGTTCATTCGACCAATAATATAATTAATTATAATTATAATATAATGAATTGTACAACATCAGGTAGAAAACCAATGCAATTATCGAAACATTAACGTTGTTAGTACATCACTACCAATACGAAACGAACACTATGTGTAATAAAATGGCTCGTTGAAATTGAGGCGATAATTTGACGATACAATTTGACATTAATTTTAATTATGCAACAGATATTAATGTGAATCATTGAGGTTATCTGCCATACATGATAGTATTGTAGTTTTGAATTATTTAATAATACCTCCTGGAGGTGAGATGGTGTGTGCATGAATTTGTGTTATACGTAACAGCTTACAACACAAAATCTGGAGGTATGTCAATTCCTAATGCCGCACAATAACTTAAATAATTTCTCTCGGTAGTGCGCTTGAAGACTCAAGACCTCCTGAGGATGCTTCGTGTAGATCGAAACGCGTCGAAAACTCATCCGGTTTGGCTGCGTGGCGTTTCACGTTCGTGTTCACGTCAAATTGGCAGGAAAACATGGCGAAATTGTCACCAGACATTGTTTGTTTTAAGTAGTTTCTAAAATATTAACTTAATATTTTCTTAAAATATTTGTTTTTATGAAATACGGATTTTCGAAAAGTAACGCCTGAATCTATTCATTAAATTAAATTATTCTTTTAAACTGCTCTTCATAGTAGAGTTGGTGCAAATTTTCGTAATTCTGCACAAATTGCGCTGGCTTAATTGACAGTAATTAAAATAGTGTATGAATAGTACTGGAATAGAAAATAATCTTAACAATAAAATAATATGTCTAATACCTGACTGTATGTCAGTTATTTTAATATAATTTTATTATTCGGTGGTTTAAATGCAAGAGAATTCATAGTTACTATGTTATTAAAAGAATGTCACAACAGCGCAATATTTGCTCTAAAAACAAATAATCATATCGCCAGCTATAATCTATTCAATTTCAACGCATACCTGCGTTCAAAAACACGCTGTCAATTCCCAAAATTGGGAACCAAGATACACAATCAAATTCTCTAAGGGCAAACGAGTTAGGTCATATCACGCAACTGTGGTAATCGAGGAGCTGACGTATAGAATATCTTCTATGGACTTATTATACAAAGAAATTGCTACGCGAACGCTAATGTTTTGGGGTGACGAACGCACTGCAATGTCACGAAAATGTTTGATGCGACGCTTAATTTAAACTTTTCAAAGCTACTACAACTCTTCAGAAACGATGTTAGAGGTAAAGATCTTTTGAATTCTATGTTTGTCATAAATACTCAATTCATTCGATTGCAGTTGAGTTAAATTAAAGGTTTTATTACGTATTGATTACATACATATAATGTCTACATAGACATTTCTGTCACAAAATATATGCTTTAACCCTCGCTAACCGAAAGGTAGGGAATATACTACTATGAAGAACATAATAACATAGCTAACAGGTTGGCGTTAGGGAGGCGACTAGCGATGAAACTGAAATCGTAACAATCTGCAGTATGTTCTAAGGTCATCCTTTTTATTATTATAAAAAATGTTCTTGTGATGTTGTTCATTCTTCAGATTGGTAAAGAAAACATATTAGGTATACAGACACGAAATACCTGTGTTAAGGGTAGTTTAATAATGATACACTCTTAAGGTTCTTCTTCTTTCCAGTCGGCGCCCACGGACCCACTTCAATTGCCTTCTGGTTGGTTTCGAGCAAATCATCGCGTGAGCAGATGGTCGGGCACGCGGTACATGTCATAAGGGGCTCTGCAGAGGTTCCCCACATTCACAGCACTCTGGTGTCTGAGTTGTGTATAAACTCTTTCAGAGACCTTATTGGCAGTGACCGTAGTGTCCCCTACTATAACAAGTAACAAATGTGTGTCCACCGAATAAGGGTGCAATATTTATTTGGTCGGACAGTAGTAAGGTTTTATTGGGCCCGTGTCTGGTCACTTCGGAATTCGCGCTATTTATTTATTGTGCCATGCCGCCCGTGACATATGTTAGGGCAAGTATGGGGAAAAGTGTTTACATACAACATATTTACGAATGTTTTATATAACTGGCAATTATAAATAATATATAATAACAACCAGTTCCGGTTGCAATAATTTAATTTAACGTATTTTTGTACAGACTGCTACAACTCAGCGTAACTCAAAACTTGATAGCTATTGTACTAAAAACATCTCCATATATTTAGGGTTCCGTATCTAAAATTGACCCTATTTAAGTCGAGGCTTAAAGGATCATGGATCCGTCCGTACGATCGTCTGTCCGTCCGGACTTTAATGGGAATCTGATGGTTTAGTACTTACTTTGTTCTGCAGGTCGAATGTTAAATCTAAATTTAATCCATGCGCATCCTAGATAATGAGAACAATAGAGTATTATTCATAAATGGAAGATAGCATCCACGTGAAAACCAAGGTCTTGAGTGCGCTTATTATTTAAGTTTTTCCCTAACAACTATCATGCTAATGTATAATGATTCACTTTTGAAGCATGAGCCTCAGTGGCATTGGCTATGGACTGCCGCGCAGCAGGTCCATAGTTCGAATCCCGCCGCGGGCTTGAGCTTCACTGCATGGTGGAAGGGCATTTTGCGAATGCCCGTCTGGCTAGCAACCACCCTTCGGGTAGAAAATCTGTCACCAAGCATCTAACGGTGTGTTCCAGTAGCAGTCCTTGAGAGCCAGTGAAATTACAGGCACATGAGACTTAAGAACTATGTCTCAAGGTGACGGGCGCAGTGCAATTCGTGACGAAATGCATCTGTCATATGCAGAAGTTAGTCCGCTTAACATCAGGTGGGCCTCGAGCTTGTTCCGTCAGAATAACATTAACAAAAAAATTAGTAAAAAAATATATCAGTTTATTACGAAGTCGTACTTTGAATCATGTTTTGTACAAATAACTATAAAAGTAAAAGTAAAATTAAATTGGCAACACTTGTCCTCTCGCCTGTACTTCGGAGTATATTAAACGTAAGAGACGGCGGCGAGTGGTTGCCAACATTTGGTTTTTATACACCAATACTTTGTCGCATTCTTCCCGACTTTTGTATATTGGCTAGTACAGAGACAGGAATTTATAGAATGGAACTAGAATATATTTGCTTTATACCAATATTGTATTTATCACATTAAGAGTGAATTTCTTCAATATTAGGGTATACTTATACTTATAAGGTGATAGGGTATACAATTGGTAAGTGATTTGATACTTTGATATACTAATTTCCAAAAACACTCACGTTGGGGATCGAATACGTTGACCCGGGTTTCGAGCATGTCAGATGCTCATCATCATGGCAAGTGCGCAGCTGCAACTGCGATACATTTTTTTATTTATTGAATATATTAATTTTATGTCTTTAATATATCCCAATATATTATTTGATCTAAAACGTCGGTACACTATGCCAAGTTATACTTCAAATAATAAACAATTTTTTACATTAATTACAATCTCGTTATTAGTTTTAATTATGGCCGTTTCTGGATATTTTAGTGTCTACATTCTTATAGTCAGACGGCAGCTAATAAGCGTACGTTAATAAATCTCGCATAATGTCGTCCCGTCGCGTTATTGATTTCTGCAATTTGGGGACATGTCTCCCTCTTTATTTACCTTCTTTTGGTTCCTTGGATATTTACTAAATGTTAATACACTCACTTGGATTATACTAGTAATCATATCTTATACATGCAGAAGCTTGCTTGTGTGCACAAAATAGAATATTGGAGTGTGTGTGAGAATGTGCAAGGGAATGTGCGATAGTGTGTTTGGGTGTGTAAGTACGCAAATTTAGGTTTATAGAAATTTATTCTCAAAATGACTACATAGTCACATACATGAGAATAAGAACAAAGCATATTTTTAAATATCGTTGGTTAATTATTATACAGCTACAATTTAAAGTATAAAAATGTAAGTAGTCATTACTTATTACGTCATAGAAATTTAAAGATTTATCTTTTTCATTGAGTTTTTCTTCTGCAGTGCAAACCCCGAGCAAGTGACCTATCGCTGTCTTCGGTGCGTGCTTACAGTTGGTTCTTATACACTAACACGTGTAAAACACACACCTATTAACACAATTTTTCGTTGGTGTGTGTGTCATCACTTTGGTATATTCAGGTTTTACGATCGATTCTTGGGTCTGACCAGTTATTTAGGGTTATATACGTTGTTGAGTTTTTCTATAAAATACCTGCGAACGGAGCGACTGGAACTGTGCTTAGAATATAGCAATGGGCTTGCTCACTATAACAATGGGATTATAACATTTTTGGGGAAACGTAGGTGTTTGGACTCCTGCCTATCCCTTCGGGGAATACACGCGAAACAAAATTCTTTCTCTTTTTTTGTATAGCTCCAAACAACTTCGTTCTAGCGAAGTTTGCTCAGCCGTTCTTAACCGATCAGCTAAGTTAAGAAACGTCCGCTGCGGTCATGACTTGGATGGGTGACTGCTAGTGGAATTACTACTGAGCGCTTCATTAGCACGTTAAGCCGTCGGTCCCGGTTGGTATCTTAGGATGGCAGGCGTACAGCATGGTGGCAGGGCAGTTTGCGAATGCTCACCTGGCTAGCTACCATCCTCAAGTAGAAAATCTCTCGCCAAGCACCTAACGGTGTGTTCCGGCAGCTGTCCTTGAGACCCAGTAATACTAGGTAAGCCTGAACAACATCTTCGAACACATAATCACTTACCATCAGGTGAGATTGTGGTCAAAGGCTAGCCTATCAGAACAAATAAAAAAGCTGTACCTATATTTGCATTGCATAGCTTTGAATGTATTCCAACCTATCTAGAACAATGAGTAATTCATATTTTATTATCTTTCAATGCAAGTATTCTCGTAAACCTAGACAATGCCAGTTTTTAAACAACATGCAAAGGAACTGAGCAATAAATCGGGCTGGCCCCTATCTGATGTGCTTCCCTCTATAAGAGATAAGAGACAAATGCAACTGTTGCGGAATTCTTGGGATATTCCGCAGTTACTAAGTAAGGAGAAGGCTTGCCAGAATCGTTTAATTTTTCGTAGAGACTTTTGGTCTGTGGGGACTGGGAGCTCATCGTATTTTCCAAAACTTATCAGAGCGCTTAGTCGATGCGACGCGTGATCAAAATGCTGGCACCTATTTGGCTCAACGAATGCTGCCAACATGGTGCCAACTGGTAGTGGTCTGGAGCATTTGGACTGTCTGTGAGTCTGCAATTACTTATAGGTTGTCTAAATGCTTTCATTATAGTAGCTGTAGTGTTGTATATAGTTTGTAGTATTTTGTTAATAAAGGCATACCGCTGTCTTAAAAAAAACTATCGGACTACTACAGCTATTAAAAAACTAGAAACTGGTGCCTCAGGTCTGACGAGTATTGTTAACTATATATACTACCTAGCACTCACAGTGTTTAGTCCTAATATCCGGCTGGTGTTGGAGCAGTAAAAATGCCCATTCTCAAGGAATGCAGGCAGCTTCGATGGCTGCTAGACGCGAACTGCGGAGTGCTGCTCGCAACGCCTTCTTCGAATTTGGAGGTACGATGAGCAGGAATGTCTGAAATTACAGGAAAAAATGAAAATTACAGGCACATGAGACCTAACAACTGTACGTCTCACTATGACGGACGCAGTGCAATTCGTCATTGACGAAATGCATCTGTTATAGGCAGAGGTTAGTCCACTTAGCATCAGGTGGGCCTTGGGTTGTTTTGTCACAATAACACAATATATATATATTATGGCAGATTGCTTAACCAATATAAAGCAGAAGTAATAAAATTGCCAAAATTATAATATTTTCATTTTATAGCGTTTGACTGCCATCTCACCTAAAGATAAGTGATGATGTGGTCAAAGATCTTGTTCAGGCTAATCTGGATTTACTATGTCTGAAGGACAGCTGCCGGAACACACCATGAGATGCTTGGTGACAGATTTTCTTGGTGATAGCTTAGGAGTATAATATACCGAAATTGGGAAACCGACCCAAAATGGTAATAAAAATTTGACGACCACCAGGTTCAGTCGTCGTTTTTTTTAATTTATATATATCGTAATATAGGTATAGCTTCAAACTTGGTGTGGTTATGGTAAAAGGTCGAATAAATACTGCCATATCTATATTAAAACCAGTTAAGTATTGAACTTTAAAATAAGTTTTCTTTGGTTTAACCATACAAATATATTGAGTGTTGGTACAGAAACTTCAATGGAAGGCTTCGCCGGTTTTGTATTATAACACTCATATGAACAACCTAATGTGTCATAGTGAAAAGCCCTTTTCATATAAATCCAGCTTATGCTGTCAACAGTATGCACTAAATCAATTTCAGCATAAAATGGGTCCCGTCGCGACTGAGTCAGTATTGCATGCTACTGTTTGAATCGCGTGAGGGCTCGATCGAACTCCGATACTGAAGCGATATCGTTTCGGGACCAGTTCACACATAGAATTTCACGTCAAATTGTCAATTTGAAGACAATATTGAAGATGTTTTTCCGTTCAGTGCCTAATTATATTAATCGGTAGTACGCGGTAAAGAAATGTTTTCTAAAATGTAATGCAATTTTACCTACTTGTATCCATTTTCTTGTGCTTTACCATTTATTCCTATTAGGTAACAATTAAAAACTGAATTTAGAAAAAATTGCACTGTCTCACATTGTGATAATGAAAAATCGGTACACCCTGTAAAAAGTTATGAGGTAGGACACATAAAAGAGGGTTCAATTGGGAACCTCCTCCTTTTTTGAAGTCAGTTAAACATAAATGTATTTTATATTTTTATATGAAGATTATGTTCCCTAAGAGATATATTTTAAGAACTGCTGGTCGAATTGATCGTTTTGACTTCTTGTGCACGTCTGCCAACGAGATACATCGATTTGCGTTGTTTTTTTG
Organism: Plagodis pulveraria; assembly: GCA_963890685.1. Classification (NCBI taxonomy): domain Eukaryota; kingdom Metazoa; phylum Arthropoda; class Insecta; order Lepidoptera; family Geometridae; genus Plagodis; species Plagodis pulveraria. Next base: position 18,861,518 of record OY982970.1, on the reverse strand, counting down.
CATACACCAAGTATAAAGACACATTTTCTCCACATTATATTGTCATGATATTAGACCGTATACATAGTATACTTCTATCTTCCTTATTTATTTAAAGCGATGGTATGTTATCACCATCCGTTCATTTTAATATTCAACAGTGGACGTCTGCCAGCTGACAGTGATAATAAAAAGCAATATAAGTTTTTCATTGGATCAGTCGTAGCTGAGCCGCCAATCTTTTTAAACCACTCAACCAGGTTTTGCTATGTTCTCTGCAGTCACTACTTGGATGGATGACCGATAGTGGCATTAATTAATGAGGGCTTCCAGGCTTCGGAGGTAAGGCTAAGCCGTTGGATCCAGTTGTTGTCTGCAGTCGTTAAGCTATGTCGGAGTCTCAGCATTTTGCACCTTGCTGCAGGAACACACTGTTAGGTGCTTGGCAACAGATTTTTTACATAAGGCTGGTATCTAGCCAGGCGAGCATTCGCCATATCCCCTTTCACTATGCGGTGAAGCTCAAGCCGGTCGGGATCGTACTTTGAACCTGCAACGCTATTACCGCTCTGCCATCATTACTTCGAATATATAGTAGCCGAAAAGTAACCTATGAGATGTAAAAAAAAAGCAAAGTCACAAGTGAAAGCTAGTATGTTAAGAGTATTATATAGTTTTCAATTGTGAACATGCACCAAACCAAGGGCAATCGGAAGGAACGACCTTTATTAAGGTAGCTAAAGTACCTTGAATCGATCGTCATACCGGAATGGTAGAAACAGAAGGAACAGCTTTATGGAGGTATTTGTGATATAGCGATAATAGTAATTTAAATGGAATCAACATCATCTGACATTTTGTTAACTGAGAAACGCGGCTACTTCGCTTTGGTGTGCTGGGTTTGGATTTTAACGCTCTATATAGTCCTGTAGGAGTCGTAAAAGGTTACGAACAGAAAAATTCAAGAAGGTGGGCAGCATCAGAGTCTGAAGCACAGCCATCTTACACTGTGATCTCCAAGACGCGTGCGAAACGTGGGGATTATAGCATAAAGGAGGAGGCCTTTATTGACATCGAGTTTTTCAAGCAGTGGCTTTTTAATCGAGTTTTTCAACCAGTAGTTCTTTAAAAATGTTTGCTCAAAGTGACTGTATAGAATGTAGCGTATTTCAGTATTACGATTTGTAATCGACTTTTTGATCAGCTAAATTAAGCAACGTCCACTGTCATGAGTTGGATGGGTGACCGCTAGTGACATTACTACTGAGCGCTTCCGTGCTTCGGAGGGCACGTTGAGCCGTTGGTCCCGGTTGTCATCTTAGGATGTTATTACCTAATATTATTCATACTTGCACATATCACACACGACACTATTCCCATAATTTATTCTATCGTTGATTTTTACACAGTACTTTTATATACACATGCTCATACTTACACCCTTACACATAAAAATAAAAATAAAAAATGGAAAGGATATTGGTATCACCTACATACTTGCATACTTAGTATTAGTCAAAATTTTGCTAGAGTTTACTGTTCGCAGCTTCATATTACTGTCTGTATACATATATATTTTATTATAATATAGGTAACCAAATTAACATGTTTCTTATCATGCCATGTTCACAAGGAAGAGACTGAACTTCACGAGACAGGTCATACTAGTTCAGGGAACTATGCTATAATTTATTATATTCTTATACCTACAAACTGATAACTGTAACCATTAACTCATGTTTTGGAGACAAATAAAGATTATTATTATTATTATTTGTCAGTCGTTATAGCATGGTGGTAGACCATTTTGCGAATGCGCTAACTAGCCAGGCGCGCATTCGCAAAATGCCCTACAGATTTTTTACTTGAGGGTGGTCCCTCAAGTGGAAAATCTGTTGCCAAGAACCTAACGGTGTGTTCTGGCATCTGTCCTTGAGAGCCAATAATTCTAGGTTAGCCTGAACATCTTCGACCACATCACCACTTACTCGTACCATCAGGTGGGATAGTGGTCAAAGGCTGGCCTGTCAGCTATATAAAAAAAAAAAACTTTGCATCCTTTCTTTGCATTAAGGTCTTAACAATGTGTTCGGCCAGCTGTCTTAGGGAGCCAGTTTCATAACGTTAAGATTTTTTCCACCTCTTACCACATCTAACTTACTATCAGGTGAGATTATAGTTAAACTCTAGCTTATCGGCTATCAAAGAAATAAATAAATTTAATAACACATGCACGATATGTTTCCGTTGTCCTCATTTCTCTAGCATATTGATGGGGACAGCGAGACGTCAATATTTTTGATCCTGTTGGACTTATTAACTGGCCCCTATAATGGGGATATGGGAGGTGGAGACAGCGGGAAAATCTACACAGACAGCACTGCTGTGACATTTGGCATTTCTAGCCAAATAAGTGTTCCTTGTCACCAACTGACATAGATGCCAAAGACTGATAGAATATATATGACGATTTACAAAACCAAGTCAAGATGTTTGGGTTACTGAATTTGATCTATATACCTACTCTAATATTGAAGTGAAGGTCAATCAAAACTATACCTTTAGCCTTGTTAAGCGAACCGAAGTGTTTTGTATGGTAGCGATCTCGGATCAGCTATTTTAGATTTTTGTCAGATGTCATGCGACTTCTCTCCTTATTCCCGATCACATTATGTTCGATCACTCCATAATTATCTCTGACCGTTTCTAAAATAGCAACCCAATTTCCAAAGTGCTCCAATCCTTCTGAAGCAAGTACACATAATGCGGCATTCTTTTGAAAAAAAAAAATAATGTTGCGAACTGCTAGGAAATCATATAATATATTTGTACGTCTTAAATTTATTAGCTTATTTTTTTGAAGCTCTCGTAGCGAAGTTTGCTTAGCTGTTCATAACCGATCAGCAAAGTTAAGCAACGTCCGCCGTGGTCATGAGTTGGATGGGTGACCACTAGTGACATTACTCGTACTACTACTTCGGAGGGCACGTTAAGCCGTCGCCGCGTTGGTCCCGGTTGTTGTCTTTGGATGGCAGTCGTTATAGCATGGTGGTAAGGCTTTTCACGAATGCTCGCCTGGCTAGCTACCACCCTCAAGTAGAAATCTGTCGCCAAGCACCTAATGGTGTATTCCGACAGCTGTCCTTGAAAGCCAGTAATTCTAGGTTAGCCTGAACATCACCTTTGACCACATCATCACATACCATCAGGTGAGATAGTGGTCAAAGGCTTACCTACTAGGCATAAAAAACAATTACACATCATATCTTGACTCTCGTAAAATTTCCGTATGAAGACTTCCACTTCTACCTAGGCCGAAGAGTGAAATCACACCGGAAATCTTTACTTACGAATGAAGGTAGCAAGAACGCATAAAATATGGTATGTAACTCATTAACCTAACGAAGAGCAATCCATCAACCAATTCATAACAAAAAAACATTAATAATTCAAAAATAGAAAGTACCCCACTGCGTTCGAAATTCAAAAAATCTATGTAAATATGAAATGGGTACTCCAACGCAAGTGATGCGCGATCACGGTTGACGACTCAAGTGCTTCTTTTAATAACCACAACTTGGGTATAAAATAGGCAAATATGGTCTTAAAGTCCTTGGATTAAGGTGTATAGTTGTATAAACATATGTAGAAGGTCCACGAAAAGAACATAGTCTCTTTTTGCGAACGCGCTTTTCAAATCTAGCCAATACTGTCATATAGAGGTTGATCATAAAACAATTTAAGAAAATGCGCAATCAGTTGAAATCCTTTTGCTATTTTTGTTAATACGTGTATTGAGCCTTGGTAATAAACCAACATCTATATAGACTTTTTTTTATTCACACTTTGAATATCAACTCTAAGTATAATATCCGCTAAGTGCTACTTAAGTCTTTACATCACACGCATCACATTCAAAGTCGTAACATACACCGTTGAACAAATACGTCCTCTCCACGCTTAGCAGGCGGGAATTCTTCAGGAGACTTAGCTGCCTTCTGATCATCTCGTATCTTTATTTATTGAAGTCTTCCTTTATAATAATCGGTCGCTACTCCCTTCATTTACTCATCAAACTTATAGAATGCAAAAGAAAAAGTTACATTTTCTCACTGACACAGCATGGTCCAGCATCAACATCAGAATACCTACATGAAAAATAGTGACCATATAATTTCTTCAAAATCCATCATCATAATCTTCTGCATTTATCTTCTTCTCCCTATCCTTATCCTACGTTTGAAGGATCGGCAAACTATGTTTGCTTCATTATTAATACAAAGGACTACAAAAGAACAATTATTTCAAGTCCCATAATAAAATGCTATCCAACGGACACATGAACGCATATTAAATTCGAGTTTTACTGGTTCTTTTAGGTATTACCGATGGAAACGAACCAAGGTATCAACTTCAAGAAAAAGAAGGAAGAACATCAAGTCGACGCGTATACTTTTTTTATACAATAGGTCTTTTATGGAGTCTGTTTATAAAACAGACACCGAATAAATCCTAATAAAAAAAAATGGTAGTATGAAGTTAACTGGGGCCTTGCACTGTACTGATTTTGGCACATTTATATCAAAGTTAAATATTATATCAAAGATTATAAAGTCCACAGCTATGAACTCTAAAATTATTTTATGAAGTCTTTCATAAAATGCCCACCCACCATGCAAAGTGTCGGACTTTTCAGGCCATCCGCTCTAAGCCCTTCAACATAGCTTATATGTAGAACCGACTGCCATTCTGAAGAAACAACCAGTAACAATGGCATAACGACGTGCCCACCGAAATACGGAAGCAATAATAAATGCCACAAATGCGGCCATCCATCCAAATAGTGACCGCAGTAGACTAAGCGAAATCTACTGCAAGCGCTTAGAACTGCACCCTAAAAGTTCAATCTCATCTATTTTTTAATGTAAAATGTGACTCATAGTAAAATAAACAATTTCTTTTATAACAGCCTGTATACACCAATAAGTATCACCGGCATCGAGCAAGTAGATAGTTCGCCTTTTCTTCCCGGCACTCCTGCTAACGATGTCATTCGGCGTGCCACGCTGACGAGTTATTGAGACTTTTTCAAGAGACACCCCCTTCCACCCCCTTCAAGGGGTGAAGGCGAGAATAGGGAGTTCGGTGGCAATTTGATGAGGTATCGGTGGATTACTGGATTTTCTTAGAAAAATAACTATTTTATGGATGTATCTGCTTTATTTGGTACTTTTTATGACACACGTTGATAATGAGTTGTTATTATGATTGTATGTTACAGGTACATATTGATGGCACGATTTTAATTTATAATAATTATTTTAGTTCAAGGTTTATGATTGTCTGGAAAACTAACAACAGTTTTAAGTTTATAGGTACAATACGAGAAGTGTGCCAGTGGACTTCCTTTTAATATGGGATAAAAGCTATGGATTCTCTTAGGGTGCCGACCGAGAACGTCACCCCTCTCCCGGTCTCTTACAGTGGGTATCGTAAGCGGTGACTATGGGTGAAATACCGGAAGGTGGACAGTAGCGCCTTCTGAGGAACTGATATCTTATACTGCGATCCCCAAGATGCTTAATCTGTTAGAGAACTACATAAAATTAAAAACGAGAAGATCAGAAAATTTTGAAAGTAGGTTCTGAGACAATTATAAAAGAAATAGATTAGCATTATATGGCATGTCATGTGGAAGGATGAAAACATGTAAGTAATACAATAATAATATGATTATGGACGAACATAGGACAGAGGGAGTCAAATAAGGTATTGGTAAGCGCGTCGATGCGACGCGTGACAAAATGCTGGCACTATTTGGCTCAATGTATAAGCTTCGCAATCCAACGGGGAATGCTGCCAGCATGCTGGGCACGCTGCCAACATGCTGGGCACGCTGCAAACTGGTATAGGGCTGGAGCATTTGGACAGCCTGTGTACCTACAATGGCCTTTATTAGAGTAGTGGTTAATAAAAGTAAATAGAACGTATAGACTGGGAAATAATAATATGTGAATGAATTGAAAATTGTGTGAGTACTGTTTTTTATGTCATTGTGACAGAACAAGCACGAAGACCACCTGATGTTAAAGGGGAGCCTCTACCTATAACAGTTGCATTTCATCACAAGACGAACTGTACTGCACCCGTCACACTCAGACATACAGAAGTTGTAATTTTACTGGCACTGAAGGACTACTGAAGGAGCACACTGTTGTGCTTGGCATTTTTTGTTCTTGATGGTGGTTACTAGCCAGGCGAGCATTCAAAAAATGCCGTTCCACCATGTGGTGAAGCTCAAGCCGTCACCACAGTCCATATCTGTTACCGCTGGGCTATCATTGCTTCTAAATACTGATATGATAGGTTAATGAGCATAGTGGAAGAAGTATTCCTACATACTATGCCAATCTCATATTAACATGCATGGGATAAGCAATCAAGTTATAGATAGCAAAACCACGTAGGTATAGCCATATTGAATTTTGTCTAGGGTATAGCTTAAATGTAAACTCAAGTTGGATTCTTTGCCAAGCCGTTCTTTAATAAAAGCCTTTCTGCAGAAGACTTTCAACAAATGAAATGTCCACGTAATAAGACATCGCTCACCCAAGATACAAAATATATAAATATATCTTCTCCTCTCCCTATTTGCATTACCTTATCTTAAGGCGAAGTATGTTGCCAGGTTAAGAGGCTCATAATCAAAATGATGCTTTATGAAAAATGGTCTGGAATTCTAGAGAATAAACAGGGTCTATATTTATAGGTACACCCGAGCGCGACACATCAACTCAGGGGATAATTATTCAAATGTTATAGAGCTGTGTTCCAGGGAAAGTAGCGTTCGCATAAGAAGAAATATGAAGAAAGAAATTGTAATTACTAAACTCTCTCTTTACGTAGTTTCTTCATTGCTGAAGGTCGTGGTCACTCTTGGCTAAGTGGGATTGGACAACCTATTTCCATTGATTTCGGTCCGTGGCCTACCTTACTGTGGCATAGAATTTAAACGAAGAAGTGGCGTCTCTGATGTGGTCAGACGATGGTCGTCGTTAGTTGGTGACCGTCCTAAAATTACTAAACGAAAAGTGAGAATTCTGACAGAAAATTTAAATAAATCTTGCCACTTAATTGACTCATATGTAACATATCTGTTTTGACTCATTTAAATCCTAAAACTTCGACAGGTGTTAACTTCGAAATAAACGTCGTTTGTTTTTTTGTACGAAGTGACATTTGCGTTTCAGAACTAGTTCTTTTTTAACATTGCAGCTGAGGCTGGTGGTATATTTTCCTAATACTATTATTTATTATGCTGACCGACCAAATCAATTTAAACGTAATTTACATCATATCCTTTTTTCTTTTGTTTCATTTCAATTTGTTGGTTTACTTTAAATTTTTTGGTGAATAGTTTTCTAAATAATCGGTGGCAGATCCACTCACTCACACAACAGGAAAAATAGTCCTGGGAGTCAAGATACTCATCATAAATGTATTCTAATAAATAGTTACATAATATATATGTAAGTATTTGTTTGTATTAATACTTTTGTTGTTGCTATCCGTACAAAGCATTATCGAGGCCGATCTCTGAGCAAAAATATGATTATCGTCAGCCACATTACGAACAAATGAGATACAACCGAGCGCGCCGGCAAATTATCATTTGTTAGTTGCCCCGTTTGCGCCCGGCCTTATTTACTTATTTGTTTTGTTGCCGTTCTGCAGTTCCTTTTCAGTTCTTAGTGAATTTAGTAATGATGTTTAGTTGCTTTTTAGGGTTCCGTACTGGAAAACGGGATACTGTAACAAAGTCTTGGCTTCTTGATTGTGCGCTCGTAGAGGCCAGACCTCCTGAGGATGCTTCGTGTAGAAGCGAAACGAGTCGTAAATTCTCCCGGCTAAGCTACGTGACGTTTATGACGCCATGTGGCTTAATAGGAAACTAAGGCGGAGTTGTCACTAGTTTTTTTTTTTTTAAGTGATAACTTTAATATAAAAATTACACTACCAGGAATAATATATATTTCTGGTTATATTATATTAAAGATTCAGATTCTATCAACAAAGGATTATAATAGTACATAATTATTGGGGGCTTACATTTTTTTTTATTGCAACCATTCCACTTTCATTAACCGATATACTTCTCACGGAGACCATAAACATCTTCTTCCTCATTGAACTGGTTTGACTGATGGCTCAGTGGCATTGGCTATGGACTGCCGCACAGTAGGTAATAATTAATTACCGATAATTCCGCCGGGGGCTTGAGCTTCACCGCGTGGTGGAAGGGCATTTTGTGAATGCCCGCCTGGCTAGCGACCACCCTTAAGTAGAAAATCTGTCACCAAGCACCTAACAGTGTGTTCCGGCAGCTGTTCTTGAGAGCCAGTAATTCTAGGTTAAACCTGTCAACACATTCGACCACATCATCACTTACCATCAGGTGAGATTGTGGTGAAAGGCTAGCTTATCAGCAATAAAATAAATATTCGTTACTTCTAATCTTTTCTACTTTCTGTTTCTTACTTATCTTAAAACAAAGTATTTTAAGACTCTTAACTGGGAAGGTCCTGTATCCTGTAAAACAGTTTATAAGTACGGGGACAGGAGCTCATAACTATAAATTATGAAATGTATTATTATTACTAAGATGTCTAGATCTTAAGAAGATATTTAACAATTATAGATAAACATTGTAACCCTGAATTGTTCTCAATACTAACATTCTTATTTAAAGTACACATATACTTTTCTCCACAAATACATCTTCTCTCTCACCAAACTGAGGTCTCACCAATCTACCTATTCTACCATCAAGGTTCCTACCAAAACCGGAAGCCAATTTATCTATGTCAGTCCAGACTCTTAAGATAATGAATAGAATTCATTCTCGATCGTGAGCTCGTAGAGTCAAGACCTTCTGAGGATGCTTCTTGTAGAATCGAAACGCGTCGAAAATTCTTCCGGTTTGGCTGCGTGGCGTTTGTGACGTTACGTGGCTTGGCAGGAAAATTAACCAGAATAACCAGACTCTTAACCTAGGCACTGACAGGGACTTATATTGCCATATAATTAAATTAAATAGTCAATCCAACTCAAATTCAATCCAATCATCAGCCTCACGCCACACATTATATCCACGCAATACACCACAAAATAGAAAAAAATACGCTTAGCAGAAGATAAATCACCGAACGCTATCGAACGTCCCTCTCAGAGGCTTCTTCATAAGAATTGATGTTGCTAATAAATCAGCCAACGACATTCACTGGTAACACTGAAACGCCCAAACACTTGAATAATAAGGATTTATGGTGCAGTGTTTGTACAGAATAGGGGCCTAAAGATGTGCTTTTATTTTCGTGTACATATATAATTCTACTAAGTCTAACTTTTTTTTTATGCCTGGTAGGTTATCCTTTGACTACTGTCTCACCGGATGGTAAGTGATGACGTGGCCGAAGATGTTGTTCAGGCTAACCTAGAATTACTGGCTCTCAAGGACAGCTGCCGGAACACACCGTTAGGTGCTTGGCGACAGATTTTCTACTTGAGGGTGGTCGTTAGCCAGCACCATGCTATAACGACTGCCATCCTAAGACGACAACCGGGACCGACGGCTTAACGTGCCCTCCGAAACACGCAAACGCTCAGTAGGAATGTCACTAGCGGTCACCCATCCAACTCATAACCGCGGGCGAAGTTGCTTAACTTTGCTGATCGGTTGAGAACAGCTAAGTAAACTTCGCTACGAGCGCTTCAAAAGCTGTAAGTAATTAAAGTTGAAGTCAATGTATTTATGAAATTAATATAACTACTAAGTAAAATAAACCAAATGAAGTAAAATTGATTATAACCTATCTACTGATAAAAATACCAAAAATTATACTAACAACCTCAATTTCTTCTTGTGATCTCTGTCAGAGGATCTTAAGGTTTTTTTTGTATTTTTGTGACGGAACAAGCTTGAAGCCTACCTGATGTTAAGTGGACTAACCTCTGCCTATAACAGATGCATTTCGTCACAAGTTACGAATGGCACTACGCCCGTCACCTTTAGACATAGTTATTAAGCCTCATGTCCCTGTAATTTCACTGGCCCTCAAGGACTGCTGCCAGAACACAACATTAGGTGGTTGGCGACAGATTTTCTACTTGAGGGTGGTCACTAGCCAGGCGGGCATTCGCATAATGCCCTTCCACCATCTCTCGCTCAAGCTCGCGGCGGGATTCGAACCATGGACCTGCTGCGCGGTAGTCCATAGCCAATGCCACTGAGCCATCACTGCTTCTGTTTTGTTCAGTTCTTCTATTAGAAGTCGGAAGAGGCGATATCTTGCACCAAATTAATAGCATACCACTACTTGCATGGACGCGAGTAGCATGTTGATACAGATTGGATGCACAACAGCGATTGTGACCACCTTAATTTTAAAATATTTCGCAACGAATTACTTATCCGAAAGGTCCCAAGGCCCCTTTTAACTTGACTGCTTTCTACATAGCTTAGAGGAACTTGAAGGTAACAAGGTAACCTTCAAAAATACCAAGATTTGGTATTACGAATTCAATGATGACCAAATCTCAAAGATGTTATGATAGGTACCTATATAAATCTACGAGGCAGGTTTTTGTAAGTAGATGTACTTACAAAAATCCGCCAAGCGATTGCTGAGTAGTGAATTCTATGGATTTTTAGGTATAAGTTTTTGGCCGGTAAGATTTGGCTGAATTTCTATAACGATAGATGTATGGCTGGAGGTTCATTCATCGGAACCTCCAGCCATTATGAAAACTCATGACTGCCAATTGGCTTTTAACCCATTGGCATCGGCGATAATTATAACAATAGAATTTCATTCATAAATTCAAATCATTAACTGCGATAAAACATTTTTCTTTGTATATAGTTGAATTCAAATAATAATAATACAAATATTTTGCAATAATATTTTCAAATTATTTCAATAATGAAATTAACTAAAAAACATGTCAGAAATAAGGCTGTGTGAGCTGAAGAGTTATGATTTTTTAAAGTTTACAAACGCCCCTATCTCCATTATATAGGAAAATTTACAAAAACTAAATCGACGAAAAATCCATATAATTATCAAAATGCTCACAATATTTCCCAGGAATTGGTTTAGAAATGCGACCTGATATGAGAACATTCGGAAATCCGGAATCCCGACAGCCCTAGGAAAGCATTTTAGCCTAAGCTGAAAGGGAGACCTTTCACTTACGCTTTGCACTCGGTCAATCAATGAAGTCTGATATAAGTAAAAAAAAAATTACGATCCCTTACTACAAAATATGAAGTCTTGTGTGTGTGTTTAGTCTGTACGAGCACACACACCAACAAAGCATTAGTACGGGGTCACATTTTTACCTATCACACGCATTTTCCGATGCTTGATCGGACTAATGGATGGTGTGTGGTAAGCAAGAAGGCAGTATGTGGCATATACACGGATAAAATTAATTTAACTATACACATATCAAACAATATTTTGTTTATTAATTAATTATTAAGTAGCAGTAGAACTCGATTGAGTAACTGCCACCATATCTATTTCTACCGCCAAGCGGTTACTGTGTACCAGTTTGAAGGGTGTGTATGCCGATGATTTTTTTATTTTTATTCGTGATTTGTAAGCTTTTGACCACAATCTCACCTGATGGGCAGTGATGATCGAAGGTTTTACCAGGCTAACCTAGAATTACTGGCTCTCAAAGACAGCTGCCGGAACACACCGTTAGGTGCTTGGAGACAAATTTTCTACTTGAGGGTGGTACCTATCCAGGCGGGCATTCGTAAAATGCCCTTCCACAATGCGGTGAATTTCAAGCCCGCGGCGGGATTCGAACCATGGACCTGCTGAACGGTAGTCCTTAGCCAATGCCACTGAGCCATATAAGACTAACCAACTTTACATTCAGACCCTTGGTGGGTTCGAACTGTGTACCACCTGCGTGATATGTGCATGAATCTAGTCACTGTGGCATCACTGCTTTAAAATATTTCTTTTTGTCAAAATAATAAAAACCATGGGAAGAGCGCTGTACGCTGAAAACAGGTGATGAACCTGCTTCGGCAACAGATGCACTGTATATTAGTACTACTGTCAGTAAGCTAGTAGTACAACTTCCTAGCCATATAAAAAAATCACATCACTCACGCCTACCAACTATAGGTACATTTACTCAGTGTACCTATAGTTGGTAGGCCCCCACCAGGTGGACTGACGACATCGTGAAAGTCGCGGGTAGCCAGTTGTTACAAGTGGCTAATAGCCGTTCTTTGTGGCGTTCTATGGGGGAGGCCTTTGTTCAACAGTGGACGTCTTCCGGCTGATGATGATGATGACCTATACGTATTACGCATATCTTGATTGATTTCATACTTTTTGCATGGTTTGTAGATGCAAATTCTACCGAAACTTTTTTCTTCATCTGTTATTAAACTTTGGCTGACTTGTTATATAGAACATCTGTACCACCATTTTTTTACCGGTGAGAATAATAAAAAAACAACAAGATGATGTCATCGTGTTGTTTTTGAAATATAAGGCTGTATGTACCAGAGCCGTCCATCTTTTGCAGACACAATTGATTTCATTGTGTCTCAAAAATATATGCTACTTTTCTCACATTTCAATGATCTCTGCAAGCAAAGTATAAGCTAAATATTATTATCATGAAGGCTTTCATTATAATAATATTTTCTAGCCTTATTAAATAGCATTAGTCTATATTAGTAGTAGCACTGAATGAGTCTAATGAATAATTATTTTATGCTATTGTTAAGCGGTAACCTCTATGCCTATAACAGACGAAGTTCGTCACAAGTTGCGAACTGCACTGTACCCATCACCCAGAGACATACAGTTGTTAAGTCTCATGGGCCTGTAGTTTCGATATAACTAACTGGATCTCAAACACTGCTGGTGGAACACACCGTTGGGTGCTTGGCGATAGATTCGCAAAATGCCCTTCCATCAGGCAATGAAGCTAATGGCAGTGGGGATCGAACCATGTATATGCGGCACGGCAGTCCGTAGCTACGAGTATAACCACTCGACCATGACTGCTTCAGATTGTTTATTCATTTGTTTTTGTTTTTTCAAATGTCGCATACTCAGTTCCAAGTTACCCCAACATTGTTTTTCATCACGGGTTCCTCGCTTTGACGCTCCTGAAATATGTGCCAATATATATCTCTCAATTAGAAGCAAAGCTAAGTGATATATGACCTTTGGCACATACGGCTTTCGACAGATTTGTGTGATTTGTTTTTTGTGTAACATGGTTTTGATGTCAGATTTGGCTATCAATTGTTGTTTGGTGTTGGCAGTTTTTGGATGGTTGATATAAAGGTATTTTTGCCATATGTGTATTTTTAGCTCTTCTAATTCCATAACCTAGCATTTATTATCTGAGACCTGCAATGGCTTATGGGATGTCTGGATGCTTTCGTTGTGATGGCTTTAATGTTGTATAGTTCGTAGTATATTGTTAATAACATTTAACAACATAGCGCTGGTAAAAATAAACGAAAACAATACAGCTGCACTGAGAAAAACCTAAAGTCAAAAGCGCCCTAATGACGGCCAATTTATATGGTATAAGGCGAAAAACCGACCAAACGTAAATACGTACAAAAACGCCTTCCAACTAGAAGGTGTTAAACGAGGTCAGTGAAGGCGAATGTTTCTTTTCGTCTTCATTTAAGGTGTATTTTGTGGTCTTTCTTAAATATTGACTTTTCGATAAGGCTGATTAAGTCGTACGTTATAGTGATAATCACCGTATATAAACCGCCGTAAAAGTAAGGTATATTTTATGGTCAATACTGCAATTATTATCGTATAACAAGTTCAATTCTGAAAATACTTTACGGAAGGCGTTTTTTCGGTTGTGTTTATTATAAAACATGGTACATTTTTATTAATTGGTGAAAATCATCTTAAGAGTTGTGAATTCATCTTACGTATTTACAATTCAACGGTAAAAGGTCAAATTCGATTTAAGCCTTTAAGTCGTTTTTCTCAGTGTGTGTGTCATTATGATCATTTAAGCAATCAATTTAAACCATCTCAAAATTTGTGTCCTCTTTTTGAGAGCAGTAGCGCCACGGAAAAGAAACATTTCCAATGACACTACTGGTTCTGCTGAGTAATGGTAATATGGAAAATAAACAACATAATACACACTTATTAAATAATAATTTTCTGCAAGTATTAATAACATGAAGTGACATTAATGCTTAACAGTTCCTGACTTAAGAATAAACAAGGAATAGGCGGTATTATATTGATTAATGTCATAAAAAGGCGACTAAGGGGTGAAATGTACCTAATTCCATCACTTACGTCGATGTGAGTGGGGTGTTGTTATACACTGAACTTACAACAGAGTTCATATTTCTCTTTGCAAAAATACTTAAGATGAACAAATCTCTATGTGGCTAATAAAAAATATCTACTGCTATAACAGCCCTAATATTTTCTTTCCCTTTTCGTTTCCCTTTTTTGTGGTTTTTCCAGTAATTTTACATAGATTTCATTAACATTTTCTTGTATTGAATACCTTATAAAAAATATAGTCTGTATGTTTTTTTCTTAAAAGTTGCAGTTTCGATCTTCTTAATTTAATATTCTTTAAATTGATGGTGTAAATGTCTTTCTGAAAGTTTGGCTTGAAGAAAATCTTTATGGACGAGGGTATTGACATTGTAGGGACATGTATTTGCAGACCCGAAAAACGTAGGCCATTGCGACGGTCTCCATACAATCAATCTTGTAAATCGCGTTCAATGATAGCCTGAACTGAGTTGTTATCACTAATACGTATTGCCCAGTAGTAAAAAGTTAATTAGAACAATTACTAAATGAGAAGTCTTTTTCCCAAAATTGTAGCCAGCACAGTCTTATTTTTATTTTGTCTGCTGCATGAATCACAATAAGACTAAAGATTTTTTATTTCACTTCCATCAACCAGCTCAAGATATTTTAACAAGCAAGTAGAAAGGTAACTAGTATATATTACCAAAGAGAACATGCCCAAGGTTTTCGGAAACATATTTTTATGTGACTATATTATGTTTGTGAGTGTCAAGAATGGGTATCGTTTTGTTGTTACAAATACAATGAATACTTCTATCATCTTAAGTCATTCTATTATCTTAAGTAGTTTATTATTATGTGGTTGTTACACATAACGAATAAGCATTGCAATACAACGGTGCTATGCTGCCAGCATGCTGGGCACGCTCCCAATTGGTAGGGGTCTGGAGCATTTGGAATGCTTGTGAGTCTGCAATGACTTGTGGGATGTCTAAATGCTGTCATTGCAGTAGTACTGTTGTGAGGTTAGAGAAGAAATATTGTACCGATTTGCGTTTGTAGGATAATAAGACCCGTGTCGACCGTGATTGATTGAATCATTTTGGTTCGACCGCAACCCAAGAAGAGGGAATGAATCATCAATTTGTAAAAGATTAAATCATTTTTGACCTGATAGTCTAGCTAGAGAATAATAGTCTAGGTCTAGTTGTATTTTAGGCCCAATTGTCCAGCCACTTGGTCACAAATCATTTATAGCGAATAGGTTGCGATAGACCCGGGTCACGACAACTGATCAGTCGAGACCACAGAAAAGAATAGTATTATATTTCTCTATGGTCGAGACAGCTCTAAAGATGAAGGCAGGTAGGTCAAACAGAACTCGATTTTTACTATTCGTAACATTTGCATAATTATACTTAATTATATCCGAACGCAGCCTTAGTAAGCATCAACATTTAACTAATTCTATAGTCGACATGCTAGGAGATGAAAAATAATCAATTTCCAGAAGTTTCGCTACTGGAACTTGTATTCTCTTTAAATTTTGCGTAGCCTTTTGACTAAAAGATAACCCGATGATAAGAAATAACGCCGATGATAAGCCATTAACAAACCACCATGACCCAATTTCGACAAATAATCACTAATCACTGATTAACATAACCATCACCTATAATAACATTGGTCGCGTGATCAAGGCATGGTTAACTTAACCCACGGTTAAGTTAAGCCATTAGCAGTTAACGATAGGTAATTGCTTGATAGGGGAAAGGGTTAAAAGCGATAATGGTGTATTGGTGCCCAGCCTATGAATTAGTGAAATTGGGTTTCCTTTGTATCGTGTTGATTTGAGTTTTGTGCGTCATTCTTCACTATACAACACTTTTTCCAATGATTTTTCTTTCTATCAACATTAACTACTCTTAAACTGGTTCAAAAATATATCAGATCATATTTTTACAAATGGAGCACAAAATTGTATGCCCGGGCGGGAATCACACCCGCGTCCTCCGGTTTCGCGCCGGATACCTAAGCCACTCTGCCACCTGAACACGCTATTTCTAACCGAAATTTCGTGCTCTGATTGTATTACTTTTACCGTCATAGGGGACGGTACCCCAATAATTAGTAAAATATGATTATATGAGTTGTCAAAAGATTAATAATAGTAGATTGATTATACACGAAAGAAATCAATTTCCATACGAGGTATTTAGATAATTATAGTACGACTAGGAATGGATGACTTTCACCCTTATTAAACACTCTACTTTTTCATTTCAACCATAAGGCAATTAAAGAGTTATTAGATTTTCTAAAATATTTATTGATAATAATATCATTAGTTAAACCTTTTAATATTAATTGAGAAGTAAGAACCATTTGTGAAATTTAAGGTTAATTCTTATTTCAATTATATAAATTTCTTTTTTAGTTAAAATTACTCTTATTTTTATTTTATAGTTAGTATCATGAACACGCCCGTCACCACCGCAGTTCATCCCTCATGTTTTTTTTTAAACTGGCTCTCTAGCTTGTATATATAATTAGTGGCAATCCTAAAATGTTCATTTATAGACTTACGTGACAAAGTCACATTCATTCCCGTCCTTGAGATCCCTCCATAGGGCGGGAATAAATGTGGCTTTCTGCAAAACTCATAGTAATTGCTTCCAGCAATTACGCTACTCGGATCAAACAAACACTACTTTCCGAGTATGAGAAATGAAAGAATATTTTGCATTCTACCATAAGGTACAAAAACACATTACCTAATCAAATACATATTTATACGCAAAAAAGAAGGATGTTTATGTAATACTTTTGTATTACGCTCACATTTTTCAGATAATTTAAAATTCAATATAATATGATCCAATTGTCTTAATATAACACAATTCATATATTATATTAATTTTGATTGCTACTAAGCCAACGAAAAACTTAGCCAACAATCACAGTAGAAAAACAAAGTAGCTCTTTTTCCTCCGGACACGTAGAATTTCAGAACTGATCTTAATTTTATGCAAATATATCTCTATACATACTCGCAGGAATAAAACCATTACTCAAAACAATAATCAAAAAGACAAAAAAATAATTGACAAATAAAATAAACAATGAAATTCCACAATCACCTGTAACAACGTTTTCACCCTTCCCGGCAATTAAATCGAGCGCGACCGATGAAAGCAATCGGTGATTAAAATTGACGTGTGCCGCACCTGTGGGTTAAATGTAACCTAGGGTTAAGTGATTGATTCACTTGGCTGTTTATTTATGAATGTTTGATTTTTCTATTAGGGTGGTTATTGGTCAAGCGGTTTTATTTTTTTCCTCCTTCTGTCCATATGTATATCGTGATACAACATGTTTTCTTTCAGCCTTATTTTCCGATACTAATTTTATCTCAGCATTCGCACCTCTCTTTCGCTGCCTTCCGTTTCACACCAAAAGTGATTTTATCAAAAAATAAAGAAATAAAATCTTCTTCGAATCTCGCGTATTCCTTAATTAAGTAGGTTCCTACCATAATCAGCAACAAAACAATAAATGACAAAATTTTTTACTTCTCGTCTAGTAATTCAACTGTTTAAATCGCGTATATTTTTCATTATTTTTGTACCAACGTTTCAAACACTTTGCAGTGATCGTGTTCAAAGGGCGACTAACTGGTTTTATTTGTCACATAAGTTCTACGAATAAATATGAAAAGAAATGCTCAAAAACAACAGAACGCTAACTATACCGCAGCGGGCGTGGCTTAAAAAGTGTACCGCGCGGCCCTGTCAGTTCGCCACGTGGGCTCGAGTCATGTGGTTGTACGGCGGGAATTTTCAACTGAATTTATCAATATTCTTCTACGTTTTTTAATTTTGAAAAAATACCATACTGTGTAGTAAAATGGTGGAGAAGCCATACGGATATAAAAAAAGGGAATAACTTGTATAAACGAGTAAATAACAATATTTTGGAAAGCTATACTTGACTACCCTGGATAGTTTTATTCAACATGAATTTTACATTAAGTCAAAAATAACTTCGGAAAATTGTTAGTCTGAGAACATTTTTTGTGAAAACAATTCTGTTTTTTTTTTCGCATGCTCAATTTTTTATGTTAAACATGTACTACAAATGTCATAAAAAACTTTGATAAAGGTCCTCAATTCTAATTTAGTATTTGTGCTTCTAATGACATAAAAATGTCCTAGAAGTAGGGCTTAGATCTGACAACTGTCAATGTGTCAGTTGTATAATCAGTGAAGTGTCAGTGTCGTATTTCTCAGTATTGATGTAATTTTTGGGATACAAAGGACATACAAATTACAAATAAATTGATTTTAGGTCTTATAGCTGTCATAGGTAAGAGTAATTTCTAGGTACTTTTTATGTCATTTTAATCCAAAATATGAAATAGAAACGGAAACATATGATATTAACTGTCATTTTGACAGCTGTCATACTTGAGATCTGTATCTAGATAACTATAATGTAATTTGTACCTAAAACATAAAATTAAAACATATAAATACTACATCAACTGCCACGTTGATAGTTGTCACACCTATGGCTGCGGAATTGTTAGTTCCAATAGGTATATATAATCTATCTACTTAATTTGGTACTTTGGAATACTAGAATAATAGTTCTGGGTATGCTGGGCACGCTGCCAACTGGTAGAGAGCTGGAGTGCTTAGACTGCCTGCAAGCCTGAAATGGCAGCTAGGTTGACTGCTTTCATCGTAGTAGTTTTGAAGCAGTGATGGCTCAGTGGCATTGGCTATGGACTGCCGTGCAGCAGGTACATGGTTCGAATCCCGCCCAGAGCTTTAGCTTCACCGCATGGTGGAAGGGCATTTTGTGAATGCCCGCCTGGCTAGCGACCACCCTCAAGTAGAAAATCTGTCGCCAAGCACCTAACAGTGTGTTCCGGCAGCAGTCCTTGAGCCAGAAAAATTACAGGCTAATGAGACCTAACAACTGGACGTCTCAGTGTGACGGGCACAGTGCAATTCGTCGCTGACGAAATGCGTCTGTTAACATCAGGTGGGCCTCGGGCTTGTTCCGTCACAATAACATAAAAAAAAAAAAAAAAAAAAAAAAAAAAAATAGTAGATAAAAGTATTTATTATAGTTTGCTGCATTTTTTTAAATACAAAAAAATTTACTTATTCATCTAACACACACAATAAGACATTTTTAAAATCTAATTTAATTCTGAGTTATATCCTACTATTAATATTGACTTAATTAAAACTTTTTACTTGAAATCCATTTCTTTTTTTCAGCGCATTATACGTATATACCGACTTTTAAATTAAAGAATATTATTTCCAAGAAAGTAATTCTAATCTACTGAAATAAATTGCATGAAAAACCTAAAATATTTTATTGAAAAAACCTGTAATAGAAAATGAATACGTAAACAAGCTAGCATATTGTGGCATAACGCCATCCACGCGTATCTAAAGCTGGGAACGCACTACAGAGTTTCGTCGCGAAGCGGCTGTCACTACCTAATATGCATTAGCAGTGCTGCAGCTAAGTGGCGCGACTTTTTCGTTCACAATATCAATACGGCGTAGCAGAACGGTTTTTCAACTATTGGAAAAAAATCGAAATGGATGAAGTCGTCGAAATAAAATAATCGTGGTATTTTGCAAAAAAGCACATTTAGCTGATAAATTAATATGTGCTTTATTTGTGTATATATGCGTGCAAGATATAACAAAATTCTCGTTCGAAAAAACTCTTTTTCACGACTCTTCAGAGATAATGATCGATTTCACACAGATTTTAGAACCTAAAATAAGGTCTTATGAATTGTTGAAACGTAGGTGGAACATGAAATGACTGGATAATTTACTGCACCGCGTCTCTCCACATAGTGTGCCATTATACACGCGTACAATGCACACTATTACGCCATTTATAAATCCATACAAATCGATATTTCCCGAGCCGCGCCGCGCCGTTTCGCCACTGCTGAGCTCTGTACCGCAGTAGTGCGGTTTGACCTTAGGCAATGACGGCGGTGACAACATCACCTTGACGCGACCAATCAGATGCGATCATTTCTAAGCGCCAAATCAATTAACCAATCCAATTGAATTTGGAAAATAGTGCGTGTTTTGTTACTTGTGAACTTGATGAGGCCGAAATCATATACTTCTTTACTTTATTTATTCGTAGCATGAGTTATTAAGAAATTATTTGTACTATCGTCAGATTTTTCATATATTTTTTATATTAACCATAACATTCCTTATTCACGCAGCATTCCCCTATTCACGTAGTATATACTACCCAGAACATATTTAATAAATAAAACTCTATCTTTGCGTTTCACAGTCATCGATTTAGCCTATTCATCGGTTAAGGTTGAACTGGCCGGTCACTTCTCCATACAAACGTCGTAGGGTGATCACTCCCTTATTTGAGATTTTAGGTCCAGACTTAAGCATAATACCGATTGATATCGTTATTATCTTGGCTTGTAGTATTAAGATAATTAATATGTAAGTTATGAACATTGAAAACGTTATATGAAAATGTTTCGAGGCTCATAATCCTCAAGTTAATTATTTTATTAAAATTTCGGCATCATACAAGCCTAGATAATGACGAGATCAGTCGGTATCATGCTTTATTTTGGACCTAAATCTTCAAATAAGGGAGTGATCACCCTACGACGTTTGTATGGAAAACGGGCCGGCCAGTTCACCCTTAAAGCTTGAAACGCGGTGCATATTAACAGTTATTTTATGTGTTGGTTAGCAACCCGAAACTTTATTAGGACATTCTGAAACGGACCCTAACATTTCTTTACATATTTTTTTGTAGCTTAGACTAAAGTATTCTATTGAATCCTACGAATTATATATATTATTATTATTATTGTTGTATAGCATCAAATTACTATTTTTTAGAAGTCTCTCAATGTGTCTACTTAATTAATTATTGTAGTACTAAAATAGCTTATAAATTTAAACAATGGTTGTAGTCGGCTTCCGTGTTACAGCTTTTTCCCGTATTATTTATTATCAACTAGATTCAGTACTTACTTCGTATAAGAAGAGCTTTCCTAACGATCATAGTTTGCAACAATCGTTTGTCAAACGCGTCGTTTGATACTTTTGCTGTCGGTATCTATATAACGGTTGAATGGAACAAGTACAGTTCACAAAAAAATACACAAAACTCGGTTTTTATATACTTATACTATATTAAAGCAACTTTATGATCGTTATTCGCTGCGGTCATTACTGGGATGGGTGACCGCTAGTGAAATTTACTACTAAGGGTGCACGTGTTTCAGAAGACATGTTAAATCGCCAGTCTCGATTATTGTCTTAGAATGGCCGTCAAGTATTTAAGCCTACCAGCATACAGAAAACAGTTAAGTATATATTACTTAACTCTGGAGATACATACTATTTAAATTCAAAAAAGTACCAAATCGCTAGCTAGTTTAAATTCAATTTAACCCTTTCTTATGCTTAGTTGGTAAATAAGCAGGCAGGCCGCCTTATGGAAAGCGATTACCGTCGTCTATGTAAGTATAATGTTTATCCGTGAGACTGGCTGGGGAATCACATATCATTGCACAAACTTTTAGGACTCTGTTGACTCCCTTTTTGAAGCCTTGAAGTAATTACCTTAATATGGGTAGTACGTCTGTTATGACTACTTTATACAACTAGATGTCGTGTCAGTAGTTCTAGTGCGCATTAGGGGCATAGTAGCACATTATACCATCTTTTGTGCGTATGATGTTAGCGAACCTACCACCTAGAAATCTCAAAGCGCGTTTGGGTAAAGATGGCAATCAGCCAAAAAACATAACCTATACAACATTATAATACTACTTTTTTAAACATAGTTTTTTTGTTGTAAGTAACCAAAATATGGTGTTACCTTTCCCAAATAAATAATTGACTGTAAGATCTTGATGTGGCTTGCCAACATATGAAAATGTCTACAAATAAATATGTATCGTATGGAAAATGTTGAGATATTCAAATTGATGTTTGGATTTTTTAAATTATATTATGGAAGTATATTTCGGCTTGGCCATCAAGCGGCCCTGTGGCGCAATGGATAACGCGTCTGACTACGGATCAGAAGATTCCAGGTTCGAATCCTGGCAGGGTCAGGAAACTATTTTTGGCAATTATTTTTTTAAGGTAATTTTTTATCCTATACATTGTTATTCTCTTAAGTTTGTTTGTAATCACTTTTAACTGAATAATGTTTACTTTAAAACAAAAACCATTGTTGAAATACAATAAAACACTTCCCCACCTGTATATTCTCGAAGGGCTAGGCACAGTTGTCTAAACATCCACATTTCACCGAAAAAGTTTTGCTTCCATGTAATATTAGGCAAGCCTGTTTCCTCTATTAGGCACAGTTATTATATATCCATTATCCATGCTACTGACTATCTCTTTCTCAGAAAAACTCAATAACCAACCAATCCAGGAATTGAACCCAAGCCCTTTTGAATGTAAGAATTGTCAATCTGTTTGAAGTAGCAGTAGCCAAGTGGTAATGATAAAAGACTGCCGTTGAGTGGGTCCAAGCTTTGTATTCAGCTGCAAGATTGAGCTTCACCGTATAGTGATAGTGTATTTTTTAAAAGCATGCACGGCCAACTACGCTCTTCAAGTAGAAATATCTGTCGCCAAGCACAGTCAGGCTATTCAATTTAATAATAACAAATATTTTAAGAACACTTTACATTGTCAGGAGGTCTTGACTCATCGAGCGCACAATCATGATGGTGTTCAAAGGATAAATAATCAGTTACAAAAATACACATACTGACTGTGACTTTTGTATTTATAATAATTACATACAATAGTAGTTTTTCTCTAACGGTACTAAAGCTTTATCCAGAAGGAAAAAGTTGCATCATTATCGAGAGCTCCTGTCGTGTGTACGCGTCTTAATCGACGAGAAAACCTTGTTTTATATAGTTAACTTCATTACCCCTACTACAAGTACCATTTCGGTAATGAATATGTTCTATTGTTAAAGATTTGAGAACTACTTAAAATAATCTATAGAAGACAACGGAAGAAAATACATGTTGTTAAATATGTATTTTCTTCATATTATTTTATTTCGCATAGCAGGCGTTATTGCAAACATAACAATATTAAAATCATAAGGTTGTGTCATCATTTACATGTATAAAACCAATTGCAAAATTGGTCTTGTTTGTAGTATAACGTAAGTGGTACCTTAGATGTCGCTCCATCCCAATACGATGGTTAAAGAACGCTTAAAAAAATTTGAGTTATGACGTCATGTCATGTTAGCTCAATTGGTTAGAGCATACCCCGGCTCAAGGGGTGGATGGACGCGGGTTCGAATCCCACACATGACTTAATTTTTTTCTATAGTATATTTGTAATTTTGTAATATTGCTTAAACTCAGTTAATGAAACAATGTAAAGTTTTGCATTTGCAACTACTAACACTTAGTAATTAATGTATTTTGTTATTCAAAAAATTACATTCTAGTTTTTATTTTCAAAACACATCTACCTATATTCTGAATATATTAAGAACATTTAAAGCTTTAGGAACTGGGGCCTTATTGTCTTATTGGAATGGTAATAATGAGATGATTTTTTTCGGAAAACTGGCAAACCTAAGTCATAGATATTAAGCACAAGGGCATGCATGCAAAATTTTACCGATTTCGAACCCTTGGTGTTGAAAATATGGTGTTTAAACTAAGTGGTATGGAAAACTATGGCCGATCAGAGGTCAATACAAGTCAACTATACTGAAGTAGTGTTAAATAAAACTACCTTAATAGGATGTGCATCAAGTTGGCACAGTATATGAGTTATTTTTACAAATTACTGAAGCACAATATTTTATGCTCCGGGCGGGAAACGAAGCCGCGTCCTCTGATTTCGCGCCGGATGCCTAAACCACTCGGCCACCTTGGCACGCTATTTCTAACCGAAATTTTATGCTCCAATTGTATTACTCTAACCGTCATAGAGGACGGTGCAGTGGCAGAGTATATTTACGATTTAGATTACAATATCTTCTTTCTGTCCAATATATAACTGTATACCGCGCCTCAGGTACGACTATGCAAGCGCGGCGTGCATGAATAGAATTTCGATTCAAATAGTAGGGGCAACCGATAGATCCCATAGTCCCTCTTCCATTATTTATAGGGCCAACTTTCTTATTGTTTTTCGTTCTAAGTGGTGTAATAATTCAAACATTACAACAACAGGGTCTTTATACTTTGTCGCAAATACAACCGGCGCAAAGTTGTACCTACGCGGAATAAAATTATCATAATTATTCGAATTTGCGATCAAATTGTGGTAAGTTAATGAGATCACAAAATAGCAGTAAAATACATTGTTTTACTTTTCTACCTACTATTGAATACCACGTTCTCATCATCACTCACCTGGCAAAACGATTTCTTTTTATGACTGGCATATTTATTGTTTAATTTGTGCGGTATTCAATATTATTTCTAACTGTCTTCAAAAACAGAAGGTCGTTCTCAATACGAATGTATTTTTAATGTGTCTGTGTTACTTCGTTCTTTACAGTGTTTACCGAATTTTATGATCTGATGAGCTAGATAGAGATATTTGAGCTAGTTATAATAATGCGTTTTTATATTTGACGTTGTTTTGTTTTTGTTAAAGTTAAGAGTCTCTAAAAGGATAAGAAGGAAGAAAGAGGGTAGGTGGCGTGCGATTTTCCATATAAATGTATATTTCCTTTTTTTCCTAAATAAAAACTGTAAACAAAATGTAAACTTAAAAGCTTTTTTTTTAAAATAAAATCTATAGATAAACCTGCGTCCCTTCCTACGAATAAATAATTAATTCTTCGTAGGTCCCTTCCTTATTTTCAGCAACTAATTACGACTTAAGAAGATATGACCCTGAAAATCACAAACTATGCCCCGTTTCACCGCCATGACCAAAGGACCAGCAGAACATTTGTAAAGTTTTTGTAAATATTAATTATATTTTTTCAGTTTTAGAGGAGAAGAAGAATGGGAAAGGAGAATACGAAACGTCGATTACGGGAATTTTCTTCCTATTGGAACGCACGAATTGTTCTCTCTTAATAAGGCTTACATAAACAATGTTTCTCAGAGTTCATTTTATATTCTAATCTCAAGGAAAATATTGCTTAATGCTGCAGTGCAACTCTATACTACTTTTCTAAAATAGTGAGCTGATAATTAAATAATGAATAATATTTCTGAGACATCATTTAATTTTTTATTTTCTAATAAAATATCGCTTAATGCTGTTGTTTAACTCCACAGAACTTTTCTTAGAGAGCTGATAATTAAATCTTTTGCTTTACAAAGAATAAGTGGTAAGTACCTTTGTAGGAAAAATTAACTCATATGTACCCAGCGACGGTTGTTATATTCTACAGAGCGTGTTTACACACAGTCCTGAAATAGAAAAGTTATGCTTTGGTTGATTGGTGATGTAAAGCATCTAAGTTTTGATTATATGAATTTATAGCTATATAGATGAAATGGTGAAGTTCTTTTACATCACTTTGAAAACTATCGCGAGTTTTATCCATTTTTATACTTTTTAGGAAATTGCTAGGACCCGCGTTATATTTACCGGAAAGATTCCGACCAGTTTCGGACTGTTTTGAAGTCTGGGAGACACGGTTAACATTGCAAATATTTTTAGTTTAAGTCAAATTATGGTCGTATTGTCATAAATGGGAATCTGAATAGACCAAATGGGAAATGTCGTTATGGACAGTCACTGGAACACCTGTGTGTCTTAGGAGAGCTGTCCATAAAGTCCCTAAGCTTCTAGGAGGTCTTGCACTTCAGGAGCACTTGACTCTTCGATAGTGTGAAAGTCGAAAAGTCAAGACCTGAGCATGCTTCGTACAGAAGCAAAACGCGTCGAAAATTCTTCCGGTTTGGCTACGTGGCATTTGTAACGTCACATCGCCTTAACCGGAAAATACGGGGGAAATGTCTCAAGATATTTTTTTTTCGCGATAGATTCTTGTGCGTACTTCTTTGTCTATGCTATGTCCCAGTTCTCGTTTATCAAACACCCTAGTGGTTACCTGTGTTGCTTAACTCTCTCTATCGGTTTCCCATCAACTATTAGAGGGTCCGACTCGATACGCTTTATACTGACTACCATAAGTTTTGTTTTCCTTATATTCCTTTTTAAACAGATTTTAATTCAAGTACTCAATAATCTAGGAAACAAATTATTAACACATTTCAGAATAGAAACCAAGCAAACAATAATAATTTTTGGGCAGCCATTGTCAGGTCCTAAGTAAACACATAAATAATGTAATAAAACCGAATTAGCCGGCCACGGTTATTATATCGTAGGCCCTTACTATATGAGGGGATAAATATTTATTAAACAGCCCTAAAGTGTCTACTATTGGGTTAAACAAAACTATGATTCGAGAAACTGTTGACCTTTGGGATATGGATGTGGCATAGTATGTTTTAAAGCTTTTACTTGGAGTGTTCACTTCTTATGCTTTTTCAATATAATCATCATACATTTCTTCTTCTGCTTCAGATTCTCCTTTTTATCCTTATTCCACCTATGTGAGGTAAGTTCAATAATCATGTCTGCTCTAACAACATAAAATGTGAAGATTAGAAAATAAATTAAAACATGTACTTACGTATATGTCGCAACACAAAGACCTCATTTATTATGATCTTATATCATGCAGGTGCAGGTATTTGTCCGCGTTATCAAGTACAGGGAAAATACGTAGAAAAAATTAGGTTCGGTTTTTATCTTACCGCGAGCCTGACGCCAACCCACCACGGGAATGATCAAGTCTGTAGCATAGCAATACCTTTCAGGTACTCAGAGCGTTCAGATAGAAAGGTCTCATGCTTTGTGCCCTCTAAGCAGCAAAACTATAATCATATTGCGGTGTACGAATTTTATTCCCCTATTCCATATATTTCCAAAAAAGTGTAGGTTCATTTGGCACGTATATCTGTCATTAATCATCATGACCTGATAAACAGAATTCAGCTTGAAGTCTGAGTCTTGACCTATAAGTTTGTTATATGTACCTTTTAATGATTATGCGCAATTTTTGAGTTTCACGACTTATGAAAAATAATAAATTCTTATTAAGTAAAAAGAACATATCATTATTTAATAACGTATGTTCAGGTTAATTATCACGCCTTAACAAACGGAGGTCAGGAATCCGTTTAGTTATCCAAACGAAAAGTCCAAAATTATCCGAATGAAAAGACAGCGCTTTAAGTTATTTACATAAAGATAGAAAATAAGTTTAAAATGATGAAGGATCATGTGATAGTCTTTGTTTCATCCAGCTTACTAGTCAGACATCGAAAAAAACCCTCTTGGCTTTGTTAGTAATCAATTTCGTCCAAAAATTTATTCCAAAAACTCACGTATGGTAAGAAAAGATGAGTGCATCGTAATTATTTTAAATAAGTAGACTAATATTTTGCAAAGGAACACAATAGTTTTTTGAATACTAATTATATTATAATTAACCTTAATTAATTCAGTTGTGGTCTTTCATGTTCACAATATTTATAATTACTGTATTACCTAGCCGTGAGGATCTTTAATTGGCTTCATGTTTTGTAAGTACTTTTTCTAAAATGATATATTGCTGTTGGTCTTCCTAAGATAAATAAATAAGTAAATAAATAAATAAATATGTTACTTATACGAACTAGTTACTTTAAACACTTAGACAAATCAGGTACAAAACAATGTTTCAACCGTCATAGTGCCAGCACATTAACCCCGCACACACAGCGCCCTGATGAGCGTTTGATATGTTCAAAACCTGTGTCTGCGTATTCAATATTTAACGTGTGTATTTTGTCGGCTGCATAATAATATTTATATATGAGTGAAACTTACGAGGACAAAAAAAATATGGGCATTTATACCACATTATTTTTCTGTAGCACCATAATTACCTGAGT
Source organism: Plagodis pulveraria (assembly GCA_963890685.1). Taxonomy (NCBI): domain Eukaryota; kingdom Metazoa; phylum Arthropoda; class Insecta; order Lepidoptera; family Geometridae; genus Plagodis; species Plagodis pulveraria. The sequence continues at coordinate 18,833,171 of OY982970.1, read as the reverse complement.
GGAAAATTAGTTTATCCGCCTTATTTTTACAGTAGTTTGTTTGAGCTATGTATTGGGTTACAAAATTAAGAGAGGATTATATGTGTATCGTTAGTTCAATATTTTATTGTAATTAATTATGTATAACTTAATTTAACGATTAACATAATTATTTTTACTATTTATATACTGTCTTAACCTTCAAAAGATAAATATGTTGACTATATTGATCATATCTCTAGTGACATTATTAATATTTTTGTAATTTTAGTTTACTGAACAACATGTTATTATACTATGTAAGTGATATGGATTTTATCTGAATTAGATGATTATTATTATTATGGTCATGTGCGTGATTAACCCGCGCCATCCTTCATTCATTACAATATATATATTTTTTTATTTTGTACTGTGTATTTATGTACTCATTTGGGAACATTAGGCCGTTACGATACAACGCCCTTTCTGTACGTCTTGCCACATCCACGATTCCCACATCACATACGTCATACTCTGGTCAAACGGCGTTAAAATATGTAACCCTCGGGGCGGCACTACACGTCGTCACGCGTGGTTCTATTATTTACACTGCCTACCGTCATAGTAGGTACCTATGAACGTAGTAACCCGTCGAATAGATAAGTATATTATTTATTTATTCCTTTGTTATTGTTTTTTTTCTTTTGATGAAATTGTACGATTAAAAGTCATATGTTAAGTTATTATAGTTTTCAAATCTGTTAACATCTATAGGTAAACCATTTATCTTAGTCCTCGCCTGCGCGGTACAGAGGTGCGGGGGTATGACGTCAAAGGGGGTGCGGGCGGTGGGTGCGGTGTATCACACTAAGCGCTCCTGCCACCCGCACCTCTCTCAATCCCCTTTGTCGTCATACCCCCGCGCCTCTGTACCGCACAGGCGAGGACTAAGATAAATGGTTTACCTATAACACTGTATTTTTTTCATTAACGTCTGGTAAGTAAATAAGCTTAGAAAATAACAATGATAAGAAATTGTTTAACTATGAGCGGGGTTCGAACCTGCGTCAGTCCCTATAATTACCGTCACATGCTCTAACTGAGCTATCGTAGCAAGTAAGCTCAAATTTACCTCTTCGTCTATATTGTTTAATCGCCTTATGGGGATGGAGTGAACTCTGCAGCCAAACTGAAATGAACTACAAAAAAGACAATTTTTTCAATATTAATTCTAAACATGTTTACAATGACGCCCTAATATTATGATTTTGTTGGATAATTCTATATTTACATTTTATATTAGTACATTACTATCAGGGTCAGTACTGAGTGCGTTGCTGGATGACCAAAAACGCAGCGTAGCCCAGGTGCAGGGCATCATAGCCCAGTCTGTATTGTAGCACCTGGATGGCCAATTTGGAATAAAGGTAGAGATCGAAGGTCGAGGCTTTAAGGAACGCTGATAACAGTGACTTCAATGATGGTCAAGCGTGAAGGCCGGGCGCGTAGCTAGGTTAAGGCTAGAGGTCAGTAGTGCAGTCATTATGGACCAAGGTTTGTATAGTGCTTTAAACATGCAATGCGTTTTGCAATGTAAATATCATGAAAATTTATAAAAGATAGTAGGGAAAATAGCAAAAAGTTTCACTGCTGCGCCATGCCTTCGTTTCCTCCCTGTTTTGAAATAGCAAGAAGCTGGCGCTGATAATACATATACAGCCAAATTCTGAATAACATTTTTACACTGGACTATTTTTGAAACGAAACTCGACGGTAATGGATCTTTAAAGAAAATTGCTGGTGGCAAAAAGTCATCGGCAGTAAAATTCCAATAAAATTTTGCGTGTACCTATGCGTGAAGCGCATAAAGATCGACTTAGATAAAAAAAATTGGCAAAATAATGACCAAATTACAATTTGAATACGTATGTTACGGCTGTTAATAAAATATGTATGATAATTAAATGATAATATATATGTTCTTCTTTCAAATTAATCTCGTTGAGTTTTAATAAATATTGTCTTGTTCAATGTTCTTTTATACTTATGTCCATATAACAAAATGTAGGTCGAACCGTATCAAAATAATGTTACCAGCGGAGCGGACGATTCCACGAGTCATTTTTTAATATTCACTAATTTAAGCTTCTGCAACTAGAAAAAAAAAATAAAGGAATATATCCTTTTACAAAATCTGGACTCATAAGTTCACTGACCTATATGATGTCAATATCTATTTATTTATTACTATATGTACATATAGTTCAATAAGCCAATTAATGTAGCGTTTACGCACTTATTTCAATTGTACCACAAAAAATCTTTATTGATCTGAACATTTAAAGTAAAGGTGCGAGCAAACAGCCTGGCTTCTGTTTCTGATCATAGCAAGACACGATTCCATTGCACCTTTTTACATATCACAGTTTTCTGTTCGCTTTATGGTGTCTATATTTTTTCTGGCTTTCTCATCTTTCAAATCATCAGACATCACTTTTTGGCGGCATATTCTGACAGGACCGTCAAATATCCACACAAAGAGTACTTTTAAGCTTTAATGCGAGATATCTTCGGGTCACTTTTTAATATTAGCGGCATAATAAATAGGTTACCATTCACTTTATGAAGGAAAAACCTAATAACGGACGGGGAATATATCGAGGAGACAATCAATTACTATTTGTTTACGAACCGCTGCAAGGTACACGCCGCGGTTCGTAAACATATAGTAATAATCCAAACCTAAGATTAAAGAAAATAAAATTAGTCGATATTATCATTCGTCTTTCCGCCCCAATTCCACTCGCAATACTTACGCATACAAAATATCACGAAAAGAAAACACCTAAAGAAAACATCCGCATCTGCACTGATGGGAGTAATTTTTTCTCGACTGATATTAAGTCATGTTTAAGACGACCTACCGTTACGTTAATAGTAATAGATATTTTATTTTGTCGCGTTCTGAGGGTGTTTACACAATATTCGTCGGCGTCAATGGGGGTGGCGTGCGATATTTCTACAGATAACATTTCGTTAAATTGATGTTATACTTTATCTAATTTTTTTTTATTTTGCAATATTATGGCATATGGATATGTAAGCTGTGATAAGGTAAGTAAACTAAAAAAATACAACTATTTGAAGACTTTAAATAGCTGCAGTGACATATGTATTAAAACAAATAAATATCATTGAAACATTAATTAAAAGCACCTTTTTTCGACTTATTATTAATCAACTTTATTTCTATCTATTATTCTAGTTTTAATGACAAAATAAAATATGTTTGTAACTGGTCATAACGTACCAGGAACACATTATTATTCCTTACACTTTCAAGGAATTAATCAACTTGTGTTCTTATTTGCATTCTAAATTAAGCCTTATTCATAATTTTTAGATTGGGACGTTACTTAACCCATATTTTTCTTAAATATGGATTCCAAAAGAAATATTTGAAACATATTTTGAGAAAACATTATATTATTATTTTAGAAAAACATTTAAATATCTATATAATAACATATCTACTGACTATTCCGCTTATTTTCCTGCTAAGTACACGTGACATCATAAATGCCATATATCCTATAACAGGAAAAAAATTCAAAGCGGTTCGCTTCTACCCGAAGCATCATCAGTAGATCTTGACTTTTCGAGCACACGATCGAGATATGTCAGGAGTCAAATGAGGCAATTAAAGGAAAAATACCAGAAAGTGGGCAGCAGCGCCTTTTGAAGAACTCCCATCTTACACTGCGATCCCCAAGCCTCTTGCCCTGCCTGGAGATTACGGCGAATCTCCCCTTTGACGAGGAAGGCTGTGCTCAACATTAGAAGATCCGGCTGATAAAATACATACACCTACACTCGTTTTTTTTACATTAGAAGATCCGGCTGATAAAATACATACACCTACATTTGTTTCACTCTAAAGTTCCGAGATCCAAGGCTTGGCATTCTGGCCAGTAAATGTCAATAGGTTTGCCTCCATGTATGAAATAATACGCATGCCCAGTTATGGTTCTCGATCTAAGTAATTCGAGTCTATATGTAATATTAGATAAACACTATAATAAACTTCAAATATCGAACGGTAGAGTCATGCGACTTTTATCGTGCGCTAACATGATTGTCTCCCCGATACATTCCCCGTCCGTTAATAGGTTTTTCCTTCATAAAGCGAATGGTAACCTATTTATTATGCTGCTAATATTAAAAAGGGACCCGAAGATATCTCGCATTAAAGCTTAAAAGTATTCTTTGTGTGGATATTTGACGGTCCTGTCATGGTTTGTTAGCAGCCTTAATGGCAGCAAAGGTTTTTTTTATTAAAATTCGGACACGCTTTTAGGGCGCTCGAGTGAGACTGAAAAATGGCAGTTTTTTGTATGATTTAAATTTGTACTTAGAACCAAACCTCATATACTTTTAATACCGATGAAAATGAAACGTTTTGTTTGCCGCATTTGTATGTCTATGTTTTTTTTGTAATTACCAAAAAAAAGTTACGGTAATCGGTATATAAATTAGGGGCTATTATATAGGCTCTCAGGTATCAAAACACACCAATAGGTCGATATATTTTCTACCAGTGTGGTAGGTAGCCATCCAAGCATTTGTAACATAACCTACCACCGTGCTACGTCGATTGCCATCCGAAGACAACAACCGGGACGCGGCCGCGACGGCCTAACGTGCCTTCCGAAGCATGAAAGCGCTGAGCAGTCAATAGGTCCTCTTAGACCGACGACGTCTGTCCTCAGGTGGACAGATACTGGGTTTTCTGACAAGTTCAGTTACACATAGCAGTCTGAAGGTTGGGTCTGTGTCCGGTAGATGGCGGTGATGGTATTTAGACACTTGTATCACTGTGCCTTGAGTAAATAAAGGCGCGTTTATATTTTGTTTACGTGAATGTGTTTTTGTCTTAGCTAAGCATGTTTAGATCATCACTTCATCTCTGAGTTGGTGTAGGGATTTGAGCCGTTTAGTGTATATTTTAATAGAATGCCTTTCAGAAATGTTAAACAAATAATTAATGTCACTAATGCTACCGGCCATGAAAGAGAAACCAGAACTTTTAACCAAATTATAATTCTGATGATTCAATTATTTTCGAAAACTCTTGCAAGTGAATTGATAGAGCAGCTCATAACTCTAAGTAGTCACGGTGAATGGTTGCGTGGGAATTTTTAGAAGACATACTAGACAAAAACAGGCTCTTAGTAACAAGCGTGGTATTTTTTTGCAGCTATGCTAGTCTTCTACCACAATCTCACCTGATAGTAAGCAATGATGTGGTAGGTGATGGTAAACAGGCTTCGCCTAGAATGGAAACTTGCTCTCAACAGGCCGGAACACACCGTAAAATGCTTGGCGACATTATTTCAAGACATGCTCTATTACTTTGAACAAGTCTTACAAACTAAATAATAAAATTTATTATAAAGCACGGTATCACTCAGTAGTGGATGCTGATAGTGGTTATTCATCCAAGTAATGACCCCATTATTGAATAGTCTCTGTTATGATCAGCAAGCTGCAAAGATACCTACTAGGGATCTTTTAGTTTAAAAATGAAAGCTCCTCCAATAAACCTGTTTATTTAAATGTGTGAGTGTGCGATTTTAGTGTGAACTCGGACACGTTCACGTAGACACACACCACGATGACTTAAAAACCAATTGAATTGGCGAGGCTGTGTGTATTGCGTATATATACTATTTTACATGTAGGGTTAAAGATATTAGTGAATCATTCATTTTTAGACTAAAAGATTTCTACCGATATTACTATTCAAAGGCCAGTTTTTCAGAATTCAGAATAAATGTATACACAGCCGATTTAAAAAGAACTAATGTTGGTCGCTGTTGTTGGACAAGTTCATATATTTATATTTGAGCGGATAGCACTATATTAATCTGATTGTTAGCTTGTTGTTTATTTAGCTTATTGTAACAAGGTTAGCTTATGATTGAAAACTAAGCTATAATACTATTTAAGCTATTAAAACCATTTAAAATTGTTTATTGTGCAGTATTTCCGAAATCTTAAGAATATATTGCATGTTTATTTTTAAGTTTTTTTTTTTTAAACTTGCATATTTAGTAAAACTGTCTTAATTTTCATTTGCGTTTGATCAAATTTGTATTAATAGATGTAACTGTTACCTATTACTAAACCTCCTAAATAGGCTAATCATTACTATATCCAACTCAATTCCACAACTGCTTTTAACATAAGGTACGAGCATACATTATTAACATTTAGCTATTACCCCAATTTAAACAAATAATAGTAAAATATCAGTTTCCTACATACGGAGGGCTTTGTCGCCTGTAACACAGTTTAAATACTACTTCTGGCGACAAGGGATATTATATATAATCCTTGTGTATGATAATCAAACCTTCGCATGTCATTTAACATTATTAAGACAAATTATTGTAATGCCTTAGTAAGTTTTGGCAATCAGTCATTATTTATTAATTTAATAACCTCCTAAACCCCGATTCAATAAAAAATAGCTAAGTGAGAGGTGTAAAAAATCCTTCGTGGGTAGAAATTTGTCACTGCAGAACGCGTCACTTGTCGCGAACTTGTCTTCACCAAAATTCTTTTGGTGAAGAATGCATACCTAAGTGCTTTCTTAGCAAAAAGTTAGTATTTAGAGGTGATTATTTTTAATAACTATAAATTCTTATTTTTTATGACACTTACAATTTTAGGACCAGCCAACGTATTTGCAAAATTACGATATTTATGCATTTGATGTTTACTGACTCAAATTACAATATAATTTTTTTTAGTATACGAAATCATTAATATTTCAATATCTATTTATTATTTTCTATGACAAAGATTCTTCAAGTATCATTGCTTCCACCCCAACGAAAAATATAACACGTTTTTTAAATTCCCATTCCACGTTTGTTAATGCCGTCACATTCGCACAGTATTTATCACCGGATCAGACATATCCGGATGTCACCCGCTCGATATTTCATCCGGGCTTTCGATAATCTTCGCAGAGCTTTGAGTTAGGTACTTTATGTGTGGAAAGTTTAGGGAGTTTGTTATGATTGGTTCTAAAGACATTGTTTCTAGGTTTCATTTAAACTTCAAGAGGTTGTGGTTTAAACATAAACGACTACAATACGCGTGTATAAGTCTCCAAGTGCCTGTGTGACTGCCGCTTGGGGGTCTATGGTTCGCATCCTGTCGCTAACTTGAGCTTTACCTCATGGTGGTAGGGCATTTTCCGAATGCTGGTCTGACTAGATACCAACTCAAGAAATCCGGTAGCCGTTCTACCAGGCTAATTACCATAATCATTTCATCAGTTCCCTATTTGAAAAATTTTAACTTACGTAAAATATACAGAATTGCTTTGTTATGGTCACAGACCAATATTAGTATTAGTATTGGTCTGTGGCTAAGAAGAATATCTGACGAAATTTTTTGGTTTTTGTATTTTTGTTAATGTCGTTTGTGCTTGTTCACGTATTAGGTACACGAAATTTGGAAAAGTGTTTTACGGAATTGATATATTGTCTAAATACGAATTGTTAGTAGTAACATATTGAATTGATTACTTTTGATTCAAGTACACGTACATTTTAATATTTTTGCCGAGTTACAGTTTTAGTAGCTATCTTATGGAATCATAAGCATTGGTGTCTTAACATGTGTCTTAGTGTCAAAACGAGCAGTATTATTTTAAACTCTGAATGCAAAGATCATGTAAAATAGTCAACAAACCGTGATACTGTGGCAAGCGTGATAAAACGAGGCTGGATGAATATTTTCTTCCACAAACATACAATCACAAAATTAACTTCTGAAATATTTAATCAATTGATTTTAAAACATCGCTACGAGAACTATTCATTTTTTAAGACTGGATTTGAAACTTTGTTGTATTTATGTAAAATATATCCATGTTTTTTAATATTTCTATATATTTTTATATTCAATTTTATTTATATTATATTCTTTTATATACAAAGAGAGCGTATTGCAGCGATTATGACGTCATGTCCACCACAAACTTCATTACGTATCATCCGTTTGAGTTGATACATGGTCGCACTGTTAGCGGCAATTTTTTTTAGTTTAGTGTGGTTGGGTTGTGATGGTAATGTAAAAAATATCATATTAAGGTAAAGTATACAAAAATATCGTATTATATATATAATAGCGCTCCTGTTTTGTTCGAAATCACAAGCTATCGTTTTGTTAACATATGATTATATGTTTTTTATTTCCAATTTCCCTCCTGGATGACTATCGAGTAAAAAAGATAACAACGAGCACCTAACCTTTTCTATTATAATCCAAGTGGGTTCGCAAAATGCCCTACTACCATGCGATAAGGTTGATGATGCTACCACCGCCTTAAGATAACAACCTACGGCTGAGCGTGCCCACTAAAGCACAGAAGTGCTCAGTAGTAATGCAACTAGCGGTCTTGGGTGGGTGGCCCCAGTCATGACCAAATTTATTCTATTAAGTGACATTCTATAATAATAATAATAATGTTCAATAATTATAAATACCGAAATATCTTTAATATTTTGAGAATGTAAGTATATGGTAAAAATAATAATAATAATGTGTTTATTAATTTTAATAAATTACGGCAATTGTTATGTGTGATTTATATGTATAATTTTTTTTTATTATGATATTATATAGTGTAAGTGGTAACTGCCGTGATTACTTTAATAAATTACTAAAAAAAATGACAGCAGCAAACGTTGCTTAAGCTAGGCAAGCTACGCAACGAGCCCTGTAAAAAAAAGAAAAAAAAAGAAAAGTCGTTAGCTAGCCTAATAGAAGCAGTATACGTCAAAGTTACAAAATTATAATTTACTATTTGTTTCCCGCTGAAGAACGTACCACACCCACTTTTCTCTATGATGCGTGTCCGGTGTCCCTATGCCGTGCTGCGTTTCGCAGCTAATTGCTAATTCATGTGCTAACGCTAATTCTACTGGTGACGGATGAGACTAGAGTATAGGATGGAGCACACTAACACATGCAAAGCTATACGTTACTATATATTTTACAGCTGTCATAACAAAAATAATTAATTTGCTGCACATCGTAAGTTGAGCTATAGGTGCCGCTCCAACCCCATACGATGGTTGAAGAACGAGAGTAGAAATTAGAGTTATGAGTCATATCGTCATGTTAGCTCAGTCGGTCAGAGCATACCCTGGCTATGGGGATGGATGGACGCGGGTTTGAATCCCGCACATGACTATAATTTTTTCTCTCGTAAATTTGTTTCTACTTAATTTTTGCATGGTGGAAGGGCATTTTGCCCGCCTGGCTAGCGACCACCCTCAAGTAGAAAATCTGTCGTCAAGCACTTACGGTGTGTTCCGGCAGCAGTCTTTGAGAGCCAGTGAAATAACAGGCAAAATGAGACTTAACAGGTATGTCTCAAGGTGATGAGCGCAGTGCAGTTCGTCACTTGTGATGAAATGCATCTGTTATAGGCAGAGGATACCACTTAACATCAGGTGGGTCTCGCGCTTGTTCCATCACAATAACATAAAAAAAATTAAAAAATAACCTTATTTGCAACTTTATGTGTTCTTCTATTGAACAGGGCTGAATTTATTAGGTAATCATGAATAATTTAATTATATTATCAGTCATTCTGTATTTTTAGAAAACATATACATACTTGACTACTAGTAACAGTTATAAAAATAAACATCATATTTTTTTTGAGCAGTTGAAAATCATCTACTCATATACTGCAGTTAAACGAATGCTAGTACAAAAACAAAAAATCCATCACCATAAAACGAAATATAGGAAATCTAAATGCAGCAAACATAAAAAGATAATTTTAGTAAGGTAAAGTAAACAAATGCTATTGTTAAATTTTTGATACATTAGAAACATCCTGAAGACTCTGACTTTCAAGTAAGCTGAGTACTGCGGTTGCTAAATAACATATCGATATTGTTCATTTGATACCAGGTTTTAACATACATAATGAATAGATTCAGGCGTTATTTTGCGGAAATCCATATTTAATAATAACAAATATTTTTGAAATATTTTAAGACAACATCAAGAGTCAAGACCTCCTGAGGATGCTTCGTGAGGAAGCGAAACGCGTCGAATATTCTTCCGGTTTGGCTGCGTGGCGTTTGTGACATCTCGTCGGCTTAGCAGGAAAATTAGGCGGAATTGTCACTAGATATATTTTTATATTTTTTAAGTGTTTTATTAAAATATTAATTTGATGTTTTCTTAAAATATTTTTAAAATATTTGTTATTATTAGAACATACACCCAGTGAGGTGCCGGGTTAGAACTTCATTTTCCATTTCTTCCCGTGGATATATAAATATACCAGAAGGTAGTATGCAGCACGATTTGAAGAACTAACCACTTCTACTGCGATCCTCAAGATGTCTGCCCAGCGTAGGGATTACGGCAAATACCCCCAACGGGGGGACCTTCTTCAATGGTGGACGTTCCAGTTGATGATTGTGATAAATTACGTCTAAGATTCTTTATGTCATATATTAAATGCAACATGTCACGGAATTGTCATTTATGTATAAAATAGCTCCCAGCGATAAAACCAAAAACTACAATATGTATACCGGAAATAGACCGCTAACTCATACCTACTTTTTGTGAACTTACTTGCGACGCCATCTATCCGCCGTGGTACGGAAACCATGATATATATATATATATAGATAGATATAGATCTATAGCTATATGTATAGGTTTTGGTATGTATATATATATAAAAATTATATTCAATCCATAGGTACGATTCCTAGCATTTTCCTAGCAATGTGTTTAGTCTGAAAAATACTTTTTAAATTAAACTGGATTATAAACATACATGTGTTCTCGAATTAATTGAATGGTAATTAATGCTAGGAATAGTAACTATGGTTAAATGCCTTTAGAGTATTATTTTTTAAGGCTTACATACAAATACATATTGGAATTAATTAAAACACAGTTCAGTAGGACTATTAATTTTTATTACATAAAATTTATTAAAAAACTGTACACACAAGTGAAAGGATAATTAATGTTTAATATACATTTGTTAAACTGAATCATTATTTAATACATAATTCTACATACCGAAACAACCACAATCTTACTGCACTTAAGATGATTAGCATGACAATGTAAGCTTGTCACTTTTTAAATCTTTTATCAAATTTATTTACATATCATTGCACATTCAATAATCTGCTAATGACATGAAAGCATTGCCCGAAGCTTTTTCACCAATCAGTACAGATGAGTATGTAATATAGCCTAGCGCACAGCACGTGTGAAAAGACATACTTTACACATATATCACTAAACAACACCAAACTACAATGTACGAGTCTCTGTCTCAATAATTTGGCGAATTATTTATGCAGCGAACTGGAGGAACTGGAGTTCTACTCGACGGATTTGTCACGGAAAGCAAACAGAGTAGCTGTTTATGGTTTAACGAATCAAAAACAAATTTGAACAAACTGCTTTGGTGAAAACAAAGGATTTGTTAATTTGCTCTTTTGTTATTTTTGTTTGACATAAAAGTATTGCCATTATTTTGCTACATATATTTCTACTATAAACATTTCGTTACGGGTTAAAATTATAAGCAAAATAGGATTATTCAAAACCAATAAACTAAATAAAAAAAACCTATGATGATTGCTATATTTAATATCAAACCAGCTTTCAAAAATATTTTGCAATTTTGTCAGCTACTTAGTGTGAAACCACTACATTTTTATTAGTGGCAAGTAATAAATTCGAGCGAGCAAATAGTATAGCATACAAGGGGTAGAGGGCATTAGTTTCCATACATAAATCTTTGCCTGATTCTGGAGTATTAAAATAGCATAGCATGGATAAAACATTGATATCTTGGAGTGACTCTCAACCTTTAAGTTCAAATTGAGCCTATCATTTTGACATTAACCGTTATTCAGTATGAATGGTGACAGATTGACAATTATACATAGACATTATCTGACCAATTTGTCAATTTCAATTGAATTGTCATAAACGTCATTTTGACAGTTCCAGCAAATAGTTTTCAGATTAGAGTCAACCGTTTTGCTAATGCTTAGTATGTGCATGCCTTTCAGCTCATTAGGTGATCGATATAATCTGTAACCAGTGTATATAGATAGATAGATCACACTTTATTGAAAACACCATAATAAGAACAGTAACTTACAAATATACGATAGGAAAAATTTAAGTCATGTGCGGGATAAACTTATTACTAAAACATAACTTAAAACCGAGTGTATCAATGAGCGGCCTTATCCAGCGCGATCTTTTCCAGATAACATATCGTATAGTATATATATAACGGCGCGTGAACAATTTAATGGAGTTACGAAGATTAAAAATGAAACGTTATGATTAATTCGATCATTATTATGTTCAGTACTATAATCGATATTGCTTTGTATTCGATTATTCATTTTTAGAGCGGGTAACACCGAATGGAGTTGTAGGTGTCATGGCGGCCGGATGACTGTCGAATTCGTTCACTTCCTCTCTGATTTTTGAAGTGTGCGCACTTCTTGACGGACAACCGAACGTGATGGACGCTTGCAAACCCATTGGCTCTTAATCCATTTTAATCCACGTGATACTATGTAGTTTTGCTGTAATAAGTTTCTTGTGAATTACAATTGTGATCATACGATATTCTCTGGGTGTTATTTTGTGAAAATCTGCAAGTGCACGCCCATAATTGACGACCAACCTGAGTAGATAACGGATCCGACTCCAGGGACGACATACTGGACCCTTTTCGGCTCTCAATCTCTGTCATATATATATAAGTGATATCACTTACATAGACCATAATCACTTTGGAAACTATCGCGAGTTTTATCCATATTAACTTATTAGGAACCGGCTAGGACCCGCGTTATATTTACCGGAAATATTCCGACCAGTTTCGGACTGTTTGGAAGTCCTTTGTCTGGGAGTCACGATTGCGCGAAGCGACGAGCTCGGGCCTCAGCGCGTAACCAACATCGGAATCTTTCCGGTAAATATAACGCGGGTCCTAGCTGGTTCCTAATAAGTAAATATAGATCATAATGTCAAAATATTGGGCTGGCTTTCTTATGGTCTAAATAACTCTACACATAAATAACAAATGTTACCAAATGATTAATTTATTAACCAAAAACTACATAAATAAACTGATACACATTATAAATATATGCCATGGTTCTCCACCAGCTTGAGCTTCACTGCATGGTGGAAGAGGATTTCGCAATTGCTCGCCTGGCTAGCTACCACTTTCAAGTACAAATCCTGTTGCCAAAATCTGACATTGTGTTCTGGCAGCTGTCCTTGAGAGCCATAAATTACAGGCCCATGAGATAACTATATGTTTTAGGGCGATGGGCGCAGTGTAGTTTGTCACTAGTGACGAATTCATCTTTTATATGCAGAGGTAACCGCTTAACTAGATGGGCCTCGTTGACTTTCCGTCACAATATCAAAAAATCCTGTTAGACATCTGTCATCTATAAAAATGTATATGAATAAAAATAAATGCGTTGTTTTCTTCAATCACATCTTAACAGCCATCTTCGAACCCCATAGATATGTATCGAATAAAAAACGACGCTATAAGTCCCCATGCCCAAATTGCCGCGATCCCACTCAACATAACCAATTGCTTTGGGAGACAAGGAAAAATGGCATTTCCCTATAAAAAAACATGTTAACAGTTCTTTTATTGCTTATAGATTTTCATACAAGAGGTGAATGCAACAGAAAATCAAATTAGTTTTAGAAAAAATAAAATATTTGTTACTACAAATTATAAACAACATTACATTGCATAGTGGTAGGGCATTTTGCGATTGCCCGCGTGGCTAGCTACCACCCTCAAGTAGAAAATCTGTCGCCAAGCACCTAACGGTGTGTTTCGGAAGCTGTCGTTGAGAGCCAGTAATTCTAGGTTAGCCTGAACAACATCTTCGACCACATAATTACTTACTATCAGGTGAGATAGTGGTCAAAGGCTAACCAAACAAGCATAAAATATACCGGCCAAGCGCGGGTGGGACTGGCGCTGAAGGGTTCCGTAACTAAATATTCTGTGAATAGTTAAAGCGTCTACCTGTCACCGTTATTAGTATGTTGCAAGAAATGGTAAAATTATCAAGTTTGTTGTATGGGAGCCCCCTAAATACTTATTTTATTTTAAGTATTTGTTGTTATAGCGGCAATAGAAATGCATCATACTTATGTGAAAATTTCAACTTAGCTATCACCGTTCTTGAGCTAGTCTAGTGAGAGACGGACGGTCGGACAGCGAAGTCTTAGTAATTGGGTTCCGTTTTTACCCTTTGGGTGCGGAACCCTAAAAAAGTAAAAATTACAGCTACTACAATCAAAGCATTTAGACAACCTATAAGTCATTGCAGACTCACAGGCAGTCAAAATTCTCTAGCCTACTACCAGTTGGCAGCGTGCCCAGCATGCCAGCAGCATTGCCAAATAGGTGTACTAGTAAAAGTAATACTTATTGTACTAACTTCACACCATAGTTAAGTGTAACCAGGCCTGAGTCACTCCGTACTTTAGGTACAAAGCTACAGGTACATTGGAGTGTCAATCCAGACGGGATTATTCTGTGGTGCATGCCGCGTCAGAAGAGGTCAGAATCATGAAGGATTTATTTCTAAATGTATTGCTTACTTCCTACCATCAGGTGTTCAAGCATGAGTACGTTTTGGGGGGTACCTCTGCAGTGTCATACAACCTACCTCGAAGCAGTGGTAGTTTTTGCACCGAACCTAAACCATTCGGCCACCTGAACATTGTGAGAGTTAAAAAGCACTTCTTTTGATGAGATGAAGTAGTAGTCTTGTCGATGACCGCGCTTATGACGGTTAAAGTAATACAATTGCAGCACAAAGTTTCAGCTTGAAAGAGTATGTTCTGGTGGCCGAGAGGTTTAGGCATTTAGCGTGAAAACGGTGGACAATAATTTGTGACCTCACCTAACCTAAACCACTCTGCCACCTGAACATTGTGAGAGTTAAAAAGCCCTTATTTTGATGAGATGAAGTATAGTCTTGTTGATGACCGCGTACCCTATAGCTGTTAAAGTAATACAATTGCAGCACAGATACTAGAAGAGTATGTTCCCGTGGCCGAGTGGTTTAGGCATCCAGCGTGAAATCGGGGACAAAAATTTGTAAATGTGATCATGAATGTTATTTATATTTCATAAAAACCTAAAGCAAAAACCTCAATATAATCAATACAGAAATCCCACCCTCCAAACGCTTCGCAAGATATTATTAAATGTTGCATGTATTAAAATTTATATTCGAACAACCCCGAACTTTATTGATATCTCAATTTTATTGAAAGTTGCAGGGGTTGCCATTTTCTCTAATCGTTCTCTGCCTTATGGTTTGTGAATTTTTATGTGGCAATTTTGTTGGGATCGGCTACAATGTTGTGTTCATAAATACCTATTGGTACTTCGCAATAGTTATTTTTGTGATACGCAATGGTAATACTTTAAAAATATTTTAAGAAAGCCTTTAATTAATATTATAATAAAACACTTAAAAGTGACTAGTGATAATTCCGCCTAATTTTCCTGTTACGCCGACATGCTTAGGCGACGGTGACCACTTTCCATCAGGAGGGCTGCCTGTATATCTGTCTACTATTAGACCATAAAAAAATGTTGTCAAGCGAATAAAAGAACAAGCTATTGATTAACTGTAAGCGTCACGGATCTCCATTTGTGTACATCTAAACTAACATGACATTTTATATATTTCTTAATTGACTTTGTTTTTGTGTAGGTACTCTGCATAATCTGTGACTGCTGTAATAAGTATGATTTAATTGAAATTAATAGAAATTTATTTAAAATATTGTACTTGACATCTTGAATATATATTTTAATTATTAGTAATTTTACATGTTAATTTATTATTATGTAATTTTGTAGCACCATACGTACCCCAATTCGGGAATTTATGAGTGAGATTCTATTATTATCATTATCTATGACGTGCAAATATTAATCATTTATTTGTATAAGTAATCATATTTCATATCATGAGTGTAATTCGTGTTTGTGCGGTACTAAATGAATAAATAAATGAACTGTCATTTATTGCATTGTCGGTTTATAGAAGTGCCTTGTGTGTGTAGAAGATAGTGTTTTTTTTTTACTCATAGTCTAGCTTTTTAACATTAGCGCTGAGTAAGTGATAATTCGGTTAATAAAATTCCTAATTAAAAAAATCCAGTACTAATTAGGTATCTTAATGATAATTAACGGATATAAACTGCACACAGTGATCTGGCTGACTGCAAGTCTTTGAATAAAACTAATAAAATAATAAAACTATTAACATTATTTGAATGAAATGAAAGTGCGATAATAATTTAAATGTTAAATGACTTAAGGATATTAAAATGACTTTATCAATAAGCTTATATTTTCTTTTGGGAGCTATTGACATATTTATTCTTAATATTTGTGATGTCTTAGGTTTTCGCGATTATTCAACATAGTAATTAAACAACTTTAAACGATTTAAATTGCGATTAGTCACCCCGTTACCACGATCACTGCAAAGTGTTTGAAACGTTGCGACAAAAATAATCATAAATGTACGCGATTTAAATCGTTTAAAGTTGTTTAGTTACTATCTTATTTTTTTTATTGTATGATTATCCTAATTCTGTATCAACTGGTTTGTCCACTGCTGAACACAGCCTCCCGCATTAAGGCGGGATCAGCCATAATCTCCACGCTTGACAGGGATCACAATTTTAGATATCAGTTCCTCAGAAGGTGCTGCTGCCCACCTTTCAGTATTTTACCTTTAGTCGCCTCTTACGACACCCACAGGTAGCAATGGGGGATGACTTTCTAGCCCGGCACCCCACGTGGGTTCCTAATTCACCACCTAAATATTCAATTCTATATTTTTAACTTAATTATGATTATTATAATATAATTAAATAAGGATGCTGTTCAGGCTAACCTAGAATTGTTAGTTCTTAAGGAACAGCTGCCGTAGCACACCGTAAGGTGCTTAGTGATATATTTTCTACTTTAGGGTGGCCAAGTTAACCAGGCAGAAATTCGCATAACACCCTACCACAATGTAATATAAACAACTGCCGCTTACCATCCTTAGACAACAACCAGGCGACGTTTTAACTTGCCCTCGAAATTTTTATATTGTTATGTTTGCAATAAAGTTTATGCTCAGTAGGAAATACTGTTAGCGGTCACCCATCCAAATAATAACCGGAAAGAACTTTTCTTAACCTAACTGATCGGTGAAGACTATGAAAGCTCCGCTACGAGAGCTTCAAAACGCTCACCGTTGACATTGCACTTCGCTCTTCACTCTGAGAAATAAGTTCGTCCATTAATCTCTCTTGGTGTCTGTTTAATCTTTAAAACACTGTCTCTCTGTTTATGCTACCAGGCAATACCTAGGGCTTAGAAGTAAAATACATGATATTGCGGTGATGCCTACTATGACGAACTCTTGCTCAAGAGTTGCACGAAGGTAGGGCATTTTGGGAATGCCCGCCTGGCTAGCTACCACCCTCAAGTAGAAAATCTGTCGCCAAGCTCCTAGCGGTGTGTTCCGGCAGATGTCTTTCAGAGAAATTATCTCTAGGTTAATCTGAAAAACATCTTCGACCACATCATCACTTACCATCAGTTGAGATAGAGCATAAAAAAAGATTCTCACACAGTTATATTATGCTATAGAGTGATGAAACAAGATCCTGAAGTTATTTATAATTAATTTCTTTTTATACGTTGGTAATTGAAGTTAAGAAAAAGATGTATTAACAAACAGATGAAACGTAGAATAGAAACTGACATAAAAATTACTTTATAGAAAATTATCGCAAGTGTATGCTGCCAACATAGATTTATGTTTGAAATAATTTTTCAATTTTCGAACGCAATGTTTCGTTTTAAAAGTGCTCGTGTTCGTAAACGATGCAGGGCGTCTTGGTGGATGCATTGTTGTTAAGGTGAGCGTATTAGACATTATCTAGAAATAAAAAGCATATTAAAATGGACCAGGTTTTTATTATTTATTAGTCCACGTTAAGGAATGAAAAGATCTGTAATGACGAAGATAAGTTATATTCAAAGAACCCTCACATATTGTTATTAGGAAACAAAAGTACCTTCGTATATGGTAAAGCGCTCACACTTCTTGCCATATTCGAACTGGAACCGAATTGAAGGTGATATTCTCTGCTCATTGTCAATAATGTGGCTGATATTTTTTTTTCTTAGAAATTTATCAAATTGAAGCATAGACAAAATTAGTCATTTTTCTTTAATAAGATAAGTAATTGAGTCGTGTTGTCGTCAGTCGTAGTTGTCTTTTAAAGATTGACGTTTGTGCTCCCCGTGATGACTATTGAACATGAAAAAATGTTGCTTTTCTTGTCGATAACTGAAATAATTGTTATTTATGCTGGACATTGCTTGATTATCTTATTCCTTATGTTGTTATCGCCTTCTAAATTTGAAAATGAAAAAATAATACATTGATGCGCTACTTTTGGATTAGCCCGGACAACGATCTCCGTGTATTTGGAAAACGAGTGGATAACTTTTCGACTCGCTTTCCAAACACATTAAGGAACTTACTAACAACTAAAAGTAAGATTGCCACTTAGAAATTAGCATCCTTGTTTATATATAGCTCATTAATTTTGTATGGGTACTTAGAGCCGTGTGATCGTGGGGTCATCGTGTGCCCACCTTGAGCTCGGTGCCCAGCAACGAGTTCTAGAAGCTTGTCTATAGTCGTTCTTAACCGATTAATCAGGGTAAGCAACGCCGTCTGTTGTGATCTCTTAGACAGGTAAGAGCTAGTGACAATTACTAGCCCTTGTGCGTTCAGAGCACGTTTACACGGTTGATGTCTAGGATGACAGTAGATAGCATGCTGTAGGCCATTTTCCTAATGCCCGCCTGATTATCACCTTTAAATAGCAAGTTTTGACCATAACATCATATACCAGCATATTGTAGACGAAGGCAAGCCTATCAACACTAAAAAGCTGGAGGATTACCATGTTACCTAGTGAAGCCGGGCAGGGTTACATAAAACCGTATACGTAAAGGTCTACATGTTAATTTCTATAAACTAAAATTATACAAACCATAAGAGTCCAATTTAAAATTAAATAAAAATCTAACCTTCGTCTAAGTACCCGCAACTATTCATGGCCTTTTAATCTCATTATTAATATATCTGTTCCTTAGTATTAAAAACATATAAGCCAAAAAATTTGCAATGAAAAAAGATCAATACTTTTTTACTACAGATGTCAACACAACGCGGTATTATTGAGAGTAACGCATTCAAATATCGCAGTGGGAGGAAACGTCGTATCACGGGAGGAATCAAACGCCGGAAGCGGAAAGGAGCGTATTTTTCGAATTTGAATTCCGAACTGAGACTACTTCCGGCGCGGAAACTGGCAGCTTTTACGAGATGAAACTTTTTAAACGGAATCCTGGATTTATTTTGTGCATTTGAATATCTATTTGGTGTTATAACATAATAGGGTATTTGATGTAACCTGTACATTAGAATACGCCGCCAAGAAATAATGTTTTTACAATGCTGTATTTCCGGAATAGCTCGTTAGCCGTTTTAGCCTGTAGGGTGCCGGGCTAGAATGTCACCATGTCTCCCGTGAGTGTCGTATGAGGCGACTAAGGATAAAATACTGAAAGGTGGGCAGCAGCACCTTCTAAAAAACTACAATCTTACACTGAGATCCCCAAGACGCCTGCCAAGCGTGGGGATGGTGGCCAACGCCCTTTGATGGAGGAAGCTATGTTCAGTAGTGGACAATCCAGCTGATATACTACAGTTACAGTTTCCGGAATAACGAACTGTGTATAGGCTATTTTTTAATTTATTATGCCTGATAGTTTAGCCATTGACCACTATCTCACCTGATGGTAAGCAATGATGTGATCGAAGATGTTGTTCAGGCTAACCTAGAAGTACTGGCTCTCAAGGACAGCCACCGGAACACACCATTAGGTGCTTGGCGAGAGATTTTCTACTTGAGGATGGTAGCTAGTCACGGACATTCGCAAAATACCTTACCACTATACAAAAAATAGGTAGGAAAATTATACCCCACCTTACTTATTTAGGCCTAAAAATAATGCAAGTTCGTATCTGAAGCATCTAGGTACGATTTCATCGATATGAGCAGCATGTAACTATGAAACCACCCTTTTGACTTTGTCAAAATAGCTGTCTTACCATCTTAACGCTCTTTTTAACCGAAATGTAAAGAATTTATTTCGACAATAGCATTCTCAAGGAAGATTAGCATGGGCAGGCGGCAATGCCTAGTGCCCTTATTCATCGACTCGCTCGACAGGTGTCCTGGGGATATCAATGTAAAAGAACAATTTTTGAGAAGGTACTGCTGCCCTTCTTTTGTTATCCTTCCCTTTGTCGCTTCTTACTAACCTACCTGAAGATTCGACCCAATTCTAGCCCAGCTAAGACACATGAATAATGTTCCTTAGCGCTGGACGACCTGAAAAATCATACATAGTAATTGCAGGAAAAAATTTTTTTTATGCCTGATAGGTTAACCTTTGACCATTATCTCACCTGATGGTAACTGATGATGTGGTCGAATATGTTGTTCAGGCTAACCTAGAGTTACTGGCTCTCAAGGACAGCTGCCGGAACACACCGTTAGGAGCTTGGCTTGCTAATAGCCTAGCCTTTAACTAATATTTAAACTGAAGGTAAGTTGTTCAATAGACCTTTCTAAAAACACCTACGCCATGCTTTAGCGACTGAACTGAACCGACGCTTTAAGTGCCCTCCAAAGCACGGAAGAGCTTAGTAGTGAATGCTACTAGCGGTCACACATCTAAGTGGACAAAAACTCGGTTAGTAACGAACCAGTAACCTGCTGCTGCTTGCCTGCTTTAAAATTGTGGTTGGTTAGAAGTACGGAGCATTGTGTGAGCTTCAGGTATGTTTATATCCCACGGCACAGTAAGTCCAATAAGGTCTAACGTAAGTTCAATAACGTGACGTCATTGAAAAATAAAAATGTTTAGAAATAATGTTATGCGTTTTAGTGGTTTGAGTTTGGCATTTAATCAATTCTTTATTACGTTAACGGTGATGCAAACATCCTTCATGAGCAGTTGGGTCATCTCTGTATAAGAAATTGGCTGTGTTTTAAGTTTATTTTATTAAATAAACTAACTATCTAACTAGGCTTCCAAACTGCCTCGTTAGTGTAGTGATATAAAGCATCGTTTTGATGATCTCAACATAATGAGTACAGTTCCCGGTTCCCAGTTCATTTTTATGCTTGATAGGTTAGCCTTTGACCACTATCTCACCTGATGGTAAGTGATGATGTGGTCGAAGATGTTGGTCAGGCTAACCTAGAAGTACTGGCTCTCAAGGACAGATGCCGGAACACACCGTTAGGTGCTTGGCGACAGATTTTCTACTTGAGGGTGGTAGCTAGCCAGGCGGGCATTCGTAAAATACCCTACCACCATGCAAATATTAGGTTATGAATTGTATTTATGTTTTTTAATTTACAAGATAAATTATAATCCATGAATTATAAATCTTAGTTTATAAGTTTCTCTTTGTATCCATATATTATAATTGTCTTAGGACTCTGATAAACATTTCACATAAAATATGGCCTTACAAATTAGAAGGCCCTCAACGCTACCGAAGACGGCATGTCTTCAAGAGCCAACTGGTAGAAGCAGAAGCTGCTCGGTGACAAATCTTATACCTAAAGATTCATCATGATGTGCTCATTGCTTCAACAAAATCATTAAAGAATAAATTAAAAGAAACGTTATGAATTATGTAATGACAAAAGTACACAAACATGTGATTTAAGTACTAAAATAAACTTAATATTGTATCTCCTTCTTGCTTTTCCATTGACATCACACAAATCCATCAGAAGTCACAATTTAAACAGACGCTAATGTCAAACATAAAAAGTACAATCACCTAAAAAACTCTACACCCTAAAACATCAACCACAAATCTACATGTTGTTAAGCCATCTCGATATCAAACATGTTTATCTCCAAAAAGACATCAATAACGTCGTTTAGCGGCCCCTTAAACGCGCATCGCATCAGCAGCATGTGTACATCAAGTATCGAGCATTAGGACGTGTGTGGTTGCTTCTGGTTTTGTATACATAGGGGGTTTTGTTCTGGGTGATTTTCAGTTTGACTCTTAGTCATTCATACATAGACAGTTTTGTTGTTGAGAGCATATCACATTTAATATCTGCTCGCTAAACTAATCTATATGGTACTTCATTAAGTATTGTATAAGAGTGTTGTGTCGTAATTGATCAATAACGATTTTTAGAGTTGGTCATTAGTGGACAATCCGGCTGATACTGTATATTTAAACACAAAGCCATCTTTGTTTTGTAATGAAGTTGCCTATCTTCACTTCTACCTCTATAGCTCCATCGGAATGTAGATACACATACAAATTAGATAAAAAGTACACCATGTCCAAATCAAACACCTAAGATAATCGTATATATGTACCAAGATTTACATAGTCCGCTTAGCCTTTTCGAATTTAGAACAAACAAACACTCAGACACTTATATACTTTTGAATTTGAAATAATAATATAAACGCGAAAAACATCTATATATAGGTTTAAATGTCCTGGTCTTTTTTTATCACGTATGTTTCCAACACCAAAGAAAAGCTTCCAGAAAATACGAATACCGACCTTTGTTATTAACGATAAAACTCAAATTTCTTTGCTAACACTATTTCTCAAGGCAAAGCTATCGAAAAGAAATTGTAAAATAAAATCAAATGTAATTCCTGACGTTCGGTCTCAATTTGGGACAAGATTGTGAGTGTGATACCTCCAGGCGTTTTCCGTGTATCATTCTATGGAAATTGGCATTTCTTTTATAGAACACGCCATTTGCCCTTAAGTGAGATTGGATTGCTTTCCGAAATTGTTTTTCTATGATATTTTTGTGATGGAATTTAATATTGGAATGTCATAGGTGAGGAGCTTCTTTTAGGGTTTACTGTCTAGTGAATTAACTCTTCATTATATTTACATTGGAAATGTAATGTGTATGTAGCTTTGTATTTCTTTATAATTTCTTAAAACTGAAATTCGTTTTGGTTCTTATAAACTGCTGCCTTAGCTCTTTGGTTGTAGGTAAGTAACTCATTGTCCACTCGAAGACAGAACCTAGCCAAGTGATAATTCTAAAAGCATTGCAATCTTGAACTTACTTTAAACCCTTGGCAGGGATGTAATTACTATTATGTAATTATAATCATCCAAACATCAATCAATAATTGCAATTACTAAGCCATCACCACGTGTAATACCTCGAAAAGTCTACATAATGGGTAAGCAATTTTAATATATGGAATCTCTTGAATAAACGAAAGCCAGCAAAAACTAGGGAAAACGTTTTCCAAACCACAAAACAAATGTAAGAAATCGACTAGCAAATGTGAAATAATAAATTCCGGCCAAACAGTGAATCCAAAATGAATAGTTGGATCCCTCTCGCATCAAAAATCCTTCTTCTGTACTACATTTATCTGTATTAAGGTTGGGATGGTGTTTGCTGAAACTCGCCAATAACTGGTGATAAAAAAATATTCATTGGTGTGGTAATATTGCCCCGTAGCTTTGCTAGAAGTGAATCCTCTTCTTTTACTTTTCAGAGACTAAAGTCACGTTTAAGAAAAAACTAACGCGATACTATTGTGATCCAAACGCTGGCACCTATTTGAGTCAACGGGGCAATGCTGCCAGCATGCTGGGCACGCTGCCAACTTGTAGTGGGCTCGAGCATTTAGTCTGTAGTATGTTATGACTTGTAGGTTGTCTAAATGATCTTATTATAAAGGCATAACGTCATTTAAAAAATAACTAAGGGGTGAATTCATTATATGATATAAGCTCTCCATATCTTCTAGTTGGAGTAGTACTATGAGGCCACGATTTGAAAAATACAAGAAGGTGGGCAAAAGAACCTTCTAAAGAAATGCCTTCGTACACTGCGATTCCCAAGAGTGGCCGTGGGGATTAAGGCAGTAATGGGTGAGGCCTTTATTCAACGATGGACGTTATGGCTGTTGATGTGATGTTGTGGTTATATACAAACCAGTTGTACCTAATTCATGCAAAATAAATTAAAAATGTTTTTTTTTTATATATGTGTCAGTGAAGCAGTGATGGCTCAGAGGCATTGGCTATGGACTGCCGCGCAGCAGGTCTAGGTTCGAATCCCGCCCAAGGCTTGAGCTTCATCACATGGTGGAAGGGCATTTTGCGCATGCCTGCCTGGCTAGCGATCTTCGCAACTGGCATTGAGATGATGCCGGAATTGCATACGTTTTGCAACAGTATGCGAGAGTCCACGCCTATCGGATTCTGCGACAGAGGAGTGTTTGTGCCCGTGTGGTGCCGGCTAGAATGTCATCTCCCCATCTCTACCCGTGGGTGTCATAAAAGCCGACTAAGGGTAACGCACCAGAAGGTGGGCAGCAGCGCTTTCTGAGGAACTGATATCTCACACTGCAATCCCCAAGACGCCTGTCAAACGTGGGGATTATGACAAACCCCCTATAATGGAGGAGGCTGTGTTCAGCAGTGGACAATCTGGTAGACATAGTACAGTTGATTTATTAAATATTTTAAACTAAATTAATATTCATTGACTATCGCGTTTCGATGGTAAGAAAATAATGTATCTATGAAGTTAAGATGCTTGATCACTAAAATCACGATATTGTTTGAAATAAACAACAGTTTTTAATAAAATAAACTGACAACATACGGCACAACGCCATTCACAATTTAAAAGAAGCAAATCAATGTCACGAATGATACATGCACGAGTGCGCCAGGAGATCTCGAATACATCATATTGTATCACATATATCATATTATGTTGAATATATCATATATCATTTTTGTCCTTACAGTGGAGTGAGGTAGAAAAAGGTAAACGTCAGTTTGATGCGAAGGTAGTTGGGGGACTTAGTATGACCTTTTTAAGGTTTTTTGGGACAAAGAATTGTAGAATGATTGAGGTTAGTCGAATTGATGATATTTTCTTCAAGGGTAAATCGAATTGTTTGTGCTTTTTCTGGTAACTTGGAATTTTGTTTTTCTTGGTGAGAGCTATGTATGAATATTTAATACTAAATTAAAAATAATAACTATTACAATTATAAGTGTTTTGAACTGGAATTGTGTTCAATAGTGTAAGCGTAATTTTTTTTCGTGAGGGAACGAAACCCGCGTCCTCTGATTTCGCACCGGATGCCTTAACCACTCGGCCACAGGAACATACTCTTTCGAGAGGAAACTTTGTGCTCTAATTGTATTCCTTTAACCGTCATAGGGTGAACGGACGGTGCGCGATGTGATATTCGTTTAGCATGCGATAGGCTTGTAATAATATTTAGAAGAAAAAAAATACATTAGTTTACAAACAAACACGTTTCTTGTAAGGAAAAACACGTGTCTTATTTGTAATTCTAATTCAAATTCAAAATTCAAATAATTTATTTGCCAGAATACAAAAATTTCATATTACATTTTGAGTTGTTGTACAAATGTACCGCATTAGTATTCAGTCTGCAAGCAGACGTGCAAATGTTCTGTCAAGTCGCAATCATTATTACTAAAATTAAATATTGTCAGTTAACATTTGTTAATCCCTTGACATTCTAAATACTCTTTTACACTATAAAAGCAATTATCTAATAGCCACTAACTAAGCCTCTTTCTAACTATTAGTCCATCTCGTTGTTTCAACGCATCAGGTAACCTACTAAATACTAAAATACACTTATTATACACATTTCTTCTATAAATATCCATATAGCACCGAGGTTGATATTGTAAGTTTTTGTATTGATTACGTTCCTGTCTTGGGTAAAGTTCACTTCGTGCCTTGGAATATGATGGATAACGTTTTACAAAAAAACACACTTCTCTAATATATAAGTATGGAAGCGGTAAGATGTTATTTCGTTGAAAGAAAGGTTTACATGTATCTAAGTACCACGATTAGTTAATTACACGAATGCACCGTATCTGCTGTAGCTGATAAGCAAGCTTTCGACCCTCGTAACCTACATAGTAAGTGATGATGTGATCGAAGACATGGCTCAAGCTAGCCTAGAATTACTGGCTCTCAAGGACAGCTGCTGGAACACACTGTTAGCTTCTTGGCGGCAGATTCTACTTGAGGGTGGTAGTACAGACGGTAGGGTACACTGTTAAATAACAGTGTGTTCTGGCAGCTGTCCTTGAGAGCCAGTAAAATTACAGGCACGTGAGCCTTAACAACTATGTCTCTGTGTGACGGGATCAGTGCAATTTGTGACGAAATGCATCTCTTAAACGCAGAGGTTAGTATACGCTTAACATCTTAGGTGGGCCTCGTGCATGTTCTGTCACAGTCATATAAAAAAACATTTTCAATCCCCATACAAAACTACAAAACATTTCCAAAAACTGAATCGTATAAGATTACATATAATTATCGAACCAGCTTACACAAGTTTACGAGAATCGGTTGAGGAATGCGACCTGTCTTTGAAGCGCTCGTAGCGAAGTTTACTTAGCTGTTCTCAACCGATCAGCAAAGTTAAGCAACATCGCGCGCGGTCATAAGATGGATGGGTGACCGCTAGTGACATTACTACTGAGCGCTTCCGTGCTTCGGAGGACACTTTAAGCCGTCGGTCCCGGTTCTTGTCTTAGGATGGCAGTCGTTACAACATGGTGGTAGGGCATTTTGCAAATGCCCGCCTGGCTAGCTACCACCCTCAAGTAGAGAAATCTGTCGCCAAGCACCTAACGGTGTGTTTTGGCAGCTGTCTTTTTGAGCCAGTACTTCTAAGTTAGCTTGAACAACATCTTCGACCACATCATCACTTACCATCAGGTGAGATAGTAGTCAAAGAATAGCCTATCAAGCATAAAAAAACAACCTATAGAGGAAAACATTCAGACATCCGCCGGAAAGACATACGAAAGTATTTTTGCTCGAGTAGAAACCGAGACGCTTCGCTCGCGCTTCTTGCTTCTCAGTCCAGCAATAGGTAAGCAGCAACATAACAATAGTTTGCTTTAACCTACTCAACAATTTAAAACATTTGTGAATATTTTTAGATTAGGATTTTAAGTTTGAGCACCAAGAACCAAGAGACAGGTGCCTTCGTTCGTACCGAGCGCAGACTACTATAAAAAATACCGTCCGCCGCGGTCATATAGGCTGGGGAACCGCTAGTGACATTACTATTGAGCTCTTCCATGCTTCGGAAGGCACGTTAAGCCGTCGGTTCCGGTTGTAGTCTAACGATGACAGCCGATTTAGCATGGTGGTAGGGCAATTCGCGAATGCGTTAAAACCTGGTTAGCTACCACTTTCAAGTAGGAAATCTGTCGCCAGGCACCTAACAGTGAGTTTCAGCAGCATTTGTTTAGAGCCAGTAAAATTACAGGTACAGGAGACTCCACAACTGTATGTCTCAGTGTGACAGGCCCAGTGCAATTTGTCACTTGTGATAAAATGAATCTGTTATAGGCAGAGGTTAGTCACAATAACGTAGCACACGAACGACCACGTGAAAATATAACCTCTTTAGTGTGTGAGATGGTGTATAAATACACTGTATGTCAATATAATAGTGTTGAAAACTAAATTTAGTATTCAACACTTTTATATTAATATTCAAAAAATATTGATAGCATCCAACTGTTTTAAATTAACTATGATTCCATTGTGATGATTCCGTGTAACTTATATGTAATTATTTTATTAGTATATTATCACCTCGTACTATGATGCATATGAAAACAATAAATTTTAGCTCTCTGAATTCTGATAATTCTGAACGAACCTGGATTAAATTTGGTCAAAAAGATAGTTTGATCATTAAGTGTGTTGCTTAGTGTACTGAGCCTTACAATTTTCTAATATGTAACTTATTTCCAGTGTGTTGTTATGTATGGTTTCAAGTGTGTGACTCAACATATTTTTTGTGATGACACCTCTGGCCACCTCTTTCGGGATTTAAAACCTTGATAATGTTTCTAAACTGTGATCTCCACAGAGATTGGATCTCTAGAACAAGCCGAATCTTCATGATAGTTATTATTCAGTTCAACGAAGATTTTGCATCAGCGGCCGTCCAAATGATGAAGTATGTCTGAAAACTTTCAGTACTTATTCATTCTATACCTAAAAACTTCCTTTAACTTACCCTATTTCCCCCGTCCTCATTCATAAGATCACCAATTTCATAAGACACAGCTACCATTCTTTTACCATAAAGCCTTTATGTTATCCTATAAAACGTTATACCTGCATAACCTCATATTCGCCGAACATCATATCTTCGTCATTCGTCACGGATTCGCGTCACGTTCGACGAAGATTCGTCATGACGACTACGCATCTATCCTTCAAACGTTGGCCGCTATTCGTCACTTTTATACCTCTATATTTACCTAGCCGCGTAAAAGCCGATAGGTAGAGTTAAGAAGACTTAGAAATGCCATTTGAATATCTTGTAGAAATAGGTGCTGATTCAAAACACTGACAGCACATTGACATGGCCCGGAGTTATTTCATGCTTTTTAATGATGGAAGTCGGTTACGTTTTCTAAATTTTTTTTTATTATCTATTTCATGATGCATACTGTTTACGCACGCATGCTGTTAAGAACATTGGCCTAAAATATTGTACTTCAAAAAGAGTTAAATCTATCTACAATACAATATTAATAAATATATATTAATTATATACACTTTTTTCAGTTAATTGACTATAACTTAAAAATTACTATACTGACTATAATTAAATTTGAATGGGTTCAACATAAAGGTATACTCAACTCAATAATCAATATAAAGTCAAAATATAAAGTCATCAAAATGACTTTATATTTTGACGGAGTACTTTTGTAACAAACACAAAAAACATGGTTGAATGAGAACCTCCTTCTTTTTTACAAGCACGTTAATATCATTTTGTATAATTTTCCAACCCCGCTATTTTTAGTTACTGAATTCATTTTAGACCAGTTACATATATTAATATATTTCTATAACCTTATTTATATTTATTATATGCGGAAATGCCTCTAATGTGCTGTCGGAATAATATTATCACGTAATGAAAAAAAGGACATAACTGTAAAAAAAGTTTAGGCTTCGGTTTTATGGACGGATGCCTGACTCACTCCAACCTTGTTTGGAAAGGCTTTCGTTGCTAGTAAGGCACCGTGTTGTGCACACAAGATATTTATATATCTTCTTGAGTTCGACGACATGATAAAATACAAAATATTGACCGTCCAGTACTCGCTTTCACAGCATAATTGAAAATGCACCAGGGCGGTATTCTGGGGTTACGGTTTTGAGTCCCACAGGAAGTTATCTTTTTGCATCCAAAATAATGTTAATGTTTTCGCTTAACACGGCAATGATCAGATATAATAATATCTAGGTTAAACAAAAAAAAAATGTGGTCTTTTCTAGAACTTTCCTCATACCAAGCAATAACACCCGCTACCTCATGTGGTATCACGTCTCAGACATTCGGCGGGACGTCCGCGCGTATGCTTTATTGGCGGGCGAAGCCGCGGGACAATTGCTGTATTAGCTAGGATTTATGGCACTGAAGGTGTAGAAAAAGGGTGGTGCGGTCCTGGCATTAAAATACGTGGATACTAGGCTACTTCTGCCAAACTATCAATACTGTGACGACAAATGTTAAGGAGTATTATATTATTATATTAGGAAGATAGTTTTTGGTCTTTGTACTAAAAAACAGGATTCTGTGTAACTTAGTCTATATGTGGTCTCCCCTTCTGTCCGTCTTATGTTTAAAAGGATGTATTTATTTAGGGTTTATTAGAATCGTGTTAATTTCAAACATATTTGGATTTTGATTTGTCTTAAAATTAATAATACATACAACCATCGGAATAACTTAAACAACAAACTCTATAGTAAGACTAAAATTTATAAAATCTGTTCACGTGCTGGTTGGACTTGCGATAAGGATTTTGGTAAATTCATACGAAATAATGTTGTAATTCTAATAAGTGTAATTTCTATCGGCTACCTATACGGTTAAACGTTTTTATTTTTTCAAGCTTTAAAGGTCGGTCGGGCCACCTGATGGAGCTTAGACAGGCTTAACCATTGGATCCCCTTTTTTGGAACCCTAAAAATTCAGATTCATAGCATAGCATGCGTCAATGCTTTAAAAAATACTAAGGAAATTAAATAATAATTTTATTGATTTGGTCGGTTCCTACTAGCCTAAGTAAATAGTCTTATTTAGGTGGATGTCGCCAAAGTTAAAAAGTATTCAAACGGATGGAAAAAAATCGACTGTGCAGCACCCGCTTCAATAGCATAATTGGAAATGCACCGGGGCGGTATTCAAAGGTACTTCTTTACTGCTCTTAGCAGGAGCTAGAAAACAGCGCCAAATACACAACGATTTCTATGCTACACTCTATCGCAAAAATAACTCCATTTGAGAAGTTTTCAGTGCGCAAAGAATATGGTGCAAATTAGTACCTATCCAATTTTGACGTATGACGCTTTTGACTCTGATCTAAAGGACTAATGCCAAGAAGGATTCCATAGTCCGATGGTAGCCCAATGTCGGATGTCAAATTATAATCTTGCAAAGATTTTCAGCGTAAAAGAAAAGTCGAACAAAGTATGACGGGGCACATATAAGTTAAGATTCCTCAGAGCCAGGCAATACGGGTACCTACTATATAAAGTGAATCTTTGGTTAGTCACCATTTAGAAATTATATGACTCAATTCACGATAATTTCATGGATTTTTCAATGGTATTTTGCCAATTTTATTTAAACGTACAACAATCTCTTCTTCTGCAACATTAAATTAATATTTTAATAAAACACTTTTAATATATAATCTAGTGACAATTTCGCCCAATTTACCTGTTAAACCGACGTGACGTCACAGACGCCACGCAGCCAAACTGGAGGAATTTTCGACGCGTTGATCTTCTACACGAAGCACCCTCAGGGTTTCTCGATCGTGCGCTCGTAGAGTCAAGACCTCTTGAGGATGCTTCTTGTAGAAGCGAAACGCGTCGAAAATTCTTCCGGGTATATACGTGCATTATAATAAAGTTCCCCACGCTTGGCAGGCAGCTTGGGGATCGCAGTGTGAGATATAAGTTCTGCGGAAAGTGCATCTGCCCACCTTCTGGTGTGTTACCCTTAGTCGCCTCTTACCACACCCACAGGTTGAGATGGTGAGGTACAATTCTAGCCCGGCACCCCACAGGGAGATATAGACTAAAATAGAAAATAAAGCAATTACCAAAAAACTAAACTATAAGTAATAAATAATGTACTAATAGGTAAATAATTCACATTTTCGCACAAAGAGCTCTTTGTTTGTCACTTGACTCAAATCTCATTTTTTTATGTTATTGTGACGGAACAAGCTTGAGGCCCACCTGATGTTAAGCGGACTAATCTCTGCCTATAACAAATGCATTTCGTCACAAGTCACGAATTGCACTGCGCCCGTCACCTTGAGACATAGTTCTTAAGTCTCATGTGCCTGTAATTTTAGCCAGATTCGTTCCTGGTAAAAAAAACATAGTTGAAATTCACAATAGCTATTAGACCTGGGGATCGAACTCAAGACCTCGAGTTTTTGAAGCAACGCTTTCGCCACTCAACCACAGGAATCATTTTACGCTCTTTATCAATATAAAGAGATTTTAGATAAAATGGGATCGTGTTACATTACGTTGGTGACCGTCTAATACTGTCAAAGTCTGTGTTGGAACGAAACCCTCGGTGTAGGCCGAAGTTCTTTTTACATCTTAAAAGTTACCCTAATGGCCAACGTATGAGAACAGAAGGTTGGCATCAAATGAGCAACCAAAGAATACATTTGTAGTATATGAGTAGGAAGATGGTAAAACAAATACACAGTATGTATGTATATCAAAGGTCACAGTGACAAAAATCCAAACCTTGAGTAAGTAACCTTCCCTTACTTTTCTTTTTATGACGCTGTCAATTCGCAGTTTCGCGTTTTGTAGCCGTTTTACTGCCGACACCTTCTGCTTGATGGCACACTGCACTATCCCGATTATGATGTTGTTTACTTTGGAAAAAGGAAAGACGGAAGGAGGTTTAAAAACGCAGATTTTCTTGACTCCATTTTGAGTTCCGAAGAAAAATTTAACCTATATTTCGCCATATTGGTCAGCATGTCATAGTCATTTTATTCAGGAACTATTTGATTCGACAATCCTGAGATTTGAATAGAAAAGAATAGAAATATGTATTCGCCATATAACTTTGGATGTTGCACGCACCTAACGGTGTGTTCCGGCACCTATCCTTGAGAGCCAGTAATTCTAGGTTAGCCTGAACAAAATCTACGACCACTTACCATCAGGTGAGGTAGTGGTCAAAGGGTAAACTATCAAGCATAAAAAAAAACATTTTAAATAACTACTTATTAACTATCCTGCTAGGAATATGCACGTACATTAACTAATCACCTTTAAAATATAATATAATACAAGTATTAAAATATAGTGATATATTTAACATATATTTTAAAATATTTGTTACTATTAAATATTGATTTCCGCAAAGTAACGTCTGAATCTATTCATTGTTGTATCTATTTAAATCATTATCAAAATAAAATAAATAATTTAAAGAAAATCAAGGTTAACATTGGCAATGCCGCAGGCAATAGCTAATATCGAATATATCGAAAGAGGCCGGTATCAGAGGAATGGAATACTATTTTAAATGCCGACATACATTTTAGCTATTTAAATTATCAGTGAAACAATAAAAGAACAGTAAAATATTGTAATGTGTAACAACAAAACTAGTAAAACTTTATGATGTATGAAAATATTTCGGAAATTTGGCAAAGATTGAGTCAAAACGAATCGAGGGTTCGGAAAAATAAAACAATGACCTAGGTGTTCAAAGTTTATACTTCACCAGCAGCGTCTACTTACCCTTAGCGCTCTGATATGTCATCATCATCATCAGCCGGAAGACGTCCACTGTTGAACCTCCCCCATAGAACGCCACAAAGGACGGCTATTAGCCACTTGTAACCACTGGCTACCCGCGACTTTAAAGATGTCGTCAGTCCACCTGGTGGGGGGCCTACAAACTCTACGTCTTCCGATGTATTCTGATATGTGCAAGGGACAATATTTTTTTCTCTACCACTCAATAGAAAATATATCGACAAGCTTCTAACGGTATGTTCCAGCAGCTGTCCTGGAGAGCCCCATTTTTAGGGACCACCTTCAAACACACATTATCACTTATAACATCATTTTCACACTATCAGCAGTAAAAAAAGTACAGTAATGTTAATTATCAGAAAACACTTTACAGAAAAATAAATAATAGCACAGTTTGTTTCTTCGTTTCTAAATAAATATATTCTTATTGGATTGTGACGGAACGCGCACGACGCCCACTTGATGTTAAGCGGTAACCACTCTCTACAACATGGTCTCATGTACCTGTAATTTACTAGATCTAAATGATGCCGCTGGAACACACTGTTATTTACTTGGCGACAGTTTTGCTAATTGAGTTTGCTAGCTAGCCAGGCAAGCATTCGCATAATGCCCTTCCACCATGCCGTGAAGCTCATGCCAGCGGCGGAGATCGAACCAATGACATGCGGCACAGCATGCGTCAGTCATCACTGCTTCAAAATTTTGGTTTTCATTATTTTACTACAATGACCGCTAAATAATTACTGTCCATGACCAGCGGTACCCTTCCATAGTGCATCGTTTGCTTCTCCAATGGACATAAAATAAATACCAAACATGTATATAATAAGGCTATCATATTGGCCATACAATATAGTTCTGATGTAATACAGGCTAAGTGGACTTAAGAGAAATATATTCAGCAGTTTTTTTATTTGAACTTAATAAGAAATGAGTATGTATTTAAAGTTATTTTCAATTTTTTTTGCGTGTATATTATTTATGATTGCTGCTGCTGAGCAATTTAATCCTTTATCGGACGACTTCATCAATCTCATCAATAAGCAAGCGAAATGGAAAGCTGGACGAAATTTTTACCCTGACACGCCAATGTCATACATTAGGGATCTCTTAGGAACAAAACTGGAAAGCCGTGATTACCAAATTTTACCTAAAGTGGAACATGATCAAGACCTTATAAATAGTCTTCCAAAATCTTTCGATCCAAGACAAAAATGGCCAAACTGTCCTTCTATGGACGAAATTCGAGATCAAGGATCATGTGGCAGCTGCTGGGTGTTTGGGGCTGTTTCAGCTATGACTGACAGAGTTTGTGCCTTTTCCAATGGAAGTAAAAACTTCCATTTTTCGGCTGAAGATCTATTAACTTGTAGCGACGGTGGAAATTGTGAGGGTGGTAATCCACATGATGCTTGGAAATATTGGGTGCAAGAAGGTATTGTATCAGGAGGAAATTACAATTCCCAAGAAGGTTGTAGATCTTACAGTATACCTGCGTGCGAACATTATACGAAAGGGAACAGATCACAATGCATCAAATCGTCCTTTACCCCACCCTGTGTTACTCAATGTGACAGTGTATATAGTGTTTCTTATAAGGAAGATAAACGACGTGGAAAAACAGCATACATTGTTGAGGGCGAAGCCAATATGATGGCTGAATTGTTTAAGAATGGACCTATCGAAGCGATGTTTCGCGTATATTATGACTTTTTGCATTATAAAGGTAGTGTCTATACACATGTTTCTGGCGAATTTGCTGGTGGTCATGCTGTGAAAATGATGGGTTGGGGCGTGGAAGATAGCCAAAAATACTGGTTGGCTGCTAATTCTTGGAATACTGACTGGGGAGATAACGGGTATTTCAAAATTCTACGTGGCGTTAACGAATGCCAAATAGAAGATGGAGCTGTCGCTGGTGATCTTTCTATAGAAAACTATTAAACTGATGTTTTATTTAGTACTTTTAAATAGAAGATTGTTATACAAGGGTCGAGAGCCATCAATGCCCATAAGAGGTATTTAGACGCCCGAGCGCAGCGGTGGTGGCTATAACCCGAGTAGGAGTTGATGACTTTCACTCGTGTTAAACACTCTACTTTTCATTAAGAGTATGAGGAAAGTTAAAAATAGTAGTTTTTCTAAAATTATTATTAGTAGAAATAACATCAGTAGTACCTTTTTAAAATTAATTAAGAAGTTAGAACCATTTGTAATAGGTAAAAGGTTGAACTTTAGTTCCGAATATTTACAGTCGACTATATTTCGAGTGTTAGCGCGGCCACCAAGCTATATGGCAGAGCACGCCGAACTGCGGGCGCGGGTTGAAAGGACACTGGTAAATCGAAAGAATGCGGAACAAGGTGATGAAAAGTGGACTGTATAGGAAAAGGAGCGAAAAACGAGCGACTAACCTGGATATCTTCGGGCTGACGAGCACAGCTGCGGCACTCCAAGGCGTCCCGCTGGTGTCCAGATGTAGTGGCTCTTCGAATTATTTCACGCTGTTGTAGACTCGTGGCGCGAGCGCGGGAAGCTGTTAGTACACAGCTCCAAAGAGACGATCGCGGATATCCCAGGGCGATGGGCACACACGAAAGCAGCGCGAGCGCGGTTAGTAACAAAATGGCGGTTTCCTTGGCTTCGAGGGAGCTCACAGGAACAGACGCATCCGCCGTCAACAAGGGTCGACCGCAGACTACTTGCAATGACAAGTAGGTCACTCATCAGCCACGAAATGTCAACCGTAGATAGTCGTCGTTTTCGTGGGAAAATGAGGGTAGGAAAAGGTAAGAGGTAGAAAGAAAGTGCCAATAGATGGCGCGAACATTGCCCCCGGCCTAAAAACCATTGGTTTTTAAAGGTAGAGAAAGATTGGATAAGTTAATAGAGCGGGTATATAAATAGCGGGTTGACCAGGGGGCAAGTACGTAAGTTATTGAGTGGGTAAAATGCACAAACGAACGACCGGCCGTTTGTAAACGGAAGTCGCTGTTCGCACTAGACATACTCTACATATTCCGTCGGCGCCTAGAATTGTCTCTTCGACAACACCTAGGGGCCAAGATAGCGGGGGAAGATTGTCTGTGATAATAAGCACGACGGAACCTACTTTGATTGGATTAGAAAGTGTATTCCATTTTCCTCTAGATTGAAGCAGGTGAAGGTACTCTAACTTCCATCGTTTAGAGAACGATTGGATCATCTTATCCAGCAAAGTGTAGCGTTTAAGAAGATGCGCGGGCTCGTCTGAGATCGCGCACGCGGGTAAGTGTTTAAGCGGTGCAGCCATCAAGAAATGCGCGGGCGTTAGTGCAGTGGGCTCAGAGGGATCCTCACTCAATAGCGTTAGCGGTCGCGAGTTTATGACGCTCTCTATTTGCGTAAGCACGGTTAACATTTCCTCATAGGTGAGTAACTGTGAACCTATTGTTTTAGCTAGGTGACCCTTGAAAGCTTTCACGAAGATTTCGTAGTTTCCGCCAAAGTGTGGGCTTCTTGGTGGGTTAAATTTCCAAGTTATGCGGTTGGCGGATAACTCGTCTGAGAGCGACTTATTATACTCCTCTGAGCTTACGAGTTTATAGACGTCAGATAGGGCATTTCTTGCTCCAATAAAAGTGCGGGCGTTGTCCGAATACAAGACAGAAACGGTACCGCGACGAGCGAGAAAGCGTTTAAAAGCAGAAAGGAAACTGCAGCTGCTTAAATCTGTCGTCAGCTCTACGCTTACCGAACGCACTGACATACAGACGAAAATACATAAATAAGCCTTAATAGAGCGCACACCTCGTTTTCTAATTGGAATAATAGAAATTGGGCCGGCGTAATCCACAGCGGTGTGAGTGAACGCTTTAAATTCGTTCACGCGGCAAGCGGGTAGGTCTCCCATAAGCGGGAATGTAGGTTTAGGTTTTGCCTTAAAACAATAGTTACACTTATGTATAACCGAGCGGACGATATTACGGGATGCGAGTATCCAAAATCGTTGTCTGAGAGTCGACATCAAAGCGTGCGGACCTGTATGACAGTTATGACGATGGTAGTGCTCAATTATCATTTCGATTATGCGGTCTTTACGCGGTAACAAAATGGGATGCTGCTGATTGTACGATAGATCCGCATTTCGGAGACGTCCTCCGACTCGTATGAGTCCGTCGGCGTCTAGAAAGGGCACGAGTCGCTGTATAGCGTTTGAACACCGGGTGTTGGTTTTAAGGTTCTGAATAATGTCCGCAAAGTAATGTCTTTGTACAGCTGTCAGGACTTGAATTTCTGCGAAATTCATTTCATCGGCTGTGAAGTATTTAGAACGCGGCAGCTTCTTGATGAAGCGATAGATGCGGACGGCTATACGTAAGAGCATCAGCCATGAAGAAACGCGGGTGGAGAGTTTCAACAGCGGGTTGGAATTCTCCACGGCGGGTTGTGTCACAGGAAGTGAAACGATTTTCTTCGACTCAGGTAGGTTTAAGTCAACCTTAGCGGGAGCTACTGTCTTAGCGGGCCAAGCAGCAGGCTCTTGGCTTAACCAAGCGGGGCCGGTCAACCACAGCGGGTGGTTAACTAGCTGAGCGGGTGACAGCCCTCGCGAAAGTGCATCAGCACAAGGGTTTTCCGTTCCAGGTATATGACGGAAGCTGTCAACGGGAATAGCGGAAGTAATTTTTGTAATACGAGTAGCAACAAAAGTTTTGAATCTGTGCGGTGAAGCGGTAATCCACTGCAACGCTACCATAGAATCGGTGAAGCAATATACTTTGTCTATGCTATGACGCTTTTCGTAGGTATCGAAAACGCGGCGAACCAATTTTGACATGAGCAAGCAGGCGCAAAGCTCTAGCTTTGCAATTGAAATTGTTTTCAGTGGAGACACTTTTGACTTGGCGCATACTAGAAGAGTGAGCGGAGTTGAGTCATGGTCAGACTGAGTTCGAATATACACTACAGATCCATATCCATGCTCGCTAGCATCAGAAAACGCAACGACGGTGATTTTCGAATTTTCTTCCACTCCTAGGTGGCGAGGGAATCGCAGTTGCTGAATGGCGGGAAGTTCGCGAAGATAATTATGCCAAATATCTACCACTGCTTGCGGCGGTTGCTCATCCCAGTCAAGCTTCAAAACATGAAGCTTTTGTAAAATTAATTTAGCGTACAAGATGACAGGAGCTATGAGTCCGAGAACGTCATACTGACGCGCTATCACGGACAACATATTGCGTTTAGTCGCAGGCCGACTTTCGACGTTCACGGTGAACATAAATGCGTCCGAGCTTGGCAACCACTGTAGCCCTAAAACCTTCAAGTTCGAGTCTGGCTCATCGAAATTGATAACTGCGGAATGCCGATCGGAGACCGGAAGCGATTCAGTGAGCTCGGGTACGTTACTAGCCCATTTCACTAGCTCGAAGCCCCCGGCCTTGAGCAACTCGCGGAGATCATCGCGAAGCTGTACGCTACCAGGCAAGGACGGCATGGAATAGCACACATCATCCATGTAAGTATTGTTTTCGATGACGGACGCAGCGTGCGGGAAGCGAGCGCGCTCGTCAGCGCACAGCTGGCGTAGCACGCGCATCGCGAGAAAAGGACTACTGCGCAGGCCAAAGCAAACACGGTTGAACACGTAAGTGTTCAGCGGCGAAGCGGGATCAAACCGATATAAAAACTTCTGAAATTTGCGGCTCTCTTCGTTGACAAGTACCTGTAGATACATCTGTTTTATATCGGATGTGAAAACGATTGCATAAAAACGAAATTCTAAGAGAATAACGAAAAGGTCATTTTGCAAATTATCCCCAGTATGCAAGACGTCATTCAATGATAAGCTCGAATCAGTTTTTGCACTTCCATCCATGACCATGCGCCATTTAGTAGTGGTTTTATCCAACCTGGCAATCGCATGGTGCGGAATGTAGTAACCGGCTAAACTATCGTCGTTATTTATCAGCGAGACATAACCTTTCTGCAAGTATTCCTGGATAATTGCATCATACTCCACGCGCAGGGGAGGTGAAGCGACGAGCTTGCGTTCTAAATGCATAAAGCGCTTCTTAGCGGTAAGAAAAGAATTACCCAAAGCGGCAGCGGGGTCGCGGGAGAAAGGCAACGCGACAGAGTAGCGGCCCGTAGAATCGCGGGAAAAATTATTTGTAAAAATACGTTCATTTTCGAGAGCGGTAGGACTTAAGGCCGGTGTGCATTGCACTTCCTCAAGTTGCCAGAATTTCTGAAGAATATTACCCAAGCGCGGTTGTTCTGCGAAGGCGCAGAGAGATATTCGGGAGCGGTGACTATCATCATTAAAAGCGGTATATGTTTGAGCGGTCGCAACGGGAGCGGTCCCGATTACGATAAAACCGAATATCGATTCGAAAGCGGTAGGTGCACCAGGCGGACCAGCGGCACGACCCGACAGCAAGATATCCGCAAACAGCGGAGCCCCAATAAGTATTTCTATCTCGGACGGTTCCGAGAAATCCTTATCAGCAAGCGGCAAGCCGTGTAGATATGCAAGACAAGAGGTATCAACTCTCACAGACGGCAGGTTGTCGGTGATGCGGTCAATAACAAAAGCGTCGACCGAAATAAAATTATTATCAAGTCGCGAATGTAATGTGGTTGAAATTACACCCTTAATTGGATTTGACGCGGAACCTATGCCCTTAACAACGGTATTTGTAACCTTGTTGCATTTTAAATGAAGCTTTGCGCAACAATTCGCTGATATAAAATTACTCTGAGAGGCAGAATCTATTAAAGCGCGCACTACATGCTTACGACCGTTTGAATCAGTAGCGTAAACTTGCACGGTTCCCAGTAAACACGTAGTATCTGCGGTCGGTCGAGTGACAGGGCGCACGTTATTGCATAGAGAAATGTTTTGTTGTTGCGACTGATAAGCGGGAGGCTTCGGAACATCTGCAAGCGGGCAGTGAGCGGTAACAGCGCGCGGGGCGGAAGGCAGGGGCGCGTGGGCGGCGGCGCCGGCGGCGTTGTCAGCACGTGCGCGCGATGACTGCGCTGGCGCAGGATTGCGCGCGGATGACGCGACGGCAGCTCTGTTGAGAGTGCGGGTTCCTTCCCGGGAAGGTAAGATTTTACGACATAACATTGAATGATGTTTACATCCACAATGACGGCAACTATATTGCGAGTTGCAAGCGGTATAGTTATGCGAAACACTTAGACAATTAGTACAACCTTTATGTTGTTTTATACAAGACAACCTGTCCTCTGTGGAAAGCTTATTAAATGCAGGGCATCTATATAAATTAGCGTGATCAGATTGATTACAAAGCGGGCACTGTGATGCGCACGATGCAGCGAAAGAATGCGTAGACTTAGGGACAACCTGTTTGTTATTGTTGACATCAGAAGTGCGGCTAGCGGGCGCCGTACGTTCTAATATCTTACTCTGCTCGCGAACAAACTTAATTAGATCGTCGTACGTAGGCATACTTTTACCTCGCATATGCATTTCAAACGAGCGGGCGGTACTCGAATCTATCTTTTTCAAAGCTAATTGCAACAACATAAAATCCGATAAATTATCGAGCTTAAGCGAATGTAAGCTTGACACTGCTGTGCAAAATTTATCTAAAAATAGCTCCAGGTTTTTAGCGGAAGCGGTAATGCTAGTTGGTTTGAAATCGAGCAGCTGATCGAGATAAGCGGAACCTAAGCTACGCTGGTCGTCGTACTTGTTGACTAAAGTCGACCAGATTAGATGGTAATTATCTGCGTTTGGAACAATACCTGAAATAACGGATAATGCACGACCTGACAATTTATTTACTAAATACTGTATACGTTCGTGGTCAGTTAAATCGGCATTTTCATGAATTGTGCGACGGAACGATTCATGGAATATTTTCCATGTCATTGGATTACCATCAAAGGTCATCAACTCCAACTTAGGTAGTTTGACAGATTTATGTTGCGGTGTAACATGCGATTCCGTACCTTTGACGTTCATAGCGGGAGGGTTGAGTTTATTGTAAACAAACTTACAGCGGCAGTACATGTCTTCAAAAACATTAATTGACTGATAACTTACGGAATACGTGGGATCGATTGTCAACTCGGTGACATTTAAATCGTTTACAATGTCATTAAACTCAGATTGTAAACGATCCAGTGAAATGATTCCACACAGAAATAAGTCTTTCTCAGTATCATCAGTGAAAGCGTTCAACGAGCGGTTATAAATTTGCTGTAAACGAGCAAATATGGCATCACGTTTGCCGATTAAAGTTAAACGTTTGACCGCCAAAGCATCAAGAGCCGTCGCATCTTCGAACTCGCCTACTTCTTTGCCCTTAGAACGAACACTTTTAGTATTAGTGCTCGCCATTTTTATTTCTATTGGGTCAAAAAACGTTAACGAATACTCGCAGATTACCCTCACACAGAATGAATTTAATTGTAAAAAATATAATTAATAGCGAAATTAAATGCGGTTTTGGAAAACGGAATACACAATCTGATATGCAAATGATACTAACAGTTTATAGAATGTAATTAATGTAGGGACAAAAAAACGGGAAATTACGCGGGAACACAATATTTTAGTACAAATATCGTGAAATATTAGGCCTTTTTAGAATAATACGGCTCGAAGGAACCAAAAGAATGTTAGCGCGGCCACCAAGCTATATGGCAGAGCACGCCGAACTGCGGGCGCGGGTTGAAAGGACACTGGTAAATCGAAAGAATGCGGAACAAGGTGATGAAAAGTGGACTGTATAGGAAAAGGAGCGAAAAACGAGCGACTAACCTGGATATCTTCGGGCTGACGAGCACAGCTGCGGCACTCCAAGGCGTCCCGCTGGTGTCCAGATGTAGTGGCTCTTCGAATTA
Source organism: Plagodis pulveraria (assembly GCA_963890685.1). NCBI lineage: Eukaryota > Metazoa > Arthropoda > Insecta > Lepidoptera > Geometridae > Plagodis > Plagodis pulveraria. The sequence goes on along the minus strand of OY982970.1, from coordinate 18,791,126 downwards.
TTTCACGCTGTTGTAGACTCGTGGCGCGAGCGCGGGAAGCTGTTAGTACACAGCTCCAAAGAGACGATCGCGGATATCCCAGGGCGATGGGCACACACGAAAGCAGCGCGAGCGCGGTTAGTAACAAAATGGCGGTTTCCTTGGCTTCGAGGGAGCTCACAGGAACAGACGCATCCGCCGTCAACAAGGGTCGACCGCAGACTACTTGCAATGACAAGTAGGTCACTCATCAGCCACGAAATGTCAACCGTAGATAGTCGTCGTTTTCGTGGGAAAATGAGGGTAGGAAAAGGTAAGAGGTAGAAAGAAAGTGCCAATAGATGGCGCGAACATCGAGTATGAATTGATGACTTTCGCCCGTGATAAACTATAATACTTATACATTAGTTTCAAATATAAGGAAAGGTAAAAAAAAGTTTTGGAAATAATTATTGAAAAAAATAACATGTTTGGTAATACCTATTCAAAATTAATTGACAAGTACAATTTGTGTTTTCTTTTTTGCTTTTTATATTTACGTTTAGTTATTATTCCGCAAAATTAAGTATTTATAAATTTTTATATAAGGACACACTACTTCGTCGCTGCGGGTCATACCGCTTAGTAGCTATTTTTATTTACACTGGCTCTCTATCTTATAACAGAATTAGTGATTAAATTTACATATAACATACATTAACTTGAGAAAGTCGCATTTATTATGTTATAAACTAGTTTTTTTAGCTTTTACATAAACAAAAACGTTGTTATTATTTTTTGTTTTATTTTACAACGAAAACACTTAGATATTATAATTTTTTGAAGCAGTGATGGCTTAGTGGCATTGGCTATGGACTGCCGTGCCGCAGGTACATGGTTCGAATCCCGCCGCGGGCTTGAGCTTCACCGCATGGTGGAAGGGCATTTTGCGAATGCCCGCCGGGCTAGCGACCACCCTCAAGTAGAAAATCTGTCGCCAAGCACCTAACGGTGTGTTCCGGCAGCAGTCCTTAAAAGCCAGTGAAATTACAGGCACATGAGACTTAACAACTATGTCTCAAGGTGACGGGCGCAGTGCAATGGGTGACTTGTGACGAAATGCATCTGTTATAGGCAGAGGTTCGTCCGCCTAACATCAGGTGGTCCTCGTGCTTGATCCATCACAATAAAATAATAAAACAAAAAACATATGCAAAACAGGGTAAGATTTTCTTTCACCTGTTAGTTTAGGTAATATATAATATTTCTAACTCCTGGTCAAAAAACTGTATTATAAAATATTAGTTTAAATTAGGAATGTGACCCTTTTTTGGTTATATATAATACTAGCGCCCCGCCCCGGCTTCGCACGGATGCAATGCTGATACGAAATATTCTTTAATATCTTCTTTAATATTAAAAAAATTTTTTTAATTACATGCCGTAAAGGCCCATATTGATCCATATTAAATGCACAATGTATTTAAGGTACTTCATTACACGACTGCCCAAAAAAAGGAGAGTTATGTTTTCAGGGTTCATGTAGGTATGTATGTTTGTGAGTTTCTTTATTCCACCAAAACTTCGTAACGGCTTAACCGATTTTGATGTATGTGATATCATTAGGAGCGTTGAGTTATTCCGGGTAACATGGGTTATCTGTTTTCCATCTTTGGGCACAATGGTGTTTTAATTGCACAGTAAATAAAATTTATTTAGTACTGACCTTGTGGCCATTCAACAATAAAATTAATGTATTATACATGCAAACATTCCTCTTGAATAACTTATCTATTAAAAAAATAGCATCAAAATCCGTTGCGTAAGTTTAAAAAATCTATGCATACATAGGAACAGACAGCGGGGTGCGTCTTTGTTATAATACTATATAGTGATTTTTCAAGTTTTTAGTTTGTTATTTTTGTAATTGAAAAATATATACAAAGTGTCGGGTTATAATTATGACTATTAATTACTCGACAGTTACTCGATGATCATTCGGAAACGACTAGGTTAAGTACATTATGATATAAGTGCGGTTAGTATTACAGCCGAGGCGATATCACTCTACAAGAAAGCAGAGGCTGTAATTATCAAAGCAAATGTATGTCATTCGATGTTGTTCAACAACTTTTTGAAGCCGTGATGGCTCAGTGGCATTGGCTATGGACTGCCACACAGCAGGTCTATGGTTCGAATCCCGCCGCGGGCTTGAGCTTCACCGCATGGTGGAAGGGCATTTGCCTGGCTAGTGACCACCCTCAAGTAGAATATCTGTCGCCAAGCACCTAACGGTGTGTTCCATGATCTGATTAAGAAGGTGTATAATTATATCTTCTAAAGTTCTACTACAGTAGGTAAAAAACTCTTTGGTTTGTTTTTATTTGAAAAATGAATGAAACAAACTACAATCTTCTTGGTGAGAAGTGTGGAAACGATGATTTTTTTAGAGTTCGGTAAAGTAGAAAAATAGCAAATAGACTACATTATGACACTAAAATTGGTGCATCTAGGCTCTTTACGAGCTAGTGTGTTGAACAATATATTACACAACGTTTGATTTTCTGACAAGTGTTACTGGAAAGAAATCACTCGTTTCCGAACGCAGCCTTAGAAAACCATTTTTTCAGTTGCCAACAATGACCACGAGTAACATGATTAATCAATGGTTAAAGTTAAAATAAAATGATTATATCCAGGAAAAGGCATATTGACAAATACTTATTTCAGATAAGCATAACTAACTTGACCAAGGTTGACGAAATATAAATGAAACCAACGTGAAGCAACAAATAAATCATCAAGATAAAATGATCCAGTAAAATCGACTTGAGAGCTTTTCTCTACTTTTGGAAATCGGTTAAAATCTGCTCGAAATCAAAGCAATGGATAAATGATTTGTCACCACATTAAAAAATTATAAAATTACGAGAGGAAATATTATTGTCATGTGCTGGATTCGAACCCGCACCATTCACCCCTATAGCTCGGCTATGCTCTGACCGCTAAGCTAACATGATATATGACTCATCACTATAATTTGTCCACTTGGTCTTAACCACCAATTATAGCCATGCGTGGGTTCAAATCCTGCACATGACTATAATTTTTCCTCTAGTAATTTTGTAATGTTATATAATATGCGTTATGGCAAAAACAAAAATATTTATAATGGATATATACAGGCGTTACTTTGCGGAAATCCATATTTAATGATAACAAATATTTTAAAAGTATTTTAAGAAAACATCAAATTTATTATTTAATAATTCACTTTAAAAATATTTATATATATTATATATCTAGAGACAATTCCGCCTCATTTCCTGTTAAGCCGACGTGACGTCACAAACGCCACGCAGCCAAACCGTTATAAGTGTTTTATTAAATAATTATTTGCTTTTTTCTTAAAATACCTTTAAAATATTTGTTATTATTAAAAATATTTATACATTGTCATCACTAAAATTCCACCTCGACAAATCAGAGAGGATATATATCTCCATAAAATGGGGTCACCCCACTTATATCTCGACTGGATTGACCACACTTTACAACCGGAAAAATAGGCTCAGTAAAAATTTTACTGCCTCGGAATCTCCGGAAATTTGATAAAACCCTCCTGATGTTTAATGATACTGAAAATATTGTATGAATAATTCAATGAATAGACTTGGAGTTTTAACCTAATCCCCGACCTTCAGATTACTAACTAATTACACAAAACTGCTTTTTCCAGCAATTTCGAAGGCTAGGGTTTTTACATGTCAACCTTATTCCACCAGCTTGCTTGTTGCTAAGTGATTATGTGGTTGATAATGGTAAGGACGGGACCCACTAAAACTATATTATAACTACACTATATTATAAGCTATTACTCTAAGAAGTACACTTGGATTAATCTCTGAAGAAATACACTTCGCTCAACAGTTCGCAACAGCATGACTCCAATTACCAACTAGATTTTCCACGAGCTTGATATTCAGGAAGTCAAAACAGTTTCTTTTAAATTAAGGGCTTATAGAGTAGTTATACTACTCAGAACATATTTAATAAATAAAACACTATATTATTTGCGTTTCACAGTCATCGATTTAGCCTATCCATCGGTTAGAGCTTGAAACGCGCTGCATGTTAAACGTCATTTTTATCATTCAGTTATTTTATGTTCTAGGTAGTATAACCGGAACTTACTCGAACATTCTGAAGCAAGCCCTAAACCATTTAAAAGTACAAGTATTTTAGGGTTGCAATTATATAAACTATTATTAATTATTGTTAATTAATTTTTACCAGCGTAAAACGTAAACTAAAAATGAACCTTACACAGGCTTAAACTAGACAGTACTTACCTCAAGCACGTTGCTGGGACACCTCGGTACGTGGTGACAGAGTTTCTACTTGAGCGTGGTAGCTTGCCAAATGAGTATTCACAAATTTATATCTGACAGGATTTGAGCTATAGATCGTATGCTCGCAGTCCTTCAAAGTTATCAGTTTTGTTTTCGGGTCTACCTTACAAACTACAGAATCGATTAAATTGTAATTTATGTATATTATTACCAAACATGCAACAACAAATAATAAAAAAAATGTTAGCCAATTGTAAGTCAGACTAATGATCTCGTACTTTTTTATTTTATTTATCCCTGATAGGTTAGCCTTTGACCACTATCTCACCTGATAGTAATGATGTGATGATGTAGTCGAAGATGTTGTTCAGACTAACCTAGTACTGGCTCTCAAGGACAGCTGCCGGAACACATCGTTAGGTGCTTGGCGACAGATTTTCTGGTGGTAGCTAGCCAGGTAGGCATTCGCAAAATGCCCTACCACCATGCTATTACGACTACCATCCTTGAACAACAAGCGGGACCGACGGTTTAACGTGCCCTCCAAAGCACGGAAGCGCTCAGTAGTAATGTCACTAGCGGTCACCCATCCAACTCATGACTGCGGGCGACGATGCTTAACTTTGCTGATCGGTTACGAACAGTTAAGGAAACTTCGCTACGAGCGCTTCAAACTTCGCAACAAGGGCTTCACTTAATGAAATAAGACATTTATGGAAAATTCATACAAAACAAAATATAGTGTGTCGTGCCACGTAACACTCAGTGTATGGGGCCGATTGGGATATGAATGGCTTTAATTAATTATTATAATATTATACTATCAGTTATCATCTGAATATGAACTACTGAGTCACATGTTGGTAAGAAACGCTATGTTAGAGGATATTTATCGGGTGAAACCTAAAATCAAAAGTGACTCTCGTTCCACCAGAACACTCTCTTAGGTGTGGTGACTTTTGTAATAGATTTTTACTTCTATGTACGTGGTTTCTATTCCACAATAACATTAATAAAATGTCCTATATCTCCATGCACGTATCACCTATCTGCAAGTCCACAACTATCACTAACAATGTACGTCATTTTAGTACATAATACGGGATAACTCACGATCAGCGAGACGTCAACGCGGGCGTCCCCAGCTCTCCTTGAAAAAGACCACCGGATGTAGTTGAAACTATAGTCGGAGCTATCTGACTTATTCACGTGAGTTATCCCGTATTAGTACTAAAATGAGTGAAAACCACGCTAGTTTTTATAACAAAAATGTAATGAATAGATTCAGGCGTTACTTTGCGGAAATCCATATTTAATAATAACAAATATTTTTAAAATATTTTACGAAAACATCAAATATTAGGTCCTTACATATGAAATTGGCGTTTTGTATGGGAGGAACAAAAAGTCGAATATTTTTTAATATAATATATTTAATTAATCAAAGTATGAACCATTATTTTCTATGCACTTTTGCCATCTCATAGGTAGTTCATTGATCCCTTTACTAAAAAAACCAGTCGGACGGGAATCAATAAAATCTTTGAAGGCGATTTGGACTGCCCCATCGGAGTTGAATTTTTTCCCTTGCAAGAAGTTATCCAAATTTCGAAAAAAATGGTAATCTGTTGGAGCAAGGTCCGGGGAGTACGGAGGATGTCTTAGACTTTCCAATTGAAGCTCTTCTAATTTAGTAGCCGTCTGTAGCGCAGTGTGTGGTCTAGCGTTGTCGTGAAGCAGCAGTGGCGTGGAGCGATTGACCAGCCTAGGTTGTTTAGCCGCTAGCTTTTCCATCATGGTTTGCAATTCCTGACAATAGACATCAGCCGTAATAGTCTGGCCAGATTTGAAAAAACTGTAACGAACAATACCGGCACTAGTCCACCAAACGCTTACAAGTAACTTTTTTGGGGTTAATTTTCGCTTGGGGCAGGATTTGGCTGGCTGGCCAGGATCTAACCATTGCGCTGAGCGCTTCCGATTATCGTAAAGAACCCATTTTTCATCACAGGTAATGATTCGGTTTAAAATACCTTCATTATTGTGCCGGTTTAGTAATGTAACGCAGCAGTCGACGCGCGTTTGCCGGTTTGTTTCAGTCAATTCGTGAGGTCCCACCTTTCAAGCTTTTTAATCTTCCCAATTTGCTTCAAGTGAATTAAAACAGTTTTATCACTAACATCGCAGCCTGCAGCTAACTCGGACGTGGTTTGCGATGGATCCGCTTCCACAATAGCCTTCAACTCTTCATTATCAACTTGAGTCTCAGGCCGTCCACGGGGCTTGTTCTGCAGGTCGAAATTTCCAGAACGAAAACGTTGGAACCAAAAACGAACTGTGTTTTCTTTTGCAACACGACCGCCATACACATCATTCACCCTTCGAGTTGTTTCCGCAGCACTAGTGCCACGGCGGAACTCGTACTCGTAAATAATGCGATATTTAAGGTTTTCCATTTTGTAAAATGAGTGACGCAAACAGAAAAAAACAGAAGAAAAAAAACAAATGAATGACGATCATCGAAGCACAAATACATGAGTCTATAGCTGTACAAATTTGAATTTGGAATTCCTTACCAAAGAGGAGAAATTCGTGATTAAAGTGGCCAGTACGAAAAACGCCAATTTCATATGTAAGGACCTAATATATATTTTGTAAAACACTTAAAAAATATAAAAATATATCTAGTGACAATTCCGCCCAATTTTCCTGCTAAGTCGACGTGACGTCACAAACGCCACGCAGCCAAACCGGAAGAATTTCGACGCGTTTCGCTTCTACACGAAGCATCCTCAGGAGGTCTTGACTCTTCGAGCGCACGATCGATTCTCGATTTAATAATATTTGTTATTATTAACAAAAATGTACGTCATCGCTCTGACTAGTGAAAATCCTCCGCAGATCCTCCTCTTCCCATTTGATGTTTAACGAGAGTTGAACATGAAATGGGAAGAATTGATAGATATCTATAAAATGGCTAAGTGAAAGTAACCATAAATACATCCCTACGGGATACAGGATGCTGTGATTTTACTTCTATCGTAAAACTCCCCCTGTCTAAGGGATTTGCAGACACTGTTATAAGACATAGAGTGATTTCTATAAGTAAGTTTAGAAGGCTATATATTATAGGTTCCTTGCACAAGTGGCAGAATGAAATCTATTAATGTAGTTTTTGTCTGTCTGTCCGCCCGTCGCAGGTCTCTGGCTCGTTAGTAAAGGATATATGAGACACACCTTTGAAATTTTTCGTAGATTTTGAAATCAAAACTATTGTATCAGAAATTATATTTCATTATTTTTCAGCGGAGTTCTCGTATTTAGGGTTTCGTACCCAAAGGGTAAAAACGGGACCCTATTACTGAGACTTCGCTGTCCGTCCGTCTGTCACCAGGCTGTACGAGTATCTCAAGAACGGTGATAGCTAGAAGTTTCTTCGAATAGCTATTCGCGGTTGTATTGTATGAGTCATTTTTCTATACCTCCTTCAGTTATAATTATATGTCATCGTCCTTTTCTTATCTATGTTTTGTTTGCTTTTACGAGTACAATCATCGTGTCTCATTAAATGGCCTTACATATTTTTCGAGTATTCAGGAATACGGGAATCCCCATAATACTTATATAAAAATAAAAGCATTTTGATAAACTGACTAGTATATAACAATATCATTGTAGGTGCTCGACCTATGAGAGTCATATCAAAACTGGAGTCAAACCTTAGGTCGCAAGTTTTATTAGTGTACCCCGTAAAATTTTTCAGTAACAGTCATAGTAGGAACTTTGCCTAAAGATGGCTCGCCCCCTATACCTCAAAACATGTAGTGAAATGTGAATATGAATGGTAGTATAGAAAGGCTAAGGCAAGAAAAAAAAAGGAATGCTCTTTTCATATTTATTTTCTTAGTTCGTAGCTTATAGGGTATACTTTGACTACTATCTTACCCGATGGTAAGTGATGATGAGGTCGAAGATGTTGTTAAGGCTTAGAATTTCTGGTTCTCAAGGACAGCTGCCAGAACACACCGTTAGGTGTTTGGCGACAAATTTTATATATTGAGGGTGGTAGCTAGCCAAACGAGTATTCGCAAAATGCCCTACCACCATGCCGTAACGATTGCCATTCTAATACAACAACCGGGACCAACTTCTTAACGTGCCCACCGAAGCACGTGCACGCTCAGTAGTAATGCCACTACCGGTCACCCATCCAAGTCATAACCGCAGTGAACGATGGTGAACTTAGTTAATCGGATAAGATCGACTGTATGAATGAATGTATGAAGCAATGGTATACCGTCATGTATTATTTGAAATCCTAGTGGTTTCAAATAATACATTACTCCGTCTATTTTCTCCGAACTTGTAGATCTATTTCTATGCATGGGCGTCTGTCTCATGAATTTTGTCCACTATATACTTGAGGTGTTAAGTTAGCGCCTAAACTTTGAATGTAGCAACTCATGCCTTTGTTTAAGTTTGTTGTTGGGACTTAGCTTGACCAAAATCATAGTAAAACCAGACAAGTAGATTGACTTCATAGAGCGGCACCAAAGGTGACTTGTACGTGTGCGTGCCATACGCACGCGCCACGGCTTGCACGCACTAAGACAAATATCTAGCATGTCCAGGGGCGCCTTCCTGCAAGGTCGGGCCAAATATAGGTCGAGCCAAGATTTGGCCGATTCAAAGGGTAGAAAACTACTGGCTAGACATAAGCTCTGACAGGTCGCCCGGAACGGGTATGATCAAAGCTTGTGTGGATTCAATTAAGCTCGTATGGAGTGCTGGAACAGCATGTATCCGCGTTTAGGCCAAAACTTGACATGGCCGAAGGCTTGCAGGTACGCACTCCAGAGTGTATTGATTTATTTATAGAGAATATAATTATCAACAATCATAAAAGTCGCGTAACAGCTACGAATGGATTTGCTATTGTACACCTATAGATATAGATATAGATAGACATAGACACCTATGTATATCTATATCTATCAATTTTGAGATATTGTCAACTTATCTCCTATCCAACCTATATCTCCAACAGGCCTTATGTTACACTACTTTTCTATTTTTGCTATGACAAAATCAATGAGAGACACTTGTCTTAGATTACTACGGCACATTAGGACTGTGCTTATACATCCTGTTGGATACAATTAACTGCACTTGTATGAAGGCCAATTCACACGAATTATAATATGATTCTATATGTTTAATATATGAACATTTTTCATAATCGTAAACAAACACGATCTTTTAACAAAGGCTTACTAAAAAAAAGACGAGGTGGACATTAGCGCCTTCTGTTATTCAGAATGCCACTGTGATCACCAAGACACTTGCCAAGCGTGGGGATTATGGCAAACACTCCCGCTAATGGGGATCTTACCGTGGACTTTATGGCTATATGCGTGTTCTTTGTGTTAGAGAATTCCAAATTTACCGACCGCGCAATAGTTGGATTAAGGTAGCTGACGCCCATCTGCGGGCTTGGTTCCTGGGTGATAGTGACGTGATATGTGTTCTGGTGCGTCGTGAGGGGTAATACCACAGGAAAGGTCCGGCAAAGCATACCCGTGGCGTTTGTGACGTCACGTCGGTTTAAACAGGAAGTTAGGCAGAATTGTCACTAGTTAAATATATTTTTTATAAATATTTTCAAGTGTTTTATTAAATAATTAATTTGATGTTTCTTAAAATACTTTTAAAATATTTTTTATTATTTTATATATAATCAATTTCAAATATAACTCCTACATATTCTTATATAAATACTTACAACACAGAAATAAGCAATACCACAGTTTATAATGAAAGGCGGAAGAGGTGGAACACAGTGTGTTCTTTAGTTGGTACTTGCTGTTGTGGGAGTAGTTGGTGCCGAGTACGACATATCCCGGCCATCTCTCCCGTGGATAAACGGGAATTTTTTAGACGGCGCAGCAGGTCCATTTCGTATCCCGCCGCGGGCTTGAGCTTCACCACATGGTGGAAGGGCATTTTGCGAATGCCCGCCTGGCTAGCGACCACCTTCAAGTAGAAAATCTGTCGCCAAACACCTAACAGTGTGTTCCGGCAGCAGTCCTTGAGAGCCAGTGAAATTACAGGCACATGAGGCTTAACAACTATGTCTCAATCTCAGGTGACGGGCGCAGTGCAATTCGTGAATTGTGACGAAGTGCATCTGTTATAGGCAGAGGTTAGTCTGCTTAACATCAGGTGGGCCTCAAGCATGTTCCTTCACAATAACATAAAAAAATAAAAAATAAAAATTCGTAATAGCATTTTTCGTACGTAAAATTGTAAAAAGATGTTGATCGTCATGTAGACTAATATATCAATTCAAAGTAACTATAACCCCATCTGCGCCATACCTAGTTAAGTCACCCTTAGTGACGTAGCTAACCAATTTAACACTCAATTTGTATAAAAAAATTCAACGACGTGCTAAGGGTTAAAATGTACAATTTACAAGGAGCCAATTTAAAAAGGTATCGGTTTCTCTGCAAGGGTTATTTGGCACCGGAATCGTGAATGATTGAGTCGTTTCAACCCTTCGATGTAAACGTTTGGAAAATTTTATATAAAAATATATAAGTAAGATGTTAAAATTGTGGGTGTTTACATTTTTCTAAACTTTTAAAGATATTCAAGTGATAGGGTACTTATGCTTTGTTTTGAATTAATAATTTTTTTATCAAAAGACAACCGAATTCATTACTAAAATACGCATGATTAAGGATAACTCAAATACTACTCGTCAGGTCTCACTCAAATTCAAATGGAACCACATGACAAGCACCAGCTTTCGAATATAAAAAAAAAACATCAAAATCGGTACACCCTGTAAATAGTTTTGAGATAAACAGAAAAAATACTAACAAATTGAGAAACGCATCCTTTAAAAAAAAAAGTAAATATATTTTGATTAAAGGTAACATTAAATTTGTCATAAATGCGATGATTATGAACCATAAAACCAATTACGACTCTGTAATATTACAACAGATTTACACATGAAATATACTTTTTCCATAATTGTTACGCTTGGCGGTTATGGAAAATCCCCCAATGCATTTATTCGTAGCCCAATGCCCTTTTTTCAATGTCCAATTTTTTTTACCTTTGTTCAATGGAAACCGTTCAAGGAAAATATGTGTTGATGATGACAAACTTTCCTTACACAAAACATGTTACAGTGACAACGTAGTCATTGCTTCGACAAAATTAGCATACCTAAAATATACATTTACTATTTGTGATTTTGTTTTATTCGGAATGGTGTATGGGAAATAAAATATTGAGACATACAAATGGATGGTAAAGAAATGTTGAGAGAACAATAATAAAACTGAATCGTAATTGATCTAACTCGCTCAGTTAAGGACTCTCGGAAGTAATAACAAATATTTTATGAAATCATTATTTTAATATTTGAGACAAACACTTAAACTTGAAAATTCCGTCTAATTTTCTTATAGAGATGAGTTCTTCCTGAGAATGCTTCGTGTAGAATCGAACCTCGTAGAAAATTCTTCTGATTTTGCTACATGGCGTTTTCTAGTATTTAGTAACATTCGCATTAAAGCTCTGTCCATGTACTTACAAAATGTCCAATAATGTTGGGTTGTCTGGAAGAGATCACTTTAAACGATAAAACCACCTATTGTTTCACTTAGTTACGTTATATCATTAGCAGTAAGTTTTTTTTTAATGCCTTTTTTATTTTATTAATATTGATGTATCAATGAAGGGTTGATTTATCTTATCATTAAATTTAGCAAATTTAGGCTCTGCATTGCGTTCAATGTAAAGTAACTCCCATGCCTACAATTTTATACGGAACAGATGCATTGCGATGATTGCAAGGCTTAATTAATGGGTAAGAGGGTCAAAGTCACGTTAGAACTAACTGCTTGTTAAAATCATGTCAAATTAGCGGAATATCGCGTCAAACTTCCATTCAGAAATTACATAACACTGATTGCATTTTCGGCCATATTCTCACTGACAAAGAGATGAGTTATTAGTCAAAATATATATTTACAGTCATAAAATACGTCTTCTGACGTTTATACGTAGGTAATAGTTGAACAATTTCCCTTACTCTTACCACGAAATAAGGGCCGAGGGAATCACCGAAGACGGATTAGCATATTCCTGTGTATCTACGAACTTGTGATAAAATTACATACTTAGATAGATAAAAGTAAAATCCCCCATATCAATGATTCCGGTAACCACAAAGATTATATGAAAGATTTAGTGAAATTAAAACACATATACATATTACAAAATCACAAATATACGATAGGAAAAATTTAAGTCATGTGCGGGATCCGCGTCCATCCACCCCTTGAGCCGGGGTATGCTCTAACCAATTGAGCTAATATGACATGACGTCATAACTCGAATCTTTCCTATCGTTCTTTTAACCATCGTATTGGGATGGAGCGACATCATCCCGCACATGGCTTAAATTTTTCCTATCGTATATTTGTGATTATGTAATGTAATCCGCATAGCAGGCGTTATTGCAAACCTAACAATATTAAAAAAAACATATACATATTGATATAGGTATCTATTGAAAATGTTAATCCTTTTTATTTCAAATTATAACACCACGAAATGGCGGTATAAGAATCCTATACATTATAAATTATAAAATTAGGCAAACATTTGTTAAAAAAACGCATTTTATATGCAACAATTTTTATCTTTAAGGGTGAACTGGCCGGCCCGTTCTCCATACAAACGTCGTAGGGTGATCACTCCTTTATTTAAAGATTTAGGTCCAAAATAAAGCACAATACCGATTGATATCATCATTATCTAGGCTTGTATGATGCCGAAATTTTAATAAAATAATTAACTTGATAATTAAGAGCCGCGAAACATTTTCATATAAAGTTTTCGAGGCTCATTACTTACAACTTAATAATATTTTTAAAATTTTGGCATCTTACAATCCTAGATAATGACGAGATCAATCGGTATTATGCTGCAATCTGGACCTTAAATCTCAAATAAGGGAGTGATCACCCTACGTCGTTTGTATGGAGAAGTGACCGGCCAGTTCAACCTTAAAATTTCAATCTATAATTTACATAACCTGCCATCTCGCTCATATACGAACTACTAATTGTAATTTACCGTTTTTGGAATTGATTTTTTTATGATTTAAAATTAAATCATGCATAAAGTTATTCGTCGGTTCGGTCACACTCGATCATAGCGCTCGTAGAGTCAACACCTCCTGAGGATGCTTCGTGTAGAAGCGAATGCGTCGAAAAGTTGTGTTTTATCAAAATATTAATTTGATGATTTCTTAAAATATTTTAAAAATATTTTTTAATATCAAAAGAAACCTTGCTTCGCTAAATAATTATTGTGTAAGATGACTTTTTTGATTACCACCTCACTTTTATCTGAAGCTAAAGATAGTCTATGATCATTGTGATAAATCAAAGGACACGATACCAAATCAATGTACCGCACTAATAAAGACTAATTAAGTTTCCCTTAGAATATAAAAAATTAATAACGATCCCTTTGTTTACCATAATATTTCAGTATGAAAAACTACATATTATGTAAATTATCTTATATTGAACAGTAAAATCTTTGACATAATATACGGAATATGAATACCTATATGATTAATTCATAGTTTGCGAAGTCCAGCACATTACATTGTCCAGTTAAGGGTAAGTTTGCAAGTATCCCAAGCATGCTTCCTTTGGCATTATGACGCGTGGTCGCGTCGGCTAGCCTTGCAAGTGTGGGGAGACTTCGCTTAAACTCTTGGCTATACGAAGTAATATATGGCTTACACCTACAAATAATAATGAAAAGAAATGTAATTCAAGCTCAAAAACAACAGAACGCAAACTATACCGCAGCAGGCGTGGCTTAAAAAGTGTACCGCGCGGTGCTGTCAGTTCGCCGCGTGGGTTCGAGTCATGCGGTTATACCGCGGGAATTTTCAACTGAATTTATCAATGTTATTCTACGTTGTTTAATTCTGAAAAAATACCATACTGAGTAGTAAAATGGAGGAGAAGCTATACGGATATAAGAAAATCGGGAATAACTTGTATAAACGAATAAATAACAATATTTTGGAAAACCATACTTGACTACCCTGGATAGTTTTATGCAACATGAATTTTACATTAAGTCAAAAATAACTTCGAAACATTGTTAGTCTGATAACATTTTATGTGAAAACAATTTCCAATATTTTTTTCGTATGCTTAATTTTTATGTCAAACATATACTACAAATGTCATAAAAAACTTTGATGAAGGTCCTCAATTCTAATTTAGTATTTGTGCTTCTAATGACATAAAAATATCCTAGAAGTAGGGCTTAGATCTGACAACTGTCGAAGTGTCAATTAATGTCGTATTTCTCAGTACTGATTTAATTTTTGGGATACAAAGGACATAAAAATTGCAAATAAATTAATCTTAGGTCTTATAGCTGTCATATGTAAGAGTAATTTCTAGGTACTTTTTATGTCATTTTAATCCAAAATATGAAATAGAAACGGAAAAATATGATATGAACTGTCATTTTGACAGCTGTCATGCTTGAAATTTGTTTCTCGATAACTATAATGTCATTTGTACCTAAAACATAAAAATAAAACAGATAAATACTACATCAACTGCCACGTTGATAGTTGTCACACCTATGGCTGCGGTGTTGTTAGTTGCAATAGGTATATATAATCTATCTACTAAATTTGGTACTATGGAATACTAGAATAATGGTTCTGGGCATGCTGGGCACGCTGCCAACTGGTAGAGAGCTGGTGTGTTTAGACTGCCTGCAAGTCTGAAATGGCAGCTAGGTTGACTTAATGCTTTCGTTGTAGTAGCCTAAAGAATTTACAATAGTTTGCAGCGTTTTATTAAAATACATAGCGCCAAAAAAAACTTGATGTACTTATTAATCTAACAAACGCTATAAGTTTTTTTTTTAAATCTAATTTAATTCTAAGTAATCAATATTAAGTTGAATTAAAAAATATACTTGAAATCTCTTTTTTTTCTCAGCGCATTATATATACCGACTTTTAAATTATAGAATGTTATTTCCAAGAAAGTAATTCCAATCTTCTGAAATAAAGTGCATTAAAAACCTAAAATATTTTATTGAAAAAACCTGTAATAGAAAATGAATACGTAAACAAGCTTACATATTGTGGCATAACGCAATCCACGCGTATCTAAAGCTGGGATCGCACTACAGAATTGCGTCGCGACCGTGTATCTGGGGGCCAACCTCTTATAGTAATAGTAACTTAATCTTACTGCTAAATTTTAAACCTCCACGGTCATTAGGCAAGCTTACAATCGGTAATTGAATCGCTTAGCGTTTTGATGACGTCAAAACAAATTGTTCACTCTATTCGCGAACCCTGACGTTACAAATATTACTGTTACAACCATAAATCCGTCATGTTTATCCATATTTAAAAAGTTACTTTCTAGCTGCGGATTTAAACTTATATACCTATTTTACGATAAAAATGGGTTTAATCAACGTGTAAATTACGTATCATGTGTTTATTTCTATTATACTTTAAAATAAATGCAGTCGCTTAAAAAGCTACAGACAGTTGTTGTGCAGTAACAATAAAATGTCGTAAAACTACGGTAAAACCGTTCCATAACATCGTAGTTCGTCGTAAGGAGAGAGAGTGCAAGCGGGATAACGCTATATTATAAATCATCTTGTATCTTGCTTGCACATCCGTGATACATATTTCATTCGTTCTTTAAGTAGGATCAAACCAATATTGATTGACGCGATTGTTGGTCGGTGATAGTTCGTCACTGCGAAAGATTATTTTAAGCATGAAACAAAACGCTCCTTTTTTATGATGGTTTCGTAATAGGTGGGAGTTGGCCCCCTGAGCAACTGTCACTACCTAATATGCATTAACAGAGGTGCAGAGCATAGTTGCAGCGAAGTGGCGCGACTTTTTCGTTCACAATAGCAATACGGCGTAGCAGAACGGTTCTTCCAACTAATGGCAAAAATTTGAAATGGATGAAATCGTCGAAGTAAAATTAATCGTGGTGTCTTGCAAAGAGGTATATAGAGTATAATATATAGCTGAACAATTAATAAGTAATAATAACAAATATTTTAGGAAAACCTCAATTGAGTTATTTAATAAAACACAACTAAAAAATCTTTATAAAAATTATATATATCTAGTGACAATTCCGTCTAATTTCCTGTTAAGACGACGTGACGTTCCAAATGCAACGCAGCCAAACCGGAAGATTATTCGACGCGTTTCGATTCTAAACGAAACATCCTCAGGAGGTCTTGACTCTACGAGCGAAAGATCGAGACAAAATTAATAAGTTTTATATTTGGGTGCAAGATATAACAAAATGCTTGTTCGAAAAAAACTCTTTTGTATGACTCTTCAGAGATAATAATCGATTTCACACAGATTTTAAAACGTAAAATGAGGTCTTATGGATTGTTGAAACTTAGGTGGAATGTGAAATGTCTGAACAATTTACTGCACCGCGTCTCTCCGGTGCCGAAAGGCGTGGCGCAGGCGTGTCGCAGAGTTGCCTTCGGAGACATCTCTGTAGCACTGCGCCGTGCCTCTCCGAAGCCACATCACTATAGTGCGGTTTATGCCATTTATAAATCCTTACAAATTATGTTTCCCGAGCCGCGCCGTTTCGCTGCCGCGTTGTGCCGCAGTAGTGCAGTTTGGCCTTAGGCAATGACGGCGGTGACAACATCACCTTGACGCGACCAATCAGATGCGATCATTTCTAAGCGCCAAATCAATTAACCAATCCAATTGAATTTGGAAAATTGTGCGTGTTTTGTTACTTGTGAACATGATGAGGCCGAAATCAAAGCGGTCACTGTATCAGAGTTATACTTCTTTACTTTATTTATTCGTAGGCTTACACATTCAAAATCTGCTTGAATCTACTAAGATTGTAAAGAGAGGGTAGAAATAATTTATTTACACAATTAAATCAGGAATAAGCGCAAATGTAGCATGCCAAGTCTGATGGTATGAGATGATGTGGTCGAATATGTTGTTCAGCCTATTCTAGAATTACTGGCTCTCAAGAACACCTGCCGGAATACACCGTTAGGTGCTTGGCGATAGATTTTCTACTTGAGGAATGTAGCTAGACAGGCGAGCATTCGCAAAATGCCTTACCTCTATGCTATAACGATAACAACTGAGACCGACAGCTAAACGTGCCTTCCCAAGCATGGAAACGATCAATATCAAGCATTTTGCATGACAGAAGGGCATTTTGCGAATGCCCGGCTGACTAGCGACCACCCTCAAGTAGAAAATCTGCCGCCAAGCACCTTACGGTGTGTTCCTGCAGCAGTCCTTGAGAGCCCGTGAAATTACAGACACATGAGACTTAACAAATATGTCTCAAATTGACGGGCGCAGTGCAATTCGTGACTTGTGATGAAATGCATCTGTTATAGGCAGAGGCTAGTCCACCTAAGATCAGGTTGGCCTCGTGATTGTTCCGTCACAATAACATAAAAAAAAGTACTTACCAGTAACGCTCCCAACCTCGGAAACGCTCAATACCAAATACCTACCAGTAACGCTCAACCATCCAGGAAATGACCGCAGCGGACATTGCTTAACCAAGTCGAGTAGGTACCTATTTGAAACGTTCGATCGATAAGTCAAAATATTTCTGATTTCAGTGTATATCAACCCGTCACGAACCTACCGAAACACGAGCACTCAGTAAGAGAAAAATAGGGATATAATCCACCACACAGGTCCAGTACGGCAAACTTTACAGGCTTTTTTAAAGGGCCATGATGTGGTAGGTCCCTTTGGCAGAGTCGGTCTTTGTGGGTACCTGCTCAGACTCAGACATTCTGCCTCGTTCAGAAATTTGCAAATAGTCCTAAATACAGCACATATAAGATAAGAAGGATATCAATATATCCTCCCGTGCCCTTGGGGTGCCGGGCTGTCCGTGTGGGGCTGGGCTAGAATGTCACCCCCCTATCACTTCCCGTGGGTGTCGTAAGAGATAGCGACCAAAGGTAAAATACCTGAAAGAAGGCACTGATATTTTTTACAGCAGTCCCCAATATGCCTGCCAAGCGTGGAGATTATGGAAAAACCCCCTCTTGATGGGGGAGGTTGTGTTCAGCAGTGGACAATCTGGCTGATATAGTATTTATATATTAGTACTACTACAGGGAATCGATAACTGAATGTACTCCAATCATGTATAATTTCCAAATACTTACACGAAATCAGTACATACTTATTACCTGATCTGTGACAATTTGGCTTTGAGATTGGTGAAATGTTGAAATGTGAAATAGTGGTAAGTAATTTCTCATGCCCGCATGGCAAGCTACCACCCTTAAGTTTTTGAGGCAGTGATGGCTCAGTGGCATTGCATATGGACTGTCGCGCACCAGGTCTATGGTTCGAATTCCACCGCGGGCTTGAGCTTCACCGCAAGGTGGAAAGGCATTTGCGAACGCCTTGCTATCGAATCACCCTCAACTAGAAAACCTGTCGCCTAACGGTGTGTTCCGGCAGCTGTCCTTGACAGCCAGTAATTCTAGGTTAAGCCGGTTACACCTTTGACCACATCATCGCTTACCATCAGATGAGATTATGGTCAAAGGCAATAAAAAATAATAAATGAGTAATAAATTTGTTACCGAGCACTTAACCCCTGCGCATCGTAGAAAATTATAACAACAGAAATAACAATAGAAATGGATAATGAATAGATTCAGGCATTACTTTGCGGATATCCATATTTAATATATACAATTATTTTAAAATATTTGAAGTAAACATCAAATTAATAATTAAAAATAAAAAACTTAAAAGAGCACGATCGAGAATGATTCTCGATCGTGCGCTTTTAAGTAGCTGTTTTAGTTTTCGTAGAGTCAAGACCTCCTGAAGATGCTTCGTGTAGAAGCGAAACGCGTCGAAAATTCTTCCGGTTTGGCTGCGTGGCGTTTGTGACGACACGTTGGCTTAACAGGAAAATTAGGCGGAATTGTCACTAGATATATTTTTTAAGTGTTCTATTAAAATATTAATTTGATATTTCCTTAAAATATTTTAAATATATTTGTATATATTAATAGAAATTGATGATACGAGTACCGTCCACTGCGGATGCCAAAAAGTCAATGATGTTCTTGAAAGCCATTTCCTTTAACCACCTTCGACCTCATCACCACTTACCAGCAACTGAGATTGGTCAAAGGCCTATAGGAGCTAAACAATAATGAAATTCAATAGATACTTATACTGTCAAAATAGTAATATTATTTTAAATAATACATAACCGTTTTATCTTCCCCAAATCTGTAGGACATAATGAAAAGATAAGATATTTTCGTAATCAATATAAAATGTGGCGTAACATAAATATCGTAATCGGAGCCATTAGGCTTTCACCAAATCTGCACAGTTTCATAACTTTGGCAGATGATGCAAAAATACTATTTATTTCATTCAAGACAACTATCCTAACAATATTTTTAATATTGTTATGTTTGCAATAACGCCTGCTATGCGGATCACATTACAAAATTGCAAATTTACGAGAAGAAAAATTTAAGTCATGTGCGGGATTCGAACCCGCGTCCATCCACCCCTTTAGCCGGGGTATGCTCTAACCAATTGAGCCAACACGACATGAGTCATAACTCAAATTTTTCCTAGCGTTCTTTAACCATCGTATAAAAGATTTTCTTCTCGTATATTTGTAATATCCTACCAAAATCTTCTTTACCCTTCAGGTGATGTGAGTACCAAACATTTTTTTACCTAAAAAATGGAACCGACTTCAACACAAAAGTGTAAAATAACAACTTGAAGTCGGTACCATGATAGTTCAAAAGTACCTATTTTCAAAATATTGTGCGCATGGAACCACTTCGAAGTTATTTCACACTCTTGAGTTGAAGTCAGTTCCATTTTTAGATTAGATTTTTTTACGTTTATATACGAGTTATACACTCAGATTTTCACTTTAGTTGTGAGAAACTGCAAAAATTTATAACTAATTATGGCTTATTTAATGGAATGGCTTTGCAGAGTGATTTTCCTGGTCCTTTTTATTCTGTAACTGCGGTTCATATTTTATACAGAAATATTTATATGCCGATTCATCCAGTTTTTGGCAGCATATTCTCTTTCTTTTCTCCTCAAGTATGAAGAGTTATTTCGTTTAGATTTTGTTTTTATTTGTGTGATTTTTAGTTTGAAGTAAAATCTGGCATATAAAATTTTGTGGGGTTTATCATAATTCCCATGCATGGCAGGCGTCTTGGGGATCTCAGGGCAAGCAGGTCTTCAGAAGGCGCTGCTGCCCATCTTCTGGTATTTACCCCTTCGTTGCGTCTTAAGACTCCATAGGAAGTTTAGGAGGGGTGCAATTATGCTTCGGCACCCCACGTAGAGTTTAGCAGTCGCTTCTTCGAATATGGTTAAAATAAATATTTATATAGTGCAGTTACTTACATGAAATTATAAAACATCAAGTAGTAATCATATCGCATACTTAATATTACTCATCTTCGGTAATATCCCTGATAAAAATGAACGAGCACCAAATTGCACCGGATACAACTTTGTCACTATAATAATCATGATTGTTTCATTGTTACGTCAATAACTTAAGGTATAAAGTTAATGTGATAAAGTAATTACGATGGTTATTTAAAGCGAATACAGGTCTATATCAATACTATTTGCAGCATTGACAATTCAGTCTCGATACGAATATCCTGTAAAGTGAACGTATTTTTACTTAATAATACAAAAAGAACATACAATATAATGAGCAAAGAAGAACGACTACGGAAGCTTCAGAAAGTTCTTCATCGGTATTGTAATAATTATTACGAAATTTAGTTGTTTCAGTTTAATTTTAAAGACTTGTTCAATTACTTGAATCACAATGGATCAAGATTCGGGACTTCCTAGTAGAAAAAAGATGCCAAGTAAGTATATATATATATATCGTATTGTGAATTTATACCCAATCATCACTCATTTGGCCTGTCTGATGTGAGTCTGCAATGACTTATAGGTTGTTGACAGCATCTACAAAATGTTTTTATTGTAGATGCTGTAGTGTTGTTTATACTGTATCAGCCGTATTATCCACTGCTGAACACAGCCTCCCCATTAAGGGGGATTTGCCATAATGTCCACGCTTGGCAGGCGGCTTGGAAATCGTAGTTTAAGATATCAGTTCCTTAAAAGGCACCGCTGCCCACCTTCCGGTATTTTACCTTTAGTCGCCTCTTACGACACCCACAGTTAGCAACGAGGGGAGGGGTGACATTCTAACCCGACACCCCACGGGCTCCGGCACCCCACGGCCTTACGGGCCTTACTGTCTCCAAATACCCAGTTTGTTACCGCAGAGAGTACGAATGTGAAAAAATCTATATATTTTTTTTTAACTAGGCTTTCATACCAGCGCACTCAATGCAACGTTAATCGCTCCGTCCAAAATGCTAGGATAAATAGTATGTTTGAAATGGATTTGGATTTCCAAATTTCATCTCCAGGTCCAGGAGACTAATCTAGAATGACAATTCTAAGCTAGCCTGAACAACATCTTCGACCACATCATCACTCACCATCAGGTGAGATAGTGGTCAAAGGCTAACCTACGAAGCATAAAAAATGGGAACTTTATATTTTTTTTCTGTCGTTTTCGGTTGGAATCGTATGATTTAAACCTTTCAACTACACCGATACACATATGAGTGGTTTTGGCTCTATCTATAGACAAATGATGTGTTGAAAACGTAATCAATGATCTGACAATTCTAAATATTTCTCTCAAACTTTTAAATACATTGTGTGTAAGTAGATCGCTTTTTACGTCAGGTCTGTTTCATTGCAAGTTTTTATTTCCTAAAAATGCATATACCCTATACATTTTAACATAGCAATACACAGTAATACATCTTAGGAACTTTTTTTTATACCGGCGGTATGCCTTTATTAACAAAATACTACGAACTATATACAACACTACAGCTACTACAAAAAAAACATTTGGACTCATAGGCAGTCCAAAAATGCTCTAGCCCACTACCAGTTGGAACACAATATTACCTGGTATGCGGTTAAATGAGTTCCGGCAAATTTTTGTGGTGCAAGCCACCGCAAAGTTATATAGAATATATAGTAATATACTTTTTACGTATTGATATACTGTACAGCCAGATAGTCCACTGCTGAACACAGCCTCCCCTATTACAGGTGTATTTACCATAATACCCCCGCTTGGCAGGCGACTTGGGGTCGCAGTGTAAGATGTCAGTTTTTTAGAAGGCGCTGCTGCCCACCTTTCAGAATTTTTCCCTTAGTCGCCCCTTACGACACCCACGGGAAGATATGGGGGGTGCAATTCTAACCCGGCACCCCCCTGCACCCCACGCATTGATATACTTTATCGATATTAAATTAAATATTATTTAAATTTACGAAAAACATAGGTAGAGTCTGTTTATAGAGCGAGTAGACTTGGAATTTGACTTTGATTACGACGGATTTTAACATGTGAAATAAACAAGTTAGTTTAAAAAAAAAGAATGAATATAATATTTTTTTGCCGAAATCGAGCCGGTATATATTATTTTTTAATTGCTGATATGCTAGCCTTTGACTATCTCATCGGATGGTAAGTGATGATGTGGTCGAAGATGTTGTCTAATTACTGGCTCTCAAGGACAGCTACCGGAACACACCATTAGGTGCTTGGCGACAGTTTTTCCACTTGAGGGGTGGTAGTTAGCCAGGCAGGCATTCGCAAAATATCCTACCACCATGCTGTAACGACTGCCATTGTAAGATGGCAACCGGGACCGACGGCTTTACGTGCCCTCCGAAGCACGGAAGCGCTCAGTAGTAATGTCACTAGCGGTCACCCATCCAACTCCTAACCGCGATGGGCGTTGCGTAACTTAGCTGATCGATTAAGAACGGCTTAGCAAACTTCGCTTTTTTTTTTTTTTTATTGTGACGGAACAAGCCGAGGCCCACCTGATGTTAAGTGGACTAACCTCTGCCTATAACAGTTGCAATTCATGACAACTCACGGTTTGCACTGCGCCCGTCACATTGAGTCATAGTTGTTAAGTCTCATTGTGCCTGTAATTTCACTGGCTCTCAAGGACTACTGCCGGAACACACCTTTCGGTGCTTGGCGACAGACTTTCTACTTGAGGGTGGTCGCTAGCCAGGCGGGCGTTCGCAAAATGCCCTTCCACCATGCGGTGAAGCTCAAGCTCTGGGCGGGATTCGAACCATGGACCTGCTGCGCGGCAGTCCATAGTCGCTACGGGCGCTTCGAAAAATTTTACTTAGCATCTATTATATGGGTAGTGGTATATCTCTTAAAATTTTCCTGTCACCAGAATGGGCTGGTAGAGTCTACGTAGTGATCAATCTATTAACGTACCTAGTATCTACCATTTGGTTTGTGGTCAGACTCCAATACCGTGGGAAACAATACCTAACTGCCATGTGCGGGATTTGAACCCACGTCCATCCACCCCTTTAGCACAGTGTGTTCCGGCAGCAGTCCTTGAAAGCCAGTAAAGTAAGCGCTCGTAGCGAAGTTTGCTAAGCTGTTCTTAATCGATCAGCAAAGTTAAGCAACATCCACCGCGGTTATGAGTTGGATGGGTGACCGCTATTGACATTACTACTGAGCACTTCCGTGCTTCGGAGGGCACGTTAAGCCATCGGTCCCGTTGTCTTAAGATGCAGTCGTTATAGGATAGTGATAGGGCATTTTGCGAATGTCCGTCTGGCTAGCTACCACCCTAAACTAGAAAATCTGTCGCCAAGCACCTAACGGTGTGTTCCGGCAGCTGTCCTTGAGAGCCAGTACTTCTAGGTTAGCCTGAACAACATCTTCGACCACATCATCACTTACCATCAGGTGAGATAGTGGTCAAAGGCTAACCTATCAGGCATAAAAAAAAAATAGTATCGTAAAAAAAATTAGATTCAAATTAGTTCGTAGATAAACTTTTTGACATAGATTAAAGTATTGGTGATGGTCATCACAACTGTACGATTGGCACCAATAAATACCTAAATGTTTCCAGTATTATGGGTCTGATATCATAGGAGACGTTTTCTTTATCATCTAAAAAGATTGGGCCTTTCACAAATAAAATGTAAGTATAAACTTTACCGTTTTTCTTTCCAGTTCTCTTTAACAAAGCGACACCGTTCCAGCCAGCTTCGAATCTGCTTCCACCCGATGACTGTCCATTACCCACGCCTCCTGTGATCCCCTCAGGAGAGTCAGGGTCAGAAGTAGGAGGAATAGGAGCCATATTAATAGCTTCTTCTATCGGGTCACGTGAACGATATGCTATACCTCAGTCTAATCCGATATATAAGAAAATGGATTCTTCTGAGTATAAAAAAATTGCTTAGTTCTAACATATGTAAATTTAAGTACTAAGGTATATTTACTTAAAAAACTATCGCGAGTTTTGTCCATAATAAATAAATAGGTACCCGGCAAAGATTCGGATAGATTCCGACCAGTTTCGGGCTTATTGTAGCCCTTCGTCCCAAGGGCTAGAATAAGCCCGAAACTGGCCGGAACCTATCCGGTAAATATAACGCGAGTCCCAGCCGGGTACCTCTTTATTTATACTTAGGTATATACAGTAGAACCTCTATAAGTCGAACATCAAGGGAGACGCCAAAAAATTCGAGTTATAGAGTTTTCAACTTATGAAGGATTTCGACTTAGGCGGATTTTGATTCGACATAAAGAGTTTGAGGTTTATTCTTATAATTTTTGAGTAAGAGAGGTAAAATAAATAAAAATTCAACTTGCAGAGGTGACAAACATATTTTAATTTATTATAAATCAACATTATTTTAAATCATTTTAAAATAAAAAATATGGCATTAAAAAAAGTCAGTACATATATATATAAATAGAACATATCATGACGCTTCTATACCATGAAGGGATAGAGTTTGTGTTTCGTTATCATATGGGAAGAGTCTTTGCCATTACTGTGCAAAAACGTAATTGGTCACGCTATTTTCTTTTAGACTTAAGTATGATAAAAATAAAATAGCTGTATATGCTTATATAGTATTTTTTTATTATATAGGGAGTCAGGATCTGAAATAGTAGAAAGAGAGTAATAAAAGAAAGTAAATATATATTCACATGAAACACAAATTAAACATCAGAAGAACAATGCAGAACAAGAAATAATATCATGCTAAAATATGTCTTAATTCGAGCATTGTAAGCATATTTTTGCTAGTCAGTGACGCAATAATCAGCGATGCTGTTACCTAACACTCAGGGAGAGAAAGATGATTTAATTAATATGTTAGTTACTATATTTTTTATTCTACAACTTATTGAAATCAAATAATAAATATTTATTAATATCATACATAAATATATATTTTGTGAAATTCCTGCCAATTTTCTTGTCCTATGAAGATGCTTCGAGAAGAAATTGAGAAACGTCGAAAATGATCCCGGATGTGTCCTTAAAACGTCAAATTTCTGACGTGATGTTAGTTTAGCAAGAACAAGCAGGACGTTTCGGCAGATATATCAACAATATATATGTACCTATAATATTTAATATATGTTAATAATGTATATGAATTAGGCCTGATTTTATAAATTATCTTTAATATTTGATAATGCTAAGCACTTCTAGGGTACCATGAGCGGTGGTCTTTCACTGTAATGGTGCACTTTCTGAGAAACTGATATCTCACACTGCGATCCTCAAGTCGCCTGCCAAGTGTGGGGACTATGGCAATCCCTTGAGGTTGTGTTCAGCAGTGGACTATCCGGCTGATACAGTAACAGGTGCAATTATATCAATAAGGACCGACAACGCTATTGAAAATAAGCGCGACTAGTAGAAACAAAACTCTGCTCAACTATCTGACTGAATCCAAAAGCATACATTTTGTATTTCAAGATGGTAAAATACAAACTAGACCTTGAATTACTGAACAAAGTTCAAATTTGAATCGAGTATAACTTTTGTTTCTCGAATTTACTATGTATAATATAAAGTAATTAAACAACTTTAAATCATATATTTGTGATTTTGTAATGTAATCCGCATAGCAGGCGATATTGCAAGCCCAACAATATTAAAATTATAAGGTTGCGTCATTATTTACAAGTATAAAACCAATTGCAAAATTGGCTTTGTTTGTAGTACAACGCAAGTGTTACTATAGATGTCGCTCCATCCCAATACTATGGTTAAAGAACGATAGGAAAGATTTGAGTTATAACGTCATGTCATGTTAGCTCAATTGGTTAGAGCATACCCCGGCTCAAGGGGTGGATGGACGCGGGTTCGAATCCCGCACATGACTTAAAATTTTTCCTTTCGTATATTTGTGATTTTGTAATATAATCCGCATAGCAGGCATTATTGCAAACCTAACAATATTAGTATTTGTGATTTTGTAACTTTAAACGGTTTAAATCGCGTAAATTTATCATTATTTTTATCAATAAACAAAAAGAACTTAGTTATATTGATTGTGGTTTGTAAGACGGACGCTGAAATTCGAACTAAATGAAATATTGATAAAGTGAGAACAAGTGTCTACTGTAAAATTAAAACCTAGCATTATGTATAATAAGATGTGTTTTTTAATGTAATAATAAGTAAATATGAATGCTTTTTAATACAAATCCATAATTGATTAAACCTAACCTATCCCATTTCTTTCCTAAAGAACACAGTATAGGTACAACACTATACCTGATCCATCTGTGATGCTATCAACGGATTTAGGACCCAGAATGTGATATAAAATATCAAAAATGCATCACCATTTTATGTGTTATATATACTTGCGATCTAACACCTATTTCTGGGTAATTTGATAAATCGCAACCTTAACATGTTAGGTATAGGTACAAATACTTCATCGATTTGTAACTTTAAGGGCTTCACAGTCATCGATTTAGCCTATCCATCGATTAAAGCTTGAAACGCGCTGCATGTTAACTGTCATTTTTATCATTCAGTTATTTTATGTTCTGGGTAGTTTAACCAAAACTTACTCGAACATTCTGAAATAGGCTTTTAGTATTTAAATTTAATTTTTAAGAGGAACTTGGGTTTAGTAGATGGGAGACAGTTTCAAATTACCTTAGACAGTACCAGCTAGTATAAAATAATTCACACACAAAGGCGCGCCCTACCACAATTAGTTATTACCTACTTCAAAAAAAGGAGGATGTACTCAATTCATCAGTATGTTTATTTTTTTATGTTTGTTACCTCAAAACTTTTGACTGGGTGAACCGAGTTTATTGATTTTTTATTTGAAAGCTGATGCTTGCCGTATGGTCCTATTTAAATTTCATCAAACTCAGTCCAGCTTTTTTTGAGTTACACTCCAATAAATGGATAGTATTTTCCTATCAAGATGATATAGTCATTGACAGTGAATGACAATCGATCCCATAAGTAGCAAGGGTCACTAAAAAGGTTAAAAATTTTTTTTTACAAAAAATGGTCCCGACTACAGCTTTCAAAAGTGTGAAATAACTTGTCGAAGTCGGTACCATGCGCACAATATTGTCAATAACTGTAAATTAGACCATATACCATAAAAATAACGTTATTGTAAATAATGTATAGTTTGTAATGTACTATATGATTTTTATAAAATAAATATTTGTATTTGTATTTTATAATAGGTACTTTTGAACCATCATGGTGCACATATGTACGTGTAGGCCTCGTCTGTACACGCCGTCTCAGTGTGAGTGTATGGACTAATGGTACATACAACCAAACAATATAATGTTAAATATGATATATATATATATATATTAAATATAAGCATTACAATTCAACGGGACAATGCTGCCAACATGCTGGGCACGCTACCATCTGGTAGTGGGCTGGAGCATTAGGACTGCCTGTGAGTCTGCAATTACTTATAGGGGTCTAAATGATTTTATTGTAGTAGCTGTAGTGTTGTATATAGTTCGTAGTATTATGTTAATAAAGGAATACCGCAGGTAAAAAAAAAATATCACCTGGGTAGACAGTAGTAGTTGCACCTAACTACACTGATCACAATATGGAGGGGCGCGTCTTCGTGAGTGAAAAGGTCTGTAATGCAGTATACGAGTACATGTTCCTCATTTCATTAAAAAAAAACCTTAAACTTTCCACTTCCAGGGTTTGAGAATGCAGAGGAGAATGACTAAACCAATGATATTAAAATCCAAGATTTTATATTCATAATTGGCGGTAAGTATTCTAAATGTGCAATCTAGCACCTGCAGTTTATTAAAATCACAACATATGAGCTATCATGATGATAGGTCATAGTTAAAATTACCCGTGGGGTGCCGGGCTAGAATGTCACCTCCTCATCTCTACCCGTGGGTGTCGTAAAAGGCGACTAAGGGTAACACACCAGAAGGTGGGCAGTAGCGCTATCTGTGGAACTGACATCTCACACTGCGATCCCCAAGACGCCTGCCAAGCGTAGGGATTATGCCAAACCCCCCATAATGAGGGATGCTGTGTTCAGCAGTGGACGATTTGGCTAATACAATACAGTACAGTTCAAGAGCGCTTTTTTTTCTAATAATTAGACTGTCGTAGAGTAATAGAGCGATACCAAATGCAAAACCAAACGGGGGAGGCTTTTGTTCAACATACACAACATAGTGGATGTTGTGATGATAATGATAATTGATATATTTTTATTGTTTTCTTAAAGAATAATGCTACATTTTCTTAAAATAGTTTTTCACTTATCATGCCCGTAAAGTTCTTGTTTATGCCCGGTGTAAGCGGACCAAAAGTCTGTTTTTTAAGCACAAGTGCACATAAATATATTTACATATATATATATATTATTTTTAATTTGTTTAAATAGGTTCAGAATGTTATATGTTATATGGTCCCTTAGGTCAAGGGTATTATTATAGAGCCAGATTATTTTTCGAAACACTGACACTCAAAATAGAACATTAATCAAATATAGTTTTCATTTTCAATCATATATACAACTAATAATAATATTGTTTTGATAACCTCGCAAATTAAGTGAAAATCTGAGTGTATAACTCATGACAAAAACCCATAATAGCACTCGCCTTTGGCTCAAGCTGTTAAACGTTTCTTCTAAAATGACTTATTTTACGCATTCGTTGTACAGTCTACTATTTATAATTAATTATGAACTTCCGCAAAATAACGTCTGAATTTAATGACTTATTTTAAAGATCATAGTAAGTTTTTGCCCCAAAACACAATATCGGAAACTATTTCTATAACAAAATTATCTGAATGTTGGCAGCATTCTTCTGCCACTTACTCTCAGTGAAGATACTCTTCTTTGATGCTATGGTACCTACATACTTACTTATGTATGTATTTATATGGATTGACCACAGACAATCAATTGCTCCACCATTACCAAATGATGTTCCGTCCTTATCCATCGCATTGAAATTGCAATTATCTGCCTTGTTTCCGCAAATTTATCATGAAAAAAGACGTCAGTGACCTCAATATGGCAAAGTCAGTTCACTTGAATAACGTTGTAAGATTCATTCAAGTGAGGTTTAGCAAATTTGATCTTTATAGCTATGTAGTTAAAGGCGAGTTTAATATGTTATCAGTATTAGTTACTATACCGTACTGAGTAGTTTCTTGCTAAATGGCCAGTTGCTAACCGGTCGCTCAATCGAACACTGCTCTAAACTTTTTAAATAAAATTACTAGTTATTTTTATAATTTTCTTTCGTCGGAGTTTTGTGTTGTCAACCAGTGTTTTTATTCATAACTTTATTTATAATTCAATTTGAATTTCTGTTCCTGTGCTTGTTATTTTAGGTAAGTGTTCAATTGTTTCTGTGATTTAATTAAATATTTTGCTTATAAATATTAATAAGAACAAAGAGGCTACATTTATTGTTATGGTGGGTTTTCAAATAAAGCTGCGTGGGAGACTAATTTGGGCTACTGCCATATCCTTTCTTAACATCTGTTTGGTAGAGAGAGTTGATGATTCAGTGAGTAATTTTTGTTCTCGATTCGGAATAAACGTGTTTTCTTTTTGTAAATGAATTCCAAACCAGAGCGAAGCAGTGCATTATCACTGCTTGGTATTTACTGGGCTTTATTTTAATTATGTACTTACATTTTAAATAAACTTAAGAATGTTTGAAGTCACAATAGAATATACGTAATTTTTTTTTATTCACCTATAGAATCTTTTGATGAGGACAGTATTTCAAAATCTTTAATAGATAATTCAACTTTGTTTTGGGTGAACTGGCCGGTCATTTCTCCATACAAACGTAGTAGGGTGATCACTCCCTTATTTGAGGATTTAGGTCCAAAACAAAGCATAATACCGATTGATCTCGTCATTATCTAGGCTTGTATGTTGCCGAAATTTTAATTTAATAATTAACTTCAGAATTATTAGCCTCGAAACATTTTCATATAAAGTTTTGGAGGCTCATAACTTACAACTCAATTATCTTTATAATTTTTGGCATTATAAAAGCCTAGATAATGACGATATCAATCGGTATTATACTTAAATCTGGACTTAAAATCTCAAATAAAGGAGTCATCACCCTACGACGTTTGTATGGAGAAGTGACCAGCCAGTTCAACCTTAATTCTGATGGGTAAGACTTGAGCAAATATCTCATCTGTTGGTATGTGATTATGTGGTTGAAGTTGTTGAGTAAGATTAACCTAGATTGGGAACTGGAAACCTTATAACGAACGGTCTTTACATTTTGAATTTGCAAATGCAAATATGTAATTAGCAATCAAAAATATAAAAAAAGTATTTTGAGACATCATTAAATTGATTATTTCATACATAAATTAAAAAAAGTATAATATCCAATTATAATGACGATTCCGCCAAATTTTCCTGCTAAGACGTGACGTCATAGACACTACGTAACATAACGGGAACTTCGACGCGTTTCACTTCTTTACGAAGAATAAAATCAGGTATTGACTACTCGAGTGGTCGGTCGAAAAATGTGAATATGTATAAAGCCAGCTCTAATAGTAGTAGAGACCCACAAAGCTCCAAATATATGTTTGAGGTATATATAGGTATACTTTTGCACATTTCATTTACCAACACTACTTAATAATTTAAGCCCAGGGTGAAGACCCTTAGGTGAGAATTGCCAAATATGCTATACTTACCTAGACTTTTACATTGTGTGTTAAATTGAACTAATGGTTATGTAAGCCATCTCTTCTAAAGGTAAAACGGATGGATACCGTAGACATGAGGGCTCAGTTTCCTCTAAAGAACATAAAAAAGCATTAAATATTTTTTCATAAATAGATGTAAGTATACATGAATTTAAAAATGTGTATCTGGTGCATAAGTATAATCAGAATAGAAAAGAAAATTACAAACTATCATTTGTAATGGATTCAATGATAACAATTAGGATAGAAAAGATTACATAAGATAATGTATGATCAGAAGATGCTTGAAAATAACCCCAGTGACAGAAAAGTTAAGCTCAAAGAGTACGCTTTGTGTATGGCATACCCCGACTATATATGACTAAAATAGCTGTTAAAATAATTGCCTTCAGATAGTCTTGTGATTTAAGCATAGAGTGGTGATATTTCCCAGTATAATAATTTTAAAGTTTATATAATAAGTTTAAGTGCTAAATGTTTAAGATTTATGTATTATGTGTAACATTACCTAGTTACTTAAAAAATATTCTATTATATTCTAAAAGAGTTTGAAGTCTACAATATAAGTAGTTCTTAAGGGCATAGGGAAGACAAAAGAAGGTAGGGATGGATTGCGTAGAATGATAAGGCATGCTGAAATGCAGGCCAACAGAGCAGAGCAGTACAAGCAGAGTAGATTTTGTAAGAGATAAACAAGCAAAGAGCCTGCGTATTCTGCAGGCACAGAAGTTAAGTAGGTACTCGTTACTCCTATGCTTGCGTGGATCTGTATGTGCCAGTTAGCTAGTTACATTGCAGTGTAACCAAGCCTGGTTCACTCCGTACTTTAGGTATAAAGCTACAGGTACATCGGCGTATCCGTCCGGACGGGCTTATTCTACGGTGCGTCCCGCGTCAGAAGAGGTCAGAGCTATGCGTAGCTATGCGATAGAAAGAGATATTAGAGAGATATTTTAGAAGCGCTCGTAGCGAAGTCTACTTAGTTGTTCTCAACCGATCAGCAAAGTTAAGCAACGTCGCGCGTGGTCATGAGTTGGATGGGTGACCGCTAGTGACATTACTACTGAGCGTTTCCGTGCTTCGGAGCACGTTAAGCCGTCGGTCCCGGTTGTCGTATTAGAATGGCAGTCGTTATAGCTTATATGTTGGTATATGTTGGTAGGGCATTTTGCGAATGCCCGCCTGGCTAGCTACCAATCAAGTAGAAAATCTGTCGCCAAGCACCTAACGGTGAGATCCGGCAGCTGTCCTTGAGAGCCAGTACTTCTAGGTTAGCCTGAACAACATCTTCGACATCATCATCAGTTACCATCAGGTGAGATAGTGGTCAAAGGCTAACATATCAGGCATAAATAAATAATGATACGCTTTTTAGGTGAATATATTAGAAACTCTGCGCTTTGCAAACTGAAGTGCACTTTTAATATTGTTAAGTTTACAATAACGCCTGCTATACGGATTACATTACAAAATCACAAATATATGCTAGAAAAAATTTAAGTCATGTGCGGGATTCGAACCCGCTCCATCCTAATACGATGGTTAAAGAACGATAGGAAAGATTTGAGTTATTACGTCATGTCAAGTTAGCTCAATTGGTTAGAGCATACTCCGGCTCAAGGTGTGGATGGACGCGGGTTCGAATCCCGCACATGACTTAAACTTTTCCTATCATATATTTGTGATTTTGTAATGAAGTGCACTTTATTAGCCACCCTTGGCCTCACGATAAATATTGCACTTATATTACACTATATGGATATATATTATATCAAATATTGGCCCTCTTGATGTATATTATTATTATTAGGTAATCAATTCATTCACAAATCCTGATTGCAGTTCTAATAAAGCAAACTAACAAAGCGTTATCTTGTAGTTATGAGTATCTATACTAAGGTACCTACGTCAATTATATAATTTGAGTGTGAACTTCAATATATTCAATAATTGTTTCCACCCGCAGCTCTGCTTGCGTCGAATGTGGTTTAATTACTTACTTTAGGAACGACAAATATGGGAATGTAAAAATGTACTGCGATTATATGCGCCCAATGAGCAGCATGCAACTATTCGCGTTTATGTGTAGTTTTCTGTACATTAGTTGCTGAATTAGGATCTGTATTATCATTATGCGCATATGAATCAAAAGGTAGCGGGTATTATTCAAACGAGGATTTCGTAGAAAGAAATATAAGTCAATATAGGTTCGGAAGGATGCCGATCATAAAACCAAATCCCACACAACGTATGATGTACCAAATATTCACTAGAACATTTTATGCACCACATTTTATGTACCCGTACCTTCTTCAGAGATGGAATAAGGATATGAAGTTACTGTTGTCAAGCATAACGGGTAACGCTCACGAAGAAAAGTATTCTAGCATGACGGCTAGGACACGTCCGAACCTCATAAGAATATCTAAAACCTATCAGGTAGATAATACAGTAAAATCCGGTTATAACGACGGCGAAGGGATCGTTAATTTTACGCCGTTCTAACCGGAAGTTGTACTAAGCGAACCGAGTTCTTTTTGAAATAATTATAATGTATACTTATTAATACTTTATCTTGCAGCTTAAACCATTGTAAAAGTGCCAAGTCATCTTCGTCTTGAGACAACAACCTCACGCGTTTAGGTTTTAAAACATTCGAATATATAGAGCAAATGTATATCTTGTATTTATTTTTGTTAATTGTGTATATTGTCGAATGATTTACACCTTATAGCAATCGTTAAATTCGACTTGCCAACTTTTAAACGTTGTCTTATAAATCACTTTTTTTTCTTTTAATGGAGATTTTTTTCGTTTTGTAGTAGCCATTTTTGTACGCGTAATACCCATCACCCGCGAATTACCGTTTTAAACTAAGCAGTCGCATTCGAATCAACGACGCGCAGGCTAAGTGGCGTGCGCGGGGGCGATAGTTTCTTACATATTATTTATTTGTAAACATGTCATTGCTCTTCATCGTTGTAACCGGTCATTTATGTGTGAAATTTCTTAAGGTTGAACTGGCCAGTCGCTTCTCCATACAAACGTAGTAGGGTGATCACTCCCTTATTTGAGATTTTAGGTCCAAAATTAAGAATAATATCGATTGATCTCGTCAATATCTATGCTTGTATCGTAACGAGAGTTTAAAATTATAATTAAGTTTAAAGTTATGAGCCTCGAAAACTTTATACGAAAATATTTCAAGGCTCATAACTCTCAAGTGAATTATCTTATTAAAAAAAAATTAAGATACAAGCCTAGATAATAAAGAGATCAATCGATATCATGCTTTGTTTTTGACCTAAATCTTCAAATAAGGGAGTGATCACCCTACGAAGTTTGTATGGAGAATGGGCCGGCCAGTTCACCCTTAAAAGCGGTCGGTCGCTGTAAGCGGAGTCGTAATAAACGGTTGTATTTTCATAGTGGATCATATTAAAATCAAACATGTGCCTATACCTACGTCGCTAAAAACGGTTAGTTGTTGTAGGCGAAGTCATACTCAATGGATTACACTGTACTCCCATAATTACCATATGTATTTATACAAAAGAGAAAGTCAAACACATCCTTAATTCATACAAGAAAAAAATGATCTTTCGTTATCAATATAACGAAAGAATACTTGACTGGCTTCATTTGGGTGTCGTAATACGAGTATACACATGAATGTTCGTGAATGGAATTCCCTAATACTTGGTCAAGATTTGCAAAACTGGTTTTAAACGAAACTTGGGTAATCCTAACAGGAAAGTAAGATTTCTATTGCACATTGCACAAGTGTAATTGGTACCGCTTTCTAAACATTGGCAAAATCTCTGGCAGAGAAGTGAGAAAAATTGGGTTAAATCCTAGTGGAGAAATAATGTGATAAGATACCATCGCTATTAGTATTCAATTTTTAAGAATATATCTTTATAAGTAATATAAGATAATATTACATTTAAATAAAAAAAAATATACGTGTTATAATAAAATCTAATATACCTAGACATTGCCAGTTAAAAGTAGTGCGAAAATAATTGAACAAATAAAACCTTTTAACATTACCCTTGAACATTTTGAGAGTCGGTGCTTGTCTGATTGATACGGGGAGATAATTCCACAAGCGGCAGCCTGAATAGTGCAAGATTTGGTGTAAAACGACTCGTATGAGGATGGATTTGAAGTGTACGATTTTTTTAATGTCAGATTATACAGGGTTATTGGTAAAGTGCTGACAACCTCTTAGGGTTGACTTTTGCTAGTCCTAACAAACATATTGAGATGAAAAAAAAATTTTTTTTTGTTCTGTTTTTTTTTGTGTTAGTTTATGTGTATATGACGAAATAAGGACGAAAAATATGAAATATTCAATTACACGCACAAGATAATTTGAACATCAGATGGTCCTTATTGTCCGTGCTTATTTCATCTTAAACACATATATAATAAAAATAAAAAAATAAAAAATAAATGTTCCAAAAAATAAGTTTTCATCACAATGTTTGTTAGGACTAGCAGAAATCAACCCTAAGAGGTTGTTAGCATTTTACCAATAACCCTGTATACACAAGTGTGAAACTCAATCGGTTTGATGACTTTAGTATTTTGGTTCTTAGGGGTTCCGGGTGACATAACGGCATTTTATTTTATTTAAGTAACCTTTCACCGTAGTGAATGCTGATACAAGTTTATTGACATTTTCTTTTATTATGTTATGTTAGAACATAACAACACATACCTATGAAAATTATTTCCAGATTATTGAATCTGTTCCAAAAACTCCCGTGCATTATTTATATGTTTTTAAATCTAAATATATGATAATTTGAAGAGCAGTTCACCTTAAAAGTAACCAAAATCAAGGAATCCTCTGACAGAAGAATGGAATTGGTAGGTTTCGGTTTATAGGGTCTATTTTTTAATGTTATTGTGACGGATCAAGCCCGAGGTCCATCTGATGTTAAGTGGACTATCTCTACCTATATCAGACGCATATGACCACAAGTGACGAATTACACTGTGTCCGGCACACTGAGACGTACAGTTGTTAGGTCTCATGTGCCTGTAATTTTACTGGCTCTCAAGGACTGCTGCCGGAACACACTGTTTGGTGCTAGCCAGGCGGGCATTCGCAAAATGCCATTCCACTAAGCGGTGAAGCTCAAGCCCGCGGCGGGATTCAAACCATGGACATGCTGCACGGCACTCCATAGCCAATGCCACTGAGCCATCACTGCTTCAAAACTCTTGTTTTCTCTAACGAAACCCTAAAAGCATTATTATTAACTTTGAGAAGCAATATCATTAAATCATATCTATGTCCTTTTAATTTCAAAGAAATTGATAACAACTATCGACAATTATCGTTTTCAAGTACCAAAATCATTACCTATTGTTTTCAATAAGTATTTGCACAATTAGTTCTAAGCACCTGCAGATTTGCTAACGGCAGAGAAAGTGTAAGTCCAACAGTTAAAGAAGTTAAATCCAAAGATAAACAGGTTTTCGATAAGTAATGCGGAGTAGTCAGATAGCCCTGACTATGTTACAAAGCGAGACGTTGTCAATGCGGTTAACCCCAGATTTTGATGCGGATATTTTCTACTACTTGTAATTGTGGCCTTGATTATTACATTGTATAATAAAGTATATGTAGTTACCAACTAGTTTTGAAGCTACTCCTATGTATTTGAGAATATACTAGAATGTTATCAATTAGTTTCAAAACCACTGTGGTTGTACCATACGTTTATTTATACCAATAACCTAACAATTTATTAAAGTACTACGTAGGTTGTCATATCTTATCATCGCGTCCACCGCAAATGTGTAAATTTTTGACTAACCACTATTCCAAGGTCTGATAATAGTACTATTTACCAGTGGTTTGCTTCTACGGTATTTTCATATTTTTCATTATAATTTTAACTATTTCTGGGACAGAGTCCAATTGCGACAAAAAGTGGTCAGAAATATCCAACTCGGAGAGGCAGCGTTCGGGAAGTTACGCGAAATCTTCTTATGGAACATCCTCCAGAGCCTGAAGACCAAAGTCATCAACCTGTGTGTGTTGCTAGTAATGACTTATATCACTGAGACGTTTTCCGTAACTGTGGCCCATTTGGAGTAGCTCAGAGATGCTCAAAGAGTTATGGAGAGAGCTATGCTCGGACTTTATTTGCGTCGAAGACCCATAGCCTAAAGCCACTGACATATATCTTTTAGAATTTGCTAGTTAAAGCGGCAATCGGCAAGTCACATTGCTTGACGAACCGATAGCCAATGAGGAATATATCAACACTATTGATATCTAATGGGTAGGTATTCAGTGTACAGGTCTCAGTCTTCGGGATGCTGGCAGTTATCAAACCTACGAGTAAGATGATTCGTAGTGACTCTTGAAAAGAACTTGTATCTATGGCTCAGAAGTACGTTGGACCCGCCATTCTTCAACAAGATCTTGTTGTCTTTTTTGAAGACCGTACCACTACACTTCTGCTTCACGCTTTTGGCGTTTTCTATTCAAAGATTGCAATATTAAATAACTTCTGGACAAGCAGGCAATGCTAGGTTGGACTTAAGAGTTGAAAAGACACGACCTCTTCAGCTTAACA
Organism: Plagodis pulveraria; assembly: GCA_963890685.1. Taxonomy (NCBI): domain Eukaryota; kingdom Metazoa; phylum Arthropoda; class Insecta; order Lepidoptera; family Geometridae; genus Plagodis; species Plagodis pulveraria. The sequence continues at coordinate 18,752,896 of OY982970.1, read as the reverse complement.
TTGATATTAAATGTGCCTCTAAATATGTGAAGATTGTTACTGGTTTGTTGATTACAGAGAAACATCATTGAATATTCACTTCTTGGTGGTCATGTCAAACTCCATCTCTTTTTTTGTTTAACCATGGGGACTTAACCACGTCCACTTCCTGGATGGTCACTTCTGAAGAGTCCCTCCTTTTCCTTGAAGTCGATCTGCTTCTGGTCCCTCTAGTTCCGCTGCCCATATCCAAATCTCTCAACTCATCGCCTTGCCATGTATTGCAGCCATACAACGACTTCGTCCATACGAAGGTCCGAGTGGCTATTTGGTTAAATCCCCATTATAACGGTGAAGAATGTTTTAGAGGAATGTACGGTTTCAGATATGTCCTCATACATAACCTATACAATCCTTGTTTCATTGTCTGTGCGTGTGGAAGTTGATGAGTGAACCTGTATGACCTTTAGCGAGTACCGTTTGGTAATTCTTGATATAATATATCACCCTGCTCACCACACTTGACGTTGTTAACGAGAGACTTCCGGACTAGAATCACAACACCATCCTAGAATTTTTGTTAACCCTACCCGGTACAATGAGAAGTTACCGCAGTCAAGGGTAACGGTGTCCTGTCCCTGTGTTCAGACTTCCTCAAATCCTATAAAGTCGCAACGCAACTTATCCAGTTTTTCCTCCAGCTAGACAATCTTGTGGCACGACATACTCAGTGATAAGCGTCAGTATGTTGTGGGGCATGGATCGTAGTATTAGAGGGCGCTACTTATTGATAATTTCTTCTTTTTTAAAATTGTTTTTATAATATATTGCCTTCTTCAACAGTTATGGTATATCATTTGTAATTTGTTCAGTAATACTAAATTTTAATAATTAAACTCTAACCACCCGTTATTTGATTTAATATACCTATATTTATATATACCTATTTCTTTAAAGTGAACGTTGTATCTGGCTAATGTGTAGATTATCTTTAGTAGTTAACTAATATTACAGGTCTGAAGTTTTTCTGATTAAATGAATATATAATAACATTGTGACATATATTATGATTATATATAAAGATTTTACTTTTAACCAAAGCCATAACGTTACTAACATAGTTTAATAAAACAATAACAAAATTATATTCACAGATTTCACGACAAGAAGTTTCGTTAAATTATAAATAACATATATGATAATGCATTTCTGTCCAAATTGACGTATTCAAAACAAACGTTATCTTGTTTTGCCGATAGTAGAAAGCATGTTTTTGATAGAGTAGGTTATCTAAGTGGTGAAAAAGATTTGTATGTCAATGACTTGACGTGCAAGTGTCAAGACGTTATTTTTATCGATATGTAGATAAAATTACAGACGCCGAAATGTCTTTACATATCGGTTAAATTAAATAAATATTTATTTTATCAATATATTGAAGTTTTAAACATGTTTCTGAGACTCTTATAATTGAAAGTCTCAGAAGCGTCGTAAAACTTCAAGTACGTATTTCGTTTGTTAATTATTACTAATAATTAACAGGCGAAATACGTATTTCATTAGTTTATTTTACGGATCTAATACTTCCACCGTCACGTCGACCATACGAGATGCTCATCATCGAGCCGAATCGTTATGTTTACAACATACATAGTATCTACTTAACTTAACAATAAAATAATTAATTGGCATCTTATTGACCACCTATTTTCACATCAAGCGCGTTTAATGAAATTGTTCTGTCGTACAGACAAAATTCTTGAAATATGTAGTTTTGACTTTTGATTGAAACACACTTTTGAAACGGAAAATTCAAAATTGACATAGCATTGCCTCATGCCTCAAGACGTCCACTGTTAAATAAAAGCCTCCCCCATAGAAAGCCACTAATAGCCTCTTGTAACCATTGGCTACCCGCGAAATTTACGATGTCGCTAGTCTACCTAGTGGGGGCCTATCAACTCTACGTCTTCCGGTGTAATGTGGAAACCACTCGAGAACCTTTCTTCTCCATAGGTTATCAGTTTGTCAAGCAATGTGGCCCGCCCATTGGCAGTTCAACTTGCAAATTCTGAAAGCTATTTCGGTGACTTTGGTTCTTTGGTGAAGCATTGCATCATGATAGTTATATTGTCCATGAAAGATTCAAAGAGAACATTATGCTCATAAGAACAGTTAACCAAAAAAAAATGATTTAATATTACGTATCGAACCACACGAGAGATGCCGTATTAGATTTGCACCGACCCATTTCTTCCTGTGAGAGGTGACTAAAGGAAAACTACTAGAAGGTGCCTACCTTATATTACAAGCAGCGAGTTCTGAACAAGTCTGCCACCTTACACTGAGATCCCCAAGATACCAACCAAGCTTGAGGATTATGGTAAACCAGAGCTAATCGGGAAAGGCATATATTTACCGGTAAACAATGACAGTTAGTCTGATGTGATACCCGTACCAAAATTGTAATCAGATGCAATATGTATTTATTAATATTCTTTGTATGATATTTGAATAACGGTCATGATATAAACACATAGTTAACTGGCCTTCCAACAAAATGAAAAAATATTCCCTTATAACATCATCGTTCAGCTGTAACAAAATTCAGCTGCTGCTGTTTCACTGATTTGGCACATACATTATTTTGCGCAATAGACACGTCAAGATTATTGAATCAGATAGATTTGCAAAGCTTTCGCTGTCATTATGATTAACAAGAAACTTTCACTTTTCAAGCCGTTTTTTGTGGGATAGTTGTAGATATAATGATTACCTGTCATTTTAATTTGAAAATAGAACAAGCCATTTCACCACTCGACAGTAAAGACACACAAGTAGTAGGAGAGTGTTTCTTTTGAATGGGTGTAACGTTCTATTAGGTCACCACGAATCTAATGACCTAAAATCTCACACATTTACGTATCATTACTATATTTGAGAATTTTGTGTAGTTCAGATGACAAAACACAAGTGGTAGGTCTTTTCAGCAAAAGGTCGTCTTGATGGCTATCACCGCAGATATTCTGCCACGGTTAGACAACAAAGTGATCGCAAGTTCCGTTTTAATTCCATTTGGGGTAGGTAAATGCACCATAAATACATCTACAAATAGACCAAAATTTATTATTACATTCACTTACTCCTTATAACTATTCTTACAGGATAAACCCTAATACTATACTGTACAAAGAAATGTTTCAATAACAAAATCTAGAGTAGATTTTGTTATGACTTATTTCATTTAATTATTAAATTAGTATATTTTATTAAATCATGGAATAAAATTACCTTATTTAAAATAACTAATTAAATGTCAATATAATTAACGGGACCGCTAGGCCCCGCCCGGCTTTGCACGGGTGTTTTTAATAGAAATCCAAATAAAATATGTATAAAATATGTATATATAACGTCGGGACAAAAATAATGATAAATATACGCGATTTCAACCGTTTAAAGTTGTTTAATTACTATGTATATATATGTTCATCAGGGATAATGTAGGAAACCAGTAGTCTTTAAGTTTATTCGTTACGTACAAAATACAAACCTTTCCTTAGTTAATCTATACTAATAGTATACTAATAGTATAGATTAACTATCTATACTCATCTAAGTTAATCTATACTAATAGTATAGATTAACTTTCAATTAAATTATATGATTAAATTGTGTCAGATTACATCAAATTATGATTTCTAAATATGATAGATACATTTACGTGACAAAAACTCCATAGTTAGTATTCTTTGTATATCCAAACTTACAAACTATCAACAATCTATATTTACGTGACGATTTAAATAAATATCGCGTACATTCCACGTACGTCGATTCGTAAGAAATGTACATAATTATTCAGATTACAAGTCACAATGCTTAGAAAACGCATTCTTTGTGTCACCACGTCTGCACTTAGCATTGAAAATAACTTGGCAGCGATTAATGTTGTGAATTTTTGAGCGTCTGCTTTTGTTTATTTCCTTAAGCGTTGCTAAGAAGTAAGTTTATCGCAGCAATAACTTGTCTTCGACTTGCATCTACGTAAGTAAGTAGGCGTACTCTTAATTTAAAAAATAATTCAAAAGATAATATTTTATGTCTCTTTATCATCCGAATTCCGTGTAAGGATCGGGTTTTCAATGAAAGTGTTTTGTTTGGTAATGTATGAATTGATTTGTATAATTCTTCCAATGTCTGCTTAAGATCAGCTGTGCGAATTCGTATACTTCTTGCACATGCAAAAAACACGCATCTACCTCGCAATCTCCATGAATAGAGATTATATGGGTATCCTATAAAATATAAATACTATTTAGAAATTGAACCACTTCAAATAACTTTAGAAATCTCTCCAGAGAGATAAACACATTTTGCGAATGCCTGCCTGGCTAGCGACCACCATCAAGTAGATAATCTGTCGCCAAGCACCTAACGGTGTATTCCGGCTGCAGTCCTTGAGAGCCAGTAAAATTACAGGCACATGAAACTATGTCTCAAGGTGACGGGCGCAGTGCAACTCGTGACTTGTGACGAAATGCATCTGTTATAGGCAGAGGTAAGTCCGCTTAGCATCAGGTGGGCCTAGAACTAGTTCAGTCACAATAAAATTTAAAAAAAAACACGTTTCGCCCAATACATATAAATCTTTGAAAATACCTGCTTATTATAAAAAAGAGCAAATTTATTGTTTAGTTTTTCTAAATTCATTATGTTATTATTTATACGGTATGGAGGCTATTAATAATAATACTAACCAAGATGATGCTCATATTGTTTGGAATGATTTTGCTTGAAAGTATATAAGGAAAAATATAAATGTATGAATATAATAAATGTGGTTTATGGACATCTACCTACTCAGGAATAATACAGAATTTATGATAAGTTTTGTAAAAAAAACCGTTTCCAATTCCATTAAGTAAGGACAAAAGGGGGTAAGTAAAAAGGGGGGTTCCCCGTGGGGTGCCGGGTTAGAATTGCACCTCCCCATATCATACCGTGGGTGTCGTATTAAGAGGCGACTCAGGGAAACATACCTACTGGAAGGTGGGCAGCAGCACCTTCTAAAGAACTGCTATCTTACACTACGATCCTCAAGTCGCTTGCCAAGCGCGGGGATTATGGCAAATACCCCCCTTAATAAGTTGGCATCGTACTGGACCACTATCCTAGTTATGAATGAAATTATATTGTTATCACTATCGCCGATGCCAATGGGTTAATAGAGGAGGCTGTTTTCAGCAATTGACGATTAGGTTGTTACAGTACTACAGTAAAAAGGGGGTTGAAATCTTAAAATTATATATACTCTGTACTCCAATTACGCCTTTGTGAACCAATTCGTGGGATTTATATTTTGACCCATAAGTTTCTCTTCAATTGGTACGATATCAATTTTGTAGCTAGGCAGGTAAAGATACAAAATAATAATAACATACCATTACACAGTAAAGCTTAAGCATAGTAGAAAGTACTATGGCTTAAGCCTGTAATAAGATTGTGCTGCCTGTTTCTACCAACAAATTACTGTTGCTAGAGCAAAACTGTTAATAAAGTCGGTATTGACATGACTTGTGATACTTCTGTGAAACAGGACAAAGCAAGGATGAAAATAAATAAAGGAAATACTAACGATATATCTGTCCTGTTAAAACTTGCTTACAAATACCGTAATCCTTAAACACTCCTGGTTTAATTGCCCCTACCTTCCGAGAAGATCCACGTGATTCTAAAAACTGGCAAACAAAGAGGAACGAGTTAGGTGAATCACTAATTACAATGCTGGTAGAAAGTGGTCATGACTCATGAGTCGGTCTTGTCAGTGGTCAGTAATCAGTTCCGTAAGGGGCATTCCAGCTGACAATGTTGAGGTTGGGTTCTTTTGTGTAGATCTAAGTTGTAAGCGAGTCTTTAGAAATCGCATATCAATTATGTTAATGGAAAGCCAGTACACTCTGTGCACGCATAGTAACCGCCAAAATAGTAATTTAAAAACAAAAACTCATTGATGTATGGTAGATCAAGGAGCTGCTTCTTCTTTTTCCAGTTCTAAGTTTGAAGCGCTCGTAGCGAAGTTTACTTAGCTGTTCTCAACCGATCAGCAAAGTTAAGCAACGTCGCGCGCGGTCAGGAGTTGGATGGGTGACCGCTAGTGACATTACTACTGAGCGTTTCCGTGCTTCGGAGGGCACGTTAAGCCGTCGGTCCCGGTTGTCGTCTTAGGATGGCAATCGTTATAGCATGGTGGTAGGGCATTTTGCGAATGCCCGCCTGGCTAGCTACCACCCTCAAGTAGAAAGTCTGTCGCCAAGCACCTAACGGTGTGTTCCGGCAGCTGTCCTTGAGAGCCAGTACTTCTAGGTTAGCCTGAACAACATCTTCGACCACATTATCACTTACCATCAAGTGAGATAGTGGTCAAAGGCTAACCTATCAGGCATAAAAAAAAAAAATAAAAGTTTGTTCGGTTTCTGCAATTCGTCTTATGTTAATTTTTTGTGTAGCTATTGATCTCACTGAGAAAAACGACTTAAAGGCTTAAATCAAATTTGACCTTTTACCGTTGAATTGTAACTACGTAAGATGAATTCACAACTCTTATGATGATTTTCACCAATCAATAAAAATGTAGCATGTTTTATGATAAACACAACCGTTAAAAACGCCTTCCGTAAAGTATTTTCAGAATTGAACTTGTTATACGATAATAATTGCAGTATTGACCATAAAATATACCTTACTTTTACGGCGGTTTATATACGGTGATTATCACTATAACGTACGACTTAATCAGCCTCATCGAAAAGTCAATATTTAAGAAAGACCACAAAATACACCTTAAATGAAGATGAAAAGAAACATTCGTCTTCACTGACCTCGTTTAACGCCTTCTAGTTGGAAGGCGTTTTTGTACGTATTTACGTTTGGTCGGTTTTTCGCCTTCTACCATATAAATTGGCCGTCATTAGGGCGCTTTTGACTTTAGATTTTTCTCAGTGCTGGTTTTAGTACCTTCGATTTAAGACGAATTGAGAACAAGATCAACTACGAATGTTTTGTAGTTTATTTTATACTCAACTAGCTGCGCCCCGCGGTTACACCCGCGAAGAAGTACTTAATATATACATACAAACACACTCACAAACGTTCGCCTTCATATTATAGTTTGATAAGGATCAATTTATTAGTACCAAATATGCATTAGAAAAAAATAAATTATTAATTGTATATTTGGTCGCATATGGCAGGTTTTTTCCTACTTACTTGGCACTTAACGTTATATTTTGGACAATACACAAAATATCTTTATAAATTATAACCTATATATTATTCTGATGTGTAAGCTATATTATTGTAAAGTTAACAATAAAATCCATTCAGTAGTTTTTGCGTGAAACAGTAATCGCGTTTATAATATTAGTAAGGATTAGAAGCTAGAATAATTGCTACCTTATGTTGGGTATATTACGTTGGTTAGTCGTATGGCGAAAATAAAAAAAACCCCGAAAGTCGGCAGCAGCGCCTTTTGAAGAACTGCAATCTTACACTATGGGAAAGGTATGTGTTCAATAGCGGACGTTAAGGTTGTATAGTTATATATTAGATGATAATGATGATGTAATCTTAGTCATAACCTCTTTGGTTTACCTCTATTTGTCAGCCATACAAACTATAAACACAACAAACTGATAATACGCCAGACGAATTAGGAATCAATATTCTCGATTCGCACGCCAGACAAACTGAGAACCGGACACCGCGAGAAGCAGCTAATCAATGAAGTTATTACAAAAATATGTGCTCTACTAACTTGCAAAAAGAGTTTTATTTTGAATAACACCTATATATAACCTAAGTACCTAATCCTAAGTATATTAACAGCCCATAAACGAAGTTATTACAAAAATATGTGTTCTACTAACTTGCAAAAAGAGTTTTCTTTTGAATAACTCCATTATGTAACCTAAATGCATATTCCTAAGTATATAAATTGTTTGAATGTATTCATGTCAAGGCCAAAAAACGTTTAATTGCGGTTTTAATATAATTTAACTGATTCAACATTCAACTGACGTGAATAAAATACTTCATACGTATATACTTTTGTTCTGTTGCTGATATACTCGTAGTAGGTAGGTTTAACCACATTATCCGAAGGATGTTGAGGTTGGGGACGGTAGACCAGCTTAGCCTAAATGAAAACTGGTTCCTGTTGCTGTTAACCATTTCACTTCTATAGAAGTTAGGACAAGTATAGAAGGCGCTCTGTCTATGATAATGAAGCGCTGAAGGCGCCTCAAATTAAGAATTTTGTAGCGCTCGTCGCGAAGTTTCCTTACCGGATCTTAACTTATCAGCTCAGTTAAGCAACGTCCCCCACGCTCATGACTTGGATGGGTGACCGCTAGTGACATTACTACTGAGCGCTTCCCTGTTTCGGAGATCAAGCCAACGGTCGCAGTTGTTGTCTCAGGATGGTAGCCGTAATATCATTTTGGTAGTGCATTTTGCGAAAACCAGCCTGAATAGATAACCCTTTCAAGTAGAGAATTTGTCGCTAAGAACCTATCGGTGTGTTCTGACAGCTGTCCTTGAGAGCCAGTAATTGTAGATTAGCCTGAACAATATCTACGACCACATCATTACTTAACATCAGGTGAGATAGTGGTCAAAGGCTAGACTATCAGCAATATAAATAAAAAGCGGGCACAGAAGGCGCCTCAAATGCAGGCGCAAAAGGCGCTCTGACAAAGGCAACCAGTTTTAAAACGATACTGTCTATAAGACGTTGATAAGGCTTTTTCAACACACTAGCTCGTAACGGGCCTTCAAATGCACCGATTTTAGTGTCATAATGTAGTCTATGACGCACTCGTGCTTTTTTTCTACTTTACCGCACTAGTATTTTAAATAGAAAAAAAACAACATGTCCACATTTCTCACCAAAGAGATTGTAGTTTGTTTCATTCGTTTTTCATATAATAACACACCAAAGAGTTTTTTAGCTACCGAAGTAGAATCTTAGTTATTAAGTTATTTAATTAGATACCTTCTTAGTCAAATTATTAATGCTATCAAAAAGATGAAGTGAATATTTTCGTATCGATATTTTCGTATTTGTTCCTCGCAAGGACCTTGAAAAAAGTCGTATGACATACGTACGCTTTCATAATTACAGCCTCTGCTTTCTTGTAGTCTTCGCCTACGGCTCGGGCTAGCAATATCGCCTCGGCTGTAATGTTCAACATACCGCACTTATATCAAAACTATTAGTCCATCTCTAGTACACAGTAAAAAAAGAAACCGTGAGCTATCCTGAACTAACGAAGTATGCTATGAATACTTGACAAATTGTAAGAAAGTAACTGACAAAGTGCTATTAGCACGCCACAACGGCAAATTCTACCTACGAACTAAGTGCTTTCATTTCATAGAAACTATAACCTAATCTATGCTTACGTTTCCAAGTCAAGGTGACACGGTGACACACACTTAAAAACGTACCAACTTATCAGTGCAGGTGGCAGTAATTGGAACTACAACAATCTCCTAATTTTAGTTAGTTGCCAATTGGATTTCTTTTGCCAGTGGCGCTTACAACAACTGTATTGTTAAGTTGGTGCCACTATGAATACTTAACGGTGTTTTTTTTGCTAAATAGATGTGATTGACCTTAAGGATCGGTGAAATATGTTATGTGTAGCTTATGTATAGTATTCAATTTATGTTACTGGTGAATGATGATTGATGACCGATCACAGGAAATCCGTTCTATTTTTATATATTATAGACAAATTGTAAAGAGAGACGGAAATACATGAAATATAAGATTTTAAATCTAATAATTACCTTTATTAGTATAATGAATAGACTCAGGCGTTACTTTGCGGGGTGACGCCTGCCTTGTAGCCTGGCCTCCACGGTCCCCGGACCTAAACCCCATTGATTGTTTTGTATGAGGATACTACAAAGACCTCGTCTACTCGAGATAATGCCGCAATTTGGAAGTTAACCCAGAAATTGAGAGTAGGACAAGTAACCATTTAAAATATTAGAAGTGCATTCACACGTTTAAAAAAACAAATTTTTTCGGCGACGTCGCACTTGCATTGAGAAACAGGGGGCCATTTTGAAAATTTATTGTAATTAAACACCTTGTAATAGGTTTTACTTTGCTTGTATTAGTCATCATGTAAATAAAAATTTTGCACTTACCACATTTAGATTAAATTTTTTTGATTGAAGCCTTATCTTATCTTATCTTATCTTACTTAATATTATAAAGAGGAAAGATTTGATTGTTTGTTTGTTTGTTTGTTTGTTTGCATTGATTAGGCTCCGAAACTACTAAACCGATTTGAAAAATTCTTTCACTGTTGGGAAGCTACACTATCCCCGGGTGACATAGGCTATAGTATGTTTTAAAAAAAAATGGGGATCCTTACTAAAACTCAAATAATGTAACCCAAGGTGTAAAAAAAATGCCTAAAATATTATTTACATGGGGTGCGCTGCGAAAACTATTGATGATAGAATAACATAGTGTACTACGATTTTACAGAACACATAATTATCTACAAAAAATGATACAACAGCATATGTGTAACAATTATAGTTATGCCACAATATGTGTTCATTTATTTTAAAAACGCAACGGGCGTCTACGAAATAGAATAATTCATTTTATTTATAGATTAAAAACTCCATTACTGGGCATAGAGGGAGGAAAAAAGAAAAACAAGACAGTGACTTGACTTTGGCATGAGAGACGGGCTGGGATTTCAGAATTTGATAGAAGAAAAAGTAAATTTCTCTTAAGATTATTAATATTATTATTATTATAAGGAGTATATACCGAGTATATTATATAGAATAATGAAATAAGATTATACGTACGAGTTGTATAAGGGGTTTTACTTCCCATCAGAAAGTGTAAGGTACTTGAGTACCTATATACGAGCTTGATATAGCCCCCGATTCCGTGTATGGGGATATACACCAGCTTTATAAGGGTAAGTTGTATAAGAGGTTTAACTTCAGTAGGTAATTAAACTCAACAAAAAAGTTCTGTCAAAACTAAATAAAAGTTTTTTTAGAACTAAACAAATATTTTTAAGTAAAAGGGTACTGATAATCTTACTAATATTATAAAGAGGAAAGATTTGATTGTTTGTTTGTTTGTTTGTTTGTTTGTTTGCATTGAATAGGCTCCGAAACTACTAAACCGATTTGAAAAATTCTTTCACTGTTGGGAAGCTACACTATCCCCGGGTGACATAGGCTATAGTATGTTTTAAAAAAAAATGGGGATCCTTACTAAAACTCAAATAATGTAACCCAAGGTGTAAAAAAAATGCCTAAAATATTATTTACATGGGGTGCGCTGCGAAAACTATTGATGATAGAATAACATAGTGTACTACGATTTTACAGAACACATAATTATCTACAAAAAATGATACAACAGCATATGTGTAACAATTATAGTTATGCCACAATATGTGTTCATTTATTTTAAAAACGCAACGGGCGTCTACGAAATAGAATAATTCATTTTATTTATAGATTAAAAACTCCATTACTGGGCATAGAGGGAGGAAAAAAGAAAAACAAGACAGTGACTTGACTTTGGCATGATAGACGGGCTGGGATTTCAGAATTTGATAGAAGAAAAAGTAAATTTCTCTTAAGATTATTAATATTATTATTATTATAAGGAGTATATACCGAGTATATTATATAGAATAATGAAATAAGATTATACGTACGAGTTGTATAAGGGGTTTTACTTCCCATCAGAAAGTGTAAGGTACTTGAGTACCTATATACGAGCTTGATATAGCCCTCGATTCCGTGTATGGGGATATACACCAGCTTTATAAGGGTAAGTTGTATAAGAGGTTTAACTTCAGTAGGTAATTAAACTCAACAAAAAAGTTCTGTCAAAACTAAATAAAAGTTTTTTTAGAACTAAACAAATATTTTTAAGTAAATGGGTACTGATAATATATATATATATATATATATTGTAATTTAAATAACCAAACAGCTTAGTGACTTAGTAATTCTTATAATTTTTCAATCACTTTTTATATATAGGTAGGTAATTTCTACTTAGCAAATAATTTTGTATGGATGTATAATATTTTTTTAAAATTTTTAGAATGCCCAAAAGATCAAGATCGCAACTTTCTAGAAATAGTTCCCAGGCGAGGGCATCAAAAATACGTCGTAATGAAGAATCTTCATCAGAAAATGAAAATCGTCTTGCAAGTCAGAGGGAATACGCGTCGCAATCGCGTGCCAGAGAGTCGAGTATCGAGCGTTCACAGCGGCTTTCTGAACAAAATGTTAGAACCTCTCAAGTACGAGCACGAGAGTCGAGTATCGAACGTTCGCAGCGGCTTGATGAACAAAATTTTAGAACCTCCCAAGTACGGGCACGAGAGTCGAATATCGAGCGTTCACAGCGGCTTGATGAACAAAATTTTAGAAACTCTCAAGTACGGGCACGAGAGTCGAATATCGAGCGTTCGCAGCGGCTTGATGAACAAAATTTTAGAACCTCTCAAGTACGGGCACGAGAGTCGAATATCGAGCGTTCGCAGCGGCTTGCTGAACAAAATTTGAGAACTTCTCAAGTACGGGCGCAAGAGTCGAGTATCGAGCGTTCACAGCGGGTTGCTGAACAAAATTTGAGAACTTCCCAAGTCCACGCGCGATAGTCGAGTACAGAGCGTTTGCAGCGGCTTGAAGAACAAAATATTAGAAACATACAAACTCGCACTAGAGAATCAAGCTCTGAGCGTTCCCAACGCCTACGAGATCAGAGAGAAAGACAACAGACGTTAACGACTAGAGTTCGTAATAGAGTTTTAGCTCACAGTAACAGATCAGCTTTCAGATACGATCCACAGATCGATTATGTTCAACAGTCTTCCGTCCAAGTCGGAGCCATGAATAATATTTGCTCTAAGTGCTCTGCCAAAAAATGGGTCGATGAACCTAATGGTATGTGCTGTGCTTCTGGAAAAGTTAGTCTACCCAATATTGAGGAGGCGCCACAGCCAATAAAAAATCTTTTGACAAATAATCATTTACTATCTAGACATTTTTTAACCAACATACGAAAGTACAATAGCCTCTTTCAAATGACTTCGTTTGGCGCAAAAGAAATAAGGGAACAAAATTTTATGCCAACTTTAAAATTATTTTGCCAACACCCACGTAAAACTACTTTGCTGGCTTTCTTTGAGCTCTGTAATGATGATGAATTCGCAAAGACACTTCTATATCACGAAGTCCCGCAATACTACACATGGGCCAATAATAAATTCACAAGAAGGAGGCGTGGTGTGGACGTAGTTGGCTATCCAGGCATAAAAAAAGATGCCGCTTTAGGAAGAGTCTACGGTGTACATCCTTCTCAATCAGAGTGTTTTTATCTTAGGATGTTGCTACATCACGTTCGCGGCCCAACCTCATTCGAGTACTTAAAAACCGTTGACGGAGTTCTCAAAGAGACCTATCAAGCAGCTTGCCGTGACAGAGGTTTGCTAGAAAACGATGATCATTGGGAAAATACTCTGAGAGAAGCATCGCTTTCACAATGTCCAGTACAGCTGAGAGAGTTGTTTGTGGTTATACTTTTATTTTGTCAGCCATCGGAACCATTAAAATTATGGGACGATTTCAAAGACAATTTATGTGAAGATATTAGACATAGAATCAGACAGCAAAATCAAGACCTCGCCTTACCACACAGTGAGGATATTTATAACGAAGGTTTGATACAAATAGAGTATAAACTATTGCAATTAAATGATAAAAGACTAAGTGATTTTGGATTACCTTCACCAGTTCGTACAGAAAACAATGCTACAGATGCAATGGTACATCACTATAATACAAATAATTTGGCCGCTTTTATCAATGAAAATCTGCCAAAATTAGTCACAGATCAAAAACACGCCTTTGAGATTATAGTTGATAGCGTGAATAATGACAAAAGAAAAATATTTTTTTGGATGCGCCAGGTGGCACTGGGAAGACGTTTCTTGCAAATTTGATACTTGCTAAGATAAGATTATCAGGAAAGATAGCGATAGCAGTAGCTTCGTCAGGAATTGCTGCAACTCTATTAACGGATGGGAAAACTGCTCATTCTACGTTTAAACTTCCGCTATCTGTAAATACTGAACAACAATCTATATGTTCAATCCGCAAAAACGGGCCTTATGGTAAATTACTACAAGACGCTTCATTGATTATGTGGGATGAATGCACCATGTGTCATAGAGCACATATAGAGGCCGTGGACAGAACCTTAAAAGATATTAGAAACTCCTCTGCTCTAATGGGCGGGATTACTTTTGTATTTGCTGGAGATTTCCGACAGACTCTTCCTGTCGTTAACAGAGGTACGCGAGCAGATATAATCAAAGCATGCTTGAAATCGTCTCCCTTATGGACTTCAATTGAAAATTTAAAATTACGTACGAATATGAGAGCTCTACTTCATGGAATCACAGATAGTGATTTCTCACAGCAACTACTGAAACTTGGGGAAGGAATTTTTCCCACTCAAAATTTAAGCAGCAATCGTAATATCATTTTGGATGAGTCTCTAGGCCAAATAGTCCATACTTTAGAAATTTTAATATATGCAGTATACCCTGACATTAAAAATTTGCACGAAAAGGACTTTCGTTGGTTGTGTTCTAGGGCAATAGTGTCACCAAGGAATGATACGGTCAACGAAATAAACAATTTGATTATTCAAAAAGTCCCCGGCCAAATAAAAAAATACAAATCGATCGATACTGTAACTAATATTGAAGACGCAGTCCATTACCCACAGGAGTTTTTAAATTGTTTAAATCCTTCTGGACTGCCACCACATGAGTTGACATTAAAAATCGGAATTCCAATCATGCTATTGAGAAATTTAAGCCCTCCGAGCATGTGCAATGGGACGAGGCTGCTTATTAAAGAATTGAAAGATAATTTAATCGTAGCGACCATTATCACTGGCCCAGCAGCTGGTCAACTGGCTCATATACCAAGAATACCGATGATCCCAACCGATTTGCCAATCCCATTTAAACGGCTTCAATTTCCAGTAAAAACATCTTTCGCCTTAACAATTAATAAGTCCCAAGGCCAAACCTTCGAAATAGTAGGGATATAAATATAAAACTTCATTAAAATAATAATATTAAAACATTCTTTATTATTTTCTTTTCTTAGTAACCTTACTCAAATAGAAGGGTTTATATGTGTGTATAATAATTAATATTTTTTATTTTTTGTGTCATATACCCGTGCGAAGCCGGGGCGGGCAGCTAGTGAATAATAAAATGAAATAGCTACCTGATAGATAGAGCAAGTTTTTAAAAGCTAAACGGTATTTGTTTAAGTGATTTATTTTTTTAAGGTCCCTTGAAGTTGTGAACATACTGGGTAATTTTATCTTTTTGGCATTTTTTTTTATTCTATTCAAAGATCTTACGATAGTAAATGTTACCACTGAATTGGCCTATCTATCAGCTTAGCACAAAAAAAAAATCAAGCATCTACCGTAATAAATAACGTCACCATAAATAAAAATCTTATCGTACTCGGCGATAAGTGAAAAATAAATAAAAAAAGTCATAACTCCGAAAATACGAAAATCGCGGAACATACATGGGGGTGATTCAGATAGCCCTCTAGGTCGTCTACCTCCCAGCTTCAATATATCACTACTTCTTGGGACACCTTGTTTATTATTTCTATATTACTAAGTGTTTATGCTATAACGTAGGTTGGTTGCATGTTATGTAATAACATTTTTATAATAATGTTGAGCTTGCCCGTGGGTTGCTGGGCTAGAATGATACCTGCGGGTGTCGTAAGAGGCAACTTAGGGAAATATACCAGAAGGAGGGCAGCAGCGCATTCTGAGGAACTGATATCTCACACAGCGATCCCTAAGCCGCCTGCCAAGCGTGGGGATTATGGCAAACTCCTCCGTAATGGATGTGTTCAGCAGTGGACAATCCGGCTGATAGAGTATACACCACTTAGTTACACCACCACTTTATTAAGACCTCTCATTGCATTGCTAAAAGCGGAAGAACGATGAGTGCGTTGGCCTAGTTATATTGTTAGCATTATGACAAACTAGGTAATTAATAATTAGTATGTCAATGTCATTAGATGACCTTGAACGCGATTACCTAAAGTATTCGTTAACTTGGGTATTACCTATATAATTAATTAGAATTTGTAATTGTTTTAATTCTTATTATTTTATTTTGTTTGGTAGATTATGTACCTACTGTATTTGTTTAAATTTAAATACCGTGACGGAAAAGACGATTAGTCACAGACTACCTAGATTGAGATGTAGTGTCGAAACGGCTTTTAATTATTTTTTTTATGCATGATAGGTTAACCTTTGACCACTATCGCACCTGATGGTAAGTGATGATGTGGTCGAAGATGTTGTTCAGGCTAGCCTAGAAGTACTGGCTCTTAAGGATAGCTGCCGGGACACATCGTTAGGTGCTTGGCGACAGATTTTCTACTTGAGGGTGGTAGACGGGCATTCGAAAAATGCCCTACCACCATGCTATAACGACTGTCATCCTAAAACTACAACCGGGACCGACGGCTTAACGTGCCCACCGAAGCACGGAAACGCTCAGTAGTAATGTCACTAGCGGTCACCCATCCAACTCATGACCGCGGGCGACGTTGCTTAACTTTGCTGATCGTTTAAGAACAGCTAAGTAAACTTCGCTACGAGCGCTTCAAAAATATTTTTATAGCATAAGCGGGCATACGAGAAGGCGACCAATATTATGTACACCAATAGAAAAATAGAAACAAAAAAAAAAACTGAAAACTAAAGTACAAAGGGTGGACTTATAGCTTAAAGCGATCTCTTCGAGACAGCCTTTGGATGGAGATCGATTAAGGAGTCAGAGAGGTTGGCAAACACAATAAATTCATCAGATGTATATGATATCTACTTACATAAATCAAATGCTTAATTTAAATACAATACTCCATATTATAATAATAGATAGAATATAATAAACAAAAGCAATTTTGAAGCAACGATGGCCGAGCAGTAATAGCAATGGACTGCCGTGCTGCATGTCCCTAGTTCAATCCCCACCGCAAGCTTGAGCTTCACCGCATGGTTGAAGGGCATTTTGCGAATGCTCGCCTGGCTACCTACCACTCTCAAGTAGAAAACCTGTCGCCAAGCACCTAACGGTGTTTTCCGGCAGCAGTCCTTGATAGCCAGTGTAATTACAGTCACATGAGACTTCACAAATTAATCTCAGAGTGATATGGGTGCAGTGCAGTTCGCCATTTGTGACGAACTGCATCGCTTATAGGCAAAGGTTATCGCTTAACGCCAGGTGGGCACCGTGATTGTTCCATCACGACAGAATAAAAAAAAAAAACTTTATTCGGCAGTGTCTTATTTTCTTGTTTTTCATTTTTCCAGTCTTCTTTAAGCCAGTTGTTTATATATTATCATCTTTTACCCAAATAAACCATCTTTCTCCGGTACACCTCTTACATGCTTTTGTTGTAGCATCTAGTTGTAATTTCGTTTATAATTTATATTGTATTATAAATAAAAATATAAACACTGGTAAAAAAATACATCTCTATATTAAACAAAACATATAAGTACTTTGTCTGCTATATAGCACTCATTATTAAGATATTGAAATACTGTCACATTAATAGGGTCGGCAAAAACAAAACAAAAACTATAAAAAAAAAAAACATCTCTTTAACCCCTCATATGTGGACTCTGTCAATGGGGTACGACAGAGCTGTCCTGAAATGTCTACATTTTTTTATCCCGCGACGCCCCGTAACGTTTTTTTGTAGTACTAAGTAGTTTTCCATTACCTAAACATGTCACCCTAACATCCCCATACCCCAATATATTACCTATACCATACAAAAAATAACATTTTCATCCATTTAGAGAGTTTTTTAATCGAGTTTATTTGATGCAATCTCCAATCAACATATAAACTTCTTGGTACCAATGCAATCCTCATCATATTCGCTTTACGGTAAAATAAATGAATATAGACCTTTTTATGGAAAATTTTACAGGAAAAGGGGTTTGAACAGACGGCGAAAATGACGGGCAACAGCATTTTTTTTATTTCTTAAATATTTTTTTTCGTAACTATTCCACCTGCAACTTTGATTAAACAATACATATAAGTACTTTATTTGATATATGCCACTCGTTATTAAGAGTGAAATACCGTCACATTAATAGGGTCACCAAAAACAAAAGAAAATATGCCTAGTGGCACCACTGTGTGTTTTTACTGGTTAGGTATAGTTAGCCATTGACCAAAATCTTAACTGAAGGTATATGGTCACCGGCACCCTTCAAACAGGAACATTACTTGCTTGGCGGCAGAAATAGGTATGGAGGCAGTACTTCCCTGAACGAATTCGCACAAATAGTTCTACTGTTACTAAAATTGGGAATAGATGGTATAAGGACTCTAACGATACCCATGTCCATATCTGTTAAGGCATTCAAACGGTATGGAGGAATAAAGAAACTTACATACATAACCATAGAACATTACTCATTTCACTTATCAAGTCAAAGTCAAAATAATTTATTTAATTTAGGCGTCTACGATGCTCTTATGAAGGTCAATTACAAATTTAAGTATTGAAATATTCTACATTGTACTGCCACGTTCAGCAAATAAATTGTATAGATCCACTGCGAGAAGAACGGGCAAGAAATTTCAAACGGGAAAAAAATTGGGTATTCTCACTCCATGTGGGTAGTCGCGTAATCCTATACATGAACTGTACCAACTCCACATATTGTAGGATAAGGGTAAGTCCACCTAGTAGGTCTCAAGGCAAGAGTTTGTCAAGGATATAGACGTGACGCTTACCATCAGGGAGACCTGCCCATCTCTTTACTTCATAACATAAATTACTATTTACATATTGTAATTAAACTACTTTAAACAGTTTAAATTACGTATATTTATCATTATTTTTGTCGTAGGTAACGTTTCAAACACTTTGCAGTGATCGTGGTCACGGGGTGACTATTGGGTTTTATTTGTGAAATGAGTTATTAAGAAATTATTTGTACTACCGTCAGAAATTTTATATTAATCATGTTTAATTACTATGTGTAATAATCGTTAAAACCTAAGACAACATTACATATTGTGTTGACAGGAAAACGTAAAAAAATTATTAAACAAAAAATAGATTCTACTTCTAAGACTAAAAGGTATGAAATAACATTAAATTTTTAGTGATATTTTTTTTTATGTTATTGTGACGGAACATGCACGAGGCCCACCTGATGTTAAGCGGACTGACCTCTGCCTATAACAGATGCATTTCGTCACAAGTCACGAATTGCAATGCGCCCGTCACGTTGAGACATAGTTGTTAAGTGCCTGTAATTTCACTGGCTCTCAAGGACTGCTGCCGGAACACACAGTTAGGTGCTTGGCGACAGATTTTCTACTTGAGGGTGGTCGCTAGCCAGGCGGGCATTCCCAAAATGCCCTTCCACTATGCGGTTGAAATAACATTAACTTTTTAGTGATAAATACTGGTTAAACGAACGAATTTTACTCACCTGCTATACCTACTGGTCACTATCGACAAAACTTGCAACTACCATATAATCTAGTAAGCATTTTACAGTTAAGTGTAATTTAAAAACTACTTGACCAATTTGATGAAAATATATGGGACCACCTCAGTGCCTTTTCAATAAAAAAAAAAATAATTATCTATATCTGACTACTCAGCAAAATCTTATGCGTCATACATTGAAAAAATACGTGTCGAATTGAGAAACTCCTCCGTTTCGGAAGTCGGTTAAAAATAATAAGTTTATCTCTAGCATCATAAAAAACAATATAAAAAACATATCGTATATATTTTTGGCTACGGTTTTCTGACCTGACGCCAGCCATTCCTTGGGAACCAAACCTTATAACTAAACAAATACCAGCAAAAACTTAAAAAGATACACAGACAAAGCGAAATAATATTTTTTAATCCTTTTATCTCTACAGACATGTTTAATCACTCAAATGCACCCTTACAAGATTAATCCCGATTAAAAAGTACATCAAACAAAGGGTTGAAGCCAAAATATTAAATTACTCAATATTTCATACCGATACTAATTTCGCTATCTTAACCCCTCGCCGCGAAACGACACAAAATATTACAAGAAAAAAAAAATACCTCGCTCAAAGAAAAAAAAAACCGTCGTGGGCCTAATTGACATTCTTTATGAGCGTCAGTCCTTAGACGGGGATATTTTTTAATTAGATATATTTTATGGGTTTTTTTCGAAAGGGGGGAGAATAAAGGGTTAACATTTGTTTGAGCTCAATGACACTGTACCGAAGAAAGCAATACATTAGGTTTTCTGTTTCGTGATATTTTGTTTGTATTGAGAAATTTCATATATGACATGGAAATACATAATAATATATTTCAATAAATTGAATTTTAGACACATTTCATGGACTCGGGGCCCACTTTTTTGTACTGTACTGTATCAGCCGGATCGTCCCCTGTTGAACATAGCCTCCCCCATTCATGGAGGAGCTTACCATAATCCCCACGCATGGCAGGCATCTTGGGGATCGCAGTGTGAGATATTAGTTCCTCAGAAAGTACTGCTGCCTACCTTCTGGTGTGTTACCCTTATTCGCCTCTTACGACTCCCACGGGCAAACATTCTAGCCCAGCACCCAACGGGAAACTTTTTTAGTATTAAAATCTTTACCTCTAAGTCTCAGATCAATTATTTGTCAGAGCTGTAAGTCAATAATGTGTAACTACTACTTGAAGTATTCACGTGTTCCTGGATATTCATATCAATTAATAGTGCATAGGAAAATATTTTTTAAAGCATACACCAGTAGACCATATAATTTTTGTTAGTAAACATTTGCGATTAAATCAAATCATATCAAAATCATTTATTGCAACAATTTTTTCAAGTCATAAAACACACAATTCAAATTACTTAATGAGTCATTGTCTTTGGCCATTAAAATCAATTATTATTTAAATTAAATAATACAAATTTATAAAAACATACAAAAATTAAATTAAACTAATATTTTTTTTATGCTTGATAGGTTAGCCTTTGACCACTATCTCACCTGATGGTAAGTGATGATGTGGTCGAAGATGTTGTTCAGGCTAACCTAGAAGTACTGGCTCTCAAGGACAGCTGCCGGAACACACCGTTAGGTCCTTGGCGACAGATTTTCTACTTGAGGGTGGTAGCTAGCCAAGCGGGCATTCGCAAAATGCCCTACCACCATGCTACAACGACTGCCATCCTAATACAGCAACCGGGACCGACGGCTTAACGTGCCTTCCGAAGCACGGAAACGCTCGGCTACCGAAGCACGGAATTCATTATTCTTAAAATATTTTACAATACAAATCATTAACCCGAGCATGAATCCTGTGACAATGCTTAATGTACTGGCAGTCAATTCTATTGGAGAATACTTTTAGGATGCCGCTAGGGCTGCCCCGGATCCTACGCACCAGGGATGTGCAACGCTTGCGCATGGTGTCGTAAAAGCAGTCGACGCGCCAATCTGCAAACATCCCTGATGCGCAACATCTCCAAGGCAACTCCACCACCACCCTAAAAGCATTATCATATTGCACAAAACTTTTAAACTTTTATGGAGCGTTCGTAGCGAAGTATGCTTCGCCGTTCTTAACCGATCAGCTAAGTTTAGCACCGTCCTGAAGTTCTACGGCCAAGCAGTAATGTTATGGGATAGAATAGAAGGGTATATCGTTGCTGATAAAATTACAGGCAGATAGGACTTAACAAATGTATATCTCGGAGTGGTATGGGTGCAGTGCAGTTCATCACTTGTCACGAACTGCATCTGTTATAGGCAGAGGTTGTCATTTTGCGAATGCCCGCATGGCTAGCTCCCCAAGTAGAAAATCTGTTGCCAATGTGTGTTCCGGCCGCTGTTCTTAAGAGCCAGTAATTTTAGGTTAGCCTGAACAACATTTTCGACCACGTAATCACTTATCATTAGGTGAGATAGTGGTCAAAGGCTAACCTATCTAGCATAAAAAAGAGTATTGTAGTCATTACGACAACTGTCTTATTTTTTTGTACTGACATTGAGGCTTACTTTGAGAGTTTTTTTAGTTGAATTACCCTAAACTTATACAACTTACACAGTATAAACGGCGCATATACACCTATCGGTAAACAATTCACATGAACGGAGAAATCGGGTACTTAACAAACAAAAAAGAACACATGAGTACCGCCCTTTTTTGGTAGTCACTTGACAAAAGTAATTCTTAGATTGGTTTACTTTTGGATAATATAGTAGACACATCTTAAATTCCAGTGTAAGCAATGCCAATGCCTCTTTCTATAAAATTTACTAACAATATACTCCTGGCTGTGGTCAAAGGACAACCTATCAGGCATAGAAAAAAAAAATTAAATTTTTTTTTTTAAATATCTTTCAGCTTACTTGTCCAAGGATGTTGATCACGCGTCGCATCGACCAAGCGCTCTGATAAGTTTTGGAAAATAAGATAAGCTCTCGATCTGCACGGACCCAACGTCTCTACACCAAACGGCACAAATATGTAACCACTATTGTAAAGAAGCCTTGTAAAGAACTGCCAACTTACACTGCGATCCCCAAGCCACCTGCCAAGCGTGGTGATTATGGCACATCCCCCTAAATAGGGGAGGCTGTGTTCAGCAGTGGACGATCCGGCTGATACAGTACAGTATACCAAGATTAGTAGTGAGCCGCGGTCATGAGTTGGATGGGTGACCGCTAGTGACATTACTACTGAGCGTTTCCGTGCTTCGGAGGGCACGTTAAGCCTTCGGTCCCGGTTGTCGTCTTAGGATGGCAGTCGTTATTGCTTGGTGGTAAAGCATTTTGCGAATGCCCGCCTGGCTAGCTACCACCCTCAAGTAGAAAATCTGTCGCCAAGCACCTAACGGTGTGTTCCGGCAGCTGTCCTTGAGAGCCAGTACTTCTAGGTTAGCCTGAACAACATCGTCGACCACATCATCACTTACCATCAGGTTAGATAGTGGCAATAACCTATCAAGCATAAAAAAAAAATGTTTCATAAAGACGTGATGGCGCGGCGCTAAAGTGTCAAAAGAATTACACCAAAACCGATCACGTTGTGTCATCGATGACGCTAATCCTTAGAAAGTTTATAAACCCAGCTACTGCTTTCCAGCATGCCAATGAGAGAGGGGGTCAATATTAGCGTTCCTTCGTAATCAGGCAGAGAAAAAATGGTCGATTAGACCCCCTTCCCTACGTTAATTTAGGATCATTGGGCATGGCCAAGGAAGGTGGGTGACAGCACCCCTTTCTTAGTAAATTGTCTTTTTTAAAACGGTATTTGGTATTGCCGGTGTTAAACGACTTTACGGCTGACTTACAGAGGTTTTTAAAATTTAATTCGGTTTTTCGAATTAAGATGCTTCTTTGAGATTTGTTAACAATTTCTATTTTGTTGTTAAAAGTGTTTGGTTCACCTTTATTGATACTATCATGAACTCATTAATAAAGATTAGATACTTCGGCATCATGTAGGTAATAAACAAAAGCCATATAACATCACCTTGTTGAAAGAAATATTATACAGAGACCACATAATAAAAGGACAAAGTTAGGTTTTTTATGTTATTGTGACGGAACAAGCTTGAGGCCCACCTGATGTTAAGAGGACTAACCTCTGCCTACAACAGATGCATTTCATCGTAAGGGACGAATTGCACTGCGCCCGTCACCTTTAGACATAGTTGTTAAGTCTCATGTGCCTGAAATTTCACTGACTCTCAAGGAATGCTGCCGGAACACACTGTTAGGTGTTTGGTGACAGATTTTCTATTTGAGGGTGGAGGTTAGCCAGGCGGGCAATCGCAAAATGCCCTTCCACCTTCCACTCACCTAATATTGGAATTGGGCAAAGAAAAGAAAAGTATTTTACATTGGTCATCTATTAGCATGTATATTCAGAGGAATGGTCTCACAAAACATTACAAGAAACCTGCCGTTTGTAGCAGAGGTTATTCCGCTTAACATCAGATGGGCCTCGAGCTTGTTTCGTTACAGTAACATAAAAAAATATGATCACTTACTGAATCTGCAAAGTTTTGTTCACAAAGAGGTTTTTGGGGTGATCGGTCGTACCTTTTTGTGTGAATGACCTATGGCATAACATTTTGCGTTGTTGCGAAATAACCATTGCGGATGCTATACGCATTCTGTTGGGATCATTCACTGATGGTATTGAGGATCCTCACTGTTTTAACATAATTACCACTTTCTTTTGTATGTCCGTACACGACGAAGATCGTTTTTCTTATAGCTAATATGCTAGCCTTTGACCACTATCTCACCTGATGGTAAGTGGTCGAAGATGTTGTTCAGGCTAGCCTAGAATTACCGGCTCTCAAGGACAGCTTCCAGAACACACCGTTAGGTGCTTGGTGACAGATTTTCTACTTGAGGGTGGTAGCTAGCCAGGCGGGCATCCGCAACATGCCCTACAACCATGCTGTAACGACTGCCATCGTAAGACCGTGCCCTCTGAAGCACGGAAGCGCTCAGTAGTAATGTTACTAGCGGTCACCCATACAACTCATGACCGCCGCGGACGTTGCTTAACTTAGCTGATCGATTAAGAGCGGCTAAGTAAACTTCGCTACGAGCGTTTCAAAATAGGTGAGCCGCCAGCTCGTTCACCTGCCTGTATCATAAAAAAAGAGAAGAAGAGGGAGTTAATAGTATATTGCGTTGAATTATGACTTGTAATAAAGCGTAAATTCTCTTAAACAACGCCAGCGAAAATGGCAATAGCTGAACCTAGGGATATACCGTAACAATGCCCTTAAGTGAATCTTAGCCATATAAATTTTATGGCAACTGTTTCTAGGTTACAAAATAGTACGATATTATTTGCTTTTACTTTTTAAGATCTTGTTTATGAACTGCAGATGTTCTTTGTGAAGGACTTCAAACTATTGATGGCTAACCTCAGAAAAAATAATCCCGACTCTTCAATAGGTCTTTGCCATTATTACTATGATAAGCAAGACTGCTAATAAAATTCAAATTAAATTCATTTATGTGCTCTAAATATTCGTACGTACAAGATAGGTTAATAAAAAATCAAAATTCAGGTCCAGAGTACTCAATCAGAAAAACACGTGACATGAAAGTAATTACTTTCATGATAATAAAATGTAAATTGCTTACTCTTGGTAATATAACCGGAACTTACTCGAACATTCTGAAACAGGTCCTAAATATAATAAATGTGAACTATAATTAAAATTTACTCAAAAACGTCACCTAGGGAGTAAAATAAATTTTCGCCCTCATAATTCCTTGTTCTTTGTGTCTTTGAGTTCTTTGTGTCGCTCTATGGGGAGGCATTTGTTCAACAGTGGATGTCTTCTGGCTGGTGTTGAATACCTAGTTTCAGATTTTCTTGCTTAAAGAAAGTCCGGGCATAGCTCTTGATGGGTTGTTGTCCGATTCTGCACTTAGAATAGCAAGGACCATGTTTTGCATGGTAGTTGGGTATTTTGCGCCCACCTGGCTAGCTACCAACCTCAAGTAGAAAATCTGTCTCACCTAATGACACACATCCGGCTGCTGTTCTTGAGAGCCAGTAATTCTACGTTAACCAACATCTACGACCACATCATCACTAACCTTCAGGTGAGACAGTAGTCAAAGTTTAGCCAGATCTAAAAAAATATGTGCAAGTCGTAAGTAGTCAATGGACGTTCAAAGCGACGTCATTCACAATTTGATCCCAAACAAGGTGTTTGTCCTGCACTAATTCAATCTAGTGACACGAAAATATCACTGAGATTAGTAGAGTGGAATAAAATACACGGCAGAAAAAACATTTAAGGGAAAGTGTACAGCTTTTAGTTAAAGATGGTTCCCGATATTATTTTATTATGAAAAGAGCGCTATAAGTTATAAAGGTTTTTACATAAATTTGATTTATAGACAAGCAAACAAAAATTTATTTTATTACTTTAGAATCAACAAAAACTTTTTTCGCCTCATTTTATTACAATCTACCCAACAATATACCGACTGCTGTCGACTTGAATGGCTATATATATAGAGTAAAATTAAGATTATGTCCATTAATATATTTATCTTAAGGGGGCAATTACCTGATTTTATTCACTTTGAAAGTGAATTCCATTTTAGAGGATCATTGTTTGGATTCAGAAAAAATATGTACTATCTACAGACATTTTGGTAACAAATGCGCGCTAAAGATTTTTTTTTGTTGTTGATGAATTTACTGTTTCATTAAAATGTTGCCTTAGATTTTCGCGATCACTACAACAATATTTTTACAATATTTTTGTACCGACTTTTCCAACACTTTGCAGTGATCGTGGTCACAGGGTGGACTGGTCTGACTGGTGAGTCACCCCGTGGCCACGATCACTGCAAAGTGTTTGAAACGTCGGGACAAAAATAATGATAAATATACGTCATTTAAACCGTTTAAAGTTAATGTACTATGTAGAACGCTATAAAGACAAATCTAACGATATCTAATACATTAAAATCGGTTAAGCCATTTAGAAGTTACGGTGGAATAAAGAAACTCATAAACATACATTCATACATGAATCAAACAACGCAGAAAATATAATTTTCATTATTTGGTCAGTCGTGTAATAAACAGGTAAAATTGTTCCATTTTTCAAACGGACCCCTAAAAACTTCGACGAAACGAAACCGAGAGAACTCGTGAAAAATCTTTATTAAATCCCTCTTGAGCTAAATAAGTTCATTTGGCGAGTGAAGAAAAAATATTATGTATTTTCGCCTTTTTTGTAAATTAGAAAACATTTTCGACGATTTGTATGGCTTATTTCGGGGGGTAATTAGTGATTGTCCGTAAGGAAGGGGGGTGCTATTGGAGAATTAAATTTATTTTTTTACTTTCAACTAATGAGGGTAGGCGAAGCGAGAAAAATGTTAGGATTACGAGATAAATTGGCCGGCATTAGTGAAGCTTGTAGATAAATCTAATTTAGAGTATTGTGTTGTATAAGAATATAAATACTATATCCATCGGAGAAGCAAAATTTCCCTGGCATGTTTGAGATTTTAATAGAGATTTAATGTTCTGCCAGCTGATATCTTTCGTAATTTTGATATTAGCTTCAAGGAAGATAAGATAAGAAAATAAAAATATTAGGAAGATAAAAAAAACTTAATATCACTATTATTATAACAAAACATCAAACAATAATTTTATGTACCTACCAATATTTTATAGATATTAAATGTAGTATCTATAATGAAAAATAATACGTTCCAAACATTTTGAACGAATAATTTTGTATAAGTTTCCTTAATTTTTCACCTTTCAAGATAATTCATTCAAAATGTTGAAGGCCTAAGGTTTAAGGCCTAAGCAATAACTGGAAATTTGAGAGGTAATTATAATTTACCGCTCTAAGGAGATAACAAATTAGGTTTAAAGTTTAAATAAAATAATAACATTCCATGTCCTTCCATTCCATCGGAATTTCGTATAAGCGGAAAACATTTCCAATGAGCAGCATGCCACTACTCAAACTGGTACTTTTTTATGGTATTGCAATATATTAGGTGCATCACGGACTTCTAATGCCTTTTATAAAAGGGAACAGCTAGACTACTAACGAGTATTCCCGAGGCGGGTCAGCGTCAAGACGTCGATCAGCAATAGAATCAAAACTATATAATAATATATTCTTGTAAATATATTATATTAATGACAGAGACAAATTTTTCAACAATCTTGTACTGAAATTCTCGTAAGTATCACATATTGAAATGTAATAAATCAACCGCCAAAAACTACACAGGGTCGACGTATTCGATCCTCAACGTGAGTATTTTTGTCGGTTAATTTAATTATAATATAAATAATCTTGCACTGTCCTATATGTTGTTAAAGAAAATAGCCGACACCAACAGTATATTTAGATGGGATAGTGGTAAGGTGATGATTAGCATTTATCGCTATGGCAATTAAATAAAATACAATTATAGAAGTTATGTCAGTAGGAAGGTTGTTATCTCACAATAATAATTATAATCTTATCTGTACAGAGATTATAAGTGCACGTCTTATCTTGACAAGATTTTATTGTTTTGAAGCAGTGAGGGCTCAGTGGCATTGGCTATGGACTGCCGTGCCGCATGTCTATGTATCGAATCCCGCCGCGGGCTTGAGCTTCACCGCATGGTAGAAGGGCATTTTGCGAATGCCCGCCTGGCTAGCGACCACCCTCAAGTAGAAAATCTGTCGCCAAGCATCTCACGGTGTGCTCCAGCAGCAGTACTTGAGAGCCAGTGAAATTACAGGCACATGAGACTTAACAACTATGTCTCAAGGTGACAGGCGCAGTGCAATTCGTGACTTGTGACGTAATGCATCTGTTATTGGCAGAGGTTAGTCCGCTTAACATCAGGTGGGCCTCGTGTTTGACCCGTCACAATAACATAAAAAAAAGTGATTGAATACCACAGCGCATGATTACATAAAAGCAATTCACGTTGTTTTAATGTTGATTGACATTGATAAAGAAGAGTTACCACTAAGACCGTCAAAAATAATTTAATTACCACAAATACATATATGTTAGATTGCCTTACACAAACACCCCAAACATAACACATATTGAAGTTACCTACGCACACAAGTTCTTTTTATGACAAGTCGTTTACTGTTCAAGCTGCTCGCCTTTGGAACTCTCTACCAGTTGAAATTAGAAAGATCACATCGCTCCTTTCATTTAAAAGTGAAGTTAAGAAATTTTACCTCTCTTCAATTCATAATGATTAACTATCCAACTTTGCAAGTATAATTTTTATTTATATTATTATTATTATTGTTGTTTATGTATATATATATACACTATATATTACAATTTGGTATAATGTATCTATTTTATTTTATTTTATTTATATATGTATTTTATTGTACTTGGTTTATCTATTATAGTTTATTTATATTATATGGATATTTATTAACGTATGTTTTATATAATTTAAATATTTTTAACTATACAACTATGATTTATACATAATGCACTTAAGCCTATACCTCCATCTAAATTAATATGTTTCAATTCAGCCTACGGTTGCCTGGAAGAGATTGCTGCCTAGCAATAAGGCCGCCGATTGTACTATTTTTAAGATATGTTTTAATATTGTAACTAGTATTAATAATTTTAAAAGTGCAATAAAGAGTTATCTATCTAACACATAAAGGATAGATGCACACACCCTCTCACACACACACACTCATTAACTCATTTATACAAAGAGAGGCACGGTCTTACAAACAGTAACAAATAGTTACAAATAGTTTAAGAAATCACTTGTATAAGTTTTATTTCATATTAATATTATACTAAAGTAGAGGTTAGTAGCAGTCCAATATGAGGGGAGGAGCGCTGTATGCTGAAATACAGGTGATGAGCCTAGTTCAGCAGCAGATACTCTTGATTAAAATGTATAAATTTTCTAGCCAATTGATGTAATTGTATTATATCTAACCTGAAGAAATATTGTATGTGCAAATTCTTTGAATAAAGTATTATTATTATTAATAAAATAAAAAATAGTTTAAACACTAACAAATATCACTAGTGCCCGTAGGGTGCCAGGCTAGAATGTAAGGTGTCATAAGAGGCGACTAAAGGTAACACACCAGAAGGTGGGCAGCAGCGCTTTCTGAGGAATTGGTATCTCATACTGCAACCCCAAGACGCCTGCCATCATGGCAAAGCACACCACAGTGGGAAAGGCTCTGTTCAGCAGTGGACAACCCGACTCATACAGTACAGTACAACACACAAATCAGTAAAAAAAAAAACGCCATATGCTTTATCATTCGCCTTGAAGTAGATTAGAGATAAGATGAGCGCTATCACTTACGCTTGCAGATGAAAATAGACGTAATACTCTCATCTATTTTTTTATTAATGTTCTTTTAGTTTAATTACTTTTATGGGATTGTGATAGAACACACCACAGGCCCAGTGACCAACTGCGCCCATCACCCTAAGAGATAATTTGTTGTCCTTGTATGGTTGTTAATGCAGCCCTTGAGAACCGTAAGCAATTGCTGGGACATGAGGCCCCTGTAATTACTTACTGGCTCTCAAGTACTGCTACCGGAATACAGCCCTGCTGCCCTTCCATCATGCGGTGAAACTCAAGTCAATTGTATGTTTTTAGTTTAAACGATCATCAATATCTTTCATATAAAATTAAGAAAAAATATATTACAAAAAACCTTATATGAAAGGATAGCTTCTACGTATTGCTTTCCTTGTAAACCTATAGTTTCATATTTTTTTAAGAAAGACATAGTCCTTTGGATGCCCTGAAAACTCTAACACTTTACGTGGTGCTATATTGCAACTGCCCATCTGGATATCTTGGTAGATATCCACGTGGAGGTGGTCCTCCACGTAGAAAATCTGTTGTCAAGCACCTTATGTTTCTGCATGTGTCCTTGAAAACAATTTCATTCTATGTTAAGCCCGATTAACATCTTCAATCACACCACTTACTATTCAGCGAACAGCTGAAAGGATAGACTGTTGAAGTAATAGAACGCAAAAGCGCCTGATCGATTCGCCATAGCAAGGACCTATAAATATTAGTTTGCGATATATCTGCCGGGCGCCCTCTCTCTTGCTCTGTACGCGGTACCAGTAACTTCAACTCATTTGTAAAATTAATTATATCGTAATAAACAAGTCAAATCTTCAATACTGCTATTTATTTCTATAGGTTATGGGCCGTCTCATACCTACGCTATATATTTTGATAATTTTAACAGTTTTTTAGTGAAAATCGTAAAATCATAACCTCAAAAACACGCGGTCGCGTAAGAATAAAGAAAAAAGTTAGGCTTATTTTCCAGTTTTTTCAGTATAACAATTACTACAATGCAAAAAAACAGTGACCGAAATGGATTTATGAATATTGAAAAGCTATCAGGAAGAGAAAATTACGCGACATGGAATTTCGCAGTGAAAGCATATTTGCTTCTTGAAGATTTATGGGATTGCATCGACCTGAGCTCCGGTAAGCCAGTAGATCCGAAGAAAGACATAAAAGCAAAGTCAAAGTTAATTTTATTGCTAGATCCCATAATTTATGTGCATATCTGTGAAGCAACAACTGCGAAGGAAGTGTGGGACAACTTATCACGAGCATTTGAAGATTCTGGACTTACAAGGAAAGTTGGTTTGTTAAAAGATTTAATTAATACTACTTAAGAATCAAGCACATGTGTAGAAGACTACGTGAACAAAATAATGTCGACTGCACACCGTTTAAGAAATATAGGTTTCAAAGTTGATGATGAGTGGCTTGGTACCCTTATGTTGGCGGGTTTGCCGGACTTATACAAACCCATGATTATGGCTATAGAGAGCTCTGGTGTCAAGATTTGTGCAGATTCTATTAAAACTAAACTGCTGCAGGAAGTAAAAACATGTGACACAAACGCTTTCTATACTAGAAATCAGAAGAAAAATAGTTTTCAACAAGGGCAAAGAAAGCAAGAGCAGAGGCAATCAAAGGGACCTAGGTGCTTTAATTGCAATAAACATGGGCACTTTAGTAAAAATTGTTGGTCAAAAAATAAAAAACTAACAGGTACAAAGGATAATGGTTTTATTGCAGCTTTTTCAGCCACTACACAAAACAATATTACAAGCTGGTACATCGACTCTGGTGCGTCAATGCACATGACGGCGCACAGGGAGTGGTTTGACCAGGAAACTGCTCCACCTGTAAGAAGTATCAGGATTGCTGATGACAAAATGCTCTATGTAGAAAGCTGCGGTAATGTAACTATTGAAGTACCGGATGCTCAGGGGCACATCAGCAAAATACAGGTGAGAGATGTTCTTTATGTACCAGGCTTATCTACAAATTTAATATCTGTTAGTAAATTGATAAAAAATGGCTGCAAAATAGAATTCCATAAAATTGGCTGCACTATATTAAACCAAAATGGAAGAAAAATAGCGAATGCTTCCTTAGAAAATAGCATGTACCGCCTAAATTTGATAAATAGAGTAGCTCAAGCAATGCCCGCTGCAACAGATGATGATGCCTACTTGTGGCACCAACGGATGGGCCACCTGAATCTCACCGATGTAATGAGAATTCCAAATTGCACTACTGGTGTTAAATTGTCTCCGATGAAAGAAAATATTATCTGCATAAGTTGTATAGAAGGTAAACAGACAAGACAGTCATTTCCAACCGAAGGTTCTAGAGCTACACAGCTGCTGGAGGTGATCCACTCCGATGAATGTGGCCCCTTCCAGACTGAATCAATTGGAGGTGCCCGGTACTTTATAACTTTCATAGACGATTTCTCACGCAAAGTTTTTGTTTATCCAATAAGGCAAAAGTCTGAAGCAATGGATAAATTTATAGAATTTAAAAATAGGGTTGAAAATGAATTGGATAAGAAAATAAAAATATTGAGAACTGACAATGGCACAGAATATATGAATAAAGAGTTTCAAAAATTGCTAAAACAAAACGGCATATTGCACCAGCATTCCAACCCATACACACCTGAACAAAATGGACTGAGTGAACGCATGAATAGAACTTTAGTAGAAAGGTCTAAATGCATGATTTTAAATGCTGGATTACCAAACAATTATTGGGGAGAAGCAGTTGTAACAGCAGCACACATAATCAATCGCTCACCGACCAGAGGCCTTTCATACGTCACCCCTGAAGAAGTATGGACTGGCAAGAAACCAGATTTGAGTCATATCAAGGTATTTGGATGCAAAGCTATGGTGCATATACCAAAAGAACGCCGTAAGAAGCTAGATGCTAAATCACGTGAGTTAATTTTTGTTGGTTATAGTGACGGTGTAAAAGGCTACCGTTTCATAGACCCTAGAAGCAAGCTAGCTATTACAAGCAGAGATGTTGTATTTCTCGAGGCTTCCGTGAAGAGAAATTTGATGAAACAGTCAGATTCTGAAAAAGAAAAAATAATTAGTAAAAAATTTGAAAAGCAGAGATGTGAAGAAGTTAAGAATAAAAGTAAAGAAGGAAAGATAAAAAATGAGTCAAAAATGTTCAACTTACCATTATTTACAGAAGAAAGTGTTGATGAAGAACACCAGATTCCTGATGATGATGAACCTGGAGAGTCAGACTCTACATTAATGTATGGTACTCCTTCTCCGTCGTCAGATTCATCACATTACTCTGACCCCAATGATGAAACATACATACCTGATATAAATATTGAAACCCCACAACCCAGAAACATTATCAGAACAAGAAGATGTATATCTGTATACAATAGATTACAGTCGGACTCATACATCAATGAGGATCCTGCATCCTTTGTTTGTATGAATGGGGAATCCGCTATGGTCTTGTTAGACAAAGATCCACAGAGCCTTTCCGAAGCACTAGAAAGTGAAAAGGCTAATAAATGGATAGAAGCCATGCAAGAAGAATATCTATCATTATTGCAAAATAATACATGGACATTGGTTGATTTACCACATGACAAAAGGGTTATTCCCTGCAAGTGGGTGTATAAAACAAAATCAGACGAGAATGGTCATGTCACTAGATACAAAGCACGACTGGTTGTTAAAGGCTACCAACAAAAGAAAGGCATTGATTACCATGAGATCTATGCTCCAGTGATAAGATACTCCTCACTCAGATATGTAGTTGGATTAGCTGTAAAATATAACTTGAAAATACACCAGATGGATGCTGTGACTGCATTCTTACAAGGGGATATAGATGAAGATATATATATATCACAGCCTCCATATTTTGAAGAAAATGACAAAGTTTGTAAACTTAACAAATCTATTTATGGTCTCAAGCAGGCGAGCCGGCAGTGGAATAAAAAGTTAAATTCCACTCTACTTGAAATAGGAATGTCACGTTCAAAAATTGACCCTTGTATTTACTACCAAATAATTAACGATCAAGATATCTTTATCATAACAGTCTATGTGGATGATATATTATACCTCTTCAATAATGAAGAAACAGCCCTGATGATGAAAAAAAAATTAAATGAAAAATTTCACATGAAGGATCTTGGTGAAGCAAAACGCTGTATTGGTTTCAGTATTAATCAAAATGCTGCACACAATGAAATAACACTGGATCAATCTTTATACATAAGAAAAATATTAACACGTTTCAATATGCACGACTGCAAATCTCAGTATACACCATGTGAGGCAGGTTTACAATTAAAAAAGGCAGAAAATGAAGAAGAAGTGCTCTTGAATATCCCCTATCATGAAGCTATAGGATGTCTTTTATACCTGTCACAAGGAACAAGGCCTGACATATGTTATATTGTGAACCAGTTAAGTAGATACAACAATAAACCAACAGCACAACACTGGGCAGCCGTGAAGAGAGTTCTAAGATATCTGAAAGGCACACAGAACAAAAAATTAACATTTAAAAAGGATAGTGCCAATATTGTTGGTTACTGCGATGCCACTTGGGCATCAGATAAAGAAGACAGAAGATCATGTACAGGATATATATTTATGTTTCAAGGCGCTGCAATCAGTTGGCTTTCTAAGAGGCAGCCAACTATAGCCTTGTCAAGCACTGAAGCTGAGTTTATGTCTTTAACCTCAGCTGTACAGGAAGCCATATGGCTGAAGCAGTTGGCTGAAGAGTTTTGGCCTTCTCTTTCTGCTCCAATTCTAATCTTCTGTGATAATCAAAGTACCATTAGTTTTTCAGGTAACGACGCCTATCATGCTCAAACCAAGCATATTGATGTGCGCTACCATTTTGTGAGGGAGCGGATCGCAAAACACCAGGTTACTGTGCGCTACAAAAGTACCCAAGACATGATAGCTGATGCTCTGACGAAGGGTCTGCACCGGACGAAGCATGAAGACTTCATGAAGGCAATGGGTTTGCGTTCAGGGGAAGGTGTTGAAGTAATAGAACGCAAAAGCGCCTGATCGATTCGCCATAGCAAGGACCTATAAATATTAGTTTGCGATATATCTGCCGGGCGCCCTCTCTCTTGCTCTGTACGCGGTACCAGTAACTTCAACTCATTTGTAAAATTAATTATATCGTAATAAACAAGTCAAATCTTCAATACTGCTATTTATTTCTATATAGACAATACAATTATAAATCATTTATTGATGACACCAATGTCATAAGTCAAACAGGATACAATTAAACAAAATATGCAATATACATACGCTCATATGTCCAGTGATATAAAATCAAAGAATAAGATACGACCTTTTGGCGGAATTGTCACTAGATATATTTTTTCAGTGTTTTATTAAAATATTAATTTAATGTTTTCTTAAAATATTTGAAAAATATTTGTTACTATTAAAAACACGACCTCTTTAACGTCTAGATAGTTAGGGTAAGAAGCTTTACGACTACATCGCGATATGCCTAGACAGCGGGTATGACTAAATCGTTTTGAGACTAAACTCGATATGATCACGTTAGGGCTGAATAGATATCCGACCGTATATGCATATGCCCTTATCAGATTGACTTTATATCGATATGATGTACAATGGTATTCAAAAGTGGCACTTCAGTTCAACTTCGGTTCAAGTAACAATAAAAAAGCTCTATGCAACATATGACACATTTACACTTTAGAGAAAATACGTAATACAAATATGTATGGCAGAAACAACGCCTCTATTTCCACAGTAGCGCCACCTAGTTCCTAACAATCAAACATTTCAGCGTACGAGCAAACACGCTGATAAGCGCCGTCGTCGATGCGACAAGCACATAAATAAATACACGCGAGAAGTGCATTTAGTAACGAACAATGTGGTCACCGCTAGCAGTATGTTGATACGACATTTGTTTTGTACAGTATTGAAAAAAATATTAGAAGCAGGAGCGGTATAAAGTATACGAAAATGAAGACAAAAATGTATTAAGAGACGAGTGAAAATAGAGTCCATGTGGCAGAGATGTGAATGTTAACACATGGACGTGTGTGTAAAGCTGTATTTACATTTGTTTGATGTGTCGTGTCGTGCTGTGCCCTGAAGTGGTAGTTAAATTCACACGTAAGTACATACACATTGACATATTATATCGAACATGACATATTATGTCGAACATGACATATTATGTCGAACATGATATATTCAGTCGAACATGAAATATTCTGTCTAACATGACATATTATGTCGTGTTCCGGCGTTATCTGACGATATTTTATATCAATACAGCTGTCCCACACAAGCTCTCAGAGAATTCATACATTCCAATTCAGATTATGAAAACAAGGACGAAAAAGAAAAATAATTTTGTTTAATCCACTGAATGGAAAAGAAAGGCTACAGGCGATTTTCTCTGTCCCGTTATGGAGCTTTGAGATAGATTGACGTGCCATAGCACAGCACCCGTTCTACTCCACACTGACCCAGATCGGGATTGCTTCTAATGTGACACAACAGAAGCCATTTATGCAAATATAAATCTCACTGTACTAAATATATGACACCGATAGCGTTTTGACGCATCACAATACGTCTGACAAATATAAATCCGCCTTTACTAAAATGGACAAATGAAAGAATGAGTTCCTGAATCAGAGCAAGTCCAAGCAGTGACATAAGAGTTGAAAAGTAATAGACTGGCGTGGTATATGCATGTGAGGATGACGGATATGATATGTAACGAAAGTATATTTTTAAAAATTAAAAATGAACCGTCTTCTGACACTGATCATCACAAGATATTTCATAGTTTTTTGTGTTTGATAAATGTACCATTTTTAATAAAAAAAAATTTGATCCTGTTTTATACTGCATACAAAATCAATTTTTACCATCAACAATACACAATACTGGTGACTGGTGACAATCACAAATAAAACAGCTTTTACACGTAATATACATAGGAAACGATAGAATCGAACACAGTTTGTCAAACGGTATGTCCAGTCCACACTACGCTTTCGTCAGCTCAACTCAAACTATGACAAACTTTCAGCGTATACGCTCTGAAAGCGCCCGATACACTTGCTATCTTACACACGGGAGATAATGCTTTCCCAGTTTCTATGCCACATTGAAACGTTTGCATATAAAACATTATATATTCATTTTAACACTTTTATGTTGCATTTTTCCTGATGAATTTTATCACTACTTTACTGCTTTGTGTAGAAAAAGATGGTGAAACATAAGTAAAGAGTTCATTACAGCTCTTGTTGGGCCCACTCAATTAGGAGAGAGATAAGTTATTTATATTTAAATTCAAGCATTGTTACGAGCTGAGCTAAAATCCATCACATTTTGATGCGCTCGTAGCGAAGTTTGCTTAGCTGTTCTTAATCGATCAGCAAAGTTAAGGAACGTCCGCCGCAGTCATGAGTTGGATGGGTGACCGCTAGTGACATAACTACTGAGCGCTTCCGTGCTTCGGAGGGCACGTTAAGCTATCTGACCCGGTTGTTATCTTAGGATGGCAGTCGTTATAGCATGGTGGTAGGGCATTTTGCGAATGCCCGCCTGGCTGGCTACCACCCTCAAGTAGAAAATCTGTCGTCAAGCACCTAATAGTGTGTTCCGGCAGCTGTCCTTGAGATCCAGTAATTCTAGGTAAGCCTGAACAACATCTTCGACGACATCATCACTTACCATCAGGTGAGATAGGCTTACCTATGAAGTATAAAAAAAACACATTTTATAGTACTAAATTTCTCATCTCGTAGGGGAATCGAGCCCGCTTCTTCCGGTTTTACCGGGTGCCTTAAGCACTTGGCTAGCTCAATTTCGGCTCAGTTGAACGACCCTCGATAGCTAAGTGGTTATGGCACACAGAGCGTAAAACTGGGGGACGGACATCGATCCCTACTAGAGGTAAGCCATTTTTAGCTCGTACAATTATTTTAATAACTTTGAGATTACACATTTTTATGTTATGAAATGTTAGTACGATCACCAACTTGATAGTAAGCGGCCACGCTTGTCTATTAGAGATGTAGTATCACCATCCTCGTTCTGATTAACACTGTACTGCACTCATCACTCGTAAGACGCTAGGTCTTATGTCTCGTTTGCCCGATAATTTCACTTGCCCTTTACACCATAACACAGTAGTGTTTGCGCACTACTGCTTTAAAGCGGAATTTTGACACTACGGCGGTACCCACCAAGAAGAACATTTGGTGAAGAGACCTTACCTTCAGATAAAAGCTGATTTCTATTTGAATTTCACCACTGTAAGAAAATCTTACTTAGATTTTATCTACCACGAAGCACACTAGCTTAGATGAATCGTTTTGAAACTTTAATTTAGAAATTGTATTATATTTGGAACATAGGTATATATTTTATATTAAAATCTCTATCCTTTGTGTACTGACATGAGACTAATCGTCTAAAATATATCGCTACCCTCAATCTTTGTCAAAGAAGATACCCATTCAATTAAAATCGATTGCAGAGCCGTTCCAGGCAAAGACGCTCAAAGAACGTCAAACATAATCAATTTTGCAAATAACGCCCCCTTGTACGTCTTTTTCTTTTCCTATGAAATAAATCTGA
Organism: Plagodis pulveraria; assembly: GCA_963890685.1. Lineage (NCBI taxonomy): Eukaryota > Metazoa > Arthropoda > Insecta > Lepidoptera > Geometridae > Plagodis > Plagodis pulveraria. The sequence continues at coordinate 18,714,171 of OY982970.1, read as the reverse complement.
GCAGACGTCTTGTTTGATCAATCTACATCAAAATGCCTTATATTGAAGATACTACAAGCCAATAATACCCCTATGCAATGATATTTAAGATCAATTTCGGTTGTAAAAGTCTGATGACTTAATCATATCTGATGGACGAAAGGAAATATGAAACGGTTGTGTGAAAATATCGAACATGATAATATTAGCATCAGCGCTTGGTAATATGACTTCTATTATCAATGAGTTAAGGTGCGTTTTAACATGATGTGAGATGCGTACGGCTTTTGGTAGCGATAGACGTCGTCAATAAGTATCTTGCTTTGTGCATTATCGTTCTAAGCAGACATTAAGACTGAATCGTTCAAGGGAAAAATTGGTTAATAAATGTCGTGTAAAGGACATGTTACACACGGGACATTATTTCTATTAAACTTAACGATATTGATTTATGGTTGTATAGTTTGGCTGGTTATTTTTTAAAACACCGAGTAGTTGGAGAGAAATTAAATGATAATTTTAAAACATAAAAACTTTGACGATTTTCTTCTTGAGAATGGGAAATACCCACTATGATACTGTGAGCTCAATTTCCATGGTAGGATTTGAATCCAGGACCACCAGTTTGGCAGATAACGTAAAGTAAAGGGTTCCTCAACAAGGACTTTGTTTTCTAAAACGAAATAAAACAAAGAATTTAGATGAAGATGATTCAAATTTTTACTGTATTAAGAAGAGAAAAGTTTGGCAATTATGAATGAAAAATGATATCTGGCAAATGTCCACCACGAGGATGCTGACAGATGTCGATTCTTTCATCAAAGTTTTTAATAACTTTTTGGCAAAATGGCAGGTCTATATAATATAATATATATGAAAGGTGCACATACCCCCGGGAGGTACTGGTACCCATCCTTAGATGGGGGGTGACATTCTAGCCTGTGGGTGTCGTAAGAGGCGAATGAAGATAAAATACCGGTAGGTGGGCAGCAGCACCTTCTGAGAAACTGATATCGTAAACTGCGATCCCAAGATGCCAGCCAAGCGTGGGGCTTATGGCACAACCCTCCTTATTTGGAGAGGCTGTGTTCATCAGTGGACAATCCGAACTGATACAGTACACTACAGTACACACATAACTATCGATTGGTATTAACGTAGTTAATTGTACTGTGGTATTAAAAGTCCTACCCCCAGTGTGCAAAGCGCTTTACACACAGTGATCAGTGTATGATGTATCGCCATAATGTACCACGACTTTGAGATAAAGTCCTTCATTATTAATGTGTGCTCAGATTTGGGAAAATGATACCATACAAGTATATTACGTTCGATGGATGCTGTTTTGGCGGAAATGACGATGTTTAATCAAATATAAATGAGTATGTTTAAAAAAATAACTGATAGTGATTTGACACGATATTATTTAAGGGTTTATTTTTGTTATTGTGACGCAAGCTCGAGGCCCACCTGATTAGCGGACTAACCTCTGCCTATAACAGATGTATTTCATCACAAGTCACGAATTGCACTACGCTCGACACCCTGAGACATAGTTGTTAAGTCTCATGTGCCCGTAATTTCTGTTTTGTAATTCCTTTAGTTTTGAATATGAAGCGCTCGTAGCGAAGTTTGCATAGCCGTGCTAAGTTAAGCAATGTCCACCGCGGTCATGCGTTGGACTGGTTACCGCTATTGACATTACTACGGAGCACTTCTGTGCTTCACGGCGCACGTTATGCCATCGGTCCCAGTTGTTGTCTTAGGATAGCAATCATTACGGTATGGTGGTAGAGCATTTTGAGAATTCCTGCCTGGCTATCTATACTAACCTCAAGTAGAATATCTGTCGCCAAGTACCTAATGATGTGTTCCGGCAGTTGTCGTTTAGAGCCAGGGATTCTAAAGCCTGAATAACATCTTCGACCACATTATCACTACCACCATCAGGTGAGATTGTGGTCAATAGCTAGTCTATCAGGTTAAAATAGAAGCTCAATAATAGATTTTAGTTACTAGTTAGATGGACTCTTCAACAAGAGTCAGTTTTGGTGGATACAACCGCAGTGTCAGATATTCTGCCCTGAATCAGTAGTGTGCACACTTATGTGTTTAGGCGTGCAATCCACTGTAGCAAGTGAAATTTGTGGACAAACGAGACATTGGAACTGACGTCTCCTATAGTGACGAGTGCTGTGCAGTGTCAAGCAGAACGAGGACTGTGTGATCCAGACCGTCTGTTTCTTCACTAATAAAGCTGTCTCCGCCTCTTCCCTCGATCTTTGTTATGGCTCAGAGCATCTGGGATCAAATTGTTCAGGACTTTTAGCTATTTGGTTGAACCATCGTGTTGGACTACGTGCCCTGGGGAACTATAATATTTAGTCCTAAATCGAAATTCTCAAGTTGGAAACGGCGTTTCATTGACACCAACTTCGATACTTACGTTAATAATGGATCTCTTGGTGAGATACAGATCGCTTAATCTATGTTAATTTATTCTTTGATATACCGTTTGGGGTAAAAACCATGGGATCTTGGTATCCTATGGCACACCAATTTTTAAAAGAGTTGTCCATATGTTTAGTAGCAGCAACAAGTGACCAAAGAGCTGGCACCTACCTTGGCTACGCACAAGTTTTTTTTTAATATGTTGGAATGACTTTTTAATATTGTCAGGTTTGCAATAACGCCTGCTATGCGTATTGATGTCATGTTAGCTCAATTGGTTAGAGCATACCAGTATACCCTGGATCAAGGGGTGGATGGACGCGGGTTCGAATCCCGCACATGACTTAAATTTTTCCTATCGTATATTTGTGATTTTGGAATTTTATTTGAATATATATGTATATTTATGCCAATGTAACTAGGCATGTTATTTATTAAAATATTGTTCTCACACACATATTCTATATAGATAAAGGAAGACATTAGTCACTTACCATCAGATTAGCCACGATTTACCTACTTGTTTGCCTACATATCCCATAAAAATATATACCAACTAAAACTTGACACATTTTAAGAGTATAAAAAAAAACAGGAAGTACCGATTACAAATAAAGATGAAAAATCACAGACTGAGAGTAAGAACATTGTTAAGAAACTATATAAAAAGATAATGAATAGATTCAGGCGTTACTTTGCGGAAATCCATTTTTAATCGTAACAAATATTTTAAAAGTATTTTAAGAAAACGTTTAATTTAGAGTCAAGACCTCCTGAGGATGCTTCGTTTAGAAGCGAACGCGTCGAATACTCTTCCGGTTTGGCTGCGTGGCGTTGGTGACGTCACATCGGCTTAACAGGAAATTAGGCGGAATTGTCACTAGATATATATAATTTTTATAAAGATTTTTTAAGTGTTTTATTAAATAATTAATTAAATGTTTTCTTAAAAAACTTTTAAAATATTTGTTATTATTATATAAAAAGATGCTTGAGATGAGTGATTTTTTTCAACTTACTTCAACTAACTACTCTACCTATTTGCTATTGCATAGTTTTGACTGCGTAAACACATATTATTGACTTGTTAAACTTATGTTGGTATAATGTTATCTTTATCGGCAAGCAGGAAAACGGTAAAATAGTTGAACAATATTATAGTAATAATTATATATAGGTTAAAATTGAAATACGTAATTTCGTCACAGATAATATATTTAACACGTGTATTACCACAGATCAAAGAACTGGTTTGAGGTAGATGCATTACTAATTTAAATATTTAACTTGGAATTTTAGTTTGACTAACAAAATAAAAAAAACTGCATTCTGGGGGTCTAGCTTCAGCAGAATCGAAGCACAATATGTATACTACATTGAAAAAAATATAAAAAATAAATATGGTTTGTTTTCTATAAGTATAGTAATCTAAAGTGGAAAGTATTTAAAGAGGTTTTACTTCAGAGTCCGTTGATTTCTTCCACCTTTTATAAATGCATATGATTACTTTTATATAATAATTATTATTAATTAGTATCATAAGTTTGTCTCTGATACATTGATTTTTAAGTATATAATATAATAATGCAATGTCGGTAATAGCATTCTGGAAAAGTTTCCGTTACTTAGTTTGGTTATCTGTTACCCGCTACCTTTCGGATTATAAAGACTTCGCTGCGCCCAATGTGCAGCTACATTCCAATCACCACAATGTTTGTTGCTATACTGCTCATTGTCCCTTAGTCACCTTAAACATTATCTAACAGGAAGACAGTTACAGTCCTTTTATTTTAAGTGAGGAACGTTCGGCCATTTTATACGAAAACAATGATAAAAAAAAGTCTGAAAAAAATCTATGATATTTTTTTTTGGCATTTTCATGGTTTAATTTTATTTATATTTTGTTGCAGGTATCCAAAATGCCTCCCACAAGAAATGACAACAGCAAGCAGTCCTTTGCACGATCCATTTCTAACAGTACGTAAAAATATTATATTAAACTAATGTTGTTAATGTTATGATATTAAACTCATGGTCAGCGCACACTGACCCATCTGGCACGGATTCAAAATCAAGCTTGAACGGGTAATATTTATATAGTGTAATGTAGAGAAACATTCTGTACTGTATCAGCCGGATCGTCCACTGCTGAACACAGCCTCTCCTACTAAGGGGGTATTTGCCATAATCCCCACGCTTGGCAGGCGTCTTGGGGTTCGCAGTATAAGATGACAGTTCTTTACAAGGCGCTGCTGCCCACCTTCCAGTATTTTTCCCTTAGTCGCCTCTTACGACGCCCACGGGATGATATGGGGAAGTGCAATTCTAAACCGGCACGCAACGGGGAAGAGAGCAACGTACATCAATCCAATTGACCCGGTATCGGCATCGCCTCGACTCGGGACAAGCCCGTAGGACTACGGTGAAGTGACGTTAATACTGCCGAGATGATGCATTTAAAAGCAGAGTTCACGGAGTGCTTTCCATATAAAAATAGTTTCGTCATATTTTAAATACTAAGTGTTCAAACTCGATGAATCTTTGCAGGTGCCCTTGAGCCTATATCTATGGTTCTGGTTTGCCAGATTTCCGTAAAATTAAGTATTTTAAAAAATAATTCGAAAAATCGTCAGCAATATGCGAACAAAATTTCACCGAGTTTGAACACGTCTTGGTATTTAAAATATGACGCAACTGCGTTTGTGTGGAAAGCGCTCCGTGCACTCTACTCTTAATTTTTCGGTGGTATGTACCTTCAAATAATTTTTCTACCTTCCTTCATGTAGTATTTATGCAGACAGCAACATACCCAGAATTTTAAAATTAATACTATCTATATTATTTTAATTGATCGCGAATGATGATGTATATTATCAAGCCGTAACAGGAAGTCTATTCCCAAAAATTTATTTCGAAGCTTTGTTTCAAAACGAAGTAACGACGAACATCGAACTTGTACCCTACCAACAAAATATTTCGGATACGACTTCTTGAACGGACTTCGTTTCCAATTCATAGACATAATAAATGGTGCTTATATGAAGTATTTACAGGCTCAAAGTAATAAATACATCCTAATTTTAATATTGTTAGATTTGCAATAACACCTGCTATGCGGATTTCATTGCAAAATTACAAATATACGATAGGAAATATTTAATCCCGCATATGACTTAAATTTTTCCTATCATATATTTGTGATTTTGTAATACATCCTAATGTTGAAAAGATCTCAAGATGCAGTTTTGATTTAATGTATGGAACATCTGTCAAAAACTACATCTTAACTTAAGATTGGTCTCAGTTTTGGGATGCTGTTTTTGACAATACATTAAACGTCTAAGCAGAATCTTAGGAACGATCTCAACTTTGATATGCATATATCATACCTAAGAATATCTCCTTTAAAGTTATATCAGAATTCAACGATAGACCTTCTAGGTTACCCTGAACAACATCTTCGACCACATCATCACTTACCATCAGGTGAGATAGTGGTCAAAGGATAACTATCAGGCATAAAAAAAAAAAAAAAACAAAAAAAAAAATAGACCACATATTATAAATTAGATAATCACTTCTTATATTAGAGTTTAATAAAACGATCTACATTTATGTAAATTCAACATTTCAGATGGCATGGCTATGTCTGCGAAAGTCTACCATCCGGCGACAAACCTGATGCCTGTATCACCACCCCAGTCACCGACCGGCGTTGCACCTTCTTTCCCACCAAGGTACAAAACAAACTTGTATTATTAAGTATATAAGAAATAGTAACAAAACTTCCGGAGCCGCCATGAAATTTTGTGTGTAACCAACAGATAGTACGGTAGTACTAATAGCGGTAGTACTCCAAATTATCCATAAGTTTTATTTACTCTGAAAACTAAAATGAAAAAAAAGCAATATTTGATGTAATGATTTTATAATTTTGCTATATACCTATATCAGCCGCATCGTCCACTGCTGAACATAGCCTCTCCAATTGAATTACCATAATCCCCACGTTTGGCAGGCTTCTTGGGGATCGCTGTTTTACATATCAGTTCCTTAGAAGGCGCTGCCCACATTCTCGGTATATTACCTATAGTCGTTTCTTGCAACACCCACAGGTAGCAATGGTGACATTCTAGCCCGGCACCATCCGGGGCAGATAATATACCTAAGTATAAGACTGGTACACTTGCATTGCTTAGTACATACAATTTCATAAGCTATTCTGTGAGCCCACTAGGATAACGGCAACTTCATTCAGCTACCTATATAGACAACAAACATTACTTAAACTGTTAGGCAAGAAAGTTAATAATAAAGGGTGTTTAGTATAGTATTTCAGTTGGTAGGCTTTTGCCCGAATGTATCAAGAGCTCAATTAACTGATAATTTTCCTCTAAAATACTGTTTTTTTTAAGGATACACAATATTTGTATCAGTAAAAAATAAAATATAAAAGACGGAGCATGCTTCATTCCAGAAATAAAAGTATTATAATTATAGCGTTCCGTCATCGTTAACAGGTTAAAAGCTAATTGCAAAAACTAGTACCGTTTACAATACAACGTAAGTTGAAAAAATGAAAAAAAAAATTAAAATGAAAATGTTTATTCTGATAAGTAAGAGCACAGTTTAAATGGAATGGTTGAGCACCTGATTCCCACAGCAGGCTCGAGGCCTGTATTATGAGAAGAAGGACTCTTCCGTCGAAGTCGTTACAAACAAATAATTTCGTGCCTTTCATCAAAGTAATTCATAATGACTATGGCAAATTATTCAATAATTATACATGGCAATATTATGAGAGTGAGTGGAATAAGTTACTTCTTAAACTATATATCTATACAATTCAAAAATGTTATTAAACATTTAGACTAGCTGATGTGTTTGTGTGAGGATGTGTATATGTGTGTGTGTGTGTGTGTTTGTGTGTGTGTGTGGGTTTATATGGCGTGGTTTGGAGATATGTGAGTTGAACTATAGATGTCGCTCTATTCCCTTACGATAGTTAAGAATGAAAGGGTAAACTAGAGTCATGCGTCATATGTCATGTTGGCTTAGCGGTTAGAGCATAGCCCGGCTATAGGGGTGGATGGCGTGGTTTCGAATCCCGTACACGACTATAATATTTCCTCTCCTTGTAATTTTGAAATGTCCTCATAATTATTATATTAAAGATAGGTAGATTGTGATTATGGATAAGTATAGTAATGACTAGATTCTACTTGTATATGTCCTTAAAATGTTGAAATATAAGGCCAAAGTTAAGCCCATGGTGAGAACTCCAGGCTCTTTCTACCAGCATTCTACCATCTGGTTTGATAATTTGACGTCATATTGGGACATATTGAGAACGAATATGAAAGATATCTAGGTACCACATTATCTACAATTCAAATCATCGATAAAAGTCTGTTGTTTGTCATTTGCATCAAGATATGAATGTGTTGGTATGACCTACCCATTGCCATTTTGACTTCCTTGGCCTTCCCACAACCATATCAAGTTGTGATATGCAAAGTGGTTGCGTGTATTGACTGTACCATAGACATGAATCAAAACTGTCGTCATTCTGGATAAACACATGCTGACGACGCTCACTATTTCCAGATTAGCCTGAACAGCATCTTCGACCACATCATCATTTACCATATGTGAGCATCGTCCGCATGTGTTGACAGAATGTTCCAGAATGACGACAGTTTTGATTCATGTCTATGGTACAGTCAATACACGCAACCACTTTGCATATTATAACTTGATATGGTGGTATCAGCGTACCATACGTGAGATAGTAGTCAAAGGCTAACCTGTCAGGCATAAAAAAACTTAGAATACATATATAGGAGTTTTAGTGCGATACAAATAACACTCAGAATGAAGTAATTTGTCCACAATGTACATAGACCAGTTTATTATTTCTACTTTCCAACTTCAAATGATATCTAATGTAGTTTTCTCTCATTCTAGTGATTGATACTGGATAACAATTGTGAAGAAGTCATATAGATCTGAGTCTGCAGTAGTGCATAGCGAGATGTCATCGCGGGTAGCTCGAGCTCCACAAGAAGATCACAGATATGGTCTTTGCTATACTGGGGTCTATCTGACTTAATCGCGTTATTTATACCTTATTATTTATACCTAAAAATAATAGTATTTTAAAACATACTTTTATATCTTTACAGGTCTTCGACATCTTCGTGGGGCCGACAGAACAGTCAAAATGGAAAATACTCATGATATATACAAAAGAATCCAGCAAAAAGAAGAAGAAAATAGTTACAGCCAGTGCAGTCTGTCCGAAAAGTCGACAAAGGTCATAAAAGTTGCTTTTCAACTGGGAAGTGCCCAGAAAATTAGATTTTTAAGAGAACCTCCGCAATAGAAATCAGCCGATTCCTGAGAACCAAGAACATAGGATTCATTTGCAGCCATACATTCAAGATGCTGTAAAGAGGTTCATTCTACGGAATATTACAAGACCTTTTAAAAATGGTTTCTTAACTCGTCTACAGAGTCCTGGACAGACTAGCATAGCAAGTGAACATGTGACGGAAAATATTTAGTCTTTAGGAAGTATTGCCGATTATAGACACATAGGATATATTTCGATCACACATATTTATCTTGCTAAGTGGCTAAATATGAAAGGGCCATGCCATGCGAAGCATGAACTACGTACATGTAAATAAATAGTATAATATAAAATAAATAAGTTAGATTTTCTTAATTTCCTTTTGTATGGTGAACAAAATTTAAACAGTAGCACTGACCTTTAAACTTGGTGCTTTTAAGTTTTGGTAACATTTAGTTGTTTTGAAGTGAACAGAATCCAGCGGCCACTACCTCGTCCAGGTACAGGACAGTAATTCAATTCCTACCGTAGCGCATCGGCGTTTGAGTTTCCCAGAAAGTTGGTATGATTGGATTCTCATCTGGCTTGCTGCCACCCTCAAGGAGAAAATCTGTTACGAAGCACATAACGTTGTGTTCCAGCCGCCCTTGAGAGCAAGTTTCTGTTCTTGTTATATCCAGGCAACATCCTCGACCACATCATCACTTATCGACTAACAGGTGAGATGCTGATCCGTGGACAGCTTAACAGATAATAAAAACTAGAATGGCAACTAGATCTCAAAGACAGCTGCCGAAATGCATCGAAATGTTCTCAGACAGATCCAAATACTTTTTCTACGACGAGCATATTCGACGTCCAAGTTGAGTGAGAGTACCGTTCGAGGGTAGGAATACCCTGCAGTAAATTAGTTAAATGTTGCCACAAAAAAATATTTATCATACCATTGCATGCAATTTATTTTGTCAATTTGGATTATTAAAAAACTGAGTTGTTTAATCAGTTATGTCATCAGTTTAATATACTGACATAACTCTGATGGTTCTACCTATAATGCAAAGATTAGCGTTTTATAAAATATACATAATGTAAGAATATATTTCTCGAGTAATTTAATTTAAATTTATAATTTTGTCCTTTAAAATATAGTATATAATGTGAAATAAATTATTATTTGACGTAAGTATGTACATAATATGTTATAATAATGCAAGAATAAAGCGTTTCACAGACGACAGCTACAATATAAAGCTATATATTTATAACTCGATATATTTCAATACATCTCAACACATTTTCCATAGAAATTGACAAGTGACAACACGCGGCAGCTATAATATATAGCTATACATTTTCGTTTCTTAATACCGACAGTTATGCTTTAATATATATTATAGCTGCCGTCTGTGAACTACTTTACACCTGCGTCGTTGCCATAGAGACAAGACATAGATACTTTATAAAATGCGAGTGCTTAGACATCAACCCGAATCAGAAGGGACTTTTTTCAATTGTTATGCTTCTTCATCATCTTCATACCCTTATTCCATCTTGGAGGTGAGGTTTATACAGTACGTTTTTCACTAACTGTACATTGTAAAGGTTTTGACTTTAGTTTTAATGCCTGTTTGACGCCAAACCTTCTTTGTAAATTTTGTAATGGTCTTTTTGGTGATGTACCCTGATGTACCTTAAATTTATCAAGGCCATTATAATTGTAATACATTAAGAGCCTGTTTTAGAATGTTCAAGTAAGTTCCGGTTATACTACCCAGAACATAAAATATCTGAATGATAAAAATGACAGTTAACATGCAGCGCGTTTCAAGCTTTAACCGATGGATAGGCTAAATCGATGTCTGTGAAACGCAAAGATAGTGTTTTATTTATTAAATATGTTCCGATTATACTACCCAGAACATAAAATAACTGAATGATAAAAATGACAGTTAACATGCAGCGTGTTTCAAGCTTTAACCGATGGATAGGCTAAATCGATGTCTGTGAAACGCAAAGATAGTGTTTTATTTATTAAATATGTTCCGATTATACTACCCAGAACATAAAATATCTGAATGATAAAAATGACAGTTAACATGCAGCGCGTTTCAAGCTTTAACCGATGGATAGGCTAAATCGATGTCTGTGAAACGCAAAGATAGTGTTTTATTTATTAAATATGTTCCGATTATACTACCCAGAACATAAAATAACTGAATGATAAAAATGACAGTTAACATGCAGTGCGTTTCAAGCTTTAACCGATGGATAGGCTAAATCGATGACTGTGAAACGCAAAGATAGCGTTTTATTTATTAAATATGTTCTGGGTAGTATAACCGGAACTTACTCGAACATTCTGAAACAGGCCGTAAGAATTGTATTATTTGTTAACCATGACATAGTTGTATAATAAATATGTAAATAAATAATTCATATTAAAATGTAAATATAAATGTTAATATTATTTTATATTGTTTATTCTTAACCTATTCAATCTCCATATGAAATACTTAATAAATTAATAAATAAAAAACTTAAGTTTTCATGTATATAATTTTATTCAATATTTGTATTATCAGAGATAAGTTGAGGATCACCATGATGCTGGCGAAGGTCGGATTTCCTTTACCAACATAACACCGAAATCATTTTTTTTTTACGTTATTGTGATGGAACAAGCTCGAGGCCCACCTGATGTTAAGTGGACTAACCTCTGCCTATAACAGTTGCAATTCATAACAACTCACGAATTGTACTGCGCCCGTCACATTGAGACATAGTTGTTAAGTCTCATTGTGCCTGTAATTTCACTGGCTCTCAAGGAATACTGCCGGAACACACCTTTCGGTTCTTGGCGACAGACTTTCTACTTGAGGGTGGTAGCTAGCCAGGCGGGCAATCGCAAAATGCCCTTTAACCATGCGGTGAAGCTCACTGGGCGGGCTTCGAACTCTCTGGCGGCTGGGAACTCTCTGGGCGGGATTCGAACCATGGACCTGCTGCGCGGCAGTCCATAGCCAATGCCACTGAGCCATCACTGCTTCAAACTATTTAAATTAATGATATTGGTATATGGTTGTATAGTTTGGCTGGTTATTTTTTAAAACACCGAGTAGTTGGAGAGAAATCATATGATAATTTTGAATAACAATAGAATTTCATTCATAAATTGGCCATATTGGGCCAGTCCGATTCCAAGAGGTTAAGCCGGCGGTGGGGATCGAACCAGGGGACTGCGGCACGGCAGTCCATAGCTATTACCGCTCGGCCATCATTGCTTCAAAGTTATTATAGTAGTTAGTTACCATTAGTTGTAACTGGAGCATATTTATATCATAATAGGTATACTATTCAGGTTCGGATAGAATTTATCTAGGTTCCTGGACATACATATATTTTAAATACATACAGAAATACATTATATCACGCCTGTAGTCAACGTAAGGGTAGGCAGAGGTGTGCAAATACCCACGTTTCGCCAATTGTGTTATGGTCCCAAGTAATAGGGGTCGAGCCTATTGCCTTTCACCGAGCAAAGTTTTAGGGTCATTCAAAATGTTTTCTTTAACACATTCGACCAAACAAGGTCATAATTACGAATAACATGTTTACGCTAACAACATATAAGACAGGAACACAAGAACATAGTGTAAGAAGATATACAGTCCTGTTGTGCGTCTAATAAACACAATACCCTACTCCATCCACAAGAGTATTGGTATGCTGCTCATTTGGTGCACCTTTTCTTCTTAGTCACCTCTTACGACACCCACGGGAAGAAATGGGGAGGTGACATTCTAACCCGGCATCCCACGGATATACATAACTTATATTAAATTCGTATTTTTATTTTTATGTTATTGTGAAGGAACAAGCGCGAGGCACACCTGATGTTAAGCGGTATCGTCTGCCTATAGATAACAGATGCATTTCATCACAAGTGACGAACTGCACTGCGCCCATCACCTTGAGACATACCTGTTTAGTCTCATTTTGCCTGTTATTTCACTGGCTCTCAAGGACTGCTGCCGGAACACACCGTTAGGTGCTTGGCGGCAGATTTTCTACTTGAGGGTGGTCGCTAGCCTTGCGGGCATTCGCAAAATGCCCTTCCACCATGCGGTGAAGCTCTAGCTCTGGGCGGGATTCGAACCATGGACCTGCTGCGCGGCAGTCAATAGCCAATGCCACTGAGCCATCACTGTGTAAATTAAGTTCTTTGAGTATGGAAGTGTTTCAAGCAAAAATCATTCGCTCTCCTTTAACTACAAGTTCGTAATAGCTTTTTTTTTATGTTATTGTGACGGAACTAGCTCGAGGCCCACCTGATGTTAAGCGGACTAACCTCTGCCTATAACAGATGCATTTCATCACAAGTCACGAATTGCACTGCGTCCGTCACCTTGAGACATAGTTGTTAAGTCTCATGTGCCTGTAATTTCACTTGCTCTCAAGGACTGCTGCCGGAACACACCGTTAGGTGCTTGGCGGCAGATTTTCTACTTCTACTAGCCAGGCGGGCATTCGCAAAATGCCCTTCCACCATGCGGTTATTTTTGAGTGATGGCTCAGTGGCATTGGCTATGGACTGCCGCACAGCAGGTCCATGGTTCGAATCCCGCCCAGAGCTTGAGCTTCACCGCATGGTGGAAGGGCATTTTGCGAATGCCCGCCTGACTAGCGACCACCCTCAAGTAGAAAATCTGTCTCCAAGCACCTAACGGTGTGTTTCGGCAGCAGTCCTAGAGAGCCAGTGAAATAACAGGCAAAATGAGACTTAACAGGATGTCTCAAGGTGATGGGCGCAGTGCAGTTCTTCACTTGATGAAATGCATCTGTTATAGGCAGAGGATGAATAATTATAGGTACAACCAAGCACAAAGTTCAATTTTTTACCCATATAACTATAATGAAAAATAATAATTACATTTACTTGTATTAAATGTAATCAATACATTAAATACTAAAATAATTTTATTAGATAACATCAACATATTTTTCGAATCTCGCGTATTAAGTGATCACAGACAATAGTTAGGAGGCCTTTTTATTATGTATTGTGACGGAACAAGCCCGAGCCCCACCTGATGTTAAGTGGACTAACCTCTGCCTATAACAGACGCATTTCGTCAACGACGAATTGCACTGCGCCCGTCACACTGGGACGTACAGTTGTTAGGTCTCATGAGCCTGTAATTTTACTGGCTCTCAAGGACTGCTGCCGGAACACACTGTTAGGTGCTTGGCGACAGATTTTCTACTTGAGGGTGGTCGCTAGCCAGGCGGGCAATCGCAAAATGCCCTTCCACCATGCGGCCTAGCAACAAAACCCAGTCATTATGGTATAATTCAGTTTAGTAAAGAAACGAACCTAAAATATTGACTGTCTATAGACTCTATTTATATCAAGTCAGACTATTATGTAATGATTTGCAGCGTCATCTATAAGTAATTCCTTTACTAACCTATTTATTTCGGCATATTTAAAATAGTGACATCTGTGTAAATAGCTACGAACTACTATAAACATCAAATATGCTGATTAGACTTATCACATATCTGCAAGGTATTGATTGAATTGATACGTCCACATTTAGTTCAGCTAAAAAATGATAGATGACGCTGTATCAAGAATTTAGAATTGGTCTACTCCACACAGAAGAAAGGTAATTTATTTCCAAGTGCACATTACCTGATAGTAGTCATAGAGTAACAATACAATTACTAGTATGACAGAAGTAAATAATTTATTGAAATCTCTTGTGAAAACCATCCGTTAATAGATGACCTCACTGAAATAGGTCTTAATATTAGGTCCTTACATATGAAATTGGCGTTTTGTATGGGAGGAACAAAAAGTCGAATATTTTTTAATATAATATATTTAATTAATCAAAGTATGAACCATTATTTTCTATGCACTTTTGCCATCTCATAGGTAGTTCATTGATCCCTTTACTAAAAAAACCAGTCGGACGGGAATCAATAAAATCTTTGAAGGCGATTTGGACTGCCCCATCGGAGTTGAATTTTTTCCCTTGCAAGAAGTTATCCAAATTTCGAAAAAAATTGTAATCTGTTGGAGCAAGGTCCGGGGAGTACGGAGGATGTCTTAGACTTTCCAATTGAAGCTCTTCTAATTTAGTAGCCGTCTGTAGCGCAGTGTGTGGTCTAGCGTTGTCGTGAAGCAGCAGTGGCGTGGAGCGATTGACCAGCCTAGGTTGTTTAGCCGCTAGCTTTTCCATCATGGTTTGCAATTCCTGACAATAGACATCAGCCGTAATAGTCTGGCCAGATTTGAAAAAACTGTAATGAACAATACCGGCACTAGTCCACCAAACGCTTACAAGTAACTTTTTTGGGGTTAATTTTCGCTTGGGGCAGGATTTGGCTGGCTGGCCAGGATCTAACCATTGCGCTGAGCGCTTCCGATTATCGTAAAGAACCCATTTTTCATCACAGGTAATGATTCGGTTTAAAATACCTTCATTATTGTGCCGGTTTAGTAATGTAACGCAGCAGTCGACGCGCGTTTGCCGGTTTGTTTCAGTCAATTCGTGAGGTACCCACCTTTCAAGCTTTTTAATCTTCCCAATTTGCTTCAAGTGAATTAAAACAGTTTTATCACTAACATCGCAGCCTGCAGCTAACTCGGACGTGGTTTGCGATGGATCCGCTTCCACAATAGCCTTCAACTCTTCATTATCAACTTGAGTCTCAGGCCGTCCACGGGGCTTGTTCTGCAGGTCGAAATTTCCAGAACGAAAACGTTGGAACCAAAAACGAACTGTGTTTTATTTTGCAACACGACCGCCATACACATCATTCACCCTTCGAGTTATTTCCGCAGCACTAGTGCCACGGCGGAACTCGTACTCGTAAATAATGCGATATTTAAGGTTTTCCATTTTGTAAAATGAGTGACGCAAACAGAAAAAAACAGAAGAAAAAAAACAAATGAATGACGATCATCGAAGCACAAATACATGAGTCTATAGCTGTACAAATTTGAATTTGGAATTCCTTACCAAAGAGGAGAAATTCGTGATTAAAGTGGCCAGTACGAAAAACGCCAATTTCATATGTAAGGACCTATATTTTTAATTTGAACCTGACGTCTTTTGTAACATAAGTGCTATTCCATATCCTCTTCTAGGACGTTAAAGGCTCTTAAGAGAAACTTATGCGATGAATGAGTAAAGTGTACTGTACTGACCCCACACACATGCGTTAAAGGTTTTATGAGGAAGATATATAGGTAGGTATGTCTCTTTAAAATGTCTACGGTTCTACGCGATATTAGCTTTCCGTTCATAAGTGCGCCCAGTTTTATTGAATCTTCCAAAAACATTCCAAAATATCTTTCTTGTTATATATTCTAACCTTTACCGTTACCCAATCCGAAAACTCCCGATATTTACAGTCGAAACTTTGGCAATCTCAAAAACACGAAACTTGTAATTAAAAGTCGCGGACAAACCATAAATCTATAACTTTTAAGATATTTTAAATTAAAACCACCCTATCTTAGGAACTGAGAATCCCCATAATGGAAATAAAGGAGATAGAAATATATTGAAAAGTAGATAACGAAGATGGTCGGTAAATTAAAAGTATTTTTGGAAATTTCCTAACTTATATTTTGGTGATAAATAATGGAGCTTTCAGTGAAAATTTAATTTAATTAATTAAAAATATACAATGTTTGATGTTGTATTATGAATGGATAATAAATAAATAGATTTATTTATAGCTGATTGGCTAGCCTTTGACCACGATCTCAACTGATGGTAAGTGATGATGTGGTCGAAGATGTTATTCAAACCAACTTAGAATTATGTCTCTCAAGGACTGCTTTCGGAACACAAGTTTAGGTCCTTGGCGACAAATTTTCTTCTTGAGGGTGGTTGGTAGCCAGGCGAGCATTCACAAAATACACTTCCACCATACCATGAAGCTCAAACCGAGTGTCTCCACGCTTGGAAGGCGTCTTGGGGATCGCAGAAGAAGTTGTCAGTTCCTCAGATGGCGCTGCTGCGCACCTTTCCCTTAGTCGGCCTATTAAAACACTCACGGGAAGAAATGAGGGAGTTACATTCTAACCCGGCACCTCGCGGGGTAGCTTAATAGCTAGGTATAAGCTGAGTGGATTACCGCTCGGCTTTCATTGCTTCAAAATATACCTAACTACTAACTCTACTGTTTATTTATCGTATGAACAATAATATCGTAAAAAATAAATAAATAGTCAACAATTAAGATGACATCTTCAGGAATTAAACTAAGTTGGCCGTTCCAGGTTCACCAAAGGCAAATAAAGTTATTTTCTAAACTATTTTAATGTGCGTTTTCAAGAAAAGATATTAAAAGGAGAGGGTCTGCTCAATCTCGCACAGGAAATGTTTGAGTTATAGAAAACATAGCTTAGTGAAGTCTAAAGCCTACCCAACATTTGTCATTATACAGGCCACAAAGATGCTTGGGAAAATGCTCTGCTAAGCTTATTACCTGGACTTAGTGTAATATATAATAATAATTGGTGAGAATAAGAAAATATGTATACTTTCCACAAAATTACACATTACAAATCACACACCCTTCACATGCGCTATACTCAAACATACAGAAACACACACCGACACATACACCTTTCACATCCCTCACAAACATTCACTTAAACTCATACACGCAATACTGCACCGTAAATAATATATAATTAATTTAAAAAATTGCAAAAGACGTTAATTTCGAATATCAACAAAATTTCGTTTAAATATTTTTCCTACATGTATCTGTTTAATGTATTGCTTCAAATTTTTAATTGTTACTAAATAGTTTATAAGAAAAAATATAAATATATATATATATATAGATGTGTCACAGATCCACTAAAGCCAGGAAGGACCTGGCTCTTGAAATACAGGCCACCAGCCTAGTTTAAGAGTCAGAGACTCATCATAAATGTATCACAATAAGGATGAAATAAATTTATTTGTATATGTATTTGTAATTTATTCAGAAAATAATCATACAAATGTGCAACCAAATACAGATATCAACAAATCCTATTTAAGCTAATGTGGCATCCATTAATACTCATAGATAGTCCGAGTGTTGTCTTGCAGAACCTACACTAAGAAAAATCTTGTGTCGTAGATTCTGCCCCTATGCACAGTGAGTAAGAGGTAAGTCTATGTAGCTGTCAGGATCATAAACAAAATATCAAAGATGTTCTTAAGAATTTGATATTTATGACAAATATGTGTGTGTGTGTGTGTGTGTGTGTGTGTGTATAGTAGGTATGTACAGGGGCAGGGAATGAAGTTTTATGGCAAATAATCATCATAAATATCATATTAGTAAATACTTATCTTCCTTTATCTTATAGCTGCTAGGCTAGCCTTTGACTAATATCTCACCTGATGACAGATCATCTCCTCAAAGATGTTATTCAGACTAACCTAGATTTACTAGTTCTCAAGTTCTGCTAGAATACAACGTTAGGTGCTCGGGGAACAAATTTTCTACTTGAGGGTAGAAGCTAGGCAGGTGGACATTCGCAAAATGCCGCCACCATGCTTTGAGTATAACGACTGTCCTAAGACAAGAACGCTCAGTAGTAACGGTTGAAAGGATAATGCCTGTAGCGGTCACCCATCCAAGTCATAACAGCAGAGGACGTTTCTTAACTTAGTTTATCAAGTAAGAACGACCGAGCTAGCTACAAAACAATGGCTCGTTCTTCTCGCACCGGGCCATCACATTTGTGATGGCCCGGTTATTACAAATATCCACGGGCGACAGTGATCGCTTTCCATTAAGCTTGTTTGTTTTCCACCTATGGCATAAAAACAGCTTCGTGACCCTAAGCTATATGAAAATCACGAGACACTTGAGCTCTGATGCGTTTTCTATTATTAGATCGACGGCAATTGATAGCTGACCGACTTATTGACCGAGCTATATATAGAAGTGATGGTAAGTGGTCAACAGGCGCCAGCAATCGCATCGATTGGAGGGTCAAACGCGTGACTTACTTATTGGGATGAAATCATGGGGTTAACTGGGAAATGCTTGTAGCCGTGCTTTCGTAGAATGCCATCTGTGAAATTTGAGCCTGTTACAGGGTTTGAACCTACGGCTGGCTGATCAATAGCTTTGAATTGTGTTGATAAATGATTCTAGTTTTGAAACAATTGTGGCCAAATGTCAACATTGTCTGGAGTGTCACGCAGGTGGCTCATGCTTCGAAAATTCTAGCTTCATTGCATGACGGTAGCGTAGCTAGCCTGACTACCATTTTAAATTATTTTGATAACGCTAATGCTAATTTATATAATATAGACGTGACATTTTAAATTACTTGACTTTAATTGTTTTAATATAGAATCTACGAATATTATTTATTCGTAGTATACACTGAGAAAAACGACTTAAAGGCTTACATCAAATTTGACCTTTTACCGTTGAATTGTAAATACGTAAGATGAATTCACAACTCTTAAGATGACTTTCACCAATCAATAAAAATGTAGGCCTACCATGTTTTATAATAAACACAACCGTCAAAAACGCCTTCCGTAAAGTATTTTCAGAATTGGACTTGTTATACGATAATAATTGCAGTATTGACCATAAAATATACCTTACTTTTACGGCGGTTTACATACGGTGATTATCACTATAACGTACGACTTAATCAGCCTCATCGAAAAGTCAATATTTAAGAAAGACCACAAAATACACCTTAAATGAAGACGAAAAGAAACATTCGCCTTCACTGACCTCGTTTAACGCCTTCTAGTTGGAAGGCGTTTTTGTACGTATTTACGTTTGGTCGGTTTTTCGCCTTATACCATATAAATTGGCCGTCATTAGGGCACTTTTGACTTTAGATTTTTCTCAGTGTAGAATATAAAAAATTTGCACGCCTAAATCATTATATTACTGTATAAACCTTACCTAACATATATATATGAACTTGAAATGTAATTTGATGATGTATTCTGGCAAATAAACATTTAAATGAATTTTGAATTTGAATATAAATAGAAAGATCTGTCACCATGAACGAACAGTGAGCTCTGGCTTGAGTCATTAAGTAGTTGCTTTAATTCAAGGTTTAGCCTGATCTCATCAACAATAGTTTAGTGCTTTTATCAGATTAAATTAAAAATCATTGAAAGGTACTCTAACAACATCCGGCTTGAGTTTCACCGCATGGTGGAAGGTCAGTTTGCGATTATTTTCCTGGGTACCTGCTACCCCTAAGTAGAAAATCTGACGCCAAACACCTTACAGTGTGTATATAGTTTGTAGTTTACATATAGATACACAGTTGTTAAGTTTTTTCTGGCTTTCAAGGACTGCTGTTGAAAAGCAAACCTTGTCAGAAAGGTTACAGGCACATGAGACTTAACAACAGTATCTCTCAGGAAATGTATCTCATATAGGCAGAGGTTAGTTCACTTAAGGTGGGCTCATGCTTATTCCTCCACAATACCATACTAAAAAAAAAGGTTCGTGATTATTTAAACACCTTTGTTAACCCAGATATACAGACCTGAGGATATAAGTCTGAAGTCTGAAGTCGTCAAAGATTAGTGTCATGAAAAAAAAGACTAAAGCACTTGTCATGTTGTTGAGATCATACTCCAATACACATGGTACAGCACCTATTCTTCAAAATACTAGCCAAGTACTGGTAAAATTTTAGTACCAAGGGTTCCGTACAACTAAAAAATATATCTGGTGTTTATTTACTTTCTTTTTTTACTTTCTGTTGCTGATCTCTATGGCGGGTCAGATGATTTTGGTTAAATATTGTTTCATAATATAGTTTTGAATATTTACATCGAGGAAATTAATATAAGAATATGAAATATTAAATAACAGGCAGCAGAGCCTTGTGCTTGTTCCGCCACAAAATCATTTTAAAACGTTTGTTAGGACTAACAGAAGTCAACTCTAAGAGGTTGTTAGCATTTTTCCACTAACTCTGTAAATAAAAATGTATCTTGTGATAATTACGCATAATATTCCTACTAAGCCGACAAAATCTCGATCGTGGGCTCAAAGAGTCAAGACCTCCTGAGGATGCTTCGTGTTGAAGCGAAACGCGTTGAAAACTCTGCTTGTTTGGTTACTCGGTATTTATGACATCACAGAAAAATTAGATGGAACTGTCACTAGATATATTTTTTACATTTGTTTTCTTAAAATATATATTATTATTAATTATAGATTTCCGCAAAGTAACGGCTGAAACTTTTCATTAGATACATAGTAGTACGGATTCGTATTGCCCTTGGAGTACGGGACCCTGAAAAATGTACATTCTCACACCAATTGAAAATGATTACGAGCGATCGTTACCATGTCTTCTATTATTTGTTTTGGTCGATTATGGCATCCATGACTCATTCCAATTGGTAATAATTCGATTGTTGGGAATGGGGTAATAGAAACGTCACTTCTAATTTATTGTTTTTATAGTAGTTCGAATAAAATTTGCATTGAATGTTTGTATTGTCCAAAGTTTTTTTAATGCATCATTTGGTTCACTCAGACTTAATCTTACGAAATTTTAGTTTACGGTGTTTCAGAACGGACGTTGGTGTTGCGTTGGGTTTGACTGATTATTAAGTATCGCCTTGTAGTTTCATGCGCTTAAACAATAATTGAAATTGATGACATTGATGATAAAAAGTATTCGATGTGTTAATCCAGGACCTGAACTGTCTACATTTCAAGTTTCATACAAATGGGTGTGGCCGTTTCAATGTAACTGATTAAAAAATATACAGAGATCCTCACATCTTAACTTAAAAACTTTCGCATTTATAACATGAATGCCTCAATATGCATTCACTTTCATGTCCATTCACGGTTGCCTGTAAGAAATCGCACTTAGCGATAAGGCCGACCATTGTACATCCTTTAGCTTATGTCTCTATGTAACATATTGTAAAAATTGGTGTTCAATAAAGAGTATTTGTATTATTGTTTTGTATTGTATTAATATTAATGTAAATACTGTATTATAAAAATTAAGACGAATGAACCTGAGCGTAAAAATGCTAGTTTTTTCAATTCACACGCTGTCCAGAAAAGACAAGCAAAGTTTTAGCATTGATATACTTTTCATACTTCATTGATTACCCATAAAATATCTAATTATGATTACGAGTACAAGTACTATCGTGTGCTAAGCATACATTACATTATAATACTACAATAATTTGTAAAATGTAACCCTAAAAATTCCTCCTTGTACCTACTTCCTATGCTACATGGTGTCAGCACAAAATGTGTAATATCTTCTGCTCTACTCTATTACCTATGACCGTTATTCACAAAAACAAGATGATGCTATATAAAAAAAAAGGCCACTATCGATTTATATACAAAAAAAAATATTGTAAAATTGCGTTCTTTCATGAAATACACCCAATGAACATAGACTTAAAAAGCAAAGCCTTACCTATATACTAAGTTCGAGTTACACGAAATATGTATATACTACTAAAACATCTTAAAATGTTTCTTAGGACTAGCAGAAGTCAACCTTAAGAGGTTGTTAGCATTTTACCAATAACCCTGTATATATATACATTTTAGAAAAAAAGGCCGATAAGTTTATGTCAGAATTGATTTCAATAGCAAAAAAAGTATAATATATGAATAATTCCTTTTATAAAATAGAGATCAATAATTTCCTTAGAGTTTCCCTGTATATGTTTCAGATTTCCCAACTGATCTGGTTAAGATTTTATTACGAACATCTGACGAACTTCTGTTCCTTAGATATTTTGCATCACTATACATATATAATAATGTTAATTAGCTAAGCCACCACTTCATCTTCTTCATAGACAATACATTCTCTATAGCAGTTTAGGAGTGTATAGAAATTGGGAAAGGTAGTTGGCAATAAGCTTGCCTCAATTACCTGGGCCCTCAATGTGTCTGGCGAATGTGGATGTTTATCTGTATAAATATAGGGTAAAGAAAAAGTTAAGACCTTATTCTTATCTTACACCATGTGCTTTTGAAAAGTAAGAAATGAATGTACCTTATTCTTCGGATACATTGTACAGGCCTTATAATAATTCACTATTATCAGTAATCTTTACAGTTCCTGGCTCAATAATTAAGGACTGTTTTTGAACAGTTGAACGAGCATAAAAATAGAGCGTCAAAAGAAAAAATGTGCAGTGTGAGCAGCATCCCACTGTACCCGTAGACTTGGAATTGGTATTGCTATACATCAGTCGGAAGGCATCCAATATTGAAGGTACTAGTCACTTGTATCCTCCTCTCACGACTCCCCACGACTCTGACGATATCGTCAGTCCACCTATTGGGCCCTACCATCTCTACATCTCCCAGTGTTATATGGTTGCTGTACATTAAGCACTGATAATGAAAATTACGAATTTCCTTATAAAATGGATCAATTTGCAATGCAAACAGTTACACAAAAGTATCAGGAAATTAAATATGTTTTCCAATCGCAAAAACTGGCAGTGAAACGTGTGTGCAGTGGCATTCAACAGCCGGGCCACGACCGCAACTATTGGCGGCCGCGTGCAATTGACAGCGCCGCTCAATTTATGGCCCGCACTGTCTACCGTGGTGCACCAGGGATACAAGCGGTACTAGATGTGATAAAAATGTTCTTTATATCCTTACGTTCCTATTTTATTTGGACATACGTCGTGAAAGACGTATGTAAAAGTACTGAAGCAATTCGATTTAACTGAATTCCATGCGAGCAAAGTTAAGGACATTTCGCTAATAAAGATATTTTCATATAATAATGTGAATTTGAATGTTGATATTCATTGATATTTATTGGGTTTCGTGGTCAAATTACTAAAAAGCATAATTTTGTTTGATCTGCATTTGATCTTACAATAATCTCAAAGATATGTTACATGTTCTTAAAAAATATATTTTATTTATATTATTTGTTAATTTCTCCATTCATTTTATTTAGAAACACTGATACAGGACCGATATAAAATAACTAAACCACGTAAATTAAAACCTGATTAGTAAGCATTTTTCATGAAAAAAAATATCAAATAATACACTGTGCTGGTATAAAAAGAAACATATATATCTTATATTTCTCAAATATAATTTTGTTGTTTTATACTTTTGTGATTATATGAGTGTAATTAACTTTATCACGATATTATATGGATAATATAAATCAGAAATTTTGATTTTGATAATATAAATATAAAGGAAACTTAGTAGTAGAGTAGTGGCATGACGTTTATTAAGCGTATTTCTCTCTTAGTCACCTTTTACGTCGTATAACCGGACAATATGGAACAGTTTTGCATATTCCCAATCGAGGAACTGTAAAATAATTTATAAGTGAGGTTTTGAAACGTTTTTGCAAGGCGTGAGCGTAGACGTAAAAAGCTTAACACTGTAAATATGACAGGCAGATGTCTTACTTTAAAAACCGCTTATTTTTCATATTTTCACAAAGTTTCCGTGCCTAAGTAATACTAGCATACATTTTGTGTGGCATCGTATCAAAACGCCTTTCTCTGCGAAAATGTAGCTGTTGTTTTGCAATAGCTTGTCGTTTTAACTAAGGATAAATATACAGACTGGTGCCTATTTAATTGCGTTTAACGATTTGTTAATACGAGTAATAAAGGTGTATCTAAAAAAATATCATTTCATAATTTTAGTCAATACATTTTATGGTCAAAATATATAAAAAAAACAACAAAATAGGTATTTCATATAATTTCACTTCGAATAATTAATTTATCACTGCCATCCAATTCAAATAACAATGCAAAATAAAATATAAAATAAAACCAATGATAGATAATGTTAGCCTTACCAATATCGCTTGCTGCTTGTTGCTTCCAGTTCCGATCTAATTGTGTGTAGTCAGGCAGTATTTAATTAATTCGCGCATTCGAATAGTGCGAATTTTGACTGCAACTGAAGTCAACGGTTATTTTGTTTTGTCGTTTTAATTAACGCCTGTATCGGTGCGGCTCCCGTGTTTGTTACCCGTGACTTGCTATTACAATAAGTGACTATGATCAAATCTGTAATCACTGAATAGAATTATACATAACTAATTTTAAGTTTTTTAAGTTAAATATATTATACATGTAAATATGTGTTGATATATTTGCTACATAATATTAAAACTCGATGCGTTTATCGAATAACAAAAGCACCGCTTTGGAATTTGGAGATCCTGGGTTGAATACCCAGCTCGGCTAGATAATTAGCTTTGTTAGCTTCAGATTACTTTTCAGTAGCTGTGCCGAGTCTGGTATTAATATAGGTAGATGGTATAGGTGTGCCTCTCTTGGGAACAAACAAATTTTGCTAAGCGTGGGAATTTCAGGCTAGACTTCTTTTCTATTCACTTCAAGTATGTATGGATGAAATTTTGGTTAATAGAACCTTTAATAAAACGTTTCAGATTGTAACATTCATGCAATATGAAGTAATTGACAAAAATGGAAGTTGCTCTGCAGTCAGACTAAATACAATATCTATAATCAACTTGACCTTATGAAGCTGTTAATTGGCAAGTAAGTAGTTTATAGTTATAAGGCGCCAGCTAGGAACTGATTTTACGACAGAGTCGAATTAGAGTGTTTAAATTGATGCTAATATTTTGTATGAATTCCTATGTTATAGTACCACCAACTTAACTGTGCAGTTTTCGAGGGAGCTACTGGTCATGGAAATCAACTACAAACTGTCACAATTTGCCACCTGAACAGTTAAGTTGGTGGGTCTGTATGTAGTTTGAAGCATGACATTTAGCAGGCAAAGTTTTTGAATTTAGAAGCTAAAAAGTAGGTAGATATTTTATTTGTAGAAAACGTCAAAGAATGCAAAAAAAAATGGAACGCAAACGGAAACCAAATAAAAAATAAGCTATAATGATTATTCTTCTTTCAAAACTTACCAATGTTAATACATTTTTCCTTTTAGACGTAATCAATTAATATCTATGGAATATACTGTCAACGTCAATTAAACTAGTGTCAAGACAAAACCACGCTCTGTCAGTAAAACTAATGTCATCTTAAACGTCAACGTCTTTTTTCTGTTATTCTACTTTGTTCCGTCTTAGTTAATAAAATAAGATTTATGTGTGATCAGTGTTAAGGTAGGGGTTGCAATATTTCGAGAAAAAAGATTTGATTCAGTTTTAGTTCTATTTAGAACTTAACATCAATTGAAATATAAATATTAATATTAGTTGTGAAAGAATGAGAATATTTATATGATGTAAAGCAAAATTCAAAGAAGACAAAAGTTAACGCAGGAGCAGCAGGGTATAGCCAATATTTTTACCCGCAATCCAGATCTACAGAATAAATTAGGATTGAAGGTTTCTAACACTTCATCAGACTTGTTAAAAACCACACTACTCATTGTTTCATTACCTGCGTCAAGAAAGATAAGCAAACAAATATGTCTTAAAAATGTATTGTTTCCTTTAATGTGTTATTCGTCACCTTACCGCCACTCCTGTCGCACACATATCATTTTTCACGTAGTCCTTCCATATCTTCTTTGCTTCTTCTACTCTTATAAGATAAGAGTTTTAATGCTCAATTCACACTGAAATCGCAGAGCGGTAGCACTAAAACTGGCGTTACTGTCAAACCATTTTCATGGTGGTAGGGCATTTCGCGAATGCCCGCCTGGCTACCTACCAACCTCAAGTTTTTTTTTTTTGTATTATTGTGAAGGAACTAGCGCGAGGCCCACCTGATGTTAAGCGGTATCCTCTGCCTATAACAGATGCATTTCATCACAAGTGACGAACTGCACTGCGCCCATCACCTTGAGACATACCCGTTAAGTCTCATTTTGCCTGTTATTTCACTGGCTCTCAAGGACTGCTTCCGGAACACACCGTTAGGTGCTTGGCGATAGGTTTTCTACTTGAGGGTGGTCGCTAGCCAGGCGGGCATTCGCAAAATGCCCTTCCACCATGCGGTGAAGCTCAAGCTCTGGGCGGGATTCGAACCATGGACCTGCTGCGCGGCAGTCCATAGCCAATGCCACTGAGCCATCACTGCTTCGAGTTCAAGTAGAAAATCTGTCGCAAAGCGTTCCGGCAGCTGTCCTTGAGAGCCAGTACTTCTAGGTTAGCCTGAACAACATCTTCGACCACATCATCACTTACCATCAGGTGAGATAGTGGTCAAAGGCTAACCTATCAAGCATTAAAAAAAAATAAAAAACATGTTTTACTTCTATCCCAATAATGAATAGAATAGGATGATGAGATTGAATTATAGACTTGAAAATAATGAACCGCGTGACTTATATAAGTCTTTAAACAAGTACTATGCATTGTATTGAACGATACAAAGAATTTGGTTTGACAGTAAAATTGGCGGCCGCTGCCTCTTTGGTGTGAATTAAGCTGGGATGTAGGTGGATACGTTGCCTATTACCATCCACATTCACTCTTAACACTTTTTTCTTTATATGCTTTTCTTCCGATATACTATATGAGTTTGTATAGCTACTTTTAAACTTGCTCTGGTATACTCATTTCTTAAAATTTTCAATGCTAGTTAAAGCTCGCATCCCTCTCAACATTCAGTTAGTTTTGATAAGATATGATTGTATTAGAAATAGTATTTTTAAAGTAACACATAAATCTTTGATCTTACTTTTGCGAAGACCAAAAAGCGTATATTTCAAATGATTTATTAATTAATTAATCAAGTACTGCGCAGCCCGAGGCTATCTGTCCATAAATTGAATAAAACCCCCGAAAAAAGTCCCGATCCCGTAAAAAGCAGGGAAGCTTTGAATAAATCATCTGTTAAGATAAGCCAGAAAATAATTAGGAGTGTCTAAGACGGTTGCTTTTTTCCTAATTAAAAATAAATATCAAATGAAGTGGGGCAATCAAGGAGATTCTTCGATACAAAACTATATACATTAATCCTATAGTAAGGGCTCTTGAACTCAAAGCACAAAAAAGTTCAGACATAGCAGTATATAGGATAGATAATGTGATACAAAAAGGAGGAATACAGTTTTAATATTGTTATTTTTGCAATAATATATTGAAATTAAAATTAAAAAAAATTATTTAAATATTTTACAAAATTACAATGATTGAAGAACGATTGCAACAATTAGAGTTATGAGTCATTGTGTCATGATAGCTCAATTGGTTAGAGCATACCCCGGCTAAAGGGGTGGATGGACGCGGGTTCGAATCCCGCACCTGACTATAATTTATTCTTTCGTAAATTTGTAATTTTGTAAGGAGGAATATAAATTAAAATAATAACATAAACGCAAAGGAGAGTTTGTGGTTCATTGTTTTTGTCACTAAGATACGTCTTGTCAAAATAATCCTTTTGTTTATACGCAATTCTTGAAATCGAAACGCATCGTAGATATGACATGCAGAAAACAGTATATTGACAAGTGAATAAAAAACTAATAAGAAATCCTTACTTAAATAATTTATAAAACAGATAACAATCCAGTTTTTATATAAGTAGGACATACACTCACTCTAAAAAATACCATATTTCAGTAACAGTAATAACATCGTATTCCTGAAACTTTCTCCGAGAACTATATTGGGATCAGAAACAGATCAAAATATAAATACAAAACAGCCAAATAGGTATTTTAATATAAGAAATAAGAAAGCACACTTGTTTATTAAACAGTATTGCCCTTTTACAAACTATTGGAGTACAAGTGACCCTGACGGTTCCGCCCTTACTGCCGTATAATCGTTGATACAAGGGGGACATCTAAAAAAAGATAGCACCTAAGGCGTATCACGATTAGGGCATCGATTTTTCATTACATTTTAACGAATTTTGGGGGCTGTGGGTGTTTTATGACTTTATAAATTCACTAGAAAGTGGCTGGAATCACGCGCAAGATAAATCTGGGTAGCAACAGTGTCACGTCTAAATCGCGAAATCACGGGGCTAATTCTTGAGTAGCATGCGTTTTTTTTATATTCTATCGACCAGGATCACTTTTAATAGCAGTCCGGAGTTAGGACTATGAGCCGTAAACTAGTAATACAAGATAGCTCTGCCAGAAACAGATGATTTTGTTAATTTTTTAATTTTTGTATAACAATCGCCTTGCCGAACTTGCCGACCTAGAATGTCACCTCTACATCTACTCCTGTGGGAGTCGTAAGAGGCTACTACGGATAAAAAAAGCAATGATGGCCGAGCGGTAATAGATATGGACTGCCGTACCACAGGTCCCTGGTTCGATCCCCACCGCTGGCTTGAGCTTCACCACATTCGGTAAGGGCGTTTTGCGAATGCTTGCCTGGCTAGCTACCACCCTCAAGTGGAAAATCTGTCGCCAAGCACCTAACAGTGTGTTCCGACAGCAGTCCTTGAGAGCTAGAAATATTACAGGCACATGAGACTTAACAACTGCATATCTCAGAGTGACGAAATGCATCTGTTATAGGCAGAGGTTAATCCGCTTAACATCTGGTGGACCACGTGCTTGCTCAGTCAAAAAACTGAATACAGGCAGCAACCTGTCTTAAGAAACTATCTTCTATCTCACACTGCGATCCCGAAGTCGCCTGCTAAGCTTGGGGATTTAGGAAAAACCCCCTAAATGGGGGAGGCTGTCTTGAGCAATAAACGACTGATACAATATACATATGATATATTTTAAGCAAGCATTTTGAAATTAGTCTTACCAGTAAAAAGCGACGATGCGTTCTATGATAGAACATGCTTGTCTAAGATACCTATTTTCTCTGTACATAAAGACTTCTAGATTATATCTATCGAGAAATAGAGAAGTTGGTAGAGTGTGCCAAGCGGAAGCTAGATAGAGTGGCAGCGTGCGTTTTTATTTTTGGGGTTTCAACCACGTATACGGATGCCGCGTTTCTGAGCGTCTTGTTGTCAAATGAATTTTTTTTTCTACAAAATGAAGCCTGAAAATTATCAATAATCTGGCAACTTTACGATCGATGCTTCAGAGTCTAGTCTTTACGGAAGATGTCTCGAGGTGTCATCGGCCACACTTTCCAAAGGACTCACAGCTTTTTTAACATCATACACGATATTTTGATCAATATATTTTTTCTGAAGGAATTACTTTGTGTAATATTTTCATCAACTACATACGTATTTACAGACCCAAAAAGTGTTTTTTTGGGTCAGGTTGAGTCAGGGCCGGCCACTGGCCATAAAACCAAAGCTTAACATTTTTAATAATGTTCTTCTGTTCTCATTTCTGCTGTATGAGAAGACATACTGTACTGACCCCATATAAGTGGAAAAAGGTAAGTATTTTTCTTTGCTGATAGGCATGCCTTTGACCTGCTGCGCGGCAGTCCATAGCCGAACCTAGAATTACTGTCTCTTAAGGGCAGTTGTCGGAACACACCATTAAGTGCTTGGTGATAGATTTTCTATCTGTTGGAAGCTATCCAGGGGGGCATTCGCCTTTCCACCATGCGATGACACTTAATCCTAAAGCAATAGGATTTGAACTATGCAAGGTTTTTCGGCATTATATAGCCATTGCCGCTTGGCAATTACGGATTAAGTTTTTTATCACAGCTAACATTAACTTTTTTTCGTCTGTAAAATAGTCGTGGGATTCAACTAGTCAGGATTTGATATGAATCTTTAATTTTCCAAATTTATTAAAACGCTAAGGGTACTCGGCGTTCAAACAGCAATATTTTAACGACGATGGTTCGGTTAGTGATGGGAAAATAATTATCGACAAAAAAGCTTACACGATAAACATAAAAAAAATACCAAATCCTGTATGTTTATTAGTTTAGCAGGCGTAACTGCAATGCAAGTAGAATTTTTTGGATATTTTATAGTGCCGTACAGTTTCCTAATTCAGATTTCAGAATATAAAACATTTCATATCCTTCTCCTGGATAACATAAAAGCGACTAAATTAAAAGAGCTCCAAATGAGCAGCATATCAACGATTGCTGAGTCAGTGGAGTCGTAATAACGCACAACAGCCATCTGAACGGTTATCCGGAAGCTAAATAGTGGATATAGATATTACCAGTCAAAGTGTTAGACCCAAGTGTCACAACTTATATATTTATGTTCTTCAGGTCATCTTTCTGATGTGAGAGAAAACATACTGTACTGGACCTATATGAGTGTGAAAAGAAAGGTAGATGATAATTAATATTGGTTTATTAACTAACAAATATACCTAATTACTGTGTCTAATGAAAACTGTTTTTTAAATTCTTAAATTATATCAGCCATATTAATGTTTCATTACTACTCACGTTAATTGTAAATATTTACATTCATAAATACCAATATGAATCTATGACACCACAACTACATTATAAAATCGATGAATGAACCAATAAATTGTCTATCATCAAACTAATCGAATAACACATATATGGGGCAAGTTCGACCAATTTGACGATGATGTCACATTATAAATTGATGTCAGTATGGACAAGGCCTTAATTTTTGTACTCTTTAACATGTACAGTATTATTTACATGATAAGAATGCAAGTTAATGACAATGTATATTTTTTTGTAAAGGTGGATAGAAGAATAAATTATTTATCTTGACAAAAATAAACGGTATAATAAACTCATCAGAATGATGCCAAAATCATAAAATCATCAAATATACTGTTTTTTATGAAGGAGTTTCGTTTTATACTTTTCGTCTCCATCGTCAAATATGCTTGTTGTCAGTTTAATTTTATATTGTCATAGTAATTTGAACACACAAAAATTCAGCTCGGTCGTAAACTTCATAGTATCTAGTAGTAGTAGATGAATCAGTTACCAATATTGAATCAAGAAGCATAATAATTTAAGCAAATTAAATAAAAGCTCACATAATAGATATACTCGTATAAGCGACTATAGGTCTTGAAGACACGCTATCTACAAAACACAGTTCTACAGGTAGGTTTAGCTTAGCAATATTAGTAGGGCACTATAAAATACCTAACTGGGCAATTCACCACAAATCTGCCACAAAACACCTAACGGAACGTTCTGTCAGATTTTCTTGATAGCCAGTTTAAATTCTAGGTTATAATAATTGTTAACCATCATCTACCACATTTTCACTATCCATCAAGTGAGATTTATTAAAGGCTAGCCAATCAGCAGTAAAAAATAACTTGATTACCGTGAACCACAATATTAATCCTTCACGTGTTTTTCTGTAAATGAGTTATTACTTAATTCGTGCAGTGTCCATACTGCTTAAATTGTGATGATGTCACCGAATCACGCCATCGAAGTAAGATCGGAACGAAATTGATTGAACCGTATTGCATCAATTTGTGCATATTGCTACATTGCGATCTGATAGTGTCATCGTTCTATTTGCTCGACCAATAAATTGACGAATAGAACTGGGATCAATTGATCTATACAACTGTTTGGTTGTAAATTTGATGAGTGAGATCATCGCCTCTCCTATTTCATTCAGGGGTAACCTAGCTTACGAATTGTACTATGTAGGTAGTAGAAGTAAAGGAATATCAAATTTTGAGGTGTTTAATTGAAGATGGAGCTGTGCAGGGAAATATAAATTTTGCTGAAGTTTTATATGTCTTAGAGAAGACCAACTTTGAACAATTTATAGCAGAAAGATTAGCCTTTGACAACGATTTTACCTTTTAGTGATATTGTGGTCGAAGATAGTAGGCGCGCGTTACGTTGAAGGTACTTGCTCGAATTATTACTAATACTATTTCCACTTTTCTTGCACTGCTTCCATCTTATCACACTAAAGTTATGTAAGTACTAGAATATATTATTAATAACTTATTTATGTAGACTTAACTCCCCCTTCGCTTTTTCGTTAGTAGATAGTTAGCAGCAAACACTTATTACGATGTACCGATTTATTCTAATTTAGTTTTAAATATGTAAAGTAGAAATTTAAAAATTTATATATATAGGCTTATTGGCGATAAGGCTTTCATTTTCTCATCTCTAACGGCTAGTACGCGATAGGAAATTAAAATTTTCCTCTTCATTTAAAAGAAACGTAGCCTCAGGCTACCTCCTTGCGGTCCTACATCAATTTGAATGTACACGGTGTTTGTATCTATCGTGCTAGCTCTCTGAAATTCTAACATCGGGAGTTTATTTTATGTACAATTAGTTATGTAATATGTATTAATCTGAAAGAAATGCCACAAAAAATAAACTGAAGCATTCGTAACACACAAGAAAGCATTTTACTGCAGTCTCACCTGGTGGTAAGTGACGTCGCGGTCAGAGCAGGAACATGCTTGCCTAGGTCAAGGATTACAGCGTATCTAGGTCTAGATAACTATTCACTTTGTACTTCAAGACTCATAGATTATATCAAAAAACAGGGTTATGATGTTCCACACTTTAGTTGTCCAATAACTGATGTTTGGTTATAAGATTGGTAGTAGAGCATTAATGCTAATGCCCGCCTGGCTAACCTACCAATCTTAAATAGAAAATCGGTTGCCATACACAGTGTGTTCCAGCAACTGTCATTGAGATCCAGTAATTCTAGGTTAGCCTGAACAACATCTTTGATCACGTTATCACTTACCATCAGGTGATGTACTGATCTTATCAGCTATAAGTAGAAAAAACATGGTAAAGAGATGGGGTAATAGAGTTGTGTAGATCAATCGCACTCAGTTCAATAGAACTTGTTAAAATCGATAAGATTGCATTGCAGAAATTTGAACCATGAAGTGTTAGTAAACAAACTTACCTTTTTTTGGAATATCTATAAGAAAACAACTCAGTAGGTAAGTTACAAACAAACTTCATTCGGAACAACAATCTTGTTTTCAACGGATTCACGAACCATTTTGGAAGTTCAAAAGTTATTATAAAGTCGTGTGTGCAAGTCTTTGACGGTGTATTGAAAATACGAATGCTTGGGAAGAAATTAATTGAGCTAGAAGCCAGACGTTTTCAAAGAAACGACCAGAGGTATACCAATTTAAACTTTGTGATGGAAAGAATAAAGCTTAGAATTTAGGGTAGATTGAGATTGGATGCAATGCAGAAGGAGCCTTTGAAAAATTTGGCTGGTGCGCTTCAATAACGCAGTCTTATAGTTTTTTGTGCCTTATTTCGTGCTTGTTCTACAGTATAAGGCATACAAAAATACCAGTTTCACGTAGCTTTTAATGTTTTTTATATGCATATACTCAGCCTAAACACAAATACAGAAAACTCAAAGATTAGGATATTTGAGCGCCGTCTTTCATGAAATCAATCACATGTTAAAATTAACGTGTATCATGCAAAAACGTAATATTAAAATTGTTTATTTAAAACATTTAGTTCGAGATCGAGTAAATCCAAACAATTAATTCAGTAGAGCCACTCTTTTAACTGAAGTATAAGATTAAATTCCGAATTTATGCCCTTCTTTGGCAAACCGTAAAAATCAAAATAATGTAATATATCTTCCGTAGGATGTGGCTAATTTTCTTAGTCCAGCTATGCTTTGCCCTCCACTCTATAGTTCAACATTGAGCGAGTGAAGCTAACTTAAGTTCTAGCCGGCATCGGCAGTGTGAATATTCAGCGATCTACTCCTAAAATACTCGTAAATTTTTTTGTTGACACAGTATCTGCATTTTTTGTAGGTTTCTTAAGCGGGAATATAGTCGATGAGGACATAAAACTCTTTCACCGGCGCCGACTAGCGGTGCAAGGGCCTTACACACTTATAATGAGTACTCAGTATGAAGTTCGGTATCGTATAGAATCCCACATTTATTTCGATAACTAAATACGACTTGTTAGACTAAGCTAACGAGGCATCAAAAACCTTTAATAAACGTCAAAACCACGAAACTACCGCTTACAATTTGCGTAACATCCAAACTTGCCCAATCAGACATACAAACAGCAAATAACAAGGACCTCTGACGGACCCCAATCACATTCCGATCGGGGGTCGGCTGGGAGGGTACGTCACGGAATCGATGCTAGTGTTTAATTAAATTCAAATCAAATTATCTTGGGCAGACGTCTTCGGTTGTGACGGGGAAGTATATAGAGATGATTAAAATAGTGATAAAAATAACCAACTTTCAAAAAATGAGGAGGTATGTTTTTGTACGTTTGTGTTACGATTACTCGGCCTATTGTAAACTTATATTGATGTATTTTTCTTGAGTAGCGTATAACGCCAATTTGGTCCCATTTAAATTACTTCAAAATCACTTGAGTAATTTTTAAGTCATAGCCAATTGACTGAATATTTATTTTTATTATATATTTAGTTTTAGAGTTGGTAGGCCATCACTAGGAAGACTGACAACCTCGTTAAAGTCGCGGGTAGCCAATGGTTACAAGCGACTAATAGCCGTTCTTTGTGGCAGTCTATGGGGGAGGCCTTGATGACTATGAAGACGATAATATATTTATATGTATACAAACATATCTTATTGATGGTGATCAGTATTTTGGCCGAGTTAATGACCATGAAAGTATGGATCTCTTAAACGAATCGAAACAATACGATGGACCTTAGCCATGTTTGCAGTTTGACAGATAATCTCATCAACCGTTTGCACTATATTTAGCATAGTCCTTGCACTGCACGTGCTACAAAACCGCAACATAGTATTAATTGTCGAGTAGACCTCAGTTTAAATACGACTTGACTAATAATCGTAGTTCAATACGTGAGTTCCCGAAACGTTTGTTAAAAGCCTTGATTAGTTTATATACTAAATACTGTACGTTGATTGGTCAACCGTTTTCCATGACGTGGTAGGTGGCCAATAAGCGTTCAGTATTCAATCTGTTAACTGATTAAGACTTTGACACTCGTTGCAGTATTACATCTGAAATTAAATTGTGTTGAATGTTTTAACAGCTCTGTAATGTTATTTCTAAGATGTTGCTTACTTCGCAATCGGCGGTGCTTCAATCAGAGTGTCGTCAGTGACACCTCAGCTGTTTTGCATGTTCGATCCGTTTTAATAAACGTGTTTTGTGTACTACAGTACGGTGATACAACTTAGGTAGTACTACATAGACTTATGTAGTACTTGTAACTCATCACCGTTAGAAGACGTTTACTGTTGAATTACTTCTTTGTTTTTATACTTGTTAGACAAACACAGTATTTAAAACTTCATTACATAAACTGGAAGGTTCACTGTTGAGCAAAGGTCTCCACCATTGCCGGGTTCGCTATAATCCACGATTGGCAAGCGTCTTGGAGATTACAGTGGTGATAATTCCTGAGACGGCACCGCTGGCTACCTCCTAGTATTTTCCCTTAGTTACCTCTTATGACACTCGCGGGATGGGAGGGACCGCAATTCTAGCCCGGCACCCCAAGGGGTATATGAGACTTTGAAATTTACAATAGTGTTAATATAAAAGGCCATAATAGAAACTAAAAAAAACTTCTTGAACTTGAAACTTGTATTAATTCAACGCCTTTTCTGTACACTTAAAATGGTGGTTAGTCATAAAACAATTCAGCTTGATGTGTTTAAGGTTAAAGAACAAAATTATTTTAGGTCTGAGCCTGCGGCTTGACCCTCTGAGATTACACTTTGTATTTTGTCAATGAACACCACGTTACTAGCTCTTTTCACAGCATTATCGCTCTTTTAACGCGCCCCGCTTGTAGGAACGACGACGGCGGGCGCGAGGGGGGCGTGGTTCGCTTGGCCGGCGAGCGCGATGCACGCGATCTCCAGTACGCTGTATTTTACCAAGTGACACGCACGTTGTTATTAAACAGTGAGTCTGTTCGAGAGATATTCTTCATTTGTGTATGGATTATCTCGATTTTAAGGTGAGTCACCTATTTTAAACTCTAGGATGGTTACTTAATAGTCTGTGTGTTTTATTTTTTGTACATATATAGATATTTTAGTGTTTGCATGTTGGAGTGAGGTTTTTGTAGCTTCAGTTGCAGTATTTTTCTCTCTTTGGACTCACCCATGGTAGTCCGACGTGGTTTTTACCACTTATGATCCTATCATGTGAGATCTTTATTACCTTGCAGCCCGTCGGCTCAAGTTAATGACCCAATCGAAGGTCGGCTCAATATAATGAGCCGTCGGCTGAATGTAATGAGCCGTCGGCTCAATACGCTGGGCCGTCGTCTCAGTATGGTAAGCCGTCGGGTTAAAATCTTGACTCTTCGGCAAAATTACTGAAGCAGTCGGGTCGTATTAGATTTGGTACCTTATCCACGAGCTGTCTCGTAAGGCACTATTTTCACATTATTTATGTCATATTTCCTATTGCAGGAGGAAAAATGGCGCTATCTAAGGCTTTCTCAACCTTAGGAGAACTCGCTAGCCTCGAGGTACCGGACGACCAAGAGATTTTGGATCGTCTCATTGAAGTCGTTGATCAAGTTTATCCGGATACATGGCGTGACTGGAATGTCGTTAATTATAGCAAAAAGATCTTTTTGGCTCAAAAATAGACCCGCAAGTTTTTAATAAGCTCAGGTTTGCTATTCCAACAATATCACTTATAAAAGCTTTTGACTTAGAAACAAGCTCAATCTCGGAAAAGGCTTTTAAGAATTTGAAGCTATCTCTTCTGGACTGGCCTTTCTGCAGGGCTCTAATAATAAGTCCGAAACCATTGGCTCTTAAAATACATGGGTCAGCCTCTAATTTGGAAATTTTCATGGCCGCCATCCAGAATATAAAAGACAGTTTTGTATCTAGAGAAGAGGCAGAAAATTTGATATGCGGTGGTAATAATAGAAAAAGACCATCGTCTCAGTCTTTACAGTATAATTATCATAAAAGGCCAAAGAAGACAAGTTCAGATGAAGAGATTAAATGTCTTAAAGAGCAAACCAAATCCCTGCAAAATATGGTGAATCAGTTACTTGGTAACCAATCGTCTTGCAACTACGATCGTAATATATTATTCCAAGACGATATCTTGGATTCGGAAGAAGCCTTGTCGTTGAACGGAACCGAAGAAAATGATGATAGGCCGTTCTCGGAGTTCCGTGCCCCTGATATGGATCTAGACTTACCAGGTGGTAATGAAGATATATTTGATTTCACCCCTTGTGTCAAAGAAGCAGAACCAAAAGTCTTGTCTGCTCCTGTCGACTTGTTGGAGCAAGCCATATCTTGTCAAAGATTTGGTAAGCAGAGTTGGGCAAACCTCCGATATATCGAGGTTAATAAGAAACTCCAGGCAACTCCGGCTTTTACATCCTTATCGGTGAACTCCCAGTTGGCCGGAAAGACGCCGAACTGGGTCCCTTACGAACAGGTCGTTAAGTTCGATCAAACTTTGGGTGCCGTAACACATGGTCTTCTGTTGCACTGGAAACAGTTAAGGGAAGCTCTTTCGAAGATAGCAAACGAGTTAAAATCAAAAACTCTCAATGAAGCTATTGCTAAACATATCACCGGGGCAGAAACTGATTTTAAAAAATCTAGTGACGATATACTTCAATATGTATGTGGGCGTCGTGCTGAGCTTATAGAATTCAGACGTTCTGTTTATAAGCCACCTTCGAAATTCATGCAGAACACACTGCATGCTGTTCCTCCCTCTTCTACACATCTCTTTGAAGAGAATGCTTTATCCGATACATTCAAGCAGAATGGCGGTTTTTACAATTTTTTTCCCTCCACCAAGGGCTCGACCGACACTAATTTCAAACGTAAAGGCTACAGAGAAAATTCATCTTTTCAGAACAACCGTCATCAGCAATTTAAAAAAAAATAAAAATCAGTCAACCTCATCTGCGTCGTCGTCAGCAAAGAATGGTTTCAAAAAACCGTATGAGGCAAGACCAAACAATAGTTCAAGGGGGGAGCATGGAAAACCTTCTGTTTCGCCTAGAAGACCAACGAAAAAACCCTATTGACTATGCCGGGAAAAATCATCTAGCGGGGCGTCTGAAATATTTTATCCGAAATTGGGAGAATCACGGCGTTCTAAATTACATCAAAAATGTTTTAACAGGCTTGTCGATTCCTTTCAAGCGAAAGCCCCCGCTTATGTCGCCGTCAAAGAAAAATTTAATAAGACTAAAAACCGAAAAATCCCAAGCTATGCAGCAAGAAATTTCGAAACTTCTCCGATTGGGAGCGTTGGAAAAATGCAATCACGAATCAGTTTTCCTCTCGCGTCTCTTTCTAGTCCCGAAGTCAGATGGCAGTCAAAGACCGATACTCAACTTGAAGCCACTGAACCGTTTCATGAACCCGAAACCGTTTCGCCTCGTAAATCATCAAAAGGTACCGAATTTTCTCCAGCGCCACGATTTTTTAGCAAAAATAGATTTATCAAGTGCATACCTGCATGTCCCCATAAAACCATCTCACAGGAGGTTCCTTGCTGTATCATACGACAATCAGTGCTATCAGATGACCGCACTGCCATTCGGTCTATCTGTTGCTCCAGTGATATTTGCTCGTCTAACAAACTGGGTAGCGGGTCTGTTAAGATCAAAGGGAGTTCGAATAATCGTTTACTTGGACGATTTCTTACTGGCATGCCAGGATTTGAGCGTATTAAAAAATCAGATCCAACTGACCATAGAAATTTTGACCGAATTAGGCTGGATAATAAATTGGCAAAAATCAGTCCTGATTCCAACCCACAAGTTAGAGTTCCTGGGAGTTATATGGGATACCAAAAACAATCTCAAATACATCAGTACAAAAAAGGTGAACAAACTAAAAGAAATACTACTGCAGACAAGAAAAACTGGTTGCTGGAGTTGGAGAAAGGCGAAGTCATTACTGGGTCTACTAGTGTTCGCGGCTTTTGTGGTGCCCTTAGGTCTTTTGAATTGCCGATTAATACAGAGAGCTGTAAACAGACTAAATCTACTTCAACCAGACCGATCCCTTACGGTTTGCAAAATAGCTCTTCGCGACGTGGACTGGTGGCTGGCGAATGTGCACAAAAACTCTCCAATCTTCATGAAAAATCCAACTGCCTTCTTGTCAACCGATGCATCCGACTGGGGGTGGGGATCAGATCTCAACGGAAAAACCATTTCGATTCCTTGGGAGGCAACGCAAAGATCATGGCATATAAACATAAAGGAGCTCTATGCAGTTTACAAGTCCATAAAGACGCATATCAAAATGCTGAAAAGTCAGACTATTGTAGTCCAGTCAGACAACCGAACTGTCATCTCCCATATAAGAAGGCAAGGCGGCACAAAGTCAGCAAGTCTATTAAAACTATCGAAACGCCTATTAAACTTATGTCATCAGGCCCATATTGTGATCCAACCACAATTTATCCCGGGGCGTTACAACTTGACAGCCGACAGCCTCTCCCGCAAGAAAAAGATCGCAGAGTGGAGTCTGTCCCCATCTGTCACCACGAAAATATTTCAGCGATGGGGCGTTCCAGACATAGACTTGTTCGCGACGGAAGCATCGGCTGTGGTCCCACTATATGTCAGTCAGGATTTGAAGGACAAGAAAGCAGTATTTACAAACGCTTTCAGTCAGGATTGGAACTTCAATCTAGCATGGGTGTTCCCTCTACCAGATTTAATGCCGCAAGTGTTACAGCATCTGAACAATGCAGTAGGATCATACATAATCGTAGCACCCAAGTGGGAGAAGTCGTTTTGGAGAGTAGATCTTCGGCGGAGAGCAACTACCTCTCCATACCAAATTCGCAACCTTCAACATCATCTGGTAGACTTGACCACAGGGGCTCCTCCTCCCGAAGCAAACAAATTAAAATTGGAGGCTTGGAAAATTCGGGGTGGAGTAGTCTTGTAAAAGATTGGACGTCGGCTAATATAGCTTTACTGGAGAGCTCATGGAGAAAGTCGACGCTGTATTCGTATAAGTCGGCCTGGAATCGTTGGCTGCGCTGGTGTTCTTCGAATTCAGTATGTCACTCTAACCCAACAGCCATACATTTGGCTCTTTTTCTCTGTTATTTGTATACGGATCTAAAACTAGCCCCTAGAACTATTAAAGTCCATAAGTCAGTCGTTTGTACATTCTCGAATCCTTCTAATGCAGTTGATCTTGGCTCACATCCTTTAGTTTCAAGAATAATTAAAGGAATCGATCTAGCAAAACCACCTGTCGCTAGGAAATGTATATGGGATGTTTCGGTAGTAATAAAATGGCTTTCAGAAAATCCCCCTCAAGAAAATAGTCTTTTCCAGTTATCTAGACACGTGGCATTACTGTTGCTTTTAAGTTCTGGACGTCGTATCCACGACTTAACGTTATTACATGTAAGCGCAGAAGATATGATATCAAGTGGTGATTATTTAGTATTTTGGCCCAAATTTGGGTCCAAAACAGATTGTACACGCTTCAGGCAATCAGGATGGGAACTTAAGTCTGGGCAGATAAAGAATTTGGATATTCCTTTTTGGACGTCCAAGCTTATTTCCTTATCCAAAAAGCGTAGGGCAGCCCGTTCTAACCTAACAAATTTATTTATAACAACCAGAGGCATGGTGAAAGCTGCTTCTCGTTGCGTTATTGCAGGATGGGTAAAAACCGCTTTTGAGAGTGTGGGTATTAATGCGCCACCGGGGAGTGTGCGTTCAGCGGTAGCTTCAAAAAATTTCTATTCATTACCGCTAGATGAGGTATTGAGCAAAGGAAACTGGCGAAGTGAAGCCACTTTCTTTAAGCATTATTTTAAAGAAATAAATCGTGTTGATTTTAATTCTTATCAGAGTACAAATACTTTAAATAGTTCCTTTGAACCTTTGTTGTGATTGTGTGAGACTGATTATTTTATAAAGCCTAATTAGATACCTATAATAGTAGTATACAATAAGTAAGCTATAATTGCTGATAGATGTTATTTCATAAATGCTCTATTTGAGAATAAGGCTTATTTCTTTCATAATGTTAATACTATAAAATTCCTTTAGTTTAAGTTTCTAGATTTTGTAGAAAATAAATAAAGCCCGAATTTTTTCTTTACCTATTTTATTTTTAGTAATTGTAACCATCCTAGATAAGTAGGTAACTCAATTAATATTCTTTTCACAGTACGCTTCTGTGGCCGGCAGAAACCAAACAAGTCTCAGAGGGTCAAGCCGCAGGCTCAGACCTAAAATAGAACCGTTTTTCCCCCGAAGGGAATAAAAACGGATATTTTGGGTCTAGCCAAGGCTTGACCCAGGTTTAAGGCCTAGCCCCCCCCGAAGGGTTCCCGCCTTGTCGTGGCGGTGGGGCTTAGTAGCCGTGGCTTCGTCACCCACGGTGAAGCGAAGAGGAACCAGGGGCCGTGCTGGCTTGGGCAGTCGGCCGGCCCCAGAGGGGCCGCTCCACTGGGCTTTGCCTCTAAGTCCAGACTGGAGCGGCAACGGGTAGGCTGCGGTGCTGTATGGGCAGCACCGCATCTGAGGCGGGCTGTGGTGTTGTATGGGCGACACCACAGCTGACGGTGAGGGGCCACGGCGGGAGAGGAGTGCCGGTATCACGGTGCGCCGCTCTCCCTACCTTCCGTGGCCACGGCGGGGCCGCCACCGTTTGATGGCGGACGCGGAGGGGCCGCAGGGGAGGAGGAGTGTTGGTATAGCGAGGCGCCGCTCTCCCTATCCTCTGCGGCTGAAGTAGCAGGCGACGGGGCTACTCATCTGACCCGTCGCAGGGGGACCTTGGGCGTTGGAAGCGGGGTCGTCTGACGCCCATTTGCGGGCTTGGTCCCCGGGTGGTAGCGACGTGCCATGTGTTCTGGTGCGTCGTGAGGGGTAGCACCCCAGGAGGGGTCCGGCAACGGACAACCGTGGCGGGTTCGTGGTTGAGTGCTAAAGCGACCCTGCGATCCCGCCGAGAAGCGGTAGAGATGGAACACCGTGTGTTATTTAGTCGGTAGGGGCACTTGCTGCTGTGGGAGTAGTTGGTGTCGAGCCCGACATATCCCGGCCACCTTCCCCGGGGTGGACGGGAATGCGTAAATGCATTTTTCACACGTTAAAAAAAAAAAAAAAAAAAAAAAGGTTTAAGGCCTAGCCGACCATTTACATTGAGACAGTACTGGAGATCGCGTGCATCGCGCTCGCCGGCCAAGCGAACCACGCCCCCCTCGCGCCCGCCGTCGTCGTTCCTACAAGCGGGGCGCGTTAAAAGAGCGATAATGCTGTGAAAAGAGCTAGTAACGTGGTGTTCATTGACAAAATACAAAGTGTAATCTCAGAGGGTCAAGCCTTGGCTAGACCCAAAATATCCGTTTTTATTCCCTTCGGGGGAAAAACGGTTCTATAAAAGGATTCCAAACCAAAAGAAAATAAAACTCTTCTTGTGGTATATACAAATGTATTGTACTAGCATTTTTTCTGTTGAATACTTAGCATACCTCCTTGTTTTACAAACTAAACAACAAAATAGAATAATAAGTAATTTTAGTTTGATTTATACTGCTGAATTCAATAATATGCAGAATGTATCCATTAACACCTATCTCGTTAAGGGGATATCTTACTAAGGGGAAGACACTATGTTCTTGTGTTCTTTATATGTAGCACTCACTTCACTACTTTGCACTCACACTCAGCATACTGGTAGAGCATTTTGCGATTACCCACCTGGCTAATTTAACTCAATTAAAAAATATGTCCCCAAGCTCATAACGGTGTGTTCCGGCAGCTCTCCATGAGAGCCAGTAATACTATGATAGCCTAGTCAACATCTTCCACCTCATCATCACTTCCCATCAGGCTAAAATTACTACCTAAAATTACTGGCTTTCAAGAACAGCTGCCGGAGCACACCGTTAGGTGTCCCTATGGTGACAGATTTTCACCTTGAGGGTAGTAAATAGCCAGGCTGGTATTTTCATTTGAAATGCACTACCACCATACTATAACGACTGCCATCTCCGACCAACAACCGGGACCGATGTCTTAACGTGCCCTCCAAAGCACGGAAGCGCTCAGTAGTAATGTCGCTAGCAGTCACACATGCATGCGATGGTATCCAAGTAGACATTTTATTTCGATGACTATATTTTCTTCAAAAATGTGTAGGTGTACCGATTTTGATAAAATATTTATATTCGAAAGCTGGTGATTATAATGTGGTCCATTTAAATTTTAATGAGATCTGACGAGAACCTAGTGTTTCAGTTATCTCTAGTACATACATGTAAACACACCTGTATTTCCCGAAGGGGTAGGCAGAGGTGTATAAACACCACGTTTTGTCAATTGGGTTTTGGTCCCATATAATAGGGGGCGAGGCTAATGCCATTCACCGGGCTCAGTTTCAGGGTCATATAAAATGTTTTCTGTAACACACTGGAAGAAACACAAGAATATTTACGCTAAGGACATCTAAGACAACACATGAACATATTGCGTGAAACCCTGGCAGGGCATTAAGATGGTTCTTCAGCCCTGTTGTGCTTCTAATGCACACAACACCCTACTCACATTCACTGGAGAAGCGACATGCTGCTCATTTGGCGCATTTTCCCCTTAGTCGCCTCTTACGACACCCACGGGAAAAAATGAGGAGGTGACATTCTAACTCGGCACCCCACTGTTAATGCGTATTTTATGTTTGATGTCAGTTTTTATTTGTATTATTTTTTGTAACTCTTAAAGGGCACTATTTTGAGATTAAAAATATCTTATGTCAGAATTTATAAAACCGTTTTAATTCCAATAAGTACTAGACTATGGTTATTATTGAATAGGTAGGTATTGCATTTCCTTATTAGAGAAAAACGGTATAAGTCATAAAATAGGTATGATTTTATATCAGCTTACACATGGCCCATAAAGATCATCTGTAACACCCCAAATCTAATATTAGGTACCCCCAGCACCATAATGAGACGAAACCGAGGTATAAGCCGCCCTAAATCATATATTAGCGGAAAAATAAGTCTAATGGCAGACAGTAATCAAAGAAGGAATATTTCTGGCGGTCATGTGTGATATTATTGAGGTGAGGATGTGGTGAAGAGATGTTTCGACTTTTTGAGAGCGCTCATATTGACTTTGGTATACATATTTATATAGGTGTATATATCGTGATTGTGAAGTTTCCATTTTCTTAACCCTGGTAACACAATCTCGCCAGATGGTTATTGA
Organism: Plagodis pulveraria; assembly: GCA_963890685.1. Lineage (NCBI taxonomy): Eukaryota > Metazoa > Arthropoda > Insecta > Lepidoptera > Geometridae > Plagodis > Plagodis pulveraria. Next base: position 18,669,300 of record OY982970.1, on the reverse strand, counting down.
TTATGTAGTCTAATTACTCCTTAGATTATATCAGCAAGCTAAACAAAGAACGTTACTCTCAAAAATCAAGAAGACACTGTTTAATGCTTGATCACAGATTTTCTTAATATTTAATATTTGCAATTACGCATGCTATGCGGGTTTACATTACATAATTACAAACTACGTGAGTAATAATAAAAATATAAAAATGAATCTCTTATAATTTTCCTCTGTTTAATTTGTTTAGCTATGAAAAAGATTTACATTTAATTACGTTGAATTATCTTATATCTACCTATATCTGGATTGAGGTCATAAACACCTTGCGCGGCAGTTCTTAGACTTTACTAGGTCAAAGGACCACTGGGCCATCATTGTCCATCATTGTTTGCATATCGTTAACTTACATATCGTTAAGACTGTATAAAGGCTCTTCTTCAGTATCCCCGTTAGATATGTTTTAGTCCCATGTAAAAGGAGACTTTGCGTTTGGGGTGCTGGATTAGAAGGCAATGTCACTTTATTTAGACTTAGCTTAGCACTATCGCATTAGAAATGATAATGCATGACATCATCATAATACACAAATCGTTTTTCAATACGCAAATCGTTCAACACACAATGAGATATTTCTACAGCTGTGTTAAAAATCGCTATCTCTCATACACAATCCGAACACCCAAAAATAAAGGGGAGCTCGGTCCAGGGTGGACATCAAAGCGTTAAGTGCTCTTTTACTCATCGAATCCCATTTACGGCGGACATCCCCCGCGATAAATAAGATTATTTTCGGTTACTTCTGTTTTTCTTATGGTTTTCCTTGGAGAATGTCACAGGGTTTCTTAGCTTTGAGTACCTATCTGCTTTTGATTACAATATGAGTCACACACATCCCCATACAAATAAGGTGGTAGGGCATTTTGCATGGTGGTAGGGCATTTTGCGAATGCCCGCCTGGCTAGCTACCACCCTCAAGTAGAAAATCTGTCGCCAAGCACCTAACGGTGTGTTCCGGCAGCTGTCCTTGAGAGCCAGTACTTCTAGGTTAGCCTGAACAACATCTTCGACCACATCATCACTTACTATCACGTGAGATAGTGGTTAAATATCTAACCTATCAGGCATAAAAAAAAGGTATCTTTTCTTTATATTGCTGATAGATAAGCTTGTGATCCCAATCTTACCAGTGATGATGTGGTCGAAGGTGTTAACAGGCTTAACCTAGAAGTACTGACTCTCAAGGACAGCTGCCGGAACACATCGTTAGGAGCTTGGCGACAGATTTTCTACTTGAGTATGATCGCTAGCCAGGCGGGCATTCAAAAAATTAATAATAATAATAATCATCTTAGGGTGCGTACCATTTGGAGTTAAATTCGCCAAAAACGATAAAAACGATCACACTCCCAAAAAGTGGGCACCACTTGGGTCTTGGCATTATTTTCGCCATAAACGCTATGAAGCTACTGGAACGGTTTGTAGTACCTACATCTAATGTCAAAAGTGACAGAAGTGCCAAATTTGTGTGGCATTCTTAGCGTTCTTATTTGAAATGGAACAGGGGATAACAGTTACAGACAGTGATCACAACCATAGACGCAAAATGTGGTCAAAATTATCGAAAATAACGAAATTGGCGTCAAATGGAATACGTCCTTAGTTGAATACTTATCATTTATTAAATAATATTACATAGGAATACTTCTAAATAATAATATGTAATAATACCACTCCAATCAAGTTCCGGCATTCCTTAGCACAATGCTGAAACTTGCCAATCACCGTTTTAGTCGATATGCTCGTATTGTGAAGCATTGATGGCTCAGTGGCATGGGCTATGGACTGCCGCGCAGTAAGTCCATGGGTCAAATCCCGCCGCAGAGCCTGAGCTTCCCCGCATGGTGGCAGGGCATTTTGCGAGGCTAGCGACCACCCTCAAGTAGAAAACCTGTCGCCAAGCACTTAACGGTGTGTTCCGGCAGCTGTCCTTGAGAGCCAGTAATTCTAGGCTAGCCTGAACAACATCTTCGGCCACATCGTCTCTTACCATCAGGTGAGATAGTGGTCAAAGGCTAGCCTATCAGCTATATATTATACTATTAGTGTAATAGGTACACAACTCAAGGTATTACCTCTAAAACTATCTAATTCTGCTATATGTTTCTACACAAACAGCAAAACGTTGGTAGAATAACTGAGAATAATCTAAAAGCCATAAGCTTCAGACGAAAAATGTTCTCGTATTTGTATTTTGTATACAAAACGGACTGATTAGGCTGGGTGCATATAGTTGTCACTAATTAATGGACTTAATATTTTCATGCTAGTTTAAGTAGTTACTTGTGGATATAATTACTAGGAACTTAGGCTGTAAAAAATATCCGACGGCCATGACATAAAAGTCAAGCTTGCAGTAGTAATATACAGGTGATTGATTTTTAGAACCCTGAGGAAAAATCTGGAACTGTATTGTTATATTTTCGCGATTATTGGATATGTTATAACCGTTGTTTCAATGGAAAATGAGTTCAATATTTACTCTTAAGGTATAAAAACCTTAAGAGTAGTGTTCACAGAGCACTTTACATACAAAGGTAGTTTCGTCATATTTTAAATACATAGTATTCAAACTCGATGAAACTTTACATATATATCCTTGATCCTAATATCTATGCACCTGGTTTGGCAGATTTCCGTAAAATTTAATATTTTCTAAAATATCTTGAAAAACATTTTGTATGGGAATTGTTATTTTGACATTTAGGGATATAATATATAATAAATTCAAAAACGGACAAACCAGAAGCATTGATAACAGACACAGAAATATGCACACAAAATTTCACCGAGTTTGAATACGTGGTATTTAAAATATGACGAAATTACGTGTATATGGAAGGCGCTCCGTGAACTCTACTCTTAAATACTATACAACATTAGATGATATTGTTGCTCTACGCAAACATTAGTAAAAAAATACGGTTGGAGGTAATTTTAACATTAAACCTACCTATTCATTTTGTTGAGTTTGCCCCGGTTGGCCTCGTGGGGTGCCGGGTTAGAATTGCACCTCCCCATATCATCCCGTGGGTGTCGTAGGAGGCGACTAAGGAAAAAATACTGGAAGCTGGGCAGCAGCACCTTCTAAAGAACAGCTGTCTTACACTGCGATCCCCAAGCCGACTGCCAAGCGTGGGGATTATGGCAAATACCCCCTTAATAGGGCAGGCTGTGTTCAGCAGTGGACGAGTCGGCTGTAACAGTACAGTACATTCATTTTTTTATTAGTTACAACTTTTTTAGTTGGCTATGGTAACTACAGCATTGGAAATCAAAGCAATAACCATAATGTTTTTGTACATTTTAGTCTATAATTACAAGATAAAATTCTGCTTCAATAATTTCTCTAAATTGACTATTTTGTAAACTAATTATTTTAATTCTACTTCTTCTTCTTATTCATTCCATTACCCCATTCATTAGGGTTAGTTACCATTAGTCTTATCTATCAAAACAAAGAACAATACAACGAAAATTATAAAACCAAAAAGTCTTCCAAATTTATAGTTTATTTCGGAACCTTCTTTTCTTAAATAGTTCTCATAAAAATAAATAATAATACTGACCTACCCTTCATATACTTGTTTATTTTTTATTGAGAAACATCCAACAACAAATTGGTTAGGAGGTGATGTTGTCAAAGGTGGTAACATGCTTATCCTAGAATAGGGTAACTGTCTCTCAGGGACAGCCGCTGGAGTACACCGTTAGCTGCTTGTTGTTACAATAAATTTTCTACTTGAGGAATGTAGCTGTGTTGACATTTGCAGAATACCCTACAATCAAGCGTTGAATTTCAAACCCGCGGCCTGATTGATTTGAACCTTGGTTGTGCTGGGGCCAAGGCCAAGGTAAGCTTGAACTCAAATTTATAGGTTGTTTTTTTATGTTCTTGTGACGGAACAACCTCGAGGCCCACTTGATGTTAAGCGGACTAACCTCTGCTTAAAACAGATGCATTTCATCACAAGTGACGAATTGCACTGCGCCCGTCACCTTGAGACATATTTGTTAAGTCTCATGTGCCTGTAATTTCACTGGCTTTTAAGAACTGCTGCTGGAACACAACATTAGGTGTTAACGACAGATTTTCTACTTGAGGGTGGTCGCTAACCTTAAGCTTTTCCACCATGCGGTGAAGCTCAAGCACGCGGCGGGATTCGAACCATGAACCTGCTGCGCGGTAGTCCATAGCCAAAGCCACTGAGCCATCTCTGCTTAAAAGATTTTAGAATTATATCTTCACAATTTATTTCACTCCGTATAAATTTCCATATTGAAATAGTTTTTTAGTATTTAGTACTAGTTTATAGTAAAATATCGGCAGTGTGTACCATACCCAAACTAAAACCAAACACTAATCCTTCTATACACATTAACAGGCGCGTCCGTGCACGGATTTACTCAACGAATGGCTTTAGAGCATCTCTTTGAAATCTGAAATCTGTTTAAATTGAATACGGGAAATGTTTCATTGTATACTTTTAGCATACAAGTATAACGTATCATTTTGCTACCTTCATCTTTGTAATAAGAGAACTGTTAGTATCGACCTTAATGGTACTTTGGAAAAAAAAACATGCATCATCGGCCAGTAAAAAACACCATTGTATGACAATTTTATGTATTCATTAGCTTCACTCCCCGTCTTAACTTGCGTTGATATCGAAGAAAAGCGATGATGATGATTTCATCACACAATAACACAAACTATTGACATCACAAGGCACATTTGTGCCTTGTGTGTTAATCCAAGAAGTAAACGATCTACATTCAAAGTTTCGTCTAAATTGTTTCATCCGTTTCAGCTTGAAGAGAAGAGAATTCATTGCCTGTAACACAAAATATTCGCAACATGTACTACCATGCATTCCCCGTGGGGTGCCGGGTTAGTTTTGCACCTCCCCATATCATCCCGTGGGTGTCGTAAGAGGCGACTAAGGGAAAATTACTCGAAGGTGGGCAGCAGCGCCTTCTAAAGAACTGCCATCTGACACTGCGATCCCCAAGCCGCCTGCCAAGCGTGGGGATTATGGCAAATACCCCCTTAATCGGGAGGATGTGTTCAGCAGTGGACGATCCGGCTGATACAGTACTACCATGCAAATTAAATTTTTAAATTTATTCTGTTTTAATTTTTTTATAGTTCCCAGAAAGAGGACTGGCTGAAGTTAACCTGCTCTTAATAAAGGCTGGCACTCAGTGTAAGTGATTAATGCAGCGTGCGCTCTCTATTTAACGCTAGGAAATGTGAATATAATATGTATAATTATACAGTAGTAAGTTCTAGGATATGTGTGAGAAGAGTGTCCTTATTAGTAATAAGATGACGGCTGCAGCCTGGATAAAGGAAACGACTCCACTCAGCGTGAGATAAAGGTAAGAAAGGAATCAAGAAGAAGATGAAGAATAACAAAAGCTAAGCTGAATAACCTACTAGATATAGTTGTTGAAAACGTAATATATAAAGAGGTTAATTTTTTTATTAAGTTGTTGCGGATCATGCATGATGCCCACTGATGTTAGGCGATCTGTCTATAAAAGACGTCGTTATGTCATTGACGAATTACATTGCATCCGCCACCCTGAAACATACAGTTGTTAAGCATATTGTGTCTCTAATTTCACTGGCTTTCAAGGACTGCTGCCGGAAAACACTGTTAGGTGTTTGGTGATAGATTTTCTACTTGAAGGTGGTAGCTTGGCAGGCGAGCATTCACAATGCTTTTCCACCATGTGGTGAAGCTCAGGCTGGTGGCGAAGTTTGCTTAGCTGTTCTTAACCGATCAGCAAAGTTAAGCAACGTCCGCCGCGTTCATGAGTTGGATAAGTAACAGCAAGTGACATTAATACTGAGCGCTTCCGTGCTTCGGAGGGCAACGCCCGGTGGTCGTTTTAGGATGGCAGTTATAGCATGGTGGTAGGCATTTTGCAAATGCCCGCCTGGCTAGCTACCACCCTCAAGTAGAAAATCTGTCACCAAGCACCTAACGGTGTGTTCCGGCAGCTGTTCTTGAGAGCCCGTAATTCTAGGTTAGCCTGAACAACATCTCCGACCACATCATCACTTACCATCAGGTGAGATAGTGGTCAAAGGTTATCATATAAAACATTAAAAACGCGTGATCTTTACTTCACAGAGCCACTAGTACTTATATTTGTGTTATAGTAACCCAAAAACTAAAGTTAGGAAATCGTTCCCATACGGGCTATTATAATACAGCATGCTACCCGCACCGATAAGGCTATAAGTTTAGCCAAAAATTAAAGGACTAGTACGACAGTTTTAATCACCAAGGGGTTACCACTCCATACAAACGTCCAAGGGTGATCACTCCCTCATTTGAGGTTTTAGGTCCAAACCAAAGCATGATATTGATTGTACTCTTTAATATCTAGGCTTGTAGCGTAACGAAGTTTTAAAAAGATAATTACATGAGAATTAAGATCCTCGAAACAATTTCATTAAAGTGTTTGAGGCTAATAACTTTCAATAGTAATTAAACAACTTTGAACGGTTTAAATCGCGTATGTTTAACATTATTTGTAATTAAATCCGATGGCCGACACAAATCTGCAAGACCACTGGACACTGTGAGCGAATACTGCGTGAATAAGGAACGTTATGATTAATATTAAAAAATCTGACGGTAGTACAAATATTTTTTTAATAAATTGTGTCAAATAAAACCACCAACCCCGTGACTACGATCACTGCAAAGTGTTTGAAACGTCTGAACAAATATGATAAGTATACGCGATTTAAACCGTTTAAAGTTGTTTAATTACTATGTGTAATTATCGCGAAAACCTAAGACAACATTAATATCTTTCAACATAATTATCGTTTTAAAATTTCGATACGATACAAGCGTAGACAATGAAGAGATCAATCGTTATTATGCTTAGTTCTGGATCTGAAACCTCAATTAAGGGAGTGATCACCTTTCGACGTGTGTATGGAAAAATGAGCCGCCAGTTCAACTTTAACGAAGGTAAGCCTGTAGTTCTCTGTCCAAAATAAAAACGCGGTTGCTTCTATATTGTTATTTTCTAGCAATCTAATTTTATATCTATGTATACTACCTATGATACTACGCATAACAACCGAATTTCTACTCAATAATCGAATTCAAGTGAATATCTCCTTAGTGTCTTCATATGTAGGACTTAGAATGGTTTGCAGGGGTGAACAATAATTTCTTATAAGATAATAAGGCCTTTTCCAATGTGGGTGCGAGCTAATGATCTGGAGATATGAGGATAAATGACTGGCCTAGGTATTTTTCTGAGGGGTGTCTATGACTCGAAGTTTTTCTTGTTATTATTGCTTATGTTAGTGCCTCTTGACCGTTTTATTACTTAACCATTTTGAAGCGCTCGTAGCGAAGTTTGTTTATCATTTCTTAACCGATCACCAAAGTTAAGCAACGTCCGCCGCGTTCATGTTTCGGATGGGTGACCGCTAGTGACATTACTACAGAGCGCTTCTGTGCTTCGGAGGGCACGTTAAGCCGTCGGTCTCGGCTGTTCTCGGCTATAACGACTGCTATGCTAAGACGTTAGGATAGCAGTCGTTATAGCATGGTGGTACGGCATTTTACGAATGCCCGCCTGGCTAGCTACCACCCTCAAGCCTCGGCAGCTGTCCTTGAGAGTAATTCTTGGTTAGCCTGAGTAACATCTTCGACCACATCATCACTTACCGTCAGGTGAGATAGTTGTCCAAGGCTAACTTTAAAAAAAAACATTTACCTTCATGCCTGTTTATACCCGAAGTGGTAGGAACTCGTACACCTAAACACGCGGTTATATTGACACCGAGTTTTAGTTATTGTGACGAAACAAGCACAGGGCCCACCTGATGCTAAGCGAACTAACCTCTGCATATAACTTAATAATGTCACTTGTAAATAAATGCATTCGATTTCGTTATAAGTGACGAATTGGACTGCGCCCGTCACACTAAGACAAACAGTGGTTATGTCTCGTGTGCCTGTATTTTTTCTAGTTCTGAAGGACTGCTGCCGGAAGGCACGTTAGGTGCTTAGCGACAGATTTTCAGATTGATGTTAGTAGCTAGACAGACGAGAATCCGCAAAATGCCCTTAAACTATGTGGTGAAGCTCAAGCCGCCGGTGGGGATCGAACCATGTGGACTTGCGGCACGGTAAACCATAGCTATTACCGCTAGGCCATCATTGCTTCAAGATATATAATTAACGTTATACGTAATAAGAGGTGGGGTTATGGAACTGGGCACGTTACCGGGCTTGGAAACACTTCTAAAAATTCTACAAGATGATAGTTTTCGCGAATTTAAAATAATGTCTCGTATTAACATTAACAGTAATTGGATATCAATACACTTGGTCAAAGAACTTAGTTCCATAATAATAAAACCATCCAAATAAAAATAAAAAAACATTTAAACGTTACTAATGCAATATATTCAATAAAAGTAAAAATGAAATTAGAGTACGGACCACGAATCTATAGTGTGTAGTATTTAATAATAATAAATATATATTCAATAAGTATTTAATAAAAATTAGATATAGTATAAACTTTTTTTTGGAATCTTGTGTACATTAATTAGAAGATATAGCAACAAACCATATACCAGAAGGTGGGCAGCAGCGCTTTTTGAGGCACTGATATCTCATTCTGCGATCCCCAATAGGTACGCCTGCCAAGCGTGGGGATTATGGCAAATCCCCTCTTTAATGAGCGAGGCTGTGTTCTACAACATTACAATCTTCTAGTACTATCTGACACTTTTAAGTTCTGAGTCTCGTAGTAAAAACAATACCTACTCCGAGCTAAGAGCACCTGTCGCGCGCCGCGGCAACACTGGACCGCGCCGCGCTCCTTTTGAATAAAGTTTTGAATATTTACATCGAATAAAGTATAAAAAAAATATGAAATAATAAATTACAGGCACAAGAAACTTTTATCTTAAGGTGGTGGTCTTGCTTATTCCGTCACAAAAACAAAACATTGTACTCAAAATGTTTGTCAGGACTAACAGAAGTTAACTCTAAAAGATTTTTAGCATATTTTCAATAACCCTGTATAATAAACCGCAAATTAATTATAGTCGTATTGTAAAAAAAAAACAGAGAAGTATACGTAAAAGCAACATGTGTGGTAGTGCTCAAGTAATTTTGACCACGACACGGGAGCGGTCGTTGAGGAGAACCAATAATCAAGACAAACAGACGAAGAACATCAATACTTACGATATAGCAGCCCCTTATTAACCTCATACTCTATGGCACAGTGTAAGAAATACTCGCAGTTACTCAGTAGAACATCTCTTGTGATTTTATTTTATCTTGTTACTAGTTCAAAAAGATGTTTTGAATTACTGTTAGTTTACGCTTAAATTTTTATTTTGTATGAAGAAGAATGCTAGTTACCACTCGCCAGTAGCTCCAAGGCGGAATCTCAACTTCGCCAACCACACTCAAGACGTCCATAACAGGTTGTAACAATGCGCTTTACGTCAACGCACGGTGCCCTCAGGTACTAGGCCTTCAGTAATTACCCTCCGGAGTTACTGAAGGCCTTGCAATTCCTCGCCTACTATCCTACTAACTCCACTAACCTGTAGATAATCACAGGATTAGGCCTAAAATTACTGGCTCCCAAAGACTACTACTAGTACAATGTAAGACGTTGGCGACAGATTTAATACTGGAGTGTGGTAGTTATTCTGGCAAGCATTTAGAAGCTGGAAGCTCAAGCTGGTGGTGGGTTTCGAACCATGGACCTGCGGTACGGCAGTCCATTACAACTTGGCTATCACTGCTTCAATAAGCCAATATGTTATACCTTTCAAAATGAGCTAAAAGAGTCCCATTTGCCCTGAAATGTGTAAAAGAATTACAGTAGTCTAAGTTTGATTAGCCAATGACACTCAGCCTACTGTAATTTTCACACTGTACCAACTCACCCCACAAAACGACCGCAGAGCACAAGAAAACTCGTATTAATTTATGTTAGCACAGACAGTAATGACGGCGCGTCGATTATCGTGTTATTGGGAAATATTGGCAACTCCCCACGGATGGGGAGAACGGCGAAACGATCGGGTGGCGAAAGAAATTGCAGTCTTGAGAAGATATTTTATTTTATTTTATTTTTACATTTATTTGGGGGGCTTACAGCTATCATTACAAAAAGGTTTAATAACTTAATTAAAAAAAGCCATTAACAAGCCTCCACAGATATAAAAAGAAGTATTTTACACACACGTAATAAGATTATACAAAGCAATAGTGTTTTTTTTTTTTTTTTTTTTTTTTCGTACGCAGCCACTTCTTTTCCAAATACTTGAAAATTTTACGAATTCAAAGTGACATAAGCAAGGTTAACATGAGACAATTTGCTAGAATAAAGGTCGATGGTGTGACCTTCGTGCTCGATAAACTCATTAAAAGCGGTTTGTGATCTTAATAAAAATGATTGTCTGCGATAGTTTGTACGTGCGGGTGGTACGTGAAGCAACCTTCTGGGTCTAGCGTGTCTAGGTGGAACATATAAACTTAATTTACCCACTAAATCAGAACAATCAATTTTGGATTGTGCAATCTTCATGAGCAGCCGTATGTCAGAAATATTACGACGAGTTGAAAGTGGTAACAGATGGAAACGAGCACAGCGAACTATATATTTAGAACGTGGAATTTTGAATTTATATCCTAAGTACCTAATAAATTTCTTTTGTATTCTTTCCAGCCTTTGAATATGTACGGCATAATTAGGATTCCAAACTTGACTTGCGTATTCAAGGTGACTGCGAACGTAAGCACAGTATAGGACTTTTAGAGTCTTCATGGTTTTAAAAATGCCCGCATTACGTATAATAAAACCTAATGCTGATGAGGCTTTCTTAGCTATCATATCGATGTGATTGACAAAAGTGAGCTTACTATCCAAATGGACCCCAAGGTCTCTAATGTCACTCACACGTAAAAGTGGTTGATTTTCAAGTGAGTACTTAAATTGTACAGTTTGTGTCTTACGACTGAAAGTAACCACTGAGCATTTTGATATATTCAAAATAAGGTTATTTGTCTTACAGTAGTTAGCCACTCTTTCTAGGTCTTCCTGCAGAAGTAACGCATTAGAGGGGTTGTCAATTGCCATAAACATCTTCATGTCATCTGCGAATAGTAGGAATTGGGAATGTTTAAAACAGTGTCCAATATCGTTGATGTAGATGACAAACAAAAGAGGTCCCAGCAATGATCCCTGAGGGACTCCAGATGGTATAGCAGTCCAGGAAGAAGTATAACCACTTAATACTACTGCCTGAGTTCTGTTGAAGACATAAGAAGAGAACCACCTGTAGAGATCACCACGAATACCTAGATTGAATAGTTTTCTCAGCAGAATAACATGATCGATTCGGTCAAAGGCCTTGCTAAAGTCGGTGTAGATAGCATCTACCTGTCCACTAGTGACCATTTGTCGAGTAACGTAATCAGTGAAAACAACAAGGTTTGGCACCGTTGATCTTCCTTTTAAGAAACCATGCTGTTGTGGATTAAGGTCAGGGAGAATACTACTGTAAAGTTGATTATAAATTATACGTTCAAAAATTTTGGCTAGAAGACAAAGCTTAGATATTGGTCGGTAGTTTTCTACCACGTCTTTAGCACCATTTTTGTGAATTATAGGTGAGATGAACGCAGTCTTCCATATAGTAGGAACGACACCTTCAGAGAGTGATTTTGTAAATAGTAATGATACAGGATACGCTAACTCGTTAGCACACTTTACTAAAAATATGGCTGGAATAGCATCGGGACCGGCTGATTTATTTAAGTCAAGGGATTGAAGGTATTTCCGCACAATGTCAGGATTGATTTCAATAGAACTAATGTGGCAATTAGAATCGTCTCTAGACGCTGAATGGGTACAAGTGGTAGTAGAATCCAGGAACGTGGACTGAAAATAATTAGAGAAAAGTTCACATATTCCTTGGCCCGTATGGCTTTCATTGCCGTTATATGACATATTGGAAGGAAAATTGGTATGCGAACGTCTGCATTTTACATAAGACCAAAAATATTTTGGGTTCGAAGTGATAGCAGTCTCAATGTTAGCTATATATTTATGAAAACAAGTCTGCTCAACACTATTAGCTCTATCCCGCAGTATCTGAAAAGTGAGTAAATCGTGTTTGTTACCGTAAATTTTGAATTTAGTAAAATATTTGTGTTTTTCTTTAAGAATTTTAATGAGAGCAGAATTGTACCAACGGGGGTAATTATTATTTTTATGTAGTCGTTTTGGGATGTGATAATCTCTTAATTCAACTAATTTTGAGTAAAACTTACTCACAGCATCATTAGTGCTACACTCTGAAAATAAATCGTTCCATTGCGTGTCAGCCAGGGAAGACCGAATACGATCATAGTTACCTTTATTGTATTGGTACATCAGACGCTTCTGAGCTATTAGACATTGAGATTGTGAGACATCAAGTTGGACCAAAAGGGCGGGATGATGAGGGTCTTCCACAGTTAAAGGCTGTAAGCAGGCTGAGACGGAGATGTTTGTGTTTGACAGGACAAGATCAAGTATTCGGCCATGCTTATTTTGGACTAAGTTAAATTGTTTTAGACTGCAGAAATCAAGAGTATCAATGAAATGAGTAAACATATTGGCCGATAACGTGGTAGAAGAAGAAGCAGTAGACGGAGCTACAGCTCTAATACCGTCTTCAGACTCTGACCACGTTATGGCGCTCATATTAAAATCTCCCAGAATAATAAATTTATCAGATGGGCGTTCGATAAATAAGTCTGCAAGTTTGTCTAAGTATATGGTAAGTTGATTAGAGAAACTGTGTCCTTGATACTGTTCACATAGATATAGTGTACATATGTGTATTTTTTGCATACTTTTTCCAGGCCCATCTCTTAAATGAACCGATATCCAAATATCCTCAGCGCTGGACTGCCAGCCAACATTTTCAGTAGCTATGAGGTCCCGCCGTATTGCTACTAAGACGCCGCCACCACGTGACTGCCCAGTTGCACGATCACGACGCCAAATTAAGTAGTTATCATTAAACAATTCACTACTAGAAATGTCACTCACAAGCCAGGTTTCAGTTAACGATATAATGTGATAATAGTCATTTTTAGCCAAGTTCCTAAAAAAAGTTAATGTTTTTGTCCGTAAACCACGAACATTCTGGTGATAAATATTTAGTGTATACATTGTGGGTCAATCCAACAATAATAGAATAAACTCGAAATTATGTTAAGTAGTAACGAAATTAAGTCTGATATGCTTAACTGTTTCCATCCACTAACACCTTCGTCAAAACAAATTGGTAATAGTCGCAAAATTATTGGTATTACAAAAATGAACGTAACCATATAATATAAGATTAAATAATATTGTGAGAGCAACTCAGGAAGTACAATTAACTCAATACAAAAATATAACAATAATTTTTGTAACATAATTGTAGTGTAATATAACCTATAAGTGCAACCATTTAAAGGGTACCAAACACCGCTCCAACTAAGTTCTTCCAAGCACCAAGCGCACGGTACGAAACAAAGCTTAAAAAATAAACACACATTTATGTAAAAGTAGGTGGCATGACATTTATCATTACTCAAAATGAACGTAACCATGAAAAATGACATGAAATAATTTTGTAAAAGCAACTCAGAGTATAAAATATTTAACTCAATACAAAGATATAATAATAACTTTTTTATCGTAATTGTAATGTAATATACCCCATAAGTGCAACTATTAAAACGGTACCAAACACCGCTCACAATAAAATCATTCAAGCACCAAGCGCACGATACGAAACAAAGCTTAAAAAATAAACACACATCTATGTAAACGTAGGTGGCATGACATTTAGCATTACTAAAAATGAACGTAACCATAAAATATGAGAATAAATAAGTTTGTAAAAGCAACTCAGAATACACAATATTTAGCTCAGTACAAAAGTATATTAACAACTTTTTAATCGTAGTTGTAATGTAATATAACCCATAAGTGCTACCATTAAAACGGTGCAAAACACCGCTCCAAATGAGTTCTTCCAAGCACCAAGCGCACGGTACGAAACAAAGCTTAAAAAATAAACACACATTTATGTAAATGTAGGTGGCTTGACATTTATCATTACTCAAAATGAACGTAACCATAAAATATGACATGAAATAATTTTGTAAAAGCGACTCAGAATACATAATATTTAGCTCAGTACAAAGATATAATACGAGTAATAACTTTTTTATCGTAATTGTAATATAATATACCCCATAAGTGTGAGTATTAAAACGGTACCAAACACCGCTCCAAATGAGATCCTTTAAGCACCAAGCGCTTGATATGAAATAAAGCTTAAAAAATAAACACACATCTAAGAAAAAGTAGGTAGCATAACATTTAGTAATGTAACAATAATTGCAAGAACAACAATGTTCCGCTCGCACGACAGCATGACAAGACCGGTTCGTGCATTGTGCCTTACGTAGAAACTGGCCTGCGATAAGCGCAAGCACACTGCCAGGGGATTCCAACCTTTTGAAACGAACAAAATATTTTGAAGTGAGTGGTTGTTTAAATCTAAAAAATAACGCGTATAAAACTGTCTTCACACTAAGAGTCATACATGTAACTAGACAATTTTTTGTAGGTCTTGCCCTCTTGAGATGGTGAAAGGTTTCGAAGTTGGATCTCGCCGTACAAAGATTTTCATGTGTTTCACCCAAACAAACTGGTAGTTGTGCTCTTTGGCACGCGATTTTGCTTGTGAGAGAAGCAGTTTGTTTTTTACAGTTAAATGATCGTTTATAAAAATTTTCCCCGCAGCACCGGTAAAACCGATATCTTTGGGAGATAAAGGATTTTTTAACGAGCGGGCAGAAGCGATAAAATCTTCTTTGACGTAACGATTCATGAATGACACGATTATATTCTTGGTGCCAGCTACGTTACTCGGCACTCTGTGAACGAAGTTTATCTGTGTCTTCAAAACTGGATACGATATCTTGTCACCTATTTTGGCTACCATTTCAAAAAGGTTTTCCTTATCCCTCAAAGGTACGCCTTTTATCTCAACGTTGTTACTACGCAGCCACTGATCAGTGTCATGTAGGTCCTCCTCAAGTTTGCAGAGTGAAGTCATGGCCCCAGTAAGATCCTTTTGGTCTTCTTCGACTTTTGTCAACCTTTCATCAAGTTTATGTACTTTGGCAGGGATTCCCTTGAGATCCGCTAGCTCTTTCCGCAGGAGCTGCACTTCCGCTGATAGGCTAGAGAGTGGAGCAAGCTGCATACGAATGCTGGTCAGCTCATGCATGATGGATTCAAGTGACACCGTTGGAGAAGCTACCGGTGAACCCATCACCGGCACTGTGAGAGCACTTGCCTGACCTGAGTTCTTGCAGGTCGCACACCTCCAAGTTGCTTGACGATCCCCCAGCTTCCGGTATCCCTTTTCGGTTATTCCAGAGCACGGAAAATCGAAACTCTTCTTGCAGGCCGAGCATTGGATTGCCTCACCAACATCATCACCGCATCTTCCACAAATCACCATTTTTTTTTATATTAAAATAACTATATAACACTTAGTGCAGATCAGAATGCCAAAGGTTGAGCGCCAATGTTAACGAGTCACAGCAATACGCGGAGGTAACACGGTTGATCGCGGCGGCTTACGCACGAGAACTGATAACATTAAATGATAACTAACCGACTTAACATTTTTTGGTAGTATTGAATAGTTTAAGATAGTTTTAGGAGTAAAGTGCACGGAGTGCTTTACTTTCAAACGTAGTTTTGTCATATTTTAAATACTAAGGGCCTGTTTTAGAAGTTCGAGTAAGTTCCGGTTCCCAGAACATGTTTAATAAATAAAACACTATCTTTGCGTTTCACAGTCATCGATTTAAGCATCCATCGGTTAAAGCTTGAAACGCGCTGCATGTTAACTGTCATTTTTATCATTCAGTTATTTTATGTTCTGAGTAGTTTAACTGGAACTTACTCGAACATTCTGAAACAGGCCCGAGTGTTCAAACTCTATGAAACTTTGTATGTATATTGCTGAGCCTAATAAACTTAGCCAAACCAGGAGCATATACTTCTAGTTTGCCAGTTTTTCAATATATTTTATCCCAAAATATCAAAATAACAATTCCTATATATAACGACTTATCGAGTTATTTTTGAAAATACTTTATTTTACGAAAATATGGCAAACCAGATGGATAAATATTAGGCTCAAGGACATACTCGTACATGCAGTTTCACCGAGATTGAACATTTGGTATATAAAATATGACGAAACTGCGTTTGTATGGAAAACGCTCCGTGCACTCTAGCCTTAACGTACTGTAACACAATTTAGGGTCTTCAAATATGCCACAAAATTTGAAAAAGTGTTATACTTTTTCATTCACAGAATAGTAGGTGGTTGTGCAAATACAGGCCTGGCTGACAGATTTTCAAATAAGGCGGGCTGGCCAGCCCGTATAATTAGAAAATCTGTCGCCAAACACTTAAGTACCTATTTATGATCTGGTAGCTTTCGTTGAGAGCAGTCCCATTAAGTAGGTTAACCCAGCGCTATTAGACCACATATTGTACTGTACTGTATCAGCCGAGTAGTCTACGGCTGCTGAAAACAGCCTCCCGATTAGGACGAGGTTTGCCATAATATATATGCCCTGCGCTTGGCTGGCGTCTTGGGGATCGCAGCTTGAGCTAACAGATCATCAGAAGGCGCTGCTGCCTCTTACGACATCCATATCTGTGTGTCCCCCGGGTGACATTCTAGCCTGGTACCCCACGGGGAGTTCACCCTGCATAACCCCTTATTAGAGTACTCTTTGTCACTTAAAAAATGCTCACTCAGTTTCACTGATTTTAAGACATGCTGAATGTCTGCTTCTAGCAGCCTTTTTAAATAACAATATGCTTATTTTAAAAAATGTTTATTTTATATAATACATATATAGCAAGCAAAACACTGCGAGGGATTGAGGGAGGATCCGCCATTTTATTTTTAATGTTTATTACATTTTACTGGATAATTCCTCCCCAAGGGAGTGTGACAGAAGAATCAATGCGGTTGTTGTGCTTCAAAAATGTCCCTTACTATGGAACGTAAAAGCAGTTTTATTGTCATATGATTCAATTCGTAAAATTCAAAAATTTTACATTTTACTGGTTTATATGAGAGAGGTAGAGTATTGGCAAATATATATTTAAAAAAAGAATTACATCATTGAACTAAATTTGTGACATGATTACAATACTTTTGTGTTTATTTTTTTATTATACATGTTCCTACAGCGTACGACCATTGAAAAATCATACACATTCGTACATATTACCTTATTGACAAACCAGATATTACGAAAATATTTTAACTCCATGTGATCATGGGTGCTGAGGTGCCGGGCTAAAATGTCACCCTACAAACTCTTTATTTTTTAAACTTTCTTTTTGAAGCGCTCGTAGCGAAGTATGCTTAGCCGATCTTAACCGATCAACAAAGTGAAGCAACGTCCGCCGCGGTCATGACTTGGATGGGTGACCACTTGTGATGTTATGGCTTCCGTGCTTCGGAGGGCACGTTAAACCGCCGATCCCAGTTGTTGTCTTACGATGGCAGTCGTTATAGCATGGTGGTAATTTTGTGAATGCCCGCCTGGCTAGCTAACACCCTCAAGTAGACAATTTGTCGCCAAGCATCTATCGGCGTGTTCCGGCAGCTGTCCTTGAGAGCCATAAATTCTAGGTTAGTCTGAACAACATCTTGGACCACATCATCACTTAGCATCAGGTGAGATGGTAACTAAACTATAATTAAATAAATAAATAATCCTGTGGGTACGTAAGATGTGTGAGCAAGGGAAAAATACCCGAAGGTGGGTAGCAGTGTCATATGAGGAATTGCTATTTTATACTGCGATCTCTATGATGCCTGCCAAGAGCGTGGGGATTATAGCCAATCCCCCCCTTTTTTTATGCCTGATAGGTTAGCCTTTGACCTGTAGCTCACCTGATGGTAAGTGATGATGTGGTCGAAGATGTTGGTCAGGCTAACCTAGAAGTACTGGCTTTCAAGGACAGCTGCCGGAACACACCGTTAGGTGCTTGGCGACAGATTTTCTACTTGAGGGTGGTAGCTAGCCAGGCGGGCATTCGCAAAATGCCCTACCACCACGCTATAACGACTGCCATCCTAAGACAACAACCGGGACCGACGGCTTAACGTGCCCTCCGAAGCACGGAAACGCTCAGTAGTAATGTCACTAGCGGTCACCCATCCAACTCATGACCGCGCGCGACGTTGGTTAACTTTGCTGATTGGTTGAGAACAGCTAAGTAAACTTCGCTACGAGCGCTTCATAGCCCTGCACAATAGACTTTTAACGTCAGGTGGTCCTCGTGCTTATTCCGCCATATACACGTAAAGACACAAAAAAAAATCAAAAAGAAACTTAAATAAAAACATTTTGTTAGGACTAGCAGAAGTCAACCCTAAGAGGTTGTTATAATTTTACTAATAACCCTGTATAATAATGTATATGTGTGTTATGATTATTACAAATGTTTATTTGTAATAATCAATATTAATATTAATTATATGACCTGTTATAGTTTAGTGACATCATGAACCTATTGAAACTAGTGATGCTATATGTTGCAATCTTCGAGGTCAACTTATCAAGTCATTTCGTTGTACAAATAGTAGGGGCTACGGCAGTCATTTTGCGTCGCAGATGTTTTCTATGTTAATTCTATTGTTTTTTTGTTAATTTTTATGTTCGTCTTCATGCTCGATTTATTCCTTTAGGCCGTTCGTTTCAGGATTAATGCTAATGTACCGTGAGGAGAGAGCTTTATTTTAATAAAATCGTTTGTCCCCAATGAGACGATCAGAGAAAATCTAAGGAAAATTATTTGATGGACTTTTGATGGATTAAAAAATAGACAAGAAAAGGAACTTGTTAGTTTTTCTTTTGAGAGTATTTTTTTCTGAATATGATTACGACCACTATCTCTTGCTAAGCAAAAATCATATTTACAAATAATTGGAGTACAAAATGTTTGTCCCGGGCGCGAATCGAACCCGGGCTCTCCAATTTCGCGCTGGGTGCCTATTCCAATCGGCCACCGGAACATACTCCTTGGAGTGGAAACTTTGTGCACACTTCACCTTCATGTGTAACGGTGAGTGGTCATCGTCAAGTATAATTTATTACTTTATGTTCGATTACACAGATTTTCTGAAATAAAGTTGGCATTGCAATAAAAACTAATATTACTTTACCTATCTAACCATCAATTTTATAGTGAATTTTGTGTTGATGAGATGTGTGTGTTTTAAATTACTTATAAAAGTTCAGCGTCTGCTTCTATTACTATGCTAGCTAGTAGGATAGCTTTTGATCACAATCTGACCAAATGGCAAGCGATCATGTGGTCGAAGATGTTGTTGAAGCTAACCTAGAATAAATAACTCTCAAAAACAACTGCCGAAACATACTGTTAGGTGCTATGCGACAGATTTTATACCTGAGGATGGTAGCTAGCCGAGATTTATGGGCATTCGCAAATTGCGTACCACCATGCTATTACTACTGCCATCCTAAGACAACAACCGGGACCGACCGCTTAACGTGCCCTTCGAAGCCCGGAAATGCTCAGTAGTAATGTCACTAGTGGTCACCCATCCAACTCATGACGGACGGCGGACGTTGCTTACCTTAGCTGATCGGTTAAGAACGGCTAAGCAAACTACGCTACGAGCGCTTCAAGTAAACACGATATACTAAATACGCTTGGGCTAATGTTACAATGGGATACTCTGTATTGCCATCTAACCTACACAGTTCTAGACTTATGACAGCTGCTAAAAGCTCTCTGTCAGAAAAATCAAAGTAGGTACTATCTACCCCAAAATCAAAGTAGGTGCTATCTACCCCAAAATCAAAGAAGGTACTATCGACTAAATACAATATACTTTTGTAGAGATATGTTGAGGAATGCATGGTGGTGGGGCATTTTGCGAATGCTCGCCTGGCTAGCTACCACCCTCAAGTAGAAAATCTGTCGCCAAGCACCTAACGGTGTGTTCCGGCAGCTGTCCTTGAGAGCCAGTAATTGTAGGTTAGCCTGAACAACATCTTCGACCACATCATCACTTACCACCAGGTGAGATAGTGGTCAAAGGCTAATCTATTAGGCATAAAAAAAAAAAAAAAAAAAAAAAAAAAAAAAAAATAGATTAACTAAATTAATTATTTATTTTTACAATTTACGCTTTCCTATATTTCGTTTACTTATAAATAAAACCATTTTAATAACATTTCGAAGCTATATGTAACTGTAATCTTAGCTCTGAAATAGGACAAAACAATAAAATATCACTCAAAAAATTCTGATTTAAAATTCGCATATCTAGAACATTTTGTATACTCTACCCCTAAAAATCCATTTGGCGTATTAATATTTCGAAAAAACTTGCATAAATGAAATGTTGAAAATAAGTGACACTTGGGACCGGGGTCGTTCGAAGTTTGAAATATTCTTTGTCCCGAAACGAATTCACTTCGGCTAATTTTCATTTGTTCGATACGAGACTGGTTTACGAAGACCTATGGATAAATGATTATGAAGAATTTCAAAATGATTTAGTGTCAAATTTGTTTTAAATTATTGGTTTCAGTTTTAATCAAGCAACAAGATTTGATTGTGTTAATAGAATAATAACAATATGTCGGCTGTATGTAAACATCGTTAAGAGGAGTTTGTTTGAAATATGGTGGGTAAAAACCCAATGGGTAAAAACCCACCATATTTCAAACAAAGCATAAAATCTAAATAATGAGAATTTTTATGTTTTTGTAAATCATCAATGATTTTTTATATTCAGAAAATATCAATATTGATTTACAAAAAAATCGTCATTATTTAGATTTTATGCTTCACGCTTTAAAATCCTCTAAAAAATCTAAACTATTGCGTGAAACGAAACGCGATTTCTTGACGGCGATACTTCCCGCGCTTGAGTGCACTTGAGTTCGGATTTGATTAATGATTATTATTGAAAAAAAAACAATTGATTAAAACGTGATATAATCATGCCAACCCTAGTTTTGAGGATAGAGTACTACAACGTGCGTACTTTATTTTTCATCCTTACATCTCAGAGCAATTTGTAAGAGCCTTACATTAAAGTGTACGGAAAAAAATTGGTAGTAATTTTGAGTACCGTTGATTTGAGTTTTGACAGAAAAACCGTGAAATACTCAAGTGTTCGCATTGTTTACACGGCTGTAATAGTAGATTGTTATACAAGGGTCGAAAAGAATCAATTCCCATACGAGGTATTTAGACGCCCGAGCGTAGCGAGGGAGGCTATAGTCCGAGTAGGAATTGATTACTTTCACCCGTGTTAAGCACTCTACTTTTCATTTCGAATATAAGGAAAGTAAAAAATAGTAGCTTTTCAAAATTATTCATTAATAATAATAACATGAATAGGCAACAATTTTAAATTAAGTAATTGTGATATTATATATATTTGTGAAATTTAAAGTTTAATTTTGTTTGCAATATTTACGGACGGCTATCGTCCGAATAGGAATTTATGACTTTCACACTTGTTAAATCTCTACTTTTTACTACGAATATGAGTAATATAAAAAATGATTTTCTATAATATTTATTGATAACAAGAACATGAGTATAAACTATTTTAAATGAATGCACTTATAGTCAAAATAGTATAACTTACATCCGTGTTAAACACTCTAATTTTAATAAAAATATGAGAAAAGTAAATAAATTGTAGTTTTTCAAAAACTGTATAATTTTTTTTTTAATATTTACTGAAGACCATAACATGAATACGAAAAGAAGAAACATATATAGAATTAATTAAGGGATAAGAACAATTTGTGAAATTAAGTAATATTTTTGTTACATTTTTTATAATTTTACTTACCAACTGCCAATTTATATTATATCTAGTCTTTTTTAAATTTTATACATGGCCAAAAAGCGTCTGCCGCGGAAGCCATACCACTTAAAAGGTATTTTATTAAAGTTGTTTTTAAATTTACCCTTATAAACATAATTAGTGACTAAAATGTTCATATAAGATACACTTACTTGAGAGAGTCACATTAATTCTGTTATAAACTAGTTCTTTAGCTTTCACATAAACACAAATGTAGTCGTAATTCGTTTTTATAATACAGCAAAGTATTTAAGAACGAAAAAATATAGACGTATAATTTTGTTTAGATAGATAGATAACACTTTATTGACACATTAAAATTTGTAACTTAAAACAATAAGTAAGAGTAGGTGTGACAATGGGCGGTCTTATCGCTGAGAGCGATCTCTTCCAGACAACCCTATACAAAGGGATATTTATAAATATATATATGCACGGAGGTATATCTTTAACAATACTGATAATAATAAAAATTAAACAATAATTTCCAACACAAGAATCGGACAATAAATTAATTAAGACGTAAATTACCTACATCATAAAAATTATAATTTCACAAACCAAAGTATCTTAAAATAAATAATAAATATAATAATATATAAATAAATATGTATATGTATATATATATATATATATATATATATATATATTAAAAAAGTAAAATGTATAATGTAATAAATAAATATATATTTAAGTATAACTATTCATACATAAAACATCAGATATACGTACATTATATAATGTTACATTATTACAATATTTGCAGTGACTTGAGTCTAAACACACAAAACAATGGAATTAGTTTTACAATAGTAGTAGCAGCGTGATAGTTATCAAGAAAGGTAGTGAGTTTTAACCAGGTTTTTGAATACATATACAGAGGGTGCACGTTTTATTTCGATCGGCAACGAGTTCCATAAACGTACAGCTTCAGTGGAAAATGATTCGTCATAGAACTTTGTCCTGTGCTCAGGTATTTCAAGTGTCAGATTATTTGACGACCGTAAAGAACATAAATGAGTGCTGGAAAGGAAACTAAAACGTTCCTTGAGGTAGCGCGGTGAAGAAGGATTAAACAGAATACTGTAAAGTAGGGACAAAATATGAGCATTCCGACGAAGGCGAATAGGGAGCCACTTGAGCTTAGTGCGGAATTCGGAGACATGGTCATATTTGCGCAAGCCAAATATGAACCTAATACAAAAGTTTTGGAGGCGCTCAAGTTTATCTAGCATATCCTCTGTGAGGTCGAGGTAGCAGACATCAGCATAATCAATAATAGGAAGTAAGAGAGACTGTGCAAGCGCAATCTTAGTGGTAGTTGGTAGGAAATTGCGAAGTCTACGTAAGGCACCTGCAGAAGCAAATATCTTGCGACTGGTTTCAGCTAGCTGCGGTCCCCACGTTAAGCAACTGTCAATAATTATGCCAAGATTTTTTACTGTGGCACTATATGGAACAGTAACCCCGTCCAACGTCACCTTCGGCAATACATCCCAATCGATTCTGCTAATCATACGTGAACTGCCAACAACAATGACTTGTGTTTTTAATGGGTTGACATGAAGCCCATAAGCTTTACTCCAATCTGATATTTGAAGGAGATCTTTATTTATAGCTGCTACTGCTTCAGACAATTTGAGGAGAGGTGCTTGGCAATATAATTGAAAATCATCTGCGTAGAGGTGGTAGGAAGAAGATATGTTTTTTGATATGGAATTAATAAAAATAGCGAAAAGAAGAGGAGATAAGACGCCACCCTGAGGTACACCAGCTGACGTGCCACACCAAGAAGAATAAGAATCATCGAGGTGAACTCGCTGCTGGCGACCGTACAGGTAAGAATGAAACCAGTCAATCACCGTTGGAGATATGTTGTTAGAGCGAAGAATTGAAAGAAGGATGTCAAAGTCAACAGTGTTAAAAGCGTTGCTAAAATCTAAGAGTGTCAGCACAGTTAGCTGACCGTTGTCCATCCCTAGGCGTATATCGTCAGTGATTTTAACAAGTGCAGTAACTGTGCTGTGTCCTGGACGAAAGCCGGATTGAAAGGGATTCAATAGATCGTTATTTGTTAGAAAATAATTCAATTGATTATGGACAAGTCGTTCTAGTACTTTTGATAGAAAAGGTAGGATACTTATGGGACGGTAATCTGCAAAAGATTTTGGATTAGATTTTTTAGGAAGAGGAATAACATGGGCTTCCTTCCATAAAGATGGATATACGCCATTTGTAATAGAAAAATTTAGTATATAGCAAAGAACAGGGAGAATGAAATCAAGAATGGGAATCAGCATGTTACGACTGATTCCATCCGCACCAACAGCGTTCGAAGAAATGGAAAGTACGCTCTTCTTAACATCACAGACGGTGAATTGACTAAATACAAAAGGAGAAAAGTCAGGAGCTGAGATGTTGGAAAGAGAGTTTAAAGTACGGGCTTTTGCCATATCATTAATATAACTTGATGAGGAAAAGTGTTGATTTAAAGAGTTTATATCTAAATTTACGGGAACAGATTCTTGACGAGATTTCCCAACTCCTAATGACTTCAGGAATTTCCAGACTTTAGCTGGGTTCCCGTTTTGAACAGATTCGTGGATATGACGTCTTTGGGCATCCCTACACACCACATTGCAGCGATTACGGTGTTTGGTGTACCGAGTTTTATTTGCATCACTAGGATCACATTTGTATTTGGTTTTGGCAACGTCCTTTTTGTGTTTTAAGGTTTTGATGTCGTCAGTTAGCCAAGGTGCTGGAGTATGTTTTATCTTTATAGGCCTAAGAGGGGCGTGTACATCATAAAGCTGAGTAATAGCAGTATTGAAAATTTCAATTTGATCATCTATTGTGTTACCTTCAAAAACTGGTGACCAGTCAATTGCTTTAGCATCATTTATAAATGCTTCCTGATTTATACCACTAAAATTACGCTGCAGAATAATTGTTGGTTTAGATTTTGGAGGACGAACCTTGTAAGATAGGAAAAGCAAGTCATGGTAGGAGAAGGCATCTGCTGTACATTGACCATGCTTAGCAACATGATCTAATGTGGATACCAAGATAAGGTCAAGGAGAGATGGAGTACAATTTGGAAAATAGTGAGTGGCATTGAGAGGCAAAATATGCATGTTGCTAGATGCTACAGTAGTTTGTAGGGAGGAAGAACGATGGTCGCGTTTTAAAAGACACGTATTAAAGTCACCTAGTACTATGGTATGACTGTAAGAAGGAGAAAGATCTGACAAGGTTGTTTCAAATGAGGAAAAGAAATTATTATTAGACGAATTGCTATAATAGACTCCGAGAAGTACTTTGGTGTGAGAGAGAAGGACTTCAATGAAAAGATGTTCACCGACGTTGGAGTGAGGTGGTTGGGCAGATGAGCTAATTACTGAGTAAGGTATATGCGCACGGAGATAAATAGCCACACCTCCACCGACACTTCCCGTCCGATCGTTACGAATAAGATTAAAACCGGGTAAAGTATAAGAAATAGATGGAAGGCATGGCCTAAGCCAAGTTTCGGAGACTAGTATAGCATGAATATTTTTGTTGTCAAAGGATGTCTGCATGTCAGAAAAATGTTTCGGAATGCTCTGTGCATTTATGTGAACGATATTTAAGTTCTTAGGTACGTCAGAGAAATGAGACTGTAAAGTTTCAGAGAGAGAAGGTATGCTCGAGAAACTATCATCACTACTACTGCAAGAAGAAGAAACGGACAAGTAACTTTCGCTATCATTGCAATCACTAAATATATCCAACATTAGGTATGTATCATAAATAGATTTAAGTATAATATATAAATACTAATTATAAATAATAATAAAATGAATAAATAAAAATAAAAACTAAATATAAACAGTGTCCATTCTACCTGCCATTTACAATATAAATCTAAGCGAGTAATAAGTAAAACTAATCGAATAACAGTTATAAATCTCACCTAATATTAATAATTTATATATTGATACCTAACTACCTTAATCCTGGTCGAAACAAGCACGATCTTTACCTATATTGACATTATATAAAGTTGCAGCGGCAGAAATTAGGTGGCCGTATAGAAAAAAAAATAATTATAATATGAGGAATGGAAAACTTACAAATCATACGAGTCCATAAAACAAAAACAAAAAAAGTGTATAGCATTGACTTTGACAATGGCATGTCTATCTGTCAATAATAGTAATCAACTCAATGAGTGATTGATACTGTACAATGATAACAAAGTGAGTAAGATAAAGATTGCGTTCACCCACAATTGCGTTTAAAAAAAAATGAATGCCCAGGACAGGGTAGATTCTACAGTATGTGTGCATTAGTGTGAAAATGGGAAGAACTCGATACAAACTACATAAGTCGTTCACTTTCGGGCTGCGCTTGCTGCACGCCTGGGTTTACTGGCAGCTGCAGGCTCCTTCGCAGTCATTGCCGGTTGCTTCAGGGCAGGAACGGAGGCGTCCAGTCCGCTGAGCTGTACCAAATCAGCAACACAACATATGCGATGTCTCACACCATCTGCTCCAAGGGCGAATATATAACCCAGATGTGTCCAGCACTTGGATATGCCAAATCGTTGCCGCGCGAGCATAAATACATCATGCCGTGGTTTCGTCAAGAACTCCGATAGTGTTATGCCAGAATTCTTGAGGTTTTTCTTAACGGCCCAGATTTTATTGCGCATTGAAAAACTATGAACTTCGAACAATACAGGCCGAGGCTTAGCTGACGAAGATTCTCGGCCCATTCTGTGGCACCGGGTGATATCCTCGGCTTTGAAATCCTTCAACTTCAGCTTCTTTACTACCGTGTCAACGATAGTGGCCTCTACACTTGAATTTTTATTTTCCGCCACACCATGAAGAAGGAAGATATTTCTGCGATTGTGCATCTCCAAGTTATCATTGCTGCGAGCAATCATTTCGACTTGGGTCTGCAATGTCTTGAGAGCACTGATGACGAATGCTTTAAATGCACCAAACTCTGCGGCTAAATTTGTAGCATCTGGAGATGGAAGTGATGACATCCTCTGCTGTCTTTCTTCAAATTCCGCCAACTTGGAGTGGAAAGTAGTAGTTAGTTGGGCAATTGTATCCTTGATTGCCTCCATCTTGTGCAAAGTGTAGTGAAAAAACAAGTGTGATAATAACTTAGTGAATTGCAGTTTGTTTGTAGGGAAAACACTTCCTGGCAGGTATTGTAACACTTAGATTAATAAAACATCAAATTTAGTAATAATTGATTTGTAAATACAATTTATGTTAAAATTAAAGTTGCACTATTATTTGGTTGATGTGTGTTTTTTGACTACCCCCGAAAGAACAACGATGGTTGCCATGGTTACAGTAACAGCAGAGTACCTTAGAACGAAAAAACATAAACATGTTGTTACCATGGCAACCATTGTTTACAACAATAGTTGCCATGGTTACAAATCATTCCGGCCCAAGAGAGGGAAGCATTTACTATGAGTTTTTCCGAGGTGGGAAGCAGCGTCTTCCAACCGCTATGCACATCAAATAACTTTCCGAGTATGAGAAATGAAAAAATCCTTTTTATCATGTTTTCATGGGGCCAACTCCCATCTTTTAATTCAGTCTTATTTTAACCTTAAATTAACAATTTTAAGTCGCACTACCACACCTCACTATAGTAAACTCACACTAGAACTTCAAGGCTGCATGTATTGGATCAAGTTTTCTGTGCGATAGAGATAGCGTTATATGAACATTATTGTTTCGTGACAGCCACGGTATGAATCTTAGTATCAATATTTTAAACTTGAAATAATGACGTTCGTGTTCTATAATAGTTTTTAAAAGGTGGGAGTTGGGCCCCTGTGTTCATGTATGTAGATATGTTTGTGAGTATCTTTATTCCACCATAACTTCTAAACGTATAAACTGATTTTAATGTATGAGATATCGTCACCTTCGTCTTGATAGTGTAAGTAAGACTAGACATATATAATAAAAATTAATGAAACAAACTGGCAGATTTAAGATGCCATATTGTGAGACAATTTTTTTTCTTCCAAACTCATCGAGTATGGTATCAAAATGAAGTGCTTTAAAAAAGGTTCCTGAAATATATAAATTTGCTGTTTGCTGTTTTAATTTCAATAGGACGATAACGTTTAACAATAATAAATAATTTGCAGTTGGGTTTTTAAACTTTTTAAATTAATATACACTTGTTTATCTAGATAATTAGAGAAATAGAGTCTAACTTGTGAGTTCTAGACTATTAAAGTAGTCAGGCTTAGATTATTTTTGTAACGAAATATATCTTTTAATCTACACAGAGTCAAGTCAAAATCATTATTTGAATTTAGGAATCTACGACGCTCTTATCTAGGTTAATAAAAAAATGAATATTGAAGTATTCTATTGTACTGCCCCGTTCCGCAAAAAAATGTATAGAGCCACTGCAAGACGAACGGGCTAGAAACTCAGCGTAATCATTTTTAAACCTATTATAATAATGTGTTAAAAAGTATATTTTCATTGGTTCATTGGAACTCGTCTCACATTGGGGACAGCAGAACCTTGTCCAATTCAACCCCAAAAAAACTCAGACATGCGTTTTCACCGCGAAAAAGACCCCCTTCATCATCGCTCCGCAATTTCAGGGTGTTCCCCTAGAAATCGCAGAGAGTATTGGAGTTCTTGGCGTCGACATTTCCAAAGATGTCCAGTTCCGCTGTCACATCGCGAGTAAGGCTGGATTGGCTTCCAAGAAACTTGGTGTGCTTTATAAGGCAAAGCGGTACTTCACGTCGAGCCAGCGACTTCTGCTTTATAAAGCACAAGTTCGCCCTCACATGGAGTACTGCTCTCACCTCTGGAATGGCGCACCAAAGTACCAACTCCAGTCTCTCGATGCTATTCAGCGTCGAGCGGTCCGAATTGTCGACGACCCCGAGCTCTCTGACCACCTTGAGCCTCTGAGCCTCCGTAGAGACATCGGTTCGCTCTGTATATTATACAGGCTCTATAACGGGGAATGCTCTCAAGAGCTGTTTGATCTTATACCGGCATCGCGATTCTATCATCGTACCTCTCGTCACCGGTTGAAAGCTCATCCACACATAATCGAGTCCTGGAAGTCTCACACAGCTCGATTTATCCGTTCCTTCTTACCGCATACCTGCAAAATGTGGAATGATCTTCCCTGTAACGTTTTTCCGCAGAGCTACAGTATGGATTCCTTCAAAAAGGGTGTTAAAAGAGTACTACAGGGTCGGCAACGCATTGGTAACGCCCCTGGTGTTGCAAATGTCCATAGGTGACGGTAACCGCTTAACATGTGGTGGGCCGTCTACATGTTTGCCACTCCATAATATAAAAAAAAAAAAAAAAAAAAAAAAAAAATTCAATGATTCCAATATTTGCTGCCCACCTACCACTTAACGTTGTGTTCCAGCAGCTATCCTTGGGAGCCAATAAATTCTAGGTAAACCTGGACAACATCTTCAGCCACATCATCACTTACCGTCCGGAGAGACTGTGGTCAAAGGCTGAAAACTATTAATAAATAGAAATAACCTTATAACGGTGCATATTCAAAATCAAATATGATCGAGTTGTAATTCCACGACGTATTTGTTGTAAGAACCACAAATATTTTTAGGGTCGGCAACGCGCGAGTGATACCCCTGGTGTTGCAAGCGTCCATAGGCTACGGTAACTGCTTACCATCAGGCGGGCCGTATGCTTGTTTGCCAACTTAGTGGTATAAAAAAAAAAAAAATTAGGAGTTCTCAAAAAAATGGCGCGTTTCTGAACACATCGAAGTCCTCAGGGTGAATTTTTAAGCTGTCATTAATTCGAAGTATAATTTTAACCCCCTTTCACCCCCCATCGATGCTTCCTGTGGGATCTACGGGGGGCGATTAATCTGTGTTTAATGTCACCCCCGAAAAAATAAAAAGCAGCTAATCAACAGATTGACGGAGATTTTTTTGAGTGTACTGCTCGAGGGCGGTTTCAGCCCTTATCTGTGAAATGGAAATAATTTTAGAGACTTTTTGCACTTAAAAACTGATGGGATGTATTCGATTGGGCTTTTTTATGCGAAGTTGCGAATTACTTTCAGTATAGTGATTAATAAATAACCACGGTTGGAATTGCAGCCAGCTCGATTTACTTAGCCTTTTTTAACTGACAATAGGCTAGCCTCTGAGCAAAATTTCACCGGATGTTAGGTCACGATGTTGTAAAAGCAGGATTGATAAAAAGTTATTAGATACAATGAAAAATAGAACAGTCTCAGTCGGAAGTGGAGAGTAAATGACATTATTTATATAATATACTATTTAAGTCTCGCATGATGAATGAAAAATAGAACAGTCTCAGTCGGAAGTGGAGAGTAAATGACATTATTTATATAATATACTATTTAAGTCTCGCTCCGAAGAGAGATTTCTGAAAAAATATACTATTTTCGAACCAATTCTATTCACAAACGTAAGGCCACACATAGATCGGCTATGAACAAATTCACAAATTTATTAATGCTGCTCGAAGGATATTGAAAAAAAAACAATATATTTATCAATCCAATAGGAACTTCATAATCTAACCATTGATAATGAGAATGTAACACTAAAGAAACTATTCATATACATATACATAACTCCATTTTAAAATTTTCATAAAATATCATGTGTCATTCATATATATAATTGTTATTTAGTTTGATTCAATGCAATCTGTCACTTGTACAAATAATATGATACGTAACTAGGTGAACGCAGATACCTATATTACAGGCTTTCTCAAGTCTAGCTTAGGCATCTGAGGTTCATCACACAGTATTTGGCCTATTAAATGTTTGTGTTAATTACGATTATACATTGTCAATAAGGTAATTTTCTTTTGTGGCAATAAAGATTTATTATTATAATTAGGCACTTGGCGACAGATTTTCTACGTGAAGGTGGTAGCTAGCCAGACCTTCCATCATGCGGTGAAGCTCAAGCCGGCGGTAGGAATCGATCATGGACCTGCAGCATGGCAGTCCTAACTATTATCGCTCGGCTACTCGTATTCTGGTTTTAAAATATATCATCATGCCGGAAGACGTCTACTGTTGAACAAAGACAAAGAACGGCTATTAGCCGCTTGCTTGTCTTTAACGATGTCGTCAGTCCACCTAAAACATATAGCTATATAGTTCTACATAAAGCGTTCAATCAATAACAAACATAATTAAATATAATTCGTATTTGCGAAGAAGTGCGGTAATCAGAGAGTGAAATTGCCTCGAACCGGTCGTCTCGGACGGAAAAAAATTAAATTTGCCAAGTCGATTTCATTTTTCATTAATTCATCGTCTGGAGTCGTGAGGGCTGATGTAAAGTTTTGATGGAAGAGTCAGTTGCAGTTGTATTGAAGTTACGCGAAATGTGATTATATATTAAATTTTTCATAAAACTTTGAAGTACCTCGTTGGTGTATTGTAAAAAGACTGCTTTGGTCACAAGGTCCTCTGCTCGCTACTGGCTAGGACAAGATATTGATTTCTTACTGACAAAGAAATTATTGGTAACAATGCAGTATCTGGAACTATACCAGGTTCAGGCAACAGGTTCGCCCCCTTTGACGGGTGATCAAAACATGCATGGCACAACGTGCTGCATATTAAACATATCTGTCTACTTCTGCGGGTAATACGAGCACAGTCCTTTTTATTCTGTGGTACCTACACTGAGAAAAACGACTTTGGAGCTGAAATCAAATTTGACCTTTTACCGTTGAATTGTAACTACGTTAGATGAATTCACAACTCTTAAGATGATTTTCACCAATCAATAAAAATGTACCATGTTTTATAATAAACACAACCGTCAAAAACGCCTTCCGTAAAGTATTTTCAGAATTGAACTTGTTATACGATAATTGCAGTATTGACCATAATATATACCTTACTTTTACGGCGGTTTATATACGGTGAGTATCACTATAACGTACGACTTAATCAGCCTCATCGAAAAGTCAATATTTAAGAAAGACCACAAAATACACCTTAAATGAAGACGAAAAGAAACATTCGCCTTCACTGACCTCGTTTAACGCCTTCTAGTTGGAAGGCGTTTTTAAACGTATTTACGTTTGGTCGGTTTTTTGCTTTCATACCATATAAATTGGCCGTCATTAGGGCGCTTTTGACTTTAGATTTTTCTCAGTGTACAGGCGTGATCATATTATGTTTACTTTTTTTTTACTTTCGTATATTTTCATTTCTAACAAACTTTCGAAGAAGGCGGTATAAAACTCTCCTGGCGATGATAGCAGACAGATCAGACTGTCCATATGTTTAGCATTGCTGCGACAGACACGTCGTGGCAATATAATAATGAATTAATCATTATTCAATAGTTTTAACAATATTTTGTTTTGTATATTGGTGTATGGCTGAAATAAATGTATTTTATTTATTTATTTTATATACGCTATATATTTTTAGCATAATTTTTGTTTGGTTAATGTAATTTTGTTTCATGTTTTTGATGGAATCTAGAAGTTTATTAGATTAAAATATTTAAAACATTTATTAAATTGTATATATTTTTAATTATTTTAAATATGTAATATCTCCCTTGCACCGTCCTTCGCCGGACTGGGACAATATGGCCCTTAATTTTATGGTTATTTTAGCACAATTACTATTGTCACTTATTGTAAGTAGAGTGAGTAGTTTAAATTGATGCCAATAAGTCTCTACTAATAATATTCTTACGTTAGTAGTTACGTGCTGCTCATTTGTGCGCATTATTTGCTATTATTCATGGAGAAGGGTAGAAATAGTAGTGATTATGAGCCTAGTACTGTTCGGATAACGCACTCCATTCTACTTCTACTAAAAATCATGATATGAAACTGAAAACTGTTCCAGCAATAATTATTTAAGTCTTCGTTCCCCCAGCCGATACTCTGAGTTCCTATACATAATTTCCCTCAGGGTTCGTGAAAAAATACACTTTTTTTCTTTACACAAGACTTTTTAACCCCGAACGGTGGCTAATTTCAAGAAGATGGCTGATTAATTATTGATGATCCCTTTTCAGAATCAAGAACCGAATTTCGGTGTTTGTCTTTGATGTTAATTTCACTTTTTCTAATCCCCTTTTGGGAATGATTATTTTATGAGGGATGGTATTGTTTTTATTCGTTGTTCATTGGCGTTCTTCACTTTGCTTCTTTTCAAACTGGTTAAGTCAATTTTATCATCATATAATGATGATGGTAAAATATAATAAACAAGTAATCCCATAAATGCAGCGAGGTCAACACAATTAGAAGTTTTACATTTAACAAGTCCTTACTTATATATAAGTAGTAGCTAAATGGGTATTAGCATGAGTTATACACTCAGCTTTTCACTGTTATTGCAAGTAAATGAAACAATGATGTAGGTAATAAATCGTTATTTATAACATAAACTGATATTTTAACATTGTTTTGTTTTGATTCATAGTCTCAGAATAAAATATGTCTAGGACATCAAAAATACTATTCCCTGGTTTTTCAAATTTCGTAACGCCTTTAAAGTAACCACATCAACACTATGCCGTCTGCGACTGGGTCTGGGCCTGTACTCCAGTTCACTTAATGAAAATTAGGATAAGGGACCACTTATTGCGCGAGTGTGGTCTCGACGAAGGAAACATATACCACATTTTCTTTAAAAGTCCAAATCGATCTATATAGGTTTTAGAGCCTTTCTTCCTACACAAAACATATTACAAACAGGATCGCTTCAAATAATTAAAAAAAACCATTTGAGCTTAAAAAGCAGACTTCTATGCGCTAGAGCATAATAAGCTGCCGTATACCAGAAATAAACAAAAACATTACGAGAATGTGAAGTGAAAACATATATTTATAGTCGACTACCTTATTTATTCCCTTGGGAATCCTCATTGATATATTATGCCCTCTACTAGTCAGCTTATCAGGGCTCTAAAACATAGAAGCGAGATAAGTTTGTAAATATGTAATGTGTCAATAAAGTGTTATCTATCTATAAAATGCAGATTACAGGTTTTTTAATTGCATTATCATACGAGTAGCAGTATATCTCTTTATACGAGTGCATCCTGGGAAGTACTGCCAAAACTTCCACCGCCAAGCAATCAAACAATCAAACCGGACCACAGTTTTGTTCACATTACTGTGTTCCGGTTTCAAGGGTATGGGTACCAGAGAAATTACAGGCACACGAGATCATGTCACACGGTGGTGGACGCAGTGCAGTTCGATAATTTTGACGAACTGCATCTATTATAGGCAGAGGTTAGCGCTTAACACCAGGTGGACGCGCTTCCATCATTCCATCACGATAGCATAATAAAAGGACTCTTAACGTAATTCCAGAAGAAGGTATATTCATATTACAGAAATATGCTATAGAATTTTAGTTAACATAAAACGGTCACATAGCTGCAAGCCTCATTTAATACAACGTCAAATACACACTTCCTTCAATTTACATATTGCAGATTGCTTTATTTGTTCGCAATAATAGAAATCTATATAAGTCAAATATTGAAGCAATGATAGCTCAGTGGCATTGGCTATGGACTGCCGCGCAGCAGGTCCATGGTTCGAATTCCACCGCGGGTTTGAGCTTCACCGCATGGTGGAAGGGTATTTTGAGATGCCCGCCTGGCAAGCGACCTCCCTCAAGTAGAATCTGTCGCCAAGCACCTAACGGTGTGTTCCGGCAGTCCTTGAGAGCCAGTGAAATTACAGGCACATGAGACTTAACAAATATGTCTCAAGGAGACGGACGCAGTACAATTCGTGACTTGTGATGAAATGCAGCTGTTATAGGCAGAGGTGAGTAAGCTTAACATCAGTTGGGCCTCGTGCTTGTTCCGTCACAATTACATAAAAAAATATATATTGAAACGAATTAAAATTAAAATAGTAAAAATAAAGATACCTACCATAGTTTAACCGAAACGAAACTTCAAAACAGCAGGTAACAGCAGGCCTACAGCAGGCCTGTACTGTAGGTCAATATCTACTTATAATAAAATACCAAGCAGCATTAAGCAAGAGGAAAAATATCATATATTTCAAAGAAAACTAAAATAGCTTTTCTTAAAAAAGCAAACTACTCAATGGACGAATTTTATAAACATAAAAGATTAAAATATAAGATCGTTTATAGCACCTCTTTGTAATTATACATGTGTATAAGAATACAAGTTAATCAAATAATAATAATGTTATTTTAAAATTATGGTAAATTTAAATTTTAAATGGAAATATAAGATCGTTTATAGCACCTCTTTGTAATTATACATGTGTATAAGAATACAAGTTAATCAAATAATAATAATGTTATTTTAAAATTATGGTAAATTTAAATTTTAAATGGATAAGATATTTTAATAGATATACTAAGAGATAATTATTTAGACCTACAGATAGGATATTTTATAATAGTACCTACACGCTCATCTATGTTATGTATTTATGGTTTAAGACTTTTATTTCTCTTAAGAATATAGGTACATTCACTTAGCAGAGAAATTACAAGTTTCCTTAATTTATACATTTGTATTGCAAACATAGAAACGGACTTAATAATTAATATTATTCATATTTTATACAGTATTAACATACGTATAATATTAAACTGTAGAAAAATAAAAATAAAAAACGTTAAACAGTTGCTAATTATTCAATTACTACGTTTGGTCGATTTACGAAGTTTTGTCTAAATTTCATAGGTACATCTATGGCATAAAACATTGTGTAAATATAATTCATTTCTAAGTAGGTAAAAAGCGCCAGCAATTATTTTATGTAACTTGACTAATATTTTAACTGACGTAAACATTGTCGAGTAGGCTAAATGGTGCATGTGCAAAAAATTAACAAATAAACGGGTGCTATTACGTGTCGTGATTATTTATAGCATGATAGCAATAGTTGTATTATGGTTGGTGTTTATTTCTTTACTTTTTCCTTCTGAATATATTGTTTTGTATATCGGTTTGATATTTAATCATTAATGTTTTATTCAATTTATATCTATATGTTAAAGGTAAAGTTATTACATTATTTAAGAGGAAATATATATATTAAAATTTTAACAAACTAAAAGAGATTTTTCATTATTTATCAACAATAATTGGTACACTGCACTAAAAACTTACACTGTGATCTTATTATGTATAAAATGTTTAACATTTTTTTTAAATAACAATGATGATTTTATATCTTTAATATCTGCCGGTAGCTTATTGTATATTTGAACCCCTTCATACATAATATTTTTTGATCCATAATTTTTGGTTCTTGGTGTAGTTTTTGGTAAGCAAATGTTGTTGGAATATCTTGATGATCTTGTTTGTACTTGCGATTTTATAGTAAAAGTTACTGATGTATGTATGTCTTTTTTTAAGATTTTTCTAACAATCACACAAGTATTGTAGTATTTGTTGTATTTGTATAATATTATATACCTAAATGAAATTATGACTGCGATACCCTGACAGGGTGAATATACCTACTTACTATATGTAAGATCTTTATGTTAAAGTACATTTGAGCAGAATAAATAAATAAATAGAGGTACAATATCACTTTGAAAATTAACGCGGTTCCTAGCCGGTTCCTAATAAGTTAATAAGGTACAATATATCTAGTTTTCTAAAAAAAAACGAAAGTATGAAAACCGGCCAAGTGCCAGTGGGACTCGCGCACGAAGGGTTCCGTAACTATATAAATATTCTGTGAATAGTTAAAGCGTCCCTGTCACCGTTATTAGTATCGAGCAAGAAATGGTAAAAAAATCAAGTTTGTGGTATGGGAGCCCCCCTGAAATATTTTTTTACTAAATTTTAGACATTATTGTTATAGTGGCAATAGAAATTCATCATCTGTGAAAATTTCGACTGTCTATACTAGACTGTCGACTAGCTATTACCGTTCTTCAGGTAGTACAGCCTGGTCGCAGACGGGCGGACGGACGGACAGCGAAGTCTCAGTAATAGGGTCCCGTTTTTACCCTTTGGGTACGAAACCCTAAAAACATTTCCACTATCGTCAGTAAAAAATACACAAAGCCAACCTCACAAATCGACAGCCACTTTTCACAACCCCCTAAACAGACATCAAAATCAATCAACCCTAAAATTGGGCGAAAAAATCACCCAGGCCGTCCTATCAATTTCCCAGCAAAGAAACCCCGTTTTCCCGAAGGGAGCTTATAAGTTTTTCGACTTACCTAATATTGTTAGTCTGACCACGGACGTCCCGCGGGTGAGATTTGGTCATAAATTGGCTACGTTAAGTGATTCCACCCCTTCAATCTTTCAATGCCCACGCGGGATATTTTTTACCCGCTGACCGTGGTTTTAGGGTTAATAATTTAGTTAGAGGCTTGTTTAGGATATGGGTTTTTGTTTAATAAATTGCTGCTGCTATTGTTGGAAAATTCATCAGAAGCTGTGAAGAGAATTTCCTCTCGGCGGATATTTGTAGCAGTATAGATACTAACTTTATAATTGGAACAACATATTCTAACCATTGATAAAGAGAATGTAACACCGAACAAACCACAATATTTGTACTAGTATAGATACTAACTTTATAATTGGAACAACATAATCTAACCATTGATAAAGATAATGTAACACGGAATACACTACAATATTTGTAGCAGTATAGATACTAACTTTATAATTGGAACAACATAATCTAACCATTGATAAAGATAATGTAACACGGAATACACTACAATATTTGTAGCAGTATAGATACTAACTTTATAATTGGAACAACATAATCTAACCATTGATAAAGATAATGTAACACGGAATACACTACAATATTTGTAGCAGTATAGATACTAACTTTATAATTGGAACAACATAATCTAACCATTGATAAAGATAATGTAACACGGAATACACTACAATATTTGTAGCAGTATAGATACTAACTTTATAATTGGAACAACATAATCTAACCATTGATAAAGATAATGTAACACCGAACACACTATAATATTTGTAGCAGTATAGATACTAACTTTATAATTGGAACAACATAATCTAACCATTGATAAAGATAATGTAACACTGAACAAACTACGATTTTTTTAGCAATATAGATACTAACTTTATAATTATAATCTAGAAGATGGTTGAAAAGTTGAGTGTCATTATGGAGGCTATAGGTTTGAATGCTTCTACACGCGTAGTCTTCTTGAGCATAGTCGTAGGTCATTACAATCCCAAAACCGAAAATCTCTCATCATAAAAGTAAAAATGTTTACATAATTGAGTAAGTAACCGAAAGAGAAGCCATTATATTATTTGCTTTGTACAAAATAAATACAGTCAATTTTTCTCTTAGCAAAATTCGACATACTTGGCTAAGGCACCACCACGTGATTAACAGTGAGGACTACATGGACTGACTGGATGATAACTGCACTGCGCCCATTACCCTGAGTCACAAAGTTGTTAACTCTCATGTGCCTGTAATTTCATAATAACTCACCTCATTCAAGCACTACATCCGAAACACACTATTTGTTGCTTGGAGCAGAGTTTTTGAGGGTGGTAGCTAGCCAGGCGATTGGCGTAAGGGCATAAAAGAAAGATTAACAAGGCATACATTACAAAATCACAAATATACGACAGGAAAAATTTAGGTCATGTGCGGGATTCGAACCCGCGTCTATCCACCCCTTATTGAGCCGGGGTATGCTTTAACCAATTGAGCTAACATGACATGACGTCATAACTCGAATCTTTCCTATCGCTCTTTAACCATCGTATTGGGATGGAGCGACATCTATAGTACCACTTGCGTTGTACTACAAACAAGACCAATTTTGCAATTGGTTTTATACTTGTAAATGATGACGCAACCTTATAATTTTAATATTGTTAGGTTTGCAATAACGCCTGCTATGCGGATTACATTAGTAATCAAGCAAAGCAAGTGGTACTATAGATGTCGCTCCATCCCAATATGATGGTTTAAGAACGATAGGAAAGATTTGAGTTATGACGTCATGTCATGTTAGCTCAATTGGTTAGAGTACACCCCGGCTCAAGAAGGGGTGGATGGACGCGGGTTCGAATCCCGCACATGACTTAAATTTTTCCTATCGTATATTTGTGGTTTTGTAATGTAATCCGCATAGCAGGCGTTATTGCAAATCTAACAATATAAAAAAAAGGCATACATTATTTTAAAAATACGCTGAAGCTAATTCAAAGACGGAACAAATAGATGCAACTACAGTCTATGACCAGTGACCTAAATAGAGCAGAAACTCAATAGGCCGTCCCTTTGTCCCATCCAATGTATGAGTGTACCATACAATGTGTGAATGGGACCGCCGATGTATGACCGATACGGACGCTGACTTGTTCTTGTTTTATTGAATGGGTGCTTAGATTGCTGTCAGTTTACTTGGAGTAAACTATAGGATGTTAATATTTCAAATTGAAATAATTTGTAAATATTACTTAAGATATTGATCAGGCATTACATTGCGGCCATAATTAATAATGATAATTTCTCATAAAATATTTTAAGAAAACGTTGAATTTATAGTCTAGGAAAACATTAAAACAATTAAGAAAACACATTTCCAATGCTCAAGCTCGGACAGGTGTGGCTTATTATGCGATATCTGCATAGAGAAATGATTTTTTATCAGCTAGCATGGAGAAGGTTCTTGAAATTTAAAACTCTAGAAAAGTTCCGATAAAATGAATTTTAAATATTACCAATGTCAGCAATGTAATTTTTAATGAATAGATTCAGGCGTTACTTTGCGGAAATCCATTTTTAATAATAACAAATACTTTTAAAATATTTTAAGAAAACATCAAATTAATATTTTAATAAAACACTTAAAAATATAAAAATATATCTAGTGAGGTCTTGACTCTTCGAGCGCACGATCGAAAAATCTCGATCGTGCGCTCGAAGAGTCAAGACCTCCTGAAGATGCTTCGTGTAGAAGCGAAACGCGTCGAAAACTCTTCCGGTTTGGCTGCGTGGCGTTTGTGACGTCACCTCGGCTTAGCAGGAAAATTAAGCGGAATTGTCACTAGATATATTTTTATATATTTAAGTGTTTTATTAAAATATTAATTTGATGTTTTCTTAAAATATTTTAAAAGTATTTGTTATTATTAATAATGTAATTTTTAATCATATCTATAAACTAATGTAAATTTACTACATTATTGAAGCTGTTTTTCTAGCACCTGGCATTTTTATTTAATTTATTTAAATATATATAAAAATATAGGGATTATTACTAATAAATCTTTTATATATATTTTTTTGAGTTTGGTCTATCGTGATTACGATAATTTACACAAGTATCAAACTTGTTGTGATTAAAACTACAGCTGCAAACTAGGAACTAAAACGAGAAATAATAAAAGCCTGTCAATTCCGAAGCATTCAGATATCGAACTGAATGAAAAAAACTTGTTTTTTTTTTAAATTAATCATTTGCAATTATACATAAGAAATAATCACACAAAAAATTACAGAGATTGGTCCGCGTACAAAAGTCGATTTTGTTTACAAAGAACAAAATATTACGCAAATGGAATGTGTGTGAAACTGTGAGTCGCACTCAATCACACATAAATGATGATAGAGATAAAAAAGTGGCTATGAAATACTAAGGATTATCTAGATATAATATAATTGCAGGCACATGAGACTTAAGAACTATGTCTCAAGGTGACGGGCGCAGAGCAATTCGTGACTTGTGACGAAATGCATCTGTTATAGGCAGAGGTTAGTCCGCTTAACATCAGGTGGGCCTCGAGCTTGTTCCGTCACAATAACAAAAAATATATATATACTCCTTTATTGTTTTTTAGCTTGGGCAACACTTACAACACCCTGTATCCACAACAGGTTGATCTGACACCAAGCGTTCGGCACGCGTCACATTGTCCTACCATAGTTACTGGACGTACTCACTGTACTTTATTCTGTGACACTTTGTCTATCTTTTGTCACGTTTTGTATTGTCATGGAGACGGTTGGCCGACGATCTGACGGCTACGCTTCCGTGGCGCTATTTGGTCACCTGTTCCATTGTTGTAAAGTCTTCGCGCGCTGTATCGACTGCTCGAGCTCAAGTTAAACAAAAAATCCCGGTTAATATCTCTATTAACCGGGATTTTTTGTTTAACTTTAACCGTATCATAATACCAACAGCTTAATGTGACCTGCCCGTTTGGTACCGGGCTAGAATGTCATCCCCCATCTCTAAGTGTCGTAAGAGGCGAGTAAGGGTAAAATACCGGAAGGTTGTCAGCAGCGCTTTCTGAGGAGCTGATATCTCACACTGCGATCGCCAAGACGCCTGCCAAGCGTGGTGATTATGTTGTAAAAAGGTTTTCCCATTTGAAAATTATTTTAACAAATAATTTTGTAATATATGGAAAACTGGCAAACCAGAAGCATTTTAAATACCAAGTGTTCACACTAGGTGAATACTACATGTATATTTTTGAGCATAATAATATTAATAAATATAAATAATATAAATAGATAATGATATATATTATGCTCAAGTGTAGGTAGTATAGTAGTATTAACCTAGTGTGAACACTTGGTATTTATAATATTACAAAACTACGTTTGTGTGGAAGGCGCCTCGAAAACCTAACCTTTAGGACTATTATAATAAGGTCGATAAATAAATCTAACTGATCAGTAGGTCTTTTTTGTCTAAAAACAAACGCTATATAGTCATCATTCCTTCCTTATCGAATTATCAGTCAATCTGACGTGTATTGAGTTAACTTAGGGGTCGAATTGACGTGAACTATTGACGCCATTGACGTCGGTACTGACCTACCCCTTTGGGACTGTGGGGGTATCTAAATGTATAGGTACCTACTCGAATTTATCGTATCAAAGACCTCTATTCATTCAGATCTATCCCTATACACTATTTCGGAAATTAGATACTTATAAGAAAATAACGCCTTCCTGATAAAAATGAAGTGTCAGTTCTGCGTGACACTGAGCTGCGATTGTCATTCCGAAGCATAACTTGTTATGCGCCGTTTGCCCTTCAAAAGTTAACACCGTTGTAATTGCGGTGTATTCAGGTCTGATACCAAGGACTGATCCCACACTGTTTTTATTCATAAAATAAATTCTAGCCTGATCCTATTATTATTTCCGGTTCCCATCTGATCCCACTCATTGATTTAATAATAGTTACTACTTAAGTTAGTTACCACAAAAGGTGAGATTTAAAAAAAAATGTTTAATGCCCAGAGCCCTCAATAACAACAAAACTTGGTGTCATTGAGTGCTGTGTGTGCTTGAGAATTCGTAAATTGCTATTAAATAGCAATTTACAAATTCCCAAAGTACCAGGAGAGCAGAAGTTCATTGAGGTTTCGTAGTTCAGATCTCATTCTAGAAAAACCGCAAGTATACTTCTCCTTTAATGCCGAATATCTGACACTGTGGAACGTACAAAAGCTAAATCTTGCGTGACACGACAATCAAATTGGAACTGTTGTAAACTATGCACAAATAATATCACACTTAAACTTCAGCAACTAACCATTTTCTTAAACTACATTAAAATACTATCCGCGCCTTTGTTGTGTGCCTATGTAGTTCCAAAATAAAGTAGATAAATATGTCAAGACTAACAAATAAACTCATGAAACGAAGTTAAAGAGATGCAATATGCTAT
The DNA here is from genome assembly GCA_963890685.1 of Plagodis pulveraria. Classification (NCBI taxonomy): domain Eukaryota; kingdom Metazoa; phylum Arthropoda; class Insecta; order Lepidoptera; family Geometridae; genus Plagodis; species Plagodis pulveraria. The sequence continues at coordinate 18,626,471 of OY982970.1, read as the reverse complement.
TTCTGAAATAACCTTATCGGACATAAGGAAAGGGTCGCTGTGACAAATAGATCGGCCGATAAAAATAAAGTTATTTTTCTAAACTGCGAACACATCTAACTGTATGTCACACCGAATTGTAACAATAAAATATGATCATATGTGTTTTTTATAAGCGGAAAAACAAGCAGGCGGGAGGCGGCAGACACTAGAGGTATCAAGGATGCATTGCCAGCTTTTGAAGAGGGAATATGGTATTTTCTTCGAGATCCTAAGTCATATCAGTTCGGAAATACTTCAAAAGGCAGCTGGTACCATTTAGTGACAGTGCGAAGCAGTGAATGCCGTGAGAATCGCTTGGTTGTAGTTGTGAAGAGAAAATTAAGTGTGAAAAAATGTCCGTCATCCGACAGGCATCCCCGTTGTAGAGTGGCGACGGCATTGCAAGCTGGTGATCCTGGAAATGATCGACTGGTCGCACGTCAATTGCATATTTCTGAAATTATCAATTGCAGTCTGTAGTTTGCTATCGTGCCCGTTTTGAAGCAATAGGTACACTGCCATGGGATCAGTTTAAATCTAAATGCGAAATATGGGTGTTGACATATTATATAAACAAACTTTCATATTTATATGGTAGAATAGGCCCGTGACCACTTTTTCACTGGTTGGTAAGTGATGAGAATTTATTATGAAGCTTTCGTAGAGTAGCTTGTTTACTTGTTCTAGCTGATCAACTAAGTTAAGCAACTTCCGTTGCAATCATAACTTGACCGCTAGTGACATTATTACTGAGTGCCTGGATACTTCTGAGGGCTAAAGCTAATCAATGTTGTCTTGGGATGGCAGTCGTTATAGCATGGTGTAGCAAGATCTTAACGGTGTGTATGGACGGGTGTTCAGAGCCAGTATTTTAAGGTTAGCCTGGATAACACCTTTGACAGCATTATCACTAAACATATAAGATAAGATGTGGTTAAAGGCTAGCCTATCAGCATTAAACAAAAATACTCTTCGATGTGATAGACAGCCACCAAGTGCGGATGGCCAGGGGCAAGTGGGTTAAACTGGAATATCGAGCAATAAAACACCCCTTCTGTCCATAAATATCTGCGTTCGGAACTTGGTCCGTTAGCGGTCGGATGTACATTTTTTTATTTATCGGTGATATCCCGGTGGGGAGCGTTACAAGTGAGGAAAAATAAGGAAAACTTTGGTTAAGTTACAATATTGTTACGATATCGGGATTTTTGTTTTTGTGACGATGGGTTTAGATATATTGCTGTGTATTAGATATATGTACCTTTCCGCTTATGAAGGCGCACCTCAATATTTTTTGAGTTATTTTGCAACTACTACTAAATACCCAAGGATTGGTTAGCCTTTGTTTGACCTCTATCGCACCTGACGGTAAGTGATGATGTGGTCGAAGACGTTGTGCAGGCTAACCTAGAATTACTAGCTTTCAAGGACAGCTGCCGGAACACGCCGTTAGGTGCTTGGCGACAGATTTTCTACTTGAGGGTGGTAGCTAGCCAGGCATACATTCGCAAAATGCCCTACTACCATGCACATTACATTTTATTGTCTACCTGTATAAAGGTTTGGTGTAGAGAGTATGAGACTGACTAAACAGGTATACAGGGGACAAGTAAACGGAAGTGATGGAAGGGGAAGACCTAGGCGAACGTTACGAAATCAAATTGAAGACGTTCTGAAAAAAGGCCAGGTCAGGTTTTGGGGACCCAAAACCGATGTTCATGTATTAAAGGATTAATGAGTGTAGATGAAAGAGACAAAAGAGATGTGCAAGGATCGTAGCAAGTGGAAATCTGTGGTCTCTGCCTACTCTTACGGGAAAGAGGTGTGATTTTAAATTTTTTATGTTTTTTTTTTATTGCAGTTAACTTCGTAAGACAACAACCGGGCCTGGGGACCGACGCGGGCGACTTAACATGCCTTTTAAAGTCTTGAGCAGAAGAGTAATGACATTACTATTGACAATACTATTGTAGCCGTCGGTCCTGGTTGTTGCTTTCCGATAGCAGTCGATATAGCATGGTGGTAGGGCATTCTGAGAACACCACCCCACATCAGCATTTACCATCAGGTGAGATAATGATCAAAGGCTATAGTCTATCAGACATATATATAAAAAAACAATAATTTCTTCCAAGATCTCATCGTAACCGTACGTAAATGTATAATTTTATGAACCGATTTCATAAAAAGCTAGCATAAACTACCTACACCTTCATATTCTCAAAGATCAAATCTATTTCCATTTGTCAGCAGCCATATTTTCTCAAGCTATTTCCTTTATAGTCGCCCATTCGACTATTTTATTACTATTGTTAGATTACAATAAAGATATCAAAACGCGATCTATCTATAAACCCTGTGGACGCCCAGGGCATTGTGCGAATCTACAGAGGAAATAGGGAAAAAATATCCCCTTTAACCCTCTCGCCCTCTCAAGTTGCCAAAACAAATGTACCTTTTTATTGGTGTCCGGAAAAAATCTTGGGGTTTCTATAAATTAGCAAGTTGTGTTAGTTAGAAAGGGGATTGAGAGGGGTTTAACTAAATCGTTTCATTTAAATTTTAAAACAAAACATATATAAATACCATATCAGTCCCGCAGGCACGCCCATCCACAGCTGAAGTCAAAGTCAAAATCATTTATTCAATTTATTTGTCTACGACACTCTTGTTAAGGTTAGTTAAATTTTTTTATAGTTCTACATTGTACTGCACCGTTCAGCAAAAAAAAAATATAGAGCAACTGCGAGAAGTACGGGCAAGAAACTCGTGGACATTCTTGTAAACACATGACAATGTATTACAAACTATAAATTATAAAAATATTACAGTTAAGTAGGTGACGAGCGATAGTTTTGCAGAGACGGAATTGTCCAAGCATTTTTGTCGTTTAAGTAATCACATACTGTGTAGTATGATTTCTTAATCAAAATGTTTTTCATATGGAATTCGAATTTTCCTTCTGAGAGCGTTGTAATATCTTTGGAAACTTCATTATGAGTGGTTTTAAACAATAACCTAAGGAGGACCTTTTATTTTTCTTCACTAATCTGAAACCTAGCACCGCTTTTTTATCTAGTGTGGTTATCGTGATTGTCACTGTATAATTTATATTTACTGAATTTTTACGTACATACATAATATTTTCAACCAAATATAAGACTCGGTCAAGTTAAAAATGGTCTCTCTGACCTTCCCAATGAACCATTCCATATATTTATATGTAATTTTAGATAGATAGGTTTAAATATGCAGTTTTGCATTTGTACGGGTAGGGCTTGTTATACACGAAGTCTTAGTGTGGGTGTATAGGCTAATAGTATATACAGTAAAACAATAAAATGTACAATAAGATCACTTGAGCAGACAGTATAGTAAAAGGGGTAATAGTTGAAACTACTCTCAAATAATATAGAAGAGTGTGCCTTCTTGAACGGAAAGGTACCACGACATCGTTATGTGTAATTCAGATACTGAGTGAGAAATCAACGCAAAACGTATACGTAAAAAACGTACAAACCGTTCGTACATAAGCGTCTCCTAAGTTCATTATAAAATTACGTGAGGAAAAATCGTAGTCCTAACACCATAATTTCTGACAATAATGCGTCATTGCAAAAATAAAAATGTTAAAAGTAAGCAAGTTTAGCATCAAATTATACTCCGGATAAAACGACCAATCTTAAAAAAGTCATTTATGAGTAGCGATCAGGACAGAGATTTTGAAGCAGTGTTGGCTCAGTGGCATTGTTATGGACTGCCACGCAGCAGGTCCATAGTTCCAATCCCGCCGCGGGCTTGAGCTTCACCGCATGGTGGAAGGGCATTTTGCGAATGCCCGCCTGGCTAGCGATCACCCTGGAGTAGAAAATCTGTCGCCAAGCACCTAATGGTGTGTTCCGGCAGCAGTCCTTGAGAGCGAGTGAAATTACAGGCACATGAGATTTAACGACTATGTCTCAAAGTGACAGTCGCAATGCAATTCGTGAATTGTGACGAAATGCATCTGTTATAGGCAGAGGTTAATCCGCTTAACATCAGGTGGGTCTCGAGCTTGTCCCGTCACAATAACATAAAAAAAAGAGAACGTTGGCAAGCCCTGGAGGAGGCCTTCCCTGAAAGGGGTTCCTGATTACACTCTAATGTAGAAATCATATTATAATTGCGAATACTTAAAGTATATAGACAAAATGTAAGTGCATTAATATTAAGTAGGTAAGGTAGTTAGATAAGGCAGGAGTTACCCCTTAACATCAGGCGGGCCTCATGGTTGTTCCTTATTCTATAAAAAAACTGGTATATTCGCGAATTTGCCAATACCTTTGAGTACTTTTTTATTAAAAAATACAGTCGAAATTAGTCCTCGTCTTTTTTTTGAAGTCGGTAGTACAAAATAACGTGGCTATCACACGTTTGACATATGTGTGTAACGCCCGTTAATATTCACAAATAAGTACCTACTTTTTTATTTCGAAACTCACACAAGAACCAAACCTGGAACTCTATTTAAAAGCATAAAACATTTTGCGTCTCAATATAGAGTATAAGCGGTCCAAATTAAGTTTTCTATCTCAATATCAACCATTTCATTAGTCAATTCTCTTCTCAAATCATCCTTTCCGTCACGTCTTACCTATAAAACCGCCAATATCTTTCTCAATAAAGAGACGAACGAGTGAGAAATGTCAGCAATTTAAATTTTTGATTCCAGCGCTCAATTTCAGCGCTTCAATACTCAGCCCCTTTTTAATAAAATTAGACTGTTGTGCTTTAAGCGGCTGGTTGGTATGACGGTCGTAAAGTGTAATGCTGATTGAGTGAGAAATTGCGTTCTGTTAAAGCAATTATAGCTTAAGTTGGGTATTGATTAGATTTTCTCTCTTTTACTGTATACATTGATTAGATTTTTTTTTTTATTCTTGATAGGTTAGCCTTTGACCACTATCTTCACCTGATGGTAAGTGATGATGTGGTCGTAGATGTTGTTCAGGCTAACTTAGAATTACTGGCTCTCAAGGACAGGTCTTAGGTGCTTGGCGACAGATTTTCTAATTGAGGGTGGTAGCAAGCCAGGCGGGAATTCGCAAAATGCCCTTCCACCATGCGGTGAAGCTCAAGCCCGCGGCGGGATTCGAGCCATGGACCTGCTGCAAGGCAGTCCATAGCCAGTGCCACTGGGCAATCAATGTTGCAATGCGGAACTCGAAAAGAGTGCGGCGTGACTCGCCTTGCCTGAATTGGCCAATTTTATTAATTTATCTTTCATAAGCATACAGATTTTTGTAATCGTTTTAATTTGAAGTTTGTGTATACGTATAATAACGCATAAATTTTCGTATTCATATTCTAATCACATTTTATACAAAGTAAAACATATTGCAGAACTTACATTTTATTTATTGCTGAGAGTTAGGTAAGCCTTTGACCACAAACTCACCAGATTTAATTGATGATGTGGTCAAAAGGGTTAAACCTAGAATTACTGGCTCTCAAAGATAGCTGCTGGAACACACCGGTGCTTGGCGACAGATTTTCTAGCTGAGGGTGGTCGCTTGAAAGACGGGCAAGCTGTGCCCTTCCACCATGCGGTGAAGCTCAAGCCCGCGGCGGGATTCGAACCATGGAAGTGCTGCGCGGCAATCCATGGCCAATCCCATTGAGCCATGAGTACAATATGGATCCTGTAAAATAAAACACATATGATATGAATGGTAGAGTTAAGATATTATTAAAACATAAACTAAGTACATATTTACACCAATTTTGAAAGAATTTACGTCAACACTCCCGTTAAAAAAATGCAAGATCAACCCATTCAAACAATCTCAAGCGAAAATTCTCGAAACTAAAGCAACACACGAAAAAGAAGAAATAACTCCCAAAAAGAAATGCCCGAACTACAGGTGGCACAAACAAAGAAACCCCTTTTATAAAATTAAAAACGTAAAGTAATTATATTAATATTCAACGCTGGCCCGTTGCAGACATAATATTTGTTTTAACCAACGCCGTGCCCTCATAAACTTATTAAAATATTTCCAGTTGTATTTAATTAGTGTTTCTGTGTCCATTTTGTTCTTCCTCTAAGCACAGCACAGGTGTATTGTTTTAGTTAGTTTTGATCTTATTAGGTTTTCGGGATTATTCATTTATACGCTTCCGTTTTCTTTATTAAAAGAGACATTATCTCTTTGTATTTATATTTTTAATCCATTTATCGTTAAGCAGTGACGGCACAGTGGCAATAGCTAGAGACTGCCGTGCAGGGGTTCGTGAGCGGGTCCTGCTGTGAGGTTCAGCTTTTCATTCTGCGAATACTGTAACAGCTGGATCGTCCACTGCTGAACATAGCCTTCCCTATTATGGTGGTATTTGCTATAATGCCCACGCTTGGCAGGCGTCTTGGGGAACACAGTGTAAGAAAGCAGTTCCATAGAAGGCGCTACTGCCCACTTTCTAGTATTTCTCCTCTAGTCGCCTTTTACGACACCCACTGGAAGATATAGGGGAGTGCAATTCTAATGAAACTCTGAGCATAGCTCGCTCTCGACTTAGCGACATTGATTTCCCATAAGGACCACATTTAACGACCATGCCGCTTCTTAATGCCATAAGTCATAACTAGCAAAACACACTAGTTTTCTGCCTTGAGAATTAAGAGATGAATCGATATCATGCTTACTGGAAGTTGTGGCCCTGTGTTTGTCTGGAGGAGTGACTGGCCAATTCTACTTTAAGTTCTTGTGTACCTCAGTGTTCCTTAAATAACCATATTGTACCCGTACCAACCCCACGAGAATGGGTTAAGTGTAGGAAGATGATAAAATAGTAGAGTAAATAATTTAAATAAAGGAGATGGGGTTATTATTTGTAGAGCAACAGTAATGCACGTTCGTGGCGGAACGCGTGGAACTTCAGAAAAATGTAAAATAATGTGAAAATTTACTGATGTGACTATTTTGGTTATGTTCGTTTCTTTTAGAGTTGTAAGGGTTCTTTACAAATTTCACCTTCAAAATAAAACTAATGAATGAGTGCCAGCAATTGTAGTAGTAATAATAATAATCAATAATATTGAACTAAGTATTAAAAAAAACGTACCAAAAGTCATTATAAAGAATAACGATTATAGAAAGCTGGATATCCTTAGAGGGGGTCAACATTACTTGGTATATTTTGGACTATATAACGATGTGTATGATACCCACAGTGTTTATAAGAAGCAGGCTAAAATAAACCCATTTTTTGTAAGGGACTTTCTTTAATGTTTGTCTTTTTGATATTATTAATATTTGCAACGCATTCCGCAATACTTACACAAATATTCATAGAAAATGTCAACTGGTTACCTTCTTCAATAGCATTACACGCAATAAAATATGGGTATTTGTGAAAGAAATTTAATAAATATCACTATCTATGATGAGCATGGATTAAGATATAGCCTTTTAAGAGAACTAGTAATAGATTCCCGTTTCCTAATACGGCACCAACAAAAAATTACCACTATATCAATTTAATTAAAAATCTATAATATAACTATAATCTAATATTTGTGATTATTAATAAAGGCTTAAAAAACACATTTTGGTACAATTGGTAGATATAATAAATAGGGTTAAAGCATGAAGTTGTCGTCATGACAGAGTGGAAAATTTTCGTTAACCAGCAACTTCCATGATAAAACTGTCTAACACAATAACGACAACATTCTTAATTCATAAGTTTATTGACTCTCTAGGTATTGTTTGACTTTTAATTCTTTTTATGTTCAGTTTGAAATACTGAACATAAAAAGAATAAAAATGAATGATGAAAAGAACATGTAGCCTCCTCCATCATCTGGAAACCTCAAAATTTCGAGTAATTTTCTTCATTACATTGAGAGTGTGGTAAAGGCAAGTCTATAAATAGTAAAATATAAAATTATAAAGTCGAGTTACCTTGGCAACTGGGGCTGACCAATATGTTTTTGTGAATAACAAAGAACTTCGAAAAATGTACAAGACATATTACCATAATTAAAATCTATCGGTACTGTGTTAGTAAGGGTGGTGCGGGGCTGGGTGTTGAACATTGTGCCATCGTTATATCATACCATATTGTTATCTTATCTATTATCTTATACAGGGTTATTGGTAAAATGCTGACTACCTCTTAGGGTTGACTTCTGCTAGTCCTAACAAACATGTTGAGATGTTTTTTTATAAGTTTAAAAAAAACAAAAACATTGTGTTTGATGCCTACTCCGGGCCAAAAGACCCCTGGACATTGCCGTGGTCCCTTCAAATAGAGTTTTGAGTATTTACATCGAGCAAAGTTATAAAAAATATAAAATAATACATTACAGGCACAAGAGACTTTTGACACCAGGTCATCCTCGTGCTTATTCACTCAAAAACATATAAAAAACACAAAAGAATATTTAAAAAAAATTCAACCAAAATATAAATAAATATTCAGTACAAAAAAAAACATCTCAAAATGTTTCTTAGGACTAGCAGAAGTCAACCCAAAGAGATTGTTAGCATTTTACCAATAACCCTGTATAACCAATCGTATATCGATATCTTTTCTAATCCAGCGGTACCATGTTACCTTGACCTTCTATAAGCATGTAACATTATTTTGGTGATATAACCATTTTAGATGAATTTATTACAGGAAGCATGAAATCTCAGACATTCTGTCAGCGCAACCCTAAAAATTTTCCAAACAAAAAGTGCGGGCCGCGGGTCACACCTGTGCGGCGGGCATTATTTCATAATTTAGAACGGTCCGCGTACTAATGATGTTTTTATTCTACGTTACGTTGCGGTGTGATTGAGGACCGGTGCGCGTACAATGCTATGGTGGAAGTATACTGGACTAATATGTATATAATATATGCAGCAGGTTTATTCTTCATGAATTATTGAAATAATACTTTCCATTTGTATAAAAAAACCTTATGCACTGTATCGAAATGATGTTGAAAATTATTGAAGGATGAACCAATAACCTTGAACTTCGGATAATGAATCTAAGACCTGGTTATATGAACTTGATGTTCAGGTCATGGGAAATAATGAAGTTACCCTCAAAATATGAATATATATATATGAAGACTGTCAATGTAAACTTTGGTCAATGAAAAATTTTACAAATAGAAAGAAGGAAAGAAAAATCATTAATTACCAATATATAAAATAAACACTTTTATTACCCGGACAGAAAGCTATGAAGGACAAAAAAAGGAAAAAATATAAATTTCATAAAGGCAGTAAAGCATAGGCTCGCTACTATGCTTGACACAATATCATGTAATCGTAAGAATCTATTACTATTTGATCTATACACTACAGTTCATTAGAACATTAAAATATTGTGGTGTTATTCGTCATAGATCCTACAAAAACGAGTAGGTAAGCTCTAAGGTAAATAACAACATTTTCTAGCCGACTTTAAGCTACAAAACTAAAAATATGAGTACCACATTTTTATTCTCCCTGAAAGCACACAGAACTTTCTCAAAGACTTCTTAAAAACTTTCAGCTTAGTATCAAAAACTCGTCAAAGATTGCGCGCGCAGATTGAGCTGGTACATAAATAAATGAGCTTAAATTTAAAATTATAATGGGCTTGTATCCGGTGACACAAATGTGTGGAGTTTGTTACTAACGACTTCTGAGCTGAGACGCTTCAGACGGGAACAAGAGTGCGGTGGAGTCGACGTTGCGTTAAGTAATCAAAGAAAAAATAAAACAACTTTGACTTGTACACTCAAAAAGTGGTAGTTAACCTTCAGTACAATTACTTACCTATATAACTTACCTTGCATACTACTTGCAATCCATCAAATTGAGTAGCCTAAATTTTTCAATATATGTATATTTTTAAACAGTGATGCCTTGGTCTATTGATACCGCTCAGCATGTCCGTGGTTTGTTTTCTGCGATGTGTTTGAGTTTTATTATATTAGCGAAATGTCACAATTTAAAATTCTACACATTACATTAGTTCAAAAGAATATAAAATACCACTATAATTTATATAATTTTATTTCAAAATATTTTTATTCCAACTTGTATTGTATTTGTCTCTACATATTTCTTTGTGCTATAGTTTCACCTGCCATCGCGGCAACTAATTGTGAGTGCAGATAAAGTATGGTGTCTAAGGTGGCCTTAGCGCGGCGATTGCATCGCGCCAGTGTGGAAGTACCCTTATGTGGGCTCGGTTCAGACGAGGCTACTGAATAGAAATTATAAGATGGATTTGAAAACAGCATATACTTATAAAGGATGTAACATGCCCTTTTTTATCGCGCAAGAATGAATAATCCTTGTTTTGATTCCCAGGTCGTACGGTTTTTGTTTATTTATTATCAACGTAGAGTTTCACGCTTGACTCTTGTGTGCATAATTTCTATCAAGCAGTCGACACGAAGAAGAAGATCAAGTAGTGGAGTTCACTTAAGCGTATGGACTCGGTTGTTGTCATAACATGGCCATAGGAAACTATGTCGAATGTCTTCAGGTATTCTGAACACTAGAACAATTGGCCTCTGACCGATCTGCCAACTACATTAGGCCCGAGTAGTGGCCATACATACATACTTACTTCTTTCTCTGCGAAGAAGGTCCGTTCCCTGGCAATGAAAATTGTGTGGGCCAATGTTTAATTTATGGTACAACAACGATGTATATAAAATATAGCAGAAAACAAAACGAAATGGCTACAGATGTGCGATGAATGATTCAGAAAATAATAAATATTATTGGTTAGCCTGAACAAAGTCTTCGGCCACATCATCATCTACCATCACGTAAGATAGAGGTCTAAGGCTAGCATGTCAGAGATATAAAAAAAACAGTATGCAGTGAAAAAAATATCTACATTGATTTCATTGGTTGTTTTTTATTTAAATTACAATAATGTTAAATTACTTTGGAGGAGGCCTTCACCTGAGAGGTGTTCCAGGGAAAAAAAAAATACCTACATACCTACTAAATATTTATTTCTAACATAATTATCTGTATAAATATAGCTGTATTTAATGTAATTGTTAATAAATGTAAGTAGTAGGCGTAGTTAAGCACAAGTCCAACTCTATCTTTTGTTTATGTTTTATTGTAAACTGTAAATAAAAGGCATTTGTTTCTTTTATTTGTTATTTATTAATAATTACATTAAATACAGCTATATTTATACAGATAATTATGTTGGAAATAAATATTTAGTAGGTATGTTTGAAGGTTTTCTTTTTTCCCTGGAACCCCTCTCAGTTGAAGGCCTCCTCCAAAGTAATTTAACATTATTGTAATATAAATAAAATATAGTACCACCAAATTAACTGTGTAGTTGGCGAGGGCGCTGCTGATCAAGGAAATCAACCACAAACTATCACAATTTGAAGGAATGTTGTAGTTCTTTTTTCTGCCACCTGAACAGATAAGTTGGTGGGTCTGTACAACCAATGAAATGAATGTAGATATTTTTTAAGTTAATCTTCTATCTTAAAGTTTAGTATATGAGTTTGAACCCTACCACCGTCAATGGTATGTAAGTAACCACTAAACTTATAAATCTGCGCATGCCTTAAAAACATGCACACTACGTCGCTAAGCAAGATGCATGGAACTGCTGTTTTACCTGCAGTTTCTGCTCCTTCGATGTCGCCGCTTTACGGAACTTTACCCGCTGATACAAATCTTTTTCACATGCTTTTTTATAACGACTCTAGAATAAACAATTCATTTCAAAACATATTGTGAAGCAATGATGGCCGAGCGGAAGTAGCTATGGACTGCCGTGCTGCAGTACCCTGGTTTGAGCTTCACCGCATTGTGGAAGGGGATTTTGCGATTGCCCGCCTGGCTAGCGACTACCCTTAAGTAGAAAATCTGTTGCCAAGCACCTAACGGTGCGTTCCGGCGGCAGTCCTTGAGAGCCAGTGAAAATACAGACACATGGGACCTAACAACTATGTCTCAAGGTGACGGGCACAGTGCACTTCGTGACTTGTGATGAAATGCATCTGTTATAGGTAGAGGTTAGTCCGGTTAACATCAGGTGGGCCTCAAGCTTGTTCCGTCACAATAACATAAAAAAAAGAAAAAAAGAACGATCTGTGCATCTACTTATGTGAAGAAATCTAATAAATTTATTTTACCCTAATTTAACATAATTAAAGCTTTTAAAGCATTCAAAGCCGAGCGGTAACAGCAATGGACTGCCGTGCCGCAGGTTCGATCCCCACCGTTAGCTTGACCTTCACTGCATGGTAAAAGGGCATTCTGGAATGTTCGCCTGGCTAGCTACGATCTACTGTCGCCAAGAACCTAACAGTGTGTTCCGGCAGTAGTCCTTGAGAGCCAGTGAAATTACAGGCACATGAGACCTAACAATAATATATGTCAGGGTGATGAGCTCAGTGCAATTCGTCGCTTGTGACAAATTGCATCTATTATAGGAAGTATTTACCGCTTAGCATTAGGTAGGCCTCGTGCTTGTTCTAAAAATAGAAATCTGCAAACAATTATATAAAACTATAGCCCTACTGCAAAGATGAGTTGCCCTTAAAATCGACCAAAATCAGGAAAATTATTCACCCGTTTCATTGAATCTATCTTAAAATACTCTACCGATCGAGTTATAATAGTAATGGACCAAGTTGGCCCTTCAAGATACCTCCAAGTTGATCCCATTTATATATATATTAGGTCCTTACATATGAAATTGGCGTTTTGTATGGGAGGAACAAAAAGTCGAATATTTTTTAATATAATATATTTAATTAATCAAAGTATGAACCATTATTTTCTATGCACTTTTGCCATCTCATAGGTAGTTCATTGATCCCTTTACTAAAAAAACCAGTCGGACGGGAATCAATAAAATCTTTCAAGGCGATTTGGACTGCCCCATCGGAGTTGAATTTTTTCCCTTGCAAGAAGTTATCCAAATTTCGAAAAAAATGGTAATCTGTTGGAGTACGGAGGATGTCTTAGACTTTCCAATTGAAGCTCTTCTAATTTAGTAGCCGTCTGTAGCGCAGTGTGTGGTCTAGCGTTGTCGTGAAGCAGCAGTGGCGTGGAGCGATTGACCAGCCTAGGTTGTTTAGCCGCTAGCTTTTCCATCATGGTTTGCAATTCCTGACAATAGACATCAGCCGTAATAGTCTGGCCAGATTTGAAAAAACTGTAATGAACAATACCGGCACTAGTCCACCAAACGCTTACAAGTAACTTTTTTGGGGTTAATTTTCGCTTGGGGCAGGATTTGGCTGGCTGGCCAGGATCTAACCATTGCGCTGAGCGCTTCCGATTATCGTAAAGAACCCATTTTTCATCACAGGTAATGATTCGGTTTAAAATACCTTCATTATTGTGCCGGTTTAGTAATGTAACGCAGCAGTCGACGCGCGTTTGCCGGTTTGTTTCAGTCAATTCGTGAGGTACCCACCTTTCAAGCTTTTTAATCTTCCCAATTTGCTTCAAGTGAATTAAATCAGTTTTATCACTAACATCGCAGCCTGCAGCTAACTCGGACGTGGTTTGCGATGGATCCGCTTCCACAATAGCCTTCAACTCTTCATTATCAACTTGAGTCTCAGGCCGTCCACGGGGCTTGTTCTGCAGGTCGAAATTTCCAGAACGAAAACGTTGGAACCAAAAACGAACTGTGTTTTCTTTTGCAACACGACCGCCATACACATCATTCACCCTATGAGTTGTTTCCGCAGCACTAGTGCCACGGCGGAACTCGTACTCGTAAATAATGCGATATTTAAGGTTTTCCATTTTGTAAAATGAGTGACGCAAACAGAAAAAAACAGAAGAAAAAAACAAATGAATGACGATCATCGAAGCACAAATACATGAGTCTATAGCTGTACAAATTTGAATTTGGAATTCCTTACCAAAGAGGAGAAATTCGTGAAAAGTGGCCAGTACGAAAAACGCCAATTTCATATGTAAGGACCTAATATAACGGCGCGTGAACAATTTAATGGAGTTACGAAGATTAAAAATGAAACGTTATGATTAATTAGATCACTATTATGTTCAGTACTATAATCGATATTGCTTTGTATTCGATTATTCATTTTTGAGCGGGTAACACCGAATAGAGTTGTAGGTGTCATGGCGGCCGGATGACTGTCGAATTCGTTCACTTCCTCTCTGATTTTTGAAGTGTGCGCACTTCTTGACGGACAACCGAACGTGATGGACGCGTGCAAACTCATTGGCTCTTAATCCATTTTAATCCACGTGATACTATGTAGTTTTGCTGTAATAAGTTGCTTGTGAATTACAATTGTGATCGTATGATCACAATTGTAGTTCCTAAGAATATCGTATGATATTCTCTGGGTGTTATTTTGTGAAAATCTACACGTGCACGCCCATAATTGACGAATAACCTCAGGAGATAACGGATCCGTCTCCAGGGACGACATACCGAACCATCTCGGCACTTACTTCGTCATCAGAAGTGGGATTACCAGAAATATCATAGGAACACCCAACAGGATAATCAATTATCAAAAATTGCAGAATCAAGATGCAACAACTATTGATGGCATTTACGTACCGGAAAATAAGTTCACCCTTACAGGAAAAGTTGAATGCACTGTGAACATAAAAGACCAGGATTGGAACCACCAAAGCCATGCTATACCTGAGAGGAAACAGGCCATATATCCTAACGCGATACATTGTGTAACTATTGCTCTCAATTTTCAGACACTAACGCATCGCCAGCATCTTACAACGACCGCGCACAGCACAACAAATCAGCATCCATCGTCTGCTACTACTGTGGCGAGCAGGGCCACATCGCAACACTTAGCCGCAAGAAGGAGAGCAGTCTGAAGGGTGCCCCTTTTGAGTGCCGGGTAGAAGTCTGCGCTGTCAAGCCAGCTAAGAACAAACTATTATCAGAAACCGGTGAAAAGTTTTCATTTTGTTTTGATTCCGGTGACGAATACTCTCTGATAAGGGAAAGTAAAGCTAGTGGACACTGGTAAGCGACACCAAAATACAGTAGCTTTATTAGGTATAGGCCCAACTAGCCTGCAATATAAGCCAAAATAGCCAAATACTATCTACTGTTACGATACAAGGATATTCAGTGCAGTTACTATTTCATGTCGTGCTTGATTTTTAGCCTTTCTGTCGGTATTATGATAGGATGAAACTTAAATATCATTGGGGTTCTTAGTTGAAGTTTCTGAACAGTGACTCAAGAAGATTAGAGTAGTCTCAGTTTGTGACATAGGATCAAAGGATAGTTGTTTTAATAATATTGACACCGACATTGCCATGGAATATGGAAAGCAATTGCTATCGTTGCTTGAAGAGAATTCTGACTATTCTGTTGTGAGTTACTTTAACTGGTGTATTTAATGCGTTTGTTCCTGTATGCATTCAACCTTATTTAATCATTGTACTTCATGAAATGCCTGTGTGGCATTGGGCAGCTTGTGTAACTCATACCAGCCTGTGTGGCATTCCCAGCCTGTGTGGCAATCCGCCTGTGTGGCACTACTGCCTGTGTGGCACTCCGCCTGTGTGGCATTCCACCTGTGTGGCATCCGCCTGTGTGGCATTCGCCTGTGTGGCACCCGCCTGTGTGGCACCCGCCTGTGTGGCACCCGCCTGTGTGACACCCGCCTGTGTGGCACCCGCCTGTGTGGCAGTATAAACGTCCTTCTGCCTATTTGGAATGAGCTATACACCCTGTGAGATGCTTTAAAGCCTGCGTGGCGCTTTGGAACCCTGTTTAAAGGACGTGTGCATACAATTACGAATTCACCGATTCATAATATTGCCATACTTGCTACTCGTGATTGCGTCAGATAGGTCAGTGTGTAATGACTGAATGTATACTGTGTGTAGTTGTTATTTTGTTAACAGATGAGGACGATACTACACACGAGGACGTGTGAAGATGCAGGATGGCCGTAACGGCGCGTGAACAATTTAATGGAGTTACGAAGATTAAAAATGAAACTTTATGATTAATTAGATCACTATTATGTTCAGTACTATAATCGATATTGCTTTGTATTCGATTATTCATTTTTAGAGCGGGTAACACCGAATGGAGTTGTAGGTGTCATGGCGGCCGGGTGACTGTCGAATTCGTTCACTTCCTCTCTGATTTTTGAAGTGTGCGCACTTCTTGACGGACAACCGAACGTGATGGACGCGTGCAAACTCATTGGCTCTTAATCCATTTTAATCCACGTGATACTATGTTTTTTGCTGTAATAAGTTGCTTGTGAATTACAATTGTGATCATACGATATTCTCTGGGTGTTATTTTGTGAAAATCTACACGTGCACGCCCATAATTGACGAATAACCTCAGGAGATAACGGATCCGTCTCCAGGGACGACATACCGAACCATCTCGGCACTTACTCCGTCATATATATATATATATATTTTATTCTTGATAAGTTAGCCTTTGACCATTATCTCACCTGATGGTAAGTGATGATGTGGGAGAAGATGTTGTTCAGGCTAACCTATAAGTACTGGCTCACAAGTACAGCTGCCGGAACACACCGTTAGGTGCTTGGCGACAGATTTTCTACTTGAGGGTGGTAGCTAGCCAGGCAAGCATTCGCAAAATGCCCTACCACCATGCAAAATTGTATATTTATAATGCCAATAGTTGGGTAGAGCTTACATTCTACCCGCCAATATGTTAGAATTCTATAAATACACTCTACCCACCAAAAACAAAGTATCAAGATTGAATGATCCAGTAAAAACTATGCATTGTGATACATAAGTAATATACGAGTTCAAATCGACTTCCAAGCCTTCATCCTTTTTTGGAAGTCGTTGAAAATAAACTATCTACTCGTAGGGTGTTGTGACACCATGTGTCCGGATTATTCCGTGTGACCGGGCGGGCCGGACATCGGCTGCTGCCTGGTTGGCCGGGCAATCGCATTTACGGTAAAGGTGACAATACACTATCCTCCTTCCTAATAATCTGCATAACTTTGCCCAATGTTGTATTAGTACTGAGTTTTGCGCAGTACTACAGAAAAAAAATCAGAAAAATTGCACCATATATTTAAGAGGAGATGGTAGGGAGATGGTTCTCAAAACGACTGTTTGTTGTTGTTTTTTTTATGTTTTTTACGTGATTTCTCCTAAAAATGAATACTTATTTTTATTAATTTATTTAAATGATCACCAACACAGTGTACACCAATACATTTAAATAATAACAAACATTGTAGAATTTACGTAAGTGTCACAGTAATTATAGGTGAAGAGAGCATGCAAAATATTGAAACAGAAAATGTGGAAGTAATCTTAAAGTTTACCTATTTATAAAAATACACTGTAATATTCTACTAATATAATAATAAATTGTGTTGCAATTTAATATAACGGATATAATTGATTGCTAAACATAGATTATTTAAAACATGTTTGTGTAATAATTATACTAATAATAATAATAAAGCTGTAAACAATTAAACTTCAGAGTAAGATATACGAAAATTTAATTTTCGTTACGCTAATTATGCATTGATTGTGATGATTGTTTTTTTTTGTTTATATCTACTCATATCTAATTACACCTCGCAGAATTTCCCATTTAAATTTAATTCACATCATTGAGTAGTTTTAAGGTTACAGTCAATATGCTGAAAAAATAATTTGTATTTTTAGGTTATTTAATGGTATGGCCGATGTTGAACAGTATTTTAGGCGAATGATATATGTATGCAACAGTAGAAAGATTGAAATAAAAACTTAAAAATAGGACTGCCTTCAAGAACTGAAAAAAATAATAATAATTTGATGATAATGGTCAGTTTATTGAATCATCATTTTTATTTCATTTTGATACAAAAACAGCTAATTTGATTAATATCAAATTAGCTGTTTTTGTATCCTAAATGTTCTGTATCCTATGCCTAATGGCAAGAAAGAAAAATACTTAAATTACATGATAAATATATTCAACTAAAGCATTCCCAATACAGGTAGACATTTGTGTATATTATTTTAGTAGTGGAACACTATTACTCTAGTGGATTTGAGTGAGGAGTTGCTGCATATTAGGCGCGAAACAGGATTTCTGAACAACTTAACGCTCTGATTACCAGTTAGATAGCGGCTACACTACCAAAAAGTGGATTCCTAAGGTGGTTTGTGACAGGTAAGCGGCCGGTCTTAAAAATAAAACCGAGCCAAAAAAAATACAACAATAATCGTACGTTTATGTTGTTTGAGAAGAAAATACCGACGTCATGTAGGTGGGATAAGGCTAGAAAATGATGATCACCCTCTGGCACAAAAAAGCTGTGTTATCAGTGACACTAGTGTAGTATATAGTATAAAATTAACCAACTAAAATCACCCCTCATAGCTCTCAGTACTACAGCAAGTCCTTCACAGTACAGGCTGTACGACTATGGAATGCTTTACCACTAGAGATGAGACGTGCAAAATCAATTGGAATTTTTAAAATAATGGTTAAAAATCACTACTTATCCAGTATATAACATTGTAATTATTTGTTTATTTTATATGTAGATGTATATTTAAGTTATTTTTTATATATGTGTTATTTAAGGGTATGTAATATATGTATGTAGAACGTTAGTATATATATTTATTATATATGTGTATTTATATAAAAGTATTTATTTAACATCATTTATCACACATAAGAATTATGTATCTGAAGTTAATTAACTAACATTAATTTAATAATAACAAAGATTTTTAAAATATTTTACGAAAACATCAAATTAATATTTTAATAAAACACTTAAAAAATACAAAAATATATCTAGTGACAATTCACATGTTATACAAAAAATAAATCATAAATATACTGCACTATATCAGCCGGATCGTCCAATGCTGAACAAAACCAGCCCCCTTTTGTAAATTATATGTAAATCTAATAAATAAACTCAATATTGTTTTTTTTTTACTTTTAGTAGGTAGATCTCTCTTTGCAGTGGTTTTAAAATTTACAATTTACATAAATCTCTGAGCTAAAATAACACAACGCTTACTGGACGATACGAGAAACAATATGCCGTCCTCTTTACTAACCCATTCGAAATTTGAATTCGAACCAATGAACGGCAATGCATTTCACGCATAACACCAACTTTTGCAGACACGAATACGGTCAATTTTCAACTCTATTTTCAATAGCGTAATATCTTGTTATGACCCAGATTAATTTGGTCACAAATGTGCAATTGATATTGTGAAGTATTGGCGCGTAACGTCACATGTGTTGGCCGTTGCCTATGGACTAAACGTAATGTTGGTATAGTGTATAAGTAGTTTGAAATTATAATTTCACCTCTAAACTCAACGATAAAATAGTTTTTTTTTTTATGCATTAAAGCGATAAAATAGCGGTCAAAGGCTAACCTTTGACCGCATCACCTGATGCTAAGTGATGATGTGGTCGAAGATGTTGTTCAGGCTAACCTAGAAGTACTGGCTCTCAGTTATGTTATGTTAGCGTTTAGTTAACATCACCTGTCCCTTTTACTAACGCCACACAATGAGTGATCAACACATTTAGTGCTTACTATATAATTACGTTTTAAAAACAGACTGAAAGTAAAATTATTTATTGATAAACTTTGGACGCATGTGACATTTGTTGTAATATGGATAGTATATCTCATTATAGAACAAGAAAGACTCTTTGCGCTATGATCTTGTTGAGAAATTTTGCATACGATTTCATATTATGAACATATCATAAGTGTTTTATTCTGCAAGTAGTAAAATATGGTATGTTGACCACATTTTAAATGATATTATTATAATATTTATTTTCTGCTTTTGAGACTTGGGTGAAACATTTTTAATGATTTATTTTTCTTTATAATATTGCAAAGTTATCTATTTCTGAGCTCTTTGTTAATCTAAAACTGTTTGCAAAGTTTGTACCGATCAAAAATACCGAATTGACTCATTTCTTCTTACAACTGAGAGTTCCCACTAAGCGTACTAGACACACAGCCTTGTTTCATGTCCCAGCAAGTCGCACAAACTATGCGCATAATTCCATCATAAGCCGAACGCTTGACAGCTATAATAAATATTTCTCACCAGTCGATATATTTCACCTTCATAAATTAGCTATCAAGAAACAAATTACTCTAATAATTAACAACATAGCATGTTGTTCATTCCTTAATCTTCCTTAATTCCACACCAACTTCCGTTGCTAAGCAACTAATTCTGATAAGGTAATAATGATTTACCAGTTTTTCATAGGTTAATGAAAAAAGTGCAAGTTGGTTGGATCGCACACCAAGGATTATATACCAAAACCAACTCAAAATGAACTGAAAAAATTTTTTTTTCATAGATTAAGTTCGAGATTCTTACTAGGAGTCCAACCCACCTTTGGCCGATTTAATTTTATTGTAATATTATATTTTTATATTGAACTATAATCGTACCAAGTTTGCCTTTGGTTTGTATTACCGCTTCTATGATACAGTGAAAACAAAATACATAATTATTATTTTTAAGACCTCTTTTTATAAATGTTAGGTAAGTACTGTAGTTTTTTTTTAGCTCACCCGCCATACTTAGTCGTATTCTGTTAAAATTTAAACCGGGTACCAATAATTGATCGACAAATACAGATTAAACAACATATACATTGATGTCGTAGGCTTAGTAGTATTTCCTGTTTTCTAGACCCAAAAACTCATCGTATATTTTGCAATCAAAACAAAGAATAACTTTCAAACAGGAAGAGACATGAACAATAGTTGCCCTAATAGTGTACTCTTGGCACGGTATGGAGCGTAGTCGATACGATGCTCGTAAATAATGTACAGTGTAAATAAGTACAAAGAATTTGGCAGGCGTTGTGTCCAGTACAACAGATGGGTTGTTGCTGGAAGTGGTAGTGACATGTTTTTAACGTCTTGCCTTGCTTAAGCTGCGGTTTAAGATCATAACGATGTATTCTCCTAATAGATGTCGTCAAAGTGATAGTGCACCAAATAAACACATAGCATACCTATGCTCGCGTTAATTGGAGAGGGTTGGAGAGGGCCCAGTTGTGAGCCCCTGTTGCTGTTGGATAATAGGCACACAAAAAATCTCCTTATCATTTTTATAGGTTAGCCTTTGACTTTTATTTCATAGTGATGGTGAAGTCAAAGATGTTGTTCAGAGTCACCTAGAATTACTGTCCCTCAAAGACAGCTGCCATAACACACTGTTAGATGCTTGGCGGCAGATTATATACTTGAGTGTGTTAGCTAACTAGGCGACCATTAGCAAAATTTCCTCCCACCATGCTATATCGACTGCCATCGTAAGACAACAACCAGGACCGACGGCTTAACGTGCCTTAACGGTGTGTTCAACAGATGTCCTTGAGAGCCAGTAATTCTAGGTTAACTGAACAACATCTTCGACAAGATCATCACTTACCATAAGGTAGTGACCAAAGGCTAGCATATCAGCTATAAAAAAACTTATTGTAAATAGCGAGTTATATACTGAAGCGAGACTTCAACGAGGATATCCCCAGCTCTCCTTGTAAAAGACCCCCAGATGTTGTTGAAACTATACTCAGAGACGGGTTTTCACTAACTCCACGTAGACAACCCACATAGAAGAAATGGAACCCAATAAGGAAAAATGAGATTTTTTCCACTTTCCATCCCAGGTTATAAAAGTGGAAGCAGCTATTCCACTAATCCACCCTGCTATCCAACCTGGGAAAGAATAGTAGATTTATTAACCACTTTTCGATCCCAGGGCAGTTCTGGATTACTCTACACCAGGCGTGGCCAAGACGTCGACCGCGGTCGACTGGTCGACCGCGGAGGCATTTTCCGTAGCCCGTGAGAAGCGGCATACCGAAACATTGCAATAAACAGGAACAAATTAATCGCAAATGTCAACTCAATTAAAACTAAGAACAATTTACACTTACTTTTTCTTGATTTATGGTGTTTTCATTTCTTGAAGGCATGAATATTGACATGTTATCCATTAAAATAGGCGAATTAATTGCTGCTGAATCAGTTTCGGTCAAGGAAGAAATTGGCAATTAGTGGAGACATCTTATGGAAAGCAAGAGAATTTGAAAATACAGACAAGGCACTGATACATCAAAAATAAAATTCCATGCCTATACAATGAAAAGCCTATAAAATCAAACGTATTGTTTCACGGTATTTTTTAAATTCTAATAGAATTTTAGATCTATGAGGATGAATATTTTCAACTATCAATGCTATATAAACGAAACATCAGTCAGACGAGTATTTGACTTTCTGCTTGCGCATTACAGTTAGTTCATAAAGTGTGCAGCAGGATAAGCTTGTGGAAACTGTGCAGCGCCAAAAATCTAGCCAAGGATATTGTTGTTCAATATGTTCAAATGTGAATAATAAAAATATAAGTGAAGTAGGTACATATTTTATTGCTATGAAAACTATATAATTAACTTCGTTACCTAATATTGTACAGAATCATAAACAATCAGTTTTGGCATTTTTTATCCACTGCTCACGGTAGCCCGTGGAGCTATTTTAAATCATAATGTAGACCGCAATGTAAAAAAGTTTGGCCACCCCTGCTCTACACTTTAGGTACAAAACTACAGACACATCGGTGTACCTATCTGGACGGGATTATTCTACGGTGTATGCTGCGTTAGAACAGATGACAGCTATGCGTAGCTATACGATAAAAAGAGGGACGCCTTATAGGTGAATATAAATATTAGGTACTCCGAGATATGCGAGCTGAAGTGCCCTTTATTGCTTCGCAGCTAGAGTCGCTTATTTTTTGGAATGGGTTTGCGAAGTTGTCCTTCTGGTCCACGTATTCTGTGCCCAGGGTGGATGCAGCTGTGAACAAAAATATAGGTAAAAAATATATTTACTTGTGTTTTTTCGTATTATTAACGAAAATATGCCCCTTTCGTCTAATAGGTCTTTTAGTGTGGTTAGTAGTTTTTTTCTATAAAATACCACAGTTAACACAGAATATCACTGTTGTGAATGAAACGCAAATTCGGCCAAGACTGATTTTATTGGAGTTACCCACATTGCATATACCTAATATCTATACTAGCACAATAGGAGGTATAGTCTTATAATACATTTCAGACGACATCTTCCCACTACTTTTTTATGTTTTTTTTTTATACATATGAAGAGTTTATGTCGTGGGTATTATATTATAAGGCTATACCTAATGAATAGATTCAGGCGTCACTTTGCGGAAATCCGTATTTAATAATAACAAATATTTTGAAAATATTTTAAGAAAACATCAAATTAACATTTTAATAAAACACTTTAAAAATATAGAAATATATCTAGTGACAATTCCGCCTAATTTTCCTGCTAAGCCGAAGTGACGTCACAAATGCCACAAAGCTAAACCGGAAGAATTTTCGACGCGTTTCGATTCTACACGAAGCATCCTCAGGAGGTCTTGACTCAACGAGCGCACGATCGAGAATCTTTCTCGAGATATATTTCTATATTTTTTAAGTGTTTTATTAAAATGTTAAATTTGATGTTTACTTAAAATATTTTTAAAATATTTGTTATTATTAAGGCTGTACCTCCTTGCGTTCTAGTATAGATATTAAGTATATGAAATGCGAGTAGCTCAAAAAACTTGCGTTTCATTCACAACAATCACTGTGCGAACTTTTGTTGTTTAATAAGTTATTTCTCTTCCAGAATCTGTAGATCGAAGCGATGTCCAGTTTGTTAGCACAAAGTTGGACAATAATCGCTAATGGAGCGTTGCAGTGGTCACATTTCATACCAATATTACAGCTAGTCTTAATGGCATACGGAACGAAATACTGGCCAATTTGGGGAAATTATTGGCGTTTACATCGAATTAGCGTTATGTTGCTGCACAAATTGTTGTACATGAAAGAAATTAAATAAACTTTATTGTGGCATAAGGTACGAATGTATATGTAAAGAAGTGTCTCTCTCATCAGCCGCTTCGATTTCGGACTCATCAAGTTCACAAACAAAACACGCACAATCTTCCAAACTAAATTAACTAGTTGAAGCAGTGATAGCTCAGTGGCATTGGCTATGGACTGCCGCACAGCAGGTCCATGGTTCGAATCCCACCGCGCTTCACCGCATGGTGGAAGAGCATTTTGCGAATGCCCGCCTGGCTAGCAACCAACCTCAAGTAGAAAATCTGTCGCCAAGCACCTAACGGTGTGTTCCAGTCCTTGAGAGCCAGTGAAATTACAGGCACATGAGGCTTAAGAACTATGTTTCAAGGTGACGGGCGCAGTGCAATTCGTGACTTGTGACGAAATGCATCTGTTATAGGCAGAGGTTAGTCCGCTTAACATCAGGTGGGCCTCAAGCTTGTTCCGTCACAATAATATATAAAAAAATAAAAATTTGGCGTTTAGAAATGATCGCATCCAAATTGGTCGCGTCAAGGTATTGCCAAGCCCACCGCGGCACGGTTTGCTTTGTGCTGCTTTTGAGCTCAACTTTCATTTCTTTACATAATTTATTCTTATGGCATTAGTCTTCGCAGCAAAGCGGTAAGGCAATTTACGAATGCTACTCGGGATAGATATTTTTTTTTCAGGCAAGTCCAAGGTACATATAATACATATTTATACTACTTAAATATTTTAAATTATAATAACGCTTATGTAAATAATTGATTAAAATTTAAAAATCATAATATTTTTACACTTAATTCAGTTAAATACAATTTTTAGTCATCGCGTTTGCACTTATACTAAAAATAAAAATTGTAAAGGTTGCATTGACATGTATTTTTTTAATGTCGTGGATGGATTGTTTTCAAAAAAGTTCCTACGTTTTAGTTTGAACAAACTATATTTTAAGGTATAATAATGGCGGCGAATAATTCCTGACCTCAAAACGTCAATGACAACTATACCCGCTTAACCGACATGAAAAATTAGTAACTTTTTTTTTATGCATCGTTCTTTTGATATACAAGTCCTTAAGTAGAAAATCTGTCGTCAAGCACCTAACAGTGTGTTCCGGCAGCAGTCCTTGAGAGCCAGTAAAATTACAGACACATGAGACCTAACAACTGTAGTCTCAGTGTGACGGGCACAGTGCAATTCGTGTTATAAAAATGCATCGGTTATAGGCAGAGGTTAGTCCACTTAACATCAGGTGGGCCTCGGGCTAGTTCCGTCACAATAACATAAAAAAAAACTCCTTCATCTTGACGTTTGCATTATTATATCTGCCGCTTTTGTTCCTGCTGGGGTCTTCTTCTTAAAACAGTTTCCTGGCCAAGGTATAGCGGTGTCAGTGCGGAGCCCCCTTTCCTCGGCTCGTCTTCACCTATAAACATAGGTGAGTCTTTTCTGCGAATCTCAAGACAGATTTCATGACTCAACCGCCCAGCGGTCAATCTTTTGTTGGGCAACATATAAATCCAAACATTACGATAAGTAATATGACAACTAGTGCTATGTCCACTGTAAAAACTGAAACATTTCGATTAATATTATAAAAAATATACAATATTTTTATTTCTTTATTTATTGCAATTTCATATATACAAGTTATTACAGGAATGTCCTAAATCAATTGTGTATGCAATTTAAGATTAACAAAATAAGGATAACAATCAATTAAGATTCTAAATAACTTTACCAAATAACAAACTAATAGCAATAATTTAAATTACAATCTAATCTAAAATATTACCAATTAAATCAAAGTCGAATACTATGCATTACCTATATATAATAATTCAACGTCTTTTAATACAAGTTAAAATGCATGTCAATAATTACAAATTAAAATTCATTAAATATTATTTTTAATAATCATCATCATCATCAGCCGGAAGACGTCCACTGTTGAACAAATGCCTCCCCCATAGAGCGCCACAAAGAACGGCTACTAGCCGCTTGTAACCATTGGCTACCCGCGACTTTCACGATGTCGTCAGTCCACCTAGTGATGGGCCTACCAACTCTACGTCTTCCGGTGTAGTGTGTGTATTTTTAATAATAAATAATGTAAATTATAAAACCGAATATTTCTTTAAAATACATTTTAAAATGATTAAAAAATAAATTACACCAATCAAATGACAATACAAATAAAAAAGTCATATTATCCATGTAATTTTTTATTATATACCAGACTTATGACTTATTAATTTGTGTCATAACATATGTGAATCAAATCAAATCAAATCAAGAAATATAGTGCATGTCTTAAATTCTGCAACTGACCATATAAATAGCTCAATTATATTAGCAACTCGATTTAGTATGTGCAACATACAGATCAACGGAGTCTTACGCCCGAAATTAATATCGTATCTGTAATCCAAGATTGAAAACGATCCGAGATCAGACCATATCCACAGATCGATCTGTAATCTGCATGCCAATAACAAAACCAATCTTTTTTGTGCCGAGATCGGCGGCATGTCGGCGGCAATCCAACCTGCTATCTCTTCCCTCTCAACCATTCCGTTCTATGCATAGAGAATAAAGCTACAGTTTTATGTATGATACTTTTAGGTAATATTCAATCTCTTTTGTTGAAATAATCAGCAGTACATTATTACTTTATTGTATTTTTATAAAATATTGGACTAATATCTTAATACTATATTTACACAAAAGTGAAAAATATATTCACGATGCTACACTCAAGATACTCATAGTAGAATGGAAATGATAGTCAGAGTAGAATGGAACGTAATGCAAAAATGTGTCAGTCTCCCGGTCACCCGTCCGTTATTGCCATTCATCGTACCATCTGGGCTACTGAGCAAGTAATATTTCTGTCCAAATCCGATCCAAAATCCATATAGTACCACCAACTTAACTGTGCAGTTTTCGAGGGCGCTACTGGTCATGGAAATCAACTACAAACTGTCACAATTGGAGGGAACGTTTTAGTTCTTTTTTCTGCCACCTGAACAGATAAGTTGGTGGGACTGTAGATAGATTATTGACACGCACAAAATGACATTTACATACAGAGGTCAATCTTTTTTCTATAAACCGACCTCCCAGCGATAGATTGCTTCTACAGATAGAAATTTCAATCTCTGGATAACTTATTGGCACTGTAAAACCTTAAAATGGATTGCTTATTCTATCTTAGATAGCTAAAAACAGATTGAGATCGATTATTAATTTCGGGCGTTAGCTAACAAGTTATATACAAGAAAGGAATCATTTATTTTTGTATTCGACTGACAGATGTATCATATTATTTCATTACTGCACCCTACATAAAAACCGTAATCAAATATGACAAGATTCAAAATCACTGCAACTATGCCAAATTACAGGACAGGACAATCCCATTGAGGCCCAATATATTATACTGGGCACCCCTTCTTAGCCTGCACGATGACTTTTCTCCTTGTCACAATAAAAGTTGTGACAGGTTCCTGAGTGACGTTACTTAACTGGCTAAATATTTATTGCGACAGAGTTGTATTAGTGTGGGTGGTTAAAGAACATGTAAAATAGGGTGACCGACAAGACTGATGTCTTTGCCAAAAAGTTATCTGTTTCGTTTTGATACTGTCAAATTTGTTTTTTATGAACATATGAATGCAGTGTGTATAAAACTAGTTAAATAAAAAAAAACTGGAATAATTTACTACAAAACTTTTTGTCCCTTCAGATACTAAAATTGAAGGTTTTGACAGCATTTTTACCAGACTTCAAAAAAGGAGGAGGTTCTCAATTCGTCTGTTCTTTTTTGTGTTTGTTACATCAGAACTTTTTACTATGTGAACCGATTTTCATGTTTCTTTTTTATTTGAAAGCTGATGCTTGCCGTGTGGTCCCATTTAAATTTAATTTTAATCGCTTTAGACGTTTTTGAGTTACACTCCAATAACTGTTTTTTTTTCTATCTTGATGATAAAGTCATTGCCAGTGAATGACAATCGATCCCTTAAGTAGAAAGGGACACTAAAAAGGGTGTTTTTTTTCACGCTTTTGAGTGTTGAAGTCAGTTCCATTTTCAGGTAATTTTTTTTGTAATGAAATAAATGTTTACGTTACAACTGAAGTTGATTTTTTTATTTCAAGAAGGTAAAAATGCGCTGTTTGAGCGGTATGGCACTACTCATTTCTACTCGTAAGGGTGTTGATGCTCTTTGGTGCACAACCACTACTTTGGAATCTCGGGATTCTGGGTTCAATTCTTGAGTCAGACAAGTTTGTTATTAGGATTTTATGACCAATAAATTTTAATTGTAGTTGTCCGGAATCTGGAACTGTTTCTGTGTATATAAATATGTATATATATTAGGTAATGAAGTAGGTAATAATTATTTATATGCTCTAAATGTCGCATATTATGTGATCTAGTAAAACTGTGAGATGACATAAGAGTATAAAAAAACCGGCCAAGTTCGAGTTGGACTCGCGCGCCGAGGGTTCCGTATATAAGTAAAAGTTATAGTATTTTTATTGCTAAATGAAATCCATAACATATTAAAGTTACTAAAAATATTTTTACTGTGTGATGTAACTAAAATGTATGTTTTTCGCAATGTTTCCTTTATCTGTGCTAAAAAACGTTGCTTCGTAACAAAATTTTTAGATTCTGAGTTCATGGGTAATGGTAAATACCCTGTAGGTTTTAATTCCCTTGCGAGTGTCGAAAATTTGCGGCATAAACGGCAGTATCTTTTGATTGCGTTGGCTTAAAAGTTCACAGCTCCAAGGGACTGTAGACCTCAATGTTTGTTATGAATTTCAGCATGATACCTCCACGCATTTCTGAGAAAAAATGGTCTTGACTGACAGACAGACGGACAACAAAGCGATCCTATAAGAGTTCCGTTTTTTTCCTTTTGAGGTACGGAGCTCTAAAAATAAATCAAAGCGTCATTCACTTATTTTATTTTATGAGTGGTGTATGACGAAAAAGGTTCCACTTCATGTCATTTAAAGCATTAAATGACATTCGTTTAAGGAGAAATTGAAGTCTGCTTTCTGCGGTTTTCACACTAGACGAAAACTGTCCGGGACGTCACAGAATCCATCAATTCAAACTATCTGAGAGCCGGCGCCGGCTGTGACCCGGTTATCCGGCGGTCCGGTGACCGGTCGTTTATCACTGGACGATTACCAACCCTTGCCACGTCACTACAGGCAGATCCGAGAAGAAAAATTATGCTTAAATAGGTGGATATTCGGTAAACAATACAAGGATTTTTATGATATCAAAAGGTAGCCTTCGAAAGTACTAGTATTTTATATTTTAAAGCTGTGGTAGCCGAGTAGTAATAGCTATGGACTGCCGTGGCGTAGGTCCATGGTTTGATGCCGACCGGGCTGGCTTGAGCTCTACCGCCTGGGTGTAGGGTATTTTGCGAATGCCCGCGTGGCTAGCTACCACCCTCAATTTGAAAATATGTCGCCAAGAGTTCTGATAGCTGTCTTCGAGAGGCAGTAATTTCATCCTGGACAACATCTTCGACCGCATCATCATCCATATCGAGATAATGGATGAATAAAACTCAGATTAAACAAAAATAAATAATACATAATAACTCCGTGCATCGAGGCAGAGAGGGCACGTTTGCATATTGCAGTTATTTTTTGTTTTCAATGAAATAGGGGGTGAGCCTATAGCAATATACCTGGTATAGTTCTATCAGCGACTTTTTTTTTACAGAATTGTGACGGAACAAGCACGGTGCCCACCCATCAGTGTCTTGAACTGTCTGTGTCAAAATTACGGTGTAGGCTGTCTAAAAATACGGTAAATCATACAAAATTGCGGTATAATAAGAATAATAATACAGCAACACAACACAATAATTTAAAAAATACATTATTTATAATGTTTTAAATATTACGATACAAATACAGTCATCTTGTAATTTTTTTTTTTTGTGATAGTTGTTTTTATATCCTAATCACAACTTAATGAGTAATATGAGTTATAAAGTTAATTCTCTAATTGTTCAGTATTTTCATACAGTAATAAGTTTTTTATTCATCACTTACGAAAGCTTCGACTTAATAGTTAAGATCACATCCGGTGGCTTTCTCTAGGAGGGCTCGGGACGCCCGCGTTGACGTCTCGCTTCGCACGTGACACTTCGGTTATTTTTAATACTTTGATGATCTTAGGGGATCATTTTTGGAATCAAGTGCTTTGGTATACAATAGCTGTACAGACGGTAAAAGAAATACTATTTTGAACTCGCGAATGTCATTAATTTGTAGTATGGTAACAAACTGTGAAAACTGCTGTAATTTTGAATTTTATGCCACAGACTTGAATTTCCACTTTAGTATTTGTAGAAAATTCATTAGATAAAACTAATAATAAGAACTATAAAATTATAATTGTAATAGCGCCAACTACAACTTGCATGTTTTATTTTTAATAAATAAACGACATAAGTTGAATTAAGCTTGAAATCATTGAACTTATAAAAACTGGGAGATGCGACATCCTTACCTCGAGCATGGCAATATCAAATCAGGCGACGTCTCCTGATTGAGTTTCAGTATACGGATGTGCGTCTACTATGAAGACAGGAAAAGAAGCATGAGCTTGTTTTCCTGTCTTTGTCATTATAACATATCATATAGGTACAATGGAAGTGTAGCTGTATGCATTACATGCTTTTGTAAAATTTTCTCTACATTATATTGTCGTTATCATCATTGTCAGTTAGTGACACGATTGTTAAGATTAAAAACAATTATTAGTCAAAAAAGATTATAAGATCTCATAGGCCTTTAATTTTACTGGCTCTCAGAACTGCTGCTGGATTGATGCCGGACACTGATGGGCACTTGGCTACAGATTTTCTTTTTGAGGGTGGCAGCTAGCCTGGAGAGCATACGCAAAATGTCCATCCATCATTCAAAACTTGCCTAATTATCGATTTATATTTTCCAACATTGAAAACAGTTGGGCAGTTTTTAAAAATTATATATTTTTTTTATTTTATTGTGACGGAACAAGCTCGATGCCCACCTGATGTTAAGCGGACTAACCTCTGCCTATAGCAGATGCATTTCGTCACAAGTCACGAATTGCACTGCGCCCGTCACCTTGTGACATAGTTGTTAAGTCTCATGTGCCTGTAATTTCACTGGCTCTCAAGGACTACTGCCGGAACACATCGTTAGGTGCTTGCCGACAGATTTTCTAGTTGAGGGAGGTAGCTAGCCAGGCGGGCAATCTCAAAATGCCCTTCCACCGTACGGTGAAGCTCAAGCCGGAGGTGGGGATCGAACCAGGGTACTGCGGCGCGGCAGTCCATAGCTTCAAAATACATAAAAACACTCGAGAACCAGTCTTATGGAATTCAAACAAAATAATAAGAAGTAATCAAAATTCATAGAGTTCGTCGGAAGCTATGACGTATGAAAGGATCCGAGGGTCCCCTGAGGGATGGGTTCAATAAGTCACAGAGTATTAACGCCCTATACTCTAATGGGTCACACATGAATAATAGAATGCGGAAATTTGGATATTTTAGAGAGGACGGCCATTTTAGATATCAAATGTGAGGATTTGAATATTGGTTGTGTAGTTGTTTGGGAGTGAAGAACCGTAGAAAGATAGATAAAGTTGCGTCCATTTTTAACATTTTAGTTTTTGACTAATTTGTCATCTGGTCGTAAGTAATGATGAGGTCACTGGCTCTCAAAGGCAGCTGCCGAAACACACCGTTGGGTGCTTCGGACAGATTTTCTACTTGATGGTGGTAGCTGTCTAGGCGGGCATTCGCAAACTGTCCTACCACCATGCTGTATCAACTGCCATCCTAACTACAACAACCGACGCACGGAAGCGCTCAGTAGTAATGTCACTAGCGGCAACCTTTCCAACTCATGACCGCGGCGGACGTTGCTTAACTTTGCTGATCGGAATTTTATTTGTGTGAAATTTTATATGTGTGAAAATTTATTTGTGACACAGTCAATCAGATGCTTAATTTAAATTAAAACTACTTAAAGTAGAGCGTGCCAGCGAGCGGTGGTCTTCCTTTAGAACCATATCATGGTGATACTTACACATACTTACAACAGTTTTCCAAATAGAAAAAACAAAATATGGTACTATACAAAAATAAGTGTTTAACAAAAATTATTACAATATATCGCCCGTAGGCTAGAATATCACCCCCATCGCTACCTATGGGTGTCGTATGAAGCGACTAAAGGTAAAAAACCGGAATGTGGGCAGCAGCGCCTTCTAAAGAACTGATATCTTAAACTGCGATCCCCAAGACGCCTGCCAAGCGTGGGTATTATGGCCCCTGTAATGAGAGAGGCTGTGTTCAGCAATCTACAATCCGGCTGATATAGTACACACACTTACACACAACAGTTTGCCAAATAGAAAAAAAACAAATTATGATATACAAAATAAATATTCAACTAACATTATTATAATACATAGAAAATAAATGAACGAATAAGTAATATTCGTACACAAAAACAATTTTATTTTTTTCATAAAATAGACTTCAGCCTACCTCTTTGGTAGAGTATTATGTGAGACTTTAATAAGGCAAAAACCAACCCAATCTGTAAACGAGTCCAATTTGCCGAAAAACATCCCTTGATCATTTGCATACGCACAAACATAACCAATACCCCTTGGCTTGCCCAGGGATATATCGCAACCGAAAAGCTTTGTCAATGACAAATAGTGTTCGCCCCATCGTTGGCATTTTGACAATAAATAAGACGCGATATCAAAACTATACAGAACAGTGACAAAACTTCTTACGCGATCATATTACAATTAAGGGAATATTGGTACTTAGGTAATACATATATACCCTAACATAATATATTTTTGTATATGTTTATATATCGGAGTCAGAAAAGCTTATTTATAAAGGAAAGAGTCATTACTATGCCGCCAGCGATATCATTCCATCCAAAAACAGTTTTCAGTCAACCTTAAATTTTAATAATGTTATGTTTGCAATAACGCCTACTATGCGGATAACATTACATTATTAAAAATAAAAACGTATATTTGTAATGTTATCCGCATAGCAGACGTTATTGCAAACATAACAATATTAAAAGTCTTAGTGTAAGTTCTGTCAAAACTCATAACATGTATTATATTATGATACTTGTGGTTATTGCCGTCTAAGTCCTAAGAAATATCTCTATTGTGTATAAGTGCAACCTGAGTATTGTATTATGGTTTGAAATAACATTCAACTTTTTTTTATGTTATTGTGACGGAACAAGCACGCTAACCTCTATAACAGACGCCCGTCACCTTGAGACACATAGTTGTTAAGTCTCATGTGCCTGTAATTTCACTAGCTCTCAAGGACTGCTGCCGGAACAGACAAATGGGGGATGCTGCCAGCATGCTGGGCACGCTGCCAACTGGTAGTGGGCTAGAGCATTTAGACTGCCTATGAGTCCAAATGCTTTTATTTTAGTAGCTGTAGTGTTGTATATAGTTCGTAGTATTTTGTTAATAAAGGCATACCGCCGGTATAAAACAAATTAAATAATTAAACGCGTACTGTTAAAATATCAATTTAATAAAAAACAAAATTTAACCAAACATAACAAATTGCCGCGCATTTTTTCTGGTATTGCAAAAAAAGGTTACCAACCTCCTTTCATTAAAAATTTAGTACAAATAAAAATTACACCTCTATTTTCTAATTATTTGATATAAAACCTTTTTGAGATTGAATTTTTTTATGTAAGCAGCTAAAAACAAAAGAACGCTACCAGGGCAGGTATGGATTTTCATACAACATTCCTTCACTGCTACGGAGTGAAGGAATGAAAACCCGTATAACTTTCCACGCCGTACATTTATAAGGGAGAAATGACAAACTTTATAACAAGTTTTTGAACCAGTAATGAGAAGATTTCTGAGTGGGTGTGGTATAATAGTACATTGTACATCGAGGGGAGAAAACGATCTATTTCTGTTCGAGAGTTTGTTTAAGCCCGACGCGTTGCGGAGGGCTTAAAGGCAACTCGAGAACAGAAATAGAACTTTCTCCCGAGTGATACATAGTGCTTTATACTACACCTACGAGGAAAATAAAATCATTATACGTTTTCTCGTACTTACCTCAAGACATCTCAGGCAGTAAGTACTTTATGACTTTCAGCTGCATTTCTTATTTCTGGTGGCGTCATCATTATAAAATCGTCACTTTCACTATCAGATGACATTTTGGAAAATTATTTAGAACAATTAAAAGCGTAGTGTAAAAATATAAATTTAATAAAAACTAAATTTAACCAAACAAAACAAACTGCCGCGCTTTTTTTCTCGTAGTGCAAAAAAAGGTTGCAAACCTCCTTTCATTGAAAATCGAGTACAAATAAAAATTACACCTCTTTTTTCTAATTATTTGATATAAAACCTTTTTGAGAATGAATTTTTTTAAGTAAGCAGCTAAAAACAAAAGAACGCTACCAGGGTAGGTATGGATTTTCATACAACATGCCTTCACTGCTACGGAGTGAAGGAATGAAAATCCATATAACTTTCCCCGCCGTACATTTATAAGGGAAAAATGACGAACTTTAAAAAATTTTTTTGAACGAGTAATGAGACTTTTTCTTAGTGGGTGTGGTATAAAGACTATTGTGTTGCAACTTGCCACAGTATGTACGGAACCCCATGTACTGTACAGTTCTTCTTCTTCTACAATATCAAGGAAACAGCGACAGCGCACCCTCGCGGATTTACGTTATAATAAATGACACGCGATGGACATGAGAAGGGTTACCATTAGGCATTGCGGATTACGTCTGGGGAATTTGATTGATAACGCGACGACGTTTTTCTAGTTCTTAGTTCTGGTAGTTTCTGTCATCATGATTCTAATCTTATCCCTCACGTGTGAAGTTGGTGATATCTCTTCTAACAAGGACAATGCAAAAGCTCATAAAAAAATTGTTACCGGTTCTCTTCCGACACATTGTTTTTATGGTATTGTGACGGAACATACATGATTTCATATTTATTCGTAGCATGATGCCCACCTGATGTTAAGCAGTATCGTCTGCCTATAGCAGATCCATGTCGTTACAAGTGATGAACTTCACTGCGCCTGTGACACTGAGACTTACAGTTGTTGAGTCTCATGTGCCTTTAATTTTACTGGCTCTCAAGGACTGCTACCGGAACACACTGTTAGGAGCTTGGCGACAGATTCAATCAACTTTATCATCAAGTAGAACTTGAGGTAGCTAGGCGAGCATTCGCAAAATGCTCTCCCACCATGCGGTGAAACTCAAGCCGATAGTAAGAATCGAATGGACCTGCGGCAATAAAACCCGCGTGTGGTTAAATTTTTTCCTTTCATCATAATTGGTACACGATTACTCAAAAAAAAATTGTTATGTTTCAGGGTTCATGTGTGTATGTTTGTGAGTTTTTTTATTCCACCATAACTTATCTATAAACGGCTTATACGATTTTAATGTATGATATATCGTTAGATTCGTTTTGATCACACAAAAGACATACTTTAAAAAAACTTAAAAACAAACTGCTGGATTTGTGACGCCATATTGTGAGAGAAACGTTACTTTTCTTCCAAACCCATCGAGTAGGGTATCAAAATGAAAGGCTTAAAAAATATTCCATAAGTGTATATTACTTTCAGTTTTAATTTCAATGGAACAACAAAACGTTTAACGAAAATTTGGAGTCTGATTTTTTACATTTTAATTCATTAATACTTGTGTAAGCTTATTTGGTTAGAAGGCAAATGTTAACAGTTTTAAAATTATCGGGTACCGTCATCTTAAATAAGACAAGATAAAATTGTCTTGTTTGTAGTTTAGTTCAGTTTAGCTGCAGATGTGGCTCGGTACTACAGCGTACTTACCGTGATACCTATACCTTACATAGAACCTTGAAACTTGGTACGAAGAATCGTTTTATAGCACAAATAAAGGAAAAATAGAGAAAAGCATAAATTTTTACTAACATCATATAATAAAAATAATTTCAAAATGTTATGGATTTCATTTAGAAATAAAAATGCCATAACTTCTACTTATATACCTACAGGTTTGTACGGAAGATTTTATTAATACCATATTAGTAAACGGGCCGTATAAGCACTGGAGCTACTGAGTTCTTACGTCCCCCTTACCTTTCAAAGCCTGGAGCTTTTGAATCGTAATGAGTTATGGTAAGGAAAAAATACCTTATTTTATATATAGGTAACTCTTCATAATTTAAGACTAAATATATCCCGCACATGACTTAAATTTTTCCTATCGTATATTTGTAAATTTGTAATTTTGTAACAAAATATATGAGATTTTTTAGATTACGAAATAAATTATAGTGGGCGCATATTTTTTTTGATAATTTATATAATTATATGATATTTAAATCTTTAAAATTGAGATATTGTGTCAGTTATATGATTTAAATTTGAAACATTATAGCATGCTAAGCGACATCATATTTAGAAAATGTATTAGTATTGTTATAGCGTTTGAAAAGTATTCCTACCTCAGAAGAAGTCTGGTTGATGGTCGCACCAAACCCTCAGTTGATTAATATCTAAGAATATTTTGAAGCAGTGATAGCTCAGTGGCATTGGCTATGGACTGCCGTGCAGCAGGTCCATGGTTCGTATCCCGCCGCAGGCTTGAGCTTCACCGCATGGTGGAAAGGCATTTTGCGAGTGCCGACAGATTTTCTACTTGAGGGTGGTAGCTAGCTAGGCGAGCAATCGCAAAATGCCCTTCCACCATGCGGTGAAGCTCAAGCCGGCGGTGCGGATCGAAACAGGGTACTGCTGCGCGGCAGTCCATGGCTATTACCGCTCGGCCATCATTGCTTCAAAGTAATCTCAACTACTCAAAAATATTGATATAGTAGACCCGTATGTCTAGTAAACACAGCAGACCCAATTCTGTCAAACTTAACTTCCTTTCTTACAATCGTATCAAACAAATAATATCTTTGCACACAAAGATGTTGCTGACCGTCGCCTGACAGACGCCATTTTGAAAAGGGCTCGGACATGACACGATGGCAATTCCAGGGCTGTCACTTCGACGAATATTTATTGGAAAGTTCTTGAGGGTGACCGTTTAGGGATTTCCGAGGGCGAGTTTGGATTTTTTTTTATGATCGGTTATTTATTTAGTAAAATAAACTTTTGAACCTCTATAGATTTAAGTATAACACTAACTTAGCGGGTTGATAGATGTTGTAAATGATTTGAATAATGAACACGAAATAACCTTGTGTAGTCGGTAAATGTTTAAAGTAAATTGATTTTATAATTGTTTTTTTAAAGAATATATTAAATTAATACTTAAGTAAAACACTTGAAAATATGAAAAATACATCCAGTGACTATTTCTTATCCAATAGCGTAGAAAATTCTAATTCAAAACAAAACTCTTCCGGCTTGAATGCGTGGCGTTTGTGACGTCGGCTTAATAGGAAAATTAGGCGGATTTGTTTGTTCAAAGTCCTATGTTTCCTGTGTGTATTTTAATTGGATTTATGAATACATGTTGTCTTTAACATAATAAATGCAATAGCACAGATAATATTCCTAAGATAATCCATAAAATAATGGATCTAGGTTTATATAACGCAAATGTCTGCGCGGCTAGCTACCACCATCAAGTAGAATCTGTCACAAAGCACCTTACGCTACAGTCCTCATACTTTTCTTCCTTCGTAAACCAAATCGTTACTTACAAGAAGATTAGTGGTCACAAGCTAGCATATCAGCAATAAAAACACACTCTAATGAAATTATTATTAAGATGTATGATTGTTAATATACGAAATACTTATATATACGTAGGTTCATTTTTGGTACCTTTTGGATATCTACCAACCCTACGTTTACGTCATCAGCAGATGACAATCGTCCGAAACCGGACGGTGAGGTGTCATCCAATATCCCTTTGAAACTTCGCCATTTGATAATAATACGTTTACATTTACTATTGTGCAGAAATACCAAGTAGGTTTGTATCGTTCTTCAACAGTACAGCTTGTCATTTGAAAAGTGTGAGGTATTTTCTTAGTTTATCATTTTACACTAAACTTTACAGTAGCATATTTTTAAGACGGCCTGAAGGCATAGGCATACAATGAAATACGTGTAGAAAAAAAATTAACCAACTTTTCGCATTTGATCGTGTTGCCCATGCGTTTAGGGATAAACAGGTGTCATCACAGCAAGTCAACACAGAAGCAGTGATAGCTCAGTGGCATTGGCTATGGACTGCCGTGCAGCAGGTCCATGGTTCGAATCCCACCGCGGGCTTGAGCTTCATTGCACGGTGGAAGGGCATTTTGTGAATGCCCGCCTGGCTAGCGACCACTCTAAAGTAGAAAATCTGTCGCCAAGCACCTAACAGTGTATTCCGGCAGCAGTCCTTGAGAGCCAGAAAAATTACATGCTAATGAGACCTAACAACTGGACGTCTCAGGGTGACGGGCACAGTGCAATTCGTCGTTGACGAAATGCGTCTGCTATAGGCAGAGGTTAGTCCACTTAACATCAGGTGGGCCTCGGGCTTGTTCCGTCACAATTACATTAAGAAAAAAAAAAACATCTTCATCATCAACAGCTGGAAGAAGTTCACTGTTGTAGATAAACCTCTCTATTGAACGTCACAAAGAACAGCTATAAGGCATTAGGATCTATCGGCTCCCGGCGAATTTATCTATGTCACCAGCAGATTTCACAAACTCACGGACTGTGAATTTTTTGTTATTTATAAAACACCTAATAATAACAAAAAAATGTTTGTACGTAAACAGCTACTTACAACATGCATTTGGTCGTAGACTGTTAGGATGTTATATATTATGTTGTAAGTAAATAAATATATAAATATTAATGAATCACGTTCACTTGTTCATAGTTCACATTTTATGGGAATAAGATCTTCCCAAAAGCGAAAAGCAGAATCGATATTAAAATTGCAGCAGTTATCGATAACATTCAACAAAAACAGCACATTTATTCATGACTATAATGATCTCTCAGTATAACTATAGCAATCCAAATGTGTTTGATAGCTCATTTAGTAACAAATAATTCCCTTTTACGTCAAACGATGTGCTAACGCTCCCGTCGCCAATAAGCCTGCGCAATCGATCGAAACGCGTAAATTTTTGATCAAAACAACACTAACGTCTGGGTGAAGAGGTGTTATAACCAAACTTTGGCTCACAATCACCTATAGAATAAATAATTAAATCAAAATGTCTATTGGAGTTGTGCAGCCGACAGCGACAAAGAACATATCTGTCGTCCCAAAAAAAATGGTTAACATTCACTTTTTGGGCCGATACTGACGATTTGCTTGACATAGTTTGGTATCATTTGGTAGTGGGCGAGCCTATTGCAACAATCTAATGAATATATAAATACATAATATTAAGATACGTGTGCTTAAGACGATATTTTTTTTATATCAGACATAGCGTAACTTTTTGTATAGATACATTGAAAGCCAGTTTGTACTTTAAGGTCTAGCAAGCTGTATCTTCTGAACACAGCCTCCCCCATGAAGGGGTGATTTGCCATACTCCCCATGCTTGGCAGGCATCTTGGGGATCGCAGTTGTAAAATATCAGTTCCTCAGAAAGCGCAGCTGCCCACCTTCCGTTATAGGAAGCTACCAGCGTCAAATTAGCTAACATGTAGAACATAAAATAAACAAAAGCAAAACAGTTTAAAGTGACAGCACATAAGTGTTGGGCGTTACCACGACAAATTACATGGAATATCGATGTGTTGTGTTCAAATCGCACCCGCCGCGACGCGCTAACTTTGCATTATTAATGATTCATTTAGTTCGCACTAACCGAGAGCCTCTCGATCCCTTTGGGTTTAAACTTTAGAGATCAGCTATATGAACAAGAGTTAATCGATACGAGAAAATGTTATATTGCCAATCAAAATATTTAATGGATCGTCAAACTCATTTAACAATCTGATAAATATCTAACCATCTAAAGTGACGTTTCAATAAGTAGGTTATTTAAGGGTCTCTAGGATTGTAGCATAGGTTAAAATAAGCACAAAATACTGCTTAATAATTTACTTTAAGTAACAGGCTTCAATTTTTTTCCAATAAATCACTGACGCACACATTTGTCGTTATATATTGGATACATAAAGCAGAAATCCTTACTATAGAGAATGGTTAATTATATAATAACTTCTCGTCCGTGAAGGAATCGGTTGTATCTATTACCTACTCTATTGTACTCTATTGGGACCTAGTTTATTAAACTGTGATATTAACGCTTACTCGTACATCGCGAATTTCGCATTTACAGTATTAGTAAGACTATTTTCGTTGAAACTCATCTATGAAGACTTAATTTTAAATTATATATAGACTGAAGTGCTCCATCTTGGCCCACATCGTCACTTACTAACTGACAAGTTGGTGACCTAACGTAGGACTGTATATAGAGTAGTACCCATTTTTTTATTGATAGATCCATAATTAATATGAAAATATATTTTAATAACACATGAAATTAATATAAATAACAGTTTTTTTATTGTAATTGAAATTCTAAAAAAAAAGTTTATATTTGTAATATTTGAGCGGTTAGATCTTCACCGCCGCCAGTTTGGCGTGTTCCGTCACAATTCCATAAAAAAGTGGGCTATAAAAGTTAAGACCTGATGATGCTTCGTGTAGAAGTGAAGCGCGTTGAAAATTCTACTGGTTAGGTTACGTGGCGTTCATGGCGTCACAAATTAGGCGAAATTGTCACTAGATATATAATGAAATGCTTTTTATGATATATTTTTCTGTTAATTTAAGACTTTCCTATAATACTTTTTATATATTAGTTAATATTAAAACCTTTTTTTATATTATGAAATTTGAAAATTTAATATAATGGGACTTCTTTCCATATAAATACATCATGTAACACTTTTCTAGGATCGATTATTAAGTACCTCATCTCTA
This sequence comes from Plagodis pulveraria, assembly GCA_963890685.1. Classification (NCBI taxonomy): domain Eukaryota; kingdom Metazoa; phylum Arthropoda; class Insecta; order Lepidoptera; family Geometridae; genus Plagodis; species Plagodis pulveraria. The sequence goes on along the minus strand of OY982970.1, from coordinate 18,585,455 downwards.
ATCCTTGTGTTTAGTTAGTCAGTGCAATCGTCGATCTGATTAATAGGTGCTCACTGCCAATGTTTAATCTTTACTATAGTGATTCCTACCCTTGGCTCTTGGCGACGAATGGTATCACTAAAGATCTCTAAAAAACAGTTCCCAAGATTCGTACAAACATTTGATAGCCGTGGCATTAGAAACATATCTCAAAATGTCAATAAAATGACTGTTATTAATGAAATTCTGACTGGAAACGGATTTAGATGAAATATTGTACACAATCGTATTATATCCTGAACTACAATGGATGCTTTTGATTTAAGACCGACATACCCTCACTTCTGCCACCTCAATAACTTGAAATTGTTATGTTCTAATTAGGTACATAAACTATCTTGTATGTTACTCTAAGGTATATTTCTTATGGGCCTGTGTCATTTATAATTGCCTGAAATACATTGATATATTATTATATATTATTAATTTTAACGGACTCTCAAAAGCACTGAAATGCTTCTTAGTAAATGCCACTTGTGGTCACCCATCCAATTAATTACTACAACGTTGATTGGTCACGAATGACAAGGTGACCTTTGCTACATTTGATGTCCAATTTTAATTAAATTTAGACATTTCAACCCTTTGCTATGATAATATTATTAAAACTCACGCACATTTTTATTTATTGATTAGGACATGTTATTCACTTTACTATGATCATAATATATAACAACAAATATCCCATAGCCATATTAAAAAGTTTTTTGTTATGGGATACCTTCTTACATAACCTACACCTTTAACGATCCTACATTAAGAGGACTTCAAAATAATTAATAACTAATAAATCGACCATTCATTAGTTGGACTGCGTTGTGATTGATCAAGCGAAGCAAAGATCTTAGCGCATTCAATTTCACCATCTCTTTCAAATCTGCCCAAATCGCCATTGAAACATCTATTTAATTGATATAAGAGACTACATTTTGAGACGATGTATCTTTATATCCTTAAACAATGTAACCTTAACAACTGTCTTCAAGTCTACATTTAGTCGACAATATATTATGCATAAACTATCGATTGTCTCATCTAGTGTACAACACTAAATTAATGAGTTGGAAGGATACGGTTCGTTAGGCGATGCATGGTTAATGCGTCTTTGAACATTTGTTGGTCTTGTACAGTTCTCGGCTTAAGATTTAAGAACAGTTCCATATTTTACTTCTGGGAGATTTAAAAGACAATGAGGGTAAATAATGCGCCAGATGAGCAGCGTATCAGCACTCACGTTCGTGGGAGTGGGGTGTAGCTGCACACGCCTCAGCTCTCTCCCTTACCATCTTATCGCCCTGATTACCCAAGTGGTACTCATACTCAAGAAAATAATTCCCATTAGGGTTGGCGTCAGATGAAAGCCAATTGTAAGACCAAAGCCAAATCTTTTTACAATTTATTTCCTTGTGTTCTTAGCGGAAATATATTTATAATCTATTGTATCTTGTATTGTTCTTTATGTTGTTAGCGAAGACATATTGTAACAACCACCAATGATTTTTATTTTTTATGCCTGATAGGTTAGCCTTTGACCACTATCTCACCTGATGGTAAGTGATGATGTGGTCGAAGATGTTGTTCAGGGTAACCTAGAAGTGCTGGCTCTCAAGGACAGCTGCCGGAACACACCATTAGGTGCTTGGCGACAGATTTTCTACTCAAGGGTGGTAGCTAGCCAGGCGGGCATTCGCAAAATGCCCTACAACCATTCTATAACGACTGCCATCCTAAGACGACAACCGGGACCGACGGCTTAACGTGCCCTCCGAAGCACGGAAACGCTCAGTAGTAATGTCACTAGCGGTCACCCATCCAACTCATGACCGCGGGCGACGTTGCTTAACTTTGCTGATCGGTTGAGAACAGCTTAGTAAACTTCGCTTCGAGCGCTTCAAATAAGAAGAGTGAAATATGATGAACAGTTTTCCATAGATTTTTGACATTCATCATCAGCAGCTGATAAACGTCAACTGTTAAGCATATGCCTCCTCCTTTGAACACCAGAGTCGAGGGCTATTAGCCGTTTGTTTCCATCGGCTTTCCACGTCTCCCATAGACATCGGTCCATTTTTTATTTATTCAGTTATGTGACCACAATTTCAAAACTAACAAACAAACAACCTTTTCATCTCTCATCAACAACCGAAGAACTTCTACCGTTAAACATTTACAAGTTTTGCGAATACTAGCCTGCCTAGCGACCACCCTCAAGTAGAAAATCTGTCGCCAAGCACCTAACGGTGTGTTCCGGCAGCAGTCCTTGGGAGCCAGTGCAATTACAAGCACGTGAGACTTAACAACTATGTCTCAAGGTGACGGGCGCGGTGCAATTCGTGACTTGTGACGAAATGCATCTGTTATAGGCAGAGGTTTGTTCGCTTAACATCAGGTGGGCCTCGAACTTGTAGAGTCATAATAACATTTTATGTTATAAAACAACACCGTGGTATTTATTGCAAATCCTCATTTGCCATAAACTCCGCGCTTGGCAAGCGTTTTGGGGATTGCAGTGTAACATGACAGTTCTTCAGAAGATGCAGCTGCCCACTGTCTGTTATTTTACCTTTGATCGCCTGTGACGATTATTTTTACTTTTTTATATCTAATAGGCTAACATCATCACTTACTGCCAGTAAGTCATGACGTAGACGAAGATAATAAACAAGTTTGACCTAGAATGGGGGCGAGTTCTAATGGACAGATACTTAACACACCATTAGGTGCTTGGTGACGAATTCTTTTGGGTAGCCAGGTGGGCATTCTGAAAATGCCCGCCACTATATGCGGTAATGCCATAACCCCCGGTGAGACACAAATATTGAGACTTTTGCACGGCAATCTAAAATCAATAGGATTTTGAAGTTGTCCTCAATGCTTGAAAATCCAAGCATGCTTAAGAAAATTTTACTACCCAACAAAATATCCCTGCGTCTGCTTTGAATACTTCCCTGCATTCCCACCTATTTTTCATACCAAAACCCAATGGCACTTCGGTGTATTAAGTTCATCGAAGATTTAGATGAACAAAAACGGCGCTCGCTATTTTAGTGTTATCCCGAATATACCCAAAATAGCATATCTCCGCGATATTTTTGCATACCATAGGGGAGAAAAAATATTTATCGGAGCACCAGCCAGTGTAGACTGAACTGTGGATTTTAACCTGTCGGTTTCACGTGGAGGTTTTTTGAAACTGGTGGGGCCCAAATAGTATCATTCGGTATTATGTCATAAATCATAATATTGAAATATTTCTGGGAGGTATGGTTATGGAGTGGAATGGGGACGATATTGAAACTTACTCTGACAAATGATGTGGCTGTGAGTTATTGGGTTTTGGTGTTATTAAATATTTTGTTTGTTGTTGTCACACATAGACGTACTTTTATCGAATTTGTATTAAATACTATAAAGTCTGAAGTCATGTTGCACGCGCACCAGTAGTTGTTGATACGTTTAAAATTGTTGATCATTATATATATACCTAGGACATAGGACATAGGATATGTCTAGCGAGGTTGGTCCAACTTCATGAAAGTCTTCGCCCGTAGAATCCAACTTGGATGGGAAGCGTTCGAACTGCTACGTGACTACTCCTCGTCAAACATTCCGCAGAGCCTGAAAACCAAAGTATTCACCTAGTGGCTATTGCCAGTGATGACATATGGAACTGTGACGTGCTTCTTAACTGTGGCCCTTATGGTCAAGCTCAAAGTCATTCAACGATGTATGAAGAGAGCAATGCTTGAAGTTTCTTTGCGCGATAAAATCCGGAATATTTTTAAAATATTTGTTATTATTCACAAATATATTATTATTTTAAATTAAACAAAGACATCGATCATTTCAAACTCCCTCCCATGATGAACCAACAGTCTCCAAAACAGTGATCCAATAACCACAAAACATCGAAAGTTAACTGAAAAACACAAAATTTACAAAATTAACAGAAATGCTTCCTTCAATGTTTTGCAAGCGCAAAGAATTTGAATTGTTAGGAAAGACAAACGTCGGGAGCCTGTAAGTGTGAAATCAAGTGTATAATTAGCTCAAATATTGGGCGAACGAACAAAGAAAACAGTGGTGAAGGGTAGCGATTTTCTTAGGAAATCGGGGAGATAAAATGGCGCTTTGTTAGATAAAAAATAAAATTTTACTTTTTAATCAACATCGTCACCCCCGGAGTCCCGGGCAAGAATGTCATTTCTACCTGTAGGTGTCCTAAGAGGCGACTAAAGGTTAAATACCGGAAGGTGGGCAGCAGCGCGTTCTGAGGAAATGATATCTTAAACTACGATCTGCAAGACGCCTGCCAAACTTAGGGATACTGGTAAACCTCCTAAAAATAAATGAACAATCCGGCTGATAAAGTAATCGACATTTAAGAAGAAATGGTTCCAATTTGATGTATATTATTTAAGTCAATAAATTATATTTTTTCTAGATGGAATTTCATCACTTACCTGTTCGCAAACAGCCTACACCTAGATTGGGACCTTGATCTCACTAAAGATGGCCCTCTGATTCCTCAACGTTCAAAAGCCAATTTAGACTTTTCAATTCAACAAAAAATATCTGATATAGGAATGACGGTCCAGTAGTAATGGCTATGGACGACTACCGAACAACAGGTCTGTGGTTTGATTTACCGCGTGGTATTAGGGCATTTTGCGATATCTTGTCTAGCTTGCTAATATCCTCAAGTAGAAAATCTGTCTTGAAGGACCTAACGGTGTGATCGTAAAGCTGCCCATTCCCATTGTAACCTACAATCTATCTGTCTGATTAATATCCTGGACAACAAAACTCCTTACAAAGAGATGAAATAGTGTTCTATTGCTAACCTAAATATACATTGCCCAACTTGCAAATTGTTGCAACCCCATTAACTGAAACAAAGCGTTCTACTACTTGAACTATCTTCAACATAAGAAATCAAGTGTTTTGTATCAGCACTAACATTTTTTCGGCAACAAAAAAACAAAAGAAAACAAAATTATAAAATAAGTGAATTGAAAGTCATGGTTGCTTTATAACGGTGTCTAATAAGATGTCTCAAATAAAGCGCCATTTTACTCACCGTTTGAAACAATAGGGTGTAACAGAAGTCGAAGATACCCCATGTTTGCACGATCCGAAACGGGGTTCCCTCGGATTTGGCGTGTTTTAACAAAACTCCGTCTTTCAAACCAGTTCGGTTTGCTTAATGATTTGTAAGTTACCACGCGTGGTTGGGAATTAAAGAATTGTTTGAAGAATGTTTCAATATGTGCATATTGTTAGAGATTGTGTTATTGAATTTGTTTTTGGTTCAAATAACCGTTGTTTTGGCCATAGAACATATAATAATATCACACATAGAATTTACAGTAGCTGTCCCGAACTTAGATCTATGCCGGTAGATGGCATTTACAGATAATATGGTGATGTTCCTCATTTTTGTTTTAATATAACTAGAATTTTATGAATTTTGGTATGGCATTTTGCGAATGCCCACCTGGCTAGCTGGTAGGTAAGTGATGATGTGGTCAAAGATGTTGTTCAGGCTAACCTAGATTTACTGGCTCTCAAGGAGAACAGTTGTGCCGGAATACACCGTTAGGTGCTTAGCGACAGTTTTTTGACTTGAGACTAGATACCACTGTACCTAGCCCGGCGAGGTTCGCAAAATGTCCTACAACCATGCTATAACGACTGCTACCCTAGACAACAAACGAATCGACCTGAACGTAACCTTTGGAGCACGGAAGTGCTCAGTAGGAAGTTATTAGCAGTCACCCATTAAACCCATGACTACTGCGTAACAGAAAAAAAAATAGGATTGAATATTGGACACAAGCTTACGGTATGGTACTCACCATTTGAAATAGTTTCAGTACTCAACATGTCACTTCGCAGTTTTAGAGATATATTGGATGTTGTTAGCCACTCTGACTTCTTTTCCGACTTTTGAGTGGATTGAGTACTATCGAGGATCAAAATGATTTTACCTTCACGTCTGTTACCTAAAATATCTATATATTTAAAATCCTGTAAAACAAAAATAAGATTTTAAACTTAACCCTCCCATCCAAACCCCATCTCCGATCACAATCTAAGCCTCCGTTAAAATATAACCTATTTCATACGAGTACAAGGCGAATGTGTACGTTATTTATTGAGTGAGAAATGCTTTGATAAATCGCCACCTTGTTGGGGGTACAAACACCACCTTATATACGTAGGTGCGATCGCCATTTTGCGTGGGGCTTTAAATATCCTACTTCCATGTAAATGTTGTGGTTAAGAAAATTTAAAAGAAGCATCATACTTTAAATATAATTTAAAGATGATTAGAACTATTTTGTTCTTGTATACGCGGTTGTAGTAAAACAAAATGTTCTCATCTGCTAGCTGCCCATTTTACGGAGAAAGCACTGTCTCTTTGACTACATTAACTTTTACGTATAGGTAATATACCTAGAGCCAAGGTTACATACTACAAGGTGACATTATGACTCACAACTCTAATTCTTGCTCTCGTTCTTCAACCATCATATGGGGATAGAGCGACATCTATAGTTCAAAAAATTATTTTCATGTGCGGGATTCGAACCCGCGTCCATCCACCCCTATAGTCGAGGTATGCTCTGACCGACTGAGCTAACATGACATAGCTCTAATTCTTACTCTCGTTCTTCAACCATCGTATGCGGTTGGAGCGACAACTATAGTTCAACTTACGTTGTACTACAAACAAATCCAATTTTTAAAGTAGTTTTGGAATGTAATACGCAGAGCACGCAATATTGCAAACATAATCATATTAAAATTATAAGGTTGCGTCATCACTTACATGTTTTAGGGCCTGTTTCAGAATGTTCGATTAAGTTCCGGTTATACTACCCAGAACATAAAAAAACTGAATGATAAAAGTGACAGTTAACATGCAGCGCGTTTCAAGCTTTAACCGATGAATAGGCTAAACCAATGATTGTGAAACGCAAAGATAGTGTTTTATTTATTAAATATGTTCTGGGTAGTATAACCGGAACTTACTCGAACATTCTGAAACAGGCCCTTAAACTATTTGCAAAATTACTAAAGTTGTTTATTTCTTTCACACTGATGAAATAATAATAAAATAACGATAATCGTACGAATGTTAGTATGCAAAACATAGGATCTAACGTGATTATCTTAAAGAGAGAGAGAGACAGATAACACATGTGACATTATTCGAAGCTACATTCTAAGTTTCGGTAATTATGTATAAACTTTTTGAATTGACAAAGATAATACAAACATAATGAATAGATTCAGGCGTTACTTTGCGGAAATCCATTTTTAATAATAACAAATATTTTAAAAGAGTCAGTCTCGATCGTGCGCTCGTAGAGTCAAGACCTCCTGAGGATGCTTCGTTTAGAAGCGAAACGCGTCGAATACTCTTCCGGTTTGGCTGCGTGGCGTTTGTGACGTCACGTCGGCTTAATAGGAAATTAGGCGGAATTGTCACTAGATATATATCATTTTTATAAAGATTTTTTAAGTGTTTTATTAAATAATTAATTAAATGTTTTCTTAAAATACTTTTAAAATATTTGTTATTATTAATAATACAAACATTTTAAACAGGACACCATTTTTATCATCACAATTTTGACTCTGAAAAAAAAGCTGTGAGAGCTCACAATCAGATGCTTAGCGACAGATTTTGTTTTGGAAAAATGTAGCAGGGAACGTGTTCATTCAAAAAAGCGCTTCTATAGCCGAATTCCGCTGCGGGATTTAAACCTGGACCTCTCTGCTCTTTACATAGCCATTGCCAACTAGGCTAAGGGCCTGTTTCAGAGTGTTCGAGTAAGTTCCGGTTATACTACCCAGAACATATTTAATAAATAAAACACTATCTTTACGTTTCACAGTCATCGATTTAGCCTATCCATCGGTGAAAGCTTGAAACGCGCTGCATGTTAACTGTCATTTTTATCTTTCAGTTTTTTTATGTGTTGGTTTGCAACCCGAAACTTTATTAGGACATTCTGAAACGGACCCTAAGTTATATTTTTTGATCATATAATGTAAGGCCTTGGAACAATCTTTTGGTTATTGACCCGGAAATGCAAGTCCTTATCTCTCTCGTCTTTAAAGAGTAATTCTAATACTTTTATCATGCATGTGTCCAATTACCTAGAATCACCGCAATTCCATATCGATACATGACAATGATAAAACAGCCATCGTAAACAAAACACATAAGTGGGGTGCGTCCCACCCTTTGGCGACAGGGGGTGGGGTGCAGCTCTAAGAATAAATGCCCTACATAAAGGCGGGAGTGCTAGAAAATGTACGTGAGCGTTCTTAGCACCCCGTGTGTGAAGGAAATGTATAGAGAGGTTAAAACTTATGATTTTTTTATTCAAAAGGTAACCTTTATTTATCCATTTTGGTTCGCAGGCCTATAGGCAGTCCAAATGCTTCTGGCCACTACTAGTTGGTAACATGCCCAGCATGACAGCTGCGTTGCCTCGTAGGATTGCAATGCTAATTCTTTCAGCCAAATAAGAGCCAGCCTCATTTTCATCAGCGAGATTACCATGTGCGCACCTTGAGCCGCTCACGTTTGTTTCAGAAAAATGAGTCAACGCATGTAGCGTCCCACACTAAGAGCCTGCCTAGTAAAAAAAGTATGCAGAAACTAGAAAATCGTCAAATCTTTATACCAAAGAGATTCTAAATATTTACTAGTTGGTACAGTTTCAGCAACGGCAAAAACACACAACAAGCATGACCTCTGACAAAATATTTCTATTTACCAACTCTTGAAGTCACATCAATAGAAACTGTGTAAAAAATACTCAACTAATCGTATACTACTGAATAGAACATATAAAAAATTTACAGAGAGCAATAATAAGAGCGCTATCAGCAGTATTCCTGGGAAAAGATGACGTTTTTAGAGTGACACAGAATTATCTGCATGTTCCACATGCTTTTCTTGCAGATCATTTCATGTGTACTTATAATTTGTACTATAATATTTATAAGTAAACATAATGGCTGGCTTAAAGCGTATTGATAGTGGGTGACACACACAGGCATGCATTAGACTTGCAAGTAGAACAAAACAAACTACTAGAATGCTAGGTTTTTCTAATTAAATTAATTCTAGGTAATCAAAGACTTGAACAGAGGTAAACATGGTAACCTAAATAAACACAATCCCCTATGACGGTTAAAATATTACAATTGTAGCACAAAGTTTCAGCTCGAAAGAGTAAGTTTCCAGTGGCCGAGAGGATAGGAGAGGATCCACTTGACGTCTATTCCTGTCGACGGAGCGTTTACCATTCAAACGTAGTTTCGTCATATTTGAAACACCAAGTGTTCAAATTCGGCGAAAGTTGGTATGCATATTGCTTAGCTTAATATCTAAGCTTCTGGTTTATTATTTATTTTATCAATAAATGTCTAAATAACAATTCCCATACAAAACGAAGTTTTGAATTATTTTTGAAAATACTTAGTTTTACTGTAATCTGTTAAACCAGAAGCATAGATACAAGGTTCAAGGACATACATGCAAAGTTTCACCGAGTTTGAACACATGATAATAAAAATATGACGAAACTACCACGTATGAAAAGCACTACGACGCACTTAGGGAGCTTTTTAACCAGTTATATTATAAGATTCCACTCCACGAGTGTACCAGGAAGACAGCAGTGCGAGAGGAATGTCGACGGATTGTGAGGCGTGTCACCACTCCTAATGTGACGACCACGACCACACTGTCAAGAGTAAGAAGAAGAAGATGTGCAATAAAAAGTTTTGTATTGTTTTAAATAGCTTTTGGTTTCAACAGCTCTGTAAAGATCCTGAACTCGTTCCAAGCATCGTATTCTCTCGCGAAACGTTCGCCGTATCGCATTATATCATTTATAAACAAAATGTGTTGGAATAAATCGGTGCGGCTCGTCGTCGGGTGATATGCGGCTTTAGAACGTACCCTTTTGTACCGATGATGTGTGTATTATGTAGTATAGTATTTAAATTTCTTAGACCTTAAATTATGACCTAAAACACTGGATGAGAGATCAGACCTTGCATCATGGCTTGCATCTCTCGGATAAAAATATTTAAAATTTGTTATGTATTCGTTAATATACACGATCCAAGGTCTTACGTTTTTCATTCAAATGTTTTCGTAATCTGATATTCGGTAATAGTGCTTCGGAGAAATCAGAACAATTTATTCAGAGGAAACTTCAAGACTCTATTCACATTTCTAGATGTCTACGGCAAAGCCCAAAAGGTAGGTTATGATGTATGTTCGCTCTTACATACTCAACTGCTCAACCCGATTTTGATAAATGATACGTCATTTTCATTACATACGTAAACTTTAAAATCTAAATGGTGGATTTTAGACATAGACATATTTTTGACAACCTTCACAAAAAGAGAGGAGCTCAATTCGTATGTTTTTGTTGGTTTCCTCAGAACTTATAATTGGGTTAACCGATTTTGATAATTCTTTTTTTTATTTAAAAGATGATGCTTGCCGGTTTTGAGTTACTCTCCATTAACAGTTTTTTTTCCTATCTTGATGATATAGTAATTGACAGTGAATGACAACCGATGCCATAAGTAGCAAGGGTCACAATAAAAGGGTAAATATTTTTTTTCACCAAACAGTAGAACCGGCTTCAACACTCAAATGTGTGAAATAACTTGTCGAAGTCGGTACCATGTGCACAATATTATGATAATAGGTACTTTTGAACCATCATGGTACCGACTTCAACAAGTTATTTCACACCCTGCGAAGTTCTTCAGTCTGTTCATAACCTCAATTTAATTAATACATGCGTAAGTCAATATACAGCGTGTCCCAAAATTCAACGATAAGCCGGCATCGGAGCATGGACCTACTCATGACTCCTCGGAAAAAAAAAAATTATAACTGTTTTTTTTTATTAATTACAAAGACTTTTATAAATTTCATCGATATTCGATACCCATTATGCTACTTTCAACTACCATGACCACAATTTTTGCCATATTTTTGATATTTTTTGTGCATTAGCAACCTAAGAAGGACGGCTATCTACCACAATCCTTTAAAATTACAGAAAGTCTGTAGTTATTTTACAAAAATCAGTAAAAAAAAAATTTTTTCTTATAATTTTCATAGATTTTAACATTCTATGCACTTTCTATAGTCTGGGTTAAAAAAAAAAGTATGGACACTACCATGGCAAGTTTTATTAAAAGTTGGCGCAACTTTATAAAAGTCTCTGTAATTATAAAAAAAAAGAGTTATAATTTTTTTTTTATTTTTTCCCGAGTAGTCATGAGTAGGTCCATGCACCGATGCCGGCTTATCGTTGAATTTTGGGACACGGTGTATATAGAATAATGGTATTTTATCAATTCATTTATATTTGACTCGGTATTGTCATTTAGTATATATGGACGGCAGATAGGCATAGTTGACTTGCACTACTCCTGGACTATCAATACTTAAATATATATGGAAGTAGTGATGGCTGAGTGGCATTGGCTATGGACTGCCGCGCAGCAGGTCCATGGTTCGAATCCCGCCGCGGGCTTGAGCTTCACCGCATGGTGGAAGGGCATTGTGCGAATGCCCGTCAGGCTAGCGACCACCCTGAAGTAGAAAACCTGTCGCCAAGCAGCTAACGTTGTGTTCCGGCAGCAGTCCTTGAGAGCCAGTGAAATTACAGGCACATGAGACTAAAGAACTATGTCTCAAGGTGACGGGCGCAGTGCAATTCGTGACTTGTGACGAAATGCATCTATGTTATAGGCAGAGGTTAGTCCGCTTAACATCAGGTGGTCTTCGACCTTGTTCCGTCACAATAACAAAAAAAACTACCATATGATGCCCTAGATCAGTAGTTCTGCTAAGTATACTACTTTAATGTCAGAAGTATTTGGAGAGGGAGAGAAAGTTTCAATACCCTGAAGATTGATTGATACCTGTACGTAATGTACAACATAACAATACCATGTCAAAAGACATTTTTGTTTGCATGACTCCTGGGAGGGATGGCCGCGAGTTCGAATTCCGCACGGGGTTCCAACGTTTCCTTTGTTAGTAATTTTGACAAACATTTTTCAAATTTAGTTACTACGTTGATATTGAATTGATACATGATATTTTTCATATATTTGTTTTTTTTTCTTTAATCGCCGTCTATAATACATATCTACAGTGCATATTTAAAAGTGAATGACTGGTTGATAATCCAATACAAATACAAATAGTTTTTACTGACTCAAGGTACAGAGTTCATGTGAATCCATAGGTTCCCAAACTAGCGTCAGCTGAGTTTCAGGAACCATAGGCTTTTCCCTTAATAATTATGACACTGGCACTTGCGTCTAATATGAACAATCCGGGGCTTACAATATTTACTAAGCACTTATGGAAAAATCCATTTAAATGCTTAGATAAATCAATAACCATTTACAAGCAAGTTAACAAACAGAAAGCTACAATCCTGGTCCCATCCTGGACCAGACTACGCCAGACCGAACGCTAGGAAATTGTGCGAAAGCGTAAATTTGCTACCCATGCCCTACTGTCTATTTCGAAGCAACTAACGATATCTTAGAGAGGATATACCTATACATTTTATTTTTCCGACGATATACTTTCATTTACAAAATACTACGAACTATATATTATAACAAAAACTACAGGAACTACAATGAAAGCATTTAGACAACCTACCAGCCATTTCAGACTCACAAGCAGTCCAAATGCTCCAGCCCACTACCAGTTTGCAGCGATGGTTAAAGCACGATAGATTTAGAATTTTGTTATGAGTCATATTTCATGTTAGCTCAGTCGGTCGAGCATACCCCGGCTATAGATACAACATCCGGGAACGATGTACTGCAATACATCAAGGAGAGATGTGAAAGACGTCGAGTACTATTTGAAGTGGCGTTACAGCGGCTGGAATCCAGCCGGGTGAAGACTTTTAAATCATACGTGCTGGTTCCAGCGAAGAATAAGGATGCGTTCCTTGTCCCCGACTTTTGGCCGGATGCGTAGTATAAAGGCTATAGGGAGGATACGAAACCGAATCCCAAAACTATTTAAACATGTTTTTTATTTTATTATGTTATGTTAGTCCATAAGGTATATATTTCTATGGGTCAGTATTTAACCCTGTTACCTGAAATAAAGTGATATGATTATTATTATAGGGGTGGATGACGTGGGTTCAAAAACCACACATGAATGTTTTTTTTTATTTATTTTTTTATGTTTTTGTTACTGAACAAGCGCGAGGCCCACCTGATGTTAAGCGGACTAACCTCTTATAAATTTTCGTCCCGTAAATTTGCAATATCCTCATTAAACTTTCACGTACATTCAAAACACTGAAGGCACTATTACAGGGCCGCACTCGCCTCCTCCTATTGAATATCGGACAAAGAGCTCTAATTGTTCGTACATCCGACACGCCTGCAATGCAGCCCTGTCTCCGTACCTAACGTACGTCGAGAACTCACAGTCAGAATTTGTGCTGGATTCATAATTGATCATGTTTACTATTGTAAATTAGTGTTGCCAATATGGCTGCCGTTAAAATGAAAGAAATTGCAGTAGCAGACATTATAAATTCTTTTTTTCCTAAAAATGGAACCAACCCCAAGTTATTTCATACTTTTGAGTGTTGAAGTCAGTTCAATTTTTTGGTACTTAAAATAATTACACCCTTTTTAATGACTCATGCTACTTACGAGAAAGATTGTCATTCACTGTCAATGACTATATCATCAAAATAGGAAAATACTTCTCAGTTGTTAAAATATCTGTAAATGGGAGGGACCATACGGGAAGCATCAGCTTTTATATAAAAAAAGAATCGTCAAAATCGGTTCACCCAGTCAAAAGTTATAAGTAACAAACATAAAAAAAAACTATCGAATTGAGTAGGTACCTCCTCCTTTTTCTGATTTGTCAAAAACATTATATAAACTAACGTGATTTTCACTAATATTGGCAAATAATACAGGACTCATATGATTATGTCAGACAGTTCCTACTATAAATACGAATACATCCTTGTGGTCTTTTTCAAACAGAGATCGGGATGTCCGGGCTGACGTCTCGCTTAGCACTGCAGACTGCAGGCGGGAGCTTATAGAGCGCGTGACGTCATAGGTTGGTGCAAGGGGTGGGTTGCAGGTGGTCGGGTCGGTTAGTTCTGATGCGAGTCTTCTTCGCCACTGGTGACCCGGTCAGCATGGGGAACGTTCCAGCAAAAATAACTCACTACATATCCACTACATCTCACTACACTCCATAGCCACCAGAGTCCGTGACTTTTTCAAATTGAACATGAGAAATACACCATTTTAAGGAGAATAATGTTAAATGAAAGGTTTTTTTCCGGTAAAGTCATTAGGATCCAGAGCAGATTGGTGTCATCTAGCTGACAACACCTTTCTCTGAGCATGATCTGTCTGGACACCCGTGCCTTGTGTGGTTTGGATATATGTAATAGTGGACGAGCCTGTTGACATCTACAGCTCATGACGCCAGATTGCTTCTAAAAATAGTAGTGACCGGAAAACTCACTAACCACAAAGTACATTAAATAGTCCGACTCGGAGAATTATACGAAGAAGAATACGAATTTTCGTAATATTATACGAAGTACTGTTGTGGATACGATTTTATTGAGTACTAGCTCTCCGGCTGCGGCTCCGCCCGCTTTGATTTTGGTTATTGCGCAAAACCAATAACCTCTTTTTGCGCAATTGGATGAACAGTATCCCATGTTCTTTCCTGGGTCTCAAACTATTACCATACCCAATTGCCCAAATCGGTTTAGTAGTTTTTAAGAACAATGGTGTCAACTATATATACAGTATTTTTTCATGTAGGGTTGTAAAGAGTAGACATTGGAGAGTTCTCCCTTTTTAGACTGACACATCTTCTACGGTAACTCGTAGCAAATTGGTATATACTTAATGTAATATCCACACGAATAACACAGCACTGACTACTAACTGACCTTTCAAGAGCACAAAGCAAACTTATCAAAGCTCGGCAATACCTCTAATGTTTGGCGTGTGTGGTGCCAACTATGCCTTTATGGACCTCTACAACTTTGCCTTCGGGTATCTTTGGTATGGAGTCAGATCATCTAAGTAGGTGAACTTATGGCTTGTAGTCAAGTATATTAGTGAGTGCATGTGTTTACATATTATAGCTAAATAATTTTATGCCAATATATAAAATACAAATGAGAGGTTTATCAAAAACCTCAAATATCTAAAGTAAAGTAGTAAATGAACTTGTTATAACAGAATCCTATGCAATTATAAATGCCAAGTAGCGGCCATAAGTCACTCAGTCAACGTTTTATCTTCCTATTTAATACTGAACTTGGTACTCTGTGGTTTTATTTGCGTAGAGTATAATAAGATATATTGTACCGTTGTCTTTCGAAAACATGATAATAATTACCTTAAAATAACGACGACCTCAACAACGACGACAAAACCGACAGCAAAAGACGACGATTCGGCAAAACTTGCTGATTGAATGCGGTCAAATGGAAGAAGCTGGTACTGAGAAGTCCTACTAAACCGCTTTTGATGAAATTTTTATGGGTCTAATCTGAAAACATGTCTTTTTGAATAATATTTATTTTAGTATGGAAATATAAAAAAATACAACCTGTAATAGTATCTAATGTTACAAAATAAGAACTGAAAGTAATTAGTAACTAATACTTGGACAGAAAGGAACCTAAATCATATAAAACCTATTTGAAAATGAAAATAATGTTTTAGTCTACTTTTGACCATAGTGAAATCAAATTTGAAAACTACCATATCAGTGGTATGTTTACTGCAGTTACATCTACAAATAAATATAGTTACATTTAGTATTTTTTTAGGGTTACACATTTAAACTCCAATCCAAGTTATCAAATGTCACTTTGACAACTGTTACATCAGTGTCTTCGAGCCGACTGTGTTCATATCCAAAACAAAGTGTTCAAATATGAAAAATATGTGTATGTTACAAAATTACAAATTTACGAGAGAAAATATTATAATCATGTGCGGAATTCGAACCCGCGTCCATCAACCTCTTTAGCCGGTGTATGCTCTAACCAATTGAGCTAACATGATACAATAATTCATAACTCTAATTTTTGCCCTTGTTCTTCAACCATCGTGTCGGGATGGAGCGACACCTATAGTTCAACTTGCGTTGTACTACAAACAAGACCAATTTTGCAATTGGTTTTAAACTTGTAAATGATGACGCAACCATATAATTTTAATTTTGTAATGTAATTCGCCAAGCAGGCGTTATTGAAAACATAAAAATATTAAAAAATGTGTATGTATAACATCAAACCATGCCACTTAGAGTCTTATTTCAATGGGAATTTGTTTGATTTTTGTAATGACCAGCAATGAGCTGCAAATATAAGCATTAAGCACGTAAAGGGAAATCTGTAAGTGCTACTTTAACAGAAAACATTTAACTTTTTTATCTAATCCACGTAAAATTTACTTCACATTAAGTTGGTAAGCCTGAAATCCAAAACTACAAAGAAGTTAGCTACACATCACTTAGCACAATAGAGAATCAAACGAGCGTAGATCTAGGAATTATGTAGACGCTACTAGCTTTAAAATAAGAAATGTTGAATATATTACTGTAAAAACAAAAGACTGAATATGCAATGTACTCAGCCCTTGTTCAATTCTAGGGTATGCTTGTTAATATTTGATTGATATTTTTTTACTCGCGGTATGCCTTTATTAACAAAATACTACGAACTATATACAACACTACAGCTACTACAAAAAAAGCATTTAGAAAACCTATAAGTCATTGAAAACCCATAGGCAGTCCAAATGTCATTTTCATTCGATGACGATTGCCAAACAAACAGACAAAGCCAAGGTTTGATGACTCATGATATATGTACTCCCTGGGTTGCAAGTCCGAGGCAGCTGTGACTTGGGCCTCTTCGTCTGCAATGCCATGGAACAGGTACCGGCAGGGTGATTCCATGGAATGCTTAGTAATAATAACAAATATTTTAAAATATTTTAGAAAAACATTAAGTGATATTAAAATAAAGCAATTAAAACATTTGAAAAAAATATCAAGTGAATTTCGTCTACTTTTCCTGTATGACGTCACAAAGCGCCACGCAGCCAAACCGGAAAAAGTTTCGACGCCTTTCGTGTGTTTCGGTGCGTTTTGCACGATCGTAATCTCGATCATGCGCTTTATTCTTATAATATCTGTTATTATTAAATATGAATTTAGTAACGCCTGAATCTATTAATTAGAATGCTTAGAAATGCGTCTAATAAAGCCAAGCCATCGAAGTGGTCAATTTAAGACCATTTTTGTTACGGGGTCTATTTCAAACACTAAACCAGTTATATCCCCTATTCATCAAAAAAAAAAATTTAAATGCCGATAGTATTTAAGCTGCGATGAAAACCTCAACAAATATTTCGCATTCACGGGTTGTTGCTTCGAAGATCTATTGTCAAATAGATCACAATATTATATGAGTCACTTCTATACGCCACATATATCTACAATCGCCTTAGGCCATATTTCTGCAAAGGTTCTCTCAAAGGCAATACGTGGTACTGCACTACCCAAAAGTTCAGCGGTTAGTTTAACGCCACTTTATAATCGCCGGCAACTTATGGACAACTTGAAATCAACTGATCCTAAGCTCGAAGGATCAAAGTGGCCACTCACTTGTGATTTTAATAATGTTTTACACGTAGTTGCGTTCAGTGATTGTAGAAATTATGAAACTATTTCAATGGTTGAAGTCCGGTGTGTTTGTTATTTGTTTATTATTTCTGAATAAAGAATATCTCTAACGCCCACTTTTAGCAATCTTGTTGGTTTATGTAATATGCGGATAACTTTATGGTATGAACCAATTAATTATAACAGCCAAGATAGATTTCCAATGATGTTTGAATTTGCCATGGTATATAATTTCACGAAATGTAACGACAAGCAGACAGTTGTTGCAAAAAAAAAATACAGGATTGAAAATGGATAGTGATAGAAGTCAAGTATTATTTATTTTAATAATATAATAGGGAAGCACGAGAAGGCATTTGAAGTTCGAGAGTAAGAAAAGAATGTAAGGACAAGTTTTGAGTTAACTGTAGAAATATAAAACGCTGTTTCTGATAAGAACAAAACTCTGTTTCGATGGTGTACTAGGAAAAGAGTAGAAGAGTAATTAAAGAAAAAAAGAATTTTATAATGTAGAAACATAATATTAGCATTGCGTTTTTGAATTCCGTTAAAAGCTGAAACCATTTGTTATGCAATGGGTTCAGCTTTTAACGGAATTCAAAAATATGGTTATGTATCTACTAAGTTCATATTTATGCAAGCTAAATATGAACCTAATTCAGAAGTGGTGTTCAAGCATATCAAGCTGGTTTTGACTTACGTCTAAATATGATATGTCGGCGTTATCGAGTATGTGTATATCTGAAACAATGTATAAGCGCAATTTATTTGATAATGGGAAAGTAATTACGCAGCTGTCTAAGAGAAAATGCAAAAACTTTACGGCTAGTTTCAGCGAGTTGTGGTACCCATGACAGTTGCTTATTGTAATACTCAGATTTTAAATGTATTGCTAACAACAATTCTTTGTTTTTTATTTTAAATATATATAAATTTATTTAAAAAAAAACACCTTCAGTATAACCATATAGCAAATACATAATAATATATACCTACATTGTAATCTTAATTTGAGCAAGCCTTTATACTTATTAAATATTATGTAGGTATAAATAATTTACTTCTTAAGTTATTAATTACTTCTCCAACAAAAATAATTTGGAGTATGTGAAAATCCTGCGTGTAAATTTATAAATGATCTGCATAAAGATTAAAGTTAATGTAATAGTAATATAATTTTTTTTTAAATAAAAAAGAGTAGAACGCCGCTTTGAGATACGCCTGTAGTTGTAATACACCACGAGGATAAGGTATCAATGCGTACATGCTTCCTACCATTAAAATATTGCGAAATGCGCTGAAATTAAAAAGCATGGTTTCCTTTTTTATTTCAAAGGGTTAATTAAAAGAGTTGTAGTTTATTTTTAATTAATGAACATACTGATGGAATTTTTTTAAGTAAGGATTAGTTTTAATTTTATTACATTGGATATAAAAAAAAAAAAACACTAACAACTCAAGGAGTTTCGGTGCTATGTGAAATGTGTACGGAGAACATTTAGTCAAGAATTCAATGATTTTAAAGTATATCTTTTATAATTTTTTTTATGTTATTGTGACAGGACCAGCTCAAGACCCACCTGATGTTAACCTCTGCCTACACAGATGCATTTCATCACAAGTCTAGAATTACACTGCGCCCGTCACTTTGAGACATAGTTGTTAAGTCTCATGTGCCTGTAATTTTACTGGCTCTCAAAGACTACTCCCGGAACACACCGTTAGGTGCTTAGCAACAGATTTTCTACTTAAGGGTGGTAGCTAGCCAGGCGGGCGATCTCAAAATGCCCTTCCACCATGCGGCGAAGCTCAAGCCTGCGGTGGGGATCGAACCAGGGTACTGCGGTACGGCAGTCCGTAGCTATTACCGCTCGGCCATTATTGCTTCAAAATATATGTATATATATAACTTGTAAGTATATGTATATATATAACTTGTAAGTATATGTATATATATACTTATAAATTTGTGCGTTAGTAGATGGGTACTTCCATAAAGAAATATATGGGTCCTCCAAATAAGTCTGATTCTAATATTGGGCTGAGCACTCTCCTAAGTTATGATTATCAGACAGGTCAGAGCCTCAAAGAGCTGGAGTTACCAATTTCGTTCACCCATACGGTATAGACATAATAGCATCTTGCGTCCTTCAATTTATGATTGGTTATGGTTTATCGATACAGGTTAATATTGTGAAATTGTAGGTTTTAGCAGTCAATGGTGGATGTGAAATATAGGAAATGATGTAGCTAGCGGCAACAGTATAAATCGGGATAATTTTACTCTTAAGAAAGTAAATTAGTGCATGAGTAGATATAATAAGTTTAACTTTTTTTTTTATATATAGCTGTCTGCCCAAGTCCTCACCCACGTGAATTTAAATTACTTTAACATGTATTTTTACAATATAAAGAAAATAACAATTTTAATTTATATAGGTACTTATTTTATTTTACTCAATGACCATGATTTCGACCTATACGTCGCGTCGTTTAGCTTTTTCTCTTTCTTATCCTGTATTTAAAAAAAAACTCTTACATTTAAAATAAATGTTACTATAAAAAGGTTCCCGAAGAGTATCATAACCTAACAATTATCCTAAAAAACTTTTAACACATACATAACAAGTTTAATTGTTTTTCTCAAATTCAAAGACTAAGTCAAAATTATCTTTTTGATTTAGGCGTTTACGAAGATTTAATGAAGGTCATACACAAATTTTATACGCCCCGTGGGGTGCCGGGTTAGAATTGCAGCTCCCCATATCATCCCGTGGGTGCCGTAAGAGGCGACTAAGGGAAAAATGGTGGGCAGCAGCGCCTTCTAAAGAACTGCCAACTGACACTGCGATCTCCAAGACGCCTGCCAAGCGTGGGGATCATGGCAAATACCCCCTTTATAGGGGAGGCTGTGCTCAGCAGTAGACAATCCAGCTGATATAGTAAAAAAAATTATAACGAAGTATAATGACATACTTCTGCCACGTTAAGCATAAAAAAATGTGCGGTGCTGTACACAGTAGTTTTTTTTTTTTTTTTTATCTTATTGTGACGGGACAAGCTCGAGGCCCACCTGATGTTAAGCGGACTAACCTCTGCCTATAACAGATGCATTTCGTCACAAGTCACGAATTGCACTGCGCCCGTCACCTTGAGACATAGGTGTTAAGTCTCATGTGCCTGAAATTTCACTGGCTCTCAAGGACTGCTGCCGGAACACACCGTTAGGTGCTTGGCGACAGATTTTCTACTTGAGGGTGGTCGCTAGCCAGGCGGGCATTCGCAAAATGCCCTTCCACCATGCGGTGAAGCTCAAGCTCTGGGCGGGATTCGAACCATGGACCTGCTGCGCGGCAGTCAATAGTCATAGCCAATGCCACTGAGCCATCACTGCTTCAAAATGAATGCCTTGCAAAGATCACCAAATACGAGAGCATTATGTAAACTCTCCCAGGTTTCAAACTTAAGTGTCGTAAATTGAACACCAGCATTTGTTGTGGACCTGTTTATGGAACCAAACAGATTCTCATGCAATTAAAATGGGATAGAAGTTGTATCGCTTTTCGAATGTTTTTTTATCTTTGTGCCGAACTACGTTACATATAAACTCTTGCATCAAATTTCATGTGTTTACATAGAACAGTTTATCAGACTCAGTGACTCAGACTCAGAGACTCAGACTCAGAGACTCAGACTCAGAGACTCAGACTCAGAGACTCAGACTCAGAGACTCAGATTCAGAGACTCAGACTCAGAGACTCAGACTCAGAGACTCAGACTCAGAGACTCAGACTCAGAGACTCAGACTCAGAGACTCAGACTCAGAGACTCAGACTCAGAGACTCAGACTCAGAGACTCAGACTCAGAGACTCAGACTCAGAGACACAGACTCAGTGACTCAGACTCAGAGACTCAGACTCAGAGACTCAGACTCAGAGACTCAGACTCAGAGAATCAGACTCAGAGACTCAGACTCAGAGACTCAGACTCAGAGACTCAGACTCAGAGACTCAGACTCAGAGACTCAGACTCAGAGACTCAGACTCAGAGACTCAGACTCAGAGACTCAGACTCAGAGACTCAGACTCAGAGACTCAGACTCAGAGACTCAGACTCAGAGACTCAGACTCAGAGACTCAGACTCAGAGACTCAGACTCAGAGACTCAGACTCAGAGACTCAGACTCAGAGACTCAGACTCAGAGACTCAGACTCAGAGACTCAGACTCAGAGACTCAGACTCAGAGACTCAGACTCAGAGACTCAGACTCAGAGACTCAGACTCAGAGACTCAGACTCAGAGACTCAGACTCAGAGACTCAGACTCAGAGACTCAGACTCAGAGACTCAGACTCAGAGACTCAGACTCAGAGACTCAGACTCAGAGACTCAGACTCAGAGACTCAGACTCAGAGACTCAGACTCAGAGACTCAGACTCAGAGACTCAGACTCAGAGACTCAGACTCAGAGACTCAGACTCAGAGACTCAGACTCAGAGACTCAGACTCAGAGACTCAGACTCAGAGACTCAGACTCAGAGACTCAGACTCAGAGACTCAGACTCAGAGACTCAGACTCAGAGACTCAGACTCAGAGACTCAGACTCAGAGACTCAGACTCAGAGACTCAGACTCAGAGACTCAGACTCAGAGACTCAGACTCAGAGACTCAGACTCAGAGACTCAGACTCAGAGACTCAGACTCAGAGACTCAGACTCAGAGACTCAGACTCAGAGACTCAGACTCAGAGACTCAGACTCAGAGACTCAGACTCAGAGACTCAGACTCAGAGACTCAGACTCAGAGACTCAGACTCAGAGACTCAGACTCAGAGACTCAGACTCAGAGACTCAGACTCAGAGACTCAGACTCAGAGACTCAGACTCAGAGACTCAGACTCAGAGACTCAGACTCAGAGACTCAGACTCAGAGACTCAGACTCAGAGACTCAGACTCAGAGACTCAGACTCAGAGACTCAGACTCAGAGACTCAGACTCAGAGACTCAGACTCAGAGACTCAGACTCAGAGACTCAGACTCAGAGACTCAGACTCAGAGACTCAGACTCAGAGACTCAGACTCAGAGACTCAGACTCAGAGACTCAGACTCAGAGACTCAGACTCAGAGACTCAGACTCAGAGACTCAGACTCAGAGACTCAGACTCAGAGACTCAGACTCAGAGACTCAGACTCAGAGACTCAGACTCAGAGACTCAGACTCAGAGACTCAGACTCAGAGACTCAGACTCAGAGACTCAGACTCAGAGACTCAGACTCAGAGACTCAGACTCAGAGACTCAGATTCAGAGACTCAGACTCAGAGACTCAGACTCAGAGACTCAGACTCAGAGACTCAGACTCAGAGACTCAGACTCAGAGACTCAGACTCAGAGACTCAGACTCAGAGACTCAGACTCAGAGACTCAGACTCAGAGACTCAGACTCAGAGACTCAGACTCAGAGACTCAGACTCAGAGACTCAGACTCAGAGACTCAGACTCAGAGACTCAGACTCAGAGACTCAGACTCAGAGACTCAGACTCAGAGACTCAGACTCAGAGACTCAGACTCAGAGACTCAGACTCAGAGACTCAGACTCAGAGACTCAGACTCAGAGACTCAGACTCAGAGACTCAGACTCAGAGACTCAGACTCAGAGACTCAGACTCAGAGACTCAGACTCAGAGACTCAGACTCAGAGACTCAGACTCAGAGACTCAGACTCAGAGACTCAGACTCAGAGACTCAGACTCAGAGACTCAGACTCAGAGACTCAGACTCAGAGACTCAGACTCAGAGACTCAGACTCAGAGACTCAGACTCAGAGACTCAGACTCAGAGACTCAGACTCAGAGACTCAGACTCAGAGACTCAGACTCAGAGACTAAGACGGCATTGGCGTCAGCGTCAGCGTCGGCGTCTGCGTCTGCGTCGGCGTCGGCGTCGGTGTCGACGTTGCCGCCGGCGTCGGCATCAGCGTCGGCGTCAGCGTCATATGTCATGTCATAAGTCATATGTCATATGTCAGACTCAGAGACTTACACGGCATTGGCGTCGGCGTCGGCGTTGGCGTCCGCGTCAGCGTCGGCGTCGGCGTCGGCGTCAGCAACGGCGTTGGCGTCAGCGTCATATGTCATGTCATAAGTCATATGTCAGACTCAGAGACTCAGACGGCGTCGGCGTCGGAGTTGGCATCGGCGTCGGCGTCAGCGTCGGCGTCAGCATCGGGTCGGCGTCAGCGTCATATGTCATGCCATAAGTCATATGTCAGACTCAGAGACTCAGACGGCGTCGGCGTCAGAGTTGGCGTCAGCGTCGGCGTCAGCATCGGCGTCGGCGTCAGCGTAATATGTCATGTCATGAGTCATATGGTAGACTCAGAGACTCAGATTCAAAGACTCAGACTCAGAGACTCAGACTCAGAGACTCAGACTCAGAGACTCAGACTCAGAGACTAAGACTCAGAGATTCAGACTCAGAGACTCAGACATCACAGTTTGTCTGTTAGTTTTAAGTAGATTCTGTATTAGGCCCATGGAGTAGCCCAAATAAAATTGTCGCTATCACAGATGTCATATTATAGCAGCTCCGTATAGCTAAAAAGTTCTTAGATCATGACGACCAATACTGTCAGCCAAGAAATTCAAGTCAACCAGTTTGAACTCTTAAATGTTTCAGTCACCCCGTGACCAATACCTCCCGACGTTTCAAACACTTTGCAGTGAGCAAATTGTTTGAAATGTCGGGACAAACATAATTATAAATATACGCGATTTAAAACGTTTCAAGTTGTTACTATCTAAAATGTTTCGCTGATTCTCCTTCTGATCGTCAAGGATCGAAGTTCGAAAGGCCATGACCGGAAGGGCAAGGCGTCGATAGGTGTTAATTTATGTAGGGCCAAGGGTCCAGGGGTGCGGGCATTCATCGGCTCGATCGTAGTGGTAAAGATAGGTGGTGAAATACGCGTGAACAAGATGAATTTATTATCAGAATGGTGAAAGCTATGAGGTTTACCATAAATTTTAAATTGTAATTTTGGTTTGGTTTTATTATAGCAGACTTTTTTTAAATATTTTAAAAACTCTTTAAATTTTCCTATTAAGCTGACGTTACGTCGGCTTAGGTGGAATTGTCACTAGATATTTTGTTTTTATTTTTAAGGTGATTTATTAAAATATTAATTTTATGTTTTCTTAAAATATTTTTAGAACATATGATATTATTATATATGGATTTTCGAAAAGTAACACCTATTCATTACTATTATCTCTTTTTTAAATATTTACAAAATGTATCATAATTTTTCTACTCATATTTCACGGGTCTGCATGGTCGGTAAAACACACAATATTTCCTACCTACAACACAAATATAAATGCAAGAACATAATATGTTACAATATTTGACAAGGCAGTATAATATATACTGCCTATAATAGGATATGTGCATAATAATAGGATTATAGACCGAAATAATAACGTCAGCTGTGGATTTCAAAGTATATTATCCATATATTGTCACTAGAAAGGTTATATCTTTGTCTCCTACTACAGGTACAACAAGAAGAACGAGACTGTAGATAGCTAGTCAGTCAATTAAACTACGAATAAATAATTTTGTTGATTATTGATTATTTTGTTGACTATTAGTATAAAATTAATCAACAAATAATTTACACATTTTAATGCAAATTTTTTTCACTTCTATCGGGAAGAGATCCTGCTTCCTCCCATTTAACGCAGGAGGTCCCATGATCGAGGTGTAACTTAACCGTAAAAAGTGTGATTTAACCGTAAAAAGAGACGGTGCTCAGTCGTCAACCAGACTTCAACTGATCGAAAACTGTGCTTTTTTAATCACTTAACTCTTCTAATTTTCTACCCATCTATAATAATAAATATGGTTACAAGACATGTTTTTGCAACAAGGACTGTCGTAAAATACAGGAAGGTGGGCAGCAGCACCTTCTGAGGAACTTCTATCTTATACTATGATACCCAAGACGCCTGCCAAGCGTGGGGATTATGGTAAATCCCCCTTAATGGGGGTAGCTGTGTTCAGCAGAGGACCACCCGGCTGATTCAGTACAGTACATGTATTTTTCGTGCACATGGATTTATGGGAGAATGCAAATTTACCCTAGCACCCCATGGTGGTGAGGGTTTTCTTTATTGCCAACGCATTAATACGAAAAAAATGTTTGTATTATTTTTCCCATAACTGTTGGCCTATCTACAATTATCTCATTTTCATTTTAAAGAGAAAAAACATGCATTTAACTGATAAGCTTTGTTGCTTACTTAAATACTTTGACGAGAACAAGCACGAATAAACTCATTTACATAAAAAAGACACTGTTTCCCTTCCACGGTAAATTCCCAATCACCCACCAAAATTCACCCAATTTACCGAAGAAAAATCCCGTAAAAACACGAGTTAAACCGTTAAAATCACAAAAGCCCGTAACGTTCAATGGCGTGAAACACCTGTAAGGCTATCAATATCCCGGTACGGGACGTCCCGGGACGTTCGATGGGAACTGAAAAACGATAAGTTATCGTAGGGCTGACACTTACTAAAATAAAAAAAAACGGTGTAAGTTAAGTAAGGTTGTGTAAGTTGTATGTATATAACTTATGGATGATATAAAATTATTATTATTTTTTAACCATATACGTACATTCTCGAAATATTAAAGATATTTCGGTATTTTTATGCATCCCACGGGCTTACGCCAAGTGTGACACTTTTTTGCATTAGTTTGAATTGCTGAATCTTTCTGTGAAAAAATCCTAATATTGTTAGGATTTTTTGACGGCATGTGTTTAATATTATTATTATTAAAAATGATTGAATTATTAAGCAGTTAAGAATTCAAGTTAGGTAAAAATCAGATACCGTAAAATATTTGTATTTATACGTTATATCAATATTAGATTTAGGTGCAACTTCTTAATATTTCGCTTTCTTAAAGCGCTATTGCTTTATATGATATGTAAGAACTAATTAAAAATAATACATTCAGATTTATCACATTATACGTGGACATAAAAAAATAACTTTTTAAATTTTGTTCACTGTACAATAGTACGTAGGTATTTTTTATTTATATGTGGTTTCACTGACGTTTTACATACATTTCTTGTAATGCTTCACAAAATAAATTTCACATTGTAATCTGTAAACAGATTACAATGTGAAATTTAATATATATTAGGTCCTTACATATGAAATTGGCGTTTTTCGTACTGGCCACTTTAATCACGAATTTCTCCTCTTTGGTAAGGAATTCCAAATTCAAATTTGTACAGCTATAGACTCATGTATTTGTGCTTCGATGATCGTCATTCATTTGTTTTTTTTCTTCTGTTTTTTTCTGTTTGCGTCACTCATTTTACAAAATGGAAAACCTTAAATATCGCATTATTTACGAGTACGAGTTCCGCCGTGGCACTAGTGCTGCGGAAACAACTCGAAGGGTGAATGATGTGTATGGCGGTCGTGTTGCAAAAGAAAACACAGTTCGTTTTTGGTTCCAACGTTTTCGTTCTGGAAATTTCGACCTGCAGAACAAGCCCCGTGGACGGCCTGAGACTCAAGTTGATAATGAAGAGTTGAAGGCTATTGTGGAAGCGGATCCATCGCAAACCACGTCCGAGTTAGCTGCAGGCTGCGATGTTAGTGATAAAACTGTTTTAATTCACTTGAAGCAAATTGGGAAGATTAAAAAGCTTGAAAGGTGGGTACCTCACGAATTGACTAAAACAAACCGGCAAACGCGCGTCGACTGCTGCGTTACATTACTAAACCGGCACAATAATGAAGGTATTTTAAACCGAATCATTACCTGTGATGAAAAATGGGTTCTTTACGATAATCGGAAGCGCTCAGCGCAATGGTTAGATCCTGGCCAGCCAGCCAAATCCTGCCCCAAGCGAAAATTAACCCCAAAAAAGTTACTTGTAAGAGTTTGGTGGACTAGTGCCGGTATTGTTCATTACAGTTTTTTCAAATCTGGCCAGACTATTACGGCTGAAGTCTATTGTCAGGAATTGCAAACCATGATGGAAAAGCTAGCGGCTAAACAACCTAGGCTGGTCAATCGCTCCACGCCACTGCTGCTTCACGACAACGCTAGACCACACACTGCGCTACAGACGGCTACTAAATTAGAAGAGCTTCAATTGGAAAGTCTAAGACATCCTCCGTACTCCCCGGACCTTGCTCCAACAGATTACCATTTTTTTCGAAATTTGGATAACTTCTTGCAAGGGAAAA
This sequence comes from Plagodis pulveraria, assembly GCA_963890685.1. NCBI lineage: Eukaryota > Metazoa > Arthropoda > Insecta > Lepidoptera > Geometridae > Plagodis > Plagodis pulveraria. Next base: position 18,557,330 of record OY982970.1, on the reverse strand, counting down.
AATTCAACTCCGATGGGGCAGTCCAAATCGCCTTCAAAGATTTTATTGATTCCCGTCCGACTGGTTTTTTTAGTAAAGGGATCAATGAACTACCTATGAGATGGCAAAAGTGCATAGAAAATAATGGTTCATACTTTGATTAATTAAATATATTATATTAAAAAATATTCGACTTTTTGTTCCTCCCATACAAAACGCCAATTTCATATGTAAGGACCTAATATATGATATAATTTTGAATTACATGCAAACTACTCAGTGATATGAGTTGCCATAAATTTATTATTTTCCTTAAAACCAATCATCTTGACAACCCTATTTTCGAAGCCAATACCTGTTGCGTTTAACATTCGATATCCTTCAATGGCACGCTAGACAAGGACGATAAAAGGTTTTTAACTAGTGTTAGAACGAGACAGACAACAAGTGTAAGGTCCCCACTTGAGCCCACACGTTCCGATGGTTTCAGTGATCTATAAATATAGGTTCGAACTGTGGTTGGTTCTGAAACTAAGGATAAAATGCTCTACTTGAAAATAAAATTTAAAAAGCAAACTCTTATTTTTGTTTTTAAAAATATCTTGAATATCATCTTCATTATCCTCGTCGTCAAGTTCTTTATAATTTTCAAAACTCATTATACTCATTTTCAAAACTCTTTAGTTCAAACTGGAGTCCGTAGTTCGCACCACAGTGGCACCCTTGTAACCATTGTCGGCTCCTCTATTTATAGCGGTGCACTTTTGATGCTTGTATCTACAAGCATAGGTAGAAGGCGCTTCATGCCTTCTGCGCCTTTCTCGGGTAGAATGCCTTCAGACGAGGGCTATTGAGGGTAGACCCTCACCAAAGTCCGATGGAAATGGAAAATGCTATAGAGGCAGGTAGCAACCCAGTCGCTTCTTAGCAGACAAATGTCTCGTTCGTCTAATATTATAATGATAATACTAATATTATAATAAGGAAAGATTTATATCTTTGTATGTAACGAATAAACTTAAAAACTACTAGACCGTTTTAAACAATTCTTTCACCAATAGAATTCTACACTATCCTTGATAAACATAGGCTATAGAATATTTTCAAAAACTTGCAATCCGTATAAAAACTTCGATAATGTGAACCAAAAAAAAAAAATGTTATATCGGTTACGCTGCGGAAATTGTTGACAATGGAGTTAAGTGATTTTATGGAGGATATATCAATATCTACAAAAAAGTCTGCAATACCATATATCTAACTTTTACAGTTATGTTTTATAGTTATGCTACATTTCATGTGTTTCAATTTATGATTTTTAATTAAATACCCAGCCAAGGCGGGCTACTAGTACAATTATATTTACAAATCACTAAGATCAGAGTATTATCAAACCAAAATCTATGAAATTTACTAAGATATATTTTGACAGAAGCCTAAACAAAAATAGGTTTTGATTACCAGTAACTGCGTATTTCGATAAAACATGCGTTATAACCAAATCCTACCCATGCAAAGTGTCAATAATCACTCCCTTTTATAACAAACATAGTAGAGCATCTTACTAATACTAACACTGAAAAGTCCGTGTTCAACAGAAATAAAAAAAGAATCTCCCGACACGGCTTGAACCTATCAATAGCTGAACTTGTCTACACGTTCCGCTTTGAGGATCGCACAGGATTTTTACAGGAAGTTTGAATTTTATATAGACCTATAGGGATGGGAAAAGGCTTTTCAAGAAAGGTCCAATAATAATTATCTATGTAACCACTTACACGTGTTAGAACTTTGTTATCCTATGCTGTAGCAGTATTTAACCGACTTAAAAAATAAGTTTTTTTTATGTGTGTTACCTCTCTTTACAAAATGTACCAATTTTTTATATTCGTAAGTTGGTGCTTTTCATGTGGCCATATTTAAATTTGAGATCTGACGAGTAGTATTTGAGTTATCTCTAGTAACGCGTATTGTATGTTTGAAGTCGGTTTTTATTGTTATTTTTTTTAATTTATTTTGTCTTTTTTGAAATGATATCAAAGAAATGTTAAAATTTGTAAACAGCTTTAACAATGCTTAAAAAAATATAATGTTTTTATTATTGGTAATTGGTTTGTCTTTGCTAATTATCTCATATGATAAGTGATGATGAGACAGACCTATATTTCTGGTTCTAACGAACAATTTCTGAAACACGTTAGTTTCTTTGCGAAATATGCTAGACTGGCAAGCATATGTATACCACTCCACCACAATACAATAAGCTAATATATATATAAAAATGACGCCAGCCTTAACGATATCATTCGCCGGGCTTTTACCACCGCCAATGTTGCAGTTCTCGAACCGAACGGTCTGATGCGTGACGATGGTAAAAGACCTGACGGCATGACTCTGGTTCCATGGAAGTTAGGACGGCCCTTAGTGTGGGACGCTACATGCGTAGACACTTTAGCGCCGTCACATCTTTCCAATCCAACGTGAGGGCTTGCGCCGCGGCTACTTCGGCGGAGCGACTCAAGCGGCGCAAGTATGCTAACCTCGGTATGGGTTACATATTTGAGCCGTTTGGTGTAGAGACGTTGGGTCCGTGGGGACCGGCAGCTCATCGTATTTTCCATAACTTATCAGAGCGCTTGGTCGATGCGACACGTGATCAAAATGCTGGCACCTATTTGGCTCAAAGAATAAGCATTGCCCCGTTGAATTACAAATTCAACGGGGCAATGCTGCCAGCATGCTGGGCACGCTGCCAACTGGTAGTGGGCTAGAGAATTTGGACTGCCTATGAGTCCAAATGCTTTTATTATAGTAGCTGTAGTGTTGTATATAGTTCGTAGTATTTTGTTAATAAAAATAATATATAACAAAGCTTAAATAATCCTGTGCCAGAATCATATTCATGGACTGCTAGAAACTTAGTATGTAGCAATCCATATATTCAGCTATTAATGCATTTTTTTGAATATAGAGGGCACATTGCAAAAATATAAAAAATTGCTACATCTGAAATGTGTACTATATCAATAAACATAGTAATAATTACAATAGAGAAAGCGATATGACGTTTTAACTTTCCCGACGTCTGCCATCCTGTCCAAAAGTGACCAAGACGTGGGTCATTGCAAGCCAAACCTGTGTAAATAAGGAGTTTCAGTACTTATAATAATAGTCTTGTTTCAATATCAAAATATGTTTTTCAATACTGTGTTTAGTCCAAAAAAACAAATAAATGACGAGTAAAATATCTGGAAGTATAAATTAATAAATTCCCGCATTGCCATCACTACCTACCAGACCGGCATTGGACATTGGGATTTCACAATTTGCATATTGGCGTTTAAAAATCGCTCGAGTTAATTGATCCTGCGGGATTTGCTTGCCATTATCCCGTTTCCCGAAGTAATTGAATCAGAGTGGAAGTGATTGAAATTCAATACGAACTGCGTATTTATAACAGTGGATATAGCTGTGATTACTTTTTATATGGGATTTTTAACAGCTCTTTAAACGATTTTTGTATGCAGTTGTGGCGAAACAATTTCATGTAGGTACCTTCTTATTCCCCCGTGGGGTGCCGGGTTAGAATTACACCTCCTCATATCATCCCGTGGGTGTCGTAAGAGGCGACTAAGGGAAAAATACTGGAAGGTGGGCAGCAGCACCTTTTAAAGGACTGCCATCTTACACTGCGATCCCCAAGACGCCTGCTAAGCATGGGGATTATGGCAAATACCCCCTTAATAGGGGAGGCTGTGTTCAACAGTGGACGAGCCGGCTGTTACAGTATAGTACAGTACAGTACCTTCGTATTGCGGTAAAAACTTTTTTGATAGTTTATTACCTTCCTTTGACCACAATCTCACCTGTTTATTAATTAATTTATTATTTATTACATGACAATAGAATGCTATAGTAGAAACCAAAGCGCAAACTACTTAAATATTAATTATTTTAACTAAGGAATGACAAAGAAATTCATAAATAGGTGACATTGGTATTTATAATATCATTCAATATGTCAACATGCTGGTTTCGTTTGTAAACTCATTTAGTAGTGTCAAAGCCCTCAATTAACCATGGTGATATGTTCAAATATAGTACTGCAGGCATAACTTAGATTCAGGGAGACAGCTGCCGGAACAAGCCGTTAAGTGCTTGGCTACAGATTTATACGAGTACTTGAAGGTGTTAAAGTGGCAATTCAAGTGGGCATTCGCGAAATGCCTTGCCATCGTGCTATAACGCCTGCCATCTTAACGTGCTTTCTGAAACTGTGTAGGAAGCTCTCTGTATGATAAATAAATGCCACTAATGGTCACCTATCCAAGTAATTACTGCAGCAAACATTGAATAACATTTTTTTTTTTTGTACGGTGGTTTGCCTTTGTTAACAGAATACTATAAAATAATATACAACAATACAGCTACTGCAATAAAAGCATTTAGACAACCTATAAATCATAGTTCATCAGTCAAGACCGACTTTGCAGGCTTCACTAGCAGAGCGCTTCGAGAATATTATAAATTACCCAAAATCTCAACAAACATTATATTATTATCACGCATGCATTTACTGAAAGAGTTGGCTAAAAGTGTCTTACACCCACTTTTTGCCACACAAGTTTGATCCTATACAGAATAATAAGTAGCGAGCATATCGCCATCTACTGGGCAAAGTTCCAGTCGTCAATTCATAGTCCCAACAGCTACGAATATTATTTATTCGTAGCCCAATAGCTATAAATCCATCCTCGCCAGAGAGACCCGGTTTATGCCAAGAATGTTACGCGAGGCTATTGAAATCAAAAAGTACCCAAATTTAAATAGAGATGATGGTTGGCAAATACCACATGCTTGTCCTGTTATCAAATTAATTAAATGCCATGGCTGACACAAATCTGCAAGACCTCTGGACACTGTGAGCGAATACTGCGTGAATAGGAAACGTTATGATGAATAAAATATAAAAAAAAACTGACGGTAGGTACTACAAATAATTTCTTAATAACTCATGTGACAAATAAAACCAATTAGTCACCCCGTGACCACAATCACTGCAAAGTGTTTGAAACGTCTGAACAAATATGATAAATATACGCGATTTAAACCATTTAAAGTTGTTTAATTACTAAGTTCATAAGATTAAGATTAATTCATTAATTAAGAAGCAACCTTTCTGAAACCCACGTGAGGGCTGGCGCCGCGGCTACTTCGGCGGAGCAACTCAAGCGGCGCAAATATGCTAACCTGGGTATGGGTTACATATTTGAGCCGTTTGGTGTAGAGACGTTGGGTCCGTGGGGACCGGGAGCTCATCGTATTTTCCAAAATCTATCAGAGCGCTTGGTCGATGCGACGCGTGATCAAAATGCTGGCACCTATTTGGCTCAAAGAATAAGCATTGCAATTCAACGGGGCAATGCTGCCAGCATGCTGGGCACGCTGACAACTGACAGTGGGTTAGAGCATTTGGACTCCCTATGAGTCCAAATGCTTTTACTGTAGTAGCTGTAGTATTGTAGTAGCTGTACTGTTGTTTATAGTTTGTAGTATTTGTTTAATAAAGGCATACCGCCAGAAAAAAAAATAAAAAATTAAGAAGCACCATGTGATCCCCAAGGCGGCTGCTAAGCGTGCTGTGCAATTGCAATCCCAGGCGATAGTTCATAAGTTACAATCCAAATATTCAACTTTTTCGTAAAATCCGCCTCCAAATTTTCAACCTCTCATAATTGCTCTGAAATATCATGTTTATCTAATCTGTCTGTGAGTTCTATACAGCTAGCTTTTATTTTGTTTTTATGCCTGATATGTAACCCTTTGACGACTATCTCACCTGATGGTAAGTGATCATGTGATCGAAGATGTTGTTCAGGCTACTTGAGGTAGCTAGCCAGGCGGGTATTCCCAAACTACCCTTCCACCATGCGGTGAAGCTCAAGCCTGCGACAGGAATCTATCCATGGACGTGCTGCGCGGCAGTCTATAGCTAATGCCACTGAGCCATCACTGCTACAACTTTTTATGTTCATTCGTAGCTGTAATAAAGCTGAAACCACTTGCTACTTTACACTGTTTTAATTTTTATTCCAATCTTACACGATTGTTCACATTAAGTTACAGTGGGAATTAAGGCTACCCTTAGTGTGGGACGCTATATACGTGGACAGTTTAGCGCCGTCGTATCTTTCTGAAACCAACGTGAGGGCTGGCGCCACGGCTACTTCGGCGGAGCAACTCAAGCGGCGCAAGTATGTTAACCTCGGTAGTGGTTACATATTTGAGCCGTTTGGTGTGGAGAAATTGGGTCCGTTAGGGCCGAGAGGTCAGGGTATTTTCCTATAAAACTTATCAGAGCTATTCCGACGCGATGCGTGATGTATATACTGGCACTTATTTGGCTCAACGAATAAGCCTTGTAATCCATCGACGCAATGCTTCCTTGCTGGAAACGTTGCCTTTTGTAAATAGAGGCATAGTTTCACCCTAAAAATGCTCTATCTTAAAATAATAATAATCGTAAAGTCCACCTGCAAAATTTCAACATGTCATCTTTCAGTAAATTTGATCCAGATTTTTTTTCTGTTTATACATTTCATTAAAAACAAATCCCTTATAATAATTAAATTTTTTTATTTAATCAAATGAAGCAGGTTTACAATATAAACGATATTACACAATAATTATGGCCGGAACTCGACTGGAACTTGAACAAACGATCTGCCATATTAGCCGTGAAATGAACGGTTAAAATTTATCATGGATGTCTGTTACACTGTATCGTAACGGATACCTTCCGATACTGATACACATTTAATGATTTTAAAGATATAACAAGATAGTAACCATCCGTACATGTCAAAGATTCGGACTTTTCGAAAATTTAAGCGATTAATGCACCATAATTTGCATTCACTTTACAACAGCACTCTACTATCAAAATTACCGTGAATAGGGTGTTGCTGCCCCTTTCAATAATTTTTCATCGTTATATCCAACCTCTTTGTGGTCTACTCTTTAAACTTAGATTAACAAAGTTTAGTTTTACAGGTCTAAGATTCGAAAAACTTTTCCATGTTAGAAAATTTAGCAATGAATGCAACACAATTTGCATTCACTTCAAAACAGCATTCTACTATCAAAGTTACCGTGAATAGGGTGTTGCTGCCCATTATGTGCACAACCAGACTTTTAATCATGCGTATACCCCCATTAAACAAAATATGGTGAGTATAGTACAAATATATGCTGCTTCTGAGCATCACCGAAGAGCGTTGACGGCAAGATGGGGGTCCGATATTAAGCTTAAACTACGATAAAAAAATATATTTTCGCTTTGTCTCATCAAATGAAATGAAATCAAAATTATTTATTTGCGAGATATAGGTACATTAAACAGGTTTTATGTTGAAATGATGTGTTGCTCTATATGTAAACCTTCAAGGCGTGTAAATTATGGATTCAATACCTATATAAATTACAAAATGCATTAATTACATTCTTAGAATACACTATTAGGATATTGTTCAATTACATTAATAAAATATTATTGAAATCAATTACTTATCTTTTAAATCTTAAATTAATAAATACAAAATTTGAATTACAGAATATCATTCATGTCCACACAATTTCCTATATTATATCATTTAAAAACTCATATAAAATAATATGCCTTATATCAGAAACTTTTTAACCTAAATTTGAAAATGTCAGTTATATTTGACCTTTTTAATGTTATAGAACACATATTGTACCGATCTTATATACGCGAGATAAAGACAGAAAGATGTGTGTGTATGTGTATGTGAGTTTTTGTGGCTACTTGTATAAACGTTATGTTAACTGTTATGATTGAGTTTCAAAATTGGGGAAAGGGATAAATTTTATCCTTATTTACTTAGTAGGTCGTGCGGAAGGGATGTTTTGCAAAATCTACACGCACGTTAGTTTTTATGTATGCCAGTTTTTTTTGGGTATCTTGTGCAATGCCTAAGAGTCATTGACCCGATGTGCTTAGGGTGATTAAGGAGACCATAGATCACCATACACTACTATTCACCCCGATTATTACAAGGGCACCATTACTATCAACATGCTATAAAGCACCACGTTTTATACCATTTCGGTGTAACAAACAACCATGTTTGAAATCCTAAAAAAAGCTTCAAACGCTGTCCCTTGAAGGAGTACAAAAAGCCGCGACCGACCGAAAATTAAATAATGAAAAAATATAGCCTCCTCTTCCCTTGAACAGATGAAATTTGATTAAAAAATCACGATTATTACAAACCCCCTCTATGAAAAATTCCACATTTCACCACCAATCGGATAAATTTGCCCAGTCTATTATAGCCTCTATTTTGAACTTCATAGAGATGTCGGAAGCGAGTGAGGTAGTAAAGTTATCTTGGTATTTTTAAAACAGTCGATGCCTCCACCCCCACCCTTCTATTACAACCCCCTTTCAATAATTTTTCATCGTTTTGATCCAACCTCTTTGTGGTCTACTCTTTATACTTAGATTAACAAAGTTTTAAATTAAAATCGGCGTAACTGGTATCAGGTTTTGTTTGAAATAGATTTTTATTAATTTTTCGGTTTATTGATTTTGTTAAGGGCCTTGTTCAAAGCTTTTTAATATGATTTGGTTGATATTTTAAACAAGTTGATTTTACTCGGGATAAAAACATTACTGGAACAGGGCCCAATAACCTTTTGAATTTTTTATTGCTGATGAGTTAGCCCTTGACCACAATTTAACCTGATGATAAGTGATGATGTGAGTAAACATCGGAAGCAGGATTAACCTAGAATGGAAACTGCTCAAGCTCATCAAGGACACCTCCCAGAACACTCACTTAAGTTCTTGGCGACATATCTTGATGGCGGAAGCTAAGCGGGAATTGTCAGACCCTACAACCATGAAAATATCAGAGTTGATCTAAGCCACTTGAAGGACTCTAATATGGCCTGACGTCTGGCGTGTTAAGATCCGGACCTCAAGGAGCCCTCTAAAGCACGGAATCTGTATGTGTATATATGCCACCAGTGACCAGAGAGAACATTGCTTAGCCTGGTTTATCGGGTAATAAGAACCAGACAAACTTTGGTACACTCGTTTCGCAACAACTGAGTATATAAGTATATAAAATTATGATATGTAGATTCAAAACAGAAAAAAAAAATTATTTTATAAATATTGGTGCTTGGCGACAGGTTTTCATCTTGAGCTTTTTACCTGGTTTTGAAATGGTGGTACCTACATATGGTGAATTTTAATCCCGTGTCAAAGTTTTTAGGCATTAGGTAATTACTTTACTTTAAAGTCATTAGGTAATTACCATTGGGATATAATTGCTTATAAATTATTCATTCTAAAAATGTTTTTTTTCCGTGACCTCAGTTTTTGCAAGAACAATAATTATTTTTAAACAAACAGACTACAGCTACCAAACAATCTAAAGAAAATAATCACGATTACCCCGCTCCAGCTGATTCGTTAATCAAAAATCGTAGAGTGGGCCCCTACCACGGTAACAATGCGCAAATCTCACTCGAAAGCAATGTCACTCGAAGCCACTTTGTCGAGATCAAAGAGTATCGGGTTCACGATGCAACGATGCGCGCATGCATATGCAAACATTTGGCCCGATTGAATATGGATGAGTGGGTGACACGGAATAGTGCTGTACTTGGTATTTTTAAGTTTATTATTTGCTAATAAACAGACGTTTAATGAATCGACTATACATACGTGTTACTACGAACGATTTATGTAGGAGGAATATCAATAAGCAGGTGACTGGCCATAAAACTGAACAAACTTTTGACTTTTTTTATGTTATTGTGACGGAACGAGCCTGAGGCCCACCTGATGTTTAGTGGACTAACCACTGCCTATAACAGATGCATTTCGTCAACGATGAATTGCACTGTGCCCGTCACCTTGAGACATAGTTGTTAAGTCTCATGTGCCTGTAATTTCACTAGTTCTCAAGGACTGCTGCCGGAACACACCGTTAGGTGCTTGGCGACAGATTTTCGACTTGAGGGTAGTAACTAGCCAGGCGGGCATTCGCAAAATACCCTTCCACCATGCAAATTGACTATAAGCTAAAATAGTCTGTGTTGTAAAAGAAAACAAATTGTGCCGACTAAAGGTAAAATATGAGTAAATTGATGTATTAATTTAAAATATGTATATGATGAAATATGATATGTAACAATGGTGCTAAAATTAAATAATAAATGATTAATATAATTATCAAATAATTGGGCCCCGCATATGTTAGTGCTCTAGTAAACCCTTCAACATATTAAAGCACTATACTACAAGCTTTGTACCAATCCCCGCATAAGTAAGACATCTACAGAAGGTGACAAAACCAAATCAAAACAGCAGTGACAGTCGTCTAAAAGTGACAGAAGAGATAGTTGACCGGAAGAATTTGGACTTTAGTACACATAGCGCAATATTTTAACAACGCCATGTACGCGCTGAGGCCCTCGAATGACGATGTACACAGTCGTGACTCCCAGAAGAAAATCTTTAAATAAATTGAAACTGGCCGGAGAAATTTCCGATAAATATTATGCCAGCCGTAGCCGTTTTTGCTGTAGTAATTATGGACAATACTCGTCATAGCTTTTAAGATATTTCAGGAAGGTGATAGAGCTGTATCTATTATTACAATATTTTTATGACGTTATATGTCATTAAAACAGATAAATACAAAAATATCTGCATTCGAAAAATAAATGATACTAACTGTAAAATGACTGAATAAAAATTTCAACTCCCACCCAATTCACGTATGGTGCTCACGGTGCTGCAACATCGCGAAAAGCCTTTGATCCGACGATTACTAATGACAATCACCGATGTGTGTATTCATGACGACATTTGGTTATTTATGACGGTTATGATTCTGTTATTGTGTTACGGAATGAAGAGGAAGTGCTTTTAAAAACGCTTTGATTTGCGTGAGTTTGATGAGTAGGTACCTACTCATGTTGAAGTTTGAATTGTCGTTTTAATAAGTACTCTGATCTTGATGATACATACATAAAGTACAAGATAGTAAAGACAGACAAATTTTGAAGCGCCCGTAGCGTAGCTTGCTTAGTTGTTCTTACGCGATCGATTCTCCTCTCCAGGTAACGTCCGCAGAGGTCGTGGCTTGGATAGATAACCGCGCGCATTTGATGATCCCCACCGCCGCGCCGGCTTGAGCTTCACCCCATAGTGGAAGAGCGTTTTGCGATTACCCGCCTGACTAGCTACCACCCTCAATTAGAAAATCCAAGCACTAAACGGTGTGTTCCGGCAGCTGTCCTTGAGAGTTAGTGAAATTACAAGCACACGAGACTAAACAACTATGTCTCCAAGTGACGGGCGCAGTGCAATGATGAAATGCATCTGTTATAGGTAGAGGTTAGTCCGCTTACATCAGGTGGGCCTCGAGCTTGTTCCGTCACTATAATAACAAATTTTTTTACAGCTGATAGGTGTGCCTTTGACCTCTATAACAACTGTTGATAAGTGATGATGTGGTCGAGGATGTTTTTCAGGCTAACCTAGAAGTATTGGCTCTCAAGACCAGCAGCCGGAACACACTATTAGGTGCTTGCCGACAGATTTTATACTTGAGGGTGGTAGCTAGCCAGACGGGCATTCGCAAAATACCCTACCACCATGCTATAACGACTGCCATCCTAAGACAACAACCGCGACCGACGGCTTAACGTGCCCTCCGAAGCACGGAAACGCTCAGTAGTGATGTCACTGGCGGTCACCCATCCACCTCATGACTTTGCTTAACTTTGCTGATCCGTTGAGAACAGCTAAGTAAACTTCGATATGAGCGCTTCAAAATTTAAATTCTAATTCTAATTTAGTGAAACAAGCATTCGCAAAATGCCCTTTCACGATGCGGTGCAGCTCAAGCCAACAAGATCGAACCATGGACCTATAGCGCAGTAGTCCGTAGCTATTACCGCTTGTCTATCACTGCTTCCAAATCTCACAATGATGTCACCACACTGTTTATTGCTGTTAAATGTAATAAAACTACTCAATCCTAACATTATAACTATTTACAAGTATTTGGATATCAAGATTAAACTAAAAAGAACACGTTTAATGGGCTTTTGTTATCGTCATAAAACAAGTGTGGTAATTATTTTTTAATGACGGGTTCAGTACAATATTTAATTTGTACAATATATCTTCCTGAGTGTGTCGTAAGCGACGAAAGTAAATTACCAGGTGGCAGCAGCACCTTCTTTTTTTATGTTTTTGTGACTGAACAAGCCCGAGGCCCTGATGTTAAGTGGACTAACCTCTGCCTATAGCAGATGCATTGCACTGTGCCCGTCCCACTAAGACAAACAGTTGTTATAGGTCTCATGTGCCTGTAAATTTACTGGCTCTCAAGGACTGCTGCCGGAGCTCACTGTTAGGTGCTTTGCGACAGATTTTCTACTTGAGGGTGGTCGCTAGCCAGGCGCGCATTTGCAAAATGCGGTTTCACCATGTGGTGAAGGTCAAGCCCAAGGAAGGATTCGAACCGTGGACCTGCTGCACGGCAATGCCACTAAGCCATCATTGCTTCGAGTAGATATGCTATATAACACTGCAATTCGCAAGGAGTCTGACAAACGTGGGGAATATGATGATCCTCCACTCCAATGACGGAAGCCTTTGTTCAATGATGGCTTTGATAATGATGATGACAAAATATTAGAATATGCATTTATACTTGGAAAAGGTTTGGGGTTATTTCTTATGTACCAGTCAATAGTGTTCTTCTATTTATTACAAATAGGACATTAATTGCAATATATTTCTGGTATAAAAATATATCTGGTCACGAACAGTCCACAACTTACAAGTTGACTTTTAGCCATGCCTGTTACGCATTGGCACTCCTGTAGTAATATATGTGATAATTTTTAATTTTATCACAAAACGTCTAGGGTCAAACTGAGTCTCAGTTTAACAACACAAAGGCCAACGAGAAGAAAATATTATATTTCTCGCTATAGGATCTTCGTCGAGCGTTGTAGGAGAAAATATGCTTTGATGCATAGCATATAATTTTGGCTTCAGTGGCTGGTAGATTTTCCAAGAAGAGTGCATGACGTAGGCTTCAAGAAAAATCTCGTGGTCATTGTATAACCACTGTCTTCCGGCAAATGAGGGCCGAGGAGATAGAGAAAACCCCAGTTGTGGACCTAATAAGCAGTAATCCCTTACTCACGTGAACGTGATTAGGAGGATGCTGCTCATGTGCCAAATATTCTTTCTTTTAGTCGCCTTTTATATATAACAGGAAGATAGGAAACAGTTTCACGGACAGATATTGTAGGGTACCTATATATTATTCTATTAACCAATTAATTTTTTATTAATTTGTATGGTGGTCGGGTATTTTACGAATGCCCGCCTGGGTAGCAGCACCTTCAAGTATAAAATCTTTCGCCAAGCACCTAACAGGGTGTTCCGGCAGCTGTCCTTGAGAGTCAGTAATTCTAGGTTTGCCTAAACAACATCTTCAACCACATCATCAGTTATCAGGTGAGATAGTGGTGAAAGGATAACCTACTATACTCGTTTTTTTTTACATACGGATCTCCAAAATAATTGCCGTTTTGTAACGTTTACGTACAAGTCATTGGTTGGACAATAATTCCGTTTTATTGCATATTTCTATAGAAGTGGAACCATTGTGCTGTGGAGATAACGTACAACCTCTTTTGGTACTGGTTTGTTTTATACAATCACTGGTGGTACGTGACTTAAGTGTTTGATGGTTTGATATACAATATCGTCATCTTTTTCTTATATATATTTTTTTGTGCTTGATAATTTTGCCTTTGACCACTATCTCACCTGATGATGTGGTCGAAGGTGTTGTTTCAGGCTAATCCAGAATTACTGCAAGGACAGCTGCCGGGACACAATGTCAGGTGCTTTGCGACAGATTTTCTACTTGACTGGTAGCTAGCTAGGAGGTCATTCGCAAAATGCCCTACCATGCTATAACGACTGCCATCCTAAGATGACAATGCCCGTGGCCTACCTGATGTTAAGTGACAGGATCAGACGCATTTCGTCATCGACGAATTGCACTGTGCCCGTCACACTGAGACGTCCAGTTGATAGGTCTCATTAGCCTGTAATTTTTCTGGCTCTCAAGGACTGCTGGCGGAACACACTATTAGGTGCTTGGCGACAAATTTTCTACTTGAGGGTGGTCGCAAGCCAGGCGGGCATTCACAAAATGCCCTTCCACTGACCACTAGGGTGACCTAGTGGTCAGTGGAAGGGGGATCCAACACATGACCGCGGCGGACGTAGCTTAACTTTGCTGATCGGTTAAGAACAGCTAATCAAACTTCGCTACGAGCGCTTCAAAAAATTATTTCCCGATTATGAAGTTATAATGGTACAACGACTGCGGAGCAGCGGGTCTATGGTCCTAATTGTACCACTGGTTTGAGCTGATGCTCAAGAGTAGTAATGTTACAGAGGTAAAAATTAAGAGCAGATCATGGTTATAGACTTCAGAATGAGTAAAGTAATCAGACAGGCGACTGGTCTGTGGTATCACTTATTTCTTATCTCTTATTATATGCTCTAATATTTACATTTTTTTTACTTTTTTGTTGTGCAATTAATTCAATTTTTATATGTAAATCTTGATATTGATTATTTCATTTGTTTTTCTGTTTGACTTGTGAATATGTGTTTACCAATAAATTGATTATTGATTTCTTTTATGTTATTGTTACGGAACAAATTAGAGGCCCACCTGATATTAAGCGGACTAATCTCTGCCTATAACAGATGCATTTCGTCAGAAGTCACGAATCGCACTGCGCCCGTCATCTTGAGACATTGTTGTTAAGTCTCATGTGCCTATAATTACATTAAAAGGTTATCTTCAAAAGCTAGTTTTCTATCTAGACCTAGCCTCCTAACGTAATCGGTCATCATCCACACGCGTTTTGTTTTTGACCTGTAAAAAATATCACTACGAACCATTTGATACCATTACCTCAACATTTCATATCAATTTGAACCCCTGAAAACTGAAAAAAGGCACAACAATGCCACCCCCAGTAATATTCTCACATCGCATCAACACGTTCGATTATAATATAAATCGACGAATTTAAATCCACACCCCCTACAGGGAAATACGACAAACGTCATAAAAAGTAATAAAGAGTGGTCGTAAAGAACGAGAAGCAATGTCGATATTAATGCTTGGAAGTGTGGGTCGGCAGGGTAGATTTCAATAGATTGTAAAATAGGTTCCTACTTAGGGTGCGTACCATTTGGAGTTAAATTCGCCAAAAACTATAAAAATGGTCACACTCCCAAAAAGTTGTTCCACTTGGGTCATGGCATTATTTTCGCCATAAACGCTATGAAGCTGCTGGAACAGTTTGAATTACCTACATCTAATGTCAAAAGCGACAGAAGTGGCAAATTTTAGTGGCATTCTTAGCGTTCTTATCCTAAATAGAACAGGGGATAACAGTTACAAACGATCACAGTGATCACAACCATAGACCCAGATGTGGTTAAAATTATCGAAAATATCGAAATTGGCGTCAAATGGAATACGCCCTTACGTAATTTTTTGTCTGCCTAACATTTTCTCCTAGAAAATTATTACAATGGTTTATATAATGACGACGGCTTTTGCACAGACTCTATATGCTTAGCTCGGGCTGTAGATTCAAAACCTGAACATGGCACATAAGATGTAGGTATGTGATGAGCATAATTCAATTTCTATTCTCGAGTCCTACATGTACATACTAGAATCCACGACCTAAACGTCCATAGTATACGCTTTTACGCCATTTGTCTAACGGTGCAGTCATCTTCAATAATATCTCAAGTGCAGACTGGCAAAAATAATCCCTATAATTCTCAAAATGGTAGCAGCGACATCCGTCAAATTATTTTCTAATCAAATAATAGAAATTTATCTGAACATAGTCCTTACCTTATTTTTATAAACTCATTTTATTTCCTCTTAAATCATATCTCGAAATTTTTAGAATGGTCTATTCTAAAAATAGTAGCTTAGTAATAATATGTATAGCTTACTGAAATCTACTTTTTGTAAGAAAAGGATGCTCGTAGAAGCGCTTCCGGGTGTAGACAGTGAAGTGTAGACTTCTCAAAAGAAAAGTGTTGAGTTAAAAATAAATGCAATGGCTAAGTTTACATTTTTAGGGTTTTAGCTATTCGGAGCTTTTAAAAGTTCTTGTACATACATAAAAAGTAGTAATATAAAATGTTTTTTCCTAAAAATAGAACCAACTACAACACTCAAAATTGTGAAATTACTTGTTGAAGTCGGTATCATGATAGTTCAAAGTACCTTTTATCACAATATTCTGCGCATGGTACCGACTTCGACAAGTTATTTCACACTTTTGAGTGTTGATGTCGGTTCCATTAACAGGTAAAAAAAAAATTTCACCTTTTTTAGTGAACCTTGCTACTTCTGGAATTGATTGTCATTCATTGTCAATGACTTTATCATCAAAACAATTTTCAGTTATTGGAGTGTAACTCAAAAACGGCTTGACCGATTTTGATAAATATTCAAATAGGACCAGTCATTGTCAGTTTTCATATAAAAAAAATAATCAAAATCGGTTTTAAAAGAATCAAACCCTGTCAATATATCTGAGGTAAAATAATAAAAGTAAAAAATTCAGTCGGAATCCAAAGAAAAAAATTTTTTTTTTCAGTAAAAAAATCATCAAATGATGTTTTTTTCTGCTTTGACATGTCGTTTAACCAAGGCATACATGTTATATTTTTTTATATATAGGCTCGCTTATCTGACGATTGATGGTAAGTGATGATGCAATAGAAAATGTTATTCTTGTAAACCTTTTTTGAGTTACTGGATCTCAAGGACAGCTACCGAAACACACCGTGCTTGGTGTGTTTGGTCATGCCAATACGTTTGGATTAATACAGTCGCTTTTTGAACTCAAATAAAAAAATATATAAATCAATTAAAGATTGGATTGTAATTATTATTTAACTATAAGCTAGGACTCGCGTAATATGTACCGGGCATCAGCACGTCAGATCATTGATAAGGTACGTGCTGAGGCCCACGCAAGGCGCTGTGCCCATACGTGACTCCCAAACGAAGAACTTCTAAGAAGTTCGAAACTGGTCGAAGCAATATCCGGGATATATAAGTTCTCTGGAAGCGCTCGTAGCGTAGTTTACTAAGCTGTTCTCAACCGATCAGCAAAGTTCAGCAACGTCGCGCGCGGTCATGAGTTGGATGGGTTGCCGCTAGTGACATTACTACTGAGCGCTTCCGTGCTTCGGAGGGCACGTTATGCCGTCGGTCCCGGTTGTTGTCTTAAGATAGCAGCCGTTACAGCATGGTGGTAGGGCATTTAGCGAATGCCCGCCTGGCTAGCTACCACCCTCAAGTAGAAAATCTGTCGCTAACCTAACGGTGTGTTCCGGCAGCTGTCCTTGAGAGCCAGTAATTCTAGGTTAGCCTGAACTACATCTTCGACCACATCATCACTTACCATCAGGTGAGATAGTGGTCAAAGGCTAACCTATCAGGCATAAAAAAAAAAAAATATATATATAACGCGAGTAGCCGGCTACTAAATAATAATTATGGTCTAAACGCGACAGTTTTTTAGTTTAAGGAATCGGTTGTAAAATTACAGAAACTTGAGATATTAAAACTAACATCTTTAGTGGCGAACGCAATACAATGTCTCATAAACAGCTTGGGTG
Organism: Plagodis pulveraria; assembly: GCA_963890685.1. Lineage (NCBI taxonomy): Eukaryota > Metazoa > Arthropoda > Insecta > Lepidoptera > Geometridae > Plagodis > Plagodis pulveraria. Next base: position 18,539,533 of record OY982970.1, on the reverse strand, counting down.
CACCTGCGTTAGCACTAGTTAATTATCTCCGTAATATATCAGAAGAACATTTACTTGAATTAATGAAAGATAAATAAATAAAGAATAATAATAAGAAATAAGGAACTATGAAGTAATCGACAACGTGGTAAAACACAACAAGGTGGGCAGCAGCACTTTCTGAAAAAACTTCTAAAAGTATCTTACATTGCGAGCACTAAGACGCCTGCCGGGCGTGTGGGTTAGCTAAGCTTCTAGACTAGCCTTCTACCACAATCTCACCAATTAGCAGGTAAGTGATGTTGTCTTCAATGATGATGATGATGAACAGGTTTAAACTGGAATGGGAGCTGACTTTTAACAGCAACTGCTTCGCGACATATTTTCTACTAGAGAGTGGTAGCTAGCCAAGAGTACTGTACCAGCTGGATCGTCCACTGATGAACCCAGCCTCCCCTATTAAGGGTGTATTTGCCATAATCCCCACGCTTGGCAGGCCTCCTAGAAAACGCAATGTGAGATATCAGTTCCTCAATATCACGAATATGTCACTTTGGACCTATTGAAAGGGAATTCGTTTGTAGGCGAATAAAAATTCTATGTATTCAAATCAACGACAATCCATGGTAAGACAGCTGGACACGCTAGACCCCGAAGGATGTTTCACGCACCACCCGCGCGTACTACTACTAATACTACTATTGTGGATACTCGTTATTATTAAGATCACTTACAGTTTTTAATAAGTTTATCGAGCACGAAGGTCACCTATCTGCCTTTATTCTAGTAAATTGTCTCATGTCAACCTTGCTTATGTCACTTTTAATCAGTACAATTTTCACATACACTTCTGGACTCATCTATTGGCCCACCTTGTATTTTCAGTTTCGTTTGGTCCTAGCTAAAATTTTATATTAGGTCGAGCAAAAAGTTTTTATGCAGTTTTGAACCTGGCACATTCACAATTTCATTCAATAGTATTTTTTTGAATTTCGAACACAGAATTTAAAGAAACAAAAGACAATTTGGAGCCTGTTTGTTGATATCAAACAATCGAATACTAAGAAAACTTGGTTTTATTGGTTTACTTGGATTTCATTCTTGAAAAAGTGATTGATATCTTTGGTTTTGCAACAAACATTACTTATTTATATTACTTAATTTACCATTTAATTTGGAAATTAAGTGGCTACGTACGATTTACATTTATGTACCTACTTCTTTGTATAATTTTATTATGTGTGTGTAATTTTTTTTTATATCTGTGGAGGCTTGTTGTTGGGTTTTTTTAATGTAGTAATTAAACCTGTTTTTAAATGATAGCTATAAGTCCCCCAAATAAAATAAAATAAAACAATACCTGCCTCTGTAGTCCTTTTGCAATTTCCGCTTGGGAAGATCATCTACTTATAATACGGGGTTTTCGCGTTCCCTTGCGATGACTAAAAAGAACATCTTTTTTTATGCTCACCTGATGATAATTGATGATGTGGTCGAAGATGTTAATCAGGTTAACCTAGAATTACTAGCTCTCAAGGAAAGTTTTTTTTTTTGTATTATTGTGGCGGAACAAGCTCGGAGCCCACCTGATGTTAAGCGGACTAACCTCTGCCTATAACAGATGCATTTCATCACAAGTCACGTATTGCACTGCGCCCGTCACCTTGAGACATAGGTGTTAAGTCCCATGTGCTTGTAATTTCACTTGGCGACAGATTTTCTACTTGAGGGTGGTAGCAAGCCAGGCTAGATTATTTACTACTCAGTAAATCGGAATAATAGTTATTTGTTACGCAAGACTGAAAACTTGTCATTTAGCACGAGTTCTTTTATGAAAACCTGAGGAAGCGAATATAAAAGAAGAATCCTGTGCATAGCAAAGGTTGATGGCAATGGCAAAATAAATTTTATACCGAACAAAATACGCAATTTAATGTTTTCAAGAAATATTTGTTTTTTTATGTTATTTTGATGGAACTGGCTCGAGGCCCACCTGATGTAAAGCGAACTAACCTCTGCCTATAACAGATGCATTTCATCAAAAGAAACGAATTGCACGGCGCCCGTCACCTTGAGACATGTCAAGTCTCATGTGCCTGTAATTTCACTGGCTCTCAAGGTCTGCTGCCGGAACACACCGTTAGGTGCTTGGCGATAGATTTTCTATCTGAGGGTAGTCGCTAGCCAGGCGGGCATTCGCAAAATGCCCTTCCACCATGCGGTGAAGCTCAAGCCCGCGGCGGGATTCAAACCATGGACCTGCTGCGTGGCGGTCCATAGCCAATGCCACTGAGCCATCATTGCTTCAAAACTATTAAATTTCAATTTATTTATTATTATACAATTTACAATATTGGAAGTGAATTTACTTTTATGGAACTTTCGTGAAGGGTTGAATTTAGCCTCTCCGAGCCTGTGAGATGAAATAAATATTGAAATAACATATGCAGAACTTCAACAATATAATGTGCCAAATGTCTTCAAAATTTTCGCTGCTTCGGTTTTGAGTGACAATGTTCACACACAAAAACGCTTTCAGTTTTATTACAATAAAGGCCTGTTTTAGAATGTTCGAGTAAGTTCCGGTTATACTACCCAGAACATAAAATAACTGAATGATAAAAATGACAGTTAACATGCAGCGCGTTTCAAGCTTTAACCGATGGATAGGCTAAATCGATGACTGTGAAACGCAAAGATAGTGTTTTATTTATTAAATATGTTCTGGGTAGTATAACCGAAACTTACTCAAACATTCTGAAACAGGACCTTAGTGTTATATGACCGACAATAACACTGAAGCTACCTTAACAATAAATCAATATGTTCCTTAAGCGAGTTAATACATAATGCACCGACACCACTTCAAAGATAGGAGAAGGTCAGGCAGAAGGTGATTGTAATATTTTCCTGCAAGTTTTGTTTTAGTATAGATTTGTTCCATCTTCAAACGCGAACGTTCCAAAGAAAGATATGCAGTTTCCCATTTGTCAAGCGTCCGTCTGACGGAACACAAAGCGTTGTCGGGAAGAGTGAGATGCCTGTAGGGTGTGTCTGCTCTTTGAACGTCGATTTTCATGAAAACTGCAGCGCAATATAAAGGAATAAGGACTGAGTTTTATTAAGAAAAATCTTATCACACGCTGTAGAACTTTATATAACTTCGGAATCGTTCCTAGCGTAGTTCGCTTATTCGTTCCAAGTTAAGCAACGTCCGCTGCGGTCATGACTTCGATGGGTGGCCTCTAGTGGCATTCCTATTGAGCGTGCACGTACTCGTTAATACCGCCTGCGAGCCTGGGTAACTACCACCCTCAAGTGTCTAATGTAAAATCTGTCGCCAAGCACCTAACGGTGTTTCTGGCAACTTTTACCTCTATTTTTATGTATAGCTAGGCAAGCTTTTGACCACTACCTCACCTGATGGTAAGTGATGAGTGGTCGAAGATGTTGGTCAGGCTAACTGGCTCAAGGGCAGCTGCCAGAACACAACGTTAGATATTTGGCGACAGATACTTGAGGGTAGTAGCTAGTCAGGCGCATTCGCAAAATGCCCTACCACCATGCTGTAACGAGTATCATCCTTAAACAATAACCGAAAGCATGGAAGCGCTCAGTGGTAATGTTACTAGGTCACCCATCCAAGTCATGACCGCGGCGGACGTTGCTTAACTTAGCTGATCGGTTAAGAACGGCTAAGCAAATAACTTCAAAAAAAATTGTAAATTCGAGTTAGTCAAGAAGGCCCTTGATAGTAAGGCGATGTTGTAGTCAAAACTGATAAACAGTCATAGAAACTGATACTCAAATCAGCATATGGCAAAGCTGCTTCTATGGCAACACTTTCACATGAAAACAATATTCGAAAACTGTACATTTCTACCCCTTCTCATCCCCTAAGTGGTAGTACGTCTCAGGATTGCCATTATTGTAAACATATTTCAGCCGATATGACTCTATGACGCTATATTTGAAGCTATTTATATTCATTCGCCATATTTTAGGGGTGAACAGTCCCCGGATTTTCAGTTATTGATGTTTTGTTTTGTTTACCCTGTTACTTATTTATTCCATCTAACATGAGAAAAGTATGAGGACTATTTTATTTCTTCCTTTTTGATAAAGTAAAAGGACTAATGGAAAAATGCACCTAATGAGTAGCTTTCTACTAAGGTTGACTGTTGCGAACCGATAGCAAGCCTAAATCGGAACGCACCTAGCTGTCATTTTCTGTAGTTTTTTTTCCCTTTCAGCGGGATATGGTCTCGCACACTTTTTGTAGTTGTCAAAATTGATTTTGAATTGTGCTGGTGGTGTGGTGGTGGTGTGCTTAATTGTTGAAAAATGTGGTTTTTAAATATTGTGATTTGATATTGCGCCGCTTTAACCGACTAGCGAGGTGACCGCAAGTGTTGTATAATTGCGTGTTTGGAAAGACCGAATCGTGGTGTTGTGAACAAGGACTTGTTGAATCCCATGAAGAAACAGAAGAAAGAAGGCTTCTTGCTGGTGTTGTTGAGTAAGTCCATGGCTAGCTATTGTAAACCTGGCCAGATTTAATAGGTTATTCGTGTTCTCAATCAACTTTATAGCGTCGTCGCGTCATAAGGGCTCCTTTATGTGAGTACCCAAATTTCTAGTATAAGCATATTAGCTCCGCGAATCGTGGACAAGTTACGTCCCCTCGCAGCCTTTCAGTGCAGACGAGGTTTTTGTGCAATACACCTAGTTTGCTGCAGGAGTCAGGCCTGGACGACACACAAAGAGTATATAGGGCTGCTACCCATTCTAATTCCCTAGTTACTTAAAAGCTATACTGCCAATGAAAGCATTCCCAAATTGTCTCGTGTTTTGTGAGTTTTCATACCGGTGGTCAGCCATAAAACCGTAGCCAAAATTTTTAAAATGGTATCCCGGCACTGTGTGTTGATAACGAATTTAGTTTTTACAACGTTCTTATAATTTAATAATTAAACAACATTAAACGGTTAAAATCGCGTATATTTATATTAAACATATTTGTCCCTACCGTTTCAAACACTTTGCAGTGATCGTGGTCACGAGGTGAACACGGGGTGGTTCTTGTTGTTTGTTTTCCTATAAGGTATAGACATATTGATCCATCATCCATTATATGGATGAGATAAGGCTCTGAAGATGATAACATGTATAAAACTTGAGACCTATTATATTATTGTCATAAGTAAGAGGTTACCAATTGTATTTTTATTTTTTAACGTTGAAAATACATACACATACAGGAATATAACAATACTTAGGTGTGTTAAAATCTGGAACTTGGTTTTTACTCTCAGCGTAGAATAAAAACTACTTCAGTTAAAAACGTATTTTCTATGATTTATATACAGGGTTATTATTAAGAAAATGCTAGCAACCTCTTAGGGTTGACTTTTGTTAGTACTCACAAACATTTTGAGATGTAATGACACCTCAAAATGTAACCTAACACATTAAGCTTTTCTAGTACTGTCTGACACTTCTAAGTTCTGTGTCTCGTAGTAAAAGCGTAGTATTATTATATGTTCTATGGTAAAAGACAATGTCTACTTCGAGCTAAGATCGCCCGCCACGGCAACATTGGACTGCGCTGCGTACCCTTTGAATAGAGTTTTGAATATTTACATAGAGCAAAGTAGTAAAAAATATGAAATAATAAATTACAGACATAAGAGACTATTAACATAGTGCTTATTTGGTCAACGACACATTTTTTTTATCAAAAAGAAACCAAATCAACTAAAAACTTATATCTTATATATATATGTTTGTTACGACTAAAAGAAGTCAACTCTAAGAGGTTGTTAGTATTATTCCAATAACCCTGATATAAGAAAAAAAAAATCTCTTCGTCTAAACTAAACTAACAATTTCCTCCAAAACATCTTCGTTGCTTAATAAACTTAACATCTATATCTTGTAATGTATGATTTTGAAATCAAAACTAACTTCTATATCTTGTAATGTATGATGAGAAAATAAAACTTTTCATGTGTATGATGAGTGCATACACATGAAAAGTTTTATTTTCTCAAACTTTTGTGTATTAAGACGGAGCAATTTTATTATTGTGACCAACAATTACTAGTCTCCAGATTCTGACCACGTCGTTGTAACACATGCTGATATTATGGATCTTCCTTAAACGGTTATTGCTAGTGTTTTTTTTCTTTGATTTCATACTGGCCAGCTAGTGTATGTAGGACGCGACGGTGTTGGTTTTTCAAACATGACAACAATTTGCACAGGATTAGACCTCGTCAGATCAGAATTTTCTGATGAATGGTTAATATCATCTAGAAGTATGTAATTACGTTCATATAGACTGGTAGCCTACGTAGTTTAAAACTCACGTTCTTCAAACGAGAAAGGCTAGTAAGAGGTGTGGAGATAAAAGTATTTACAGATCTTAGCAGCTCCACTCGTCTTATGCAGTTTGTAACGTGAATTGAATGATCTTGGGCCCACTCCCTAGTGGAACTAAGCAACAGTCACAGTTTTTATTTTTAAAATAAGAATAAGTAGCTACATTTATAATCATATCTCACATAGATACCTCCTCTTATCCAAAACATTGAGCTCACAAATCAATACGCACGTATGTACACAAAAGGGTTGTTCAGCGAGACAAGCAATTAAAAGCTCGCATTCGTCACAGATTCGCCTCCAGTCAATCTCCCCCTTCTATTGTCTTGATTTTATACTGTACTGTATTGTTCATAAACAGTAGGACATATTGATACAATTCTTAAACAGATTCTAACAGATACCAGTTCCAAACTTTAAGCTTAGGAATGTCCCTGTATCCGCGATTCCGATTAGGTCTGCATGGTGGTAGGGCATTTTGCGAATGCCCGTCTGGCTAGCGACCACCCTCAAATCTGCCAAGCACCTAATGGTGTGTTCCGGCAGCCGTCCTTGAGAGCCAGTACTTCTAGGTTAGCCTAAACAACATCTTCGACCACATCATCACTTACCATCAAGTGAGTTGGTAGTCAAAGGTTCACCTATCAGGCATAAAAATAAAAAAAAGTTACCGTATAATCTGGCTAAAGTATGTTGTTTTGTATCGCCACTGTGCAAGGGAAGGTACTTATAAAGGGTATTCTATTATATGACTTATGATTGAGACGTCACAGGGTGAGGTTCTGTAGGTAGCCGGGTAAGAATTGCACGCTAGTAGTAGTTGTAGGAGGCGATGAAGTGTATTTACAGGGCAGATTATTAGTGTAATCTGCCTTGTCATTTGGGTAATACGTATACAATCCTTTTTAGTCAGTAACTGAACACAGTAAGATTAAACTTTGCTATTCAGTAACCCGTCCATTTGGTATACTTTAAAATAATTAGGAGAGTTCTGAATTACATTTTAATCTTGTTGCAATTTGTCAACATATGATACTGTTAAGATCTTTACAATCCTATTGTCGATTTCGAAGATTGTGTGTGTGCAAATCTTTCGCTAAGTTTGGAATATTTGAATTATTCAGTGAGTGTGAAGTGTTATTGGAAAAGTGGAAATAGGTCAAATTGTTCAGCAGTGTTGCCAGTATATGATTGTTTTAAATTGAATAGGGAGATAATTTTGAAATCAGGCAGCTATATATACAATTTAAAAAACGATTGAGTTCATCGGGACTAGCTCTCGCAATACCCATGAAAGGAAAATTTCTTGTTTGATTTGATTACAGCGTAATTAACACATTACCTGTAAAGATTACGCGTTAAAAATATGTTACATTTGATATTTGTTGTTTTTATAGACGGTAAATTACACAAAATTCCAGTTTTCTGATTCAGTTTTTAAGTGTATCTTACCCTGTAGTGAAAATTCCTTCTTTGACGGCCACCATTTCCTTAATAATCCAGTAAGTTATCCATTACCTCATTTAAACATAACTAGGGCATGACTGTTACTTATTAACAGCTTTTCTACTTGACTGTGTGAAGTTAATTAAACTTCATACAATAAAGATATTTGTATTTGTAGTTAAACTGTTTTATATACCGTAAAATAATACCTTAATAGTAAATATCAAATCATACGAGTCCAAATTAAAAGAAAAAAAAATAAGACTACGGATACTAAAATTTTATTATGATGTTTATCACTAAATTTATCTCATTTTAGTAAACAAAATGGTTCTCAAAGTGTTTACCTCAATATAAGACTCTTCTAACATCCAGATGGCCATATCAGGAGTTGTTGAGGATATCTATTTTCACTGTTACCAAAGTCCTTGACAGTTATTTGACGTATTAAATGGTATAAAAATATGACTTTTAATTAAATAAGCTTACTACATTCAACAAAAGAAACCTTCGAAAAGTATCGTTATTGGTATGCTTTAGAAACCTATATAATTATCTTATACCATAATTGGTATAAGCCTACTAACCTACCTAGCATATAATTTATTTTCCGATATATTATGCACAATTTTCCAAGTATAATGGCAATTATATTATACATGAAAGACCGAATGATGAGTAAAACGTAGAGCTCCTATGAAAAATTAAATGAAGATTTTATCTGCAGATAATATCACATCAAAAATGTAACCAGCAATATTAACCATCAGAATCCAGTCATTTTTCATCGCAAATACCAATACAAATACAAATATGTGTATGTGTGCGTGCCACCCTCGTGGTGGTGAGAGGATGGAGGGTGGAATCTTCAGTGGATGGATGTTCTAATATTCAAATGGGATACGGAACTATTATTGTTGGAGCTACTGTCGATATTATTGTGATTGTACTGGTTTTGGTACTTTTGATACACGTCTAAGCAATGTAATGTAAGTAATAAAAAAAAATACTTATAAGTAAGACTGCTAGCAATGTTTTATTTATTATTTATCTTATCATCCTGCTTTTTAATACATAATAGATAATTCATAAAAGATATATAAATATCTAAAACTGTGCGATCAATATTTTTATAAACTGGTTAGGGGATTAAAAATTGTATTCACTTATATTTTTACTCTTAGGTTTTTCACCATTTTAGGCAAAGGAAACTGATTCCCAATGTGTAGGTATATAACCAATTGTTTTGTTGTTGTACAAATGTAATATTTAGTAGTAAAAACCCTAAATGAATGAAAATAATGTCTTGGAATATTACGATAATTGATATATAAATGTCTATAATAACTATTATTATGAATTTAGTAGGCCATAAAACTTTACTAAAACAATTTCTTGCTAATTCCAGCCTATTACTCGCGATCCCCGAACTTCTTTAGACAAAATGAGCTGTCAAAAGTGTCAGGCTGTAGCCCCAAGCACAACTGCCAAGACTGTTCGGTCGCGGTACGAGCAACTTCTTTGCATACTTCCCGTGGTGTCAGTGCGATACGTCACTTATATTGTGTGCCTTCACGTATTGCTATGGTAAGGATGGGAAGATATTTATCGATACAAAGAACTTTGTAAGGTTTGGGTCAATAAAATCAACCTTAATCCCATCACTTGGACTTTTTTAACGATTTGTGAATAATGTTAACTCCCATATTTCAGCCGTATTGAAAAATATCCGAGAAATAATCGCATATTTATTGAAATTACAGTAGGCAATTCGCAACCAATTCTGGTTAATTGGAATACCGCAATTGTTGATTTTTTTGGGGTCTGAACTTGTCCTTTGTAAATAAAGAAACATTACAGGAGCCAAAACACATTTTCTCCAGTAGCAATCCAAAGAACCAAAATCAGTTAAATTTCTCGTATTGAATAAGTTCAACAGCGATAACATTACCCCATCCCTAACACTAAGCGAGATATATCAGCTCACTTCATTTATTCGTGCCCGTATCTTTTGTTTGCTATATTTTTGACAAGTACAAAGCGAATCTGCGCTTGTCATATGTTTGACAGGCGACGGGGGAGGGATAATAGGAGAGAGGGGGTTGCTAAGTTGCTATTAAGCATTGCAGTTGATGCCTCTAGTCTATGCAAGGGTATGGGAATGGTGCTGGAGATTTTCAATGGGTACAAAGAAGGTAGACTACCGTGAGATAGGTAGATAGTGTGCCTGTTTGACTATTGTATTTGTTTTATGCTCTGACTCGATATTATGCGTTTATTTACCAAAATTTTATTTTTTAATAAATAAAAGCGATGACTTACTATACAAAGTTAAGTTTTTTTTTCTTATACACAAATGAAAGTACAAGACCATAATTAAAAATGTGTTTTTGAAAACACAGGAGACTACAAATGCATTAAAATTTAATACTTTGTTTTTATTGTAAGCCAGTATTTCCAAAAATCCTTTAAATCCTATGATGCTATTAGAATTCTTCATTTCACGTAATCAGAGTCATTTATATGGTAAGGACAGGGTGCCATCGTACAGCAACACCTCAATCCCATCGACTTGAGTAAGGGTATCCTGCTCATATGACATTCCTTCCCTTCAATTCCACTAACACGTCCGACGTCAAGTAATGCGAATTTAAAAATGACATTCCACGGGTGCTCAAAGAAAGTGTATCAAATAGCTATAAACATTTTTCACAAATTATTCGAGTACATTTTTTTCCGGATGGGAATAGAGTTGCCAAGTGGAATAGTCATACGGTGCAAAATCGGTGGAATAGGGCTCGATACCCGTCTGGAACAAAAAAAAAATTGTGCTCCAATAGTGCGAATTCGCTCAGCACGCGATAGTGCTTGTAATCATATAAAGAAACATTAACAAATCTTGGAAGTAAAAGAACCTACTTGGAAACAAATAAGCCGCGTCTCAAATACAAGTACAAACAATCTGTGACATATGTATTGTCACTGACACATATACATAGTTATACACTTTATACTGTATCAAATTCCTGTCACATAAAACCACTAAAAGCAATATAAACTAAGAGCTAGCGATACTGCCACATACGTGTTAAAATTTACTTAAACACAAAATTGGATCTGTTAAGTATATAATTTCTTGTCAAAGTCAAATGCCACTTATAGCTACTTACGGGTTAAGTTTCGCGAGATAGTTATACGAATGAGAAGGGTGCGACTTAAGGTCTATTATGTACCTAGACTGTGAATTTTACACAATGTCAATATCTCTATATCAAATATGGGTAGGTCATATTAATATTCTGCTCGCAAATGCATGACTTAAATTTGTCATAAAAATAGGATAGTAACAAGTGAGTGTCGGGTTCACACAGTGTTCGAAACAAAAGTCCTACTAGTGCATCCAAACGTCGGAAGGAACCCGCATTCTACTGTATAAGTATGATAAGGAGAAAAGATAGTTATCTATTATTATTTTATCAATAAGTAGTTAAATATTTTGCATATGTGCTCATAATATTATACTAAATATTAATTTAACATATAAAATTTAGTAGACAAGTACGTTGTAAAATATCGACACGTTTTACATCACGTGGCAATTTCAATTCAGAATTATGTACATCACCTGTCGTTCTTTTGTGAGTAAGTGTTCCAAAAATACACATTAAAAAAACCAAAACTGAAAAGCGTCGCAGTAAACATTGGTTTACAGTCATACGAGGCCGAAATTTAAACTATTTCTGTCCACCGATATTAACAAAGTACAGCACAAGTCATTAACGCATGCTACGCCTTCGGTTAAACTCACAATTAATTAAATTTATCACATAAAATCTATCAAAAAAAATTTTGCCTCGTTATTTCGCATATATGAAGATAGTTATTTAGAAGCAGTGATAGCCGAGCGGTAATAATAGGTGCACTGAGAAAAATCTAAAGTCAAAAGCGCCCTAAAGCGCGCGAAAAACCGACCAAACGTAAATACGTACAAAAACGCCTTCCAACTAGAAGGCGTTAAACGAGGTCAGTGAAGACGAATGTTTCTTTTCGTCTTCATTTAAGGTGTATTTTGTGGTCTTTCTTAAATATTGACTTTTCGATAAGGCTGATTAAGTCGTACGTTATAGTGATAATCACCGTATATAAACCGCCGTAAAAGTAAGGTCTATATTGTGGTCAATACTGCAATTATTATCGTATAACAAGTTCAATTCTGAAAATACTTTACGGAAGGCGTTTTTGACGGTTGTGTTTATTATAAAACATGGAACATTTTTATTGATTGGTGAAAATCATCTTAAGACTTGTGAATTCATCTTACGTATTTACAATTCAACGGTAAAAGGTCAAAATTGATTTAAGCCTTTAAGTCGTTTTTCTCAGTGTGTGGACTGCCCTGCCGCAGGTCCCATGGTTCGACGCCGCCCGGCTTTTAAGCTTCATCGCATTGTTGAAGAGCTTTTTGCGAATTCTAGCCTGCCCAACATCACCCTCAAATCGAAAATCTGTTGTCATGCACGTAACAGTGTGGTCGGGAAGCTGTTATTGAGAGTCAGTACCTCCAAGCCTAGTCCGTTTACTATCCTTAACCACATCATTAATTACCAACAAGATTAGATATTGTTTGAGCATATAAAATGTAAAAAAATGTCTACTCACACGTTTACATTCTCAACTCTAAAACACAAAACAAAATGATACATTCTACCTTAGTGTACGTCCTTTAACTTAAGAACCCGATGCCCGTCTAAGCAAGAAGACGCAACTTCCCTTATCTGTTCGCAGCCACTTACACTAGTTTTAATTAGGAGCCGTTTTGTGCTAGTCGAAAATTAATCAAATTATGTTGCGATGCCTCGGGCGTTTGAATGACGTTATACTAGAATGAATCATTGATTAGAAAAGTACCTTAGCTTTATTAGTATTTTTCTTAATTAATAAGGAAATTTCATATTTAACCAGACAGTTACTAAAACGTTGCACGCATGTATCGCTAAACAGCGATAATATTATGACGAAAAAAAATTATAACAATATTCGATTAATAAAAGAATTGAAGAAAAGATTTCAATAATTACACAATATATACCCTACACAACATCAACAAATTTTCAGTGAAATCTTTCATAAAAAAAAGACTATGGAGGGAACATATTATATCAATAGGTATGAATCATAGGTTTATTCAAAGTTATTGAAAAGTGGTTTTCCACGCTTTGAAATTTTTCCCACAAAGATATAATTAACATTTTAGATACAACTTGATAAAATTAATATTCAGTTGTAAAAAGTAGTTACCTACATATATTATTATAATGAGTAATAATATCTTAGACATTTTGCGTAATACGTTACGCATTTTAGATAATTCGATCAAACTTTATATTAGATCTGATAGGCTAGCCTTTGACCATTATCTCACCTGATGGTAATAGATGGTGTGGATGAAGATATTATTCAGGCTAACTTAGAATTATTAGGTCTCAATGATAGCTTTTGGAACACACTGTAAGGTGTTTTTTTTACAGATTTTATACTTGTGGGTAGCTAGTCAGACGGACATTCGCAGAATGCCCTACCTCTATGCTTTAACGACTGCCATCCTAAGGCAACAACCGGGACCGACGGCTTAACGCGCCCTCTGAAGCACTGAAGCTCTCAGTAGTAATGCCACTAGCGGTCACCAATCGAACTCATGACCGCAGCGGTCGTTGCTTAAAGTAACTGATCTGATAAGAATGGCTAAACCACGCTACGAGCGCTTCGAAAACTTAGCATACCTTATTTTATTTTGTAGCATTGGTAATTAAATTTAAGTTTATTTGCTTCATGCTTATTGCATACTGCTCACCATTCAAATGTAGCTAAAAGCCTTATATCGAAAGGGGAGATAGTGACATAATGACTTCGCACTACATCTCAAATTATTGTTAAATTTTCGTAGCTTTCTCATATACGTTTAGGTATTCATACGTATGTGTACAAAATTGTTGTTGATGTAGGCATTACGTGTATCTTATATAAGTCCCGAATAAAAATAACACTTTTCATTACATATACCTAACATTTGATTTTTCGAAATCTTATAATGAATAGGTATTTCTTCGACGAAACACCGTGAGTGCTAGCCGGTATATCTAGTAAATAAATACTTTTGATTTCTAAGTAACCAATAATGCACTAGTTGGACGTTTTATTTTGAATTACTAAAACGGATTTAAACACAAAGTTGAAAATCTTGTCGTCATTGCATTTTCAGGGTTAGAAAAGTGACTACCCTAAACTTTGTTATGTGTCTCAAGAGCAAATAAAATTCGCAGCGTGCAGATCAGGAATGTATGGCAGATGGCTCTTTATTTTCACATCTACTGTAGTCAAATATTTGACTGTCAGTCTCGCGGAGTGTGGGTGCTGTTCTGGTGAAGGAAGGTCCTACTTAGTGGGCGCTGCTTTCTTATTTTTTTTATTTTGTCGGAACAAGCACGAGACCCACCTGGTGTTTAGCGGTAAACACTGACTATAACATATGCATTTCATTACAACTGACGCACTGCACTAGGCCCGTTACCCTGAGACTACAGTTGTTGAGTCTCATGTGCCTGTAAATTTGCTGGCACTCAAGGACTGCTGTTAGGTGCTGGGCGACAGATTTTATGCTTGAGGGTGGTAGCTAGCCGAATCGAAACGTATCGAAAGTTGTTTTATATCATACATTCCACAACGCATAGCAAGTCTGCATGCTCCTAAAGTTTTTCGTATTGATGACAAAATGACATGAGTAACTTCGCAAATTTATTCGAAAATAGGATCCCCAGAGTTTAGTAATTTCTAAGATGTAGTGTGTTTCACGAAAAGAGATTTCGATGGAGTAAACTGTACAAAAATACTCTTCAATACAAATCTACCTACAATACAAACATGTTTTATCTTATGTTATATAGTGACGGAACAAGCTCGAGGCTCACCTGATGTTAAGTGGACTAACCTCTGCCTATAACAGATGCATTTCGTCACAAGTCACGAATTGCGCTGCGCCCGTCACCTTGAGACATAGTTGTTAAGTCACATATGCCTGTGATTTCACTGACTCTCAAGGACTGCTGCCGGAACACGCTGTTAGGTGCTTGGCGACAGATTTTCTACATGAGGGTGGTCGCTAGCCAGGCGGGCATTCGCAAAATGCGGTGAAGCTCAAGCCCGCGGCGGGATTTGAACCATGGACCTGCTGCGCGGCAGTCCATAGCCAATGCCACTGAGCCATCACTGCTTCTATATGTACGTCATTTTAACACGCCATGACTAGAATAACATGTCAGTGTGTTAGCCAGCGAGTACAAATTAAAAGTTATATTATAGAGAGGTGTAATACATATATATTAAAAAAAAATACTTGTATGTAGCGATCCCGCCCCTTTTTAATTCGATAGCTGATTAATTTATCGCCTGAAATATGTAAATTTAATCACTGAATTTTATTATTTTATTTATTTATATGGTTTTCCAACAGACTTAACTTAAACACATGAATAAAACAACATAATAAGAAAATTAAAATCATAGTGTTAACTCCACTAACATTGGTCATGTAACATTCTCCCACTACTATGCATGTATATTAGAGACATCTGTCTGTTTCTAAAAGACCATCCAGAATATTTCCAAATGCGAAACGAGGTCTTATCACGACGAAAGAGAGTAAAATTCACCCACCTATTGTATCAAACTCCTTGTCATAAAGTTATATACTAAAAAAATGTTTACTACTTGAAATAAAAAAATTAAATGAAAATTTATTCAAAATTCGATTATGTGACTGGCTTTTATCTAAATGTTTTTATAGCTTAAGAGAATTCCTTAATAATAACAAATACTAAGTTACATTAATATATTTAATAAAATATGCACGTCTGCTTGCAAGCAGAACATCAGGACCACTTGGGTCTATTTATGAATGAAATTCTATTGTTTTCATTGTCGATGGTGCCAATGAGACTTTTTATGGTTGTATTCTAGAAAATAAACCATTGATTTGATTTGATTTGTAATATTTGATAATGTGACAAGTAAATCACACATATTTTCGATGAATATTTTGTTTTTGTGGTGTTACTACCCCAAGTATTGCCCCTAATACGGGGCGAATCGTTACAGCCGCCTTGTTTTGGAAAAATATCTGGATATATAAAGTATAAAATAGCTGTCCTTAAGAGCCGGTAATTCTAGGTTAGTCTGAACAACATCTTCGACCACATCATAACTTACCATACCACAGATAGTAAGTGATGGTGTAGTCGAAGGCGTAAATAGGCTTAATTTCGAATAACTAGCTCTCAAGGACTCCTGCCGGAACATACCGTTAGGTGCTTGGCGACAGATTTTCTACTTGAGAGTAGTTGCTAGCCAGGCGGGCATTAGCGAAATGCCCTTCCACCCTGCAGTGAAGCTCGAACCGGCAGTCCATAGCCAAAGCCACTGAGCTATCACTGCTACAAAATAATTAATGAAATATACTCTTCGTTCGGGTAGCACATTCAATTTGTTCAGACATTAATTCTATAATACATTATTACATTCTCAACGAATCTTAGGCAGCAAAACTGCAATATCTTTTACAAATCAAACAGTAGGCACTAGGCAAATCTACATGACAGTAAGGTTAACTTTACCACTTAGTGTGACTCGACGACACACGACTGGGAATAATTCATCGAACAAATGTATAAATCAATGACGACAAACACTTACCAATAACGCTCACATTCATTCACTAAACACGCAGAGAACTTACAACCTTATTACAACTATCCAAAGTTCTCATAGAAAATTTACGAGGGTAGACTGAAATTTGCACGTGCATTTCCAAATTCAAACTGCCACCTATCTGCACGGTGATTGGTCAGGGCACGCGTGGTTTTCATATAAATAGTGCGGTCTGTGACAAGCGTTCGGCTAATATGGAATATTGGTGTGATGAATCGGTACTTTGATAGGTGTGGGAGTTGGATCAATTTGCTTAACAAAGCTGACATTTTAATTATTTTACTGGATATATTGATAAGTTCCGCTACAGTTCCAAGTTCAAAAATGTAACGACTGTTCGATGTCCTTATAAGTTCTTGTTGGATAAAGGCGATGGTAGCTTGATTTTTCATGGTGGAAGGGCATTTTGCAAATACTCGCCTGGCTTGCTAGGGGACGGATTTTCTACTTAGTAGTAGTAGAAAATCTGTCCCCAAGCACTTAACGGTGTGTTCCGACAGCTGTCCTTGAGAGCCAGTAATTCTAGGTTGGCTTTAACAACATCTTCGACCACATCACCTAGCATCTTACAGTATATTCCGGCAGCAGTCTTTCAGACCCAAAAAATTACAGGCACATGAGACTTAACAACTGTATGTGTAGGCTGACGGGCGCTGTGCAGAGCGTAACTGTGACCATATGCATATTAAGAAGAGTGGGCGAATCTATTGCCATCGCTGAGCTCTTAGCCATAGAATACCTGTTTCTCAAAGTTTATTTGCCCCAAAAATGTTTTGACCCACCTGAGCGTTTTTTTATGGGCACTAATTGACAAAAAATATAAATTACGACAGGTTTAGTAGGATTTTTTTTTGGACATGAAATACTAAACCCTCTTCCACAGCAATGCAGCCAACACTTTAAAATATTCAGGAGGCTTCACAGTATGCTCGGATATCGCGACGTATGTCACACTCTGGGTGATTAGGGTGCTTGTTACCTAAGCTATGTATAATACAACTATAACACCTAAATATAGGAAAAAACTTTTATACGCAAAACTATAAAGTATACCAAAGCTTCCCAAAGCCTTCAAGGAGTAAGAAAGTCTCGCCTTCTAGAAACCTGCCGTGAGGTCATCGAACCTTTCTAGATGCTCAATAAAGGTTCGATTAACTAACGGCATGTTTCTAGAAAGCTAGACTTTCTTGCTTGAAGGCTTTGGGAAACTTTGGGCCAATATCGCCTCTGAATAACTTCAACTTTAGCTTTTACATTAACCGGAATGTCCACCGATGCACAATGATTTTGCCATCCCCACCCACATTGGTAGGCGTCTTTTTTTTTGAACTAACAAGCCCGAGGCCCACCTCATATTAAGTGGACTAACCTCTGCCTATAACAGATGCATTTCGTCAATGACGAATTGCACTGTGTCTGTAATTTTACTGGCTTTCAAGGACAGCTACCGGAACACACCGTTAGGTGCTTGGCGACAGATTTTCTACTTGAGGGTGGTAGTTAGCCAGGCGGGCATTCGCAAAATGCCCTTCCATCATGCAGTGAAGCTCAAGCCCGCGGCGGGATTCGAACCATGGACCTGCTGCACGGCAGTCCAAAGCCAATGCCACTGAGCCATCACTGATTCTTCTTTCTTGAGGATCGCAAGTAGAAGTTGTCAGTTATTCAGAAGGAACCTCCCATTATTTTTTTCTTAATCGCTTCTTATGACACCCACGCGTAGAATTGACGGGGTGACATTCTAACCCTACTTCACGGGTATTATAACCCAGCACTTCACGGGTCTTTAACCAACATTAGCTTAGAAATCTCAAAAAATAAATTCAAAACAGACAAGATGGAAGCTACGTGGAGCGGAGCTTCATAACCGATCAACTAAATTAAGCAATATTCATTGGGTCAATAGGTAATAAATATTGCTATATTACACACTATACGCATTCGACATTTAATACATTTCACCATTAGGTACATAAATTTTCTGCCATGTCTATAGACAAGGACTCACCCACACGACACAATTCAGTCAGCTGACTCAGATCATGCCACTTGTTATTCAATAACCTTACTCTGTGCGTATCAATTTATCACAGATTCAATGAAGGCACAACTATATTTCATTGCTCCACAACCTGACATTGGTTATGAGTTATCTTTGAATAGATTATGATTGGATCAATCGTGAACCCGAACTGAACTTAAGCTTTTCAAAAATAAGGTATAAAGTTGCCTGGACTTTGCGACGGAGTTTAGTCACTTTTGAGGGTAGTTTGTTGCATATTGACGTCATTCAAAAGGGAGTCGGCAGGCGAATGCAAAGCGGTTGAACCATGGATTTGGCATATGTTATAGGGTGGAAACTATCGGTAGTTTAGTACAGACGAACGTTTTTGATTCGTTTCGGTTTTACGGCGGGAAGGTAGTTTTTTTCTTTTCTTTAATAAGTTGAATAATTGCAATTTCGCTACTCTTATTTTAAGTCGCTTTTAAAATGAACTCCTTTTCAAAGGATCTTATTTCAATTCAGAAATATATATATATATATATAATATACTTATGTACCTACTGATGTTTTCATGACAAATTTGTACTGAAAATTTATGAATTAAAGTGCAGCTGTTGAAATATTTTTTAGAACTCCTCCACGACAGCTAATTTTTACATCTAACTTTCGCTAAAACATGTCAAATTATTAGAGATTGATCTTTTCTTAATTTATTTTCTCTTATAGGAGAAGAATATTTATGATATCTAATATTCAAAAATACATTTATTGCAATAATTGAAATTATGTAGTTTAATACCCTGTGGTGTGCCGGGTTAGAATTGCTCCTCCCCATATCATCCCGTTAGTGTCGTAAGAGGCGACTAAGGGAAAATTACTGGAAGGTGGGCAGCAGCGTCTTCTAAAGAATGCCATCTGACACTGTGATCCTCAAACCGCCTGCCAAGCGTGGGGATTATGGCAAATACCCCCTTAATAGGGGAGACTGTGTTCAGCAGCTGTGATCCGGCTGATACAGTACAGTATAATATTTATGTAGAGTGGTTACCGAACCTAGCTACAAATGCTTTAAAACTGATAAATTTTTAATATACCTCCACCTAAAAGCGTATATAGCTTTTTGCCCCCACAGACGTAATGAAAATATGAAATGAAATGAAAATATTTTTATTCAACACATAATTAAAAATAAAATATAAATGAGAACGCAGTAAAAAAAAACATATTGAGATTTTCCTAAATAAATCGTACATAGAAATGGTGTTGAAAGGGCTTCAGCTCAGCATTGTGCCAATTGGGTAACCAATCAGCGCTGGTTTTCAGCCGCGACCCGAAAGGCGAAAGGACACCCATAAAACAATGGGTATTTTTTTTATAAGGAACTCTAGGCAAAGTGATATGTGTTAACATTTTAGCAAGAAAAAAAAGAGAATGTTTCTAAAGATAACTAAATAGATACTACATATTATACTAGACATTATAATAAAACTTACACAACATATCATAATGGAATATATATACAGTAAAAAACTATACATACACTCAATAAATACATATTCATATATACAAACACACATTCTTATCTGTCAGTAGGGTAAAATTACACAACTTTATGATTACATAAATCTCATGGAATTACACTTATTTTAAAATAATATTGTTAGCAGTGATATAAATTAAATAAATGACAAATCGTACACGATGTTTTCATGGCTCCTCTGCTCGTTAATAAGGTAAGTTCTGAGCTTCCGTCTGAAAGTACTTAACGTCCTGCAATTTCTTATGGGTGGCAAATTGTTCCAGCACCTGGTGGCTGAATACCGTAAACCACCTTTAAAGGCCGTGGTACGATGCCTTGGGATAGCCAATTGTATTGATACGTGTCTCCTTGAGGTTTGCCTAGTTTCTCTAAATCATTTAAATTTTATACTTAGATACGATGGGGTTTGGTGATTGAACACGCCGAAAAGCAGACAAGCCAAATGAAGCTTACGGCGAGATTTCATTCATAATGAAAGATGTTGGTTAAGGAAAGGTGTTACGTGACTTCTGGGTGGAATCGAGAAACAAAATCTCGCGCAAGCATTCTGAACTCGCTGTACTAAGCGTTCAGTGCGTGAGAGCAGTCGAGGGCCATAAACAATATCCGCATAATTAAGTTTTGAAAGGACAAGAGATTCTACAAGCTGAATGCGGAGCTCCTCAGTTAAGTAGGGCCTTAACTTGTACAGAGTTTTGAGCCTGAAGAAACAATTACGCACAGAGTTTGTTATGTGTTTCTCAAATCGTAAACCATCATCTACAATCAATCCTAGATTTCGAACCTCATAAACGTTCGATTACTTCACCCATAAGTGGTATGGAAACATTAACCGGTATCGACTCTAAATTTCGTTTACTTCCCAGAATTATGAACTTGGTTTTATTCGCGTTAAGCAAAAGAATATTGTTTTTACTCCAAGTTGCTATATTTTTAAGGTCAACACAAAGATTCTTTATGGCGTTGTCAAAATCTTTTGGATGAAAAGAAATGTAGACCTGAATATTATCAGCATACATGTGATATTTGCAGTACTTTATAGAATTTATTACATAAGTTTCTATTATAAAAACTTAAGCTCATATTTATATTTTATGTTTGAAAACACGGGTTTGTGTGTGCGTCCCACTCAACATCCTGAGGAAGGCTTCCGGTAGAAGCCGAATCATTGTCGATAGTGATAGTAAATTGTTCACGCTCAAACACCCGTGTTTTCAAACATAAAACGTAAGTTTCTTCTTCAAACAATGTGATGAGCGCACGTTATCAATACCGTAGAGCATGCCTAGGCCTTAGAGACAAATAGTCGCGGATTCGAATTATGCTTTTGGTTTATATTTGTTATTTTCTCGACATTTTGTACTTTGCTGATTTCCCTAGTAGTTCTTGATGCAATATACACACCATTATGTTTAGTGATTTTCACAATAATTTCCTATTATAAGAAATACCTAGCTGAAATGATTTTCGACCTGATAAGATTCTAAATGAAATATTTTTTAGCGATGCCTTTGTCTAACGGTAAATGTCTTTCCGCTGTTGATGATAATGATTGAACCCTTAGAGGCGAGTGCTGAAGGCACTGCCTGTGCCGAGCCCGGACGGTATTCCACCTAAGGCGAGCGTTAAAATCGCACCTAATGAATTTTATTTTCAGAATGTTATATTCACGCCTGACAAGAAGTCGCTAGTCTGCAAACACATCTTGGTCGATCCATACATCCGTATTTCATAACGAACTAATTGCAGGGGTGCACACGACGCGACAATTCTATTTGTCTGGTGCCAGAGCCGATACGTTTAGTTACGTCAAGGGTGCAAATTTCACTGAAACTTCCAGGTGAAACTGAAACTGAAGGTCCACAAATTTTGCATGCTATAGGAAATCAAAGTATCCAAAAAATAGACTACCAAACTCTTTTCTAAATATGTTCTTTTAGACAATGCGAGATAATGTTATGTCATTGGCGCAATATGTACACGCTGCACGCATTTCCTATTTCAGGGTCGGAAGGCGTGAGTTCCATAACCGTTAGAGGCAAAAAAATCGCGTTCTACGTATTTGTACATATGTAAAACTCTGTTCTGCATTACAGTGTGGACTTTTATACGAATAGGTGTTGCTATTTAATTAAAAACATGAAGTTTAGAACTTCAATTGTTGATGTTGTCGTTCTTAATATTTTTTTAAATTGAACGATCCTAAGTTTACTCGTATTTTTCAGTTATTTTTGGTGTCGGCACAAACTTTTTCTAAAATGCTAGAACATTGTTGTGTTTTTAAAATCTAATGATTTTACTACGGTAAAATAGCAGTTCTTTAGAAAAAGCTTCTGCCCTAGTTATTTTTATGATTTTTGGTAGGTGAAATGTAGGTACTGTATCAGCCAAATCGTCCACCGGTGAACACAGCCTCCCCCCATTAAAGGGGGGTTTGCCATAATCTTTACGCTTGACAGGCGTCTTGGTGATCGCAGTTTGACATCAGTGCCTCAGAAGGCGCTGCCGCCCACCTCCCGGTATTTTACCTTTAGTCGCTTCTTACGACACCCACAGGTAGAAATGGGGGGGCTGACATTCTAACCCGGCACTCTACGGGGAAATGTAATTATCCAAAATTATAAAATTGTAGTTGAATAAAATCGCAGTGCAAACATAATTTTACTATACATAGATAGACCATTGTTACGTATGTTGTACCAACCATATGATATCTATTCCTTTCCAATCACACGCACCATCGACCTCGAACAGGACACCTCACCTGCGCTACAATCCGATAATAACACAAGATTATTATTAGACATGAATTATAGTCGCAATTAGCAGCGACAGAGGGAAATGGCGTCGCTACACGACGGAAAGCGGACAGTGCTGCGAATAAATCAATCAGCAGATAGTACGGAACAATGACGGCGCAGCGCAGCGCCATGTGGGACGCGCCTTTTTGTGTACTTCGGTTCAAGTTTGTAAGCAATTTGGTCGTTTTAAGAGAGTTTTTTTATTGCTTGTAAATTTTCGTATGTTCACATATGACGCACCCCTATTTCGTAATACCCGTGTGGCCTACTAAGATACTGTATCAGCCGGATCGTCCACTGCTGAACACAGCTGCCACCATTATGGGGTGGTTTGCCACAATCCCCACGCTTGGCAGGCGTCTTGGGGATCGCAGTGTAAGATATCAGTTCCTCAGAAGGCGCTGCCCATATTTGGTCGCCTCTTACTTTACTCACGGGTAGAGATAGCGGGGTGACATTCTAGCCCGGCACTACCCAGGTAGTCCAATTTAAATTTCAATGAATTGTTTTCAAGTAAAAAGACGCTTAAACATATTCTAGGTTAACCTGAACAACATCTTCGACCACATCATCACTTACAATCAGGTGATATAGTGGTAAAAGGCTAGCCTATCTATATATTTATATTAGATATATTAAAAAAATCACATCTGATACTGTGGTGGTACATACCAAGACGGACTCTGGCTAAAGAGACCTACCACCTAATGATAAGCCAGTAATTGGCTCACCAGGCCGGCCATAGTATTCACATACAGTTCCGCCTAGGGTCGTACCACTTTGGTTCCGAGAGGGCCCTACTTTTTTACCGACTTCAAAAAAGGAGGAGGTACTCAATAAGACTATTTTTTTGTGTGTGTTAACTCAACTCTTTACAGGCTGTTCCGATTTTGATGATCCTTTTTTTATATTCGAAAGCTGGTACATGTTATATGGTCCCATTTAATGATTCAGATCTTACGAATAGTACTTGAGTTATCCCACTGCGTATTTTATGTTCCTTCGTTTAGTTCGTATTGTTAGTCGATTTTTTGTGTTTATCAATAAAGGGGTATAAATTTAAACAAATATTTTAATATATCTAATTGTTATTACCTACGCCTTATTAAATATTTTTAAGTGTTTAAATATATATATATTATTATTAAATATTAATTTCCGCAAAGTAACGCCTGAATAGGAGGATTTGCCATAATCCCCACGCTTTGTAGACGTCTTGGGGATCGCAGTGTAAGATTGCAGTTCTTCAGGAGCTGCTGGCCACCTTTTGGTAGGTATTTTCCATTCGTCGCCTCCCACAGGGAGTTATGTATACAATACTAGACGGGCACCCCACGGGATAAAACACTGTAAAAGTCGAAATAAAATAAAATAAAAATGGAACATAACTCCATATCACAAATGTCACATTTCTGATTTGAGCGTAGCGAAAAAATCCTAAGCCTATGGATTTTCCAGTCGAAACTCCTTTGCTAGCCAAAAGATATCATTAGACAAAGAAGTTTATTCTACTTAGCTCCGACATGTACTCGTACATCTCTAATGACACGATCCATTTTACAATCCGTATTCATACGTAATTAATCATGGCGGTTACATCCTGAACATGTTCAATAAGCCATTTGCATTGATGGCGATTGATTATGATTTGAGATTAGCAAAGGAAATAATATATGTTGTAGATCTAAAAATTTGTACGTGTAGTATATGAAAAGATATGCTTAAGCTATTTATTGTGTTGATATTGTATTTCTTCCCTAGAATAGGTGAATTTGAGGGTGCCTACCGTTTTTTTAATGTATTACCATAAAAACAATACATTATTAGATTTAAGTAATAAACATTCGATAACTACTAAGGTTTGTGATGAATGCTACACAAGAGTCCACAGTGACGAAGCACAATCTACTACTCTAGTTAATAAAACAAATAAAATAAGAATTTAGCTTAACAAGATAAATTAACATAGTTCTTCATAAATAGTATTTAAAAATTAAATCAGTAAATTAATACATAACCGAAGCCATGGAAGGTGAGTACATATTGAGTTTAAAACATGACTTATGTGCTGCAGAATATGACACTTTAATTCACACTTATTCGACAGGATCTCAATGTCTTCTTTTAAATACCAAGGGTTAAAACTCGTTAAAATTTGGCATGGTTATCCTTGACACCAATATATATGCGGTTTGCCCGTTTTTTTATATTATATATTTTTAATAATGCAGAGAATTATTTTCATAAAGGAATTCTATTTTCACATTTAGATATGTAGATAATAATTAATAAAACGAAATACAGGCAACCCAAAAACAAACAAGACCCTCAAAGACTCATGTCCTTTATAGGTATATCATTTAACGGAATTTGGACAGTTGGTATCAAAAATATGCGAAACTACGTTTGTATATGGAAAATATACTTAATACGTCAATGTAGTTTCAGATCGATGTGATCAAATATTATATACTTCGCTTTAAAGGTCTTTTTCGGAGAGCTTGAGCCTATTTTCTCTCTTCAAAGTCAAAGTCAAAATCATTTATTCAGTTTAGGCGTCTACGACGCTCTTATGAAGGTCAATTACAAATTTTAGTATTGAAATATTCTACATTGTACTGCCACGTTCAGCAAATAAATTGTATAGAGCCACTGCGAGGCAAGAAACTCGGGGCCATTCTTTTAAACATCTTTTAACAATGTGTTACATACTTACTATATAATAGAGTTATTACAATATTTGTTTATGTAGGTGACAGGCAATAGCTTAGCAGAGGCGGAATTGTCCAGGCATTTTTGACGTTTAAGTAATCAGAAACTGTGTAGTAGGATTTTTTAATCAATATGTTTTTCACATGCAACTTGAATTTCCCTTCTGTGAGCGTTGTAATATGTTTGGGAACTTTATTATAAAACAGTACACAATTACCTAAGAAGGACTTTTTATTTGTCTTTGCTAATCTAAAACCTGGCACCGCCACCGTCTCTATGTTTTAATCTACTATATTATCTTACTTATCCATCCTTATTAGTTTATAGTATAAGGAATTAAATTACTTTATATTATACAATGCTCACACTAGGAAAATTCCAGTTAAAAGTAAAAAAATAATAATTATTAAGTAAACCTACTGTACAGTTTGTGATCATTTAAACGACAAAAATGCATGGGCAATTATTGTTTGCCCGTTCTTCTCGCTGTAGAATTGAGTTTTTATCTGTAATTGACCTTCATAAGACCATCATAGATGGCATGCTTTTATTGATAAATTACTTTTACTTTTACTTCGAATTTAATTTATAAAAACATCTAGTAAGGCATTTTACCGCTGCAGAAACTGCCTAATCTAAGTTTGTAGCTTTACAAACAGCTATATTGCGACCTATATCGCCTTTCTCTTGCCCTCTTGATAACAACACACAAATCAAATTACACCTCATAATGCATTACAGGTCATAATGGACATCCTAATTACGAGCAAGACGAGGCGATATTGTGTCGCTAATATTGAAATAGTGATTTACGCGACGATAAATCTAGCGTCGCTTGTCCGGCCGACACACAGTGATAATCTCATGACGGATCCACGCGGAACAAGCCCTTTGTTATGCATGTACGTTGACATGCCTTGTCTTGATTAGAGGTGCATTATAAATTATGTCATTTTTTTATGCTTGTTAGTTTAGCCTTCGACCACTATCTCACCTGATGGTAAGTGATGATGTGGTCAAAGATGTTATTCAGGCTAACCTAGAATTACTGGCTGTCAAAGACAGCTGCCGGAAAACACCGCTATGTGCTTGGCGACAGATTTTCTACTTGAGGGTGGTAGCTAGCCACACGGGCATTCGCAAAATGCCCTTCCACCATGAAACCCCTACAATTGCTTTGGAAATCAAAATTTCAGATGTATTAAAAACACGAAAGTAACTCAGAAAAAAGGACCTATCTATTCTGATACGTGTAAAAGATAGATAGAGGGATAATACTTGTTCCGTAACAATAACAAAAAAAAACATCTGAAATTTGGATTGCCAAAGCAATTGTAGGGGACATAGCTGTTTTTAACCGATCAACTAGGTGGAGCAACGTCCACTGCGGTCATTAGATAAGTGACTGCTAGTGACATGTAGTACTGAGCGCTTCCGTGTTGCGGAAGGTACGTTATGCTATCGTCAATCAGTTGTTGTTCTTAGGATTTCAATTTGATTCATCGAAGTCTCTTGGGTGGATCTTCAATTTTCAAATGGCTACCTGGGTAGCTACCACCCTCAACTAGAACATCTGTCGGAAATACCTAACCATGTGTACCGGTAGTTGTCTTTGAGAGACAGTTACTCATTCCACCTTTTTACCACCTTCGACCACCTTATCACTTACCATCTGGTGAAATTGTGATCAAAGGATACTGTACTGTACTGTATCAGCCGGATCGTCCACTGCGGAACACAGCCTCACCTATTAAGGGGGTATATGCCATAATCCCCACGCTTGGCAGGCGGCTTGAGGATCGCAGCGTCAGATTTTTAGAAGGAGCTGCTTCTCACCACCTTCCAGTATAATTCCCTTAGTCGCCTCTTACGACACCCACGGGAAGATATGGGGATGTGCAATTCTAACCCGGCACCCCAATCAAAGGATAGCCTATGAGCAATTAACCCATGCGCATCGTAGAAAATTATTACAATAGAAATAACAACAGAAATGGGTGATATCGTCCACTGCGGATGCTTAAAGGTCACGAAAAACATGACCAAAAAGCACGCTGATTTTATACTCATACTATCAGGTTATTGCAGTCATTGTTTTTGAATTTATTACAAATTTAAATTGTCCTCATGTTACTGGATCACACAATGAATCCTGGTAGATCCTATCTCACACAAAGCCAGAGCAGATTTCTCCGATGATCTATAGGTAAATTACAAATACGCGTGAAGATTTACGCGTCGGCCATTAGGCAGTGTGTACATGAAACCGTTTTACGCCGACGAATAAAGACTCAAGCCTGATGAGGATAACAGACAAAGAGAAAGAGATTATTTAGATTGTTGTAAAGACGCACCACAACAAACAGACTACTGGAATTGTGTAATATTGAAAATATATAGCAACAAATAGGTACTAAAATATTTCAGGTAATAAAGTGATATAAATTTCCTAGTGACATTATTAATGCCTTTTTATTGAATGTAAATAGGGAAGCCGTATTATTTTCGGCGTGTTTTAATACTGTCATTATAATAATATTATTGGTTTCAATCACTGTACGCGATATATTTTACTACGAGATGAATTATATGTATTTGTCGTTTTTAAACTTTACCGTAAATAATAATATGACTGATCTGATTGGTTTAGTCAATGCCATAAATTAAAGTGCATTGTTATAAGCTCGTAAAGTATCGAAATAAGCACTATAAAAAAATTATCTTACAATAGATACTATAATTATAATTTTTACGTAGCTAATGCTTGCAACATCTTTCAAGCTGTTTTTTATGCGTTTAAGCGCGAACTTCTCCATGATTAGTGACTGAAATTGGCTTTGTCTCGAACTGCATTTGACTTCCTAGAATAAAATTTCTGTAAGAAAACACTTTAAGTATTAAAAAAAAAACTTTAGGTATATGTAATGGAGCATTATTATTATATGCATTATATAATTATTTTAAATTGTTGTGTTACCAATGCAAATAATAATTAATTAACAAATACATTTTTCACATTTTATTTTATGGGATATACACAATCGCATGAAAACTATACATTTATTATGAAACTGTTTCTAAAATTACCAAACCCGATATACACACTTTTCCCATAAAATATATCCACGCAATTTCTCGCAGTACTAACCGGGGACTAGGCCAAAATCTGATGATATAGAACCAAATTACAAATACGCGTCAAGATTTACGCGCTGGCCATTAGGCCCTGTGCACACGAAGACCGTTTAAATCGCGCGCTATCTTCAATCTTGCAGCCGCACGGCAGTAACAAACAACTAGTGTCTGTGCACATTAGGTAGCCGAAAGCTACACTTGTGACATCTAAATTTCGGCTAGCCACACGAATGGCGGGGGGATGTGTGAAAAGGTAGAGTTGATTGTTAAGTCAAGCCTTATTTTTTTGTGTGCCCTATCAAATTGATATACGATAAAATTCTCATCTAATACACAAAAGAAGAGAGAACTATAAGATCCCTTGGTGCATAGCATCATAGAACCTACCTACCTTACCGTACCTTATCAGTACTGATAAGGTACGAAGGCTGATAGTAAACTTGCCATAAAAGTACATGGGGTTCTAAGTCAACTTTCAATTCAATTCTTATGTGACTGTATTATTGTGACTATGTGTGTATGTGTGCAAAACTGGCGCTTTGCTTATCGTCCTGGGTTAGCTCCCCAAGTCGCTAAATCACGATTCTGGTATTTTTATTCTAAAAATAAACCGGCCAAGTGCGAGTCTGACTCGCACTAGTTACTTACTGTTGTTCAGGCTAGCATATAATTACTGGCTCTCAATGAGTCACATTGTTACGTGATGGGGACATACTTGAGAATGGTAGCTGGCGTGGCGAGCATTTGTAACATGCCCTTATAACATACAGTACAGCTGAAGCCGATGGTATCTAACCGAGATCTAACCATGGACCTGCAGCACGGCAGTCCATAGCTATATCCGCTCGGGCTCTCAAGGGCAGTTGACACAACCGTTAGATACTCGGCGACACAATTTTCTAATTCAAGATCGTAGCTGACCATGAATATTCACGAAGTGACCAGCATGCGCTGAAACTCTGACTAATCAGAATTTCAAAATTATTAATTACCGATCCCTGATGTTCCTGACAACCTTGAATTCTTCGTTGGATGCCTCCTTCTAACTCTTCGTACATCCAGAATGAGCCGCGTCCGACACCGTAACCAGGAGTGCGAGACGACAAAACGTATCGGTGGGCAGCGTATATGCACGAGGATAACTTACACCAACCCTGCTGCAATCACCGCTCTCGTATAGGCCGGGAACTGAAGTATCATTTAATTATCAGTATGCAACTATCAAGTAATTCATAATACCAACAGCTTAACGTGACCTTTCGTGGGGTGCTACACTAGAATGTCACCCCCCATTGCTACCTGTGGATGTCGCAAGAGGCGACTGAAAGTAAAATACCGGATGATGGGCAGCAGCGCCTTCTGAGGAACTGATATCTTATACTGCGATCCCCAAGACGCCTGAATGGGGAGGCTGTGTTCAGCAGTGGACAATCCGGCTGACACAGTACAGTAATGTGATCTACGATGCACGGAAGCGCTCAGGAAGTGCTCAGTATTAATGCCACTAGTGGTCACTCATCTAACTCATGACCGAAGCGGACTTTGTTTAGCGTTCGTTGCTGATCGTTTTAGAACGGCTAAGTAACGCTACTAAGTACGCTAGGGGCGCTGTATAATTTGAAAACTTTAGATAAATTTTGTATTAATAAAATATTTTACTTATAGTTTCTGTTTTTTAGTTGATCAGGAAGGTAGTTTATATACAATTGAAAAATATTTAATGAATAAAAATAAATATTTTATAACATATAAAAAATAATAAATGTGTCAAAATGGGGATAAAAGCTAAAATAGTTAATAAAAAAATACATTTAACACTAGTAATCAAACGTGACACTGGTTCTTGTACTAGAGGTGCATGTTGTGTTAAATGGACCGATTGGCAACCCTGCACTGAGGGCATTCGGATATAGCCAATCAGACGGAAGGGCCCATCAAATTTGTCGAGTGTCAATCTCTTTACTGCATTGGTTCTGGAATAAAACAGTGAGAATTTCTTTATTTCCATAGAGGTTCTTTAAGGGTTCCGTAGTCCTGACAAGGAACACTTACAGTTTCAACAAGTCCGTTTGTATCTCTGTCTGTCTGTCTGCCCGAAGTTATGCTAAGAGACCATCAGTACTAGAAAGCTGTATTTTTGTAGGGGTGTATAAATATCTCAATCTCAAATCAAATCATCAATTACGCCGATAAAGTGATAATAAATATAAAATGTTGTACTTTATATTATTACTTTCCCTTTCATGTAAAGTGGGGATGATTTTTTTTTTCATCGCGGACTGCATGCTTACGTCTATTGATCGCTTTAAGCATCACGTCTGCCCATTACAGTTAATAATGAGCAGTGCATTGTCACACATAATGGTGACAACCAACAATATACTGCATTCCGAACTCCTAGAAATTATATATAACAAATTATTGGAGTACAAAATGTTATGCCCAAGGCGGAAATCCAACCCGTGTCCTCCGATATCGCGTCGGATGCCTAAATCTCCTCGGCCACCTAGACTCGGCATTTCTAGCCGAAATTTCGTGCTCCAATTGTAATACTTTAACCGTCATAAGGGACGGTGCCAGCCATCAACCAACACCTTAATTTAAAAAATCATATATAACAACCTATGATGATTTAGATGACAAAAATGCTTAGAACATTCCACTTCTAGCAAGCCACCGTAAAGGATCCCATGTAAATATTTTTTAGACATAAGTTACAAATTAATAAGTAAGATTTCGCCTCAGACTTTTTGACCGTTCTTCTTACAGTAGCTCCATATCCTTTTTGTTGAACGCGGCAGTGGAATGTTTTTATAATCTTATATTTTATATATTCACATTCAAAGTATCAAGACTACTTTTTAAGTACTTGTAGTGTAGCTATCTTAGTCGTACTTAGCCGATCAACTAAGTTAAGAAACGTCCGCTGCGGCATGAGTTGTATGGGTGACCACTAGTGACATTAAAACTGAGCATGCACGTCCTTTGGAGAGATGGTTAAGCCGTTGGTCCCGGTTGTTGTTTAAGGATGGGTAGTCATTACCACACATATATATCGTATCGTAGGTAATGCCCGTCTGTCTATCTACCACCCTCTATTACCAAGCACCTAACGGTGTGTTCCGGCAGCTATCCTTGATAGCTAGTAATTCTAGATTAGACTGAACACTAAGAATTAGGTGATATAGTGGTGAACAGCTATCCTAACAGCTATAAATAATTTAAAAACAGAACTTATGATAAGTATCTTTCAGACATTGTCTTGGCTGATGATTCAATGACAACAATCGGAAACGTGTAATGCATTGCATATAATACATAACATTAATATTTTCTCCTGCTAAAAAAGCTACTAATTTGTTTCAGCTTTTGAAGAAGTGCATAAAATCAGAAAGGAAATGTTACTTTTAGGGTTCCGTACCCAAAGGGTAAAAATGGGACCCTATTACTGAGACTTCGCTGTCAGTCCGTCTGTCACCAAGCTGTATCTCAAGAACGGTGACAGTTAGATAGTTGAAATTTTCACAGGTGATGTATTTCTGTTGCCGCTATAACAACAAATACTAAAAATAAAATAAAACAAATATTTAAGGGGGGGTCGCGTACAACAAACTTGATTTTTTTACCATTTCTTGCAAGATACTAATAACGGTGATAGGTAGACGCTTTAACTGGTCACAGAATATTGAGTTTTATGTTCTTTTTAAATATAATTAATTAAAATAAAATAAACTAAATACAACGGGCTCCCATACAATAAAAGAGGTTTTCGCCGTACTTACCCAGCTCAATCGGACACTGCGAAAAGTGTATGTAACTTGCAAGATTAGGTTACAGATAATGGTACGGAACCCTTCGTGCGCGAGTCCCACAAGCACTTGGCCGGTTTTTTTTAATATACTACTCGATAGTGCAGTTTTTTTTATAGTTTTAGTGTAGATGTATTTTTCTTGTAAAGGTATCTGCTTTCACCTGATGATCCTAATAACGATAGTAAAAATACGATCATTATCCTAAGTTTATATTTAGATGAACATGGTCATTACACTAGTTGCTGGACTGTCTAAAGTACACGTCCACTCTCAGGTTATTATATTGGGTTGAATATAAATATATATTCACGCCCTAAAACTTGGGACTCCATTGCGAATCCCATATACTCTCGTATTAATGAAAATAAAAATGCACATTTTACTTTATTATTTTTACAATGTCAATAAATTTTTAGTAAACAATTTTTTTCTTAGTTTTTCACATAATTTTATATTACAATCGTATAAAAATATCTCTGAGTGGACAGGTTAATAAGAAAATGTATTCACTTATAGTACTTTAAGCAAATGCAAATACCTACTGAAAGATTCTTAAGATCTTACCATGAAGGTTACCGAAAAAAAATTAACAGAAAAGTACTGAACAGGGCCGTTTTAAAAACGATACAAAGGCACTTCAAAGATGTGACGTCATAACTATCACGAAGACATACAAAAAAAATGACTCCTTTTAAGAATACGATACAGCGTCAGAAGGTTTGGACTCCACAAGAGAATAAAACAACAGACCGAACACTCGGACATTCAAACACCCACTGACCGTTGTTTGTGTGGCTTTGACTGAAATATATTGCTTTCACAAGCTGTGTCGTGTATACGTTAATTTGAATGAAACTATCAATAAGTATTCTTCCTCTTATTGTTAAGCTACGAGAACAAGGAAAGTGTTTATTAAAATATAATTATACATTTTTTTTACCGGCTTTATGCCTTTATTAACAAAATACTACGAACTATATACAACACTACAGCTACTACAGTAAAAGCATTTAGATCCCTATAAGCCATTGCAGACTCATAGGCAGTCCAAATGCTCTAGCCCACTACTAGTTGGCAGCGTGCCCAGCATGCTGCCAGCATGCTGGCAACATTGCCCCGTTGAATTGCAATGCTTATTCTTTGAGCCAAATAGCCAATAATAATTATACATTATAAGCTGAACTGACAAACGTTGTTTCGCCATATATAAATTATCTAGTGTATATTTTTGTAGACAAATAAAAAATAACTAATATGTAAGTGTGTGATATACGATGTATTGCATTTATCCTAGCAATAGTAGAGTTTTTTTTTTATTATTGGCTCTTAAGGACAGCTGCCGGAATACACTGTTAGGTGTTTGGCGACAGATTTTCTATTTGAGGGTTGTAGCTAGCTAGGCGGGCATACAATTTCATATAAATCGGTGAAGCTGTTTCGGAGGAGTTTTGTTACCAACACTGAGACACGAGAATTGTATATATTAGATGTAGAACAAAATAGAAAATTCAAAGGAATTTTTAATCAAGGCCCTCTTGCCATCAAACAGCCACAAATTAAACAATTGGAACTTTCAATATCTGTCATAACCCTAAAAAGCGGTCGCTGGGCCGCTACGACCCCGCGTAAATCCTATTATACGATTGACAAGAATCCGGACGACCAATAAAAGATGGGCCCCGATCCCATAAAACTATAAGAAGGAAATATGTCTAGTGGAATACCCCAGGCTATATCTGCGGCCATTCGGCGAAACCCCAAATGTCATACCAATGAATTCATGTTCGCAATTTTTTTGCACGGTTTATCGCGTTTCTTTATTACGGTCGGACATTTTTGGCCGTTGCGATGTTCCGGTATATATTTTTATAGCGGCAGTTGAGGGGTTGAACAAAATACCGGTTTTACGAATAATTTGTTTATGGGCGTCATATTGGTTTCTACCGTTCTATAATAAAAGCTTTTTATTTCCTGATGTGTGGTTTTTTTATTAAGACTCCTTTATATATTTTTATCACTCTATTAGAATAAATGGGAAATTAAGTATGTGTATGTATTACTCACCTCCGAAGAGGCTTAATATGCAAGTCTAGTTCTAAGGTCTTAGATAAGGACATTGGCTTCATATAACCCGATTTAGTCGGTTTCGCCTAGCGCAAAACAACCGATTTCCGATCAGGGCAGACTCATAAAAACACACTCACAGATTCATAAAAAAATAACTATATTTATTGTTTTTACAATAACAAATATTTAAAAAATATTTGGGTATTAAAGTCCAGTGTTCAATGTGTCCAGTGTTGGTCAGTTGTAGTTTTTTTTGGCAAAAAAATATTAACGGTATATTATCTACTCTATGGAACACAGCCTGGTAAATAGCAATAGTCTTCTCCTATAATACATACTACCAAAATACCCAAAATATAACACTCTTACTTTTATATTATAAACAAGAATGCATAGTATTCGAAAATGAATCGAAAATGAATTCCAACGATAATTGTAATTTTTCCTGAGACGCCTTTTATTTACATATATTTTGTCCGATCTCGTATCCAACTTTAGAAAGCAAAGAATTCTTCTTTATAGTTGACGATTATTATATATATCTATATATATTCTGGAAGATTTTGACAAAAAAAGACCGATCAATGTATAATGCGTTTGAAGAGTCAAAGCCTGTTAAAAAAGTTTCGGGAAGAAACGAAACGCGGCGAAAATTAGCAGAGATCGTCGTTAGGTTACGTCATATCTGACGTCATTGCGTAGGTTTAGCAAAAAAATTTGGCAAAATTGTCACAATACATAAATTTGGTACTATGTTAATATTGTTCTAACATATAAATGTTGTATTACATTATTTAAATATATATGTTTTAACAATTTTAACGCTTTAGCCCTGATCGTATGCAACGAGAATATTAAGAATGAAAGTTGGATTTAGGAAAGTGATGGGTAATAACGCTGAAGACAAAACTTATAACAATTCACTTCCATGGGTTTTTCTGCCAAAGTAGGCCCGTGGGGTACAGGCTAGAATTGCATACCTTATTGTTTTTTTATGCCTGATAGGTTAGCTTTTGACCACTATCTCACCTGATGGTAGGTGACGATGTGGTCGGAGGTGTTGTTCAGGCTAACCTAGAATTACTGGCTCTCAAGGACAGCTACCGGAACACAATTAGTTAGGTGCTTGGCGACAGATTTCTACTTGAGGGTAGTAGCCAGCCAGGCGGGCATTCGCAAAATACCCTACCACCCTACTCTAACGACTGCCATCCTAAGACAACAACCAGGACCGACGGCTTAACGTGCCCTATGAAGCACGGAAGTGCCCAGAGTAATGTCACTAGCGGTCACCCATCCAACTCATGATCGCGGCGGACGTTGCTTATCTTTGCTGATCGGTTAAAAACAGCTAAGCAAACTATACTACGAGCATTTCATATCTTTCTGTGATATTCGTAAGAGGTGACATAGACGATGATAACAGAAGGTGGGCAGCAGAGCAGCACCTGCTGAAGAACTGCTATTTTACACTGTGATAAGCATGATGACTACCAAGCATGGGTATTATAGCAAACCCTCCATATGTTGTACGTCTTCCAGCTGTTCATGTGATGATGACGTGCTGTATTGTTTTTAGGATAAGGGCAAGAAAATAGTGACGGGTTTGAAGCAGTGATGGCTCAGTGGCATTGGCTATAGACTGCCGCGCAGCAGGTCCATGGTTCGAATCCCGCCCAGAGCTTGAACTTCACCGCATGGTGGAAGGGCATTTTGCGGATGCCCGCCTGGCTAGCGACCACCCTCAAGTAGAAAATCTGTCGCCAAGCACCTAACGGTGTGTTCCGGCAGCTGTCCTTGAGAGCCAGTGAAATAACAGGCAAAATTAGACTTAACAGGTATGTCTCAAGGTGATGGGCGCAGTGCAGTTCGTCACTTGTGATGGAATGCATCTGTTATGGGCAGAGGATACCGCTTAACATCAGATGGGCCTCGCGCTAGTTCCTTCACAATAACATAAAAAAAAAAAAAAAAAAAAAAAAAAAAAATTCTTCTCGAGTACTACAATTTTAAAGTATCGTATCGTGTCTTCTAAAACATCAGCAATTCTGATATTAAAATTTTCAATATTACCTAATGGATGTCTTCGAGATTGAGCTTGTATTGAGTGCACCCCAAACAGCCCCTAAACAATACCCCATTTGTATTCAAACCTTTTGTATTATTAGAGTGTTTGATGTCCCCTATTCTTTGTTTCTAGTGTCATAATTGTGTAATTTTTTTGTCTGCGAAATTGATATTGCGATGCTCTTGAGATGATGGGTATTATAGTGTACTTCTTTTGTTTCTCGGAGACGGGCGGAGTACTTGACAATGATGGATGATTTAAGTAATACCATATTGATACTTTTATACTAATTTCAGTTGAAATGTTTGCTTCATACAATATAATATATATATATAATTAATTTTTGTGATTCAGATTCAGATCATTCATTACTTCCATAAATAAATAGTTCAACAAATTGTTACAATAAGTTATAGTACAATGTAAATTATATTATATTCAAGCTGCCTACTTTCTGATATTTTTCCCTTCGTTGCCTCTTACGACTCCCATAGGCAGATATGGGGAGATGCAATTCTATCAATGAAAACTTGTGAACAGTAGTGTGCAACATGAAATCAAAAATTAAAAATATATAGTTAAAAATGTGCTGTTTAAACAGTGGTATGCCTTTTTAACAAAATACTACGAACTATATAGCGCACTACAGTTACTATACAATATAAGCATTTAGACAACCTATAAGTCATCGCAGACTCACAGGCAGTCCAAATGCTCCAGCACATTTTTAACTATATATTTTTAATATCTGATTTCACTGTTGCACACTACTGTTCACAAGTTTTCATTGATAGAATTGCATCTCCCCATATCTGCCTATGAACGTAAGAGGCAACGAAGGGAAAAATATCAGAAAGTAGGTAGATTTGAAGCAGTGATGGCTCATTGGCATTGGCTATGGACTGCCGTGCAGCAGGTCCATGGTTCAAATCCCGCCGCGGGCTTGAGCTCACCGCATGGTGGAAGGGCATTTTGTGAATGCCCGCCTGGCTAGCGACCACCCTCAAGTAGAAAATCTGTCGCCAAGCACCTTACAGTGTGTTCCGGCTGCTGCCGGAAGTAGGGATTTGATGTTCTTTTTATAATCGAAAGATCACACTGTTAGGTCCTTGAGAGCAAGAAAAATTACAGGAATGCGTCTGTTATAGGCAGAGGACGAAATGCGTCTGTTATAGGCAGAGGTTAGTCCACTTAACATCAGGTGGGCCTCGGGCTTGTTCCGTGACAATAACATAAAAAAAAAGATTTAATATAATATAGTTTACTTTGTACTATAATATATTGTAACAATGTGTTGTACTATTTATTTATGGAAGCAATAAATGATCTGAATCTGAATCACAAAGACTCTGCGAACCCCAATACGCCTCCTAAGCGTGGCAAGCCCCCCAAAACATATTTGGGGAGGCTGTGTTCAGCAGTGGACAATCCGGCTGATACAGTTATGCGTCAGGGTCTTGCAGTTTGAAATAATCTACAGAAATTAGCAGATGGACAATTCCCCTCAGTTCACCTTCACATACCATCGACCTTCAAACTCCTGAACATCTTATAATTATTAAATTTAATACAATTTTTGAATTTTTATTAAATTGAAACTTTAATGACTATCTTCCTATCTAAATGTATGTATAATAATATAGGTTAAAGCTAATTATTATAGTTTTTAATGTTATTGTGACGGAACAAGCTCGAGGCCCACCTGATGTTAAGCGGACTAACCACTGCCAATAACAGATGCAGTTCATCACAAGTCACGAATTGCACTGCGCCCATCACTTTGAGACATATTTGTTAAGTGTCATATGTCTGTAATTTATTTAAATAGAGTTTACAAATTTAGCTTGTTATAATTTACATTATATTTAGATTTCCATAAATCAAAATCCTTTATTTTGTTAGTAATTATTGTATCAGAAACTAATTACACGGTGCAAAGTTAAACATAACATTTCTCGTAATGAAAACAAAATATAAACGAAAGTTAATTAATAAGAAAACAATAACCGAACGAGTTTAAAATCAAAACAAGTGAAATATAAGGTCAGGGTGTTCAAACGCGGGCGTGGCATCGGGCCGGCCTTGATTGACAGCCCTGACAGCGGTTGAACGCAGGTCGAATCGCAAAACAACACTTTTTTCTATTTTCAAACGTGGAACGTGGTAGTGATGATAGGTTTATTATTTCGGGGTTCAGTACGTTTAGTTTGAAGTTTTGTAGAATATTTGTAATGGCATTATATCCGCAAAAAAAGTTGTTTTGTCCTTAAAGATAAAACGGTTGCCATAATGCTATTGAAGAGGTGAATGGTTTTCTGAGGCCTTCTATGAAAGAGAAGTTGCCCTGCTTGACTAATTGTACCTCTTGCAATTTGTAGTAACTTTACATAGGGAATTTTTTCATAAGTCATATATACGTCTAAATCGATAAGTTAGATCAAAATGATCTATCGCTGTCTTGTTTTGTTATTATATTCGAACATTTTGACAACAGAGAAAAAAAACATTTCAATTCGGTCTAGTTTCTACAGTATAAAACCAGGCGTAAAACCTGTAAGCAAAAAATGTGCAGTACAATTTAATGTAAAAGGATTTTTTGTAACGCAAATCGTGAATGAGCATTATTATATAATTTTTTTTGACATTTATTACATTATTTTACTGGATATATAAGTTCTGGATTAACGCGTTTGGAAATAATATTAGATATTGGCGAAATACTGATATTTTTGCCAATATTTCCTGAAACCTTCTGATTCTTCCTGTAAAAGAGAAAAGCGTCGAAAATCGTTTAATAGGTGGCGTTTCTGGCGTTAATTTTTAGAAAATTTCAGCGGGTTGATCACAATTTTTTTATAATATTTTATTAAAACAGATATTTCTCATATACTATTCATCTTATATTATATAAGAATCTTTTTATGCCGATTTACCGAGGAACTAACAACGGAGCTCGGTATGCCCAGCTTCCAGGGAGACATCTACGTAGCGTTTCGTTTTTTGTTATAATGAACCCAAAATACATTTCACATATAAACCCTCGATATATGTATTGTAACGCGCAGCTGGGTGCCAGATTTATAATTTTGAAAACCGTAGCATCGACTTTTTTCTAATCTATGATTGCTATGGATTTGGATTAATTATAAAAAGAGCGACAGATATGAGAAGAGTGCTATAAAAGTTTTGACGGTTAAATCTTACTGATTTCGAAAAAGCACATAATGGTGTCGATAGAAAAAGTATTTCATCAAACAATTCTTGTTTTAGAAAATACACAATATGGCAAGTAGTTAAGAAACGTAAATTAAAGGACTGCATTTAATTTAGGTACCTTTCGTTCTATATACTTTTCAATACAAAACTTTCGTGCAGTTATTTGATTGAATGACTGAATTTCATCCAGGCCGCTAGATAAACAGCCCTGTTTAATAAAATGTCTAGAATCTGCCAGATACATGCCTTACAGCCATTTATTA
The DNA here is from genome assembly GCA_963890685.1 of Plagodis pulveraria. Taxonomy (NCBI): domain Eukaryota; kingdom Metazoa; phylum Arthropoda; class Insecta; order Lepidoptera; family Geometridae; genus Plagodis; species Plagodis pulveraria. The sequence goes on along the minus strand of OY982970.1, from coordinate 18,499,345 downwards.
TGGCGTTCCATGTGCATTTGTTCATCAGTGAACATCTTCCGGCTGATGACGATGGAAACCTTCGATGGCAAAAGTTTGAAGCCATTCTTAGTTTTATATATGTACCAACGTGATTTTTTTTTATGTTATTGTGACGGAACAAGCTCGAGGCCTACCTGATTTTAAGCGGACTAACCTCTGCCTATAACAGATGCATTTCGTCCCAAGTGACGAATTGCACTGCGCCCGTCACCTTGAGACATATTTGTTAAGTCTCATGTGCCTGTAATTTCACTGGCTCTCAAGGACTGCTGCCGGAACACACCGTTAGGTGCTTGGCGACAGATTTTCTACTTGAGGGTGGTCGCTAGCCAGGCGGGCATTCGCAAAAAGCCCTTCCACCATACGGTGACGCTCAAGCCAGCGGCGGGATTCGAACCATGGACCTCTATCAATCGCATGGCATAGTATCTTTCAAACATCGATCCGATTACGATGTTCTGTTTTATTTAAAAGCATTACAGTGAAGGATCTTACCTTGTTAATAACCTGACCAGCGATCTCGAAGACAATTAAAATTAAGCATATCAGGCACCGGGTAGCACCAGATCTTGGTGAATATTATGGCTATAGATGCTTCTGATTGGTCCTAAAATGTTTGTGAGGTTACAAAGCAATTCAACGTTTGTTTTTGTATCATTTATTACATACTCATCTCAGCTTCATGGTAAAAGTAATGCTGTCTTATTTTGATACACATACTAACATACTCTATAACTGCTTTCGGGACATAAAGGGGCTATAGGCTCGGCCGTTATTTCACAGGGCCAAAAACTCATGAAACATAGGTGTTAAAACACATCTGCCTAACGCTTAGAGTTTTTTTGAGAGGCTAGCCTTTGGTCACTATAACTTATGGTAAGTAATGTGTTCGAAGACGTTACTCTGGCTAACCTAGAACCCGTAGATACTTGGTGATAGATTTTCCACTTCAGGGTGGTAGCTAGCCAGGCGGGCAAAATGTTCTACTACCATGCTATAATAACTGCCTTCCTAAGACAACAACCGGGACCGTGCCCTCCGAAGTATTACGAAGTATACGGAAGCACTCAGTAGTAACGTCACTAGCGGTCACCCATCACAAGTGATGACCATGGGCGTTGTTGATGTGGATAAGTTAAGAATGACTAAAAGGAAGCTACGAGTTCTGTAAAGTACTGTTCTTACCTACTAGACTACGATACTTCGAAAGTATAATATAATAATTTTCTAATAGAACGTAGATACATCACACTGTATACTTTCATTTAAAAAATAAGATTAAATTAAAGAATATTCTCTAAAATATAACAGAACGTGATAATTGACAAGCATAATCTCTGACAGACAGACGTGCCCAATATTTAACTACATAATAATTAACAATTATTAAATCATCAATCAAAATTAAAGTTATACCTTCGAAGATGGCTTTTAATTATTAGTTTGAGTTATTGATAAATTTCTATAATCAACGCCTTAGGTTTAAACACTCGGCTTTTTGTATTCCGATGTGAGTAATCAATCATAACATGACGGTATTATTTTATGGGTATTAAGCCTAGGATACCCGTGTGGTGCCGGGATAGAATGTCATCTCCCATCTCTACCCGTGGGTGTCGTAAGAGGTGACTAAGGGTAACGCACCAGGTGGGCAGCAGCGCTTTCTGGGGAACAGGTATCTTTAACTGCGATCCCCAAGACACCTGCCAAGCGTGGGGATTCTGGCAAACCCCCCTAAATGGGGAAGGCTGTGTTCAGCAGTCGACAATCCGGCTAATACAGTACAGTACAGTAGAGTACAAAATCAACCTATTTTTCATTCACCCGTAAACAATCAAACCTTCATTATTTGATCATATAATTTTTTTTTGTAGTAGTCCCATATACTTGCATTATTATTTTATGGTTAAAAACACGATCGTTACAACTTAACTGGATAATAAAAATACGCGAAATTTGTTTTTGAAGTTGTACGTTAATAATAGTATCTTTTTATATTGAAAAAATATGCAGTGTTGTTTAGATTTTTTTTAATGTTTTATTATTTTCATTGTTGTTGATTTGACCTGCACTTGATGGAGCGGCCAAATCCGCTTGGGGGTTCGAATACCTTTGCGAGTTCGAGCGTCCCAGAACACTAAAAGAACCTTATTTTAAGGGTTCCGTGCCCAAAGGGTAAAAACGGGACCCTATTACTGAGACTTCGCTGTCCGTTCGTCCGCCTGTCCGTCTGTTACCAGGCTGTATCTCAAGAACGGTGATAGCTAGACAGTTTAAATTTTCACAGATGATGTATTTCTATTGCCGCTATAACAAAAAATACTAAACATATAATAAAATAAATAATTAAGGTGGCTCCCATACAATAAAAGAGGTTTTCGCCGTTTATTTGCTAAAAATAATAATAATAATCAAACGAGATAATGGTACGGAACTCTTCGTGCGCGAGTCCCACTCGCACTTGGCTGGTTTTGTTTTAGAGCAAATTTCAGCTCAGTCGAGCGAACCTTGATAGGCCGCACTCGGTGTGCAAAACTATGGGAGGTGTGTTGGAACATACTTGAAGTGAAATATACGAAAGATACGGGTAGTGCAATTCTAGCCCGGAAAGGGTAAACATCAACAATTTAATACTATTCACAAGGTAAATGTAGATAAATAGATAATTAAATAGGTAATTCTAGGTTAGCCTGCAGAACATCTTCGACCACATCATCACCTACCATCAGGTGATATAGTGGTTAAAGGGCCACCAAGCATAAAAAAAACAGATAGATAATTATTTGTTGTTGTGCACTAAAATACAAATTTGATTTTTACAATAACTTAGACTAAATTGTTACAATGAGCGGCCTTATCACTAATAGCTATATCTTCCTTGCAACCTTTGGATGGAGAGGAAATACAGGAACTATATCAGTACATAATTAAGATAGATAGATAGATAATGATCAAGTCAAAGAAAATTAAGCTACGTTATAATTTAAGACACATAATTTAAAATAAACTTAATATATCTTATTATACTAATATATATTAATATTATATACATATATGTATTATTAATTTCTTACTAAACATAATGATAGGATCAGAATATAAATTCTTATAGTAATAAACATTACTTTGACATGCACGGTACCTGATTAACAACAAATTGACAAGGATTTAACTCAGCGGGTAACACGATCGATCTTATATCCGTTTTTTTTTTAGTTTTATAGTACGCGAGCATCGATTAATGTATGAAACTCGACGATGTGTAAATGATGATGGTGGGAAGGCTTTGAGATGATCTGAAAGTGTTTTTTAATATATATTTTATTATAGGTTTTCTTTGATAACTGTATATTTTTATTCAGAGATAATGATATCAACAATTTTGAATTTCTGTATAAGTGTGTGAGGACCGAAAAATCCGTTTATGTATCCGTTCATTAAAAAAAATACAATTGAATTGAGTGTCTATGACAAAATAATTTTAAATTATTCATTTCAGGTTTTTTTTATGTTATTGTGACGGAACGAGCTCGAGGCCCACCTGATGTTAAGCGGACTAACCTCTGCCTATAACAGATGCATTTCGTCACAAGTCACGAATTGCACTGCACCCGTCACCTTGAGACATATTTCTTAAGTCTCATGTGCAAATTTCACTGGCTCTCAAGGACTGCTGCCGGAACACACCGTTAGGTGCTTGGCAACAGATTTTCTACTTGAGGGTGGTCGCTAGCCAGGCGGGCATTCGCAAAATGCCCTTCCACCATGCGGTGAAGCTCAAGCCCGTGGCGAGGTTCGAACCATGGACATGCTGCGCGGCAGTCCATATCCTATGCCACTGAGCCATCACTGCTTCAAAAGGTTTTAATTACGATTAGTTTTTGTAATAATAATGTCCGTTCAGGACTTCATGGTGATGTAATTTTACCCTGACAGCAATACCTATTTTGACAAATCTGTTATTTGCAACTACAACAACACCTGACACTTGATAATATAAGATGATGGTCGCAAATGATAAACAGATTTAACCTAGAATGGTAACTGGCTCTCATGAACAGCTGCCAGAAAATACACTTTGGTACTTGGCGACAGAATTTCTACTTGGGAGAGTTAGCTAGCTACTAGGCATTGTGACGAGGTACTAAGGCCGCGCGAATACCTCCGACAGAGCCTAATAACTGTCATTCTAAGACAACAATCGAGACCTAAGTCTTAACGTCTCTCCAAAGCGGAAGCGCACTCGGTAAGTAAATGCCAAAATGCGGTCACCCTTCTAAGCACAGCAGTAAATACTCAGCCTTTAACATTTACAATTTTTTTGAGCATAATCGAGGTTCCCCGTTTTACGCACCGGGTGCTTTAAACTCTAAGCCATTGAGACTGGATGTACAGGCACTAATTTTTCGTTCTAATTTTTGATGTAAATTTGTAAACGTGATGTTTGCTTGGCAAGCGATAGTGTTTGAAATCACATAAGTATAGTTTAAGCTCCTTTGCGCTTTTGGACTTACATACGAGTACATCTACTAGGGACTATTTTACGAACTCGTATGTCATGTCCATACTATTCTTTCAGACTCCAAAATACAGCCGATCAAAGTATGTATCACATAAATAAAGCTCTATTCATGTGCTGGTATCGAAGCTTAGGTGGCCAAGTCACTTATCTTTTGTTATAGATCTTATTTATATATAATTCCTTGTTTGTCGTTAATTGTTGTACCTTAACCGAATTTTACACAAATTAATATTTGTTGATATGTATGTGAAATAAAACCTAGTTATTACTTAGTTTTTATTTTATTATTATTAGTACTTTGTCTAATGCATTTATCTTTCGACTAGAGTTCATTTTAAGATAACTTGGTGAAATTAAAGGAGCGTCGATATTATTTAATGTATTTTTAAATTTTTCTATATTAAGTTAATGTATTTATTAAATATTCTCATACTTTTTTATTACAAAAACTTTCTGGTCAAGGTCAACAAAAGCAAAACACTGTGCTAAAGCAACTACATATACATTGGTTTCGTAAAATATATCTGCACCATTTTTAAGAGCATTAGAATGCGATTATATGTTTGCATTAGGTAACAATTATAATGAAATCAGTTTATACATGGAATAGATGGATTATATTTTTTACCATTTTATAGACAATTTTGTTTTTTACAAGTTCTTAAAAATGTCACTCAAACGTATAATAGTAGTAAGAAAAAATATTTACTTAGTTGTCAAGTTCAACTGCAGACTTCCTTGTTGGCGAAGTGGCGAAAGCGTTACCTTAAAACCTCCTACTCCTGGGTTCTATCTCCTTTAAGTTAGATGCCAATTGAGTTCTTCTGACAAAGTAATTTTAAAAAACCTTCATTCTGGGCACTGTACTCGGTAGAACACAAAGGCTCATCCCATTTTACGTGGGACCAAAACATGTCTGGAAAAATGATGTATTCTTGTACCCACTCCTTTGGGGGATAAAAGCATCATGGAATTTTTGAAATGCCTGCTGATCTAGTTTTTCCTACGAGGGCTTTTTGGCCAAGGCTTTCAAATTATAAAAAAACAGTTTATTGTACCTAAAATACATACAAATAGCCACTCCACTAGGATTCCTTTCCTGTTTCGGGGTAATATGTTTGCCACTAATTAGTTGAATTATAGAAAAATAGCGGATCTTACGGTACGCATAGTGTAAAAAGCTATTTCCTTATTGTATTTTGTGCCAAGATCGTTAATTTATTTACCTGTTGGCAAGCTTTACCCCTGCCCATAGCAGTTGGAATATCACCGTTCTGCGTGACACTGGACTGCACTCGTCAATCCGACACATTATTTATTGTGTCTCATTCGCCAAGTAATTTCTCCTATATCCCAGTAGTCTTAACAAGTTGTCTTACCAGTACGACTACTGGGCATTTAATTTCCAGTATAATTACAGGCAATAAGGTACTAAAAATATCTCACTTTTTCCTTCTAACTTCCTTCTCAATTGTAAGACTACGCGCACCCTTGCTACAGCGCCCTTTAAATCTAAACACAGTATCTTCCTAGTGTATGCACACTACAGTAACGAGGCAGCAAATCTGACACTGGTGACTCACTAAGACGGAATCTAGCTGAAGAGGTGCTACCACACCATATTTCCACGCTACATTATTACTGAGTACTAATGTGAAACTACATGTTAGTGAGTACTGTTTAATTGGTAAAATTGGTTAATCGGTTAATGGGTTATATTGATGGTGGAGGTGGCCTCCGATTGGGCAAACATTATCTAAGTGTCAATTAGCCATTGATACAAAATGAATAAATTGGTAATAATTTGGTTATTATTAGGTCCTTACATATGAAATTGGCGTTTTTCGTACTGGCCACTTTAATCACGAATTTCTCCTCTTTGGTAAGGAATTCCAAATTCAAATTTGTACAGCTATAGACTCATGTATTTGTGCTTCGATGATCGTCATTCATTTGTTTTTTTTCTTCTGTTTTTTTCTGTTTGCGTCACTCATTTTACAAAATGGGAAACCTTAAATATCGCATTATTTACGAGTACGAGTTCCGCCGTGGCACTAGTGCTGCGGAAACAACTCGAAGGGTGAATGATGTGTATGGCGGTCGTGTTGCAAAAGAAAACACAGTTCGTTTTTGGTTCCAACGTTTTCGTTCTGGAAATTTCGACCTGCAGAACAAGCCCCGTGGACGGCCTGAGACTCAAGTTGATAATGAAGAGTTGAAGGCTATTGTGGAAGCGGATCCATCGCAAACCACGTCCGAGTTAGCTGCAGGCTGCAATGTTAGTGATAAAACTGTTTTAATTCACTTGAAGCAAATTGGGAAGATTAAAAAGCTTGAAAGGTGGGTGCCCCACGAATTGACTGAAACAAACCGGCAAACGCGCGTCGACTGCTGCGTTACATTACTAAACCGGCACAATAATGAAGGTATTTTAAACCGAATCATTACCTGTGATGAAAAATGGGTTCTTTACGATAATCGGAAGCGCTCAGCGCAATGGTTAGATCCTTTTTTTTTTTTTTTTTTTTTTGACCCGGGAAAATCCTTTATGGATACCACCCGGCTCCGGGGGGAGCAGAGTGGTTATGTGGGAGTCCTCGCCTGAGGGGCCTTACTACCCCCACGGGGGGGTAGTAAGTGAGGTTACCCACTAAAAACCCGGGATGAGCAGTCTGCCGCCTAGTCGGGGCGAGATGGGGTAGCGTTAGCATTCACCATCTCGCCCCGGCGGTTGGCCCGTCACCGGTGACGGGCCCCGGCCAATGGAGGGATGACCCAGCTCATTAGGGCCATCCCCCAGACGTGTGGGATCGTGCAAGCCAGTGGAGAATCCCCCGACTCTCCACCGATGATCCGCACAACACTAGTTAAGAGCGAGAAGGCGCCCGAATCGCCGTCTCCTTCCACCAGTTCGTCTACGCCGGAGCGGGTCTGCGAGGACGTCGTCCTCCCTCGCCCGCTCCGCGGCCTCTTTCTGCGCAATCACCTCTTCGCAGAAAGAGACCACCGCCTGCCACGATCCGTCGATGCCGAGCATAGCGTTTACCACGCTCGGCAGCGACAGATCTGCGCCTATGACCGCTGTGAGGGCGTGCCGCATGGGACTCCACGCGGCGCACTCCTCCAGCGGGTGGAGCGCCGTGTCTTCTGGCGCTCCACACTCGTGACAGGCGGGGGTCGCCTCACGTCTTGCGATGTGATGCAGGTACTTTCCGAAGCATCCATGCCCGGAAAGCACCTGCACCAATCGGAAGGTGAGCGACCCGAATCGCCGCCCTACCCACCTCCGAAGGACCGGGCGAATGGCATCCACCGTCCTCTGTCCAGGGACAGGTGGAGCCAGGTCCTCCGTCCACCGCTGCAACAGGGCGGCCCGCGCCTGCCGTCGCATGCGCGTGACCTCCTCCCACGCTGGAGGCTCCCCGCGGGATCTCCTCGCCGCCACGAAGTGGTACACTTCGGCGAGGATCTCCGCTTGGAGCTCCCAGGGGGGATCACCGGCCAACACGCATCCCGCCGTCCAGGACACCGTCCGGTACCCGCGTATCGCCCTCGTCGCGATGACCCGCTGCGGACGACGCAGCAGGGCCTTATTGGCGCGACCGAGGGCGTCCACCCAGACAGGTGCCCCGAACAAGGCCATACTCCGGATCACTCCGGAGTACAGGCGACGACATGTGGCGCTCGGGCCGCCCACGTTGGGCAGCAGCCTCCCAAGGGCGGCTGCGGCGCCTATGACTTTTGGGGCCAGTTGAGTGAAGTGGGCCCCAAAAGTCCACCGCCCGTCCAGGATGAGACCCAGGTACCTCATCTGGGTCCCAACCCGGACCAGGACCCCGTCCAGGTCTATCCTCGTTCCTGGAGGGGGTCAGCAATGGTTAGGTCCTGGCCAGCCAGCCAAATCCTGCCCCAAGCGAAAATTAACCCCAAAAAAGTTACTTGTAAGCGTTTGGTGGACTAGTGCCGGTATTGTTCATTACAGTTTTTTCAAATCTGGCCAGACTATTACGGCTGATGTCTATTGTCAGGAATTGCAAACCATGATGGAAAAGCTAGCGGCTAAACAACCTAGGCTGGTCAATCGCTCCACGCCACTGCTGCTTCACGACAACGCTAGACCACACACTGCGCTACAGACGGCTACTAAATTAGAAGAGCTTCAATTGGAAAGTCTAAGACATCCTCCGTACTCCCCGGACCTTGCTCCAACAGATTACCATTTTTTTCGAAATTTGGATAACTTCTTGCAAGGGAAAAAATTCAACTCCGATGGGGCAGTCCAAATCGCCTTCAAAGATTTTATTGATTCCCGTCCGACTGGTTTTTTTAGTAAAGGGATCAATGAACTACCTATGAGATGGCAAAAGTGCATAGAAAATAATGGTTCATACTTTGATTAATTAAATATATTATATTAAAAAATATTCGACTTTTTGTTCCTCCCATACAAAACGCCAATTTCATATGTAAGGACCTAATATATGAAAATGAGAACAGTTTCTACAATTGGTAATATAGAATATTGATAATATGAGGTAAAATTTGGTATTAATTACAAACAGTTTTAGACTAAGGGACTTTTGAATAAATTTTAGATCAGTTCCAAAAGCCATGGACTGCCCGCAGAAGGTCCATGGTTTGAAGTGGGTTTGAGTTTCACTACCGGTGATGGGGTATTTGAGAATGCTTGCCTGGCTACCTACCATCCTCAAGTACAAAATTTGCACCTAAGCAGTAATTTTTAGTTCACCCTGCTAGCACCTTAAAGGTGGTCGGAGACATCATCACTTACCAACAAGTGATATTGTGATTAAAAGTTAACCTATCAGAAAAATACAAAGGGGAATAGTTCGACTTCGAATGATATAAAATTCTTGTCATTCTGTGACCAAAATAAACACAATCTTAATATATTTAAATCATAAATAAGATTGAATAAAGAAATCTTAAATAAATTTAATCCTTCTTTGATCGACAACATATTAAATGAATCTTGAAAAAACAGCAACAACCAATTCATCGTTCATATCGCCATTTTAATTATAAATATCTCACCGATACAACAAGAATATCGAGAAATCGAAACTCAAAGAGTATAATATCAAACTTAACTTATAATTGGTTGCTTTTCAACCTGTCAATCTGTTAATATCTTTCCCTTTAAATGTACAATGATTACTAAACAATAAGCACCTCTATCAAAAATGTTATAGGGCTCAATATGAAATATCTAAAAAATAAGATTTAAGGCGCATACGCAAGCAATATTTATAAGACGTGGTATCAAACCGTAGAGCTGTCTTCCACGCCGATGACGTTTGACGTATATTCTGACATCCCTTTTGGGTTATGGTCTAATGTATAAGCGATCGATTTATTAGTAATATTATTCTAAATATGTATTTTTTAGAGTAACCAGAGACTAGTCACCAGAGTTTGAAGGAGTTTCCTCTCCTAAGAATGTCATGAAAAATAATGCCAGGAGCATTTCAATTTTTTTTTATATTGTTAAGTTTGCAATATCGAGCATGCTCTTAGTATGACAATGATTACATACTATGTATCTGAAATGGTTTCTTATAAGCTAAAATAAACCATTACAGATACCATGTAGTCATTGCTACGCGCAAACTATTTTAATACAAGAATTTAGAAAATATATGCTTACATTGCTTAGGCCTTGTGATCTGGGGAGCAATAAAGTAGTCAGCACAGCTTTGGCGGTTGTCATTCTGATACGGACCGAAGTAGCTAAACTAAAATAAACTAAATCTCTATAGGGCAATATGATCGCTTATTGTACTACCATAGAATAGTACTTATTAAGTGAAAAAATATTTATGCTTGGTATACTATAAAAGAGGTCGCCATAAATAAATCAAAATGGAGGGGATTGCATCAGCTGCAAAGCAAAAGTAACTTTTAAGTTATAATAAATACAACAAAAAAACATATTGTATTTTAAACCTAGCAAGAAAAAAGAAGACGGCTACTGGGATTTTTAATACCATGCTAAGAACACGCTGGTATTTATAAAGCCTATAGGGTAATTTTTAATTACTATAACCTGGTGGGTAGTGATGATGCGTGTAAGTAGTGTCAAAACTATTTTTCTGCATCTGTTATATCGCCGTCCAATAAAACAATACTAGAACTGCTATTTGGTATAAGAAAGGAAATATTTTTTCTCCATAAAATTTACTAATAACGAAATATATAAATATATTTATATCACTTTGGCCTTTGAATCTGAACTTGTGAGTGATGATATAATTTGTGATGGTAAACAGACTTAACCTAGATAAGATATCATATAATGTTACTACTTGTCACCTTGTAGAAAAGTATTTTCTTATAACTTAGGCCACAAAACAAAAGTATCGCAACTCGATGGGCAAATAAAACATACGAAAGATCCGACCCGCATCGTGGCTTTGAATAACTTAGAGCCAATATGGAAGATTGTACGTATTAATATAAAAAGAAATAAGTGGAGTTTCACATGAAAATCATATCTGATAAACAAGTATAACAAGATTGAATGTTTTAGGAGTTTATGAGCATAAGCTTTTTTAATCTCCCAAAGTACAAAATTGGATAAAAAACACCGGTGGCGGGATCATATCCAAATACGGTCTTGAGCTTCACATCATCAATCGCAGTAGGCCAGTCTCAGAATAGTGCCAAAACCTGATGATAATTGGTTTTTGATTGTTCCATTGTCACAATCCCATGATTGTGACGAAACGAGTACGAGACCCAAGACAGAGAAACGAGATGGTGTTCAGGTGTAACTCTGCCCATAACAGATGCATCTCGTCACAATGCCGATCTGCACTGCGTTCATCAGCTTGAGGTATAATGTGGTTAAGTTGATTTGATAACCACCCATACCCTTCAAACCGGAACACAGTAATCCGAACATTCCTGCTTGGCGGTAGAAATGGTACTTCTCCTGAGGAACTCGATCACAAAAAATTCTACTGCTACTAAATACTGCCGGATGATGAAAAGGACCTAACTTCAATAAATCTATAATCCAAATATCATTCCAATAAGTTCAGCTATTTCAGCGTGAAGGAATAACAAACATACACACTCACATACCCACTTATTCTATGATACCATTGACGCCCGCATATTTCTAGCCTTTGACCACTATTTTACCTAGTCCCAAGAACCAGGGCTGGTTTTCATATGGAAGAACGATAGAAAAAAAGAGGAACTGATATCTCACACTGCGATCCCCAAGACCTCTGCAAATGTCTGGTGGGGGTTTTCCATAACCCCCACCAGACATAATAATGGGGTAGACTGTGTTCAGCAGTGGACAATCCGGCTGAGACAGTAGAGTACGAACAAATCCGTGCAATTTCTTTTATAACAACCTGATAAATAGATGGGGAAATGTAACTTGTAGCTGCTTTAAAATAACTTTTTTGGAACTCCTTCTCAACTATACTTAATTTTTAAATTTGACAAATCGGACAATCGCTTGTATCAAAAAAGTATTATTTTCTCTAATTTTCGCATATTTTGGACAACAAAAGGTGTAGCCATCACGTGCAGCGTACATGGAACTTTTTTTAATTCGTTTTGTTTTATTTTCCTTTACAAGCTCTTAATTGATCTGAATCCCTTCATTGATCACCAAGTGCTAGTTAATCAGCAATAACAAAATACACAAGGGCATGTAACAGACCATAGTGGCTTACCAGTCATTGGATATCGGACAGGATTGCGTTGGACACTGAACCTTAGACATTTGAGACATAATTCAAAGTAAGACATATTTACCTTTAAAGCAGAACGCGCACCTAGACGCAGTCATCGAATTTAACAATTCTTAGACAAACGATATGATTCACAACAATTCATACATAACATAAACCCAGTTCAAACAAAAGGGAAATAAAATTGTTCACATTAAAGCAACTCTTTTTATTTCCAAGTAATCTGTTACCATAAAAATCGGGCTATTAAAAATCGATAAGACCATGTGGTCAGTATTTCCTTGGTCATATTACTTTGATGATGCAGGGAGATGTGACCAGCTATTTGTGGGACAATATCTTCGGTAGCTTAAGAGCAAAAAGGATCTTTGGATGTGATTGTTCATTGTATTGAATTGTTAAATGGATAAGCGAGTAAAAAAGTGATTTGCAGCAAATCACTACAAATATATTTTTTCGCACGTAACACGTTCTTGCGATTTTACAAAATGAAGATGGTCGTGAGATTAAATAATTTAGATATCTAGATCCCAAATAAGTAGAGCTTGTGATTCCCATTTTTTTTAGTGAAGCCTTAGAAAAGCAGCTCAGGAAACCTACCGTCATTGTAATAATTATACAATATGCGAAATTTCATTACCTAATTCTATTGTTCAACAACAAGTTTGGTATTAATGAGTAAGAAGGTTCGGGCGATAAAAATATAATACTAACAATTATATTTTATTCATATTGAACTTACATAGTCGGTAAAAGTTATATGGGTACAAAGTTATAATATTAAAACAATTTTAAAACCGATTTCACTTACGTTAATACAGCCCAGTAGTTCGGTACAGTACTTGCGCGGACGCGGTTGGGAGCGTACGTACTCCATGATGAAGCGACTCTGAAAGTCGCGAAACCGGTCAAGATCGAACTACTCGGCTGTATTAACGTAAGTGAAATCGGTTTTAAAATTGTTTCAATATGTGTACTACTTACGAAAGTTTTAATCAAATGTTATAATATTAAGTCACCTACATATTCAAAATACATGTTTAATTTTATTTTCAAACATACTCACATATATCATTATGCCCGTATAATCCGTAGGGTTAGGTAGATATATTTGTAAGCACCCATCTTTCGACATACATACAAAGTGAATCAATTGCCATCTACCGGAAAAACTTTTTGACTCTGGTCTGCTACTAAGAGTTTCTTTGTCAGAAACACTCATTAACTATGCAACCCTGGGATCAAACACTGAGTCACCGCCACTCCGTTTACAAAGCAGCTATTTTAAATTTGTTTGTTTTTATTTCTTGTTGTGCCCCGTGGGGTGCCGGGTTAAAATTGCACATCCCCATATCATCCCATGGGTGTCGTAAGAGGCGATTAAGGGAAAAAATACTGGAAGGTGGGCAGCAGCGCCTTCTAAACAACTGCCATCTTTCACTGCGATCCCCAAGCCGCCTGGCAAACGTGGGGATTATGGCAAATACCCCCTTAATAGGGGAGGCTGTGTTCGGCAGTGGACGAGTCGACTGTTAAAGTAAGTAGAGTATTTCTTCTTGAAAACACAGGTTACATTTTGTCCAAACTTTGGAATATGGCAAGCAATTAGTTCTTGAATATTTTTTTCTTATTTTATTCCAATTGCATACTCGTTTATGTTAGTAACGTAAGCTAAATCAGTCCGGATAAGTTATTGATCCAGATAAATATTTTTAAAACAATTATTCAAGTTTAATTTCTCACAAGATTTTAGTTAAAAATCAAAAATAGTTACTTAAATTTCGTTCATTGCAAGGTTGTAGTAATTTATTTAATTAATACTTTTGTACCCGACTGTCTGCAATACGTTAGGCAAATGAGTTGTGCGCATGCCGATACCTGTGCGGTAGATACCTCATTTTCATATTTGTCCCCGCTACATTGTTTATTACATCTGATATAGGGTTGTATCTTGAAAAATTAAATAACATTATTACAAAACAAAATGTTAATACAGTTAGAGGAAACAAATATCTTGCGCTGACCCACGCTCGCAGTGCGTGATACGAGTAACTCCCAAAGTTTTATAAGGGCACGAGACTTACGCTCCGAGCGGAACTTGTCTACTAGGTTAGGAAACATACACTGCGGTTAAGACTTGGATGGGTGATCGCTAGTGGTATTTACTACTGAGTGCTTCCGTGCTTAGGGGAACTCGTTATGCCGTCGGGCCCGGTTGATGGTAATCCTTGTAGCATGGTGGCAGGTACCACCCTCAAGTAGAAAATCTGTCATATTATCGTCTGTGTATTCCATCATTTGTTCCTAAAAGCCAGTAATTCTAAGGCTAGAGATATTGTTCATAGGCTATTTAAAATTGATTAAGTATTAGGTGTAGTTTTAAATTAAAATTACACAAAAAATATTTTTTTCACAGTTGTAAATAAAACAAAATTGTGTTTCATACTTTTCAGTTGCAGAAACCAGTTTCTTAAGTAATTATTTCTCTTTTGTTAAGCTAGTGCATGACAACCTCACCTATCTACTGATGAAAAAGTAAACTAGTTCACAAATAAACTAGCAAATTTACGAAACTGACATCCTAGCCAAACTAGCGAATGAGGAAATTGAAAATGCCTAACTAACGACATTGTCAACCTGCCGAAACTGTCTAATGAGTAAACTGGTAAATTAGTGAAATTTACGAGTAAGGAAAGTGACAAGTGATAGGTACGATAATCCGTCCTTTGTGTTTAGAGGGAAAGCATATAGTACCAGCATATTAGAGAGAGGTAAGAATAAAAAGATCACATTACATTCTATAGAAAATTGCCAACCATAAGCCCAGTTTGACGTGACCATAGCTTCTGTTCATATTTTTAAACATCGGAGAGCGTACCACCGATGGGCAGCCATGGTATTCAAATTATACGCCATTGTGTGGCTCATGTTAATATCAGAGGACAAGGTTGTATTAAGATGCTAAGCTAAGTGCATAGAGGACTCTCACAACATTTTTTTCTCTAAATTTATTTTATATTCGAAGAAATTATAGACCAGGAATGGTGAATTGTATAAATATTTGAAGAAGGATTAACGAGTTTTTCGCGCATATAATTATATCTAATGACACTGTTCTATGAAGACCGAAAAAAGATTGAGAATTCCGCATAAAGTTTAGTTGTAAACGGAAGATTCAAATTTTAGAACTATCGCGAATTGTATAAATATTTGAAGAAGGATTAACGAGTCTTTTCGCACACATAATTATATAAAGTAACTACACTAAAAAGACTGAAACAAGATTGAGAATTCAGCATTAAGTTTAATTGCATACAGAACCTATTCAATTGTAATTTATTACTAAACTTATTCTAGTTCGGTGTTTTTAGTGCAGTTTTTTTAGCAAGGTTTTTTAATTATTTTATAAGTGAACCAGATTGCTTTAAACATACAACTCATATATATAATTAATTTTAAACATACAACTCATATATATTTTTCTAATGAGAAGAGAATTTGAAGTTTTATTATCTTTCTCTTTGATACCCTACTCGAAAGGTTTGTACACTAAGATTCTGAGACCAAATAGTGACATAAATAAGCCTAACCAAAGAGAATATAAGTCCTATCTTCGAAGACCACTAACTGCTAGCATCATCATCCTCACTATCATCAACAGCCATAACGTCCACCTCTGAACAAAGGCTTCCCCCATCGGAGGTGTTTGCCATATCCCCCACGTTTTCCAAACGTGCATGGTGGCCAAAGGTGTCTTGGGGATCGCAATGTAAGATGGCAGTTCTTTAGGAGGTAATATTAATACTACGATTTATGCATAATGCACTTTAGCCTATCCCTCCATTTAAATTAACTTGTATCTATTCAATATTGTTATGTTTGCAATAACGCCTGCTATGCGGATATATTAGTAATTTTGTAATTGTATCTATTCAGCCTACGGTTGCCTGGAAGAGATTGCTGCCTAGCAATTAGGCTGCAGAATGTACTATATTTAAGATATTTAAAATTTCGAACTAAAATAAATCAATTTAAAAGTTTTATAAAGGGTTATCTATGTATCTATCTAACTACGCTATAAGTTTGGGATAGGTATATTATACCTATCCCAAACTTGTGGGGTAGGTACATATTGGTAAATATCCTAAATTTTCTTTTACTATACAGTGCAGTATGTACAAGCCCTTACTTTTCTTTGAATAATTATACCATAAAACATTGCGTCTACGATAGCTCTATTTGTGGACGATATCTTTGTTTTTGGCTGGAAATAATATTTGCTGGTAATATTTTTGTCATATTATTTCTTGGTTTCATTTGGCAGATGGTAACGTTACCCCAATCTACGTTTTATATCTGTACATCCCATCAAATTCGGATATGACATATACATGTAATTTGTAAATCATGTTCCTTTTTTTATGTTATTTTGACGGAAAAAGCACGAAGTCCACCTGATGTTAAGCGGTAACCACTGCTCATAACAGATGCATTTCATCACAAGACGAACTGCACTGCGCCCGTCACCCTGAGACATACAGTTGTTGAGTCTCATGTGCCTGTAATTTTACTGTCTCTCAAGGACTGCTGCCGGAACACACCGTTAGGTGCTTGACGACATATTTTCTAATTGAGGGTGGTCGTTAGCCAGGCGGTCATCAAAAGTTTGTTTAGTTTTTGAACATAACTTTTTTACTCAAGAACTGCTATAAAAGTTTTCTAATAATTTGTAAATATTATTTTCACTCAGCAAACGATATGCTAGTAATCGTATATAGAAATATAGAAGAGACACGCAGACTATATACTTCATTGCGAGAGTTATGTGTATGAAAAAGCACTTCTTTCGATCAAATGAAGTCTAGTTATCTGGTTGATGGCCGCGAACACTCCGGTGAAGGTTAAAGTAATACAATTAGAGCACAAAATATATATGCATGTTCCGGTGGCCGAGTGGTCCTAAATCACCGGTGGAAAATCAAGGGACGCGGGTGCGGTTCCCACCCGGGTCAAAAATTGTTCTGCTCTAATAACTTGTAAATGTGATTTTTGCTTGGCACGCGATAGTGCTTGTGATAATATTTAGAATGAACTAGGTACTTATTATTTTTTGTATAAATCACAATGAAAGAAAATACTAGGACCACAAGCGGAAATATAATATGTGTTTTCTTTCCCTATGTAAAAAGTATGCTTATTCTCTGGCGTTAAAAAAACAATATCAGTACTATTTATAATCGCGCGTTACGTCAAAATTGCTAATCCCATTTTGATGTAATCGAGCATAGTAATAGTCTGACATTTATATATCAACAAAATACTACAGTTCTCGTCGGCTTTTTGGCTGCCTGTTAGGGAACAGTCTTTGGGAATTCTAGATGTAAATAAACACGGTAGCTGCTTAGGACATCAAAAAGATATACAAATGCCGTTAGGTAAGTTATTTTGTATTGCGCAAAAACAAGCCATTAATGATACGCTAGTAGTAGTGTTTATATATAAATATAGTTGAGCAGTAGCAAAAAAAGAATAGGTAAATGCAAATACCAAGATTTTAGTGGATCGGGCTTTCGATACTCCTTTTTCAATTAAGGCCCCCTTAAAGTCCTGTAATATGCGACGAAAGTAAATATACCAGAATGTTATGAAGCAGTGATAGCAGAGCGGTATTGGATATAGACTGAGGTGCCGCAGGTCCATGGTTTGATAATGCGCAATGCATGTTGGAAGGGCATTTTGCGAATGCTCGCCTGGTTTGCTACCACACTCAGTGAGAAATCTGTTACCAAGCACCTAACAGTGCGTTCCGGCAGCAGACCTTGAGAGTTACTAATTACTGGCACGTGAAACTTACATAACAACTGCATGCCACAAGTCTGGCGTATATGCAGTTCGTCAATAAAGAAGGCGGTCAGCAGCACCTAAACTTAAGAACTGTCATTTTTCACTGCAATTCCGTGACACCTGCCAAGCGTCGGGATTATGGCAACCCCCAAAACGAGGTATTTGATCAAAGTGAGCGTTATTACTGATGATGATGATGATTAAAATTAAAATTAAATTAGACATTTTCATTAAAAATGAAACTTTCTCATTTCGTCTATTTGAACAATGTCGACCCTCAGCTTGACATTTTACACCGATTCGCATCAAAGGCCGATGTGGCCAGATACCATCTGCATTTCATAAAAAATACACAAACAATTGTACAAAGCAACCTTTTCTTACCGCAAAAAACTTTCTCTGGTCCGACCGAGCATTTTTCCATCCTCCCTTCAAACGGACCACAGCGTTTAAAAAAAAGTTGTCGGCACTCGCCGCGACCGACAAAAGAGGATTTTTTATTTTATATTTCGAATATTAAGCGACGTCGTTAGTGGTTAGCATTTGTTAAATATCTGAAATATTTTCGTACGCTTTTAGGGCCATGGTTTGTTATTTTTTTTTCGGGGTACGAACGAGTTGTCTTGTTTAAGTGGGGTGTTTAAAAAATAAGTTTTTGGAGTTCAGTGTAATTTGGGAAATAATATTTCGTTTATGTAATTTGGAAATTCATAATATTTTACAAAATTACAAATACATAATATTTTGTCTATAGTGATATATTTAACTATACATAAATCTTGGGTAGGTGACCTACTAATATTATAAAAGCAAAATTGGCTTGGACTGTTTTTTTTGCTATTGTGACGGAACAAGCTCGATGCCCACCTGATGTCAAGCGGACTAATCTCTAATCTGTAAATTATCTGATATATATCTGTATTTCGTCACATGTGGCGAATTGCACTGCGCCCGTCACTTTGAGACAAAGTTGTTAAGTATCATATGCCTGTAATTTCATTGTCTGCTATTTGCTTGTTTTTATTAGTTTTTTTCAGCTGATGGACCTCTTGGTTAACCGTCTTCTGCCTGACGATGGCAATAGCTACATACTGCCACGCAGTGGGAGATTGCGAACTTTGCCGCGGGATTTAGGTTCAACCAGGCGAGCACTCATTTAATGCCCTACCAATGCTCGCCTGGCTAGCTAACACAGATATCACACTCAAGTAGAAAATCTGTCGTCAAAAGCCTAACAATGTGTTTCAGCTATTTGCTTCTGGCTCGCAACTAAAGGTAATATAATAGGCTAATAATCATCTTCGACTTTGTCAACAGATAAGTGGTCAAAGGCTAGCCAAAATGAAAAAACAAAATCATTCGGCCAAAAGTTGAAACAATGCATTGTGAGTAGGCAAATTGAAATCAATAGTCATTTTCTCATGAGTTGGATTGACAGTTCTAGCAATCGACAAGTTGTGTTGATAAATTGAATGCTTGTTGAGTCGTGTGTAGGTTCATTTATTCAATGTTGTATCAGTTGCACTCGGAACGTTGCTCGCATCAGTCACTCATTTACGGTTTTTAAAACAAGTTCTTTTAAAAAACAGTCTTGGCAATGTATAAATCTATACGAGATTTACACATTGCTGGGAGTAAAATACTAAGCAGTATAAAAAATGTGTTTTTAACTAGAACAAAGATTATGTGCTACAAAATTCATAGAACACTTTTTTAACAATTCTTCAGCCAATTAGCTGTAAATTTCTGGGTTGTATATTATATATTATATTTGCCCCGTAGGGTTCCGGACTAGAATGTTATCCCCCTATTGCTACCTTAGGGTGTCGCAAGAGGCGACTAAAGGTAAACTACCGGAAGGTGGTTAGCAGTGCCTTCTGAAGAACTGATATTTTAAACTGCGATCCCCAAGACGCCTGCCAAGCGTGGGGGTTATGGCAAACCCCCCTTAATGGGGGAGGCTGTGTTCAACAGTGGACAATCCGGCTGATACAGTACAGTTTGTAATAAAAAAAAACACCACTAATTGGTGTTTCAGAATTACCAGATCCATGGAAATTGCAATAACGAACGTTAGAAGACTACACCGCAATCAATGATATTAAAATTATATATATATATATATATATATATAAAGATATATATATATATATATGTTTTTTTTAATATGTTATTGTGTCCGAACAAGCTCAAGGCCCACCTGATGTTAAGCAAACTAACCTTTGCCTAGAACAGATGCATTTCATCACAAGTGACGAATTGTACTGCGCCCGTCACCTTGAGACATGGTTGTTAAGTCTCAAGTGCCTGTAATTTCACTGGATCTCAAGGACTGCTGCCGGAACACACCGTTAGGTACTAGGCGACACATTTTCTACTTGAGTGTGGTAGCTAGCCAGGAGGGCAATCGCAAAATGTCCATCCTCCATGCGGTAAAAACGTGTACAGAAACTTCGCTTTCAAAAAATTTATATGACAGCTTGAGTTTGAAATCGAATCGTGTGGAGGGGTTTGAAGTGTGCTATTAATTGTTACTGAAATAAAAAAAAATTATAAATAAAAAATCTATTTATTGCCTTCACCAAATATACACGAAATAATCCTTAAAAAAACTATATAATTTAATTTTGGGCAACAGGGTTATGCTCAGCTTGTGCAACTTTAGTCCCTTTTCACAGGAAAAAAAGAAAAGCTGCGCTGTTTTCCAGCATAATCCTACTCGGGCAGATGTTAGCTGGTTAGTTACTGAACCCTATCGCAAGTAGACTCGCCAGGTTCTTGACCGGATTTTTATCGCGTATTGTTTCGTCCGTCCTTTCACCGCAAAGGGTGTTAAAGAAGTTCTTGAAAGGAAAGTTTGTAATTTTTCAAACTGTATCTACTTCGGTGGAACTGAGATGTTTCTATTTGAACCTGTTTTTTTCTGCTCAAGGATATATTATAGTAATATATATATATATATATATTTTATGTTATTGTGAAGGAACAAGCGCGAGGCCCACCTGATGTTGAGCGGTATCCTCTGCCTATAACAGATGCATGTCATCACAAGTGACGAACTGCACTGTGCCCATTACCTTGAGACATACCTGTTAAGTCTCATTTTGCCTGTTATTTCACTGGCTCTCAAGGACTGCTGCCGGAACACACAGTTTTTTTTTTTTTTTTATGCCTGATAGGTTAGCCTTTGACCACTATCTCACCTGATGTTAAGTGATGATGTGGTCGAAGATGTTGTTCAGGCTAACCTAGAAGTACTGGCTCTCAAGGACAGCTGCCAGAACACACCGTTAGGTGCTTGGCGACAGATTTTCTACTTGAGGGTGGTAGCTAGCCAGGCGGGCATTCGCAAGATGCCCTACCACCATGCTATAACGACTGCCATCCTAAGACAACAACCGGGACCGACGGCTTAACGTGCCCTCCGAAGCACGGAAACGCTCAGTAGTAATGTCACTAGCGGTCACCCATCCAACTCATGACCGCGCGCGAAGTTGCTTAACTTTGCTGATCGTTTGAGAACAGCTAAGTAAACTTCGCTACGAGCGCTTCAAAAGCTTCACCGTTAGGTGCTTGGCGACAGATTTTCTACTTGAGGGTGGTAGCTAGCCAGGCGGGCATTCGCAAAATGCCCTTCCACCATGTGGTGAAGCTCTGGGCGGGATTCGAACCATGGACCTGCTGCGCGGCAGTCCATAGCCAATGCCACTGAGCCATTACTGCTTCAATTTAATTATTATTATAGTATATACGTTTAATTATTGTCGAACGTTATTGATTGCCTTTGACCATAACCACACCCGATTGTAAAGTGAAGGTATCGTCGAAAATGGTAAAAGTGCTTTGTAGCAGTAGAATTCTTTGTGAATGAGTACTTCCCGGGAATTCTGCCACCATATCTACACCACACAATGCCACACTGCCACACTACTTTATAATAAAATTATTACAATATTTGTTTAACTTCCTTAATTGAGAGGCGATCGCTTGGCAGAGGCGGAATTGTCATATTAGATGTTTGCGGAATTACCATCAGGTGAGATTGTGGTCAAAGGCTTACCTATCAGCAATAAATAAAAAAAAAACAAGTTCAAGGCTAATTTAATATTGGTCTTGTTAGTAGGTTACTTCACACTGTCATTAAGATGTCACTCCATCCCCATACGACAATGGTTTTTAAAGGATAAGTGATATCTATGCACCCATCCTGATAGCTCAGATTGGAAGAGCATATCCCGACCTTGAGAACGGATAGTCACGGATTCGAAACCGTTTCATGTTTTTTTTTTATGCCTGATAGGTTAACCTTTGACCACCATCTCACCTGATGGTAAGTGATGATTTGGTCGAAGATGTGGTTCAGGCTAACCTTTTGTTTTTTTTTATGCCTGACATGTTAGCCTTTGACCACTATCTCACCTGATGGTAAGTGATGATGTGGTCGTAGATGTTGTTCAGGCTAACCTGGAATTACCTAGAAGTACTGGCTCTCAAGGACAGCTGCCGGAACACACCGTTAGGTGCTTGACGACAGATTTTCTACTTGAGGGTGCTAGCAAGCCAGGCGGGCATTTGCAAAATGCCCTACCACCATGCTATAACAACTGCCATCCTAAGACAACAACCGGGACCGAAGGCTTAACGTGCACTCCGAAGCACGGAAACGCTCAGTAGTAATGTCACTAGCGGTCACCCATCCGACTCATGAGCGCGCGCGACGTTGCTTAACTTTGCTGATCGGTTGAGAACAGCTAAGTAAACTTCGCTACGAGCGCTTCAATTGTGGTACATGTTTTGCGCTCTTTGTGATATAAGGTTATTCACTTGACAGGTGTTAATGGTAAATTTCAATGTTAGAATTGAAGCGAAGCCGTAAATAAAACCCAAAACTGTTTAATCATGTATTTTTATTACTATAGTATATTTTTGAGTTGTCTGGAAGAGATCGCTTTAAGCGATAAGACCGCCCATTGTTTCACGTAGCTACGATGTATCTTTGGTTTTCATTTTAAAATTAAGTTTTGTGTTACAATACAGAGTTTATTTATCTATCTATCTATACTAGGCTAGCCTTTGACCACTGTCTCACCTGATAGTAAGTGATGATGTGGTCGAGGATGTTGTTCAGACTAACCTAGAATTACTGACTCTCAAGGACAGCTGCCGGAACACATCGTTAAGTGCTTAGCGACAGATTTTTTACTTTAGTGTAGCTAGCCAGGCGGGCATTCACAAAATTCCCTATCACGGTTAAAGAATGATAGGAAAAATTTGGGTTATGATGTCATTGTCATGTTAGCTCAATTGGTTAGACCATGCCCCGGATATAGGTAAAAAATAAAATTTATGTAATGTTATCCGCAAGCAGGCGTTATTGCAAACATAACAATAATAAAATGTATTATTATTAATAAGGTCGTAATATAATTAGTAACACACCGGAAGGTGGGCAGCAGCGCTTTCTATGGAACTGATACCTCACAATACGATCCCCAAGACGCCTGCCCAGCGTGGGGATTATGGCAACCCCTCCGTCGTAATATGATTAGTAACACACCAGAAGGTGGGCAGCAGCGCTTTCTATGGAACTGATACCTCACAATACGATCCCCAAGACGCCTGCCCAGCGTGGGGATTATAGCAAACCCCCTCATAATGGACAATCCGCCTGATACAGTAATATAGCAAAAGTTGAGTCTGAAATGCGTTTAGTACCATAATTGTCTACAACAAAGCACGCTATTGCAAGCATAATTTTGAATTTAGTCTATTAACATTACACTAACTCGAGTAGATAGTACGTTATTGTTGATAAGTGTTCAACACCAACAGGTGTTGAACTGGTATTTCTAAAATCATAGGTTTGTATGAGGCGAGTTGGATTATTGTAGCGTTTGTAGTGGAGCTCACCTAGGTTTCCTTAAACGATCATCTAGGTTATGTTAACGTTCGTTACGGTCATTACTTTGATGGGCGGCCAATATGAGTATTTATTGAACGCTCCCTTGCTTCGGAAGGCTTGCTCTCAAATTTTAATTTATTTATTTCAGGTAAAATTACCCATGAATTCATTCAACAAGCATCAAAATAAATAATTTAATTGTATTATAAAGTGATCAGTTATAAAATAATATCAAAAGAAATAATGTAAAAACTTGTACATAAACTTTAATATACATATCGATCTATAGCATCTATAAGTATTAGTCCCGGTTCTTTCCGGAGGACGGCATTCGTTTGAATATAGGGCATTTTGCGAATGCTTACCTGGCTAGCCATCACTGTCAAGTAGATAATGTGTCACAAAGCACGTAAATGTGCGTTCCGGTGGCTGTCCATGAGAGCCAGTAAATTTAGATTAGTTTGAAAAACGATTTTGGTCGATAGTAGTCAAAGGCTATTCTAATAGCAAAAAAATAACGATGTTGTGTGCTCTTAACGCAGAAACGCACCATTTTGATTGACCTCAATGCAGCTTATCAGGCGCCATTTCCCTTTAGTTTCCATCCAACAGTAGGATAGGAAACATTATATATATTTTACCATAAGGGTGTGGGAAGGAGCATGTCTCTTAGAGATCGCTCTAATTTTTAGACAGCGAACCTTATCAACTGTGATTTACAATCTTTCGCCAGTGGTTCCATGTAGCTGCTATGCACTCAGCTACACTCTGATCAACCTTAACGACTCGTGCGTCAAACCTGCTGTCTTCGGCAGCTCTATATACGGTTACTCTCATGTAATGTGCATGAAGTCAGTCTCGATGGTAAAGACCACTCGATAGCTGATAAGCAACAGAGATTGGTAGATCTGGCGAGGTAGTAAGGCAATGAAAAGGGCTAAAAGCGGCCGTAGGAGTCGTTACTGTTACTGCCGGCTAGACACTGCATCCATCTCTTCTCCAGTCGTAGCGGTTCCTGGTGCCATTGGGTTTAGGACTGAATAGACGAGACAGTGCGTCTGTACTAGCGTGACCTATTACGTACTGAAATATGTTCTGCGCATTTGACCGCTTCCGTCCAACTGACTACTACAGAAAATTAGTAATATTGGCTGACTACAGAAAGCAGTGATTTGAAGCAGTGATGGCTCACAGTGGCTTTGGCTATAGACTGCCGCGCAGCAGGTCCATGGTTAGAATCCCGCCGCGAGCTTGGGCTTCACCGCATGGTGGAAGGGCATTTTGCGAATGCCTGCCTGGCTAGCGACCACCCTCATGTAGAAAATCTGTCGCCAAGCACCTAACGGTGTGTGCCGGCAGCAGACCTTGAGAGCCAGTGAAATTAAAGGCACATGAGACTTAATAACTATGTCTCAAGGTGACGGGCGCAGTGCAATTCATGCCTTGTGACGAAATGCATCTGTTATAGGCAGAGGTTAGAGGTTAGTCCGCTTAAGATCAGGTGGGCCTCGAGCTTGTTCCGTCACAATAACATAAAAAAGAAAAAAATAAATTTTGTAAAGTAGCCATAATTACAGGAAGAGAGTTTTGGTCAGGATGTGAGTTGGGCTTTGTCTAATTAAGCTACATCTGCGTCTTCACCAACAAAGTAGTCAAAGACAACCGCGTCTTAACCCTCAGCGACTCGAATGTCAGGAGACTCGAACTCAGTAAATATAGTAGTAACAGTAGTAAGTGTTCAAGAACTTACTACTTACTTACTGCTTTATGTGAGTATTGCCTTGTGAAGTCACATCAGTAGCTAAAAACCAGAAAAGGTTGCCGTTACCGATATTGGCATAGAAGAGGTTACGAAAAGTTAGCTTATTTTAACTTTTTACTTATGTGTTTTCTATAGACAAAAGGAAATAGTAACTTTCCCTAGCTACTAAGCCAGCGTAAACCGACAAAGACTTTATCCAAGTCTCAGTGGGAATACCTAGATCGAAATGGCAAGTTAGTTGAAGTGTTCTTTGATCTGTCCCTCTCACGTGGGATAAGCGGTATTTGTTTGAGTATGAGTGTAGTGGAATCGGTTACTTGATGTTAAATACACAGTTTAGTTGCGTCTGCTTCCGAAAACCTCCAAAATACAAATTATATGTAAACTGTTTAGAAAAAGTACGTCCAGGAATATTTTTTTTGTGGCTGGCAGCTGGATGCTGAAATAGAAGTTGAATACTGGCAGCCCGGCATTCCACAGGCAGCTTGGTATCCCACGGGCAACTTGGTATCCCACGGGCAGCTTAGTACCCCACGGGCAGCCCAGCACACTTATTAAGTTTTGCAAGCTTGCTAAGATAAAACTCTAAATAATATAATAATAATAATAATTTCATTTATTTCGACCAGTGATAGTCATATTGATACAAATTAAAATAAGACAGTTCAAATGTAATAAACAAATATGAGAGTCTAAATCATAAAAATAATTATAATTTACATTTAATAATAATTTCCATTTAATAATAATAAAATCATATTAAAACTAAAATCTGGAACATTCGCCACAATCAGTTTTTGGACTATCTTTCTTTTGCCAGATACATTTCGGAGACAACGCAATGGAAGTGCACAATCTTATATATTTTCGTTTTACCGCCAAACAAGGGGAACCTCGGCGAAAAGAGGCCGTTTTTAAAATCGAAATTACAAAGAAACGCACTAATTTCTTTGCTTCAAAATTTATTGTGCGTACCGCTAAGGAACACCCTGTGTTATACTTAACTACTGCCTTATGGAAAATACAACCCGAGAGTTTCAAATCCAAAGTAAAAAGCTCCATTCTGAACTATTCTTTACTGAAAGTGCTTCACCGCATACCACAGCGTTGCTTAATATTATTATGAGATAAACAGTGCTCAAATGTGAATAATTAGTCTGCAGGTACGGCAATCGCGTACGAAGTCGCAGGTTTTTATTTATTCATGATACTACCTTTGACCACTATCTCACCTGATGGTAAGTGATGATGTGGTCGAAGATGTTGTTCAGGCTAACCTAGAATAAGGTGTACCTTATGATTGTGTTCACTGCTTGTGATCCTTTTATTACCTTACTAGCTACAGCTATCACAATCAGTGAACACAATCATAAATAGCTCATAATCATTTAGAAGCGCTCGTAACATAGCTTGCTATGTTGTTTTTAACTGATTTACTAGATTTAGCAACGTCTGCTGCGGTCAGTACTTGAATGTGTGATTGTTACTGAGGATCACTACTGAGCACTTCCGTGCTTCTGTGATCACGTTGAGCCGTTGGTTCCAGTTCTTGCTTTAAGATGGCAGTTACAGGAAAATAAAAACAAATATTTGACATTCAAAGTGTTCACAAACCGCTCAACCGATTTTTTATTATAATAGATTCATACAAATACCTCAAATGGCATGTATGTAAATGTTGCTTATTTTCAAGTGAATAAATGACCTATTTAAATAATAGTATATTGTTTATTGTTTAAGTACACTAACAATAAAATATGGGTAAACTTTTACAAATTATTATGTTCATAATTATTTTCCCGGATATCGCGGAATTCACGTAAACCCCAAACAACAAAAAAAAATTGATTATACTGTTAGCCTTAAATAACTAAAATTAACATTTTGACAACCGGAGCCTTCGAAAATTAAAAATAATTTATACTTAGATATTTAAAAAATAACACAATCTAATAGCTTAGTGACTTTTAGAGGTAAGGTTGAAGAAATTCTAATTCAAATTCAAATTATTTATTTGCCATAATGTAGGTACAGTACAGGTCTTAATTAAAATAATATGTGACTCTACATTTAAACCTTAAAGGCGTGCAAATTACTTGGTTCTTCTTAATTAATTTAACAAATTATTATTACAATGTCATTTCATTTACTTACAAAAATATATTATTTATGACAATCATTAATTTATCTGTAAGAAATTCATCAATAGTGTTACGGCGCAAGAGCTCGAACAGTCTAGAATAATCCAACGTCGATAAACAAGTAAACGAAAACAAACAATGTACCTACTATTCACAAAAAATGTTATAAAAAAGGGTCGCCTTTTGTTCTCAGGCAACTAGTAAACAACCACAGTATAAGTAGTAGTTAGTTTCCATTGAATTGCATACAAAAGTTGTTTACGTTAAACGAGTGATTTATGGCCCCTATTGTTTTTCTATCTAGACTAGTATAGAATATTCTGGAAGCTTTGACTTTCGGGTATAAATAGGGTCGGGTCCGGGCCGACGAGACAGTCTTACTTTGAGTTCGAAACGAGAAACAGTGCGATTACCTTTGGACCAAGTGCTCCAAGCGCGAATAGTTAAAGTGAGTCAAGTGTGTGACTAGTGTATCTGTAAAGTGCGAACAGTCAGTGTTTTAGTGGTGTGTTCAGTAAAGTGTTAAGTGACTGTAGAACTGTGGAATAAAGGTGTCAGTTGCTGAAAACGTATTGCATTATTTATCCCGAACCCTCAGCTCGTAACAATAGTATAATAAACCTTATCAATAAGAAACTCCTTTGATTGCAATTTAAATATGTCAATATTCTTTGCCTCTTTTATGGTTTGCGGTATTTAATTATATATATTGATCCTTTTGCCAAACACACTTTTACTAATTAAAACCTTTTTATGTCTCTGAGCACATAGTATATTATCATATCGTTTGAAAAAGACAAATATATTCCCCTCTTGTATTCGAACAGAGAAGTAATTTTTATAAATAGTTAAGACATACATATGTTAAATCTCTGGGCTTACTTTTACCAGTCTCAGTATTTATACTCACCTTTTACCTTTAATAGTCGTTACAAATAATAATATATTATTATTCTGATGAACAGACGGTGGCAGTTGGTTACATACAAAGCGCCCACAAATATATATTTTCAAAATTATTTACGAACATTAAAATCCATGTCAATAACAAATTACTATTAGGTACATTACGTATCATTTCTCAACCTTGCCTCTGTCATTTACAAAATATCGCCTGAAGCGAAACAAATGAAGCAAACGATCAAATCGAAAGAAAGAAATACCCTATCATTAAATGTTCATTAGGTAGTAAGTTAGTGACAACAAACTTTAGAGCACGGCAAAAACTGTCGATAATCAGCTCTACCCCTTTCAAATAGAGTGCATTGAGCCTGCAGTAAATATATGGTTTATCAGGTAGTTACTTGGTATATACTATGATTTGTATTAATGAATTAAAGACTGCTTTGGTATTGAGACAGTTTTGATTGATCTAGTTTTTTGTTTAAAATAAGAACAGTATTTATCTTGGTTCTAATATCTGTTTTTTATTTAGTATAATAATCACTTTCAGAGCTATGAGACAAAGTTTATTGCATCTGTTATATTTGTCTGTATAGGTATAAATTATTATACATACATTTTTGAAGCAGTGATGGCTCAGTGACTGCCGTGCAGCAGGTCTATGGTTCAAATCCCGCCGCGGGCTTGAGCTTCACCGCATGGTGGAAGGGCATTTTACGAATGCCCGCCTGGCTAGCGACCAACCAAAAGTAGAAAATCTGTCGCTAAGCACCTAAAGGTGTGTTCCGGCAGCAGTCCTTGAGAGCCAGTGAAAATACAGGCACATAAGACTAAACAAATTTATGTCTCAGGATGTTGGCCGCAGTGCACCTGGTCTCTTGTGAAGAAAAATACATCTGTTACCACCTACTTAACAACAGGTGGATCTATATGATATGGCTTATAAAAAAAATACCAAGAAATGGAACCGACATCAACACTTCAATATGTGAAATAACTTGTTGAAGTCGATACCATAATGGTTCAAAAGTACCTATTATCACAATATTGTGCGCATGGTACCGACTTCGACAAGTTATTTCACACATTTGAGTGTAGAAGTCGGTTCTATTTTTTGGATAAAAAATTTTTTTTACCCTTTTTAGTGACCCTTGATACTTATGGGATCGATGGTCATTCACTGTCAATGACTATATCATCAAGATAGAAAAATACGTTTTTTTTTTCTGAGAGGTAAGTCTTAGACCGCAATCTCAGCTGATGGGAAATGATGATGTGGTCGAAGGTGTTAAATGTGTTACTTTACAGTTATTGGAGTGTAACTCAAAAACGTCTTGACCGATATTGATGAAATTTAAATGGGATCGAACGGCAAGCATCAGCTTTCAAATTAAAAAATAGTCATCAAAATCGGTTTACCCAGTCAAAAGTTCTGAAGTAACAAACTTAAAAAAAAAAGACTCATTGAGTACCACCTAATTTTTTTTAAGGCGGTAAAAAAAATGTGAATATTCATGCCTGAGTGTACGTCAATGACGCGAAATATACTCTAAATTGGGCATATATATATTTCAGATTAATAAAAATTAAAATCGTCCTGTTACGTCACAGATGACTGTCCTAGGGTTGCCACGGCTCGGCGGCCGCGAACGTAATTTTTATCGTTGTGCTCACATCTGAAACTTCAGGATTAATGGTGCGCCGCGTCTAGTCATACGGTTACGCCGAACGCCGTAAAAACGCTATGCGCAATTCAGTTTTGGGACATGAAATAGTAATAAAAGTGGAGAGGGCATGATACAAATTTGCGGAAGGGAAATGAGCACATGAGGGCATGGGACAATAATCATCTCTTTGATCATGTGCAAGCAAGTTAGAATCAATTTTTTAATATTTATATATGGCTGATTGGCTAGGCTATGCCAAATCATTTCATTTTCATTTCATTTCATTTCATTTCATTCATTTCATTTCATTTCATTTCAATAACTCACCTGATGGTATATGATTATGTGGTCGAAGATGTTGTTTAGGCTAACCTAGAATTACCGGCTCTCAAGGAGAGCCTAATGGTGTGTCCCGGCAGCTGCCAGGACACTAGGGCCCTTGGCCTTGGGGTCACCCTAGCACGGGCAGGTGCTTGGCGACTGATTTTCTACTTGAGGGTGGTGCTATCCCGGTGGACATTCGCAAAATGCCCTACCACCATGCTACAACGACTGCTGTCTTAAGACAACAACCGGGACCTACGGCGTAACGGTCACCCATCCAACTAATGACCGCGGCGGTCGTTGCTTAACTTTGCTGATCGGTTTTTTAAGAACGGGTAAGCAAACTTCGCTACAAGCGTTTCAAAATGATTGGATTGACGTACAATATCATGAGGTAGTAATGAAACGATTGTCGTGTTAGAAATATTCTTGTGTTCTTAAAGTCATGATACCATCGACTCTGACCACATAACGCCTTATTGACATTCAGCATCAGCAACACACAGAAGTCGTACACCGTTCAAATAAAACCTGTCGTAAAGGGCGAGGGGGCGGGGGGTTTCAAAACACCTTCGCTGGATAGGCGTCTATAGTGGAAGATGGCTGTTCTTCAAAAGGTGCTGCTACCGACCTTTATAACCATCGTTGCCTGTTACGACTGCTAAAGAAAGTTATGGGGGAAAGGAGACGGAAGCAACTATTTTTAGGATAAGATTAGAGAGACCCAGCACAAACTGAACGGATTACTTAAAATTGTAAACGGGATCTTTAACATTTCTAATATTAACTACCTAGTATAAAAGTTAAAGCCTTAGTTAAACCTTTAAGCACCATCAGCTGGAAAACATCCACGTCTAAGAAGCGATGACAGCTCGAGGCTGTAAGTGTCAAAAGCCGTGCGAAGTTTCTGAGATTCAAATCCTGCCGAGAGTGTCTCATCATGGTGTTAGGACATTGTGTAAATAACTACCGATATTTCAAGCTCCCAGAACTAAATCTATTGATAAAAATGTACCGCATCCAATTAACCTACTCCCTTCCATCATTCCGACCTTTAATTGCTCTCATCTTGATACGGCTGCTATATCGAGCGGCAAAATGGGTTTTTCGTCGGTAAACGCCGGCAACTTTGTACGACATTATCGGATTTGTTACCGGGTTTTCTGATGCACAAAGTTTGGATTCATTGTTGCTCTTTAACAATGCTTCATAATCAAAAAAGTAACGAGAAAATTTTATGCTGAAAATTACTGTCCTGTTTATACTATTATATGTATAGATAGCCATCCTTATTGGTTAGTTTTTTAACGGTAACCATCCAATCGACAAAATTAAATACTCTTTTAAAGCCACAACATGTAAAATTTAAAAAAGGAATTGAATTATTAGATACGTTGTTTAATTCCGATACGACGCAAATACAATAACATAACTAATAAAAAAATCATATTTTACAAATTATTAGAGCACAAAAATTTATGTCCCAGGCGGGAATCGAACCCGCGTCCTCCGATTTCGCGACAGATGCCTACTCCGTTCCGCTCTTGAAAATTTTGTGTTTCAATAATATGTAAAATATGATTTTCGCTTATCACGTGATAGTGAAATCATATTTAAAAATAATATAATAATTATTCTCAAGTTAGAAAAACTTTTTACAGAAATAAAATAATACCACGACACCATAATCACAGAGTAAAACTAAATAAAAATTAAAGATACAAATAATCTCACGGCAATTTTTTTAACTACAAAAACTCCTGCTTTTATATCACCAAACTATTCGAACCGTAAGTATTAGATTTATACAAAAACGACAAGGTTCAAGATAAAGCGATCTGATGCTATGTTGTGATCGGAAGTTCCGCAGAAAACTTATTTGTGGTAGCACAAATGGAAATACTTCCCAGGACAATATCATTACCTTAATTATTATTGAGATTTTTACTGTAAGAGCAAAATCCAACTGGACAGTTTTAGGTACTATTTCATTATTTATTTACGGGATAAAGTAAGAGAGGTTACTGAGAGAGGACCTGCTGGTGTTCTATACAAACTTACAGAGCGACTGCGAAGTCGCGCTGCAGGCTGCGATTTCACACAGTTTACTGTGAAGGTGGTTTTCTGTCCGCTTCCACCTGACTTACGCTGAAATATTTGCTGCTGCGCGTCTTTTTTAGACTGCGAATAAATAATTACGTAAAGATATGTAAGTCAAGCTCAAAAATAGCCGAACGTAAACCCAACAGGAGCAGGCGTGGTTTAAAAAGTGTAACGTGCGGTGCATCAATAAGTCAAAGTCAAAGTCAAAATCATTTATTCAATTTAGGCGTCTACGACGCTCTTATGAAGGTCAATTAAAATTTTTAGTATTTAAATATTCTACATTGTACTGCCACGTTCAACAAATAAATTGTATAGAGCCACTGCGAGAAGAACGGGCAAGAAACTCGGGGCCATTCTTTTAAATATCTTATATAACAATGTGTTGCATACTTACTATATAATAGAGTTATTACAATATTTGTTTAAATTATGTAGATGACAGGCTATAGCTTTGCAGAAGCGGAATTGTCCAGGCATTTTTGTCGTTCAAGTAATCAGAAACTGTGTAGTAGGATTTTTTAATCAATATGTTTTTCACGTGCAACTTGAATTTCCCTTCTGTGAGCGTTGTAATATGTTTGGGAACTTTATTATAAAACCGTACACAATTACCTAAGAAGGACCTTTTATTTGTTTTTGCTAATCTAAAACCTGGCACCGCTATTTTATCTCTATTCCTAGTATTGTAATCGTGATTGTCACTGTTTAATTTAAATTTACTAAATTTTTTACGAACATACATAATATTGTCAAATATATACAGACTTGGTAAAGTTAAAATATCAATTTCTTTAAAAAGATCCCTCAAAGACTCCCTAGGACTTATTTTATATATGGCTCGAATTACACGCTTTTGTATGATAAAGATTGTCTCTATCTCAGCAGCAGTTCCCCACAGCAATACACCATACGACATTATACTGTGGAAGTACGCGAAATAAACTAGGCGAGCAGTAGCTACGTCTGTTAACTGTCTTATCCTAAGAACTGCCTATGCAGCAGAACTGAGTCTTCCGGAGAGATCATGTATATGTGGATCCCACTGTAAAGTAGTAATAGTATTTATTAGTACCTTGAAGCAACCAATCGAATCCGATAATTTCTAAGCGCCAAATCAATTAACTAATCCTTTTGAATTCGAAACATTGTGCGAGATTTGTTTATTGTGAACTTGATGAGTCTATAATCAAAACGGTATGAGAGTTACACTTTTCACAATATATTTATTCGTAGTTTTTGGACCATACACAGCATAGTGGTAGGGCATTTCGCAAGCGCCGGGCTAGCTACCACCCTCAAGTAGTAAATTAGTCACCCAGTACCTAACGGTGTGTTTGGACAGCTGTCTTCGAGAGACATTATTTCTAGGGTAACCTGAACAACATCTTTGAACACATAAACAGAATTTGACACAGACCTTCGCCTAGTTTGGGTCTTAACGTTAACAAGTGTTCCTAATATTATTAACCAACCTTACTTTGAGTTATGTACAAACAGAAATGTAATATCTTTGACAATAAAAATTATTATTATTATTATTATAAACTTCAGAGGCAAGAGTCGTAAAAGGCTAGCCTAACAGATATACAAAAAAATGTGTAAGCCGGTTCGACAATTTATATTGAATTTATTTGTCGCTTCGGTTTTCGGAAGTTTTAAGTAACAGCGGATATATACGCGGAGAAAAGAGAACCACTTATATTATGTGATAGAAAATAAATTATTGGTAAGTATTCCATTTCATTATAAGTATACAAAATATAATATTATAAAAATATGATACCATATTATGTTAGATATTAGGTATTAGACTAGATATTTAGTTTCCGGATCCCACCATCAAGCGTCAAGTTACGAATTATTTACTTATGGCTGCAAACATGGGATTATTCAAAATACTGTACATATATACAATTATATATGATCCTAGCTAAAGTTCGGAAAAACTTTTTTTCGAGAAATTTCGTCGCAGAGTCAGGCAGTAGTTTTCTGACAAAGACATTTTCAGTAGTCCAGAGCAAGTGCCGCTGCGCCCGATATAATGTCAATAGAATCGCCTTCTTTTACATGGAACCAAAATAGATGATGAAAGGTGGGTGCTTAAACGCTTACTTCTACTGATTAAGGGCATGATGCTATACGTTTGTATGACAAACGTATAGCATCATGCCCTTAATCAGTAGAAGTAAGAGAAAGCCTTTGAATTATTAAATTAAAATTTATTTTTTTATACCTTAAACGCTTACTTCTACTGATTAAGGGCATGATGCTATACGTTTGTGTTATTAAATAAAAAAAAATATTTTTATACTTTCTCTTTAAATCATCGATAATTAACCTCCCCATTAATTTAATTTGCCATAATCCCCACGCTTGGTAGGCGTCTTCGAAATAACAGTGTAAGATGGCAGTTTCTTAGAAGGTGCCACTTTCTAGTATTTTTCTCTTCTTCTTATGACTCTCAGATAAATATAGGGAAGGTTGCAATCCTAGCCCGGCACCCCACGTGGAACGTTTTAAAAAGCTAATCAATTTCACACATAAATATTACAAATAAACGGAATCAATGTGTAAAATTTCGACATGTGCAACCAAGAAATCGATGCTGCGCCCATCGGCAATTAAAACATTTTTTGTTTAAAAATCTGCCTAAAACAGACAAAAAAGATTTCAAATGAGGGTAGAGAAAGAAGCGTGACGCCTCAGGGTTCATCAGTGGAATTTGAATGCATATCTAAATAATTATACGGACTGTGGGGTGGATGATTGAAAGGTCTTCGCTTGCGGTAGTGTAGGTGTATTTATAGAAAAAGAATGAAAAAATACACTCTAGTATATTTTCGTTCTGAGATGTGAAAATTGTTGTTACTATATGTATATATATGTAGGGCAAAGAAAATGCGTATAAGACTTACATCTACATAAAAAACATAGGAAAGAATTTTCATAGGAAAAAGAATTACCTACAAAGAAACTTATGCATGAACCTGAAGCAATGATAACCGAGCGGTAATAGCTATGGACTGCCGTGCCGCAGTACCCTGGTTCGATCCCCACCGCCAGCTTGAGCTTCACCGCATAGTGGAAGGGCATTTTGCGATTGCCCGCCTGGCTAGCGACCACCCTCAAGTAGAAAGTCTGTTGCCAAGCACCAAAAGGTGTGTTCCGGCAGTATTCCTTGAGAGCCAGTGAAATTACAGGCACAATGAGACTTATCAACTATGTCTCAATGTGACGGGCGCAGTGCAATTCGTGACTTGTGATGAATTGCAACTGTTATAGGCAGAGGTTAGTCCACTTAACATCAGGTGGGCCTCGAGTTTGTTACATCACAATAACATAAAAAAAAAAAAAACTTCTGATTTCAAAAAAATCTAAAACTTTCGATATTATTATAATTAATATCACAATATTATATTTACAACTGCTTAACTTTGCTGTTACTGAAAAAAATACCATACATATATTAATTCATATAATGGTCTCATATGCATGACTGCCAAGAGTTCATAAACCTGCGAGAAATGTAAAAGAAGATCACAATCATTTAAAATCCCAACAGTCCTTCAAAATCTCTAATATATACTCAAAGATCTCTCATCATTTTACAACCAACGTACTTTTATATGTACGTACAACAATAACATACCTATAATATTCCAAGAAAAACATAGGAAATTTCATCACGGAATCGATCAAGCGGAACGAGTGCTGTCTCTTTCATCGACAAACTTTTTGTAATAGTGTGAGAAGGATAGTTATAGGATCCGAAGAGAGATCAGCCACGCCCTCTGATCGATCAGATAAAAAACGTGTTTTGAGTCTGCGCGGGCGCGAGATTTCAATCTTGTTTCGATGTAGCTCGTGTACAGAGTTTTGTATTAAAATTATCTTTATTACTTCATTCGTGGGAGTACTGAGTCTTTATTTAAAATGTTTATGAAGTTATGAGTCAGAGGATAATTGTTCACGTTTTGGAAAAATTGAGATGGTCGTGCATGAGATGAGGTCATTGGTCGTTTCTGTAGATTTTGTTAAAATATTGTTAAGGAAGATTCTTGAAATTTTGTTTACATACCAGCGTATACCTCTGTATATATAACATTTGACGCTTATTTTTCATCCAATAACGTATTTATTTTTTATTGATGTACATTAGTGAATTGGTACCTCCCGTTTCAGTAATGTACCTAATGATGTGATTTTTGTAATAACGTATTGGATATAGATTCGGATAAAAATATTCATCAAAAGGTGTGTGGAACAAGCATACCTAAAAACTAAAATTCAAATGTTAAAAGTTATTCAAAATAATGTTATATGAAGTAATTAAATAAACTAAATACGCATATCATCCGAATGATTCCGCTACTCAACGCTAGATGTCACTACTTACCCCATTCAAACTTTAATCAACTCCTGCGCATTAGTTATATCTACACTAACACCATCCAGCGTCGATTGCTAACAACATTCTGGCCATTATAAATAGACACTCGATCGCTTCTGTTACCAGACCAATTTATTGAGATTTTTATGGATCAAGTAATAATGGTTGGTAATAATTTGATTTTAATAGGCAC
The DNA here is from genome assembly GCA_963890685.1 of Plagodis pulveraria. Lineage (NCBI taxonomy): Eukaryota > Metazoa > Arthropoda > Insecta > Lepidoptera > Geometridae > Plagodis > Plagodis pulveraria. The sequence continues at coordinate 18,461,837 of OY982970.1, read as the reverse complement.
ATTTTCTTTGATAAATTACGATTGATGACGATATATGAGAAGGAATTACTTTTATAACGAATGATTGCTTGAATGATGTTCGATAATATAAGAGATGGGATACTGCAATTATTTTTTTGTGTACTAAACTCGATATGGTTTTGCTCTGAGAAATATTATTTGTAAGTTTTATAACTATATTTTGTTCGACTGATTTAATTATAACTAGGCCTTCGAAAGGAGAAATTTACTGTCGGTGAGTTGATTCAATAATTATTTTCCACTTCTTTTGGGTTTAAGATGTGCTTAAATAATTAAGAACTCTCTTTCATTGTTTATTCATGTCATATCCATTACTTAAGTTACAAAAATGCTTCAAAGCTACCTACTTATTTGCACTCCTAACAGAAAATGAGCTAATAGGTAGATACGGTATAGGTTTTAATCAGCGGTAATACGAATTAAAAAATAATTGCGTGTCGGGCTTTGCTCCTTCAGGGTACCTAATACAAACAACCCCTAAAAGGCTTCATGAGATTATTCGGATCAATATTTTAAAAAATATACACTTTTTTTTTGAAGCGGTCGTAGAGTTGTTTGCCTAGCCGTTCTGAATCGATCAGCTAAGTTAAGCAACGTCCGCCGCGGTCATTAGTTGGATGGGTAACCGTTAGTGACAATACTACTGAGCACGTACACGCACGCACTCCGTGCTTCGGAGGGCACGTTAAGCCGTCGGTCCCGCGGTTGTTGTCTTACGATGGCAGTCGTTACAGTATGGTGGTAGGGCATTTTGCGAATGCCCGCCTGGCTAGCTACCACCCTTAAGTAGAAAATCTGTCGCCAAGGATCTAACGGTGTGTTCCGGCAGCTGTCTTTGAGTGCCAGTAATTCTAGGCTAGCCTGAACTACATCTTCGAACACATCATCGATACACACAGAGATTGTGGACAAAGGCTAGTCTATGAGCTGTAAAAAAAATTAAAAAAACAATGTTTATAACTAATTCCGTTTAAAAATTAGAGACCCGTCACATAAGAACGGACAGATAGACAACGGAATGTCATTATAGGGTTTCGTTTAGCCTTAACTTACAGAGCCCTAAAAATTGACACGTTGTCAGCTATACCACGTTAGGAATAGTGTTATCTTGAAGCAATGAAGGTTCAGTGGTATTGGTTATGGATTGCCGTGCAGCAAGTCCATGGTTCGAATCCCGCCGCGGCCTTGAGCTTCATCGCATGGTGGAAGGGCATTTTGCGAATGCCCGCCTGGCTAGCTACCACTTTCAAGTAGAAAATCTATCGCCAAGCACCTAACAGTGTGTTCCGGCAGCAGTCCTTGAGAGCCAGTAAAATTTCAGTCATATGAGACCAACTGTACGTCTCAGTGTGACGGGCACGGTCGTTTACGAAATGCATCTGTTATAGGAGGTTTGTTTTGTTCCGTCATAAAAACATAAAAAAAGACAGAGATGTCTTATTGACGTTTATCAAGCAGTTTCTTTACAAAAAAAATCTATATCATAAAAACTCAATAGATAGGTACTTACTTAACTGTTCGATGCGGACATCGAACCTAGAGTTTAGACTTTCCAAAGGGTTGATTTAGGCCACGCCACCTATGCTCGAGCCAGTCACAGGTACAAACTACTAAAATTCGATTATAATAGTTTTCTTCGAATACCAAATCGTGACGTGATCATATTCAGATAATTTAAGTTATTCATCATACGTAGATAAATAGCGGTTATGAACTTGAACTGGGGACCAACTCCCATCTCTTAATTCAGTCTCATTTTAAACTTACATTAACAATTTTAATTTGCACTACCACATAATATATGTCACTATAGTAAACTTACATTAACTTCAACGTGAGAGCGGGCTGCATGCATTAAATCAAGACATTTGTGCGATAGAGATAGCGCTATATGAACATTATTGTCTCGTGACGGCCACGGTACGAATCTTAGTATCAATATTTTAAGTTTGAAATAATGATGTTGGATTCCGTAATAGTTTTTAAAAGGTGGAAGTTGTGTGATTGATTATTGTGAGCTAACTTTCTACCTTACCTAGTTGAGTAAGGTATATAGTTTTGACTTGAACGTTGAGATAGCTCATTTATTTCGTCTTCTTTTAATTTTTTTTATTGGTTGATTTTTCCATGTTTTTTTTTTGTTTCTGAGGGCAAACGAGCATGCGGCTCACCTGATGGTAAATGATCACTGTTGCCCACGAACATCAAATGTTTGCAAAAAGAGTATTATTGCTGCCAGATCAAAAGTTAGACTTAACAAAAACGGTACAGAATGTTTTAGATTGTCATTGAAGGTTTAAGAAAGTGACAACATTCCTATAGTCAATAAATGTTCAACACTATTTTAAGCGGTCATAGCAAAGTTTGCTTACCCGTTCTTAACCGATCAGCTAAGTTAAGCAACGTCCGTTAAGTGGTCGAAGGCTAACCCATCATAATAAAAAAAAGTTTCATACTTTGAGTGTTGATTCAACACAAACGCATTTTTTTTCAGTACCTGGTAATGTCACTAGCGGGCACCCATCCAACTCATGACCGCGACGGATGTTGCTTAACTTTACTGATCGGTTAAGAACAGCTAAGGAAACTTAGCCACGAGCGCTTCATACTCTCTCGCACCTTCCCATATCTTCCCGTGGGTGTGCTAAGCGGCGACTTGCGTCGTAAACAGCGCCTTCTAAAGAACTGCTATCTTTCACGTGTGGTGTGGGGTTAATACCCTCTAAATAGGGGAGGCTCTGTCCAGCAGTGGACGATCCTGATACAGTACAGTACAGTATTCCTCACAAGCAACCAAATCTCACGCACCCTTTTAACGCTTTTTGAAGCGCTCGTAGCGAAGTTTGCTTAGCCGTTCTGAACTGATCAGCAAAGTTAAGCAACGTCCACCGCGGTCATGAGTTGGATGGGTGACCACCGGTGACAATACTACTGAGCGTTTCCGTGCTTCGGAGGGCACGTAAAGTCGGCGGTCCCGGTTATTGTCTTAGGATGGCAGTCGTTATAGCATGGTGGTAGGGCATTTTGCTAATGCCCGCCTGGCTAGCTACCACCTGCAAGAAGAAAATCTGTCGCCAAGCAGTTTTTATCTGCCGAGTTCCTTCTATTTTCAGAAGTTTGAACACTAACTGAGACTCAAAATGATATATTGATAATATAATGATATATATTTGCTGCAGCTTCATGTCGTCCGTTACCAACTTGTACCTTAGGGGAGTTTCAAAAAATTGCTACAATACATGTACTTACTATAAAAAACTAGGTAATTTTTGTAAAAAATACCTAGTTTTCATTTTAGGTCTCAAGTTGTATTGGAATGCAAAATAAAAAAATCCAATTCATGTATTTGTCTATTAGATGTTTCTTTATTTATATCGTGTGATAATATATGCTATGCATAATTAAATCATCAGATAATTGCAGAAATATATACTCGTAATCATGTTTTCAGAAAAGGTTCCTTAGTAATCAGTTTGTTTTTTCACGTTTTATGATTTGCGAAAAAGGGGCGAGCCTATTATCATCAACATAATTCCAAAGCCTTCCCTGGTCCAAGTATTTCTTTGACGGGAAAGTCTCAATAACTATTTATGATAAGCTCATAGGAAGTCATATCATCCGCTGCAAACTTTTATTTTATATTAATTTTAATAGTTAACTCGACCACTAGCAGTAATTATTACAGTCAAGAATAAAAAATAACATACATAAATCGTGATCAAAGCCGATCAGCTACAATAAAGTAAAAAGTAGGTTAACACTCGAGTGTCATTTTTTTATTATGAGCTCGCCCTCATAATTTTATTATTACAATAACTACCTACGTAAAAATAATTTATTTTATTAGATGATTCCCAATTATGAATGACTGACAAAAGTATCCCAATTCAAAATACAGGATGTTTCAAATTAATTTCATCGTGGTCGTGTTAAATAAACAAGTGCGCTCAAGCCTTATTCTTCATGGGTTCTGCTTCACAACAAACAGTGAGAGGTTTTTTTTTATTTATTTATTCGTCACAGTCTCAACAAATTAATTTGAATGAATAGATTCAGGCGTTACTTTGCAGAAAGCCATATTTAATAATAACAAAATATTATTTAAATATTTTAAGAAAACATCAATTTAATATTTTAATAAAACACTTAAAAAATATAAAAATATATGTAGTGACAATTCCGCCTAATTTTCCTGTTAAGCTGACGTGACGTCACAAACGCCACGCAGCCAAACCGGAAGAATTTTCGACGCGTTTCGCTTCTACACGAAGCATCCTCAGGAGTCCTTTACTCAAGTCCTTGAATCAAGAACTCCTGAGTGTTGTATTAAAATATTAGTTTGATGTTTTCTTAAAATATTTTAAACATATTTGTTATTATTAATTTTTATTTATTTTTATTATTGTTATTTATTCATATTTCTAAAATAATTGTTTTTTAATGGTTAATTAAAGGATATGGCTCATTTTATATAGGACATAACAGAAGGTTGGCAGAAACTCTTCTGAAGTACTAGCATCTTACACTACAATCCCCAAGACGTTTGGCCAGTGAGGAGATTTCGCCCCCCACCCTTTAATTGGGGAGGCATTTGTTCAACGGTGGTCGTTATTGCTGTCAGCGATGTCAACTTACATTGATACCAAAAATAAACTTGGTTCCATTTTCAGGTTTATATTGTAACTCATTCTGTTGGGGAGCTAGAGGGCTATGATATAAGGACGAACAGTGACTTTAACAGGGCTCCATTTTGTCTTTTGGTAGCGGAACGATAAATAGAAGAATAGTGATCAAAATGAACAATTAACCCTCTCCAGGAAGGGCTCACACCAATTTCCTCAAGCTTATGGGCCCTTTGTGCCCCTAATGGTGACATATTTACCATACAATGGCAGTATTGAATAGAACTTTCGACGGGTTATGGGTAATCATAATTTTATATCGGACATCTACATAACTTGTTAATTTAGAAGAACGCCAGGACGCTACCTGGTTACGTGGCAATCGCACTCGCACTAATTTTGTTACAGTGTGCTTGTGTGTGTGATATTTTGATACTGTGTCATCAAAGTACTCCATCTTGCCAGATGGAAGCGAAGAATTACTAACCGCCGTTCCTATGAAAAACAGAGAGATGCCTTTTCATGCCCCACTTAAAAGACCAAGGGTCATAGCTGGAACGAAAAAAGTACACCAGCAGAGCGTTCCCCAATTTAATTGCATAACAGAGGTAGAAACTGGCAAACTGTTTTATTCATGGTAAGAGATTCTATGCAGTATACGGGTGACATGCCTAGCCGGAAATATTATTCGAATTCCGAATGGCGAAGAAGAAATATGATTAAAGAGCTCTTCAGAACATGCATCATGAAAATAACGGTAGAAAACGTCAAGAGAAGCTATAGTTCTACGCATTTGTAAGGGCTCTAGGTGTTGTGACTTCCATGCTCCATAATACAGACAGGGAGACGTTGCAGCCTATCGAGAACACCCATAATGGTATTTGGGCACGCCCGAATTTTTTAGAGGAGGTCGCATTGATCAGTTGTGAGTAAAACGCCTCGTTCTATCGTTGCTACTCACCTTCAAAACGGCTGAAAGGAACTTGATGAAACTTGTTAATTAATGGTCCCAATGTCTTATTGATTTGGTTGGTCACGGTAGCGAAACTTGTCCTGCGGGTTTTTTGAAGCTGATAGGCATCCTTTGACCACATTCTCACCTGATGGTAAGTGAGGATGTCGTCGAAGATAGTGTTCAGGATAAACTAAAATTACTGGTTTCCAAGGACAGTAGCCAGAACTATGTAGTAAAAATCATATTTAGAATGTTTAGTGGCAGTTCGAGTATAGTAACATGACGAATTACGAGTATGACAATAATCTACTAATTCTAAACTGGCTTTATGACTGTGACGCATAGATCTCAATGACTATTAAAACTCGCTATAAAGTTTTAACATCCTAATTCCAGTTCCAATACGTTTTAAAACACTGATGATTGACTTCCTCTAGCGTGGGCCGTGAGTAGGGACGAGAAAAGGTTATCGATACAAATATATCGATTTTTATTTGCATTGTTCTTTGAGATTATAAATACATACGAAATGACACAGACACAGGTCATTATAAAAACAAATACTATGAGCATTTGGACGGCCTGTAAGTCTGCAATGACTTGCAGGGTGTTGCTTGCTTTTATGCTTTTATTGTATTAGTTGTAGTATTGTATACAGTTCTGAAGCAGTGGATGGCTCAGTGGCATTGGCTATGGACTGCCATGTAGCAGGTCCATGGTTCGAATCCCGCCCTGAGCTTGAGCTTCACCGCATGGTGGAAGAGCATTTTGCGAATGCCCGCCTGGCTAGCGACCACCCTCAAGTAGAAAATCTGTCGCTAAGCACCTAACGGTGTGTTCCGGCAGCAGTCCTTGAGAGCCAGTGAAATAACAGGCAAAATGAGACTTAACAGGTATGTCTCACGGTGATGGGCGCAGTGCAGTTAGTCACTTGTGATGAAATGCATCTGTTATAGGCAGAGGATACCGCTTAACATCAAGTGGGCCTCGCGCTTGTTCTTTCAAAAAAAACATTAAAAAAAAAAGTTCATAGTGTTTTGTTAATAAAAGCATAAGTACCACCGGTAACTTTTAACATAAAAATATGAACACACTTCTACATTATGTAGATGCCGAACCAATAATTGTATATACCGTACATGTCTGTGTTGTGCTGGAGCACACTAACGCACCGAATACATACTTATATGACTAACACGGGCATGGGCTACGCGCTGATTCTGATATGCAAAAACTGTTAAAGTATTTTAAAAGATAAACTGAAATAAAAATCTAATAAAGATAAAAACGAGACGTCATTTTATTTCCTAAGTGCCTGATAAATTGAGTTCTATTAATCCAAAAATCCAAAGCTATTTTAATGCATATATTCTTGTCTTGTCCTGTGATTTGTAAGCGAAACTATATTTTTATTATTTCCTTGTATAGTCTTACATATATCATCGTTCGTTGTGGAACAAGACATGTTGTACCAACGCTATACAAGTGCAGCAAGGGCAGGAAGATGAACAATATCGACAAAATTTACACGTTCGCTTACCCGACTACATCACTAACAGTATCATAGGATTAAATTAACATGATTAGATTGTTCTTAATACGTGTGAGACGCGCGAGGCGTCGATGGTAATTAGTGACTCATGATCAGGCCACGAGGACGTTTGTCTATATACTTCATACATTTCGTCGACATGTCTGTATTTCTGAAGTGGCCGGAAGAGATCTCTAAATACTTCTAGCATCGTAATTTTTCCATTAATGCTAAGCGGATAGAGATATAAAATTGCAACGATATGAAAATGTTTTACTACGCGCAGAATTTAAACCCAAGATCATCCGTCCCTAGAGCCAATCGAAATATCGTAACCAGCTCGTGGTTAATTTTTTGCCAATATCGTGATCCCGCGCGTTCTTAAAATTTGGCTAAATTCGTGTTCCCGCTCGTGAACTACGAGCGGGAACACGAATTTAGCCAAATTTTCCTGATCACTGTCGTGACTGAGATCACGGTCGTGGCAAAATTTGAACCAAGAGCGGGATAGCGATCATAGTAAAATTTGACTTTGAGCGGGATCACGGTTGTGGTAAAATTTCAAATTTTGCCACAACCGTGATCCCGCTGTGAGCCGCAAATTTTACTAAGATCGTGATCCCGCTCAAAGTTCAAATTTTACTATGATCTTTATCCCGCTCTTGGTTTAAATTTGGCTAAGATCGTGATCCCGCTCTTGGTTCAAATTTTGCCACGATCGTGACCTCGCTCGAGGTTCAAAATTGACCACGATACGATTTACTTCTAAACTATAAGTCCTATCTCAAAAGACAATCTATTATTGTTCGATGCTGATGATATAGAAATCCAATGGTTTTATGAAATAACGACATTAAATTTTTGAAATTTCTATTTCTACTGTTTAGTCTACTATGCTTTGTAATGGGACAAACATCTGTGCGGATACCCATAGAACTTGCCTGTTGCCATTCTACTTTATCATCTAGAAAGCATACGTAAATTCCTTACCACCACATTATGAAACTCAAATGCTTAGTGGGGATTAAACCTATAAACACCCGTAATTAAAAACTCAATAAAATGTCTAAAACTTTTATAGTTTTGGCTGCAATCCACTAAGACGTCGCCCATTTGAAATTTCATAATAGAATCAACATAAAACAATAATAAAAAATTTACTACAATTTTTGCTATCCTTATAAATAATAATAACAAATATTTTTAAAACATTTTATGAAAACATCAAATTAATATTTTAATAAAACACTTAAAAAATACAAAAATATATCTAGTGACAATTCTGCCTAATTTTCCTGTTAAAACAACGTGACGTCACAAATGCCACGCAGCTATAGCGGAAGAGTTTTCGACACGTTTCGCTTCTACACGAAGCATCCTTCAGGAAGTTTGACTCTTCGAGCGCACGATTAAAAAATCCTCGATTTCTCTCCTTCGATCTCGAGCTCTTTTGAGAGAACATATAATAATGATTTCTAAAAATATTTGTTATGATTCGAACGAGGGTGTTTTAGACATATGCCAACTCTTTCAGAGAATTCAGGCGAGATGACATGTGTATTTCAATCTTAGACAAAGTCACATTATATAGCATAAATAAATATTTAAGTGTAATTATGAAAGCTGAAAATTTTCTTTTGAAATCCTAGTACATATTATAAAAATAAATTCGATCCCGATGCTGAATATTTATTACACGTCCTTTTTTTGAATGATTGTTATCATATAAATGTCAAAAATAATTTCGGTTCATTGACCTCTACTACCGAGCGCTGAGCTAAGGACTATGGGGTTTTCGGCTAGAATGTCACACCCGCCATCTCTACCCATGGGTGTCGTAAAAGCAGCAGCAGCACCTTCTGAGAATCTGCTACATTGCGATCCCCAAGACTCAGGTCAAGCGTAGGGATTATGATAACCCCTATTAATGGAGGAGGCTGTGTCCACTGTGAGGCAACAGTGGACATTGCAGAATTTCCCTCCATTTTCAATTGCAGTTGTTTATTTTTTCTGAAGTCTAGACTTTGTCTACTATCTCACCTGATGGTAAGTGATGATATGGTCAAAGATGTTGTTCAGGCTAACCTAGAATTACTGGCTCTCAAGGACAGCTGCTGGATCAAAACCGTTAGGTGCTTGGCAACATATTTTCTACTTGAGGGTGGCAGCTCGCCAGGAGGGCATTCGCAAAATGCCCTACCACTATGCTGCCATCTTAAGACGACAACCGAGACTGACCGACGGCGCACGCTCAATAGTAATGTCAAAAGGTTACCCATCCAGGTCATGATCGCAGCCAGACGTTGCTTATCTTAGCTGATCGGGTAGAGTGCACGGAGCACTACTTTAACCAGAAGCATAGATATCAGGCTCAAGGACATACTTGCAAAGTTTCAACGAGTTTGAACACTTACCCCCTTACTTATAAAAACATCGCTATGTAGTTCCTAAGTAATGGATAACTAAACAGTGTTTAAGTAATGCTTAAATATTTCTTACTTATAAACGCTACATAGCACCTGTTTAGCTAAGCAATGGATAATGAGGTCGAACGTATTTTAAACTGACAACATTGTACTAAAAAGTATTATGAATGACCTAAATAGCCAAATAGCATGTATCTAGTGCTAAATATCTTGAAATTAAAAAGTTAATATAATACTTTTCTTTGTATAGTACCACCAACTTAACTGTGCAGTTTTCGAGGGCGCTACTGGTCAAGGGAATCAACTACGAACTGTCACAATTTGAAGGAATGTTGTAGTTCATTTTTCTGCCATCTGAACAGATAAGTTGGTGGGTCTGTAACTAAATCAGCTGATCAGAAATAGGGGCGCCATCTTGTTACTTAAAATTTAAACAAGGGTGGGACGGTGTTTAAATTGACAGCTGATTTAAGCAGTACTTAGGCAACCCGACTAAAAGTGCAGCTATATACTTCAATGAGAATACTCACTCGAACCCCCGCTATCCTAAACCTTTAACTCTGTTTGACGAACCCATTCCCTGGGTTGGTAAAACAAAGTATCTTGGAGTCACCCTCGATCGGCATCTCACCTTTGCCGCTCACATCACTGATGTTCGTAACAGGGCGGCCTTTGTTATGGGTCGCCTAGGTCCCTTAATTCGTACAGAGAGTAAAATGTCTCTTAAAAATAAGAAGACACTTTATACTACTTGCATCCGCCCCATCATGACATACGCTTCAGTAGTGTTTAGTCATGCTAGCGAGGCCCACCTACGTAAACTTCAAATCATTCAAAACAGGTTCCTCCGCCAGGCAACCGGTGCTCCGTGGTATGTACGGAACGCCGAGTTGCACTGCGACCTAAACCTTCCCTCTTTAGCGCAGTTCAATAAGGACTGCGCCCGCCGATACTTTGATCGAGCGCCCCACCACTCGAACCCTCTAGTTGTCCAGGCATCGAACTACTCGACTGCCTCATCCGACCCATGGTTTAAACCCCCCCGTCGCCGACCACGGCAGGTATTGGACGACCCGGATGACCCCATCGCAGCCATTACGTTGGCAGCTTTAGCGTTGTCCGCAAGTCGTCCTGGTAACATCCCCAGGTGTGCGGTAATCAGAGGTTACACAATCAAACACCGAGCTCGCCGGCGAGCTCGAGGCAAAAATAAAATCCCGATTAGTGTCTCTCCAAATAGTCACAGAGTAATATTCAATAGGGCCCATTCTCAACGGTACAACACTGCAGTCGTACCGGGGCATTTAGTTCCGATTCCCCCTTTGTCTCTCGGCAGCGAGACAAGCCGAGGTCCGAACCACAGTGGTGCCCTTGAGCTCGCTGTCACCCCTCCCGATAGTAGCGTGGCGTTTTCGGCGCCCGCAGGAGACGGAGGTATAAGGCGCTTTTCGCCTTATACGCCCGTCTCAGAAGAAGTGCCCTCAGCGCTTCTTCCTCCTGGGCTATAAGAGGGCCTCCCCTCGCCCAAAGTCCGGTGGAGCTGTACGTCCGCTTAGCGGTAGACAGCATCTATGTCCTCCCTAAAAAAAAAAAAAAAAAAAAAAAGCAGTACTTAGGTACTGGATAAAGTTATGTAGCGTTTATGAGTAAGAAATTTTGCTAATCAGCGGCTAAGTAATGTTTAAAATTTAAGTAGCGTTTATAAGTAAGGCTGTTAGTATTTAAAATATGATGAAACTACGTTTGTAAGGAAGGTGCCACGAGCACTCTAGCCTTAAGAAAGGCTAAGCAAACTTCACTGCGAGCGCTTCACAATTTGGTTGCTGATTACCTTTGTCGGAACATCGAGTCGGAATGACATTTTCAATCAAAAATTGTTAAGTAGATACCTAATAAAAACCTACCTACTAAAAAAATTACTCGTAAAAGATTATTTTTTCTGTGATTGTGACGTTAAGCGGTAACCTATGTCTGTAACAGATGCATTTCATCACAAGTGACGAATGCACAGTGCACCTCAACCTGAGACATACAGTTCTTAAGTCTCATGAGCCTGTAACTTCTTATAGGCTCTCAAGGACTGTTGCCGAAACATACTGTAAGCTGCTTGGTGACAGATTCTACTTGAGGGTGATAGCTAGGCGAGCACTTGTAAAATGCTCTTCCACCATGCGGTGAAGCTCAAGCTGGCAGTGGGAATCAAATCATGGACTTGCGATACAGCAGTCATAGCAATTGCCCCTCAGCTAGCATTGCTCCATAAGTGGTTCCAATCGGCTGATCACTCTGAAAAGCAAAGCCACGGACAGAAGTTTGTCATGTCTAAGTCAATGACTCTCCAGAACCATTGAGATTGAAACACAACCACTTCTTAAGGCTTAATTCACATTATATCATAAATCAATGCAGTGGAGACGTGAACCACCTTTGTGGGCACAGCCTGTCGTCGGCTCTAATCCTTTAAGAGTTTTCTTATGGTCTGTATGGTGCAGTATATGTGAAACAGTGAGATGTTTACATTGTTTAGATATATTTTTGTGAAAAAGTTTTGCAATTTTGCTTTGAGCTTTTGTTGATACTAGTATTTGATCGTGTTTCTTTTGTGGTATAACAAGCACAACAAGCGTAATTCTAGTAATAACAAATATTTTAAAAGTATTTTAAGAAAACATTAAATTAATTATTTAATAATTGCAAGTTCGATTATAGTACGATTAGGCACATCTCTAGATCATATTGTCTATGGAAACATTTTGTAGTGTGCCCTATCTCTTTTCCTTATAAATATGGCGTAGGGTGAAGACTTTTGTTACACATAATATATGCTAATTAAACAGATCTCTCTTAATTTGGGTGTTTCTATTATATATCTAATATACCTACTGGCAATGTAATGTAGGTGTTTATAAAGCAACAAGTTTTGGCAGATTTCATTTTTATCCTTGACTCCATAATGTTAGAAACGGCCCGGGCTCTTTTTACCGTCTTAAAAAAAAAGGAGGGGTACTCAATTCATCTGTATCTTTTTTTATGTTAGTTACCTCATAACTTTTGTCTGGGTCTACCGATTTTGATGATTCTTTTTTTATTTGAAAGCTGATTTTTGCTGTGTGGTCCCATTTAAATGTAATAAAAGTCGGTCAAGCCGTTCTTGAGTTACACTCCAATAAGGTGATTTTTTTTTGCCAATAAATTGATACTAACTTCAACACTCAAATGTAACTTGTCCAAGTTACATTTGAGTTTATTAAAGTTACATTTAATATTGTAATAAAAGGTACTTTTGAAGCATCATGGTACCGACTTCAACAAGTTATTTCACACATTTGAGTGTTGAAGTCGGTTCCATTTATCGGTAAAAAAAAAATACATTCAAAATGACAAAAAAAGCTTTAAAACGATCTGCATGTTACACATATACTGCCCTCCATGGAACTGTTTACTGTTGAAAGTCACAATTCGTCACCATCCCACTTTCATCCACAAGCCCTGTTTAATATGCCTTTTGTCATTTTATTAATACCATTTACCATTAGCAACTGTGACAGAATATGATAATATGTGACAAATAGTTCCTCTCGTCATATCTCTTGTCACACTTTGATTAAAATGATGACAATTGTTTGGTTATAATTAATTGTGGATAACGTTTGTTGAATGGACGAATTGAATGATCAAATATTTTGAATGGAAGGAAGAGGCTGTCATGCGGGATATGTATTAATAAGTTTATGTTGACAGATTACTGTAATGTCTGTGCTTTGATTAGATAGAATAAGCTGAATTGTTTGTGAACCAGACAACTACCTTGCTAGGTCACGTTAAGAACAATACAAATTTTCATGATACTCTGATGATATAGGTACTTAGCGAGATTACTTGTATCGTGATCAGCAAATTTATCTATTAACGTATCTAAATGTGTAGCATATTAGAATAACAGGTATAATATAATTAAAAAAGTTTTCTTTTTTACCGGCGGTATGCCCTTATTAACAAAATACTACGAAATATATACAACACTACATCTACTACAATAAAAGCATTTAGATCCGTATAAGTCATTGCATCATGGGCAGTCCAAACGCTCTGGCCCACTACCAGTTGGCAGCGTGCCCAGCATGCTGGCAGCATTGCGCCGTTGTAATGCTTATTCCTTGAGCCAAATAGGTGCCAGCATTTTTTGATAATAAAAAAAGTAAAATGCAAATTATTTATTTTCGTTAAACGTTTTATCTTTCTATTTAAATTCAAACAGCAAGTTATATTTATTTATGGAATCGTTATTTAAAGCTCTTCATTTTGATACTACACTCGATGGATTTGAAAGTTTTTTTATCTCACAATATGGCGTCTAAAATCCGCCAGTTTATTTTCTATTTTTTTATATGTACTTAATGTCACTTGCGCTATCAAGACAAATCTATCGATATCTCATACATTCAGATCGGTCAAGCCGTTTAGAAGTTATGGTGGAATAACGAAACTTACAAACATACATATATGAACCCTGAAAACAACTCTCCTTTTTTTGAGCAGCCGTGTAAATACTCCCAAATCTTTTGAATTTGGCTATATTTATTACTTCCCAATATGTTCTGCGTAAAGCAGCTTCGAAAGGTAACTATTTACTACTAATAATCTAGGTACCTTTGCTAAGGGCTGCAGCTATCGCCAAAACCTACGCCTACCTGAAATGTGAAAGAACATAGCACTGACCAAGTCGCCTAACTCCAAATTATTACACGTACCTATTATTCCGCAACTTTTAATCATCTTCACATCGATAGCGATGCAAGGTTTTTACTTGTTATTTAAACGAATGCTAACAAAATCAAGAAGTCTTTCAAGTCGATGCTAATACATTTTTTATATATGACCAGTTACTTTTTACTGGATCATCTTATCTTATTAACCCTTTTATTTGTTTTGAAGATCAATAGTTTAAAAAAATAATACATAAACCTCAATAAATCTAAAAAAAAATTGTCAATAATCCTGGATGTGTAATTGCCACTATGGTCATTGACATACAGACATACTGTTATACATATTTTAAATACCAAGTGTTCAATCAAACTCAGTGAAACTTTGCATGCATATCCTTTAGCTTAATGCCGATGACTGGGGTTTATCGGTTTTTCGATTTATTATTTATTTTTTCTCTAAATTGGTAATTCTCATACAAAACGAGTTTCCGAATAAATTTGAATATACATAGTTGTACGTAAAACTCGCAAAACCATGGGCAGGACATGCTCAATTTCACCATGTATGTTTGAATGGAAAGCAATGAAGAAACCAACATTTAAACACCACAGATAAAAACTTTTTCAAAACTGAGTCTACTTCCATCACAGATATGTATGAAATATACTTGTGGAAGTCGGACCATGAAAATGAGAGATTAATGTTTTGAATCAGCTTGATATACCGACTTCAACTCATTTTGTACTTTTCATTGCAGTGTTAGAAGTTATTGCAGGCGAACAATTTTTTTTTTCAGTTTATTCCTTCATATCGAATGCTAATAGCGGTTATGAGCTGTAAGACCATTGATTATAAAACACCTTTTTCTTGTATTGTTCTTCTTCAATGCATAAGACTCTAAACAAAATGTTGGTATCTCAAAACGCAATCTTCATAGACATCTATTAAAAAGTAACTAACTACACACACCTTTTCAAGAAAACCACAATCACTTCTGAGAAGGTTGCAAAAACAAACAAACAAACCGATACGGACGTGCTATAAATATACAATGTGGGTGCTTAGCGGAGCCATATTGTTAACTGGATCACAATGAGGGCTTGAATCAAAGCGTATAGTTGGGGGTAAAAATATCTCAGTATGAGTGTGATTTACAAGTACTTCTTATAGGGTTGTGAAACATCTAAGGTTTTATTAAACAGAAGAAAAATCATTATCGTTCTCCGCACACTAACAAATTTTAGGAGTACAAAATGCTTTTTTCGGTCCGGGTTGGAACCCTCGTGCCTTAACCGCCCGGCCATCGAGACTTACTGGATAGACGAAAATTTTCCTCTCTAATATTATTTAACGAATCCTGCTATAGACACAAGTAATGCTCTCTAAAAATGCTGAAATGTGATTTTTGCTTATCATGCGATAGTGCTTGAAAATCATTTTTAGAAAATATAGTAACAATAACTGTTCATCATAATAGTTTAATTGACAATTAATTAATTTTTATATAATAAGAATGACATGTTATTATTAATTTAAATAAGATAATTAAATTTCATGATTTTATATAATATACCTTTACTAATTTAAAGGAAATGTATTAATTATTGTATATAGTTATTTTTGTAATTGAAATATTTGTTGACTACACTATTGTATTGGGGTTAATCCTGTAAGAAGATGTAATGAATGAATAAATTAAATTAAAATTAAATTATTGTTCTTGTTTGAAACGAAGCAGTAAATTACAGATCTTTTTTATGATTGCTACAGCCTTAAGATCATAAGTTCATATCAGGTGAGATTGAAGTACAAGCATATACTATCAGGAATAAAGAGGGTAGTTTCCAACTACGTGACGGATTAAGCATCAAACCCAACAGAGAGGTGAATAAAAAGTGACGAACTGCACTGCGTCAATCTGAGATCATCCCTGAGACATACAGCTGATAAGTCTCACGAATCTATGACTTACTGGCGCCGAAGGATTGCTGTAAGGTACTTGGCGACAGATTTTCTAGTTGAGGGTTCTACTGGAGGGAGAGTATTCGTAAAATGCTCTTCCACCATGTGGTGAAGGTGGGAAGGAGGTCAAGCCTGTTCGGGTGGTGGGATCGAACCATTGACCAGCGACACGGCATTCCGTAGCTATTACCGCTCTGCTATCAGTCCTTCAAAACAATTGTCATTGTTTGCCTGATTAGCACTTGAGACTCAAAAACCCCTGAACTATCATGGCTTTAATATTAGTTTCGTTTTTGTTGATATGGAATTGAATGACAATGATTATAAAATACAGTGTGACAATCCTGCGACTGTAGCGCAGTGTAGGCGGCGACACGGTGAGACGCGATGCTGTACTGAATGGAACCAAAGTGTTGGGGTTTGAGAAAGGATGATACGAACTCAGTGTTATTATAAAATTATTATCAAACGAAAGTTTACGTTTTCAGTCAGAGGCCCGCGCTCAACGCTCTGCACAATCGTGACTCCCAGACAAAGAACTTCCAATAAGTTCGAAAATAGTTGCGAGTCCTAGCCAGTTACTAAATAATAATTATGGACAAAAGTGCAAATTGATAAAATAAAATGCTAATTCAAGTCTATGTACTAAGAATAGCTCAAACGGTGTGCTTAAAAGTAATTGGACAATTTACAAATAACGATTTGAGACGGATTGGAGACGCATGAAATAACTGGAGTCCAAACAACCATACCTTAGTTCAGTAATAATTGAAGTGAACAATTTAATTTTGCACCACCAAGTAAAATCTTATAAAAAAAACTTACATTAAAACTAAAGAGTGCGCTGTAAGAGTGCGCTGAACGAATTGAATAAAGTTAATTGTGAGATAAAAGTAATAAAAAAACATTGTTATTTTGCGGTCATGGTACGAATTTCGGTATATATCCATAGTGTTTTCCATAAGTTACGTTGTTTCGTCCTATTTCAAATACCAAGTGTTTAAACTCGCTGAAATAGTACATGCATGTCCTTTAGCCTTATATCTATGCTTCTAATTGCCACTTCTTTTTTTTTTGTTTTTCTGTTTATGTTATAGTGACTTAACAAGCTTGAGGCCCACCTGATGTTAAGCGGACTAACCTCTGCCTATAACAAACGCATTTCATCACAAATCACGAATTGCACTGCGCCCGCCACTTTGAGATAGGTATAGTTGTTAAGACTCATGTGCCTGTAATTTTACTGACTCTCAAGGACAGCTTCCAGAACACAACGCCGTTAGGTGCTTGGCGACAGAATTTCTACTTGTAAGTGGTAGCTAGCCAGGCAGGCAATCGCAAAATCATTCTTCGTTTTATTATTGACTTCATCGCTAAATGGAGGATAGGATTCGACATACAAAACAAATTTTGAAATTAATTTTAAAAACATTAGATTTATTTAAAGCTTGATTTAATAACTTTCATATAAATTATAGTTTTAAGTGCTGGGAATTGGGCCCTTGGTGCTTAGATATTTTTTTTTTGCATTAACCCATTGGCATCGGCGATAATGATAACAATAGAATTTCATTCATAACTAGGACATAGTGGTCCAGTACGATGCCAACTTATTGTAGCGACTCAAACACATGGCCAGCCTGCTGGTAAGCCATCATTGTACCTTATATTATATTCTTATGGGTACAGGTGTATGTAAATATACGAAAGAAACAAAGAGTCTCCAGAACAGTTCTACCCAGAACATTGCGTTAAGCACCCAAGATGTTTGCACTGTAATTTAAGTGACTACATTTTTGGGCCTCTAAACTCAAATATGAACGATGCTGCGCCTCTATATGTCTAGATTTTACCACCAATTGATGTCTACAGTTCAACGGTGAATCGTGGTATTAAGACGCTGTCAAATGCTGTAATTCTGTCACTATCGAACTACGTAGGAGTGAAAGAGAGACAGTGATGGTGAAATCGCGATAAGTATAGGTAAAATCCGAAAGAAAGCTAAATAACACAAAACTAGTAACCTAAGGGCCTGTTTCAGAATGTTCGAGTAAGTTACGGTTATACTACCCAGAACATAAAATAACTGAATGATAAAAATGACAGTTAACATGCAGCGCGTTTCAAGCTTTAACCTATGGATAGGCTAAATCGATGGCTGTGGAACGCAAAGATAGTGTTTTATTTATTAAATATGTTCTGGGTATTATAACGGGAAATTACTCGAACATTCTGAAACAGGCCCTTAACCTAAAGAGTAACTTTTAATTAATAAAACAGCAAAACTTTTGATAAGGTTTGTATATATATATATATATATATATATATACATACACATTCAAAGGATTCAAATTAAGATATTTACGTTACAAGTGTAATTTAGTGTTAATATTACAATGTTATTCCATAGAGAACATTTTAAGGAAACGTGTTTCGGACCTTTCCTGACCTGAGATAGTGTGATCAAGATTAATATAGTTTTCTTACTGCTGCAAACTAAAAATATTTTGCTAAAAATCTGTTCAACTGAAGCTATTTAGCACTTGTAAGCGTCTTAAATGGTAGGTCCAAGAGTATCTTTTACAAGCAGTGATGGCTCAGTGGCATTGGCTACGGACTGCCGTGCCGCAGGTCCATGGTTCGAATCGGGCTTGAGCTTCACCGCATGGTGGAAGGAAGGAAGACTTAACAACTATGTCACAGGGTGACGGGCGCAGTGCAATTCGTGACGAAATGCATCTGTTATATATAGAGGTTAGTCAGCTAAACATCAGGTGGGCCTCGTGCTAGATCCGTCACAATAACAAAAAGAAAACGTAAGTTAAAAGCTAGTTAAACGTAGGTTAAAACGCGCTTCAATACTCACCTGAGGCATACTCCAAGTCGCATAAAGAAATCATAAATAACATTACAATGCAAACACACAGTGTATCAACTAATTTCAATGGGACACTCCGTTTCAATTTTATATGAGTTAAAACTTCTCTCGGATCAGTCGCTCTCTTGATAGTATTGTCTGGTGAAGAAATAATGTTCTACGAAGCCTCCGAGTTGCTACTATTTGAACTCGATTTTTTTTATGTTATTGTGACGGAACATGCTCGAGGCCCACCTGATGTTGAGCAGATTAACCTCTGCCTATAACAGATGCATTTCGTCACAAGTCACGAATTGCACTGCGCCCGTCAGCTTGAGACATAGTTATTAAAGTCTCATGTGCCTGTAGTTTCACTGGCTCTCAAGGACTTCCGTGGTCGTTAGCCAGGCAAGCATTCGCAAAATGCCCTTCCACCATGCGGTGGAGCTCAAGCCCGCGGCGGGATTCGAACCATGGACCTGCTGCGCGGCAGTCCATAGCCAATGCAACTAAGCCGTCACTGCTTCAAAAGGATAAGGATTCGATTGTGATTAGGATACAAGTTTACAGAGATGTATAAATGATATCTACGCATTTCAAAACAAACAAGGTAACCGTCAGATTTTACATCGAAGGCCGTGTCCAGGCGACTTATATACCTTCATAGTTTAACCATTTGAGGAGCTACTTTGTGTCCTAATTTATAATAACAAAATTGGTAATTATTCCTCTGGTACTTCAATATCGACGTGCATGACTTCAGAAGTGACACGTAAATACCAGCTAGTAGTTGGCATTTCTGATATAACGTTGATTTTGTTATACAAACCATCCGTAGAAAAATTTAAATTTTACTTCTTATACAAACATTTTGCTTTGTATTTATCTTATAGTTCTTTTTGATACCATTTGATATTGAAATCAAATACGTACTATTTTATAATCATAGAGGCTTGTAAAGTTGTAATCTGTGAACTAGTTTCCAAAAAAACCCTTAGCAATAAGTAACTATTACAAAATTACAAATTTATGATAGGAAATTTTTTATTTATGTGCGGGATTCGAACCCTCGTCCGTCCACCCCTTTAGCCGGGGCATGCTCTAACCAATTGAGCTAACATGACATGACGTCATAACTCGATTTTTTCCTACCGTTCATTAACCATCGTATTGGGATGGAGCGACATCTATAGTACAACTTACGTTGTACTACAATCAAGACCAATTTTGCAATTGGTTTTATACTTGTAAATGATGACGCAACCTTACAATAATTTTAATATTGTTATGGTTGCAATAACGCCTGCTCTACGGAATACATTACATAAGTAACTACTTATTTTCTATTTATGCATTATGACATTCACCTTTAGGCATTAGTTACAATTTAATATTTTATATATTATTTAATATTTTAGTTATATAATAATTTAATATCGTATTGAATTCGAATTTATATTTGGGTTACAATGGTCTTAAAAATAATATTGATGACAATAGTCATGAGAATAAAAAGCATGAAAATTTTATACCATGGCCATAATACGATTCATAGAACCATCGTCTGCAAGCGAATCCAAGCTTCCTTCGAGAACCATAAGTAGGCCTCTGATTATTGTTTAAAGATACGCCCACAGATGGTATTGAAGCCGTTTTTGTTGTCCCAACAGATTGAGGTTCCCTTTACAATGTGCCATATGACACATGTCATGATTTATCACGTGAATTTATATAGGAGTATATTAATTAGAATTTTTATATGAAAGCTTGGATGAAAGGAGTGACATTTGATGCTTTCAATCCTAGACAATTTATAGCTTTGTTAATTCTTTTGTTAAATTGATGTCTGTCCTAAATCTACAGCTAATTTTTTACATTTGGAAATTAAACTTAAACTGGTTTTAGTTATATTAATCCCAAATACCAAGGCGCGTAGGGATGCCGGGCTAGAATATCCCCCCCATCCTACCTATCCTACCCCCATTCTATCCACACCTACCTATGGATGTCGTAAGGGGCGACTTAAGGTAAAATACCGGAAGGTGGGCAGCAGCGCCTTCTGAGGAACTGAATCTTAAACTGCGATCCCCAAGACGCCTGCCAAACCGTGGGGGTTATGTGATATGATAAAGTGATTATTATTTTTAAGATAAGATACAAAATTATCATGAAAAAGTGATTATTTTATTACAAATACGATAGTCACTTTATTGCTGGTTAGTAATTTCTTCACGCTTAAAGTTGAACAGGTCGGTCACTTCTCATACAAACTCTTCTTCTTCTCATAGAAACGTCGCGTTGAAGGGTGATAAGTGTGATCACTGCTTTATATGAAGTTTTAGACCCAAAATTAAGCATTATATTGATTTATATATTTATTATCTAAGTTAATATAGTAAGTTAGTAACATATATTTTAAAAGGTGACTTGAGAGTTATTAGTCTTAAAACATTTTCATGAACATTTGTTAGGAAATTATAGATATCAAATAAGGGAGTTATCACCTTTTGTAAAGAAAAGTTTCAAAAGAGAGCCAGTACAACAGCTGAACCAATTGTGAAATTAAAATTTTGTAATTATATTTCTAAAATATTTATTTAATGTTTTTTTTTAATATTTCTTATTATTAAATATGGATTTCCGCAAAGTAACGCCTGAATCTATTCATTACATTAATTAAATGTGGGGCCGTCAAAGATTGTCTATTTTAGACAATTTACGGGGTCTATCTAAACTTTCTTGTACGGATATATTCTTTAAATTAAAAAACACATAATAGACTTTCTTACTATACATATCTTGATTGCTCAATAAGTATAACAAAAGGAACACAAAACATGTGTTGCCAATATATCTTAATGCATATAGGTCACAAACACATTCATCTTGAATTTATCTGTTAAAACGTAGTACCGTCCAATTAATACGAATTCCAAATTCAAATATTAAGGATAAGTACACACGGATAGTGTCGTTGACACGAAATGGCGTGAACGGATGTCAAACGTATTTAACAATTAGTTGACTGTGTCCAAGCTTTATGAACGTACGCACAAACTCTACAAGTCTAATTTATACTCACACAAATTTAAACTTTATAATTAGGTAGTTAGATAACATTTTGCTCTGTACAATGTAGGTGATTAAGCTCTTTTGAGTCAGTGACAAGTATTGATGACCAAAGTCATTCGTATGAACATTGGATGATCTGTGTAGAAGTCAATTAGTATAACACGCAATGATCGTTGGATTAAAATTAACAGTGTTAGTCAGTGTGTGTTTATTTACTTAATGTGTGGTGTGTTTTTAGAATTCAGTATGGTCTGTATTATGTAGGCTAATAGAGTTCTTCTGTCACCTTCACAAATTTTATTACATCACAGTCGGTATATTGACTTTAAAATACTCATTTGTCAGTTTGATTTCGAATTATCAATACAACACTGTTATATTTCTTATCTGGAAGTAATGTTTTTTAGGGGCATGTTTCAAAATCTTTTTGATATTTAAAGACTTTACCCACTATCTCACCTAAGTGTGTAATAAGTAAGTGATAATTAGGCGAAGTTGTTGCTGACTGGCTCTCAAGGATAGCTGTCGCAACACAGTGTTCGGCGTTAGATTTTGAAGCGCTCGTAGCGAAGTTTACTTAGCTGTTCTTAACCGATCAGCAAAGTTAAGCAACGTCGCGCGCGGTCATGAGTTAGATGGGTGACCGCTAGTGACGTTACTACTGAGCGCTTCCGAGCTTCGGAGGGCACGTTAAGCCGTCGGTCCCGGTTGTTGTCTTAGGATGGCAGTCGTTACAGCATGGTGGTAGGGCATTTTGCGAATGCCCGCCTGGCTAGCGACCACCCTCAAGTAGAAAATCTGCTGCCAAGCACCTAACGGTGTGTTCCGGCAGCTGTCCTTGAGAGCCAGTGAAATTACTGGCACATGAGACTTAACAACTATGTCTCAAAGTGACGGGCGCAGTGCAGTTCATGACTTGTGATGAAATGCATCTGTTATAGGCAGAGGTTAGTCCGCTTAACATCAGATAGGCCTCGTGCTTGTACAGTCACAATAAAAAAAAAAAATAAAAAAAAACAGCGGGCCATATGTCGTATTGGTCCAAAGGAGCCTGGTTCTCAATTCTGTGGAGAGTTGATTTAGTAGGTACGTTATTCCTTTGCAAACGCAAAATAAATATTTTTAGTCATAAAGTCTGCCTTCTTAAGCACTTTAATTGATGATTGTTAACGGCGACATCAGAATCGTTAATCAATATTTGGTTAATTAATTTTACAATAGCTGTCGAAAAGTCAAATTTTATTTTTTACTGGAATGGCAGAGATTATGGTAAGCAAGAATTAAAAGTCTATGAGAATAAAAGTGTTTTTTTTTTTTTTCGGATAGGTTAGGTTAGCCTTTGACCACTATCTCACCTGATGGTAAGTGACGATCTGGTCGAATTTGTTGTTCAGGCTAACCTAGAAGTACTGGCTCTCAAGGACAGCTGCCGGAACACACCGTTAGGTGCTTGGCAACAGATTTTCTACTTGAGGATGGTAGCTAGCCAGGCAAGCATTCGCAAAATGCCCTACCACCATGATATAACGACTGCCATCCTAAAATGCTAACCGGGACCGACGCCTTAACGTGCCCTCCGAAGCACGGAAACGCTCAGCAGTAATGCCACTAGCGGTCACCCATCCAACTCATGACCGCGACGTTGCTTAATTTTGCTGATCAGTTGAGAACAGCTAAGTCAACTTCGCTACGAGCGCTTTAAAATATATATGTGTGATATATTTATAAAGCTGATTGTCAAGCCCGTGACCAAAATCTCACCTGATGGCATAATGATGAATGCTCGCCCGGCCAACCTCAAGTAGAAAATCAGTCGCCAAGCATTACTATAATTTTTCCTCTCATTGTAATTTTTAACGACTTCAAAAAAGGAGGAGGTACTCAATTCGTCTGTGTTTTTTTTATGTTTGTTACCTCAGGACTTTTGACTGGGTCAACCGATTTTGATGATTTTTTCCTTGATTTGAAAGCTGATGCTTGCCATGTGGTCCCATTTAAATTTCATCAAAATTTGTCAAGTGGTTTTTGTATCAATAACTGAAAAGTATTTTCCTATTTTGATGATAAAGTCATTGACAATGAATGACAATCGATCCTATACGAGTAAGTAGCAAGGGTCACTAAAATGGGTAAAATTTATTTTCGCCTCAAAAATGGAACCGACTTCAACCATGCCCACAATATTATGATAATAGAGGTACTTTTGAACCATCATGGTACTGACTTCAACAAGTTATTTCACACATTTGAGCGTAGAAATCAGTACCATTTTTTGATAAAAAACAAATTAACATCATTAGGTAAATAAAATACAATGTGAGCAAAAATTAAAGTCATGCTTGGCGACTGGTTTCATTTTGATGTCTCCTTGATTGGCCGGGCGGGCATCGCAAAATGCGCTTGCACCCATAGACCTAGGATTTTTTCGCTCTAAGCCTATGCTTGCACCATGCAATAGCATTAATGTATAAGAATATTGAATATTCAAGTTAAATAAAGCCAGCAAGCACGAGTCGGGCAGTATTCAGAGTATTTCCGTACCAGTACAAAATATTTTGTAATGTCTCCATTTATCAAAAAGCCAGTATTTGGCATTAAGATTTTGTCGTCACCCCTAAACCGTGCCGCGAACGACTCGCACTGTGCCGATTTCGCATATGTTGTTTAACTATACAGTATTACCTGAACTGATGATGATGATGGGGTCAAAAATGTTGTTTAGACAAACCTAGAATCTATGTAACTGGCTATCTTTGTCAAAGACAGCCGCTGTAACACACCGTTCGGTGATAGATAACAAATTTACTACTTGAGTAAATGCCACTACCGGTCACCCATCCAAGCAATGTTGGTTCACTTTGTCATAATTATTTCGTCATAATATTAAAAAATAAATAAATTGATTGATTGATTGATTAATGACCACAGCGGACGTTGCTTAACTTTTTTTTTATGCCTAAGTGATGATGTGGTCGAAGATGCTGTTCAAGCTAACCTAGAATTACTGGCTCTCAAGGACAGCTGCCGGATCACACCGTTAGGTGCTTGGCGACAGATTTTCTACTTGAGGGTGGTAGCTAGCAGGCGGGAGTACGCAAAATGCCCTAACACCATGCTATAACAACTGCCATCCTAAGACAACAACCGGGACTGACGGCTTAACGTGCCCTCAGAAGCACGGAAGCGCTCAGTAGTAATGTCACTAGCGGTCACCCATCCAACTCATGACCTCGGCGGACGTTGCTTCACTTTGCTGATCGGTTAAGAACAGCTAAGCTAACTTCGCTACGAGCGCTTACATAGTCACCTCCTAGTTGAGTAAACCTATGACCATTACGAGTGCTTCCATAATCAAACCTGAATCTCCCGAAACGTCTTCTATACGTATTCCCATCAAGACAATGGAAGGATCTGCAAATGTGATTCATTGTTTTAACCTGTTTTAAATTTGCACCCAATACGCTAAATCATGCCGCGACTTCCGTTCTCCTCGTTCATCCGCCAAATCTACGTCACCCGATCGGTAAATCGACCCTTAATTACCAGGGGGTTGATGACAACCCCCGATATTTTGCCGCTCATTTGACGGTCTATTAATTTTGCTCAGCTTTGGCATGATTTGAGCGATTTCTGATTTTAGAGAGAAATTAATGACTGAACATTTTGAAGCGGGAAAATTGTAGTAGCTATTTGTTGACGTGTTCTATTTTTAAATAAAATGTTGACATTGACATATCAAGTTCTTAATAACTGTAGCAACTTCAACAAGTCCTTTTACTACCCATGTCCACGTGTGTGGGGTCGGTATATATTTTGTGACTAACAACAGAACGCATACGTTGTTGCCACTGGGCTTTTGGGCTTCACTGCAGTTGCAGGTGCACTTGCATGTCTTCTTATTCATATTCTAATCGGGGGCGATATGTCCTGCACTGACATCCCGCTTGGGGTGTATTGTGCATTTCACCCGCCAGCTTTTACCCAAGCCATCCCAACTCCTTAACGTAGCGGAGAAGGGCTCTGCGTGCACTTGCGTGTCACAACGAGACATAAGAACCGAGGTCATGAAGTGTGATAGAGTGAAGATCGCAGTGCAGTGTCAAGTAGATTGTAGATGGGGACGACCTGTAGGAACTGTAATGGTGAGGCGTGACGCTTACCAAGATACCACTTGTCCGTCACAATATAGCATAACATAAAATAAATGTATTTTGTGGTTGATTGTCTTCTTAACGCCATCTTTCTTTAGGACTACTCTTGGTAGCATAACTGTAGGCTTTCTGCGTTAAGGTGAAAGGAGAGTCAAAATAGGCAAATTTTGAACATGTTTTTAGAAAGAGTGTGTGCCCTACAGATATGAATAAAATATATCATATTCTAAAGGATATGACAAGTACTATGCATGACCAAAAACAATACTCCATATATTTCTCTTGGCAGAAGAAAATCATAACTACATGTCTAAAGTTTTTTTTAATTTTTTTTAATAATTATGCTACACACTACAGACTCTTGGTCCGTACTCTTTTTTGATTGCACATACATTTTCCAATTTTACAAATTACATTCACCATACATCATTGACTTTTTTACACTTAGATGTAAGTTAGTGTAAAAGGTGTTAGATCTTAAAAACTAAGTGAATCCATACATAAATTAATTCTAAGTTTTGTTAGTAACGTGCTAAATGCTATTTTATTCTAAAATTTACACATATGATTTTAAAATTTATTTATTCTATAATCCAAACAGTCAATTTGTCCCGGATGGACCTGCCACTGACTCCGGGTCCTGTCTAAAGTTTCGTTTAATCAAGTTTTGTATACGGCGCTATTGGTAAAATGCTAACAATCTCTTAGGGTTGACTTCTGCTAGTCTTATCAAACATTTTGACATAAATTTTTTTTTTTTTTTTTTGTTTGCTTATTTGTATTTGACGGAATAAGCACGAGGACCACCACAAAAGTATCTTGTGCCTGTAAGTTATTATTTCATATATATTATTACTTAGCTCGATGTAAATATTCAAAACTCTATTAAAAGGGGGCGCTCTTGGCTCGGAGTAGGCATTGTCTTTTACTAACCCTAAGAGGTTGTTAGCATTTTACCAATAACCCTGTATTTTAAATTGTATTAATACAAATGTTATTTCTAATTATTATGAAGGAACCATGTAATAGAAAAATGAATCATTTTTCGGCTTTCAAAAAGTGCACTATTACATTAATTAGGTAATGAAATTATCACGCTCTTTAAATATTGCATAGTTCTGTTTCACTCACTCTTATGCAAAACGAGGTCTCTCCATCCTACGCCTTCAGTCTGTTATTTTTCATAGACTACTTGAGATGGAGATAACTTTATTGTGGTATAATATTATGTAGCAACACATTGAAATAATGAAAGCATTTAGACAACCTACAAGTCATTGCAGACTCACAGGCAGTGCAAATGCTCCAGCCTGAAGCAGTGATGGCACAGTGGCATTGACTATGGACTGCCGTGCCGCAGGTCCATGGTTCGAATCCCGCCGCGGGCTTGAGCTTCACCGCATGGTGGAAGGGCGTTTTGCAAATTCCCGCCTGGCTAGCAACCACCCTCAAGTAGAAAATCTCTCGCCAAGCAGTTAACGGTGTGTTCCGGCAGCAGTCCTTGAGAGCCAGTGAAATTACAGGCACATGAGACTTAACAACTATGTCTCTAGGTGACGGGCGTAGTGCAATTCGTGACTTGTGACGAAATGCATCTGTTATAGGCAGAGGTTAGTCCGCTTAACATTAAGTGGGCCTCGTGCTTGATCCGTCACAATTACATAAAAAAAGCCTTCCACCAGTTGGCAGCGTGCCCAGCATACTGGCAGCGTAACGTCTATTTTAAAAGCTAAGCCAAAAGTAAATAATTCATTATTACTAAGTATTTTTGTAATTGGCGTATATCGATGAAACATTAAGATAAAACGACAGACAGTACTGGAAAGTTCATTTATCATATCTAAAGGTGAGATCTTGACCTTTATAAACTCTAAACAAAAATAATAGGTTTGCTTTTAAGTCTAGAAAGTTCTAATCATCTTGCAACAGTTAATTTAACGAGTAGTATATGTACATAATATCCTAGTTAATAGTACTTAGATTATGCTGGTGGCTCTTCCAACGTAGTCAAAGTCAAAGTCAAAATCATTTATTCAATTAAGGCGTCTATGACGCTCTTATGTCAATTATAAATTTTAATATTGAATATTCTACATCGTACTGCCACGATCAGCAAAAACAATGTATAGAGCCACTGCGAGAATAACGGGAAAGCAATTCGGGGCTATTCATTTTAAACGTCTTATAACAATGTGAAAACAATTTATAATATTTGTTTACATTGCGTGGGTGTTCATTAGTTACTGTGATTTCTCTAACTTTTTAAAATTAAAATACGTTTTGGTTAAAAGTAGCTTAAAATCCAAAAAAAATATAATTAACGGTAAAATATTGGAATGTGTGCAGCAGCGCTTCTGAAAAAAGAAACTTATACTGCAATCCCTAAGCCTGCCAAGCGTGGAGACTATGGCAAACCCAGCCTTAATGCGTGAGTTTGCCTGTGTTCAACAGTGGACGATTCAGCTGATACAGAACAATACATTGCTATAGGGGTTATCCTTGTAAGAGTACTCTCGGTGGAGGTACTCCTAGGAGTATAAGAGCTTCGTGGGGTAGGTAAGTTATTACACCTAGGTATTATTACCTTTATCGTTAATATTTCATTATCGTTTAATCAGCTGTTACGGTTTACTTATTTGTTTTTCTCATTGGATTGTGACGGTAAACGCACGAGACTCAACTGATGTTAAGTGGTAACCTGTGCTTATAACAGATGCATTTCCTCACAAGTGACGAACGACACTGTGCCCGTCACCCTGAGACATACAAATGTTAAGTCTTACGTGCCTGTAATTTACTGGATCTCAAGGACTGCCGCTGGAAAACACTGTTAGGTACTTGGTGATTGTTTATTTGAGGGTGGTAGCTAGACCGGCAAGCATTCGCCGCGCAAAGTGCTCTTCCACTATGCGTGAAGCTCAAGCTGGTGGTGGAAATCGTACCATGGACATGCGGCACGGAAGTCCAAAGTTATTACGCTCGGCTTTCATAGCTTCAAAATTTATTTTACCAATATTTCGCATTTAACTATATAATAAAAAAAATTCAACTTACAATTTTCGAGCTACGGAGTTTGATATGTAACCAAGCCCTCTTTGAAAGGGATGTTTCACAATGAAGTGCTGAGACTGCCCATATTGCCAGATAACATAAGTTTGTTGTACTCATCTTGAAGTAATTGATAGCCGAGCGGTAATAGCTATAGATTGCCGCACCGCAGTACCCTACAGCAGTTCGATCACCACCGCCGGCTTGAGCTTCACCGCATGGTGGAACCACCACCTCAAGTAGAAAACCAGTCGCCATGCACCTAACGGTGTGTTCCGGTAGTAGTCCTTGATAGCCAGTGAAAATACAGGCACATGAGACTTAACAATAGTGTCTCAAAAGTGACGGTCGCAGTGCAATTCGTCCCTTCTGATGAAATGCATCTGTTATAGCCAGAGGTTAGTCCGCTTAACATCAGATGGGCCTCGAGCTTGTTCCGTCACAATAACATAAAAGATATATATGAGTAATATTGTAAAATAAAAGAACATCAGCCATAGCCTCCACTATTGAAAAGATCAGGTTTGTTTTAATCCCCTTGCTTGTCAGTCATCCTAGGCAGTACGACGTGTCAGTTCTTCGAAAGGCACCGCTGCCTTCCTTCTGGTTCGCTTCGTTACCTCCCCCGACTTCCAAAGAAAGCTCAAAGTTCATTCAAGATCTCTTAAGTCCAAAAAAGCTGCAGTCTCTATCGTAAAAAAATATATTTGCCGCGACTTCTTCTGCTATTTTTCTATAACAAATAATGCATATTACAATCAAAAGTTATTACACCGAATCAAAATGAGTCTGCATGATTGATAATTTTGTTATAAAGCCATTGTTTTAAATCTAAAAAACAAACTTAATTCAACCCGTCAATGTCCGCCGCGACACAAGTCCAATTTCAGCATTTTTACGATATATCCGTCAGACAGCCACCGTTCGATGTCAGACAATCTAACTTTGTCCGGAATATAGAGTTTATGGTAATTGTATGTGGTAGAGAGATTGAAACTCTCTAGTATGAATTCACCATCATCATCTTGCCTTTATTCTTTCAGGTGGGGTCGGTAAAAGACATTGGTATTAACAAAACTGATGACACCACTGAAAAGTTTGGAAGGAATTTTGTTTACTTATGTGACATAATTCAAATCAAATCAAACCAAAATTCGTTTATTGCCACACAACAAATATATAGAATGAAGCAATGATGAACAACTTAAAGATATTTCTTAACTAACACAAACGGAAAATATAAGATGATTCGTTATAAATAAATAATTATTCCAGTTCGATATTTTGATTTAAAACCAAACTACTAAATGAATTTTGTTAAAATTTCTATAGGAGTACTCGGAAAGTAAATCATATAAAAAAATTGTTTGTAAATGATGGGTATAAATGAAGTTTAAGGGTAACAAAAATGACAAAAATTAAACAAATTGATAGTCTCATTCTTTTCTTAAGTCAGTTCAAAATATAGATAGAAATAAAGAAAACCTTTTATTTGCACAAGAACTTAAATTAACATTACAATAAAAAACTTAAACAGAAATACACTAGTGCAAAATGGCGGCCTTCCCGCTTATAGCGATTTCTTCCAGACAACCAATGTACCTATACGAATATCGTTTTATTTTTATTTGTCTACGGTGACTGTCGTGAATAGTCCTTATGGAATCTCTAGGTTTCATTTAATATAATCAAAATAACAGCTGTTTCATAATTAGTATTGTGAATTCTGATCAACTTAAACAATCCTTAAGACCCTGTGTTGAAATTTTAAAAATAACACAATGGCATCCACGAGCCAAGTAATAGGTATTTTCTCTAATTTTCACGCATTTCGTTGAAACAAAAGGTCGTATACCCCACGTGCAGTGCGCATGGAGTTTTTTTTGTCTAAATAATGTTTTTTTTTTTTTTAGTTACAAACTTCAAGTTGATAAGAATCGCCCCCTTAACAATGTGTTTTTCTTTCTTATAAATACACACATCAAAATTGTCTAGGGATCAAGTATGTTTTCTAGTATTGCCGCATTAGAGGATCTTATTCGTGTGCTTTTCTGATGAGTCTCGTTTCGGTATGCGGTCTGATACAAGACGTACTCGAGTTTGGAGGAGCTCTGGACGTCTAATTCTGTCATGAAGTTCACCCATATGGATTGGAAAAAACAATGGTTTGGCCCGGTATTTGGATCGGTGGAAGAACACGGTGAAACTGGGTATTTCGACACCTCGACCTACCCTTTCAAGGAATACAGACGCAATGATGTGTTTAGTTTAACAAGCATGATAAACTTAGTATAGCATCAAGTAAAAAATTGAGAAATATAACAGAACTTATAATTATAATAATATGTTGTTTGTGTTCGTACAATTCTAAATCATTTTTGACACAGTTTTGAAGCATAACATTTTTTCCTAGAGCGGGAATCAAACCCGCGTCTTCTCATTTTATGCACCAGAAATATTCGCTTCTTGTCAATGATGTTGGATGTACAGAATGATGTTGTCTAAATTCCTATAAAAAATGGACCCGACTTCAACACTCAAATGTGTGAAATAACTTGTTGAAGTCGGTACCATGATGGTTCAAGAGTACCTATTATCACAATATTGTGCGCATGAAACCGACTTCGACTAGTTGTTTCACACATTTGATTGTTATAATAGTCGGTTCCATTTTTTGGTAACATAAAAATTTCATCCTCTTTGTGACCCTTGCTACTTATGGAATCGTCAGAATCGGTTCACCCAGTCAAAAGTTCTGAGGCAACAAACAAAAAAAATATAACAGATGAATTAAGTACCTCCTCCTTTTTATACTTGATAGATTTGCCTTTGATCACTTTCTCACCTGATGTGAAGTGTTGAAAATTTTCTTCAGGCTAAACTAGATTTACTGCTCTCAAGGATAGCTGCTGGAACACCGAAGCACGGAAGCGCTCAGTAGTAGTTTCACTAGCGGTCACCCATCCAACTCCTGACCGCGGACGCTGCTTAACTTTGCTGATCGGTTAAGAACAGCTAATAAAACTTCGCTACGAGCGCTTCAAATTTCTTGCCTCTACTTTTATTGGAAGTTGGAACATTTCAAAATAATTTGCTTACGTCACGAACTGATATTAACAACACAAATACAGTCGTCCTACTTTCCGCAGTTATTTATACGTTGTTTTCATCCCCATATCTTCGAGATACAATCAAAAGTTTTCGCGTATCTCAATCAAACTTTTTTAAATGCTCCGCCATTTTTTCTCCCCCACCAAATGTCATTTTTCTCCCTGTTCCCTCCCCCCTGAGTGGCAATAATTCCGTTTTCGGTTATTGTCTTTTTATTTTGCAATATAATACGTATTTGTTGGGTAATCGTGAAAAGTTTGATGAGTAACGTAAAACAAAAGGTTTACTGATTTTTCTGTGATTGCTTTCCTTGTATCTGTGATGAAGGAGACTGTATGTATTTTACCTTGCGAGCTTTTTAAGTAGACATTTTTTACCCGAGCAAAGCAAGTCTTTTTGCACAATAGGACCTTTTAGCTTTCGTACTAGGACATTTAGACATGCTTATACCCTGCACAAGGATATTCAGGAAACATTTATATTTGCCACAAATACTTATATTATGTACTGTACATAGTCAGGAGATGAACCTGGGACACTTATGAGAGATAAGAGATCTCTCATAAACCAAAAGGTACCAGCGTACGCTTTCGACGATAGCATTTTCACGGAGGTTGGCGTCAGAAAAGCGGAAATAAAACTATATTAAAAACTAGTACTGTAGTAGTATGTTGTTTTGTTTTTAATCGACTTTTAAAAAAGGAGATGTTTCTCAATACTTCTGTTTTTGTTTCAGATTTTTATTGGGTGAACCGATTTTGATGATTCATTTTTTATTTGAAACATGGTGCTTCCCGTGTGGTCCTATTTAAATTTAATCAAAATCTGTGTAGCCGTTTCTAGTTAAACTAAATAATAATAACTGAAAAGTGTTTTCCTATCTAGATGATATAGTCATTGACAGTGAATGACAATCGATCCCATAAGTAGCAAGGGTCACTAAAACGGAAAATCACTTTTTTTTACCGAAAATTGGAATTGACTTCTACGCTCAAAAGTGAGAAATACCTTGTCGAAGTCTGTACCATGCGCACAATATTGTGATAATAGTTATTTTTGAACTATGGTACCGACTTCAACAAGTTATTTCACGATTTTCAGTGTAAAAGTCGGTTCCATTTTTAGGTAACATTTTTTTCTTACATATCGTACCGGCCCCGAAGGATAAAAGTAATATGACGATGAATTGTTATCAATAAGGTTTTCTACCATAACATTAAATTTTAAATTACATTGCTCCTTTTATTCGTTCCAATATCCACGCAGTACGCATTTCTAAAGACATACATAACTGCAAATCGTCATAACAACATTTTACCAATCCACCGCATCGCATCTAAAGTTATGCACTGGCATAACTTTACTTTAAAGCCGTTTTAAAATAAATTGCAAAATACAAATTACTGAATACAGCATCAATATCGCGTTCGGGCAATAATCGTCAGTATGTAGCTTAAATGGCCTTTAGTTTTGGTGCCTAAGTCATAAGCATACGGCGGAAAAGAAATAATCTGTTCTAACATTAAAAATAAGTTTTTTTCATAAGAAAATAAAAGGCTAGACTTTTAGAGATAATAGTCCAGTAACGCCAGCGCTGCTCGTGTCGCTACATGTAGAAGTGGGTCAGAATCCCACGAAAGTAGTCGAGCGTCGTTGCCTCGATAATATCTAATCGTAAGTATAGCCGTACTTTTTTTTCATATGATCTTTCTTGTTTATTTAGCGTCGGTATAATATGGTTACAATAAGAACTAAAAAAATACGTAACCAATTATATTAAAATATGTTTTCTCTAAGAACAAGAACTTATTGTAGATTTTCGCTATCGGTAAAATACCTGGCATCCTTTCGAACGCCAAATTTCCTTCGGAATTATCTTATTGGTAGTTGACCGCTGTTTCTCGGCAAATCATACATAGTTTTGAAGCGCTCGTAGCGAAGTTTACTTAGCTGTTCTCAACCGATCAGCAAAGTTAAGCAACGTCGCGCGCGGTCAGGAGTTGGATGGGTGACCACTAGTGACATTACTATTGAGCGTTTCCGTGCTTCGGAGGGCACGTTAAGCCGTCGGTCCTGGTTGTCATCTTAGGATGGCAGTCGTTATAGCATGGTGGTAGGGTATTTTGCGAATGCCCGCCTGGCTAGCTACCACCCTCAAGTAGAAAATCTGTCGCCAAGCACCTAACGGTGTGTTCCGGCAGCTGTCCTTGAGAGCCAGTACTTCTAGGTTAGCCTGAACAACATCTTCGACCATATCATCACTTACCATCAGGTGAGATAGTGGTCAAAGGCTAACCTATCAGGCATAAAAAAAAAAAAAAAAAGTAAATTAGGTTCTATTTTATGTTTGTTTATACATTATTTTTGTGTGTGTATCTACTTATATATAATATATATATATATATTGTAATTTAATTCTAAGTATATTAAATATTAACAATACTTGTCTATATTTAAGTGTATAACTGGAAAAAATAGGTATAGAAATATTCCACTTATTTCTACATAGTACCCCATGTCTATCAATATATTTTTATCCTGCTTACGGTTGCCTAGAAGAGTTTGATGCCTTGCAATAAGGCCACTGATTGTCCTGTTGTATTTTAAGACGGTATGTTGTAAAGAGCTATATTGTGCACCTGATAAGTAGCAAAACCATAACCTCTTTGATGTCAGTAGTGGCATGCTTCTCAATCAGTGCATCATTTCCTTCGGCCACCGTTTACGATATCTAACAGGAGGATATAAAACAGTCCGTATAATCTTAAGTCGGAAACTATACATCTGCAAAGTTATATTTATGTATTATTTTTATTTATATAGAGAATAATAATCTTACTAGAAAACCATACTTAATTCAAATTTAAAGTTCGAATTGAGGTGCACGTGCAAAGTTCATATAATACAACCAATTATATAAATCATCTCGTTATCATGATTTATTAAACTAAAAAAATTGTTCAATAATATATCTCAGGAATAATAAAACTACGTGGTTTCATTAAAATAAATAAGCACAACGTCAATTATAATTATACTACCCTCCAAAATGTATGTGTCAAAAAATGTATTTCTTACTTGTAGCCTTAAAAGTACTGCGGCTCAATGCAAAAATGAAATATTAAGCCAAAAAGCTATTTAAAAATATCGCGCCCTCTCATCGCTTCCAACGCTCGACAAAGGTAATGTCCACCGTGAATTATAATTATTACCTGTTTAATGTATGTCTTCTTCAGTTAAGCATTGGGTGTCCCTATTTTTAGTTGTCAAACGGCCCATACGAATGGGCGACCTGCTGCGTGGTTATTGGAAAAAAATATATTATTTTACGTTATTTATTTCTTGTCTTTTGTTGTGTTTTGTCCGTGATGCGTTACCGATTTTGGTAAAACGAATGTTGCTTGAGGACTTCTGTTTTGAGTCAATTTAATTTATGGTGTTGGATTTTGCCTTGCTTTCAATCTTTTCTGAAGGATTTTTAGATCTTTTTGGACACTTTTTATATGCCGTAAATAAACTACTGTAAGTAGTGGCAATAGGCAGTCATATTGCTGGATATAGCGATTACTTAT
The DNA here is from genome assembly GCA_963890685.1 of Plagodis pulveraria. Lineage (NCBI taxonomy): Eukaryota > Metazoa > Arthropoda > Insecta > Lepidoptera > Geometridae > Plagodis > Plagodis pulveraria. The sequence continues at coordinate 18,425,799 of OY982970.1, read as the reverse complement.
GGGGAAAAAGAGATCGATTGGGTAACCACATGACACTGCAATACGTAGAGTTGTGCTTCCATTAAGACTGACGACATCGTAAAATTCACTGGTGGCCAATGTCTCCAAGTGGCCAGTAAGCGTTCATTTTGGCACCTTTTTTCATTGAAAATATTGACTTTGTCTATTTGATAGCAATAATAATCTGATTTAGATGGTTGATAATTAAATCTTCTAAATTTCTACTTCAGTAGGCAAAAATCTCTTTGGTGAGAAGTGTGGAAACGTTATTTATTTCTACTTAAACCACAAGTGCACACAAAACACAAAAGTAGCAAAAAATCATGAGTGCGTAAAAGATTACATTATGACACAAAAAACGGTGCATATAAATGGTCATTACGAGCTAGTGTGTTGAAAAAAAAATACTATGTACTGACGACCTTTTTCTGTTTTCGGGCCCATGTCGTGCCAAGCTAGCTCACCTTATAATAAATTTCCATCCACGATGGTTAAAAAGTTAAAATTAAATAATAAATTTGCACTAAGCCTCATCATATATATCGCGGTATAGTAACGCGGAATTAGGATCTTTCATTTGAAAGAATTTTTCATTTGAAGAATTTTTCGCTCGTAGCGAAGTTTAATTAGCTGTTCTTAACCGATCAGCAACGGCGCCCGCGGTCTTGAGTTGGATGGATAACCGCTAGTGACATTACTACTGAGCGCTTCCGTGCTTCAGAGGGCACGTTAAACCGTCAGTCCCGGTTGTTGTCTAAGGATGGCAGACGTTATAGCATGGTTGTAGGGCATTTTGCAAATGCCCGCCTGGCTAGCTACCACCCTCAAGTAGAAAACCTATCGCCAAGCACCTAACGGTGTGTCCCGTCAGCTGTCCTTGAGAGCCAGTACTTCTAGGTTAGCCTGAACAATATCTTCGACCACATCATCACTTACCATCAGGGGAGATAGTGGTCAAAGGCTAACCTATCAGAAATAAAAAAAAAAACAAAAAAAAAGATGAGCATATTCTTCAAAACAGTGGGAAGTTTGAACCTCGTTCGTAGTTAAAATTCTCTCTTGTTGTTTTTTTATAGGCGAATTTGTATAGAAGGTCAAAATTACTACATTCGGACATATTGTAGCTATACCTTCTTACTTATTTGTTTTTTTAGTTTACCCTTATTATTATTTTACATGTTTTTTATCCAACCAAAAACCAATGTCAAATTGACACGTTTGAATTTAAATTAAGAATTCGATTGACGCTTCGCTATCATGGCCAAATGACCACTGCGCGTTCGGCTGGAAAATATATGAAAAATAATATGTGCAAACATTTTGAATTCGTTTTCTAGGACCGACGAATACCTTAATACAATCATATAGGGAGTATTATTGCTGAAATTATTGTTATGGAACAATATAACACATTTTGTATAATACATTATCAGCAAAGTTAAAAATACGAAGTGATTAAAAACGCATCTGGGTCTTATTTACTTGCATTCACCTCCTAATGGAGCACAAAATCGCTTGAAAATATTTCGTCAGATGCAAATATAAAGTGGTTACTAAATTCGATGGACCCAGTAGCAATGTCCATTCAATCGGAAAGATCGGATCTTCCAAACACATTCCGTTCAAAGGTACAAGAGTAACAAATGTTCACGACTTTAAAACAAAACAAATTTCTTGTTATGTTGGAATTCAACTTTGAGCTATTTGTCTTATATTTTGTAATTAGGAATATGAACCTATTTGTCAAATTTTGTTTATTAGAATGTAATAAAATTGACAAATGGGCACCTTATTAAAATTATGACTTCTAACATACGATTATTGTTATCTCCTCTCGTGGAGCTAGCTCAATGAATTGACGTGTTCCTAAACAACAGGCAACGATGTGTCACCGCTTAGGACCGTTGGTAACTTGCTTTTGAATTGATAGTATTGCATACTGAGCCATTTATTGTGTGAAATTACCTTTGATTTCCTAGCTTGTGGCCGTGGAGCACCGTCTTTAGTATCTAATTGTTAAAATTTCTATATGTTATATCCGTGAAATCGCGGTTAGGGCTGACGAATACTTTAACGAATTCCATATCAACGTAAGAGTTCCACTGTCCGCTGGTGGGACTCCCTTCGTCACCAAGAACGATGATATGTTTTCTTAGAATGCTTCTTTCCATGCAGCTGCTACTAGCGCTACTATTCATTATGACGTGTCCAGTAAACTTATCCAAGTCTCAATACCAATAGGCTACCTTCCTTCAAGTTCATAGGATTTGAGGTTTATGGGACCAAAATGTGTTTAGCAAAACGTTGGTGTCTAGTCTCAGTTTAACCCTTCTGGGTGTACTGACAAGACGGTATATGGAGCGTGAAACCCACTACACGGTACACAGGTCAGCTAGCCACAGAAAAAAATACAACCCTATAATTTCTAACTTTATAACTCCTTCCACGAATCCAATAGCCATTGCTACCTCACTTTGGTTTCAGATTTCCTCGTAAGCTCACAGTTTAAGTACTAGTATCTACACAAGATCCTTCTGAGAAGTGAACGAACTTTGACATCGTGTCTGACCGGCTACGGATCGGAGAGTCTGATAGTACCATCTCGATGTCGTCGTCACGTAGTAACATACACGAGGGCTTATGCTTTATGTGGAGGTTTTTACTTTATTGTATAGGTTGTTTTTGAGCTGTACTTTATTATTTTAAGTTATGTTTGCAAAAACGCCTGCTCTTCGGATTAAGTTGAACTATGGGTGTCGATCCATCCCCATAGTATGGTTGAAGAACGAGAGCAAGAATTAGAGTTTCGAGTCATAATGTCATGTTAGCGCAGTCGGTCAGAGCATACCCCGGCAATAGGGGTGGATGGACGCGGGTTTACACTATATTTTTTTATCTCGTAAATTTGTAAATATGTAATGAATCCGCAAAGCAAGCGTCATTTCAATCATAACAATATTAAAATTATAACGTTGCGTCTCATTTACAAGTTTAAAACAAATTGCAAAATTGGTCTTGTTTGTAGTACAACGTAAGTTGAACTACAGGTGTCGCTCCATCCCCATACGATTGTTGAACAACGAGAGCAAGAAAGTGATGAGTCATAATGTCATGTTAGCTCAGTCGGTCAGAGCATACCCCAGCAATAGGGTTGGATGGACGCGGGTTCGAATCCCGCACATGACTATAATTATTTCCCCATAAATCTCCATAAATTTGTAATTTTGTACTGTACTTTAGCTGTAACCCACCTGCTTGTAAGTGATGATCTAATCGGAGGTAGTAAACACGTTAAACCTAGAACTATAACTGACTCTCTATATGACATCTGACAGAACCTATTAAAGTCTGGACGTTTCCAGTCATGAAGGCGCGCCCTTCCATATTTTGAGTGTAGCTGCAACTACTGCTTAGACAGCTATCGTACTTTTTTACTGTATGCAACACTGCCATCTCCAAGACACTTGCCAAGCGTGGGGATTATGGCAACCTCACTCTAGTGGGTAAAATTTTTCAATCTTTGTGATCCCTTTGTTCAACTTTGAACGCTATGGATGTTGATGAAGATGTTCCATTATAATTTACAACCACATTAAGGCGTAGTGTAAAACGAGACCTACCCGTTCAAATATGCCTTTGTGAGTAAAAAGAACTTAAGTGACTGAGCATTCTTGTGGACGGATCTAGGTAAAACTGAAGAAAGTATGCATGAACTGCGTGTATCAGCTGGATCATCCACTGGTGAACAAAGCCAGTCCCGCTACGTGGAGTTTGCCATAATCACCACTTTTGGCGGGTGACTTGGGGATCACAGTATAGAATGGCAGCTCTTGGTGCTGCTGCCCACCTTCTGGTTTCCCTGACGACTCTCACAGGAAGATATATGGTGTTGCTTTTCTAGCCCAGCAGGCTGCGGGGAACTGCGTGTAGAGTAGGGGTATGTAAGTGAAACGTTGTACCTGTGAGAGCATGAGCTAATCAGAACAGATTGGTAGAAAAATAAGTGCTGTACCAATCCCACAGGAAGAAAGAGAAATACATGCCTAGATTATTGCTCAATATGATTACAAGCACTATCTCGTGCTAAGCGAAAATATTTTTTTTACAAATGATTGGAGCACAAAATGTTATGTCCCGGGCAACAAAATCAACCTGCGTCCTCCAATTTCAAGCTGGACGCCTCATCGACTCGGCAACCTGGACACACTCTGTCACGCACCGTCCCCTATGACGGTTAAAGTAATACAATTGGATCACAAGGTGTCGGCTTTAAAGAGTGTGTCCAGGTTACCGAGTGGATTAGACATCCGGCTCGATATCGGAAGTCGTGGGTTCGATTCCTGCCCGGGAAATAAAATTATGTGCTTCAATTATTTGTAAAGATATAACTAGATTTGTTACTAAACGGATCGGTCACCACACGTGGTTATAGTGCCTAAAGATCCATGAGCGACTATGGATTTCAATCCAGTGCCACAAGCTCCAGCTCTAAGTATACTGGACAACAGCTGACCGAGCCCATATGTATTTCTACTTCTCTAAACAAATCCAGAATCTTGAGCTCTAATCAATTCATAAATGCACAATAGGACGGGACTAATAGCGGACAATGAAACATAGACAAAGAATAAAGGATGCTGTGGCTATACGAAGGACCACAGACTTAGAACGAAGATATAGAGCTAGGGGAAGTGGCATGCGTTTAAGACATGTGTGAACGTGGATGTATGTATGTATATGTATACTTTTTAGGGTTTTGTATAGAAAACGGGACCCTATTACTAAGCCTTGGCTGTACGTCTCTGTGCGTCTATCTTACCTTGAATGAAATGAATCTTTAAAACCGTAATAGGTAGCTAGTTGCAATTTTACTTAGAATATGTGTTAGTATAACGGATTGCTTCACAAATATTACTAGTTACAAAAAGTTTCAAATAAAAGCGGTCTCTATACAACAAACGTGTTTTTTTTTAACGATTTTTGTCTTATGAACGTTATTACACACAAGTGTCAAATTGATATAATGATCATCTAAAATCTAACGTATACAAAGATGAAACCGCCCTGTGGGGTGCTGTATCATAAGAGGCGACTAAATGTAAATTACCGGAAACTGGGCTGTAGCGCCTTCTAAAGAACTAACAAGACACAAGACCCAAGATAACCCCAAGACGCCTGCCTGTGGAGATTATAGCAAACACCCCTTAATGGAGCACCCTTAATGATATAGTTCAATGTAAATAAATAGTACGGATACAGTACAAAGATAAAAGAACCGACGAAGTGCAAGTTGGACTTCCACTGAGGATCTCGAACTGTATTTATAAAATATACGATTTTATTGTATACTCTGTGTTGGTACGGAACCATCCAACCAGGTGTTTAAGTCCAACTTGCACATGACTATAATAGTTTTTTACTATAACAGTTGCAGTACATATTATTGGTATAAGAAAATATTTGCCGACGACTGTACAGCGCGGATCACCTTGCAGTTTTGGTTCGGTTACTGTATCAACCAGATTGCTGAACACAGCCTTCCCCATTTAGGGAGGGCGTTACCCCACGCTTGGCAGGCGTCTTGGGGATCGCAGTATAAGATATTAGTTCCTCAGAAGGCGCTGCTGCCCACCTTCCGGTATTTTACCTTTAGTCGCCTCTTACGACACCCACATGTAGTAATGGGGGGGTGACATTCTACCCCGGCACCTCACGGGGCTGTCGGTTCGGTTACTTGCCGTAAAAATCGCATGATATATGTTAGTAGTACAACTTTATCATTCAGTGACTATTGACTATATCATCTGACAGGAGGCATCTTCTTTTGAACATATCCACTACCGGCCAATTAGCCAATCAGTGACTATAGAAAACAGCCTCTTCCATGATTAGTACATCATCAGCAATATTAATATGTAACTCCCAGCGTGGCACACGTGGGTGCGTTCCTAGAAATCGCGGGCGAACCCGAGTGTAAGTAATACTTCGTAGTGGACATAACATCTATCTTGGGTCGGATTGATAACGACACACATGCAGTCACTCGCAGAAATCGGCTTGCAAGTTACTCGCACATATTTTAGTGGTTTCTGCACTTGAATAACTTACTTGCACTTGTCCCTCGTTAGAAAATATAATTATCAGTTTATTACAATACTACTCCTCCTTTAATGTTAACAATTCCACCTACCCCCTTCACCTAGCACCTTCAAAGACAGTTAATGACGTTAAGCATCTAATCCCAGGAAGCTGCACTTGAAAGCCTATTGGTTTAGTCTGCTTCTATAAACAAATTCTCACTACCCAATAGAAAGAGCATGGCGGTAGGGCATTTCCAGCTACGACGCTGAAGAAGAAAATCTGTGGCCAAGCACCTAACGGTGTGTTCCGTCCAGCTGTCCTTGAGAGCCAGTAATTCTAGGTTAGCCTGATCAATATCTTCGATCACTTCACCACTAACCATCAGGTAAGATAGTGGTCAAAGGCTAGCCCATCGGCCATAAAAAAAGTCTAACCTATAGCTCTTTTAATTATTTTATAAAGTGTTTATAATAATATCTACAACATTTTTCAATCATTCACCCGTGACAACGATTTTAATGTAAAAACATTGTTTACATTAAAATCGTTTACATTAATAGTATTGTATAATATATACAAGTAAGAACATCAAAACGACCATTATCAAAGAACACTTATCCACATTATTTGTTTAATTTCCTTTGTATTGTATTTAATTACTAATTAATTAATATTTAAAGGCGATTCCACAGTTCACTAATAAATAACATTCTAACTATAAACGACACTATACATCACCCATCTAATACCTCACATAACAAATAAACTGAATGACTATTAAAAATTAAACTCATCAGTGTTTTTACCTAGAAATCAGCTGGTTCCGTACATATTAAACCATTTTTTTTACGTAAAATTGCTTACTTAAAATATTAAGTACGGTAGTTAGGTATTTTTGTGAAGGCCCGCCTGGCTCGTCCACAGCCTTCAGGTAGAAAAATCTGTCGCCAAGCATCTAACGGTGTACTCCAGTCTCTGAGACCCAGTCTCCATTCTAGTTTGTGTCTGTTACTACCTTTAAACACAATCACTGGCGATTTGATGAGATTGTAGTCTACTCGTATCAGCAAAAAACTTTACAAAATTAAAACAAATCACGATATAACGTTCTTCGTCTGAAAAGTGGGTCACATAGTATAAACTGACGTTGGAGTAACATTTTTACTTAAATCAAAAAACTTTAAATTATTGGATAGGAATAGATTTATTTCATTGGTTTTCTATACCCCTAAAACGACCGAGTCCCCAAATTAAGCAATAAAACAAACTATAAGCTCGTATAATCTATTAACACCCGGGTACCGGTGGCTTGGGTCTAAATGACCATACTATAGATTTTGAATTTATTTCCATGCATCGACACCTTACCAACTTTCGTTTTACATTCAAGGAATTCAAGATAGTAGTTTATGTCATCATAATAAGGCAGATTATTATTTTTGTAATGGTTTTATTTATTTTGTTCAAGAATTTCAAGTCGACATTAGGAAAACATTAAAACATTTAGGTGTAAAGTTGTCATAATTTGAACTCTATGTGTATAATCCTAAAGGTTTATAAAGACTTTCAGATATAAAAAAGAATTTTAAAGGTCTGCAATAAATATACAAGGAGTTTGACAAATGAACGAACACTATGCCCGTATTTGCGGTCTCTGTGAAGCTGGGTGTCCTACTAAGAACATAAAATCGTTTTGTTTTACTTTAAAATAATAAATTTCGAGGTGGAAAAAGTGTTTAATGTGGTGTGAATATTCTCTGAGACATAATTAAAAGGTTTTTTATATAGTCAAAGCAAGTAGGACTGGAAATATACCTATGGTTGGCTTTACAATGCTTTTGTATGGTGCTAACTTTAATCTTTATATTTATTAGGTCCTTACATATGAAATTGGCGTTTTGTACGGGAGGAACAAAAAGTCGAATATTTTTTAATATAATATATTTAATTAATCAAAGTATGAACCATTATTTTCTATGCACTTTTGCCATCTCATAGGTAGTTCATTGATCCCTTTACTAAAAAAACCAGTCGGACGGGAATCAATAAAATCTTTGAAGGCGATTTGGACTGCCCCATCGGAGTTGAATTTTTTCCCTTGCAAGAAGTTATCCAAATTTCGAAAAAAATGGTAATCTGTTGGAGCAAGGTCCGGGGAGTACGGAGGATGTCTTAGACTTTCCAATTGAAGCTCTTCTAATTTAGTAGCCGTCTGTAGCGCAGTGTGTGGTCTAGCGTTGTCGTGAAGCAGCAGTGGCGTGGAGCGATTGACCAGCCTAGGTTGTTTAGCCGCTAGCTTTTCCATCATGGTTTGCAATTCCTGACAATAGACATCAGCCGTAATAGTCTGGCCAGATTTGAAAAAACTGTAATGAACAATACCGGCACTAGTCCACCAAACGCTTACAAGTAACTTTTTTGGGGTTAATTTTCGCTTGGGGCAGGATTTGGCTGGCTGGCCAGGATCTAACCATTGCGCTGAGCGCTTCCGATTATCGTAAAGAACCCATTTTTCATCACAGGTAATGATTCGGTTTAAAATACCTTCATTATTGTGCCGGTTTAGTAATGTAACGCAGCAGTCGACGCGCGTTTGCCGGTTTGTTTCAGTCAATTCGTGAGGTACCCACCTTTCAAGCTTTTTAATCTTCCCAATTTGCTTCAAGTGAATTAAAACAGTTTTATCACTAACATCGCAGCCTGCAGCTAACTCGGACGTGGTTTGCGATGGATCCGCTTCCACAATAGCCTTCAACTCTTCATTATCAACTTGAGTCTCAGGCCGTCCACGGGGCTTGTTCTGCAGGTCGAAATTTCCAGAACGAAAACGTTGGAACCAAAAACGAACTGTGTTTTCTTTTGCAACACGACCGCCATACACATCATTCACCCTTCAAGTTGTTTCCGCAGCACTAGTGCCACGGCGGAACTCGTACTCGTAAATAATGCGATATTTAAGGTTTTCCATTTTGTAAAATGAGTGACGCAAACAGAAAAAAACAGAAGAAGAAAAACAAATGAATGACGATCATCGAAGCACAAATACATGAGTCTATAGCTGTACAAATTTGAATTTGGAATTCCTTACCAAAGAGGAGAAATTCGTGATTAAAGTGGCCAGTACGAAAAACGCCAATTTCATATGTAAGGACCTAATATTATTACGTGCTATTTAGCTTTGAAATCCTGAAGTATTTGGTTCATTTCCCATGATGTTCTTAGGATTATCAAATGAACAAAACGTTCTGTAGTTGTTGAGGTCAGTAAGTGTCCCCTGTAGAAAGCAACAGGCTCTACCCGTATCACAAGGGATAATAATAATATAATCAATGATATGAGGATGTTAACACAATAATTCAAATATTTTAGAAATATTTTAAGGAAACAAATAAATAATATTTAAGAACAACACAGAAAATATAGAAATATATTGAACGAACACTTGATCGTGCGCTCGAAGAGGCAAGACCTCTTGCTTTGTGTAGAAGCGAACCAAGTCGAAAATTCTTCCGGTTTGGCTACTTTGCGTTTATGACGTCACGTAGACTAAACATGCGAAATATTCACTAGTTTATTTTTATGCCTAAAATGTTAGCCTTTGACCACTATCTCACCTGATGGTAAGTGATGATGTGGTCAAAGATGTTGTTCAGGCTAACCAATAATTACTGGCTCTCCAGGACAGCTGCCGGAACACACCGTTTGGTGCTTGGTGACAGATTTTCTACTTGGTAGCTAGCCAGGCGGGCATTCGCAAAATGCCCAACCACGCTGTAACGAGTGCCATCATAAGATAACCACCGGGACCGACGGCTTGACGTGCCTCTGAAGCACGGAAGCGCTCAGCAGTAATGTCACTAGCGGTCACCCATCCAAGTCATGACCGCGGCATACGTTGCTTAACTTTGCTGATCAGTTAAAAACAGGTAAGCAAACTTCGCTACGTGCGCTCGAGAATATTATAAAAGTGTCTTTCTAAAATATTTGTTCAATGTTTTCATAAAATATTTGTTATTATTAAAGATTGATTTCTCCAAAGTAGCGCCTGAATCTATACATTAGATAACACAACTCTACCAATTCTTTTGTAGTTAAGTAAGAATAAATCTTTACAGTTTAAAACTTAATTCACAAAACCCTTGCACCAAAAGACCTACCAGCACCAATTTAGATTATCCCACGTCCTGATAACCTCACAATTACAAGAAACCTCCTAAACTATCAAATGTCATCAACCTGTCATGACAAAAAACACGGAAAAAATGATCACACATCCAAAAGTACGTCACGCGACAGCGAATCACAATCTTAAACAATCACGACCACACTTAAGATGTTCCGATAATGCATTATGGTATATATTATTAAAATTTATGTCTTATTCCTTACTTCTGGGAATTTATTAATCGGTGATATGAATTCTGATGGTGGTTTACGAGGATTGAAGTGAATTTTTCTGTTTTTGGTTTTGGTATTGAGTTGGTGATTTATTTGAATGTTGTCTCATTTGCATGGTAATAGGTTATAATTGTCTTATTTGATTTTTTAATTGAATATATGATTTTGAAATACGAACACTTGAAATTCACTTCAGTACATTCTGAAGCAATGATAGCAGAGCGGTTATAGCTATGGACTGCGGTGCCTTAGGTCCATGGTTTGAATCTCACCATCGGCTTCAGCTTCACCTCATTGTGGAAAGGCATTTTGCGAAGGCTCGCCTGGCTAGCTACCACCCTTCAAGTAGAAAATCTGTCACCAAGCACCTAACAGTATGTCCTTGAGAGCCAGTAAAATTACAAGCACATGATACTCAATAACTGTATGTGTCAGGGTGACGGGCGCAGTGCAGTTTATGATGAAATGCATCTGTTATAGGCACTGGTTACCGCTTAACATCAAGTGAGCCTGGTGCTTGTTCGGTCACAATAAAATAAAATAAAAATTAGCTCATGAAAGCTCTGTTACATAAGCGGTTTCTGAATTAAAAGGTGTTTATACAAGCTAATAACTAATTTAAGCCTAGCAGATTTTTGTTTCTATCAAAATCAAAGTTAAAATTATTTTTTCAATTTAGACGTCTATGGCGCTCTTATGAAGGTAAATTACAAATTTTAATAATGAATTATTGTACTGCCATATTCTGTAGAGATGTTGTATAGAGAACCTGCGAGAAGAACTGGCAAGAAACTCGAGGCCATTATTTTTAAACATCTTTTAACAATGTGTTACAAATTATATTATAAAATTATTATAATGTTTGTTTAAATTACATATGTGATTGGCAGAAGTGTAATTATCCTAACATTTTTCTCGTTTAAGTAACCACAAACTGTGTCGTAGGTTTTTTAATCAAAACGTTTTTCACGTGTATCTTGAATTTTCCTCCTAGGAGCGTTGTAATATATTTATGACCTTAATTATAAAACCGCACACAATTACCAAATCATTAATTTCAATTAATCATTAATTCAAGTTTTTTTAATTACTGTGTTAAAGCTAGGACTGTAATAGTCGTAGACGACATTATTATATTACAGACAAACAAACATCTTTTAATTCTTAGTGCGATGTTACCATTGACTGTTCCTCTTGTTTATAAATTCTGCGCGTGCATTTGTACATCACGTAGTAAGTAAAAAATCAGAAATTATATATTCTTTCCGATTAATGTATTTAAAAATATACGAGTTCTAAAACGTAGTTCTAAAAGTAGTTCGGTGCGGTCATTACTTGGATGGGTGACTGCGGGTCCAGTCTCCACACTAGATTAAGCCTGTTTTCTACCTCCAACAACATCATAACTAAACATCAGGTGACATTGTGATCAAAGGCTGGTCTATTAGGAATAAAAACCCATAATCTCGTTTGGTATATAATCCATATAAGTAACTTCTCTAAATTAACACTTTGATAGGTTATATTTATGACTGGGTTTGTTTGTCTTTTTTTTTTAATTCCTTATATGTTAGCCTTTGACCAGTATATCACCTGATGGTAAGTGATGATGTGGTCGAAGATGTTGTCCAGGCTAACCTAGAAATACTAGCTCTCAAGGACAGCTGCCAGAACACATCGTTAGGTGCTTGCGACATATTTTCTACTTGAGGGTGGTAGCTAGCCAGGCGGTCGTTTGGAAATGCCCTACCACCAAGCTATAACGACTGCCATCCCAAGAAAACAACCGGGACCGACGGCTTAATATGCCCTTCGAATCTTGGAAGCCTTCAGTAGTAATGTCACTAGCGGTCACCCATCCAAGTCATGACCGCGGCGGACGTTGCTTAACTTTGCTGATCGAATAAGAAAAGCTAAGCAAACTTCGCTACGTGCGCTTCATTCTTACATTAATATTTTATTCCAAGAACATACATATGAACCGACCATATCGGTTCATATATAAGAAATATATGAACCGACCAACATGAATAGCATTTATAACCAGCCAAGTGCGAATTGTCATAGCACACCGAGGGTTCCGTAGCTACCAACACAGAATATTCAAGCAATGATAGATAGCTTTGGACAGCCGCAGGTCCATGGTTCGACCCCCAACGCCAGCTTGTTAGAAGGGCATTTTGCAAATGCTCGCATGGCTAGCTACCAACCCTTAAGTAGAAAATCAGTCGCCAAGCACCTAACAGTGTGTTCTGGTGGCAGTCTTTGAGAGCCAGGAAAATTACAGGCACATGAGACTTAACAACTGTATGTCAGCGTGACGGACGTGAGAGATTACAGCTTAACATCGGGTAGGTCTGGTGCTTGTCCCTTCACTATACCATAAAAATTATATAAGTAACAAAAATCGTTATAATACAGTTCAAGAACTTGTTGAACAGTTGACCGGTGTTTATTATTTCATGTTGTGTTAGATTTTTTACTTTAATCATACTAAGTTTGGAGTTTGGGCAGCAAAAGCTTAGTAATGGGGTCCCGTATCCTAGTATCGAACTCTAAGAACTAGGCAGCAATGTCACAACAAAACAAACAGTCAGTCATCAAAACAATCACACACCTCGATTAGCGAAACGCCAAAGAATAATGAAAATAATGACGACAGACGGACCACCGCGCACATTTCGATTACTAACCTACCTAATTATATCTCAAGATGGAGTGGAAACCCAAGAAAATTGCCCCGCCATCGAAATCGAGGTAGGTAATTGCTTTAGGTCGCTACTGGTCTTACTCATTCCGATGGCGTCATCTCTGTCGCTTTCACTCTTCTTTGGGTGAATGTTTCTATCTCGTTCTAGGACTTAGATTTTATAATTTTTAGTAATATTGTGAGATGATGTTAAGTATAGACGGGAGTTTGGTAAATTGGACCTAAGTGCAAGTGGGGAAGGGTTAAATTGATTTGATTTTGTATTTGCAAGTGAAAAGTCCCGATTGATTGCAGTTCGGTAGCATCAAAGCTGTCTGTGAACAGAGATTTCAACAGGAATCTTAGCTGCGAAATGTTGAAAATGCCTTTAGATTGATGGGTTCGACATTTTTGAAATTCAAGTACCATGATTCTTTCAGTCATATTGTATTAAAAGCGAACTTTGTATAATAAATAATTATGCATATATTCCTTTTATTTGAGTCAAAACGAATAATAATCATCATAACTTGCCTATAATTTTTTTTTTACCATATGGAAGCGATTTCTTTACTCAAATGTGTAAAATAACTTGTTGAAGTCGGTACCATGAAGTACTTATTATCCCAATATTGTGCGTATGGTGAGTTTGACATGTAATTTCACACATTGGCGTGTTGAAGTCGGTTTTTTTTTTTATAGGAATGTGATGATGGTTGTTAATGGTTATTCGAGTGTAACTCAAAAATGGCTTGGTTTTGATTTTGATGAAATTTAAATGGGACAACACGGCAAGCATCAGCTTTCAAATAAAAAAGAATCATCAAAATCGGTTCACCCAGTCAAAATTTCTGAGGCAACAAACAAAAAAATTCAGATTATTTGAGTACCTCCTCTTTTTTTTAAAATTCGGTAATAAGGTGAGTATTTTATTATAAATATGAGTAAATCTTCTGCATACTTACATATTATAAGACCATCCTTATATTTATAATTTAACATTAAATGAAGCAAAAATATAATAAGAAAATTAGTACCAAATTTAACAATTTTAAAATAAAAAAACTGACTTCAAACATAAAATACGCATCATTAGGGATAACTCAAATACTACTCGTCAGATCTCGCTCAATTTTAAATGGGACCAAATGACAAGCACCAGCTTCCGAATGTAAAAAAACAACATCAGAATCGGTACACTCTGTAAAGAGTTATATGGGAACACAGAAAAAAAAATGCAGTGAGTTGAGAACCTCCTTTTTTGAAGTCGGTTAAAATTGTAGCATTTCAAACTTAAAACTGATTGGTAATAAAACTTACGACCAAATGACACCTCTCCTTTCCCCTGATTGGTTCGCAGTGATCAAAGGCGCCGACATCGATTCCCTGTTCGAGTCGATGATCGTAATTGCATCGTTACAATCGCGTTTGATTCGATTCACTCTTTTTGTTAAATCGATTTTATAGCGTCAAAGTGCTACTGTTCAATTGTTATTTTTATATGGAGTCATAAAACCATATAGAGAACAGTTAATTATTATCTTTCTTGACGATTATTTTATGTTATAGTTTTGATTAAATTGGAATATTTTTAAGATCCTGAACCAATCATCTCAGTTAAGCGACGTCGCGGTCATGAGTTGGATGGGTGACTGCTAGTGACATTACTACTGAGCGCTTCCGTGCTTCAAAGGGGACCTTTAGCCGTCGGTCCCGGTTGTTGTTTTACGATGGAAATCGATATAGCAAGGTGGTTGGTGGTCATATTACGAATGCCCAGCGTGTTCCAGCAGCTGTCCTTGAGAGCCAGTAATTTTAGGTGAGCCTGAACAACATCTTTGACTTTTTAATATTTTTATGTTTGCAATAACGCACGCTCTGCGAAATAAATTACAAAATTACAAATGTACGAGAGGAAAAATCTTTTACGTCACTTACCATCAGGTGAGATAGTGATGAAAGGCTAGCCTATCAGCTATAGATAAAAAATATATCCTTCCTGTGTACCATGAACTTTAAATAACTTACCTAATATGCTAAAGTAAATAATTATATCATCCTTGATATACACAATACCTTCTGGATATTCACGAAGGAATAAGCAAGGCTTAGTGGAAACAGTTAACACCTTAATTCAATAATAGTTTTCTCCGGATCGCGCCCATTATCCCCGACTGCTGTTTTACTTCAGATAAACACAATACCTAGTATTTATTTACATCTGACCATGAAATTGAACCCAATCTCTCAGGATTTTAATGTGATATCATATTTTTTCCCCCAGTTCAAGGTTCAATAGCATAATCTTTTGTATTATATTAAAAATAATAAATAAGCCCATTAATCAGATTACAACCATTCTAAGAAACTTGTAATTCTTTTTAAACTTTTCTTACTGTAAAAGAATCTACATAAAGTAAAGAAACATCTTTTTTCTAATATTTTCTTACTCCTACTTCTCTTTATTTAATCTCATTTACATGTATTGCGTAATAAATACACACAAATCTCTAATACTATAAAAATATACAGTAGCGCAGGTGAAGCGGCCTTTGCTTAATAGATGGCGCTAGTCGGCGCAATTTACAAATTAAAGAGAACCGCACAGTGGCGCCGGCGCAAGCCACATATTCTGGAGAGGCGGTTGGATAAAACGGGGAATACGAGAATAGTTAAATTAAAACAAACAAAAATGAAATAATTTATTCATCTCGGAGAGTGAGGTTGCACAAGTATAAATTAATTCAAAAGGTAAAAAAACCGAATGCAAATTATTTATTTTCGTTCAACGTTTTATTATTCAAGTGAAATTAAAACTGCAAGTTATATATATTTATGGAATCGCTTTTTAAAGACTTTCATTTTGATAGGCCAATGGGTTTTAATTTAATAGGCCAAGAGTTTAGGAAAAAAAAAATTTATCTCAATATGGCGTATAACCCTCCAGGTTTATTTTTCTTACTTTTTATGTACATTCGCCTGCTGCTAAATAACAAGTATAAACATTATAATTTTCAAAATGGTGCCAAATACTTCTGTTTTTCTCTACGTAGACAGAAATATTAACAAAGAATAATTTGAATATTTTTACTCATGTTTATGTTAACTTTTTAAATTAACAATTTAGTGACATCACATTATTTTAATTACGAAGTTTATTTTTGTTAATGCAGGTGACTGTACCTAGTGTCACCCGCGCTAATAAGACGAATGATATATCATACAATAAAATCGGGTAAGCCGTTTAGAAGTCATGGTGGAATAAAGAAACTCACAAACTTACATACATACATACACCCTGAGAACATAACACTCCTCTTTTTGGACAGTCGTGTAAAAATACTATAAAATAAACCTAAATGCATAAATTCATAAATCCAGAATAAGTCTGCACAGTAGCAAGATTGAATCTCTATATCTTACGAAGTGCATTATTACATACAATTGCATACAATATTGATTTTACGTCTGTTCATTCTGTATTCAAACAAAATGTTCTTTACGATAAGGTTTTATGGAGGCTGATTGATATTTTCAATGATTTGGTTTTAAATTGGAAGCGTATTAAGGGGATTTTAGTTATTGGCTACTATGATTCGGCATCTTGATATTTTTTTTAGATAATGACGCGCTTGTAACGAAGTTTACTTAGCTGTTCTTTACCGATCAGCAAAGTTAAGCAACGTCCTGACTTGGATTAGTGACCGCTAGTGACATTTACTGCTGAGCGCTTCCGTGTTTCAGAGAGCACGTTAAGCTGTCGGTTGTTGTCTTAAGACGGCAGTCATTATAGCATGGTGCTAGGGCATTTTGCGAATTCCTGCCTTGCTACCTACCACCCTCAAGTAGAAAATCTGTCGCCAAGCTCCTAACGGTGTGTTCCGGCAGATGTGCTTGAGAGCTAGTAATTTTAGGTTAGCCTGAAGAACACCTTCGACCACATCATCACTTACCATCAGGTTAGATGGTTGGTCAGATTTTATATGGTCACTCATGTGTTTGTCGGTGTGGACGTCTGTTACGGCCTATTTTCTCCGCATTGACTGGGTGTATAGTTTTAGATATATAGATTTAGGTTTAAATGATCAAAAAACAAATGATGAATCAAAAAGCGAATATAAATCGTAAATATAATATTTTTTACATAACTGATAAGCTAGCCTTTATCCACTATCTGACCTGATGTTAAGTGATAATGTGGTCGAAGATGTTGCCAGGCTAACCTTAAATTATTAGTTCACAAAAGAGGACAGCTGCCGGAAAACACCGTTAGGTGGACTTTCTACTTGAGGGAGCTAGCCAAGCGAGCACTCGCAAAATGCTCTGCTACCATGACGTTATTTAACTTAGCCAATCGATTAAGAACGGCTAAGCAAACTTCGCTACTTACGTTCCAGAAAAATACTGGTAAGTGTATTAATGAAGTATTTTTTTACATTATCGTTGTCTCCTACTTAATGGGCAATGTTGATCATTTACAATTTGTAGAATCTTTAATTTGCCCAGAGGTCACTTCCATCGATCGAAATTGCCTACCTGCCGACTCCCACGATACTTTTTATGAGGTATCAATGGCAGTGTCAACCTTTCATCCTAGAATAAAAAAGTCTATTGTTGTCAATCTTTTGTGTAGACTTTTTATTTGTTATTTTTTTCTGGATTTTGGTTTAAGAGGATTACTAACGTTGTTGATGTGTATTTGAGAAGAAATATTTTGTACCGTTCGTTGCGGCGTTGCTTATAGTTTGGGTTTGCCGATCGAGATCCTGTAGTTAATGGTTCCGTACAAAATATTATAATGTTTAATGTCTTTACTAACTTTTGGTTTCATGTTCTATATGTTATTCAGCAAACATATTTAGTTTTTTACGGGATAGCAAAACAAACGAGCCTGCAGCGGCTAACCTGCAGATATGAGAGATGTATTTTTGAAATCTTCTTTCTTTATCAAAGCTAAAAGTGTTGTTTTTTTTTCGAAATTATAAATAAGGTTCTTTTGTCCAATGAAGTTAACAACTGAAAACAGTTTCGAAAATGTCGCTGAAGGTTTCTTATTTGGCAAAATTCTTGTTATAGCAAACTGGTCTTGATTTTTCCTATATTTCACTAAAGTACCTACAATGTTATTAACAAAAGCCAAGTTCTCCGAAAATGGTTTAAATAACCTCAAGAAATGATACTCTAATATACCGTTGTATGCAAATTATCTTTGTATCAAAATTAATATAGTTTCTATTATTACATTAAAAATAATGAATAAAATTTCACGAACCCATTTTCTCCTTCAGGTTTGCTTACGAATTTAAAAACTCCTGGTAATCGTCATCCAAAAGATATTGTTTGATTGCTCCAAGATGAAAGTACTATATAAGTCTTTGTCGAAAAACAATGAGCATATTTGTTTGGCTTAAAATCACTCGCGAAATATTCTTCTCCTCGTCCTTCTTATAGGTACACGATCTGTCTTCCAATTATTTACTTAAAAGGCCTGGACAATATTGTACTATGAATTTACTTGCTTGCCTGTCCATCTAATAGGAACATCGTACTTTTAGTTTAACTGCGACAGATCATATATAAAAAATGCAGGAGCTACTTTGTTTAGCATAAAATCAGTTCCGAAGTACTCTTCCTCGCCTCGTTCTTCCTATATTAGGTACTCAGTTCAATGTATCTATATCAGGCCTGGACAGTATTGTACTATGAATATACTTGCTACCCTGTCTATCTATTCAGAACCTAGTTTTACATGTTTTTCTGTGACAGAACAAAGGATTCTATAATAAACGCAGTGTAGGCTAAGGATCTCTAATATTTCTATTATTATATTCACTTACCTGTGTGATTGGACGGCTTATATTGACATCTGGGTACGTTGTGTGATTTTCGATTTGTGACACAAAAACTTTATATTATTTTCGATTATTGTCCCGTAAGTTTCCTGTCGCGTGACTCTTTTCATTCTTGACTTCTTATCTTTTTATCGTTCTTATCTGCAGGTATCGTGAATTGGCACTTCAATGCTTCTATTGATATGTCCGGGTCTATCATGGTTAAATCTTTGCGTAAAAAAATTAATTCTATAATTCCTTCCAAAGTTATATTGTACGAGTATGTTTTGTAAGTTGATCCACGCTAGATATATTCTGCGCTAATTTTAGTCTAGATTTCTAAAAAAACATTTAAAATACTCAACAGCATTGATATTCATTATTTGATTTATGATTAGATCGCTCTTTAACAGCAAATCATTTTAAATATCTTTTGCAAATCAATACATTGTACACCATTTTTTTACATTAAAAGGACGAAACACTTGCAAACCAATTCTTAAAATGCCCACAAAATGATTGTCCTCATCAACAAACTTTTCAATTTTCAATATACAAAATAGACAACCTTATTCACCATCACATACGTACCTTATTTGAATGATTGTTGATGTTTTAAAAGCACATTAAACATTGTCATTGAAAAGATTGTAAGGGATGGATTGGTCCCTGTCCGACATAACTTTTTCTTTTTGAGTCACCAACTCTACCAGGCTTATGTCAAAGGAGTAAGGTTGCAATTGTATTTTTACGATGTCAATAACAGAGAGAGGGTTTGCATGAAAGAGTGTCGTATCCCTAGCATTTCTTTATCAATCAAGTAGACAGACAAAAAACGTCTGCACATCGAACTGAGAGTCACTTACATTAATGACGCGACAGCCCTAGAGCTATTGCGAAAAAGTGGTCAAAGAATCAAATTCATGAAGAAATCTATGTAGAGCTCTAAAGTAGAATTTCTTATACGTAAACAGAAATACGTTAAAGCTATTGTCATTTCACTATACTTAAGAAATGGTTTTGTCATCTTACTTTAGAAATCACTAGCATAATTTTATATCAAAAGATTAAATTTAATTTTTTTCTTAAGATATTACGTGTAAATTGTATGGTACCTACAATCTGTACTGAAATTCTATTACCAATTAGGTCTCTTAACGATAAAAAACGGTTTAAAACTGCAGTCAATAGCTGAAAAAGCATACTATGAAATAAGAGATTTTTTGAATTTAAGGAAAACGCAATGTATGTAAAATTTAAATATTTAATAGTGACTTGATTATAAATAATCTTATAAGTATTTTTTGTGAGCTATTGACATTATTAATTTTTATTGTATAATTTTCGTAACTCTTGACTTAATTATACAATTTGTGTATAATTAAGTCAATGTTTTATGAAATAAATGAATATGAATAAACATGTTATATTAATTTGGCCACGTTCTGCAAATAAAATGATATAACGCCACTTTGAGAAGAAACACGAAGCCTGGTATAATATTTATTAAGTTCTTTTTTGTTTTAATATGCCATTAGATTCTTAAATCATTAGCTTCCTAACTTTAATTCACCTATGCAGGTTTTTTACAAATGTTTTCTCTTAAACACACTTAAAAAAAATATGTTTCGCGAAAAAAGAAGTTAGTAGAAGTAGAGTAATAATAGAAGTAGAAAACTTCGGCATCGATTTTATGCATAGCGCCTGCCTGACGTCAATTCTCATCGAAAATGGTTTTATAAGTACCTAGTATATCATTCGTTTATGTATAATACTATAGTATGCCTTTGAAGTTCAACTTTTACTAAGTTAACAGTACGTACTTTTATGTGCATACGACTTACGCCACCCTGCTCACTTCGACATAGTTTACTAGGTAGAGTATAATATTTTGCACTTATTACTCAAAATGTATCCGGGTTATAAGAGGGCCTTCCCCCGCCCAAAATCCGGTGGAGCTGGACGTCCGTATAGCGGTAATCAGCATCTTTGTCCTCCCTTAATAAAACTCAAAATAATTGCCAGCCCTGATTTGTTGACTCCAGTAATACTTGCTAGCTTTAGGCACTAAAGTGTGTCTGTAAGAGCTTCTGCACATTTTTATACTCTCTATCAAATTGTCATTTGTGGTAGTACCTATTAGACGGGTGGATCATTTGCCGATTGTCTCAGTAATGATGGATCCGGGATACACAATGAAAGGTCTTTCTGCCATTGTTTTTGCTATATCGAGGGTTCGACTGATCGCTGTTGGGTTTATTTCTTTGGTTTGAGAAAAAGCAAATGGATTATGGAGACAATGTGAACTGGATGAAAATGTAAACATTCTGCCAATATTCCGTTTGTAAGGTGGTAGAGCATTTTGCTAATGCCCGCCTGGCTAGCTACCGCCACGCCGTCAAGTCAAGTCGAAAACCTGTTGCCAAGCACCTAACGGTGTGTCCTGGGAACTCTTCTTGAGATCCAGTAATTATAGGTTAGCACAACATCTTCGACCACATCGTAACGACGTTTCATAGGTCGGCACCAACCTTATACAAAACAGATTGGGCTTACATTTTCGTGGTTCAAGTTCCACATTTCCTCAAGTTATTCCATACTTGACAATGTTGGAATAAGTATGTTTTTTAATTAATAAATAAAACTGTACTTTTCGTAATGCATGCTGACAATTTTGACTTTTTCACTCGCCCATAATGCTAGGCACACTAAGCCAAATTTCCAATATAAATATTAGGTCCTTACATATGAAATTGGCGTTTTTCGTACTGGCCACTTTAATCACGAATTTCTCCTCTTTGGTAAGGAATTCCAAATTCAAATTTGTACAGCTATAGACTCATGTATTTGTGCTTCGATGATCGTCATTCATTTGTTTTTTTTCTTCTGTTTTTTTTCTGTTTGCGTCACTCATTTTACAAAATGGAAAACCTTAAATATCGCATTATTTACGAGTACGAGTTCCGCCGTGGCACTAGTGCTGCGGAAACAACTCGAAGGGTGAATGATGTGTATGGCGGTCGTGTTGCAAAAGAAAACACAGTTCGTTTTTGGTTCCAACGTTTTCGTTCTGGAAATTTCGACCTGCAGAACAAGCCCCGTGGACGGCCTGAGACTCAAGTTGATAATGAAGAGTTGAAGGCTATTGTGGAAGCGGATCCATCGCAAACCACGTCCGAGTTAGCTGCAGGCTGCGATGTTAGTGATAAAACTGTTTTAATTCACTTGAAGCAAATTGGGAAGATTAAAAAGCTTGAAAGGTGGGTACCTCACGAATTGACTGAAACAAACCGGCAAACGCGCGTCGACTGCTGCGTTACATTACTAAACCGGCACAATAATGAAAGTATTTTAAACCGAATCATTACCTGTGATGAAAAATGGGTTCTTTACGATAATCGGAAGCGCTCAGCGCAATGGTTAGATCCTGGCCAGCCAGCCAAATCCTGCCCCAAGCGAAAATTAACCCCAAAAAAGTTACTTGTAAGCGTTTGGTGGACTAGTGCCGGTATTGTTCATTACAGTTTTTTCAAATCTGGCCAGACAATTACGGCTGATGTCTATTGTCAGGAATTGCAAACCATGATGGAAAAGCTAGCGGCTAAACAACCTAGGCTGGTCAATCGCTCCACGCCACTGCTGCTTCACGACAACGCTAGACCACACACTGCGCTACAGACGGCTACTAAATTAGAAGAGCTTCAATTGGAAAGTCTAAGACATCCTCCGTACTCCCCGGACCTTGCTCCAACAGATAACAATTTTTTTCGAAATTTGGATAACTTCTTGCAAGGGAAAAAATTCAACTCCGATGGGGCAGTCCAAATCGCCTTCAAAGATTTTATTGATTCCCGTCCGACTGGTTTTTTTAGTAAAGGGATCAATGAACTAACTATGAGATGGCAAAAGTGCATAGAAAATAATGGTTCATACTTTGATTAATTAAATATATTATATTAAAAAATATTCGACTTTTTGTTCCTCCCATACAAAACGCCAATTTCATATGTAAGGACCTAATATTATTAAGTCATCCAGGTAATGGCATTCAAATACTTTTTCGGTCAATTGAGTGTAACCTAAAAACTGTGCCATCAAAGTTGATGAAATTTTAATGGATCAGACTTGGAAATATACAAATAAACAAAGAAAAAATACTAATATGCAACGTATATATACTACTATATAACGAATATTATATACTAATATACGTTATGACAACATACTAATATAGGTACAACGAAAATATACGAATATACAACGAAAATATATCAAATCAAGATTGGATGATCCTGTTTAAAGTTATGTGCGGTGGGTCATACTTAATAATGGTCATATAATATGTGAGACTATTCCTCCTCTTTCTGGAAAGGTAAAAAATGCTTTTTTATGTCATTTTGAAGGAATACACACGACGGCCACCTGATGTTAGCTAACCTGTCTAGCTGATGAATTTTATCATAAGTTGTTTTTTTTTATATTACTTACTGGCTCTCAAATACTGCTGCCGGAACACACTATTAGTTACTTGGCAAAAGATTTACTACTTGAAAGTGGTAGATAACCAGGCGAGCATTCGCTAAATACCCTTCCACCATGCGATGAAATTAAGCTGGCGGTGGGGATCGAATCGGCCTACGCACGGCAGTCCATAGCTATTATCGCTAGGCTATCGTTGCTTAAGAGCTGTTTGAATGTTTAAATATTAGACTCGTATAAAAACGTTATTGCATATGATTGTAACACGGCCTAGTCACATTGGGCTATAAATAACAAGTTATTGTTCCTTTTATCCACATATGTCGATCTAAGTCGATCACCGACATCACGATCGCATTATACGACCACGACTAATCCTGTCATCTGGCGGGATCGAACCCGGTACCATTGTCTTCAATGACGGATATCTCAATACGATGGTTTATGGGAGTCAATCAGTATTGTCAGCTTTTGACTTGGATTGGGCATTGAATGGGTATATTGGGGATGTCGGGGCAAGTTGGACTACATCTAAAGTATACGTTAAACATATAAATATATCTCTATATTATTCTACACATATTTTAATCCCAAGGTGTGAATATGCATGCGTAGTATTTTATGTTCACTTCCGAAACAAATGAATTGATTTTGATAAAATTAAATATATTGTTAGGTCCTGTATAAACCACTTTTAATAAGAATACTTTTATTCTATTTTATTTTTATTCAGTTCTCACATGAGCTTTGCCTATTAGTCTAACAATGGCCACCACTCTTAAACTAAGACTCATGAAAGTGTTGTTTTTAATATGCAGTTTCACTTATTATAAAATCTTTATACAAAGCACAAATGATAAAACAAAGGTCAATATTTCGGGAATCAATATTTCAAACAGATTTCTATCACGAATGTTCCCATTTCGAGTCAGTAGCTTACCCAACATGATGGCTAGATGCAAATGAGTGCCTCCACTTTAGCCACACGTCGAGTCGACCAGGCATCAACGCAGCAAAATATACGAACTGGTTATCCAGCTGTCCCCATCTTACCCAATACCATCATAAAGCTCTCCACCTACTTATGCGGCACCAACACAATAGAGGAAGCGATATTTTATTGTCAATGTTAAATAAAGCCATTATTTTGATTGAACGTCTTGTATCAAGAGTTTTTGTCGCTTCGAAACGCGTTCGGTACAAATCGATTTAGGTGGACGACCTACCTTATTGAGACATATTGGTTTGCCTTTGTCCAAGATTTTATTTACTTGAACTTTATAGCTGTAGCAACTTCCTATAATGTCGACTTAAAACCATTTGACTAAGTTTGGTTCAGTATTCAATAGTTCAGGACTAAATTAGCTGGCAAAAACTAGGATTCTTATGAAATGTGCAACGGTATTCAATAGCACATTCTAAGGCGAATAAATACCAGCGCAGGACTCTATTGATAAAAGTGCAACGAATCTTCTTTGCTCGCTAATGAGCTCATTAGCAACGATACCTCAGTGGAGGCTAGACTCATATTCTCGAACATAGAAGCAAAGTTATTTAACAGGCTTCATATTGGAGTAAGTGATTGATCTATATAACCTTATTATAATAATAATAATAATACTAATAATAATTTATTTCCAAAGACACTGTTTTACAATAATTAATTTATATCAATAGGCTTCCCACTAGGATTCCCTGTTTTAGGAAGTCTATTTACTTCCTAATATACAAATTATATGATTGATATTGCATCTAAACAAGACAAAAATTAAACTAAGATCATCATAAATCATCCAAAACTATTAATTACATTCATTTTACATTATACATTAAAATTGTATAATAATTATTAAATATTTTAGTAATTTAAATTTCACAATAATAATAATATAAAAAATAATGGAATTATTTTATATACAAGACAAAAATTTAAATAAAATCATATTATATGACTCAAAACTATTAATTACATTCAATTTACCTTATAAATTTCAATTTTATAATAATAATTAAATATTTTAGTAATTTACTTTTCATAATTATAATAATATGTAAAATTAAATGGAGTTATTTTTATTAAAGTTAATATTGTTGCATTATACATATGTGTGATGTGTTGTGAGAGCGTGTGTATGTGTGTGGTGTCGGGAGGGGGTGTTCGAGGCATGTTTGTTAGCGTTTGTGTTTTTAGCATTTATATTATAATACTTCGCATTAAATTTTCCGTTTCTGAATAGTTAAAGTTTCGTAACCAATCAGTTTCAATCTACATTCATATCTACTGGAATGTTTACTATTAGATTTTAAATTTTACTCCGTTAGATGGTCCCCCGTAGGGTGCCGGGTTAGAATTGCACCTCCCCATATCATCCCGTGGGTGTCGTAAGAGGCGACTTAGGGAAATATACTGGAAGGTGGGCAGCAGCACCTCCTAAAATACTGCCATCTTACACTGCGATCCCGAAGCCGCCGGCCAAGCGTGGGGATTATGGCAAATATCCCCTTAATAGGGGAGGCTGTGTTCAGCTGTGGACGAGTCGGCTGTTACAGAAGATACACATTTGAAAAATCGGATATAAAGCACTTAGAACTGGCTATAACATCTGTTGCAAATATAACAATTATTATATTATAACAATTGCAAATATTTAATTCTATTACTTATCTGATCGTTTTCGAAATATAACATGTTGTTTCAGTGTTGTATACTTTTTTCCCACTCCCTACCCCTTTTGGGATATAATGGCGGGATGATACGACACATCGAGCTTTGTATGCATTAAGCTTATGTTAAGCGTAGTACAAACCATAGTCGACCCTCAAGTTAAAAAATATATTCCAGCCAAAGTTCCGGTCGACAAGAATTATATGAACTCAAAATGCACCATACAATAAAGCGAAAAATCGATTATGTTCCAGTAGTACTTGATGTTGAGAAATGACCGTTAAAAATCGCATAGAATCGAATCTGATACAAATTGACCACAGTTGATGGGGCATTCGATTTTTGACGTATAAATATGCAAAGACATCAATCTGTGCCGATGGATTTATAAGTACACAATAGGTTTCAATGTAGAGGAATGCTGAACTAAATGTACTTTTTCCGTGAACAGATATCAATGAAACCGATACTAACTTACTCCGATAGCAGTGAATGACTACGGTCACACATAAGTACCTACTTTAGTATTGTATTGTAAGTGTTTTTTTTATGCCTGATAAATTAGCCTTTGACCACTATCTCACCTGATGGTATGTGATGATGTGGACAGCTCAAGAACAGCTGCCGGAACACACCGTTAGTTGCTTGTAGCTAGCCAGGCGGGCATTTGCAAAATGCCCTACCACCATCCTATAACGACTGCCATCCTAAGACGACAACCAGGACCGAAGGCTTAACGTGCCCTCCGAAGCACGGAAACGCTCTGTAGTAATGTTACTAGCGGTCACCCATCCAACTCATGACCGCGGGCGACGTTGCTTGACTTTGCTGATCGGTTGAGAACAGCTAAGTAAAATTCGCTACGAACGCTTCAAAGTACTATTTAATAAAATTGACTATTAAAATTAATTTCAGTTGTCGTGTATTCTACTTGGATCATCTACTATTGGAGTACCTTTGAACTGGACTACTAAAGTTTGCCACTTTTAGCGTCGCTTTTATTTTGTAGGTGCTTAATGTTAAATAAAACTATCATTGAACTTATGCATGGTGGTAGGGCATTTTGCGAATAGCCGCCTGGCTAGCTACCCCCCTCAAGTAGAAAATCTGTCGCCAAGCACCTAACGGTGTGTTCCGGCAGAGGTTAGCCTGAACAACTTTTTTGACACCATTCTCAC
The DNA here is from genome assembly GCA_963890685.1 of Plagodis pulveraria. Classification (NCBI taxonomy): domain Eukaryota; kingdom Metazoa; phylum Arthropoda; class Insecta; order Lepidoptera; family Geometridae; genus Plagodis; species Plagodis pulveraria. The sequence continues at coordinate 18,398,478 of OY982970.1, read as the reverse complement.
TTACCATCAGGTGAGATAGTGGTCAAAGGGTGACTTATCAGGCAAAAAAAAGCCCCCGTGGGGTGCCAGGCTAGGATTACATCCCCCCGGTATCTCCTTGTGGGAGTATGAAGAGGTGGAGAAGTGAAAACTACCAAAAGATGGGCATCAGTGCTTTCTTGAAGAACTCTATCTTACACTGCTTAATGGATTAGGTTTGGGCCGTCTGGGGTCAGTTCGGATGTTGATGGTGATGCCATCCAGGGTTCAGTAGTATTAACAGTGATAATATCTATAGATTAATATTAGCTACGGTATATGCCGTATTGCCTTTGGGTGCCGGGATAGAATAATAATAATAATAATAACGTTTATTGATATAAAAATGTTTTACAAATACAAAATACTTTTGGCCCCCAAATTAGGTAAACCTGTATCTTGGGGACCACCTTCCTATATGGTACAATTATTTGTAAATACATGTATTACCTGAATGTCACCCCTCATTATGCTACCTGTGGGTGTCGTAAGAGGCGACTAAGGAAAAAATACCAAAAGGTAAAAAGTTATCAGTTCTTCAGAAGGCAGCGCCTTCTAAAGAGAACTGATAACTTCTACTGCGATCCCCAAGACGCCTGCCAAGCATGAAGATTATGGCAAATCCCTCCAATGGGGATACCTTGTTCAACGGTGGACGTTACCGTTGATGTGATGATGATGACGTTATATGCTCTAAACAATGATTTTCTTAGCGTCTATTCACTCACAGGGAGATTCCTAGTAAAAAAGGGGCTTAGAATGGAATATATGGTTCCATGTGTAACCTGGTGATTGATCAAACATGCTGAAAACCCCTAATTGGCTGTTTTGATTGTACGAAAAAAAACAATATTAACTAATACAAAGGAGGTAATTAATGTCATTTTGTGTTTCACCTATATTCTTTTATTACTATAGTATCTCAAGATACTATAATAGAAGAATAAAGCTTAGCCAAGCTTAGCCCGAGCTCAGGGGTACACTGAAAAACAGCGTTATGATCACATCATAGTGTGAACATAACACATGCTTAGTATGTCCCTATTGCCCTTAGATATGATAACTTAATTAATAATTAGTAAGTTAATTATTAGTTCATAATATTTAAGTAAATTTATAGTGTAAACATGTTGTTATTTTGGCGGAAAAAATCATCTTTTTATTTATTTAATTGTAAGGTCTTAGCAGTATAGTACTGACTCTATCTCTATTTGGTCCTATTATTTCTTGTATTAATAGAAAATTCGTATCGATGTAATATTTAAGTACAAACTACCTTCTTCTTTCATTAAATTTACACGGCATGTGAACGAGTATACGCATACTTATATCCAAATAAAGGCAGAGGAAGCATACATAAATCAATAGTATAATAACTCATTATTCAACTGACCCTTAATCACCAAAGGATTTAACACCTACCAGCAAGCAGACACCAATTACTGGCACTAACACAGACCCCTGACTAATAGGATCTATAATATCAATCCATCAATGTTGTACTTCCGAGGCGCGCACGGAGATAAAAATGATTAGTCCACCAGTAGATATAATCGGTATTGACTCAATAGATCGGTGAGCTGATGTGCAGCCACTGACTACGGATATACAGCGTGTCTTAGATGATGTATAAATCAGAAATTGGTAGAAGTGCAGTTAAGAACTGGGGCGGAATAGTCAGACCGGTCACTACCTTTATGCACTAAAATTTTCATGTATTTTTTGGAGTGTCGATGATCCCTGAGGTCTGAAGTTTTTATCTGATCAGTTCTTAGATTTTTGCAAAATAAATCCCGTAGAACATTTCATTTTGCAGTTATACCTTTATTGCTAAATTTAACAGCACATTTCTCGGTTTTCTCCACTTTATTTCCAATATGCAAGACTTCGGAAGCAATTTCACATGATGGTAAATAGCGATGATGAAGTCAAACATTGACGTGAATGCTCAATCACGGATAACTTACCTTGGGTTCAACTGTCGTCAATAGTATTACAAAAGAAATGCACAGTACAAAATTACAAATATACGATAGGAAAAATTTAAGTCATGTCACCATTTGAGCTAACATGACATGACGTCATAACTCAAATCTTTCCTATCGTTCTTTAACCATCGAATTGGGATGGAGCGACTTCTATAGTACAACTTACGTTGTACTACAAACAAGATCAATTTTGCAATTGGTTTTATACTTGTAAATGATGACGCAACCTTATAACTTTAAGTCATGTGCGGGATTAGGTAAATTTTTCCTATCGTATAATTGTAATTTTGTAATGTAATCCGCATAGCAGGCGTTATTGCAAACATAACAATATTAAAAAGGTAATGCACAGTATTGTGGCCTGTTTAGAGTCATAAACTGTATCGACACGAGTTTGCAAATCTTGTGCCTTTTGCGTCTTTCTTATAACATCCCTGGATTAGCAACTGAATATCATCCTAGAGCTGATGATATTCTATGGTGTGACTTCTTGTCCTTCTGTTAACAAAAAGGAGATCCCCTTACAGTTACGCGAAACAATAAGTACTTATACAGTTTTCTGGTTTATCTGATAATATGCAGCCACAGCAACACTCACTTAATAAACTAAAGCACTCACCTAGTCAAGATTTTTACACCTTTTCTTTAGCTACAGCGTTGTCTTCATTGATTACTTTTCATTGACGTAGTCCATTTTCCAAAGCGATGATTTTATTTAATACTCCCTCTGCTAAATTATGTTGCGTTCAATATATATTTCTTTGCGACAAAAGTGGTAAACATGCAGTGAGAACAGCTGCCTGAACGTACCGTTAGATTCTTGGGTGACATGTTCTGCTTGAGGGTGATAGCTAGCCAGGCGGATATCCAAAATATGAAAAACCATGGATCATGGATTGATCATAGTAGGAGCACTGTAGATGCGAAGGAATACATTATTTTGTTTAACTTGATTATTTCTATCAATGTAATATTTGGATCATTCAAAATTATATTAATAAATCCAGCATCATTCTGTAGGTGTGCCACACCGAGCGCGCGAGATCTGAATACCGCGATACTGTCCACTTGATAGATAATCTTTGGAATCGAACAGCGTTCGACGGCTCCTCCGTACGACATCCATTTATAAACCACATCCACACTTTGCTTTTTGATCGTTTTTATTAGGAGAAGGCCAATGACTTCGGATTTGGAAACAAGAGACTCAGTAAATTTATGTCAATCAGTCTCGATATACGTAGAAAGACAAACTGTGACATAAAACTTCCCACAAAGGCATATCCCAATTTACAATTGCATTTTATAACGGTAGGATTTTATCGTGGTTTAAAAAAGAATAAACCAATTTTTACTTAGTTTCTTTTGTTTCAGAAGTTAGGATAGGTAATGTTCTCAGCTTTTTAAGAAAAATTGTGCAGTCGTTTAAAGATCAACCACTCTTTTCTATATAATGAAGTGATATGAACGACTTTCTGAGATCTGATCGATTCCAAATTTGTTATGCCTGTTACTGTAATGATAGTGCAAGAACATGGTCACCTTGAATTTTCAGGGGATTTTAAATTAAACTACTTATGTCATTAATTAGATCAACTTAAGTCCCTGAAGATTATTTTCATAAGTGCTACATTAAACTAGTAGGTCGCCATGGTCTCGTAGCATGTTGGTGTCGCTAACATTGTCCAAAGTGGTCTGAACGAGAAGTCATTACTTTCTACTTGGCGTTTTACGTGCAAGGGATTTATAACGCTACTTCATCATGTTTTTTTTATATGTATGATGAATAGCATAAGGTTTCTAGGATCACTGACCCATAAATGCCCCTGAATGACGAAACTGGAAACTGATGACTGTTAAAAGTATATAGGGCCACTACAGGGCCCGTAGCTCTTTACGGAATTAAACTTTGAGTAACTTTAGCCTCTTCCTCTGCAATGCTATGGACCCGGCACCCGCACGGTGAATCCATGGAATGCTAAGCAATTCGTCTCTCTCTGAGAAACTGATAGAAGCGGTACAGATAAAAGAAAAGTCTTACTTGCTGAGGTTAGAATGTAATAATGGCTGTGTGGTGTAATTTAAATTTAAAATATATGAATAAACTAGGTCTATCAGAGGAAGTTTAAAAGTAGAATCAGTGACAGAATTATAAGTTAGCAAATTAAAATAATTAGAAAAACTAATTTGGGTATAGGACAAGGGAAATATAAACACATAACTAAAAAATACTTGATAAGAATTAGGACAAAGTGGCATAGGAAGGTTCAAAATAGTAAATTGTTTACCTTGTTCGTTTATAACGTTACGTTGTTACGTACGTTTATTTATTTAGATATAATTAGGAATAATGACAAAGTTATAGAAATAGTATATATTATACATGGTAATAGAGGCTACTGTTTATATTTTTACAATTATGTGCAAGTGCATCGTAGCGATTTTATCTTTATCATCCGTTTCAGTTTGCGATTTATTTATATCTATTATAACAGAAATCATCGTCTCAGGTTGTAGTTTTGTTGTAGGTTGTAGTTATCTTGTACATACCTACAATAATTGAGATTGGTCTCTTTGATGATTGGAATTTGTACTATAAATATTTATACTCTAAATTCAAATCACTTTTTATCCCTCAGGGATTACAATGCTATTTTAGTCCCTGTTTACGAAGAATAAACAAACTCTTTTCGAATAGATGTGATAAAAAAGTATAAATGAACTGCATGAAGGTTGATACGAGTACAAAAGGTATAAGTAGGTACGGTATAAAGGTATATTCAAATAATAAGTAAAATAATAGATTAGAAAACTAGATATTGTGCTGGACCTTATTTGGCACGGGAAGCAGAAAAGGTTCTATTGGTTCTGGAAGAACACGTAAATATGATGCTTGTAATTACCGACGAAATGTGATAAAAATATTTTAGATCAACTCCTTACGAAGCTGTTTACGAAAGATAGTAATTGTAACTAGTGATCCTGTAAATGGAAGACCTCGCGACTGAAATAAATATATGTCTCTTTTACCTTTACAAACACCATAACCACGCCTTTTTTGAAAAATGTCGCTCGGAAAATAAGGAGTAACAAACATCCTCACATCCCCACATCCTCATACACAAACTTTCGACGCGTTGCGCTTCGCGGTGTTTCCCGCGACTTTCGGGATAAAATGTATTCTATGTGTTATTCCAGGTTATATACTATCTGTGTGCCAAACTTCATCAAAATCTGTTAAGACGTTTGAGCGTGAAGATGTTACAAACATACAAACATGCTCGCAAACATTCGCCATGTTAATATTAGTGTGATGATGGCAGTACTAACAGTTAAGAAAGTGCAGAATTAAGAGTTTTTAAGTTATCTTCAAATAAAAACTTCTAGTGACGCTACGATGTACAAGTTGTCACAGAAACCTTTGCTTCACTCCGTAAATAACAAAAATATAAATCATAAATAACAGTTTAATACGGTAGAAATAAGTATCGTTCACCTGTCACTTCTGACCCAACATTCCACCAGGATTATTCATCAAAGAACGCCCAGTAGCAAAATAAAACAAGTTGAGCCGATCGTATAATAATATCGATAAATGTAACCTATACATAACGATACGCAGTAGGTCATCTTGTCTCATTCCTATTAATATCTTATTAACTCATATGGCGAAGGCCTCTACTAAAAGTGTATCTACTATAAGTGTATGTAATAAATGCTTTGGGTTGCTATGATTTTTACTGTATTAGTGTTGGCAATATTTTTTGTATTATTGTATAAGCATCGCAATCCAATGAAGCACTGCTGTGAGCATGCTGGGTACGCAGTTAACTGGTAGTGTACTCAACTGATACAGATCACACTGCGTCATCGCGATATCAAATCAGGAAAAATATATGTTTCTATAGTTACCCAATACCATTTTTGCTAAAAATATCGTTATCACGGCTGTATAGACTATTTTATCACTTAATGGTCAGGCAGAGATGTATATAATGTTTAAGTCCTATAAAATCATGCCGTCTACCGGGCACATTTCCAGGCTCTGAACTACAAGCACCTTATAACTATCCAATACAGGTTTCAAAGCTAGCCTCTCAAGATTCCTAAGTGACCATTACTATATAATACATGATCAACGAGGTAGTATCCTCTAAAAATAAATGTAATTTTATCAAATCACAAAAGTTACGGTTACGCAACTTGCGTTACTGTTTATATGTAAAGTAAAGATATAATAATATCGATAGTATTTCGATTCGATCAGACCGCGATGAAATCTCTTGATAAATGGATCTACACAAAAGGTGGCCGGCAACCGGACGTAACTAAAAAATTGGAATAGCTGCTACTGTCCGTATGAAACTATTAATCAATTCTTTTGAGGATTGACGAAGTTGTTTAGAGCATTCAACAAAATTTCTATCCATTAAGTTAAAATTATAACTTGAAAATATATGGATACGAGTCGAACAGAGCACCTCCTCTGTGTAAGACGATGAATAATAGTTACAAAGAAATAACTTCAAATATTTACTTCTGATTTAGCACTAAAACTTAAAGTAATTAAACAACTTTAAACGGTTTAAATCGCGTAATCATTATTTATGTCCCGACGTTTCAAACACTTTGCAGTGACCCCGTGCAAAGTGTTACGACAATTAGTCATCCCGCGTGACCACGATCACTGCAAAGTGTTTGAAATGTCGGGACAAAAATAATGATAAATATACGCGATTTAAAACGTTTAAAGTTGTTTAATTACTATGTGTAATAATCGCGAAAACCTAAGACACTAAAACTTATGCCTAAAAAGTAACTATAAAAGAGATATGTTTAGTACAGTATCGGATTGGCCATAGCCCAGAAGCTACAGCAAAGTGGTATTTTATGAATTTTAAGGTAATTTTGTAATTAATTTTAGGGCCCTACTGAGTTCCAAAATTATTAGAGGCTTGTTGAACGTTGAAAGCGATATGGAGTACATATCAGCACGCGCTCTGCATGATGACAACGTATAACAATTTTGTCATAGATCAAAACACTTATCAAGAGAATTTGTTGCTTTTTACTAGCTTTGAAAGGTACGTTGCAGGTCTGTGCAAAGAGTTCAGGCTGGCAAGAACACCAACAGCAAACAAGCACCGTGAAGGACGGCTATCCTCATCCCACATTGATAAACTAGGAAAAAAGTCGAAGATCCCGTATTGGCTGACGAAAGAGTCAGGCATTAAGCTGAAGTCCTGAGGATCTCATATGGAAGCATTCCTCACTTGGAAGGATCCTCCACGAAGAACTTCACATGAACAAGGTAGCGACGCGTTGGATACTCAGAACGTCAACCACAGAACAAAAGAAAAACGCTTGTACTAAGGGCGGATCACTGTTAAAGATAAACGCAATCAATTCAAGTTCAAACGTTTGACTGAGTTCAGATTTAGAAGCAACCTCTCTCATTTAATAACGATTTCGAAAGTGAGTATAACAAGCAAACTGTAAAACACAAAAAATATTATCCGATTTGGTTTTGGAAAATAATATTCTTCTAATGTTATGTTTGCGATAACGCCTGCTCGGCGAAATGCATTACACAATTACAAATTTACGACAAAAAAAATATAGTCATGTGGGGGATTAGAACCCGCGTCCATCCACCCCTTTAGCCGGGGTATGCTCTAACCAATTATAGAATGGTTGAAGAACGAGAGCAAAAATTTGAGTTATAAGTCATTGTGTCATGTTAGCTTAATTGGTTAGAGCATACCCCGGCTAAAGGGGTAGATGGGCGCGGGTTAGAATCCCGCACATGACTATATTTTTATCTTTCATAAATTTGTAATTTTGTAAAATAATATTCTACCTAAGAAATAATTTTTATTAAAATTTCATAAAAGAACAAAGTCAGATACATTCCATCTTAGCTATCTTTTTCATATTCATTACATGTGTACAACTCACATAAATTCTAACAAATACAGACTTATTCACTTGACATTACTATTAATTTCAACATCAAAATATTGACTCACTAAACAGTTAGCTCGTATAATAATATTAATTTTGAGTTGACACTAAAATAACTGCAATCTAAAATATTGCGTTCGTAGTTGCGTTAATAAGCGCAATCTCTGTGAAACCAAGAAGGGTAACCACGATTTATTTTACAGAGGGATATTCAGGTCTTCTTTGAGATGAAATTAAAAAAATGTTCAACTAGTCGGACTTGCACACACTAATAACCTATCAAATATGTATATTTAAAAAGAAGAGTGCTTTTATGAGTTTGGGCTTATTATTGTTTCTTAGGTTGATTCTGATTCATATTCTAAACAAATTTGTAAACACAGAGTATATAGGTACATATTACATATACATTTCAAATTCCTTAATAATAGGCACTACTTACTTGATTTATTAACAAACTACTTTTTTTAAAATGTTTTTGGACGGATCAAGCCCGAAGCCCACCTGATGTTAAGTGGACTAACCTCGGCCTATAACAGATGCATTTCGTCAACGACGATTTGCACTGTGCCCGTCACACTGAGACGTACAGTTGTTAAGTCTCATGTGCCTGTAATTTCACTGGCTCTCAAGGACAGCTGCCGGAACACACCGTTAGGTGCTTGGCGACAGATTTTCTACTTGAGGGTGGTTGGTAACCAGGCAGGCATTCGAAAAATGCCCTTGCACCATGCGGTGAAGCTCAAGCCCACGGCGGGATTTTAACCATGGACGTGCTGCACGGCAGCCCAAAGCCAATGTCGCTGAGGCATCACTGCTTCAAAATGTAATTGGCAAATTAGAAGCAAAAGATTTGTTTGATATTTATATGATAAATTTTGAAAAGCAATATATATATTAAAGTATTCTTTTTATGAAATTTTATATATACTTACACCATACGCAAAAGATATTTTTTTGTACATTTGTTCTGTTTAATGGACGAAATTATACGCTTTTGGGTTTATATTCTTCGCAAAGAATTTAATATTCTCTCCGTTTGCAAACTCAAGACCCATCATAAGCTTACGGTCATATACAATAGGCTCGCCTAAGATTACATGTGACCTAAAACGATTGGCAAAACTTGGTTTTATAACTGTACTCACTAGTTTGTACTGTACTACTGTACTGTGTATTATATCTAAATAAATATTTTATTAACTTGTATTTCTATTATTTAAAGTGCTACAATTTTTTTAGCTAGATTCATTTTATTTATTTGATTTCTTTTATGTCCGCGAATAACCGAACTCACAGACAAATTACACATCAGAGACAGTGTATACGTATTGATTTATTCGCTACGATCTTATTTATTGTCCTTACGCATTATTTATGATGCGCGCGCGCAAATCAGGGTAACGGAGGAACGCGGGGAAAACGAGGAAAAGGGGAGAACGGGAAATTTCAGGAATCGATGTATTTCGAATGCCGGCTGTTTATTAGCTGTGACTGGATGATATTAATGTAATGGATAGTATTAACGCTAAATGTTTGGTTGATTTCACATTTAGGTCGTGGTATTTCTGGTTTGTGATGCTTGGTCACTCGGTGCAAGTAAAAAATATACACTTACAATTATTTGTACTGTGAAATATGATTTATTATATATATTAAAAATGTTTCTAAGTTGTTAGAAAATAAAAAAAATAACAGATTTTTACTAACAGAGGTTTAGATACTATGTAAGCGAGCCAATTGCCGCCATACGAGTACAGTACCAAAGTCCTACTTTCAACTGAGAATAGATTTGCCAGAACACAATAACACTATCCGACCTGGGGTTTGAACCCGAAACCTTGAGAAAAAAAAGCGACGCTTAAGTCCAGTGAGTCTTTGTTTTTAACATAAGTACCTATAGCTGGCTTAAAACCTAAGGGAATTCTTAAGAGCGCTTTCCATACAAACGTAGATTCTTTAAATTTCCATTAAATACCAAATGTTCCAACTCGCCGGTATGTATGCACGTCCTTTATATTTGGCAATTGTCCGTAAAATGTAGTATTTTCAAAATTATTCGGCAAAATCGTTGTATATGTAAATTCTTACTTTTACATTTAGAGATAAAGAAATAACAAAATGAAAAACTGGCAAACCACAAGCATGGATATGTATATGAGTTTGAACACTTGGTATTTAAGATATGACGAAACTATATTTGTATGGGATGCGTTATGAAGACACTAACCTTAAAAACACAAAAAAAAGTGCCAGATAAGAAGTCAAAGTCTGTTCGTGTGCACAAGCAATGAATCTTCACACACGCTCAGGGCCGCACTCAATTACTCATTAATGTCAAAATAACGTGACTAATCGGATATCGGTTATTTGGAGACTGAAATAACGTTATTATTGACCGAGCAAAACGTTATTGTTTGAAGAGATTTAGTATTTGAATGGATGTGTGTAACTCCGATGATAACTTTCTTGAATTACTTTTATATTCGTGAAATTGTAAAATGTATCGAGTTAAAGTTTTTTATTTTCATTTCACGATTTGAATAACTTTCTGTTATCGTAGTGATGCGGTTTTTGTTTTGTCTAAATTAGGATACTAGCTTACTAACAACGTTTAGAATTATAACGATCGGATATATACAAGCTTCACACTAAACTTTTTTTTTTTTTTTTTTTTTTTTTTTTTTTTTTTTTTTTTTTTTTTTTCAGGCTACCGGCATCCCTGTCGTGACAGATAGAGTGTAAAAAAATTAGTTTCCTTATCCTTTTAACACCGTAATTGACTTGTTCCGTATACATATGCAAAATTACAGCTTTTTGGCTTCATTACTGTAGATGTATTACGAGATCATTATCAAATGACGTAATATTTTGGCGCTCAAATAAAATTTGAGCTTGTTTCAGATTTCATAAAAATATTAAAATTACTTTCGTTATCTCAGACAAATATGTTTTTTTTGTCGCTCTAAGGAATCCTTACGAAACCCGTTTGGATTATAAAAATCAGACTTACGCAGGTTTTATGGTAAATTTGTAAATCCGACTATCGACCGCTGACCGGGGGGCCGTTTTGTACAAGTTAGGGGGAACCTACCTACCACAGCACAAATTAACTAATTTTAAATTCTAATAAATAATCTATGAAGATCAGATCACGCGGCCTAAAGTATTCCTCGGACGAATATCATATAGTTTTTACCGTTATTTATTTATAAACTATTACTTATTTCAATTTCATCAAAAACACACGAATATTTTAATTTTATTTATTTCATCAGCAATTGAATTGAACATCGAGAGCAATTGACATCGACGCCCACCAGATTTGGCAATGATTTTATGTAGGTACTGGCACGCGCAAAATTACCTTTCAAAATGTATTTCTCATTTTCCTCAGTTTTAGCCATGGCACATAAAATCTATTGCCATTCTTACTTTTTTTATGTTATTGTGACGGAATAAGCTCGAGACCCACCTGATGTTAAGCGGACTAACCTCTGCTTGGACCAGATGCATTTCATCACAAGTGACGAATTGCATTACACCCGTCACCTTGAGACATAGTTGTTAAGTCTCATGTGCCTGTAATTATAAGTAATTAGAAGCGCTCCCGGTTGTTGTATTAGGATGGCAGTCGCTATAGCATGGTGGTAGGGCATTTTGCGAATGCCCGCCTGGCTAGCTACCACCCTTAAGTAGAAAATCTGTCGCCAAGCACTTATCGGTGTGTTCCGGCAGCTATCCTTGAGAGCCAGTACTTCTGGTTAGCCTGAACAACACCTCCGACCACATCATCACTTACAATCAGGTGAGATAGTGGTCAAAGGCTACATTATCAGTCATAAAAAAAAAACACTGGCTTTCACTAACTGCTGCTTCCACCGTGTTAAAACTTACTTATTCTATTTATGATTTATCGTAACTTGTTTTGGTCGGTACTTGACAAGAATTTCCATTACACACATAAGATATGCTCGGACAATATGAAAGACCAATCAGTCTCCGCTTACCCATATGATTTTTGATATTATAATGGTATTTTTAGTTGTGTAATTAGGAACTTTTCTGCTCGCCGCAGAGAACGTATCGTCTGAGAGCCTTGCGTGTAATTTCATTATAAGCTTTCAAACGACATTGTAATCATAAAAGTAAAATTCAAGTTGAAAGTAACAAAAACATTTTCATTATGATAGCCTGATATAGCGTTATTGATTTGGTATTATAATGACAAAAATGCTCGAACAATTCGGCTTCTGCCATGTTACCTCTGCCTCCTATATAGTATATAAATATATATATTTTATTGATATTTTAACCTTTTAACCACTAGCTCATCTGATGGTAAGTGTTGATGTGATAGAAGATGTTGTTCAGGCTAAATTAGAATAACTGGCTCTCAAATACAGCTGCTGGAACACACTGTTAGGTGCTTGGCAACAGATTTTCTAATTGAGGGTGATAGCTAGCCAGGCGGACATTCGCAAAATGCCCTACCCCATGCTAGAACGACTGTCACGATTGCGCGAAGCGACAAGCAAGTGCTTCAGCGCGTAACTGACGTTGCGACGGCACTGTCTGTCCCAGCTCCGCTGCATTTGTCAAGTTGCCGTCAAAACTGTCACTGTCTCACTGTCACTGATAACAGTAAAATAGGGTTCATAACGCACCACACTGATTGTATCAGTCTCAAGATCCAGGTACACAATATTGGTTCACAGATATGTAACACTGTTTTCCATGTCGGGGGTATGATTATTATGGGTCCTAGCTGGCTCCTTATTAATATGGATATAACTCCCGATAGTTTTCATAGTGAACTCCTATAAAATTCACAGAAATACTGTTGTAATCGTAATATATTTTTGCATCACATTGTAGCAAGTTTTTTGAAAAGAATGGTTCCGAGTTTGTTACTCGTTCTTCTTGCAGTGGCTCTCAATGAAAGTAAAAAGTAAAATGTAAACGCCTTAATTTGAAATATTTTGACTTTCCTTTGATAGTATTTGAAGGTAGAATACCTACGTTACAAAGTAAGAGTTAGCTAAACCAGCATAAAAATAATGTTAATATATAAAATAAAAACTTAAAGAAACAATAATCTATCTTTATAATATATATTTTTTAGAAAACACAGCGTATTAGTACAATTTACGAGGTAATTTACATTAAGTAAGAGCGCATGTAATACAACCGAATTTCAAAAAGTTTAATACCAATCGCTGGTAGGGCGATAGTAAGTCATATATTTATATGAATGGACTTTACATTTAACGTGTCAATGTTGCCAATAAATCATAATTAGCAACAAACCCACCTTTCACAGGGTGCCGATTGCGACATAAACCCGCGTTCGATGGAGCCTTTCACTGCAGGTCGTATATTATCGCTGACAATATGGGGGCTAAAATGTTGCTAGGCTAAATTCATCATAATTATTTGCACTGCGGATTTAATGCAGAACGGATAAGATAATTTATAAGATCATTCAACAAATCATCCAAAATGTGGCTTAGTTTTATGACACCTTTTTTTGGGGTTTTTTTAACTTTAAGTTTGAGGTATTTAGGGAGTCAAACTTTATAATGTAAAAAGCATATACGTATATAATATATATTGGTAAATAATGTATACCTTTTTATATTTTGACTTTACTCTCTTCCAAAGACACAGATAAAAGTATCTACTCAACTCTATAGTCTACTCAAGCGTGTTTAGTAGAGACTTTGGTAATATCTGTTTCCATCGTCTCCACTAGTTTTATCAGAAGGAACTTGAAGTATAATATTCCTATCGGATCCTACCAAAAGAGAGACTTCACGCAACAAACTTCACCCAATAAAAGAAATGGTGTCAAACAAAATAGCATGCAACCCATTAGCGGCAAAGAGTTAGTAGTATAGCGATAATGGTTACCTATTTAAGTTTTATTTTTATTTCAAGCCCACTTATAGCACTGCTACATGTTAGGTAACTGACTGGCAGCGTTTTCGCTAGCAATGAGAATAATCAAGAGATTAGCACCAGCAGGGCCGCTTATCTAAGTCTATTAATTTATAACTGCTTATCCAAATACAGTCTGGTCATAATTAAAAAAAATACTTCATGGCTGCTAAATATATATTTATTATTTCAATGAATTTAAGGAACATAAATGTAAAAATAAAATTATGTAAGTTATAAGCCTCTTTTAAATCGCATAAGTGCAAGAAATATTTCTACCTCTGCTTACATACAGAATACAACTGTGTGTAAATATATATTTTTAAAATATTCTTTACTTGTATTCTTGCAAATAACTATATGATTTGATTTGTGTGAGCCAGTATACAACGAACATGCAAATTCAAACTTACATAAAGACTTATCTTATCAACCCCAACATTGAACGCAGATCTATGCCAACTAAAATTCTAGTTCACATTGAAACTGTCAACACTTTATATATTGTATGTATACACTTTATATGTTGTGTCTCGTTTGTGCGTTATACTTCCAATCAATAATACTATAGTTGCAACATTAATTAAGAAACTGGTACAATTGGCTGTACAGTCTGGTCTTATGTATACTTCATTGCTTTATAAACTAAAACACATAATCGTAAAAAGTCCTTTAAGTCTAAAGCGCCATTTTATCAACGTGTCATTGAAAACTTTTTATTTTATTTTTATCGCCATTGCACTTTTGCGGGCGATGATACGTGGGCGGTAGCCGCGTTGTGACAATACTGTTCGAAAATAACTGATTTTGATTTAGATAGCATTGCAGTGCTGAGCAAGATGAATATTGCACTGGATTAACATTTGTAAGAGTTTTATTTGCAAAATGAAGACGTTCAAAGTCAAAGTTTAAATTATTTATTTCATTTAGGCGTCTTCGACGCTCTTATGAGGGTCAATTACAATATTGTACTGCCACGTTCAGCAAACAAAAATTTTATAAAGCCACTGCGAGAAGAACAGGCAAGAAACTCGGGGCCATTCTATTTAACTTCTTTTAACAATGTGTTACTTAATAATAAAATTATTACAATATTTGTTTAAATTACGTAGGTGATGGGCGATAGCTTGGCAGAGGCGGTCATTTTTGTTATTTAATTAATCACAAACTGTGTAGTAGGAGTTCTTATTTAAAAAGTTTTTCACGTGCAACTTGAATTTTCATTCTGTGAGCGTTGTAATATGTTTGGGAACTTTATTAAAAAACCGCACACAATAACCTAAAAAGACCTTTTATTTGTCGTTGCTAATCGAAAACCTTAGACTGCTATTTTATACTTATTTCTATAGTGTTGCAATCGTGATTGTCACTGTTTAATTTAAATTTACTATTTTTTTACGGACATCCATAATATTTTTAGTATTCTTATGTTTGTAATAACCTCTGCTCGGCAGATTACATTACAAATTTACGAAATAAAAAGTTATAGTCATGTGCGGGATTTGAACCCGCGTCCATCCACTCGGGTCTGCCGGGGTATGCTCTGACCGCTTGAGTTAACTATTAGTGGCGTTGCAATTCTATTATGTATCACAAGTCAGTCATATCTTCTCGCCAGCATAGGTAATGAGACATATCTGGCGCAGCAATATCGGAGAAAAAGACAGTCAAATCTGGCAGCAATCATTTTCAAAACAGTATTAGAGCTGGCCCGATTGAAAAACATGAATTTAGTTCAAGAAAGAAAAAGGGAATTCGTTTAAACAAGTGTTTCATTCATTGTTATATTAAAACTAATTATTAATACCAAAGTACTGACAAAATGTATATAATAATTATACTAATATTGCTGACGCCCCGACATGGGTGGCGTGAGATCAAAGACACACAGACATAAAGATGATGCGTTATATCAGTGACCGTTATCAACATAAACTACTAATATGACAGACATATAAGCGAATAAGCTTGAATGAACCCTACTATCGGTTTTAGTAATTGCGCCAAACTGGGAACAGATTACATATAACAAAACAATCTCGGGCTAAGTTTTCTGCTAAGTGGACAAAGGTGGAGACGGTTTTTTTTTTGTTTTTTATTGGGCTTATACGGTTTATACACTTTTGGTTGGAAAGTTGCAGTGCGCGTTACACAGTATAGTGATGACTGGAAAATTGTTTCCTTTTTTGAAATCGTCTTTGATCAAAAAACACCCAGATGTGCCTTCCACTGGTTCGAGGGATTACATGCTTAACATCGGTCGTAGCTCGTAATGTGTAAGAGAAAGATGCACATAAGTCGACGTTCATAATAATATTTTTTCCTTGTTTTATATGTTATTGTGATGTAAAAAGCACGGGGCCCACCAGTATCCTCTGCCTATAACAGCTGCATTTCATCACAAGTAACGAACTGCACTGCGCCCGTCACCCTTTGACATACAGTGTTTAA
Source organism: Plagodis pulveraria (assembly GCA_963890685.1). Classification (NCBI taxonomy): domain Eukaryota; kingdom Metazoa; phylum Arthropoda; class Insecta; order Lepidoptera; family Geometridae; genus Plagodis; species Plagodis pulveraria. The sequence continues at coordinate 18,382,117 of OY982970.1, read as the reverse complement.
GTCTCATTGTGCCTGTTTTGTGTGAATTTTTTACTGGCTCTCAAGAACTGCTGCCGGAACACACTGATAGGTGATTGGCGACGATTTTCTACGGGAGGGTGGTAGCTAGCCAGGCGGACATTCACAAAATGCCCTTCTACCATGCATTGAAGCTCAAGCCGGCGGCGGGGATCGAACCATGGAGCTGCGGCATCGCAGTCCACAGCTATAACCGCTTGGCTATCATTGCTTCCATCTTGCCTGTTGCATGCTTGTTACTTTACTGCAGCTAAATAATACGATGGTACCTATCCAGACATTTTCTTTACAATGACTTCAGCGGCCTCTTGAAGTAATGATACTAATGGAATTGCAAATTTTCAGGGTATTTTAAAGGTAGTAAAAATGTGTGTTTCTAAATCCTAAACGGGTCTATTCACGCACGGATAAACATGAAAATAATAATATTTTGACCAATAAAATAATAATATTTTACATAGACCGCGGTCACGAGTAGTCTTGAGGAGCGGTGGGAGCGATTTAAATTTACCCCCGTTCGGTTTTCGTTTTTGTCTTTATCACTGTCAACTCGACACACTACACTGTTGTGTCATGACCACGGTCAATGCAACTTGATCGAAACGTCGAGGTTGGTCAAAATATTATTATTTCGATGTTTATTCGTGCGTGAATAGCGGGTCTATTCACGCACGAATAAACATCGAAATTATGGAATATTCGCTATTTAAAATTTAGGATTTAGAAACATGAGTTTAGTTCACGAAAGTTAAAAGAAAAGTAGTAAAAATTTGTTTCGTAAAAAGCATGTACCCATAGTAGTTCCCTTGGATACAATCCAAAAGGGCCAAGTCCTGCTGTTAAAGATTTTCTAATAATAGCTCCTGAATGAAAATTTAAACACTAATTAAGTGGAGCAACCGCTAATATTTTACCAGTATGTTTTTTTTCTATAAATTTATTCTACACAATTAGCGGATTAATTTTAATTAATTGGTAAATTTACGAGATAGAAGTAGTAGTAGGTTCTCATATGTTTTGTTTTCCGCAAGATTTTGATTTGATTTGCAGTAAGACACTGTAACAGCCGACTCGTCCACTGCTGAACACAGCCTCCCTTATTAAGGGGGTATTTGCCATAATCCCCACGTTTGGCAGGCGGCTTGGGCTTGGGCAGTGAAAGATGACAGTTCTTTAGAAGGTGCTGCTGCCCACCTTCCAGTATGTTTCCCTTAGTCGCCTCTTACGACACCCACGGTATGATATGGTGAGGTGCAATTCTAACCCGGCACCCCACGGGGCGCTTTCAGTAAGACACTACATGAATTATTTTGTTCCAGTTTTTTTTTGTAGAAGTTAATTCTACTCTAGTCGCAAGTTAAATTTAATTAATTCGTAAACGGGCTACCCCTTGGGGTACCGCGTTAGAATTATACCCCACATATTCCTGTATTCGCAAGAGGCTACAAAGGGAATAATACCAGACAGGGAGCAGAGAATTCTGAAGAACGGTCATCTGCCACTGCGATTCCAAAGCAGGCTGCCAAGCATGGGGACTGTGGCAAGCCCCATGCATTTGAAGCGCTCGTAGCGAAGTTTGCTTAGCCGTTCTTAACCAATCAGCTAAGTTAAGCAACGTCCGCTGCGGTAAAGACTTGGATGGGTGACCGCTAGTGACATTACTACTGACCACCAATATCCACTAATTCTAACCTTACTTATTCACTGATTTAGGGTTGGTTATTAGCGTTTCTTTTTAGTTAGTTTAGAATATTTTTCAAGAGCTCGAAATGTACATGTTTATTAAACCAGCTGCGGTTTAGTAAACAACTACTATTTTACTGTCCCATATTTATCTCTTTTCATTTTGCAGTGACTATTCATATCCGCAGTGAGTTTCATAAACTGAATGTTATTAACAAAAATGTAGGTACTTAATTAAATTTAAAATACTAGCGCAGCATTTTGATATATTAAGCTCTATACAATATAAACAAATACACTTATTATTTCTTTATTACAGATTAAATGCGATGTTTAACATTAATTGAATAAAATGAATGAATAAATGTTACGTATGGTACGTGGTAAATTAAGAAATTTTGTAATTGATTAATTACAGTGCCAACTATTATATTTTATCAACATCTTTGCCGGATCGAACAAAGACTTATTTAAGATTCAGTTGGCATTTGCAATTCGATACCTTACCGCTAAGCCGCCGCCGCGCCGCGCGCCGCCGTCGCACCGCCATGCTTTACGATTTTAGATTTTTCTGTTAGTGTCAAAGTTGCCGCTGCGTGTGTTGGTAGCATTACAAACTTGTAGAATTGTTCATTAAGTGATTTCTTATACAAGTTTGGATTGAACTCTTGCAATGCTGGGGCCCTATGTGCGATCCAAATGTTTATCAAAATATTATATATTGACTTACCTCGACCCATAGATTAAGTTGTATCGATCGTGATAACAAAACTGAAGCTGCGAGACATGTTTCTGGATCTTGAAAGTGTTATTTGAAACTATATTACCGTGTCGTACGGTGCAAAATTGAGTTAATACTAAATTTTGCACTGTCCTGTTAATTTTTTCTATTTAAAAAAAAATACAAATATTTATTTTATAAAAATCACATGGTACATTTTTAACTATACATTAATTACAATAACGTTGTTTTTATGGTATATGATTTAAAGAATGCCGATTTGTAGAGGTGGCCGGCGTTATGAAATTTGTACCCAAGAATGAGAGATACAACACAATAAGGCTTTAAAGGACTTCGCAGACAAAAGTCATTCACACGTTCACTCGTTGTGCGACCGTGTTGGACAGCGTAACGTACATGTTTCTTACAGCGGGTACCAGAGCTCCTGAGGAAAGCTCAGAAGCTATAAACTAATCTAAACAGGGCCGCTAGTATAATTCAACGAAGTTTCGTTTTTCATGTTCGAGCGACACTTTAAACAACGAAAATTTAATTTGCGGTACGAAGTTTGTTGTTTGATATTGTCTATGGTTGGACCGCATCGTTCATCACAAATCTTGCCCGCTATGGAATCTCCCTTACTACTCTGCGAAAGCTATTATGCCTCAATTAGTTTTAAGTCTTAAAAGAGAGAATTAAAGAACATTTTCTCATGGTAAAAGTCTGAGAATCCTAGTTATGGAGCTCAGCGAGAGGTGTCACTACTATTCTAGAAAATACAGGTTAGATATTTAGAATTTACGTGAATGTATTTATTCTCCATAGGAATTTATATTCAGTATATATATTTATAAACATTTTTTTTTATATTTTATATATTTTTCTCATTAGACTTTAGAATTCGACAAATTAGAGTACCAGGGACGCACGGACGCGTAACCACTTTCTAAGAGACCCAGAGTATGCCTGTTAAAAAAATACTGTCACTTCTACTGCGTCTTCGGTCTAGACTTCACTTGCAATACAGTTGTCAGTGTACGTATTCATTGTTTCTACATTATTTATATTGTTGTATGCACACACACACGCTCACGTAGTACAAATTGAGATGCTGCGGTGCTTGGGACCTTGTTTACGATGGCTGATGTATCGTCGTATTGCGAAAGGATTATCAGTGTGTATTAATTTTTATTGTTCTATGAAAGTAGGTTTTGGATGGTCGAATTATTTCTATGCGTTTTTGATTGTACTTTTTTTTAATATATGAAATCTCTTTGTGCGGAAGAGTATCAATACTGTATCAATACTAGAACATCCAAAAACTTCTGTACTTAGGAAATGTAAACTTACCTAATATAAGAATTCCGTATTTTCATCTTACGAACAGAATCCTTAAAACCGCAGCTTCTCTTTAATCAATAAACACTTATAAAACCGCCATCGGAAATGAATTAATACAAAACTCTGTACATGTTTATTGCATCGTGTAAGAGAATACCAATAAGTCGCAGTGCGCATTATGCGATTATAATATTTTTAGTGATATGACAGCGGCAGCGATGCAAGTGCGATAGGACGACAGATTTGTGTGCTTAGCTTAAGTTTTGCTTGAAGTAATGAATTGTTAGATTTTCAGTGTTCATCACACATATATTATGTAAATATTAACTTATTAGGAACCGGCTAGGACCCGCGTTATATTTACCGGAAAGATTTCGACCAGTTTCGGACTGTTTTGAAGTCCTTCGTTCAGGAGTCACGATTGCGCGAAGCGACGAGTACTGGCCTCAGCGCGTAACTGGGTCCTAGCCGGTTCCTAATAAGTTAATATGGATATAACTCGCAATAGTTTTCAAAGTTAAACATATAGGTATTATGTGTTATAAACACTGCCATCATACATATACTATGTGGTCTGTGGCGTTAAAAAGGAACGTCAAACTCATCTGTCACCGGTTTTTTGAGTTTCCCACCGTTCAGCGAACGAAAGTTTGTGAGCGAGAGAGAAATGTAGGTACGAATGTGAGTGTTTATAACTCGGTATAATAAACGAATCTATTAAAAAATTTGCACGTCTACTTGCACACAGAATACATTGCGTTCTGTATTAATTTATCAGTTAATTATTGTGTTTTTTTTATATACTTGATAATCTTGATATAGGTTAGCCTTTGACTACTATTTCACCTGATGGTAAGTGATGATATGGTCTAAGATGTTAGACGAAGTTCAGGCTAACCTAGAATTACTAGCTCTTAAGGACAGCTGCCGGAAAACACCGTTAGGTGTTTGGCGACAGATTTACTTCTTGAGGGTGGTAGCTAGCCAGACGGGTATTCGCAACATGCCCTACCACAATGCTATAACGACTGCCATCGTATGACGACAACCAGGACCGATGATGGCTTGACGTGCCCTCCAAAGCACGGAAGTGCTCAGTAGTAATGTCACTAGCGGTCACCCATCCAACTCATCACCGCGGCGGAAGTTGCTTAACTTTGCCGATCGGTTAAAAACAGCTCATCAAACTTCGCTACGAGCGCTTCTAACTTGGTGACATATTTGGGTGTGAGCCGTTTGGTGTACAAACGTTGGGTCCGTGGGACCGGGAGCTCATCGTATTTTACAAAACTTATCAGAGCGCTTAATTGATGCGACTAGTGGTCAAACTGCTGGTACCTATTTGGCTCAATGAATAAGCATTGCAATTCAACGGTGCAATAATGTCAGCATGCTGGGCACGTTACCAACTGGTAGTGGGCTAGAGCATTTGGACTTCCTGTGAGTCTGCAATGATTTGTAGATTTTCTTTATGCTTTTAGTGTAGTAGCTGTTGTATTGTATGTCTTTATGAACGAAATATACAGTTCGTAGTATTTCGTGCATAAAGACATACCGCCACTTAAAAAAAATCATAATAATCATAGTAATCATGTTCTAGCTATTACCGTGTTTTGTTTTACAAATAACTTACGTAAAAATCTTTCACACACGCATTATTCATTTTATTTTCTCATATAACATGCGTAGTTTTTATATGCACAAGAGCACGATGTTTGCGATTTACATCTCGAGATGAAAGGTGACCGTAGAACGCTGTAGATCTGATTTGAATATTAATTTCACTTGTTAGGCAAATTTCTTGAAAATTCTCTATGATTACGGTGTGTTTCAATAAATGCAGCAATTCTAGGGTAAGACTAATTGCCGTTTTGTCTACATCATCACTGAGGTCATCACCACTACTCATCACAAAAGAAGCCATGATGGCAGGTCCGTGGTTCGACCCTCACCGCCGGCTTGAGTTTCACCGCAAGGTCGAAGGGCACTCAAATAAAAATCTGTCGCCAAGCTCCTAACAGAGTGCTCCAGCAGCAGTCCTTGAGAGCCAGTAAAATTACAGGTACATGAGACTGCATGTCTGCTTGTGACGGGTGCTGTGCAATTCATCACTTGGGACGAAATGTATCTATTATAGGCAGAGGTTAGTCAGCTTAACATCTAGTTGACATCGGGTTTCTTTCGCTATAATGCCGTAAAAAAATTAGGGTCCCTATTGAGTCCATTTTTCTTGTACGGTATTCTAAATACTATATAATTGTGATGGTATGGCGATTGAGCGAATTATTTGTCTGATAATATTAAGCTACTGCCACTGGTGTACCAAGTAGATACCGTCCAGAAGACGTATTACGTTCTACGCTGTTGGATTCAGGATAACACTGTGGCACACTATGGCTGAAAATATTGGCAGTAGGATGTTCAACCCATCCACAATTTTTGCATATTGGCAAGGCATTTCATGAATGCCCTTCTGAATAGCTAACACTCTCAAATAGAAAACTTGTCACCAGAAGAGAACAGCCAGTTTCCCTGTTAAGGTAAGCCTATGTTCCATCTTCTACCTTGACATGCCTTACCATCACGTGAGATTGTGGTCTAGGCACAATTGAAAAAACAACAAATGTTTTCTTAAATAGAATCCTGCCTACAATTGTCCATTTAAAATTTTAATCTGTAGTAATCTCCATCTCCTCTCAAGTAATACGTAAATTATCACATCAGTTGTATTACAAAAACAACCATGTATCAGCAATCGAAACCTCAAATAAACAATGCGTGCAACCCGACCTTACCCGGGAGCTTGCGAGTAAGACATAAACTAACGAGTTATGATCTTATACTGACAGACAGACAACGGACACAGTGGATATACAGTAAGAGATCTTTGAATATAACATTTTCGTGTTGCACAGACGAACAATAGTATACTAGTTCCATTTGAATCAGTCATTATTCCAAAATTAAATATGACATATCCTCAAATAATTAACCTAGTCTAGACAACAGGGATTGGTCTAACTATAGCAAGGAGGCACGTTAACATATCCTTCAGGTTTCATATGTATATCGTGCTTCCAGTATTGAATACAGAACGTTACGTTCGAGTTGAGGTTAAATATTTAAGGCAAGGAAGGTTAATTTTATGAAAGTGATAGTTTGTAAATGACATAAACAAAGTTAATTCAATATGGCATCAGCCTTTCCGATCAGTAGATAAATTGGACAAGTGGGTCATATTAAAGAATATGAAATTTTATAAATTATCTTGTATTTTATTGTTATTCATATCTGATAGTTTAGTTTTGGACCATTATATCACCTGACGGTAAGTGATGTTGTGCTCGAAGATGTGGTCTAACCTAGAATTGCTGGTCCTCCGAGACAGCTGCCGGAACATACTGTTAGGTGATTGGCGATAGATTTCAAGTCATGACCCAGAGGACCCGGACGTAGCCTAACTTAGTTGATTGGTTAGGAACGACTTAACAACTACTACGCTACGAACGTTTCATAACTCTGATGCAAATATTTTTCATTACAAATAAGTACTTATATGAGGTGTACCCCTTTTGGGGGTAAAATTTACAATTATACTTTTTATTTATTTTAAAATCACTAATAAGTTGTACCTGGTGCAAAGGCTGGCCATCGCAGTCCAACGAGGCAATGCAGCCAGCGTTATGGGCACGTATGCGCCAGGTACAGTGAGGGGCGGGTTATTTGATTATATTTAATTATTTCACCATGTATTGTAAATCTTGGTAATATTCTAATTACGAAATGAAATACAGACTTTACAAATAAGTAGGTATTATTTTTACATTCAAAGAAACACCTACCTCTGTTATTAATATAATCTCTTATTTTGCATCTTTATTGTATGCTATGCTAATATTCTTCATATTGCTTTTTGATTTTACCTTTTTTTACTGATGACATTGAACCCCAATTATAACATTTTAGGTGTTGCTTCTCAAAAACTTTTTTATGGGACCACACTGGGTATACGCAGTATCCAACAACAACATTAACATCATTGTTCGCGTCATTCTCAAAAACTTTACATCTTAGGAAATCTCATCCACAGGTAACAATGTCATTCTAGCCCGGCCTATAGACTACCACATTTTTTTTTTATGCCTGATAGGTTAGCCTTTGACCTCTATCTCACCTGATGGTAAGTGATAATGTGATCGAAGATGTTGTTCAGACTAACCAAGAAGTACTGGCTCTCAAGGACAGCTGCCGGAACACACCGTTAGGTGCTTAGCGACCGATTTTCTACTTGAGGGTGGTAGCTAGCCAGGCGGGCATTCGCAAAATGCCCTACCACCATGCTATAACGACTGCCATCCTAAGACAACAACCGGGACCGAAAGCTTAACGTGCCCTCCGAAGCACGGAAACGCTCAGTAGTAATGTCACTGGCGGTCACCCATCCAACTCATGACCGCGCGCGACGTTGCTCAACTTTGCTGATCGGTTGAGAACAGCTAAGAAAACTACATACCTGAACCCGTAGCTTTTTATCTGATTTCCTAAGATGTAAATTTTTTTAGCCTGCTGTGTTCAGCAGTGGACAATCCGGCTGATACGGTACAGTACAGTTCAGGTCTATAAAACCACCAATAATAATTCAACACAACACTATGGTTTGACGATATGTTACATTACCTACTTAGAGTTTTTTACACTGTGTCAGCCCAGCATCTTAGTGGCTTCATACACTATACATTTAAAGTACGTGCTATAATATCGAATATCGGTTTCTGTTCGGAGAAATCGATTCGATGATTAAGATATTCGGGATCTTGGAGGTGACAGAATTATGATTTTTGTGCGGTGTGTGGAAGGTTTATTTTTACAACATATTCACGAACATTGTAATGTATATAATTTTTTTTTGGGGAATGGGGTTAAGTTACAACAAAAACAAACGTTTTCTTATTTGGTATTCTTTTTTATCATAACTTCAAGATTTTATGTCATTTAACCAAAAAAATATTATAAGTGTCTCAAAATAATGTTTGCTGCAGCATCATACCCTTATTAACCCGACTTCAAAGAAAAGGAGGAGGTTCTCAATTCTCTGTTTTTTATGTTTGTTACCTCAGAACTTTTTACTGGGTGAACCGATTTTGATGTTTTTATTTGAAAGCTGATGCTTGTAGTGTGGTCCCATTTAAATTTCATCACAATCGGTCAAGCCGTTTTTGAGTTACAGTCCGATTACTGATTTTTTTTCCTATCTTGATGATATAGTCATTGGCAGTGAATGACAATCGATCCAGTAAGTAGCAAGGGACATTAAATTTTTTACCTAAAATGGAACCGACTTCTACACTCAAATGGGTAAAATAACTTGTCGAAATCGGTACCATGCACACCATATTGTCATAATAGGTACTTATGAACTATCATAGTACAGATTTCAATAAGTTATTTCACACTTTTGCAGGTTGCAAAAATTGTATGTATGCATACAATTTTTCACCTCACTTTGGATGCAAAAATTTACTTTCCTCTAACCTCTAATAAACTTAACCTCTAATCAACTTAACTTGATGATTATTGTTCATGTTGATGACAATCTGAGCATTATAATTTTTGCATTAACGACTGCTTAGCAAATAATTGCTGATGATAATTATATTAGTAGTAGGTACTACTTTTAACTTATAATCAAATTAACTGTTCCGTACAATATATAAACACAAAGAAAAACTAGCGTCCTGATCTTTCATTTCAACAATTTTATAGGGTTCCGTACCTCAAAAGGAAAAATGAAACCCTTATAGGATCACTTTGATGTCCGTCTGTCTGTCAAGACCCTTTTTCCCAGGAACGCGTGGAGGCATCAAGCTGAAATTATACCAAATACTCATGTCCCTGAAAATTCAAACTTCTAAGCCAACGCAATCAAAAGATACAGCCATTTATGCAGCAAATTTTCGACACTCGCAAGGGAATCCAGACTTTCAGGATACTTCCTCTCAACCCAGAATCTTGAAATCTGGTACGAAGCAACGACTTATAGAATCGAAAAAATAAAAATTGCGAAAAGGATAACTTTTTAGTTACATCATTTCATAAAATTATTTTTAATTATTTTTGGATTTAATTTGGTAATATTTATACCATAACTTCCACTTATATACCTACAGGGTTGTACGGAACCCTCGGTGCGCAAGTCCAACGTCGCATTTGACCGGTTTTTTTTTCAATCATAAGATTCCTACTGAATTAGTCATCTTTACGAATGTCTTTTGAATTAATTCCTCTGACAGATATTCAAACTCATGGACGATGTGTAAAAAAACATAAAAATTAAACATTTATTTTTGTTCAGTAACGAATGTTTAATAAATATATTTTTTTATATACATAATGATCGAAATTTAAGATTCCGTCATAACCACACACTAAACTTTACTGCCTCCGCAAAGATCCCACAATAAATTCTAATGCAAAAAATATGTCGTTCATTGCCAGACAAACATCCGTGTCGCGTTTGACGAAAATATATTATTTTTGTAATAAAAATCTTATAACATTTCGTCGGTCGTCACACTGTCTCGAAGGTGAGGGTCATGCGCATAAAGGCGGTGTTCTACTGGGGCTTACTCACGCGCGTTTTCATGTTAATAAAATGACGACGTGATGACGCGTATCCAAAGGCATGTCCATTGCGAGTGTTTTTTTCAAAACAACAAAACTTTTGCCCACTGTAAAAACGAAATAAAATATCTCTTTTTGGTCTATGATCCACACATTTACCCTCCGCGTGGGTAGAAGAGCGAGATATTGGCATTTGAAAAGATCAGAGAGTGACCACTGAAATGTTTTCAAAAACATGTATTTGTCTTTCGTATATGTTTCTAAAAACCAGTCGCAATGGACGAGTCCATTGAGCTTGAAATTATCTAAAGTCGAAGTGCCTACCTAAACTGCTTTTCTATATTTCAACTTATTACCAATTACTTTTTGTAAAAATGAACGGGCATTTGCAATTTTCAAGGCAAATCAAAACAATTCATTGTTATTTTTTTTGAGAAAACTGTTTTTGACATAAGAATGCAATGGCAATAACATAATCAGAGTACATAAGCTTTCATGTCCACGTATAAAGCTAAATACCTACTCAGTTAAAGTGATTCTGTCCTTAATATTTTCCTCTATAGAAACAAATCAAGTAGGTAAGTATGAACTATTGTACCTTAACCGATATATATATAACTATATGTTATTTTAATATGATTTCTTTACACATAGTATTTTATTTTTACTCCTTTTGAACATATAGATTTTTGAGTCTGGATAAAATTTCGTTACACTCCGAGTGCTGCTTTCGTGAGGGATTCATAATCTGAGCGTGCGTGCTATGACGCATCAACGCGTAAACTACTTCAAAAGCAATGTGCAATTTTATATCTTCGACTTAGTATCCAGGTATAATTAAACATTATGTATATTATATTTATATACTTCTTTGGAACATTTTTAGATTTTTTGTGACCGGATCAAATTTCGTTACACTCAGTGCTGTTTTTGTGGTGATTCATAATCTAAGGATGCTCGATGACCGCTTTGACGCTTCAACGCGTACTACTTCAAAAACAATGTGCAATTCTGTATCTGTGTGTATGTTCGACGCGTACCAAAAATGGCTGTCTGTCTACGCCTTATAACTCTGACTCACTAATTATAACATTCCCATAATAATATCATAATATTTATCCCCTCTGTCACGAACTCATAATTTAACGGAAAAAGCGCTTTTCGTTTCGAGCTACCGGGACGAGAGTGGACCATAAATGACCATAACTTCTTTGAAAAGATAAACTTTAAGCCAATTATGGTACAGAAGCGGCGTTTCCAAAAATCCACTATAATATGTTTGTTTTTATCTGCGATCGAGACTGTTTTAAACGTGCTTGATGGTATCATGATTATTTACAAAGTTATTACTAACTATTTTAAAAGGAATCCTTTTAAGTATTTGTCCCTATCTCCATGGCTTAAAGGTTATTTTTAAATGTATATATGATACGACACGTGTAAAAAAATTGGTTTAAACTAAAATTGTTAGTCACGAATGTGATGGCCTGTGTCTTTACTGTTTACAAGGTGATATTAAAAGTTAACACGCAGTTAGAGATTCGATGGCTTTAGGTTTTGTTTTATCTGTTCTTAGTTTCATTTTGAGAGTTTTGACCGTTTTGACATAGTTAACAACATTAAAACTATTTTAAGACATTATTTTAATGGAATCCAAAAAGTACATCACAGTTTCGAAAATAATTAGTTAGTAACTTATATATTGCAGTATTTTGTTTAAAATCATTTATATTCTTTCAGGCTTTAAGAAACCCCATCCAACCTGAAACAAATCTTATTTTTCTTTGTAAAACATTATCTATTTGGTTCTGCAAATAAAATGCCTTAGTCTAGCACCAAAAAGATACTTCGCAAAAGGTCCAATTAAAAATATTTTCACAAAAATAAAGTTCGGAATAATTCGCTGTGTGTCCATTTCGATCAAAGGGGAAACAATTATGAAATGTTTAAAAACAAAAAAGTAACGGCTGTAACAAAAAATGCGCGCATTCTTCTTCCATTTGAGTTGAATATTTTTCTTAGGGGTGGGATTTGTAACCCTTTCTGTTTAAGAGGAAAAAGTAATGGTGAAACAATACATAGGTTTTTATCTCGAAGCTACTGTACTATTTAGTTTAGGAGCCATGGTGCTTAAGTTATACAACAGTCGTATACTGTGCGACTTTCAGAAACAAGTTTTGGTGGATTCAAATAAACAGTGCCAAATGTTTTGATCAATATCAAGTGTCCGCTATCTAACACGTGCTAATTAGAGGGATTGAAACATAATATGACCTAAAACAATCGATAATAATTTGTAACGCTTAAATATTCACAGCGTTGCGTAAACAATAAATTGAAGGAGAGGTATATTTTTTTTTATGAAATTGGATCATTGTCTCCTTATTTTTTATCTTTTTAAAGTATTTGATGATATTTGTTATCTTACTGAAAGTTTTAAATTGCATTAAACATTGTCTAGCTCTAGAATAGTTTCAAGATAATTAAGGCCAACATTATTGTAGCAAAAAAATAAATAAATTTGAAATTGAAATTTGAAATTAAATTTTATTTATAGTTAATTTTAAAACTAAAAGACTGAGCCGACGCCCCGCCTTACATTACATCATTATTGTCACTGATATTGAAACTAGGTAATTAACCATGACCCTTTGATCTTTGATGAAATTAATCAATTGATCTAATTAACATATTATTATATTAGAAACAACTGTACCACTAATACCGATACGTAACACATTATATCGAAAAAATAACTTGTAAAAATATCTCAAACTTTAAAATGCTGGCTCCTGTCCTTATCTCGGCACCAACAGCTCGAGTCTGTCGTGTGTTAATTGTTTGTTCTTCATTATTTTCGCCTTCAATTGCCCTTTTGTTTTCTCCATTCTTTTCACGTGTACCATTATTTTGAAGGCTTTCTTCCAGCGACCGATTCCGTTCATTTTTCATTCCTTTTCAATGGCCTACCGAATTGTTTTCCTGCGTCATCATTAACTGGGATATTTTCTCGTTTTTTGTCGTCTTTTTATTTTGGATGGAAATTCGGCGGACTCTTGGTTGGTCGTTGCTTTTGTCTCTGTAAAGTGGTATATTGAGTCAGTAATGTTTGAAATTTTTGCAACTGATTTTTATAATAATAATTACTCAATTCAAAACTCAAACCTTAAAATGTTTTTATAGAATTTGAACTATAGTAGATTTTGTATTTACTTTGAAGTATGTAATTTTGTAGTAAGTGTGGGCGACGTTTGCTTAAGCACAGTAAGCATCTGATATAAGGTATAAATAAATACAATAAAAAATATCATATTCAGATCTAATAAGCCTTCGCATACGTGCTTAATTAAAATAATTATTTTGAGTATGGAAATTATGTTTGGATCTTCTATACTAGAGCATCACTGATTCTGTTTTACGGCCAGTTTTTACAGCGCTTGTAATTATTTTAGTGTCCTTTATAGACTTCTGGAAATGTTAGCTGCTTAGAATATATCTGGCAAAACGTGAGCGGGGTGTATGCTCCTCATCTTTTGTTCTTTAATGTCTTAATTTTTGTATGATATATACCTCTCTGAAAGAAAAAGTTCTCTTACCTTCTGCAAACTGAGGCCAAAACTTTGTCAGAACGGGTAAGCTTGGCATGTCATGCCATGCATTTGCCACCTTGGCCATGCTTTTCTGTCTTGCCTTTTTTGCCCATTTAATAATAACCTAAAGCTGAGCGTACATGAAAAGAAATAATTGTAGAGATACATGGTAAAGTTAACAATAACTACACCAATGTACTTCATCGGCATTTGGAAGAGCAATCTACTTTCATCAAATTTTCACAATGAAAGATGGCGTATTATATTTGATATATTTTAACATTTATTATCACATCATTGTTGAAACCATAGCTATTACTTTATCTATTTTGAATAAAAAACATGACAAAGAGAACATCACAATCCTCGAAAAATAATAATCGTAAATGAGTACAAAATTATGATTTGCGATTGAAAAGAAGGCATTTCACGCTTACCTCCGTTTGTTGGGCCCATGGGAGTACAGTTGGCATTTGTAAAAAAACGAAATGGGATGGGGGCTAATCTAAATTAGTATGGTTAGCAAAAAACTATGATGACATTTTGTGAAATTCACATTTTTATAATACATGTTTTCTGTGTTGATAGTAGAGCAAGCCTTAATAACCCCATAAAATTCATTTTGTCAGATATTGTTTTTAACCAATCAACACCAATTTTCACTAAAATTTTTAAAATATATGTATTTTGTTATAGCAGTCCTTTCTCGATATTGTTAATACCTTTACTATGTTACCTACTCAATCTGAACGTTGCTAGGAGTTTGACGATCATGGTCTGTCCCCAGTCAGTAGGTCAGATACATTAGTACAGAACAATTGTGTTAAGGCAATCATTTATTCAAGTTTACAAAAAGCTGTGTAGTAAGTGAATTACTGGGAAAATATTATTAGAATGGCCGTTGGAAGTTATATACCTTGCAAAAAATAGTACTTACAATTTTTAAGTACTGGTACTTCCCTGGAATATACTATAAACATTTTGATAAAAAAAAGAAAAGATATTTCCCATACCTTGCCTTTGTAATACTGAAAAAGTTTTCTGAAGTGTTTTGAAGACCAACATTTGCAAGTAGTTTACATTCCGTGTAATAGTGATCAAGCCTATTGATATTTACTGAAAGCGGAATAACCTAATCTGTAATGATGTTCCTTTATGGAAAACCATGTAACATAAATCGTTTGTGGCAGTCACTGGCTGTCAAAAATAAATTTGGTAATCAAGTTTAAAAAAAAAATACTTACCGAGCCTAATATAATAAAAAAAAGGTAAAATTATGTAAAATCTTACTATTTAAATTATACAATTCTTAAATTATGATGCTAACGCTACTAAAATCGGAACCAATAGCTATTTTGCGCATTTTTATTTCTTTAGTAATTAGTATTAAACAGAGTCCATTAAGATTACAATGTTTTTAAATTTTCCTCTCCCTATTTACTTGAGTTTTTTTTTTATTCTTCTGTATCTTAGTTTACATGCCAGTATTTTAAATGTGTGTGTAAGTTTGAATGAGAATTTTGTAAGTATACAAAATTTATTAGATTTTGGTAGAAAGGGTGAGACAGCAGAAGTATCATTATGGTTTAAGAGTAAACAACAAGTTTGTATACCTGGGATATTTAGGATAAGATATTATTTTTTTATTACCGATAGCCTTTAACCGCTACCTCACCTGATCGTAGGTGATGATGTGGTCGAAGATGTTGTTCAGGCTAACCTAGAATTACTGGCTCTCAAGGACAGCTGCCGGCACAAACCGTTACGTGCTTGGCGACAGATTTTCTACGTGGTAACTAGCCAGGTGGACATTCTCAAAATG
The DNA here is from genome assembly GCA_963890685.1 of Plagodis pulveraria. NCBI lineage: Eukaryota > Metazoa > Arthropoda > Insecta > Lepidoptera > Geometridae > Plagodis > Plagodis pulveraria. The sequence continues at coordinate 18,366,321 of OY982970.1, read as the reverse complement.
CCCTACCACCATTTGACATGATACTTGACTTAAGATATTAAACGGATAGTGAATAGAATACATAATGAATAAATTTACAAACATACATACATATATATATACATATATAAATATATAGACATATATATTTATATACATATATAAATATATATAGATCATATTTATATATATATTACATTCTTGTTAGACTTATTAACCTTAAATTACTGAATACCTTCGATTTTTCCCTTAAGGCCAACAAATAATACAAACGAAAGAAATAATCACAAACATCAGATTTCAAAGGTTATTTTCACGTTGACAGATATCAAAAAGCCCTCAATCTATCAGGGTTCAGTCTTCGAGAGGATCGAGGGCCCTCGACTGGAGGGTCTTCACAGAAACTGGAGGGAAATGATGAGTGAAAAACAAACCTTTGTCACGGACTCACAATCGAACTGGGAGCTATTACGTGTTTGATTTTGGTATTGCTATTGATATACACATAGTTTCATTGCGCTCTTTTTTATGTGGTTGTGATGGAACAAGCACCAGGTCCACCTGATGTTAAGCGGTAACCTCTGCCTATCACAGATGTATTTCTACACAAGTAACTAATTGCACTGCGCCCGTCACCCTGAGACAGCTGTTAAGTCTCATACCTATGTGCCTGTAATTTGACTGGTAGTGACAGACTCTCTACTTGAGCGTGGTAGCTAGCAAGGCGGGCATTTGAAAAATGCCCTACAATCATGTTTATTATTCCGCTTTAATTTGCAGCATCCCCTTGCTTTTTTGTGCCAAATATAAAAATTTCCTGCCATTAGGATTTTAAAGGTGACTTTTTAGAAGATCAAAGGAGACATATACACGTACCTGCATATTTTAGGTATATGTTTGTTCGAGTTACCTACCCAATTTTATTAATTTTATAGTTATATTACTTTAAATTTTTATATACAAAAATTAATTTCTTACAACAACTTTAATACGCGTTCGACACAAAAATTTTGTTCGCATTTTTTTTTAATGTGGCGTTATTTTAGTATGCGATAGAACTTGAAATCATATATGTGTACAAATGTAAAATTGATAATAGTTTAATTGGCAAATTATTTGTAAATTATTGCAATAGTCACGGATTGTAAACATTGATTAATTATTAGTAGGTACGTATTTTCTTTTTTTTACAAAATTATTAATAAGTATAATAATATTATTAATAAGCAACTACTAATAGGTTTTAAAGGAATGCCCATCTTCCTTTTTATAAAAACGTATATTTTAAAGCCGACGTGATGTCAAAAGCGGACGATCGAGAACTAACATGTTGATTGTCAAGACCTCCTGAAGATTCTTCGTGTAGAAGCGAAATGCCTCAAATATCCTTCCGGTTTGGCTTGGCAGAAAAATTAAGCAGAATAGACTTTTTTAAAATTTCTAATTTGTTTTTGCTTAAAACATTATATATACGGATTTCCGGAAAATAACGCCTCAAACGTACTAAGAACGCTTTTGCTGCTTGTATACAGTCCAACCAAAATTTAAGTTGACGTAGCTAATAGCAATAGCAACAACTTATTATCATTATAATTAATAATTTCTCAGCAATTGGAAAATTCTACAAATCAACAGTTCCCAACCCGGGGCAGCAGCAGACTGTAACAACCCTTTGGTGTCGAGGGTCCTCTGCCCTTCAGAGACGTCCCGCCGGTTCGAGGACTCGTTGTCATTGTTTTCTTACTGGATTTACTAATTTTGTCTCTAATATTTACATTCTATTGGTATTTGAGATTGAAATAGTATATTTGAACGAGATTGGCCCAGCACCACTATCTCACCTGATTGTAAGTGATGATGTGGTCGAAGGTGTTGTTCAGACTAACCTAGAATTACTGGCTCTCAAGGACAGCTGCCGAAACACCCCGTTGTGTGCTTGGCGACGGATTTTCTACTTAAGGGTGGTAGCTAGCCAGGCGGGCATTCGCAAAATGCCCCACCACCATGCTATAACGACTGTCATCCTAAGACAACAACCAGGACCGACCGCTCAACAAGACCTCCGAAGCACGGAAGCGCTTACTAGTAATGCCACTAGCGGTCACCCATCCAAGTCATGATCGCAGCGGACGTTGCTTTACTTAGCTGATCGGTTTAGAACGGCTATATAAGCTAAGTTCGCTACGAGCGCTTTACAATATTATTGTAAGTAAGTACCAAGCACCGCGTCTTATGCACTAACTTCGATTAAAAATACAATAATCTTCAAATCGTTAATGCTACCCACGTCCTGACCCTAAATTCTTTTTCGGTAGCCAAATAACTGCATTACAGATAATTGAATTTCGCATATCCAATACAATCGGAACCGAAATCTCGTAAACAAACAAACAAATGCAAACTCAGAACCAATTTCGAAGAGTTTCGATCTCCGAGCTCCTGCCAAAATCAATTAGCTCCTTGTAATCAGAAAACACAACTTAATTATACCAATTTAAGGATAATTTTCGTAGCAAATTAGCGCTTGAGTCCTTCCCGTAAAGAACAGCTTGGAATTTCGAAACTGCATAATAAAATTTGCAATTCGTAATCGTAGGATGTACTCAGACGTCTCGGATTACCCAAAATTGCTACCAAACGAAAATACCAACATACAATCATTACGGCTTTTTTCTTAGTTTTCGATATGAAAATAAAAAAGTATAAGAGAAATAACTTATGCGATGCAATGACCGGCGGCGACATCAAAAGGGTTTCTGGCGAGATTTGCCGTCTTACTCACACTGCTGATATAAAGTAAGAAGAAAGGGACGGGTGTCTGATGTTGACGATAAAAAATGCCCTTTGGAGTGGTATGAAGATATGCCAAGGAGTTAGTACGTTTTGTTTTCGAGACGAATGTGCAAATGTGTGCATGTAGAATAGCAAATGTGTTTGTATCTGTTTATACAGTTTGTTTGTCATAAAGTTGGTGGATAATCTAGTTGGTTCCGAGAAGGAGATGGTAATGTACGACGTGGACTTGTCTTTGAGTATATCTGCGGCATGAAGCTGGTGAATTGCAAAGGAACTCTTTTACATACTAAACATAATAGGTTATTGTTATGAGCTAGACCAAACCATATCATATTTATCACTTATCATCTTCTGATCCTTGTCCCTTTCATAATATCATCAAAATAAGAACCAACCTACTTATAACGAGAATTATTCTGCATGATAAGACATTTTGCGAATGCCATATATCATTCGTAAGTAGAAAAAATTTAGCCAAGTACGTTTTTTATGATATTGTAATGAAACAAGAAGGCTCAACTGGTGTAAAGCAGTAACCTCTGCCTATAACAGATGCATTTCATCACAAATGACGATCTGCACTGCGCCAGTCACCATGTTACAGTTGTTAAGTCTCATGTAATTTTACTAGCTTTCAAAGACTGTCTTCGGAACACACTGTTAGGTGCAAGGTGACAGATTTTCTACTTGAGGGTGTAGCTAGCCAGGCAAACATTCGCAAAATGCCTTCCACCTTGCATTGAAGCTCAAGCCGGCGGTGGGAATCGAACCATGGACCTACACCGCAGTCCATAGCGATAACTGCTGGGCTATACTGTTTCAGTCGCATCGTCCACTGCTGAAAACAGCATCCTCTATTAAGGGGGCATTGGCAGGCGGCTTGGGGATCTCAGTATATAATGACAGTTCTTCAGAAGGCGCTGCTGCCCACTTTCCAACTGGGCTATGATTGCTTCAAATGTGTATATATTTTAAAAGTTCTTAATAATTTAATTATTGTTAAAATGTTTGATATTATTAAAGTGACGTACCCCACAGCGCCCATCACCATGAAACATAAAGTTGTTAAGACTTAGGTGTCTGTAATTTCAACCATACTTTTCGAACGCGAACACAGTAATGTGAACATTACTGCTTAACAGTAGAAATAGGTAAGGCGGCAGTTCTTCCACGGACAAACTCGTTCACTAAGAGTTTTCCTCACCGGACTTACTCGTTTACTAAGGGCCTGTTCCCGAATGTTCGAGTAAGTTCCGGTTATACTACCCAGAACATATTTAATAAATAAAATACTATCTTTTACGTTTCACAGTCATCGATTTAGCCTATTCATCGGTTAAAGCTTGAAACGCGCTGCATGTTAACAGTTATTTTTATCATTCAGTTATTTTATGTTCTGGATAGTATAATCGGAACTTACTCGAACATTCTGAAACAGGCCCTAATATTTATTTAGTGAATATACCGGCTAGCACTCACGGTGTTTGGTCGTAATCTCCGACCGGTGTTCGAGCAGTAAAGATGCTCATTATCAAGGAATGCGGGCAGCCGAGGGCTGCTAAACGCGTACTGCGGGCGGCTGCTCGCAACGCCCTCTGCGAAACTTGAGGAACGGCGGGCAGCAATGGCATCGCAGGCAGGGTAGGGGCGCGTGCGTCACTGTCGCTGTCTTCACTTTTTTATGAAAATATAGGCCCTAATATTATACTGGCTCTCAAGGACAGCTGCCGGAACATATCGCTAGGTGCTTGGCGACAGATTTTCTACTTCAGAGTGGTAGCTAGCCAGGCAGGCATTCGCAAAATGGCCTACAACCATGCTGTAACGATTGCAATCGTAAGACGACAATCGGACCGACGACGGCTTAAAGTGCCCTCCGAAGAACAGAAGCGCTCAGTAGTAATGTAACTAGCCGTGGTCATGAGTTGGATGGGTGACAGCACCCATCCAACTCATGACCACGGCGGACTTTGCTTAACTTTTCTGATCGGTTAGAAACGCCTCCTAGAAACCTCGCTACGAGCGCTTCAAAATTAGCTTATATACCTATTTAGCTCGTAAATGAAATGAGTAACTGTATGAGTAATTTGTGTAGCATGTTGACCCAAAGATTCTTGCAGCCTAGTTATCGTCTAAAGCTCGTTAAGTAGAATATAATATCATCTATTATTTTTTATCTATAAGTAAAATATATGGGGTATTAAAGTGGTAAATTTCAGGCCATTTTTATTAAGGGTTAGATCTCAAAATCTCAACTGAGTAGGAATCTGAAATTTTGGTACCTATATTGTCCATATCTTCTAGTTAATAGAAAATGCTAAAACCGCGGCAATTTGTCATACATATATATAAATTTAAACACTACAGTTTAATGATCAAAACTTTTTTTTTGTCCTATACGGCCTCTTTCAATTATAATTATCATCATGTCAGTCACAAGAAGTCCACTGCTGTAGATATATAGGCCTCCCTCATAGATTTCCAAATAGAACGGTTGCACGCGGCCTGCATCCAGCGTCTTCCTGCGACCTTAACAATGTCGTCCGTCTACCTTGTGGGTGGTCTTCCGACGACGGGCTTGATGGTTTGTGGCCTCCATTTGAGAACCTTTCGGCCCCATCGACCATCAGTTCTGCGTGATATGTGCTCTGCCCACTGCCACTTCAGGTCGCTAATCCGCCGGGCTTTGTCGGTGACTTTCGTTCAATTATGGACCGTATTCTAGCGCATACACTGCACCTGAAAATTGTTTTTTTTTTAATATATATTTTATGTTACTATGTGCTGCGACAGACAAGACACCATCAGGTGAGACTGTGGTCAAGTCACCATAATAATTCAGGATAATATACAAAATTAGTACATCCATTCCAGTCCTTAACTACACACTTACTTGCTATTACCGAGCGGTAGGTCTATTCATCAAAAGTCCGTTTTGGTGGATACAAACGCAGTGTCAAATAATATATCTGAAAGCAGTTGTGTGTTTAGCGAACAACTGTGTTTAGTGGAAATAACGGTGTTTTAGCAAGTGACAGAGCAAATGAGACACATGAGCTAATGTTTTGAAGTGATAAGCGTTATGCAGTGTCAAGCAAAACGAAGATGGTGATACTCACGGATTTAGGTAAATCCGTGGTGATACTGCACCAGTAATGGTCAGGCGTGGCCGCTATCCGTCAGGCGGGTGACAAGCACATATAATCACTTCATAACATGAAAAAAAACTTGCCAAGTGATCAAGGTAGGTATACTACAATGAAAGTGAAGAAATTCTAACAATCAAAATCCCACACGTACAAGACAAAGACTTAGATAAAGGCTTTAATAAAGACTTGTAAAAGTTACAAAAAGATGTAAAAACCAGCAACGTTCCACATCAATGACAAAGTAAAGGGAATTCCTCCACGACTTATCCTTTTGAATATAAAAAGGTTTTACAGGAAAACTTTTAATCAGGGTCCATCTGGGATGCTACTATTCGTACTCGAGTATCACTCGAAAGCACACCCCTTAAGAGTCCCAATGAGGTAGCAAAGATATCAATAAAAAATTGCAATCATCAATGTAAAGGTTTTAACAGAGTTACTAATAACTTTTTTTTGTTTTATTGCTGATAGGTGAGCCTTTGACCACAATTTCACCTGATGGTAAGTGATGATGTGGTCGAATGTGTTAACAGACTTAACCTAAAATTACTGGCTCTCAAGGACAGCTGCCGGAACATACCGTTAGGGGATTGGCGACATATTTTCTACTTGAGGGTGATCGCTAGCCAGGCGGGCATTCCCAAAATGCCCTACCAACATAAGTTTATATAAGTATATTTAAGTTTTTTTTATACTTTTCCCATTGTTTTGTCATATATATGTATTAGTCACTCTTATAACAGTCAAAGGAGAAAAAAGTAATTTGATCGAAAGATTGCATCGAATTAATTACATGTAGATTTTGAGAGCCAGTACTTCTAGGTTAGCCTGAACAACATCTTCGACCACATCATCACTTACCATCAGGTGAGATAGTGGTCAAAGGCTTACCTATGAAGTATAAAATATATATATATATATATATATATAGATAATTCAATGAATTTGATATATTAAGATAGTATTTACATTTCATAATTAAACCAATTAATGTTGGTGTAAATCAGTTCTATTAATTTTAACTTTTTTTGTTATATAACCGCTTAGCTCACTTTTGATCAATGTTGTAAACACCTGTAAAAGGTATATGTATCAGTACTTAAATATTAAGACCGTCCCTTATGATTATTTAATATATATACTATAGGTGTTTCTTAAAAAAAAAAAAGTTGAGGCTCAAGCCCGCGGCGGGATTCGAACCATGGACATGCTGCAGGAAAAATTACGCGAAGAAAATATAAAAATATGTGTACCTAAGTTTTGATATGCTGAATAAAGTATCTGTACCTTCGAGTTTTACCAGTACCTCCCCTCTAGGGGACATTGAGCTTAAAAATGAAAGCATAAATCTCGATCTTCGGCCCTAATTAATTCCTCGGGCCTTCGTTAGGGGTGACTGAGTAGGGGGTGAGTTATTCGAATAAGTTACCTCTTCCGCTACTTTCGTTTATTATCTTTGGCTAGTCACCTGTGTTCGTTTCTTTTCATTTGGAGAAATTTTATGAAAATTTTCAGTGACTGCATTCATAGTAAGGAGTTATGTAAACTTGTTTTGGTAAGTTAATTACTTTAAAGGAAATTGAATTAAAACACCTACTACCAACGATGATTTAAGGTTGAACTGGCCGGTCACTTCTTCATACAAATGCCGTAGGGTGATCACTCCCGTATTTGAGACTTTAGGTCCAGGTTTAAGCATAATACCGATTGACCTCGTCATTATCTAGGCTTGTATGATGCCGATATTTTAAAAAGATAATTAAGTTGAAAGTTATGAGCCTTGAAAATGTTATATGAAAATGTTTCGAAGCTCATAACTCTCAAGTTAATTATCTTTTTAAAATTTCGGCATCATACAAGCCTAGGTAATGACGAGATCAATCGGTATTATGCTTCGTTTTGGACCTAAATCCGCAAATAAGGGAGTGATAACCCTACGGCGTTTGTATGGAGAACGGCCCGGCCAGTTCACTCTTAAGAACTACAATAGTTTTCCTGACCCTTCGAGATAATGGTCCATCTTCTCTACGAGAAAGATTGCTTTCAGCCTTCTAAAGAATTCTTTTTGAAGCTCAGATGGCTCAGTGGCATTGGCTATGGACTGCCGCGCAAGAGATCCATGGTTCGATCCCGCCGCAGGCTTGAGCTTCACTGCATGGAGGAAGGGCATTTTGCGAATGCCCGCCTGGCTAGCGACCACCTTCAAGTAGAAAATCTCTAGAGAAGCACCTAACGGTGTGATCCGGCAGCTGTCCTTGAGCGTCAGTAACTCTAGGTTAAGCCTGTTAACACCTTCGACCACTTCATCAGTTACCATCAGGTGAGATTGTGGTCAAACGCTAGTTTTCTTTTTATAGCTGAAAGGTAAGCACCTATCAGCTATAAAAAAAAACTAGCGTATTGTTATTTTAGGTCCTTTCATCTGAAACGCACGTACAGGGACTTGCCTAGTCGTTCATAACGGTCACTACTTGGATGGAACCAGAACTCGTTTACGTCTGAGCTCTTCGCCGTCGGTCTCGGTGGTTGTCAGTGTGGCAGTCGTCAGCTTTGTATACTAAGGGGATGACACTCTAAAGTATATATTATACCTATTGTAATAAAACTTTACCGTGAGGTGCTGGGTAAGAATGTCACCCCTCCCACCCCTCTCCCTCCTCCCATCTCTTCCTGTGGGTGTTGTAGGACCCGACTAAAGGAAAAACATACCGGAAGGTCGGTTATTTTATACTGCAATCCCCAAGACACGCCTGCCAAGCGTGGGAATTATATTAAACCCCACCATAATAGGGGAGGTTGTGTTCAGCAGTGGACAATCCAGCTGACACAGTGTAATAAAACTATCCCACAAAAAATAATACTATATGCATGCATTGTTGTAAAAAAACCGGCCAAGGGCGAGTCGGAGTCGTGCACCGAGGGATCCGTACAAACCTGTAGATGAGTATAAGTAAAAGTTATACTATTTTATTGCTAAATGTGATCCATACCATTTTAAAGGGAAGTACCCTGTAGGTTTTGAATTCCTTGCAAGCGTCAATAATTTGCAGCATAAACGGAAGTATCTTTTGATTGCGTTGGCTTAGAAGTTTGATTTTTTCACAGCTCTCAGAGACAGTAGACATGAGTATTTGATATGAATTTCAGCTTGATACCTCGACACGTTCCTGAGAAATACGGTCTTGATAGACACACGGACAACAAAGTGATCCTATAAGGGTTCCGTTTTTTCCTTTTCAGTTACGGAATCCTAAACATTATTTAATTTTTATTATGACCATCTACATAGATCTATACTATACTGTAGATAATTTAGCTCAAAACATACTGGTTTTGACAGCTTTAATTGTAGATTCAGCCGTTTTTCTCCATAAACTTAAAACCCGTAATGGAGCATATAAAAAAGAGGGGTAGAAATCGGTTCTCGCCGTGTTATTTTATACCTAAAATCGTTTTGGAGCTCAAGGTGGAATGAATGTATGGACCGCAGAGTTTTGAGAAAAATGGATTTGGGGTTTAGTGGCATAAGCCGTTTTCACTTCTATATTATAGAAATTTATATAAAAACTACATGTAAGCCAAACATTATACTTTCTGTCGGGTAGAACCTCATAACACTAAAAAAAATACCATAAAATGGAACCGACTTCAACACTTAAATTTGTGAAATAACTTGTTGAAGTCGATAAATACTGAAGGTTCAAAAGTACCTATTATCACAATATTGTGCGCATTGTACCGACTTCGACAAGTTATTTCACACATTCGAGTGTTAAATTCGGTTCCATTTTTTTTGGAAAAAAAAATGTCTCCCTTTGTAGTGACCTTTGATATTTATGGGATCGATTGTCATTCACTGACAGTGACTATATCATCAAGATTGGAAAAACCTTTTCACTTGTTGGAGTGTAACTCAAGAACGGCTTGACGAGTTTTGATGAAATTTAAACGAAACCACACGGCAAGCATCAGATTTCAAATAAAAAAGAATCTTCAAAATCGGTTCACCCAGTCAAAAGTCCTCAGCTAACAAACATAAAAAAAATACAGATGAATTGATAACCTCCTCCTTTTTTTTGAGTTTAGTTTAGTTTAGCGAGGACTTAGAAGGCCCTCTTATAGCACGGGAGGGGCGTAGGATGTTTTTTTTAATTATTAAAAAACTAAATGTAATGGAGCATATCAAAAAGAAGGGGGGAAATCAGTTCTCGTCGTGTTTTCACTTCTACATTATATAGCATTTCTATAAAAGGGAAATGTAAGCCTTATGCCATTATAATGTAATCCGCATAGCAGGCGTTATTGCAAACCTAACAATATTAAAAAAAAATTAAGCCTTATATTATACTTTCTGTTGAATAGAACCTGTGACCTGTGACCTATGATCTGTGACCTGTGACCTGAGACCTGTGGAAAAGCAGTACAGGCCAGTTCATACATGAAGGCATACCCCTCCACAGTAAATGAAAGATGTACATATGTGTGGGTCTAATCTTCGTTTGTACACACCATCTTAGTGTGTGTGTAAATGCTAAAGATACATACAGTAAAACAATAAAATGTAAGATAATATGATCGCTTGGTTAGGTAGTAGTAGTAGTTTATATTATTTTGCTGATCCTTATTTTTCATTCGTTTATATTAAAAAATGTTCATTTTATATCCGAAAATAGGTCTTCGTTCAGCTTCGTTACAATGCTTATATTACTTTCCAAACAGGTTACTATGGTAATAGTTTTTAACTATTACTTTAAATAATTGTAATGACATCTTGTCCCTAAATAAATGTTCTTTGGGAGAAACTAGGCCACCCACAACACAGGGTATCCTAGTGTGGGGGTTAGTGTGATATAAGACAATTTTCATGTTATGTATATTTTATAGACATATTATTTAGATAAGTGATACTAATATAATGTTAAAATTCCTTATTTTTGTCAGGTACATAGATCTGTTTTTTGCACAATATACATTTTTATTATTAGTTGCAACTACACCTAAATGTATAGAGAAGCTTCGTGAGTGAAATGTTCTATACTTCTAGTGAATATTTTGTTTGAACCGATATATGGATCTAGTGTCTACGAATTTTTTCTCTCGTAAATTTGTAATTATGTAATGTAATTCGCCAAGCAGGCGTTATTGCAAACATGACAATATTTAAATTAAAAGATTATGTTATTATTTACAAGTTTAAAACCAATTGCAAAATTGGTCTTGTTTGTAGTATAACGGAAGTAAAACTGTAGGTGTCGCTCCATCTCCATACGATGGTTGAAGAACGAGAGCAAAAATTAGAGCTATGAGTCATTGTGTCATGATAGCTCAATCGGTTAGAGCATACCCCGGCTATAGGGGTGGGAGGACGCAGGTTCGAATCCCGCATATGTCTATAATTTTTTAGCTCGTAAATTTGTAATTTTGTAATGTAATTCGCCAAGCAGGCGTTATTCCAAACATAACAATATAATAAATAGTGTCTTCGATTCAAAGGTACTTTATTTTTTTCAGAAGAATAAGGTAATTCGATTTTTTATTGTTACTATTACAATGTCATTACCAATCGTAATACAGTTGCCACCTACTGTCCCAGTGATTGAAATCAATTTCGAAATATCATCGATTGTCCACAAGATCATTAAGAACTCACTCACAGGATCTTAGACTTTACTGTTATCACTTTATGAAGTGAAACTGCATGACAATAATTTGCTTACGATGATTTAAGACCATAATCAATTTGCTGTTCAAAAGCTAAACGACATACAGGAAGTAGTTCTTAATCCTTTCCAAATAAAAATATGCAGATGAAATCTGTAGTTCTAGAGATGCAGGTGTAAGTTTGTCGAAGTATAGATGGTTTTCTATTAAAAGTTCTGACACAAAAAGCTCGATGAATCGTAGTTTTGATCAGAAAGGTTCCCATCGATGAGTTTTAGGGCTGTTGTTTACTGTTGTGCGATGATTTACTACACTAAAGATTTGTGAAGTTTACATATCACAACACATTTTTTATAAATATTTTTTAAATTATGTGTTTAGGGAAGTTTTTATGCAGGTAATCGCCACGTCGTAGACCGGGTAAGATGGCTAGCGTTTGACTTGATGGTAAGTGATGATTTGATTTGATGAAGATGATAATCAGGATAAACCTAAGTATAGCGAGAACTGGCTCCTAAGTACAGCTGTCTGAACACACCGTAAGATGCATGACGACAGATTACTGAATTGAGGGCGTTTGATAGCCTAGCGACAAATTTTCTTTAAATAAAATTCTGCCCACAGATTTTAATTTAAGAACTGTTCAATATCCTCCTATTGGTGTCTTAGGCAAAAGAATGCGCTAAATGAGTAACATGTTATTAACTATACAAGTAGTGAAGTGAGTGCTACATATAAAGAACACAAGAACACATAGTGTCTTCCCCTTAATAGAGACAATAAGATAGGTGTTAATGGACACATTCTTAACTTTACTCTATTTAATACACTCTATATAATAATACTAATATTCTGGCCGTGCTAATGCCCCTCGCGTCGAAGTAGAAGGAAGCAGAACTGGTCTTGTGTCTGAAGTTCAGGGTTCATTGGAACTCGTCTCTCATTGGGGACAGCAGAACCTTGTCCAATTCAACCCCAAAAAAACTCAGGCATGCGTTTTCACTGCGAAAAAGACCCCCTTCATCATCGCTCCGCAATTTCAGGGTGTTCCCCTAGAAATCGCAGAAAGTATTGGAGTTCTTGGCGTCAACATTTCTAAAGATGTCCAGTTCCGCTGTCACATCGCGAGTAAGGCTGGATTGGCTTCCAAGAAACTTGGTGTGCTTAATAAAGCAAAGCGGTACTTCACGTCGAGCCAGCGACTTCTGCTTTATAAAGCACAAGTTCGCCCTCACATTGAGTACTGCTCTCACCTCTGGAATGGCGCACCAAAGTACCAACTCCAGTCTCTCGATGCTATTCAGCGTCGAGCGGTAAGAATTGTCGACGACCCCGAGCTCTCTGACTGCCTTGAGCCACTGAGCCTCCGTAGAGACATCGGTTCGCTCTGCATACTCTACAGGCTCTATAACGGGGAATGCTCCCAAGAGCTGTTTGAGCTTATACCGGCATCGCGATTCTATCATCGTTCCTCGCGTCACCGGTTAAAAGCTCATCCACACATAATCGAGTCCTGGAAGTCTCACACAGCTCGATTTATGCGCTCCTTCTTACCGCATACTTGCAAAATGTGGAATGATCTTCCATCTAGCGTTTTTCCGCAGGGCTACAGTATGGATTTCTTCAAAAAAGGTGTTAAAAGAGTCTTACAGGGTCGGTAACGCATTGGTGACGCCCCTGGTGTTGCAAATGTCCATAGGCGACGGTAACCGCTTACCATCAGGTGGGCCGTCTGCTTGTTTGCCAAGCCATTACATAAAAAAAAAAAAAAATTTAGCAGTTTAAGTCAAGCTAAAATTACTCATTAGTCCGTATTAATGACTAGATTGTAATATAATGACGTACTAAGTACATCATTAGAAAAAAAAAAAAAGTTATTAACTATCCTCGACATGCCAAAAAACAAAGTGAAAATATTCTACAATAATCTGAACTTGCGCCATCCATTGAATTGTTTAAGTTAACATATTTTTTTATAATATTCTCGTATCTTCCTGCGTTTCCAAAGAAAATTACTATGCATTAAAGATAAAATGATAACATAATAAATAGATTCAGGCGTTACTTTGCGGAAATCCATATTTAATAATAACAAATATTTATAAAATATTTTATGAAAACATCAAATTAATATTTTAATAAAACACTTAATAAAAAATAAAAATAAAAATACAAAATATATCTATTGTCAATTCCGCCTAATTTTCCTGCTAAGCCGACGTGACGTCACAAACGCCACGCAGCCAAACCGGAAGAATTTTCGACGCGAGCGCACGATCGAGAAATTTCTCGATCGTGCGCTCGTAGAGTCAAGACCTCCTGAGGATGCTTCGTGTAGAAACGAAACGCGTCGAAAATTCTTCCGGTTGGCTGCGTGGCGTTTGTGACGTCACGTCGGCTTAACAGCAAAATTAAAAATGATAACACATGATAAAAATTTCATCTTATGAATATTCTGGTTGTGAATTTAACTACCGGCGATAATTGATGTAGGTTTGAGTCAGCCTTGTATGTTAGAGAAAGACATTGTTAAGAGAGCCCATTTTGGTACTGAGTTCAGACGTGATCGAACCTAGAACATCGAGATTCTAAAGCAACGGTACTTGTCTTGTTTCACGAATGCCCAAAAAAAGGAGTTTTATATTTTCAGGGATCATGAATGAATTTATGTTTGTGAGTAACTTCTCAACTTCATTCCTTCAACTCCGTAACTTCTAAACGGCTTAACTAATTTTAATTTATGGGATATCTTTAGATTTGTCTTGATAGTGCAAGTAGACACTAGGAATATATAAAAAAAACACAAAGCATTGTAGACGCCAGATAGTGAGATAAAAAAATGTATTCCAAACCCAACAAAAGTAGAGTATCAAAATAAAGGGCTTTTAAAAACGATTCCATAAATATAATATATACTTGATTATTTGCAGTCGGGTTTTTTTACTTAATTTATCCTTGTATTAATCATTGTGGTAACTAATTGAACGGCATTTATCTAATATGCTTAATTGATTCGAGTTCTATGGAGTTCGTTATATCGCTGCTTCAGTTGTGTCGCAAGCTTTACATTACTTTGATTTCCAACAGTGTGATTTGGATTAAGTTTTTATGCAGCGCGATGATCCGCATTCGATTTATAGAAATTAAATAAGTGTGTCGAGTACAATAACCAATTGTAACAAAAAGTACTGGAAAAAGTACTGGCGCCTTTCATCAAAGGCGGAAAGCAATGGTCGACAGAATTGATATGAAGTACTTGAAGTACTTGTCAATGTTTTGGTTAATATTTTTGGGGTCCCTTCGAGAAAACGGGACTCTATTACTAAGCCTACGCTGTCGGTTGGGCCTATTTACTAAGACTGTCCATTTGTCTGTCATACTTTTAAAGGAATGTATCTCTTTAAAGCATAGTTCAAAGTTCAAAGTTAAGCAACGTCGCTCGCGGTCATGAATAGGATGGGTGACCGCTAGTGACATACTGAGCATTTCCGTGCTTTGGAGGGCACGTTAAACCGTCGGTCCCCGTTGTTTTCTAAGGATAGCAGTCGTTATAGCATGGTGGTAGGGTATTTCGCGAATGCCCGCCTGGCTAGCTACCACCCTCAAGTAGAAAATCTGTCGCCAAACACCTAGCGGTGTGTTCCGGCAGCTGTCCTTAAGAGCCAGTACGTCTAGGTTAGCCTGAACAACATCTTCGACCACATCATCACTTACCATCAGGTAAGATAGTGGTCAAAGGCTAACCTATCAGGCATAAAAAAATCGTAAATTTATTAATATGCAACATTATGGCGGATTGCTTTATATAATAAAATCAAGTATAGGTACATTTATTTAAAAAGTAAACAAGCCGACTGCAATTTATTTATTTTCTTTACACGTTTTATTGATGCATTGAAATTAAAACTACAAGTTATAAAAATATATCAATGGAATTGTTTTTAAAGCCCTTCGTTGTGACATATTCGATAGATAGAAAAAACAATAGGTATGTTATCTCCCAAAATGGCGTCTAAAATCTACTAGTTTGTTTTTTAATGCTCTTTTATGTGTATCACTTGCGCTATCAAGATGAATCTAACGATATCTTAAACATTTTAATTGGTTAAGCCGTTTAGAAGTAATGGTGGAATAAAAAAACTCACAAACATACATACATGAACCCTGAAAAACATAACTCCTTTTTTGGATAATCGTGTGATAAAAGAGTGTCCCTTTATTTTTTTACATGGTGGTAGGATTATATATCATTTTTGCTCTTTTAGTTTAGTACCATAACTACACAAAGTTTTGAGTATAACTGCAGTAACAGATATTCTATCTCAAGCTACGAATATGATCATGTTCTTTCTCTTATCCTATTGTACTCGTACTGTTTGCATGACCTTTTTTTACTGTAGGTAAGGGAAGTGGAAGAGATATAGGATGGGTTGTTTTTGTCCGAAAGTATGTACAAAATGTTGGCTTGCGTATATAACTATAGGTAGATCTTGATATGGATATGACTGCTTTTTTGTAGGGAAAGTATAGGCTTGTCTTTGAACTCCACCTCTTCTGTAAGTGATGATGTTGGTCGCAGATGGTGATAGGAATCAAAAGAGATTTGAAGCGCTCGTAGCGAAATTTGCTTGGCCGTTCTGAATCGATCAGCAAAGTTAAGCAACGTCTGCCGCGTCATGACTTGGATGGGTGACCGCTAGTGACATTACTACTGAGCGCTTCCGTGCTTCGGTGGGCACGTTAAGCCGTTGGTCCCGGTTGTAGTCTAAGGATGACAGTCGTTATAGCATGGTGGTAGGGCATTTGTGTGTTCCGGCAGATGCCCTTGAGAGCCAGTAATTCTAGGTAAGTCTGAATAACATCTTTTACCACATCATCACTTACCATCAGGTCAGATGGTGATCAAAGGATAACCAATCAGGAATAAAAAAAACAGATTTCATAATATTTATTTATGTTGTGAACAATAGGCACATAAAATTAAATATGGTGTGATTATTTAATAATACAAGTTTCTTTTATGTACTGTTGATATATACATACAACAAATATGATTATTTAAATATTATAAATTAACCGCAAAACACACACCGGGAGTCCCCGCCGGGGGCTCGCAGACGCAGCTGCACACTCGCCCTGATGATGAGCTTCTGATATGCTCGAAACCTGGGTTGACGTATTCCATCCTCAACGTGAATGTTTTTCCTGTTAATTTTTAATATTTAAATATGTGTGAAACTCACGCAAATGTCTTATAAAAGGACCAGAGCATTTTATATGAAATTTTATATAACGGATACTAGCTACGATGCAATAAAGTGCACTTCAGCTCGCAAAACACGACGCTAACATTTATATTCACCTACAAGGCATCTCTCTTTCTATCGCATAGCTCTGACCTCTTCTGACGCG
Source organism: Plagodis pulveraria (assembly GCA_963890685.1). Classification (NCBI taxonomy): domain Eukaryota; kingdom Metazoa; phylum Arthropoda; class Insecta; order Lepidoptera; family Geometridae; genus Plagodis; species Plagodis pulveraria. Next base: position 18,349,324 of record OY982970.1, on the reverse strand, counting down.
GCACGCTTCGTAGGATGATCCCGCCGGACGGAAACGTCCATGCACCTGTAGCTTTACTGACTGGCCGTTATTTTTTAACTTTAGAAAACCTTGTCTATCCGAAACTTCAAGAGAAGAGTTTCTTTGGAATCTTCTTTGATGTTTCGAATCAAAACAGCATAGCTATAAACTGATTATAGGATAGATATTCCCGTAAAAATCGTTGTGTACATTTCTTAATATGATTTCAAGCATAATCGCATGTAAAGCGAACAAAAAATATTAAACAGACATTTTCGTCTTCCTGGGGAGCTGGGAGACGCAGTTTCAAATCCCGCTCGAGACTAAAATTATGTTATATGCGCCCCGTCCCCTGTGACGGTGTATGTTTGATGAAGCAGTGATGGCTTAGTGGCATTGGCTATGGACTGCCGCGCAGCAGGTCCATGGTTCGAATCCCGCCCAGAGCTTGAGCTTCACCGCATGGTGGAAGGGCGTTTTGCGAATGCCCGCCTGGCTAGCGACCACCCTCAAGTAGAAAGTCTGTCGCCAAGCACCGAAAGGTGTGTTCCGGCAGTAGTCCTTGAGAGCCAGTGAAATTACAGGCACAATGAGACTTAAGGCCAAGTAGATAAGGCATCCGGCGTGTATTCGGAGGACGCGGGGTCTATTTCTGCCCATGACACTTGTGCACTTATTGTGCTCCATTAATTTGTAAAATATAAAACTATGTGTTCTAAAAAATATAAATGTAATGTTACGAATACTCACCTGGCCAGCACAAACTTTCTATGCAACTCGAAGGTAAGTTGCATATAACTTTGTCACAAGAACTATAACACTTACCCTCGAAAGAAGAAGAACCACCTACCAACAAGCTATAGAAAAAATATCTCATCTCAGCAGTTATAAAACACCAAGGTTCAGAAAATCTAGGTCATATCCATACTAATATCAACGTAATGCCAAATCTTCACTTAAAGACAGGTGATCGGGCGCGGCGAACGCTTGGCATAACTCATCGTTTCTTGAAGGCGGTGGACACACGCGATTAAATGGTTAATTGCATCACATTGAATACTGGTAATTGCTCCCAATCGAATACAAAGTAGTAAACATTATTCTCTTAGATACTGTATCAGCCGGATTGTCCACTGTTGAACACATTCTCCCCTATTAAGGGGGAATTTGCCATAATCCCCACGTTGGCCCCACTTGGCAGGCTTGTCATCGCAGTTTCAGATATCATTTCCTCAGAAGGCCCTACTGCCCACCTTCCGGTATTTTACACCTTTAGTCGCCTCGTACGACACCCACAGGTAGCAAAGGGGTGCCATTCTAGCCCGGCACCCCACGGGCAAATTCTCTTGCACTCGTCCGTTGTTCACGCTTAAAAGAGCTATAAAATTCGTGGATATAGAAGACTTTAAGGAATAGAATTGCTATAGTACTAGAGGTGGCTATCTGACGCTGCTTCTCATTTTCGTATGCCTGTGCTCATATTTTTTGGTACAGGTCAACCTTTTACCACTGCCTCACCAGTAATCAGTAATGGATGTTGTTGAATATGTCGATTGGTGTAAAATGGAAACTTTCCTCAAGGACAGCAACCAGAACACACTGTAAGGTGCTTCGTAACATTTTTACTTTCGGAGTGGTAGCTTATGGAATAATATAATGTAGAGAGAAGAGAAGAATACTTGCCTGGCTATAGTCATGATAGAGGTCATGACTATAGCTAGGCAAGTATTCTTGAAATGCCTGCCATCAGAGATGCTGACCAATGCTGACTTCCATCACTATTGGACTGTGTGGAAGTGGAGGAGAGCCTGTGCTAGTAAATATTTGGAGAAAAACGAAATAAAAGTTATTAACAGAAAACTAGAAACTAATTATAAAATTTCATTTATCTTGATAAGGATTATTGCATATAAGATATTTTCGTTACAAGCGTAATTAAGAGCAACTTTACAATTTTATTACAACGAGAAATAAATGTTTAAAGCGATTCTTATATATTGACTTGTGGGGTATGTCAGTAAAAGTGGTAGAGTCTATAATTTACATTATTGCACCATATTTAGAAACAATATTCAATCTTTGTGTCGATAGTGGAAACTTCCCCGATTTAATGAAACAAAGTAAAATCACTCCAATTTTAAAGTCGGGGTCTACATCTGACCCTTCCAATTATAGACCTATTTCCATCTTACCTGTTCTGAGTAAAGTATTCGAAAAAATTATGCTCAAACAACTACTATCCCATTTTAACAAGCATAATTTATTAAATGAGAATCAGTTTGGTTTCACCAAGAGCAAATCCACAACAGATGCAGGTGTTCAATTGATGTCGCATATACTGGAAGCCTGGGAGAGTTCACATGATGCTATTGGCGTATTTTGTGATCTTTCCAAGGCATTCGACTGTGTAGAGCACTGCACTCTGATTCGTAAACTTTCCCACTATGGTATTCGTGGAAAAGCTCTGAATCTTATAGAGTCATATCTGTCAGACAGGCTACAGAGGGTTGGAATAAGTGGCAATACTTCTTCCGGGTCATTGGTAAAAATGGGAGTACCACAGGGATCAATTTTGGGACCTTTTCTGTTTCTAACATATATTAATGATCTGCCTTGCATGGTCAAAGATTTCTGCGATATTGTTTTATTCGCAGATGATACCTCTCTGATTTTTAAAGTAGATAGGAAAGACAGTGAACTGACGCATGTAAATAATGTATTATCTAAGATTTGTTAATGGTTCGCCGCTAATAATCTTCTCCTAAATTCAAAAAAGACGAAATGTTTAAAGTTTTCTTTACCAAATGTTCCTTATGTTGAACCAAACATAAAGCTTGGCCCAGATAAACTCCCTATTGACAAAGCGACAGTCTTCCTGGGAATCAAAATGGATTCCACTTTACAATGGGATCCACATATACATGATCTCTCCGGAAGACTTAGTTCTGCTGCATATGCAGTTCTTAGGATAAGACAGTTAACAGATGTAGCTACTGCTCGGCTAGTTTATTTCGCGTACTTCCACAGTATTATGTCGTATGGCGTATTGCTGTGGGGAACTGCTGCTGAGATAGAGACAATCTTTATCATTCAAAAGCGTGCAATTCGAGCCATATATAAAATGGGTCCTAGGGAATCTGTGAGGGATCTTTTTAAAGAAATTGATATTTTAACTTTACCAAGTCTGTATATATTTGAAAATATTATGTATGTTCGTAAAAATTTGAGTAAATTTAAATTAAATAGTGACAATCACGATTACAATACTAGGAATAAAGATAAAATAGTGGTGCCAGGATTTAGATTAGCAAAGACAAATAAAAGGTCCTTCTTAGGTAATTGTGTGCGGTTTTATAATAAAGTTCCTAAACATATTACAACGCTCACAGAAGGGAAATTCAAGTTGCATGTGAAAAACATATTGATTAAAAAATCCTACTACACAGTTTCTGATTACATAAACGACAAAAATGCCTGGACAATTCCGCCTCCGCCAAGCTATTGCCTGTCACCTACATAATTTAAACAAATATTGTAATAACTCTATTATATAGTATGTATGTAACACATTGTTAAAAGATGTTTAAAAGAATGGCCCCGAGTTTCTTGCCCGTTCTTCTCGCAGTGGCTCTATACAATTTATTTGCTGAACGTGGCAGTACAATGTAGAATATTTCATTACTAAAATTTGTAATTGACCTTCATAAGAGCGTCGTAGACGCCTAAATTGAATAAATGATTTTGACTTTGACTTTGACTTTACTAGCTGTACCTGCGACTTCGTTCGCGATTGCCGTACCTGCAAACTAAATATTCCCATTTGAGCGCTGTTTATCTCATATTAAGCAACGCTGTGGTCTGCGGTGAAGCACTCCTAAGTAAAGCATAGCTCAGAAAGGAGCTTTTTACTTTGGGTTTGAAAACTCCCGGGTTGTATTTTCCATAAGACAGTAGTTAAGTAACTCAGAGAGTTATTTCGCGGTACGCACAATAAATGTTGAGACAAAGTAGTTTAATATTGTTGGATTTGCAATAACGCCTGCTATGCGGATACTTTACAAAATCACAAATATACGATAGGAAAAATTTAAGTCATGTGCAGGATTCGAACCCGCGTCCATCTACCCCTTGAGCCGGGGTATGCTCTAACCAATTGAGCTAACATGTCATGTTAGCTCGTCTTGGTATGTCATGTTAGATCGTATATTTGTGATTTTGTAATTGAGACAAAGTACTTTGTACGATTCTTTGGAATTTCGGTTATAAAACGGCATCTTCTGCCGATGTTCTCCTTGTTTGGCGGTAGAACGAAAATATATAAGATTGTGCACTTCCATTGCGCAGTCTCCAAAATGTATCCGGCAAAAGATAGATAGTTAAATAAACTAATCGTGACGAATGTTCCAGATTTTAGAGTTTTATCTTAGCAAGCTGGCAAATCTAAATAAGGATGCCGAGCTGCCCGTGGGGTGCCAAGCTGCCCATGGGGTGCTTGGCTGCCCGTGGGGTGCCAGGCTGCCCATGGGATGCCGGGATGCCCATGGGGTGCCGGGCTGGCCTTGGGGTGCCGGGCTGCCCGTGGGGTTCCAAGCTCATATGTCACTATTCTAACAAAAAAAAGAAAAATTGAAATTGGATTACGCGTTAATAAATTACAACTCGGTGTACATTTTGACTTTCATCCCCTTTCCCGAGGGAACCGTGCTGAATTTCGGGATAAAAAGTATACAATAACCTTCTTCGTAGTATGAACTCAATTCGTGTTAAGTTTCATTGAATTCTATTCAGTAGTTTTGGAGTGATACGCGGCCGGGATACAGACAGACAGACAGACAGACAAAAATATAAAAAAATACAGTTTTGGCATCAGTGTCAGCTACAGAGTGCTCTCAAATATTTTTTTTCAAAATTTTTGCCATGTACTGAATTGGATCTGTTACAGTTTTATTATATGTAAGTATAAATTTATTTTAAAAAAAAAATTGTTGTTTTGAAATTGACTTCAGAAAATATTTTCAAAATAAACATATATAATTTGTGTAACTACTACAAACTGGTTTTGCTAAAATTATTTTAAGAATCAATAAAGTTATAGTTTTACAAATTATTGTAGGACAAAATTGTATGCGCCGGGCAGAAATCGGACCCGTGTCCTCCGATTTCGCTCCGGATGCTTAAACCACTCTGCACCTGGGCACGCTATTTCGAGCCGAAATTTCTTACTCCAATTGTATTACTTTAACCGTTATAAGTGACAGTGCGCTGCCATCAACCAGACTACCAGACTTCATCTGATCGAAATAAGTGCTTTTTCAAACACTTAACTCTCGGTATGATGGCGATACCCTTCTATTTTTCTAAATATGATTACAAGCACCATGGCGTGCTAAGCGAAATTCATATTTTACAAATTATTGGAGCACAAAATGTTATGCTCCGGGCGGGAATCGAACCCGCGTCCTCCGATTTCCCACGAGATGCCTAATCCACTTGGTCACCTGGACACACCCTCTCAAGTCGAAACCTTGTTCCAATATCCTCGATGACATCATTCCGTAATTTGTAAAATATGATTTTCGCTTAGCACGCAAAAGTGCTTGTAATCATATTTAGAAATATAAAAGGGTAGCACCATCAATCCGAGAGTTAAGTGTTTGAAAAAGCACTTCTTTCGATCAGATGAAGTCTAGTAGTCTGGTTGATGGCCACGTACCATCCTATATATTTAGAAAAGTTATAGTTATTTTGAAATCAACTTGACTTCAGAAAATATTACCAAAATCAATTTTGTCACTACTAAAAACTAAATATATTTTGCGTAAAATCTGTTTAAACAGCTGGTGTACGCCCACGGGTATTACAATTACTTTGACAATTAACCATGCGCGGACTTCCATCAAATGAATAAAGAATGGTACAGAATGAAAGTTTCACTACTACACGCACAGCTATGTGTGCGTAACTAATCAGTGACAGGACATGTGGGGATTGCAGCAGCCACAGCGGCGCTCACTCAGGTTCACAACCGGTTTAAACCACCTCAATGAGCGGACAAAGTGACAACTTAGCTGGCTTTCATTCTGTTCCTTTCTTTATGCATGAGCTTCGACTGAGTGATTAATTGATTATATATTCATATAGTTATGTATGTATATCGTCTTTATACATACCTAAATGTTAACACACTCGTAAACATCTATGTATAATGTGCCATATATAGGTACATGACTATAATATGTACATATCATCACTCAGTCGAAGTCCCCGCACGGTTAATTGTCGCAATAATTAGTGGACAGTTAAATATCGCCAATCCCTCGCTTCCGGGAAGTTGTAAACCAATGTAAACAGTTCAGTTGGCTTGACCTGAATAGCTCGTTTTTTTAATTATTATATATTGAACTATGGCGGGTAACAAGAATCGGAATGGAGTAGGACTAATTTTGACATATTGTTGACGTTTTTTTCGTTTGAAAACGATATCCATTATGGAGTTCGAATTTCAAAATGTAGGTCTTTTTCATTAGACAATAAAACCTCTACTGGTTTTTTTGATTAACTGTTTTTTTTTTGTGGAATAGTGGCGGATCTAGCACGTGTCCCACCTGATGTTGAGCGGTCACATTATCTGCATGTATAACAGATTCATTTTATCACACGTAACGAATTGCACTGCGCCAGTCACCCTGAGACATACAGTTGCTGAGTCTCATGTGCCTGTAATTTTACGGGCCCTCAAAGACTGCAGCCGGAACACATTTTTCGGTGCTTGGCGACAGATTTTCTACTTATGGTAGCTAGCCAAGCAAGCATTCGCAAAATGCCTGTGAAGGTCAAGCCGGTGGTGGGGATTGAACCAGGGACCTGCCGCATGGCAGTCGATAGCTATAACCGCTCGGCTATCATTGCTTAAAATGTGTATAGTTTTTCAACGTTTTAATAATTTAATTTTTCTTAAAATATTTGTTTATAACTGTAGAACTACTGTATAAGTAGTGCTATTTTAGTCATTTAGCACCAATTTAACCTCTTCAAAAGTCCTGTATAAATTTACTATTCTTAATCGTGGTCGATACAACTTCACAAACAATTTTTGATTAATGCGCGAATGGGAGATAAATAATCTCCTGCCTTGTTTAATTAACAATTGTAATTAACAGAACATAGCTTAATGCATTCCCAATATTGTACCGTCATTATTATTTGTCATTACTACCCCTAGTGGTGGGCTACTTTGTTAAGAAGGCTACAGCATAATATTAAATGATGACAGCATGTAATGTTTTTTTAATATGTTTGCAATAACGCCTGCTACGCGGATTACATTACAACATTACATCCATCCCAATACGATAGGAAAAATTTAAGTTATGACGTCATTGTCATGTTAGCTCAATTGGTAAGCATACCCCGACTAAAGGGGTGTATGGACGCGGGTTCGAATCCCGCACATGACTTAAATTTTTCCTCTCGTATATTTGTAATTTTGTAAAGCGTGTAATTAAATGTTGTTATGCAATGGAACTATAAAGAGACGTTGTGAAACTATTGGACGTCGCGACCAAGCAGCACATCAATCTAATTTGAAATGCAAAATGTATAGGTACATATAACTTTAGTCTTAAATAAAATGTACTTATTAGGAACTGGTTAGGATCCGCATTATCGCCATCGCTACGTCAGTTACGCGCTGAGGCTCATGCTCGTCACTTCGCGCAGTCGTCACAAAGTCACGCAAGGGCTTCAAAACAGTCCGAACCTGGTCGGAATCTTTCCGGTAAATATAACGCGGGTGCTAGCCGGTTCCTAATTAGTATATAAAATTAAACAACACAAAATATTTGACATAGTTTTGCTTCCCTTTAATTCCACGCTAAACCAATCACACTAATAAATTCCCGTAGGGATGGATAGAGGTATCAAAGCCACCCACGTTTCGCTAGATATTATCACAATTTGTAAAAGGAGTTCAGCCTATTGAAATATATCTGCATATTTCCAGACCTCAGACTGCTGCTGGTGTAGTTTCTTTGTCAGACCCAATCATTGTCCGACATTCCAAAGTGACGCTTTCAACCAACCAACGAAGCATCACTATTTTAAATGTAAAAAGCTTTGCAGTTTCACCGTCATGGCGATGGTGATGAAAAGTATCCTGTGTGCTACTGCAGGACCAAAACGATCTGTATTCCAAGTTTCACCCAAATCGGTTCAGCCGTTTCAGCTTGAGGGAGTAGCAAACATTCTTACATCTTCACTCTCTCACAAACTTTCGCAATTTATAATAGTATTAGTTTACCTAATCTATCAACAAATTAAATCTGTCATGGATTGTAATGTTAAACTGTCTTAAATACTGCTATTTAAGTCTAATTATTCAAGCGTTTTGATCTGTCAAAATCAATATACACTTCGAAAAACTGCACATCTGTACATACCTGAAGAGGTTAAGCCAAGGATGAGATTCAATTAAGAACCACGTTTCACTACTTATTACATAATAGTTAAAACGTTCGCATAATGACCGCCTTGCCCTCGAGTAGAAAATATGACGCCAAGAACGCAGCTGTCCTTGGGAGCCAGTAATTATAGATTATCCTGAACAACATCTTTATTTTCGGTCGCATCATCACTTACCATCAGGTGAGATAGTTGTCAATGGTTAGCCTATCAGCAATAAAAATGCAATTAAATCGTGATTAACTGAAACGGCGCGCGGCGGTGAGTCTTTTGCTACGCACAGTACTTTGATTCGAGAAGCTGTAGAAAAATCAAACAATACTTTTTTTTGGTGACGGAACTCGAGGCCCACTTCATGTTAAGCGGACTAACCTGTGCCTATAACAGATGCAATTCATCACAAGTCACTAATTGCACTGCGCCCGTTACCTTGAGACATACCTAGTTGTTAAGTGTCATTTGCCTATAATTTCACTGGCTGTTAAGGACTGCTGCCGAAACACGCCGTTACGTGCTTGGCGACAGATTTTCTACTTGAGGGTGGTAGCTAGCCAGGCAGACTCGCAAAATGCCCTTCTATGCGGTGAAGCTCAAGCCAGCGGTGGGGATCGAACCAGGGTACTGCGGTACGGCAGTCTATAGCTATTACCGCTCGGCCATCATTCCTACAATACTTGTCCAAACTGGAGTTTGAACCCGGGTCTTCGCGGCTTGGAAGTGTTGCATCACGCCACTGTGCCACCGAGGAAAGAGATAAATATTGACAGTATATTTTCGCCAAACTCGACAGACGAGAGAAACAGCAATTCATAACGAGCGATCAGGATGATTTAGGGCTCGCGCGCACTTGCATTGTAAGGGTGCGCGCACGCCCACGGTAGCTACCCACGGACGCTAGATCGGCCCGCCTGGCGCGACCGACTCTGTGTACCGCTAGTGTGGAGATGGCTTTTATTTTTAACAATAAAATTTTATTTGACAATTATTTATTTATTTATTTATATGACATTATAGGATTGCAATTATCGTCGCCTAATTGTCCTCATGATACGCTTATGTATGCCCTTCGTATTGTAAATAATTTATTATGTTCTTTCATTTTTTCTTTCTGAATCTCATTGTTTAAAAAACTTCTATGAAAAAAAGGATTAGGTAAAATAACATTAAAAAGTAGAATTTACTTCGAAAGTAAAGTTCAGAGGTTACATATAGATTTTTATAATTATAAAAAGTAAACAATAAAAGACAAATTGACCTTTGCAACTTTTGTATGGCAGTACTAGAAAAGTCCGTGTGAGTGCTAAGTAATAGTTACGTGTAAATTTACAAATGTTATTTATTTTACACCAACTGTAACTTTGCATAGATACAATGAGTACAAAGTAAAAAAAGTATGTTTGTAATTTATATAAACACATAAATGTAAGCGCGTAATATATTGTCTACTGAGAACATTTTACAATTTGTATTTTTCTTGTTTAAAAAATCGAATAGTAGCAAAATACATATATATACACCGTGTCCCAAAATTCAACGATAAGCCGGCATCGGTGCATGGACGTACTCATGACTACTCGGGAAAAAAAAAAATTATAACTGTTTTTTTTTTATTAATTACAGAGACTTTTATAAATTTCATCGATATTCGATACCCATTATGCTATTTTCAAATACCATGACCACAATTTTTGACATATTTTTGATATTTTTTGTGCATTAGCAACCTAAGAAGGACGGCTATCTACCACAATCCTTTAAAATTACAGAAAGTCTGTAGTTATTTTACAAAAATCAGTAAAAAAAATTTTTTTTCTTATAATTTTCATAGATTTTAACATTCTATGCACTTTCTATAGTCTGGGTTAAAAAAAAGTATGGACACTACCATGGCAAGTTTTATTAAAAGTTGGCGCAACTTTATAAAAGTCTCTGTAATTAAAAAAAAAGAGTTATAATTTTTTTTTTATTTTTTCCCGAGTAGTCATGAGTAGGTCCATGCACCGATGCCGGCTTATCGTTGAATTTTGGGACACGGTATATATATATATATATATACATATTGAAAAACATTTGACAGCCTGTGCCGTGTATATTAGACACGTCCGTCTTCAGTATTTTCATGCGATGTACTTGCGCAAGCTTATCTGTGGTCAAGCATGCACGCGTTTAGACACGATTATTTTCCATCCATGCCAATGATTCAATCCAGAGCATACAAACATTTTCATAAATGTAATAATTAAGTAATGTATTACAAACAAGTATAAATTAATTAAAAATTAAAAAAATACCGTTAATTATTTGCGTTAAACGTTTTATCGTTGCATTGAAATTAAACTATAAGTTATCTAACTTACAATTATATGTATGGAATCGTTTTTTAAAGCTCTTTTCTTCATTTTGATACACCGCTCGATGGGTGGGTTGAATGAAAATATTTTTTTTCATCTCACAATATCTTCCAGTTTTGTTTTTAAATTTTTAATGTACATAATGTCACTTGCGCTCTTACGAAGAGTCTAACTATATCTCTTGATTTAAAATATGTTAATGTGCTGAGAAGTTATGGTGGAATAAAGAAACTCACAAACATACATACATAAACCTTGAAAACATAACACATCTTATTTTGGGTAGTCGTTGAAAAAGTCTCCATAGATACTAACTTACCCCCAACAACATCACCAAAGAATAAGTAAAGTAGAAGTTACAAATAAGGCGACATCCATTCAAGCATTGTACGAAAGCATTTTAAATAATAATTGAATCGATTCTATGCGAGCGCATTGTCTGATTAATATGTGCGGCTTATGATAAAACTGTGCCGTGTGGGCAAGTGTGCCACGAGCCTTAGCCTGCAAAGGTTCAAATATTGGTATTTACTTAAATAACATTATTATACACTTTCATTTTTAAATTTGTGATTTTTGTTTTACTTGTATTAAAGGGGTATTTAATTTATATTATTAACAAAATACTACGAACTATATACAATACTACAGCTACTACATTAAAAGCATTTAGACAACCTATAAGTCATTGCAGACTCACAGGCAATCCAAATGTTCTAGTCCACTAGCAGTTGGCAGTGTGCCGAGCATGCTGGCCGCATTGCCCCGTTGAATTGCAATGCTTATTCGTTGAGCCAAATAGGTGCCAGCATTTTGAACACGCGTCGCATCGACCAAGAGCTCTGATAAGTTTTATTTTATTATTAATTTCATTATAAGTTAAAGGGGCGATTGCAGAAACTAATCACTGAGAATCATTGTATGGATTCAAATATATATGTATGGTATGTAGTGATATAATATTAGTAACACATCCGTGTTAAAAGGTTTTTTTATTACTGCTTGGTTAATGGGTTACAAGAAATTGAGTTCGCACCATCACATCACATAGCAACGCATAGGCAAACACCCAAGAATATATAGAAGTTATCCTTGCGTAACTTAATTTTATTAAACTTTTGTAACTTCTTTCTAGTCATTGCTACTTTTCTATACTCACTTGAGCGCACGTAGCGAAGTTTACTTAGCTGTTCTCAACCGATCAGCAAAGTTAAGCAACGTTGCGCGCGGTCATGATTTGGATGGGTGACCGCTAGTGGCATTACTACTGAGCGTCTCCGTGCTTCGGAGGGCACGTTAAGCCGTCGGTCCCAGTCGTTGTCTTAGGATGGCAGTCGTTATAGCATGGTGGTAGGACATTTTGCGAATGCCCGCCTGGCTAGCTACCACCCTCAAGTAGAAAATCTGTCGCTAAGCACCTAACGGTGTGTTCCGGCAGCTGACCTTGAGAACCAGTACTTCTAGGTTAGCCTAAACAACATCTTCGACCACATCATCACTTACCATCAGGCGATATAGTGATCAATGGCAAGCATAACCGCAATAAAAAAAATTTATGAAGTGTGAAACTACGGTAAAAACAATATTCTGTCGTTCCATCCCAATCACAAGAGAACCCTAATAAAGTATGAATTATAGCTGCCTCCTCTTCGATCGGATATTTATTTATACCCTCCTAAGTGGGTGTAATTCTTTTTAAAGTATTAGTGGCCATTCGTCCTGCTTTGAGATGTTTGATTCGAGTGAGATAAATGTGCTTCGATCGCACCTTCTTTAGTTCTTCATTGGTATATTTTTGGATTTAAAGCTCTAAACATATGGTTATAATTATAATAAAATCTTCAATATTTTACACATAAAGTACATAATATACACTATTTTAAATAAGTATCTTTAAACAACTGTCACATGACCAGTTACACTACTTATAAATAATGATATACATAAGTGATCAAAATAATATAGTATGATACTTAATCACAGTGTCATAATAAGCAAAATTGGGTAGATTATTAAGTTGCTGTTTTTTACTACAGATAAAATAAGATGGATAATTAAACTATTACATAATATTTTCGTCCTAAAATACCACAGAGTGCTTAAAAAACAAAAATTAAAATGTCATAATAAACCAGTTGATTGTAAATTCTCCAACTTATATTTAAAAAGTACCAATTATATTATACCAAATATGACAAAGATAAATTCTAAACAAATATTTTAATATAAAGTAGGCCAAATTTAAAATAATCTATCACGTGCATAGGAAACGGTATGATTAAAAAAGTGTTAGGGCGCTAGAACCAAATATGCCATTTCAAAGAAAACCAATTACTTAACACGAGACCACGATCACTGCAACGGAAAAACGAATACTAGTATATTTGAAAGGTCTGGATAAAATAATGTTAAATGTATGCACGATTTAAGGGCGCGATGCAGATCAGTTCGGTGCTTGTTACAACAATAAAATAAATTGTAAATTAAACAAAGTTCAATCTCAAATGGCTGCTCCAAGAAGCGTGTAAATTAGAAAAAATAATACTTTGAATGAACGCGGTTATCTGATTTTTAAATTTTCAGCACGGTATTGTAAAGGATGTAATTGGTCATAATATAGCGCGAGTTACGAGTAGATGTGAAAATTCATGACTGTTGAAGAGGAGTTCCAAAAACGAATATGAAAACAACTGCCTTTCATATATTTTTAACCTATTAATCAAGCAGTTATAAAAAAAAAACATCAGCACGAATTGGTGGGCAAAACATCCATAAATACACTCGAGAGCAATGAATCCGGGTCACTTAAAGAATGTTAAAAATCTCGGAAACTAAAAATGATAGGTTAATGCAATAAATTGTATTTAATAGACAATGTAATACTCCTTAAATGAAAGTAAAAAAATATGAGTCACCATACATTTTATTAACACAAAATTACATAAAGAAAAAAACTGCTGATCTCTCCTTAAAACAAAAATAGGAAACATGAAATTTTTGAACTTTATTACGATTTTCTTGAATTTTAATACTTCGTATTGCCTCCTCGTGCTTCCATTACTGCGTTTACGCGGTTTGGCATGCTGTACACCAAGTTCCTTATACGATTTTGGGGAATATTCTCCCATTCCTCTGTGAGAGCAATTTTGAGCTCACGAAGCGTGATTGGGGGAGGGTTTCGTTGTTTTACGCATCTGCCTAGCTCGTCCCAAGCATGCTCGATCGGGTTGATATCCGGGCTGCGCGCTGGCCACTCCATACGAGTAATGTTCATCTCTTGAAGGTAGTCATTCACAATCCTACCTGTATGAGGTCGGGCATTGTCATGCATAAATATAGCATCCTCACCTAAATTGACCATAAATGGACCAACGTGATCATTGAGGATTTCTTCCACATATCTTACGCTAGTTAAAGAGCCGTTTTCTATGATCACCAGCTCTGTGCGACTTTCAGAAGAAATTCCGGCCCACACAAGTACAGACCCACCACCGTAGGCTACTTTTTCTTCGATGCATGCTTGCTTGAATCTTTCCCCTGGTCTTCGATACACTCTGTGTCTTCCATCGTGCTTGTAGAGCATAAATTTTGATTCGTCGGAGAACATAACTTTTGACCAATCTTCAATACTCCAATTTACGTGGCTCTGGGCATATCTTAGTCTCGAAATACGATGCCCACGCTCCAGTTTAGGGCCGTTTGCAGGTCTAAGGGGTTTTAAGTTAGATTCAGCAAGCCGACGTCTTACTGTCCATGCACTTGGGTTACTTCCTCCGAGGCGTCGAAACTGATTGGTGAGTTCAGTTCCTGTGAGAAAGCGATTTCGAAGCATGGTGTTCACCAAGTATCGGTCTTCTCGTGCTGTGGTACACCTGGTTCTGCCCGTTCCTGGTCTGCGTAGGTTAGAACCAGTTTCTTCGTAACGTCGGAGAACTCTTTGTACTGTTGACAGCGACACACCGACAGTCCTGGCTGTATCGCGCTGACTCCGGCCGGTTTCCAGCATTGTAAGTATTCTGGTGCATTCTTCAGGCGTAAGCGACATAATTTCAGCTTGAATAATGAATATAGAGCACTATCAACATGGTTTATGTACCCACATAAATGACAGATTACAAACAAAAGCAAAACCAAATGCTGTAATTTCGTAGTTCCATCTTCGAAAGTGGCCCTTTTTCAAATTTGATATTTTATGATATAACTTTACAATAACTAAGAAGTTTTAATACCTTCATTTAAGGAGTATTACATTGTCTATTAAATACAATTTATTGCATTAACCTAGCATTTTTAGTTTCCGAGTTTTTTAGGATTCTTTAAGTGACCCGGATTCATTGCTCTCGAGTGTAGTATTTTTTTTATATTATTGTGACGGAACAAGCTCACTTGATGTTAAGCGGACTAACCTCTGCCTAGAACAGATGCATTTTTATCACAAGTGACGAATTGCGCACTACGCCCGTCATCTTGAGACAGTTACCCTGGTACCACGATCACTGCAAAGTGTTTGAAACGTCGGGACAAAAATAATGATATATATACGCGATTTAAATCGTTTAAAGTTGTTTAATTACTATGTGTATATTAATCGCGAAAACCTAAGACAACATTGAGACATAGTTGTTAAATTTCATGTGCCTGTAATTTCACTGGCTCTCAAGGACTGCTGCCGGAACACACCGTTAGGTGCTTGGTGACAGATTTTCTACTTGGTAGCTAGCCTGGTGGGCAATCGCAAAATGCCCTTCCACCATGCGGTGAAGCTCAAGTCGGCGGTGGGGATCGAACCAGGGACATGCGCCCATAGCTATTACCGCTCGGCCGACATTGCTCCAATTAAGTATATACTATGTATATATATATATATATATATATATATATTCTGAATCTATTACTAATGCGCCATATTCAATAGAGGTACCTACATCTTAAGAAATGTAAATATTTGATTAGCTTTACCCTCCTTAGTAAAAACTTTAGAAGTGCTAAAGAAGTAATATTTTGTGTCTTTTTGCGCCTTTTAGAAGGAGCCAATGAGGTTACCAAAACGATCTAGCGGCGATAAAATGTTGTAAAGGGAGTTTGATTGATTTTCGTAGTCAAATGATTCTGGACAAACTGCGCCGGCGTTCAAAGAGAACGCGCGTTCGGCAGGAATTCTAGTTAGGTAGCCTTTGTTTTTTTATCTCACCTCATGGTAAGTGATGATGTGATCGAAGATGATGTTCAGGCTAACCTAGACTTACTGGGTCTAGGGTTAGCCTGAAGAACAGCCGTCTAACTAACACACCGTTAGGTGCTTGGGAACAGATTTTCTACTTGAAGGTGGTCGCTAGCCAGGCGGGCATTCGCAAAATGCCCTTCCACCACCTTCCACCTTCCACCGGTGAAGCTCGGATGCGGATTCCAACCATGGACCTGCTGCGCGGCAGTCCATAGCCAATGCCGCTGAGCCATCAAGCTTTATTAGTTCTTTATATCGGGGTGACGCTGCAACTATACAGGCAACTTGACCTACTCGTCGCTTGTTATCAAGTTCGTCATTTGATTTCATTAATTTCATAGTGTTCCGTATATGCTACAAATATGTGACATTATATTCCACACGGCACACAAGAAAACCCAAAGGCAGATCAGCCAGTTGTATTAATATAAAGCTATAAATTCATAAGGCGATACTACCTGTCAATGTGAATGATTATAAGAACCGTTTAGATTTATAAGGTGACGTGTTTTAATGACTCTCAGATTGCTGATAAGCGATTGGGTGTAGATTAAAAACTGTACAGACAGGAACTTCAATGTTACTTACCTAATAGAACCGGATGACTTCCGAACAAGGTGACTATTTTAGGGTTTAAAATTGTAACGTTTTATCGTTCCATTGAGTTTATTCAAAAAAATAATGGAATCGTTTTTAAAGCTCTTCAATTTGATATTAAATTTGATGAGTATGGGAGAAAAAAAATCTAACAATATGGCATCTAAAATACACCAGTTATTTTTTTCTAATGTACCTAGTGTTACCTGCGCTATAAGGACTCATATAATGATATGTCAACGTCATCATCATCCGGAAGACGTCCACTGGTCAACAAATGCCTCCCCCATAGAACGCCACAAAGAACGGCTATTAGCCATTTGTAACTACTGGCTACCCGTGACTTTCACGATGTCGTCAGTCCACCTGGTCGGGGGCCTACCAACTCTACGTCTTTCGGTGTAATGTGATAACCACTCGAGAACCTTTCTTTCCCAACGGTTATCAGTTGGTCGAGCAATGAGGCCCGCCCATCGCCACTTCAACTTGCTAATTCTGAGAGCTATATCGGTGACTTTGGTTCTTTGGTGAATATCCACTTTCCGGATTTTATTGCGCAAAGGAACTCCGAGCATAGCTCTCGCCAACTCTTCAAAGCTCGTTGAGCGTCTCTGAGCTTGTCTATAAGGGCCACAGTTAAGGACCATGTCTCAGTGCCATAAGTCATCACTAGCAACACATACTGGTTGAAGACTTTGGTCTTCAGGCTCTGTGGGATGTTAGACGAGAAGATGTCGCGTAGCTTCCCAAAAGCTGCCCATTCGAGTTGGATTCTTTCTCTTTAATGATATATCACACATTAAAATTGGTTAAGCAGTATAGAAGTTATTTATGGTGGAATAAAGAAACACACATGGACCCTGAAAATATTAGGTACACTCCATTTTTTAGGCAGTCTTGTTAAAATAGGCAGTTAATAGATACATCAGACAAAACTGCCACTTCTGCACACTTCAACATCACAACCACTAGTGTGGGCAGGTGTATTTTCAACTGAGTGCGATTATGTTAATCCGATTAAATATCGATTATTTGTGTATATCGATGCATTTGTATTCGACTTGCTGCGTCGTTCGTTAGACACCTTGTTATTGCTTTCCATTTCTACGCGATATATCTAGTATAATTCTTTCTACGTGATAGTAATCAATAATCATTCATTAGGTTAAGAGAGAGTGGAAGAACTACTAATTCAACAGTACACATTTTATTTTATTTATTTTAATGTGACGGAACAAGCTCGAGGCCCACCTGATGTTAAGCGGACTAACCTCTGCCTATAACAGATGCATTTCATCACAAATCACGAATTGCACTGCGCCCGTCACCTTGAGACATAGTTAATAAGTCTCATGTGCCTGTAATTGAAATTACCAGAGACAGACAGACCTTGAGAGCCAGTGAACTGGCTCTCAAGGTCTGCTGCCGGAACACAACGTTAGGTGCTTGGCGACGGATTTTCTGCTTGAGGGTGGTCGCTAGCCAAGCGGTCATTCGCAAAATGCCCTTCCACCATGTTGATTCGAACCATGGACCTGCTGCGCGGCAGTCCATGGACCTAAACGACATTTGAAGTCATGGAAATAATTGCAACTCCTGCGTCAATGATGAGCAGTATTGCGAGTGAGTGAAAATTAAATTTGTAAGCAGTATGTATTACTGATTAGGGTGAAAAAATAAAAACAAACAATAAATAAAGGAACTGACTTCTATTAACACCGAAGGTTTGTACATGTGGAAGTCGGACAATGAAACAGAAAGCTCAGTGTTTGATCTTTCCAGACAAAGAAATGCTCATAGAATACTGACTTCAACAAGTAATTTCGTACTTTTTTATAGCTAGGGGTGATACTGTTATTTTTGTATGGATTTTAGTATAGTAGGTAATTTTACCATGTCAGTCATGAAATTATTTACGAAATGACCGTCGTGTACGCGCTTCTGTATTTATATTTTTGTCGCCGATAGGTTGGTCTTGCACAATGTCATCTGATGGGAAGTGATAATGTGGTCAAAGATAGTAAACAGGCTTTGCCTAAAATGGAAACTAGCTCTCAATGACAGCTGTCGGAACACATCTTCAGGTGTTTGGTGACAGATTAAACAATAACGATTACTATCAGTAATATTTATTACTAAGACTGATTACTATTACAAAGATGGACTACTATTACTATGACTGATTACTTTCTCTCTCGTAAATTTGTAATGTAATCCGAAGAGCAGGCGTTACTGCAAAAATTACAATATTTAAAATAAATAACACAATACTTCTTTAAAAACTAGGAAAACTTTTTGTTAGAATGACGACGCGCCCATCGTAGATTATATCATTTAGTATCATACAGTTGAAGCAGTGATGGCTCAGTGGCATTGGCTATGAACTGCCGTGCCGCACGTCCATGGTTCGAATCCCGCTGCGGGCTTAAGCTTCAAAGCATGGTGCAAAGGGCATTTTGCGAATGCCCGCCTGGCTAACGACCACCCTCAAGTAGAAAATCTGTCGCCAAGCACCTAACGGTGTGTTCCGGCAGCAGTCCTTGAGAGCCAGTGAAATTACAGGCACATGACACTTAACAACTATGTCTCAAGGTGACGAGCGCAGTGCAATTCGTGACTTGTGACGAAATGCATCTGTTATAGGCAGAGGTTAGTCCGCTTAACATCAGATGGCCCTCGAGCTTGAACCGTCACAATTACTTTAAAAAAAACAGTATACTTGTATCAATTTTACATAAATTCATGACACTTTATTCGATAAATTTGTTCATCAGCCGATGTCCATATATTATTAGGTCAATAATATAAGTACATAAAAGGTAAGGTGGTTCATTCAATGCAACTGTTTGCAAATTTTTTCACTGATCATCTGTAGAGGATAGAGCAGGTTGCATTCACTCAAATATTGGACTTTATTCCGATACAATCTAAAAAAAATACCAATTAACTGAAATTTCGAAGTATTTTAAAATATAAACAGCTTTTAAACGGTAGTCATTTAGCACATTAACCGTGGAATGTGAACATTTTGAGATATTTTGGAATATGTTCGAATTTTTCATTACGGAAATGTTAATGTGCGTTATCCATCAGAACGTCTGTTTTTTTTTATTTGCCTTATAAGGGGCTTGCAACATCTTTTAATTTGTACTTGATTGTACAGGTGAGAAATTAGTTGTATTATTTATATCTGTTGGCTTTATTAAGTACAAATTTATTATCAATGCCTTTATACATACATAAAATAACGCCACTATCCCGAAAGGGTAGGCGGGGACTACAGATTTCGACTTACTACTATCCTTATACATATCTCTTTCGCTTCATCTACACTCATCAATCATTTCATATATAAGCATCAGTTTAGGGTACTCTTGACCTGGCCTTTTTTCTGAACGTCTTCAATCTGATTTCGGAACGTGCGCCTTGGTCTTCCCCTTCGAACTGTTCACTTGTCCCATGTATACCTGTTTAGTCATTCTCATTTCACTCATTCTCTCAACATGTCAAAACCTTCTTAATATGCCTACCTATCTCAATTTTTGTCACTACATCCTCATTCACACTACATCGTTCCCTTATCACACTATTCCTTATCCTGTCACTCCGTTTGACTCCAATCATGCTCTCAATGCTCATTTCTACTGCATTTTACGAGAGAGACGTAGTTGTTAAGTCTCATGTGCCTGTAATTTCACTGGCTCTCAAGGACTGCTGTAGGAACACATCGTTAGCATCTAAATGCTTGGCGACAGATTTCTTCAGACTCAAGCCCACGGCGGGATTCGAACTATGGACCTGCTGCGCGGCAGTCCTTAGCCAATGCCACTGAGCCATCACTGCTTCAAAAATACTGCAGATTATTATTGGTTATAATATTGTAATATATTCAGATACCAACTCCACAAAAGCCCACTACAATGCAAACACAGAATCGTGTTCAGTAGATCTCACATAGTACAAGATTAATTGCCAATACGAACGAACATCGCGAAACAAACAGACAGACAAATAAACGAACATACAACACGAAGTTCCAATATACGGCCATAATTTTAGCATTTTCTGTTACACCTACGTGCTAAGGACATAGATTTTGGGGTATTCTGGATTGCGGAACAGTTCTCGAGCGATATTGAAGCGAGATCAGTTCGAAATTAAGAATATATCATAGTTTAATGTTAGTAATTAAATATTTAGTGTTGTTGTTTTTGCAAAACCAGGAATTTTCCAACGTTTTTTAAGGAAAGATTTTATTAGGTGATAAGACGGTTAAGTGGAGTGCAGTTACGGCCATAGTGGCTATACCTAATTGTTATATCAAGTGCTCTAAATTTAGTTGTTAGATGAATTGTTTTACTTTACGTGACCCCAAGGTATCGCGTCCAAAACTATATGATTTCCAATGATCGTAGTGCGTGTTTTACATACACGTGTGTCTTACGTTGCCCTCAGAAGGATGCTCATAGCCCATCCTCCCATTATTTTGCGGAAATTTGACAAATCTTATGTTCCCAGCTGTTTATATTTTTATATCAATAAACGTTATTATTATTATTATTATTATGTATGTTCCCGCGCTTCGAAGACAGTAACCTTCAGTGATGTGATCAAGAGGCAAAATACCGCCATTGTGAGATGATGGGATTAAAGATTGTAGTAGGTAAGGTCAAGACAAGGAGTTTATTATCAAGAATAACATATATAATATTTTCTGCAATAATTTCTAAGACTTAGTAACTATTTGTTAAAATTGAAATACATAAGAAAAAACCGACTTAAACACTCAAATGTGTGAAATAACTTGTTGAAGTCGGTACCCATGATGGTTCTAAAGTACCTATTATCACGATATTGTGCGCATGGTACTGACTTCGACAATTTTTTCACACATTTGAGTGTTAAAGTCGGTTCTATTTTTTGGTAAAAAAAAAAAATTCACCCTTTTTAGTGACCCTTGCTACTTATGGGAACTATTGTCATTCACTGTCAATGACTATATCATCAAGATACGGAAATCCTTTTCATTTATTGGAGTGTAACTCAAATACAGCTTGACCGATTTTATTAAAATTTAAACCGCAAGCATCATCTTTCAAATAAAAAAACCATCAAAATCGGTTTACCCAATCAAAAGACACATGGTAACAAACATAAAATAAAACAGATACGAATTGAGAACCTCTTCCTTTTTTTGAAGTCGGTAGAAAATGTTACAAACCATCATTATTTTGGCTCCTTAATAGCTACTTGCAAAAATTGGCGCGTAAATCACCCCACTCTCCAGAATACCTCCGCCGATCGCAGCACATATCGACTTGAAGGATTGGTTTGCCCGTGCCCACTAAATCAAGCAGTCGATAAAAAGCTAAATGTTGTCCGATTGCAAGGCGAGAACTGGTGAGCATAAATTTATGCTCAACTGATAAATTAGGCGGGTCGCAAGCGTGAATTATGGCTATAGATGCTCGCAGTGCTTGCTTGTTCTTGGGTAAGGATTGAGCGAAATGTAAAGGTTTAAGTGTCACATGAAGGTGAAGGATCGCGTAGTTATAATATCGTAAGTGCATTCGAAAGATTTTGAATTAGTTTAGTGTCTTTTATAAGTTACTAGCGGCCCGCTCCGGCTTCGCACGGGTATAAAATATATAGCCTAAAACGCTACGTCCCGCAATTTGTAAATCTGTAATATTTTCGAAAATATTCATTTAAATCATATGCTGTAAAGGGCCATATAGATCTATATTTAATCAACAATGTATTTAAGGTATTTAATTAGATAAGGATTAATGCTGTATTGGTTAAAATCGCTTCAAAAATTTGCTATTTTTTGTCGTAAAAAGTAAATGACAAAAAAAATTTATTGTGGGATATTCGTAAGAGATAGACATATACTATAGCAGAGTTTTCTGTAGACCTCTTCAATGTGTGCAATACTTAGTACATTATTTTGATAAATCTCGTAGGGTTCGACCTGCGTTTGCAATGTAAGCGGAAAAAATGTAATCATTTACGACATGACATTAGAAACCTCAAAAATAACAGTATTTCTCCACTATTTAATGGATGTTATTATACATATAAACCTTCCTCTTCAATCACTCTATCTATTAAAAAAACCGCATCAAAATCCGTTGCGTAGTTTAAAAGATTTAAGCATACATAGGGATATAGGGACAGAGAAAGCGACTTTGTTTTATACTATGTAGTGAATAGTATTAGTGATGATGATTCTTTCAAAATATTAAAACCTAAGGCTCTGTACCACATTAACTTACGGTTATTTGCAGTTTTCATAGGTGGTTTTGCCTGTGCTAGAATCGTACCCAATCATATACAGATATATGTTATAAAATAAACCTATATCTTTGGAAGTCGTAAGAGGTAATGCAGGGTAAAATACCCGGAGTTGGGCAGCAGCGCTTTCTGAAAAACTGTCATTACCCTGGCAACATCCGAGACGCATGCCAAGCGGGGGGATTTTGGAAAAACCTGTCCAATAGGGGAGGCCTTCGTTCAAAGGTGGACTCGTATTAACATTCTTGAAGATAATATCGAGTTAGGAAAACAACATATCCAAGAATCGAGGACATTTACACGCACTAGTCACTGCTAGTAGCACTGCATTTTACGGCCCACACTCTCTGTGATATCTTATACTTACTCTCTCTTTCTAAACAAAGAGGTCTCAAAGCTGTCTAAATTAGTAGAGTAGCAAAATATAGTTATGTATAGAATTTGAATGATAAATTGACATTGTTAATCATTGTTAATAATCAACGTCTTCTAGTTTGGCTTATACTGGATTAGTAAATATGTTTTTTCTCTAATACCTTTTACGACCAACCTAGCTTACCAATATACCTTCTTTAACTTTGACTTAAGAAGTTCAAAGTATATTAGGTTATTCTGCTTACGGCATACAATGTGCCTTATCTACGCCCGTCTAAGGTATAGTACCTTCAGCCCTCACTTCTCTGAATCATTGAGGGCCTCAAAATCTTTCTTCCAACATACAAACGAGCTTCAATAACCAGCCAGCCGCAAACAACGTCCTGTTTTTCATATAGAAACATAATTATTGTTACTATAATTATGACTAAGTACGTACAAAACGGTTCTACTCCACAAACAACACAAGTTGAGCTATCAACCAATTACAAATTTACAAGCTAGACGCCATTATTCACGCATTAGTCACTCAGGCGCGTATCATGTATACAATTTGGCAGCCAGACGCTTCCTTCATCTGATCAAATCATCACTTTACTAGCTGTTTTGGAGGTTACCTCTAGGTAATGTGCCCAGATTACACTACGAGCCAAATTTAATGGTTATAAAACGGATTAATTTAGTTTAGGACTTATTCTAAAATTATTTATTCGAAAACTTCTGAAAAATAGTAGGTACCTAGGCACTGTTTCTCGATCGTGCGCTCGTAGAGTTAAGACCTCCTGAGGATGCTTCGTGTAGAAGCGAACGCGTCGGAAATTCTTCCGGTTTGGCTCCGTGGCGTTTGTGACGTCACGTCGGTTTAACAGGAAAATTAGGCGGAATTGTCACTAGATATATTTTTATACTCTTTAGGTGTTTTACTAAAATATTAATTTGATGTTTTCTTAAAATATTTTAAAAATATTTGTTATTATTAAATATAGATTTCCGCAAAGTAACGCCTGAATCTATTCAGAAAAGAATTATAAAATTCCAAAG
Organism: Plagodis pulveraria; assembly: GCA_963890685.1. Classification (NCBI taxonomy): domain Eukaryota; kingdom Metazoa; phylum Arthropoda; class Insecta; order Lepidoptera; family Geometridae; genus Plagodis; species Plagodis pulveraria. Next base: position 18,324,979 of record OY982970.1, on the reverse strand, counting down.
ATTTATGAATATTTAAAATCGCGCTCAAACCAACGTGAAACGATCGGGGATCGCAGCCCGCGTGTATTGATGCGTGAAAATATAGAAAATTTTTGAAAATTAAATTTATAACACCGAAAAACACGAACGTCTGAAAAATTTGCAATAAAATGTAAATAAATTTGCGACTATTGAACCTATTTAGCTGAAACCAACATAGAACGGACCGCTACCAGCGGCCGCTATTTACAAAAAGTACTACTAAGGAAACAAATAAGCACTTAATGTCACAAAGTCTTTTGTTTTATAAATTCTGAAGAATGTTATAGTAAACAAGAGAAGCTTTAAAATATACAACACTTACAATATTATTGAACTTCTAGCATCCGCAGTGGACGAAATCGTCCATCTCTAATGTTATTTCTATTGTTATAATTATAATCTACGATGCGCATGGTTTATTTAGGTAAATTATGTTTATTTGTTCTATCGCTTTTAATTTTGATTATGATATACTTAATCGAGTTATTATAGCATTTTATTTCCGAACATTAACACCATTTTGGGATCGGGAGTGAACACTGCAGGATATCCTTACAGTATTTCTTTGTTACTGGTTGATTTTAAATAATACGAAATTAAAAGTTTTTTTTTTATATATTTTAGAGCCAACAAACAGTTCACAACAAATGATTACAGAAGTATAGTTTTAGGAATATCGCTAGTATATGTACCAACATCGTTAACCACAAATTATGTGGTATATATAAAGTTTTAGTATCTGTTGAGAAAATGGCATCGTTATAAGTAGTATTTTGGGTACATTATTGTTTTCAGCACATTGTCGATAAAATTGAGTGTATTATGAGAGGCTGTCTATTCAAAGGTCAAGAAGGTCTGATTAAAAATGTTATAGGATAGAAATGCTTTCATGACCACACACGTTCAATTTTTTTCTTAAAATGTAATTTACATTGATAATCGCCTAAGAAATATTACATTCACATATTTTTAAGCGCTCAGGTGGGGCTCGATATGCGCTGAAAGCGTTTTTATTTCTGCCACTGAGGCCGATAGCAAAGGCGCGAATTTAACGTTCTTTTTGATTTTCAACGGTCATCCCTATGACTGTGACGTATATATGACGGAGCGGCCATCAATCAGACTTCTAGTCTTGGTCTGGACATTAACAAAATGTACCGGTTAGCACTCACGGTGCTTAGTCGTAATATCCGACCGGTGTTCGAGCAGTAAAGATGCTCATTCTCAAGGAATGTGGGCATCTTCTAAGGCCCTCTGTGAAACTGAAGGAACGCGGGCAGCAATGGCATCGCAGGCAGGGTTGTCACTGTCTTCACTGCAATCGTCAAAAGTATGAGCAGGGTCTTCACACACTATTGCAACTACTTCTAATTCGCTATAAACGGCTTGTCGCTGCTCGAGGCACAATTAAGCACTGGTTTAGTTTAGTTGACGAGGATTGAAACTCCTTGGAAAAAAGCTGAGCAGGCGTTCTTAAAATCTGTACATGTAAGTCATTTTTATTCATACAACTGTACAGATAAGCAGCAAATACCAGTCGGCAATAAAATTGATTGCGAACAAACACAGCATCCTGCGCCCACGCACTCGCATCAAATTCGTCGCCCGATTGAGCAACTTTTGTTCGAAGATATTATCCACTTCCACTTGCCATCATTCCTGATGTCAGATGTGTTTACTGCTTAAACATGGATGAGTTGGATTAATTTACTGTATGCTAATAATGTTCTTTCTCTGTCTTACTCTTCTGTTTCTGATATCAAATGATGCAAAGAGTTAATGTTATGCATCTTGCCCAAGAAGAACGGACCGTTCGCAAGCCCCGTATAACCTGTTAAATCTGACAAGACTAGCTATATGAAATATTTGTTGAAAGGTAGTGTTTACATGAAGTGCCTAATATAATCAAAACGCCCCGGTCAAACGAGGGGGTACGGTAAATACCTGCCTTGCGTGACCCATCGGATTTATGCACTACTGTGCTGAGGCTACCTCTATTTACAGTTATATTTTTTATTGTTTACGAAACAGTGATGGCTGAGTGGCATTGCCTAGGGACTGCCGCTCAGCAGGTACATGGTTCGAATCCCGCCGCGGGATTGAACTTCACTGCATGGTGGAAGGGCATTTTGCGAATGCCCGCCTGGCTAGCTACCAACCTCAAGTAGAAAATCTGTCGCCAAACACCTAACGGTGTTATTATTTAGTAACCGCCTAGGACTCGCGTAATATTTACCGGATATTGTTCCGACGGTGTGTTCGGTATCTGTCCTTGAGAGCCAGTAATTCTAGATTAACACCTTCGACCGCATCACTTACCATCAGGTGAGATTGGGGTCAAAGGTAAACCTATCAGGAACATATATATATTATATATTAGGATACAAGACATTTATTCCCAATAAGACACACATAGAGTCACTTACTTGAGAACTAAAATATTGTTTATACAAGATGTCCCAAGAAGTGGTGATATACTGAAACTGAGAGGTAGAAGACCTAAAGGGCTATCTGAATCACCCCCATGTATGTTCCGCGATTTTTCGTATATTCGGAGTTATGACTTTTTTTTAATTATTCACCTGTTGCCGAGTACGATGAGATTTTTATTTACGGTGACGTGAATTATTGCGGTAGATGATTGATTTTTTGTGTGTGTGCTAAGCTAATAGATAGGCTAATTCAGTATGGTAACCTTTACTGTCGTTAGATCTTTGAATGGAATAAAAATAAAATTAAATATCAAGAAAGATAAAATTACCCAGTATGTTCACAACTTCAAGGGCCCTTAAAAAAATTAAATCAGATAAAAAAATACCGTTTGGCTTTTAAAAACTTGCTCTATCTATCAGGTAGCTACCCTGAAAATTTCATTTTATTATTCATAAGGCTTCAATCAATAAATTTAAATCTAAATGTGGTAAGTGGAAAATTTTCCATAATCCCCACGCTTGGCAGTCGTCTTGGGGATCACAGTAGAAGTTGTCACTTCTTCAGAAGGCTCTGCTGCCCTTCCGAAATTTGACCCGCGGGAAGAAATGGGGGTGACTTTCTAACCCGGCGAGGGTATAAGCCCTATAGTCCAAATCAAAGTTAACCGCAACTTACCTGTCCTTTTTAACCAAAGATTAAGCAATTCATCAGCACCCAAACAGTTGTTTAACCCAAAAAAATTGAAATTCCTCCAATTCTATAATCGCCGTGACAGATGAGATCTCAAAACACCTCCGCCGGAGTATCAATACTTGGTTATCGAAGATCAAGTGTTCACCGAATCTCATTGATTTATATGAGAAATCATCTACATTGTGTAACATACTTGAAACCTTGCTGTTCTGAAATTTAAAATCAATTTCGGGTGAAGTCATACATTCAATTTACTAAATGACGTGTTACAGAATTTTGAACTTTATAATTTGTAACGTATGGTCTAGAGTTGCCAGTTCAAAGAACACGATGGCATACCACCAAAGACGAATATGCCACTTTCGAGTGATATATATCCGATACGCCATATTAAAAGTTTTGTTTCGTTTTTAAAATGTAAAATTCTGTTATTTATGTTCCAAAATCGAAAGGTCCGATTAAATTATGTCCGATAGTAGTAGATTTATTGCACTAAGATGTTTTGTGCTTCCTCTATTTGTTCATATTAGAGGTTTTTTTTTTGTTTGGTGGCTTTGGGTCATAGTTTTTATTTGTGTAATAGCGGTAGCAGAGATTATAGGCTTAGGCCATTTAAGAATGACAAATTGAAAAGCTATCTATGATATTTGTAATAGTTTTAGAGTTATTTGTCTTGCTTATTGTAATTTTTACAGCCAACTCAAACATGAGAGAGAGAGAGAGAGAGATGGTTCATTCGTCTTTTTAATTTAGACTAAGTATCAATTCGGTAAACCTGCGGCACGTACTTAAAACTGAATTTTGGAACAACTTTTGAGAGCCTTGTGGTTTAAAACTTAAACAAGTACGCCAGTCATTGTCGTTAACTTCAATAATGTTATAACTAAATATATACAGATATTAAAGTAAGGTGTCAGTTAGTGTTAAGCATGAATTATTCCAATTATTATAATAATTATTTAATTAAAACAGGATTTGGTATACATACCAGCTAAAATGTACTTTTAAAACTACTTTTAATATTTTTATGTTTTCAAAAACGCATGCTCTACCGATTACATTACAAAATTACAAATTTAAGAGAGGAACAATTATAGTCATGTGCGGGATTCGAATCCGCGTCACCGACCCCTATAGCCAGGGTATGATTTGGCCGACTGAGCTAACATGACAATGACTCGATAACTCTATTTTTTCCTCTCGTTCTTCAACTATCGTATGGGGTTGGAGCGACACCTATAGCTCAATCAAAGCTGTACCACAAACAAGACTAACTTTGCAATTAGCTTTAAACTTGTTAATGATGCAACCCTATAATTTTAATATTTTTAAGTTTGCAATAACGCATGCTCTGCGGATTACATAACAAAATACAGGGGTGGATGACGCGGGTTCGAATCCCGCATGACTATATTTTTCCTCTCGTGACTTTGTAACTTTGTAATGTAACTACCTACTTGTTTTCTTAAATAACAGTATGAGATTTTTTTATGTGATTGTGACGGAACAAGCACGAGGCCCACCTGATGTTTAGCGAACTAACCTCGGCCTATTGCAGATGAATTTTGTCACAAGACGAATTGCACTGCGCCCGCCACCGTGAGCCATACAGTAGTTAAGTCTCATGTGCCTGTAATTTTACTGGCTTTCAAGGACTGCTGCAGGTACACACACACACACACTGTTTGGTGCTTGGCCACAGACTTTCTTATTGAGGGTGGTAGCTAGCCCGGCGAGCATTCGCCATACCTGCTTGCCCAGCTATGGAATGCTGTTCCGCAATGACCTATATACGGAACAGCATTCCATATAGATATTACCGCTCGACTATCATTGCTTCAAAATTGATGGAGAACATATCTATAATATGACCTCCTCAAGAGCAATGTAACCAAAATTGAATTAAAAATTTCATATTCGGCTGAAATAGATATAATTATTTTTTTTCTTAAGACATGGTCATCAAACTAAAATCTATCCTTAGATTTGAACAATCCCATATCAGATAATAGAGGATAAACAAACGTACAGCGATTACATTGTTGAACACGATCCCCAAGACAATTAACCAAGACGCCTGCCAAGCATGAGGCTTCAAGCACACTCTTCATGATAGGAGAGAGGCATTTGTTCAGCGGTGGACATATTCTATAGTTGGGCTAAGTCTAAAATATCAATATTCACAGATTGAGTCTAATTTAAATTGATGGTTGAGGAATATACATAAGCCTAAAACCTTGACTGGCTACAATGAAAATATATTTTTTTTATTATGTAAGTACTATATGTGCGTTATAATTGTTATAGGTTTTTGAAACGAGTAATAAAATATCAATTCATACAAAATATAAGATAGAACACATTGGTGTTCTATCTTATATTTTAACCGCACATAAATGTATAATAAGGCTATAATCGATGGCCATCTTCGCATATGTTATAACCTCATTTCAACACAAAAGAAAATAGTGACTTTTATAAATAAAATAATTTATGCATAGTGAAATTGTAAGTATCACCATACAGCTGCGCGCGCGCACCGTCAACGACAAAGCAAACAAGTGGCGGCGGGGCTTGATTACACACATTCGGTGCATGGTCGATGCCTTAATTAATACTGTTGCTAGTGATGGGGTTAACTCTGATAATTTGGTTATAGATAGTATTGATCGCATTATACATTCGATACATTTCGGTGAATGTGCACAAGAACTGCACGACTTGGTTCCGCCCTTCCCCATTTTCCATCACACGTCCAGACAAACGGAGATGCGCCATCCATATATGGTTGATATTCCCAGGACTCGTACGAAGCGCTTCGCTTCCACTTTTCTCGTGCGTACTGTAAATGAGTGAAACTGCTTATCGTGCGGTCAGTCTTTCGCGATGAATACAATATGGGTGCCTTCAAATCAAGAGTAAATAGGTTTCTTCTAGGTAAGCGTGCTCCATCTTTGACCACAACAATGCTTAACATCAGGCAGGGTGTGAATAAACGCGAAACTATTTGGAATTAAAAAAAAAACGGTGATGGCCCATTGGCCAAGACCGCTTGGTCTTGGTTACCTTGACCTTAAAGGTTACAAAATGTATACGACACTAGAATAAGACCCTATATTCTCGATGAAAAATATGTCACTTGAATCGGTTCTCAAACCTCAAAAGTAATCCATAAGTATTTTTTTCCAAACAATTGATCACTGTTTTCACCCATTCACGGTCAGTTTTTTATCATTATCGTTGAACGAGTTAAAAAAATAGTAAAAGTCTGAACGCGTACCAAGACCCGAAAACAAAATGCACTGTTTAAAGAAGTAATTTAATTTATTTAGAAATGCAAGTTCACGCTCTTATCTACGTCGAACAATATGCATTACTGAATGAATTCGATGACATCGGCGCGTGCGGCTCCTGCGTTGCGTTTAGATGCGCTTTCACCTGACATATATGATATACATGTGTCATATGGTACACTCTTTTTAACAAAGACCGCATAATGCAAATCAGTTCACAGCTTACGGAAAGATCGGGTAACAACAAAATCGAATTGAAAAAGTTCGTTTTAGGAAAACATCGAATATGTTGTCGATGAAAATTTTATCGATATCGATACTTCATTACAATCCTGTTACCAACTAAAGCGTTAATAACTGTAACACCAGAGTCATTGAATATGGTCGTAATCGTAATTATTTTTAATTAATAATCAACACGCCATTAGGACGTGCGCGTAATAAGGATGTGGCAGTCGATGTCCCTTCGACAATATACAATTGAGTTTGTAATTGGGAATGGTGTTATTGAACTTCTTTGTTTATGCTTATCTAGTTTCAAGTAATTAAAGTTAAAACATAGATAATATAGAATGCGTCTTCTGAATTTGACGTTTAAGTTATATGTCAAAGTCATTCGTGGAACTTGACAACCGAGTAGGAGATAATGGAGGGATTGCACATGTTTTACAACGGTGAATCATCGTCCATCAATCCAGAACCATAGGTAAATTTTATGGTGAAATACAAAACTTTATAATGATGAGACCATGTTTTTTTTTTAATTTAAAAAGATGGACACGAGAACTACCTCTATCATTTGTCGCCTGCGTTTGGGTTGTGTACCCCGGTATTTTTGGCTAAAATCTGAATACGAGACCACTCATTATGTGAGTGTGGCCTGGACGATGGTAATACGGATCATATAAGAATTTATATTTCTTTATTTTTTATTTATTTATTACGAAGCGCTTGTAGCGAAGTTTACTTAGCTGTTCTTAACCGATCAGCAAAGTTAAGCAACGTCGCCCGCGGTCATGAGTTGGATGGGTAACCGTTAGTGACATTACTACTGAGCGCTTCCGTGCTTCGCAAGGCACGTTAAGCCGTCGGTCCCGGTTGTTGGATGGCAGTCGTTATAGCATGGTGGTAGGAATTTTGCGAATGCCCGCCTGGCTAGCTACCACCCTCAAGTAGAAAATCTGTCGCCAAGCACCTAACGGTATGTTCCGGCAGCTTTCTAAAGAGCTGCCATCTTACATTGCGATCCCCAAGCCGCTTGCCAAGCATTGGGATTATGGCAAATACCCCCTTAATAGGGGAGGCTGTGTTCAGCAGTGGACGATCCGGCTGTTACAGTACAGTACAGTACAGTACATATATCGTATTATATAATTATGTTTTATATTACACGTTATCCTGAAACAAAAATCAAGCAACCGATCACACTTATAAATACCGATCAGTACCTTTCGTTTGTTTCCACTCTATCCGTGCGACTCGGCATTGGCGAAATTGTGGCAACACCACAGAATCCACCCAAAAAAGAAGTTGAAGTTATAGGATTCTGCGATTTAGAGAAGAACTATGTCAAATTAGACCAGCTTGGTGGAGACGATAGACCCCCTATATCTATATATTATTCATAGTGATAAAAGTGAGTATTATAATATAAATTCTACGATGTTTTGTGCCTGTACTCACCATAAGTACTTTTATGTGATTGTGACAGACAAGCCCGGGGCCCACTTGATGATAAGTGGACTAACCTTTGCCTAAAACAAATGCATTTCGTCACAAGTGACGAATTGGACTGCGCCCGTCACTCTGAGACATACAGTTGTTAAGTCTCATGTGCCTGTAATTTTGTTGGCTTTTAAGGACTGCTGCCGAAACACACTGTTATAGATATTGGTGATAGATTTTCTACATGAGAGTGGTAGCTAGCCCGACGAGCATTCGCAAAATGCTCTTCCACCATGAGGTGAAGCTTAAGCCGGCGGTGAGGATCGAACCATGGACCTGCGGCACCGCAGTCCATAGCTTCTACCGCTCGGCTATCATTGCTTCGAAAAACTTATTTCCTTATGTGTGTATCTAACATTTTCTGATATTCCGTGCTTTGAGGGCACGTTAAGCCGTCGGTCCCGATCTTAAGATGGCAGTCGTTATAGCATGGTGGATGGCATTTTGCCAATGACCAGGGGGTCATTGGCAAAATAACCCTGGCTAGCTACCACCCAAATAAAAAATATGTCGCCAAGCACTTCATTGTGTGTTCCGGCAGCTGTCTTTGAGAGCCAGTAATTAACGGTTAGCGTGAACAGCATCTTCGACCACATAATTACATACCATCAGGTGGGATTGTGGTCAAAGGCTAACCTACAATACAGAAAAAAAAATCTTCAGAAGGCTATAAATTATAATGTGCCTAGTCCTAGTTTTTATATTCTGTAGCCCTATTAGACCAATTTAGAGAAAAACATTTGTACTACCAACTGCAGAACCATACGCTTCTAGAGCTTTTTCGATACATAGTATGTGTAATACCAATGATGGATATATTATAAGGTGTAAAATTGCCGGCCTGTGGGGTGCCGGGCTAGAATGTCAACCTCCCATCTACACCCGTGGGTGTCGTAAGAAACGACTTCGGGTAAAATACCGGAAGACGGGCAGCAGCGCCTTCTGTGAAACTCCTATCTTACACTGTGATCCCCAAGACGCCTGCCATTTGTGGGAATTATAGCAATTCCCCCCTTAATGGGGGAGGCTGTATTCAGCAGTGGACAGTCCGGCTGATACAGTACAGCAAGGTGTAATTACGATTCAAAATTTCTTACCTCAAAGATTTTTTGTTTCCTAACAGTGCGTTCTGGCTGCTGTCCTTAATTGGCTAGGCATGTTTACCACCGTCGACCTCATCATCACTTTGAGATTTTGGTCAAAAGGTTACCTCCCCGCAATAAAAAAGGGACCTTCTGAGATAAAGATTCTCAGAAGGAATCCAGAGTCTGGAACTGTGCCCGGAGATGGTAATCGGCTAACACTCGACAGAATCAAACCCAAAGAGAACAAGAACGGCGACATTGCAATTGTGAAGGACAAGCTTGACGCTTACCTTCAGGCGGACGACTTGTGTGTGACTGTATCTTCACTTCGTAACAAAAAAAAGCCAACCACTTCCTATAACGTTGAAAATGAATACAACCTCGTGGAGATAATGCAATTTAAACGCAAAATAAATTTATTTACTTTACCCTACCTATTAAATATAACTTTATAACCTAGCAAGTACGGTAAAAGAGATAAAATAAAATAATTAGGTACCTATGCTTTTTTATGTTATTGTGACGTAACAAGTTCGAGGCCCACCTGATGTTAAGAGGACTTATCTCTGCGTAGAACAGATGATTTCATGACAAGTGACGAATTGCACTGCGCCCGTCGCCTTGAGATTTAGTTGTTAAGTCTCAAGTTTGCTATGTTGCAATTTCACTGGCTCTCAAAGACTGCTGCCGGAACACACCGTTAGGTGCTTGGCGACAGATTTTCTACTTGAGGGTGGTCGCTAGCCAGGCGGGCATTCGCAAAATGCCCTTCCACCATGCGGTGAAGCTCAAGCCCGCGGCGGGATTCAAACCACGGACCTGCTGCGCGGCAGTCCATAACCAATGCCACTGAGCTATCACTACTTCAAAAGAGTTGTAGGCACGCTTAACACCAGGTGGGCATCGTGCCTGTTCCATCACAATCACATTAAAAATACTACTATAAAAGTCTTTGTTCCACAAACAGTCATCACTCTCCAACAAAGCAGTCGAGTGTCCAGTTACCACCTTCATCAACGTTAAACCTGATTTACAGTTCTGCGGAGGTCCAAAGCCTCAGGTAGATGTAATAAATACGATTAATGTGTATATATCTGTCCATTCAATCGTTACTAACGTTATAACGACCGATAATAACGATAACGATAAATATAACGACGTTGTGTCGGCTATATGTAGCGATGATGTAAGTATGGATGGTTGAATTATTATTATAACTCTTTTAAGTCATTGGAGAAAGTGTTTATTGGAATTGAGGTTTGGTACAGTCAGATGAATCGGTGATTCTTCAGAAATGGTGGTCTATGGAACAGTTTTTTTTTATATTATTATTATATAGTGACGGAAGAAGCTCGAGGTCCACCTGATGTTAAGCGGACTAACCTCTGCCTATAACAGATGCATTTCATCACAAGTCAAGAATTGCACTGCGCCCGTCACCTTGAGACATAGTTCCGTTAATGGTCACCCATCCAAATAATGACTGCAGCAGACGTTGCTTAACATAGTTGGTAAGCTCATAAAGACTAGACAAGCTTCGCTATGAGCGCTTCATAAGACTCTCCTTCTATTACATGTGATCATATCAAGCAAAACGTGGTTCTTCAAGATCTTCTGCCAACACCTAACCTAAATCAAGCGTAATAATAACAAATATTTTTAAAATATTTTAAGAAAACATCAAATTAATATTTTAATAAAACACTTAAAATTATATAAAAATATATCTAGTTCCAATTTTGCCTAATTTTCCTGTTAAGCCGACGTGACGTCACAAACGCCACGCAGCCAAACCGGAATAATCTTCGACGCGTTTCGCTTCTACACGAAGCATCCTCAGGAGGTCTTGACTCTACGAGCGCACGATCGAGAAGAAATTGTCGATCGTGCGTCGGCTTAACAGGAAAATTAGGCGGAATTTTCACTAGATATATTTTTATATTTAAAAGTGTTTTATTAAAATATTAATTTGATGTTTTCTTAAAATAATTTAAAATATTTGTTATTATTAATTATGGATTTCCGCAAAGTAACTCCTGAATCTATAATGAATAGATTCAGGCGTCTAAATCAAGCGTCTTTTTTAGATCAAATATTATGTCATCGGTAACACTCATAAGTAACAAAGAAATTTTACTATTCTTATTATACCAGCACTTTAAAAAGAGACGAGGTATACCTACCCAGACGTATTCTACGTGACGTCACCGAGCGGCTCAGCTAAACATTTTCTTCGTGCAGGTACTGTAGCCAGCTCAATTTTAATTCCATTTCTTTATTACCCCTACTGACATCTACAATATTACCGAAACGACAATAACATTATTTCAAAAACTAAAATTAAACACAGTAATAATCGTAAAACGAATCGATAGTCGTACAAAACAATAAGTTATTTGTGAAACCGAGATACCGAATCGATAAAAATCGATATAAATATCGATAAAAAATGTCATTCGGCTATAAAACGGGATTTATGCAGGTGTTTATGACTTTTGGAGAGTTTTTGAAATGGATTAGTGACTTTTTTACCGCTGATATGCAAGCCTTTGAACACCGTCTCAATTGTTGGTAAGTCATGATGTGGTCGAGGGTGATAATCAGGCATAACCTAGAATGGAAGCAATTGATTTGATTCGAAGCATTGTTGGCTCTGTGGCATTGGCTATGAACTGCCACGCAGCAGGTCCATGGTTTGAATCCCGCCGCGGGCTTAGGCTTCACAGCATGGTCGAAGGGCATTTTGCAAATGCATTATTATAAATATATAGAGTTAAAATAACAATTCATGACTTGTGATGAAACGCTTCTGTTATAGGCAGAGGTTAGTCCGCGTATCACCAGGTGGGTTTATATTATTGTGTTCCATCAAAATAATATAAAAAAAAACATCCTAGTATGCAAAATACATTTTTTAGTTAATTAACTATAGCATAAAAAAACTCAACTGATTTTGATAAAAATCATATGAGACTACTTCGAAGGTATACTCTATCTACCAAAAAAAAATTATCAAAATCAGTTCATAATTGGCGGAGTAAACGCGTAACACCAACAGAAAAAACAATAGAATTGAGAACTTTCTTAATTACGTAATTTAAAATTATATTTTCTTTAATTGTCATAGAAATTCCTACCTATACACGTAGCCTAGACTGGTATAAATTTAATCAGTGCTGCCATAAACAAAGGTCATCAATTAAACAGATCTACTTCTAGGTAATCTACGTAATTTAGCAGCCGCAATATTTGCATTTCGTTCGATTAGAATACAGTATAAATGATAAAGCAGTATGGACATTTTACCCAATGGTCAATATAGATTTTATTGCATTAAGAAGTCAATAAGTGACAATAAGTGGTGGAATACTTAATGAGAAAAGCTTTTCGGTACATAAGTACTCTATTCACGTACGAGTATAATCCATACTACCTATATCAATATCACGTACTTACGAGGACGATCAATATCAAGGCAGCTGTAGAGGAGAATATCGGTGGCAAAAACGTGCCTTTTTTTTCTAGATTACAGGTATTTTATTTAAGATGTAAGATATGCATTGCAGTAAAGGGAGACAATATTAAAAATAAATTTTATTTAGATTTTTTTCTCATCTTTTTATACCCTAGGCTCATATTTATTCTGACCAAGTTTTTCAAACGACCAAAAACGTTTCAGATATATGCTTTATTTTCATGTTATATGGTGCGAAATTATTACTGCTGTCCAAAAGACGGCCGACTCCGAATTGCTACTAAAATTTTCTTTGGAACGCAAAAAATCAAAACTATGTTACTCTTTGGTCGTTATGTTTTGTGGCGGAGTCGGATTAGTTTTATGTGGAAAATTTCGTGCTTTTTTTCTATTTTGGAATAACCGTCATTTTTAAATCTTGTAGGTGACAAAACCCGAACAATTCGTTGTTTTGCTTTTGCATTAGCTGTGTTTTGTTTTTGTGTTATAAGTAATACAAGATCCATCTCGTACATATTTCTTTCGCAGAATAACCAAAGACCCCAAAACGTCGACCTACACCACTCACTCTCTTTCTCTTAGTCACCCAACGAGATCAAGCGGTAGGATATTGAACATTCCTTTTCTAAATACTTAAGCCGTGTAAAGCACGACATAATAACCTTTCTATTATGCCAATAAGGCCTTGGTTCCCATACTGTTTCTCATGTTGATTAAGATTCGTTATTGGCAAGAAAACAAAGGACGCCATTGTGGGGTAGTCTGGACATAAAATTTATGTCTGCAAGGGTTGTAAGCGCTATCTTCGATTTATGCCCGTCTTATCTAGGAACAACTTTGATTTAGGAAACGTATTTTAAAGTTATTGGTTTTTGAGGGCGAGAATTTGGTAGTAATCTAATTTTTATTATAGAATGTACACGAAAATTATTGTTTGTAAAATTTGTGATGAACCAATATACTACTTGGCTTCTGTATTACTGCGTCCTGTTTCCTATCCCCAGTGTTGTATCACACAGTACTAGAAAAACTTAAAGTTTTTTGGTTTTGAGTCTCGTAGTAAGACAAACCCCGTGGGGTGCCGGGTTAGAATTGCACCTCCCCATATCATCCCGTGGGTGTCGTAAGAGGCGACTAAAGGAAAAATACTGGAAGGTGGGCAGCAGCGCCTTCTAAAGAACTACTATCTTACACTGCGATCCCCAAGCCGCCTGCCAAACGTGGGGATTATGGCAAATATCCCCTTAATAGGGGAAGCTGTGTTCAGCAGTGGACGATCCGGCTGATACAGTACAGTACAGTAAGACAATGCCTACTCCGAGCAAATAGCGCCCGCCGCGGCAACACTGGACCGCGCCGCGCTCCCTTTGACTCTTGAATATTTACATCGAGCAAAGTAATAAAAAAAAAAAAAAACAGGATAAAGAGACTTTGAACATCAGGTGGTCCTCGTGCTTATTCTGCCACAAACAAAAAAAGTTGGTTAGGACTAACAGAAGTTAACTCTAAGAATTTGTTAGCAATTTTCCAATAACCCTGTATACATAAGCTTTTTTTATTTTATTATGCCTGATAGTGTAGCCTTGGACCACTATCTCACCTGATGGTAAGTGATGATGTGGTCGAAGATGTTGTTCAGGCTTACCTAGAAGTACTGGCTCTCAAGGACAGCTGCCGGAACACACCGTTAGGTGCTTGGCGACAGATTTTCTACTTGAGGGTGGTAGCTAGCCAGGCGGGCATTCGCAAAATGCCCTACCACCATGCTATAACGACTGCCATCCTTAGACGACAACCGGGACCGACGGCTTAACGTGCCCTCCGAAGCACGGAAACGCTCAGTAGTAATGTCACTAGCGGTCACCCATCCAACTCATGACCGCGGGCGACGTTGCTTAACTTTGCTGATCGGTTGAGAACAGCTAAGTAAACTTCGCTACGAGCGCTTCGCTCCTAGCTCCTCGAGACTAGCAACAAAGCCAGTCCAGCTAGTAGGGGCCTACCAACTCTACGTCGACCGGTGTTATTAAGTACTCGAGAACCTTTCTTCCCCATCGGTTATCGGTTTTTCTAGCAATGTGGCCTGTCCAGTGTCCATGGCAACTTTAACTTGCAAATTCTGAAAGCTATGTTGCTAACTTTAGCTCTCCGGCATATATCCGGATTATACTTTGTATTTATAATATCAAACTACGTAAATTATTCACTTAATTATTTTCATGTGAAGTCGCGGGTTTGGTCTATAACTCACATTATTTTCTCTCTCTCACAATTAGAAGAAGACACATATAGCAAAGTAATAATCTTTTTTTTTAATGCTGTTATGTGAGCTTTTGACAAGAATGTTTCCTGGTTGTAAGTTATGATGCGGATATTTGTAAAATCTCTACCAATATGGAAAGCCGTCGTGTCGGAGTTTTCAGGTTACTTGAAGGCTTATGAAATAACGCCTTCAATCCTAAGACTGGCCCTCCGAAGTACGGAAGCTCTCAGTAGTAATGTCACTAGCGATCATCCATAGTGACCACATCAAATTTTGCTTTATCTTTTGCTCGCTACGTATCTAAATCTCAGTGTGCCTAATTGTGATATGCCTGTTCTTTCAAATAATCGATTGAACTAAATAGCTATTTTGCTATCAGATTCTTCCGCATCATTTATTTTATCCTCAGTATTATTTGGCTTTGAGCTTGATTAACTTTATTAACCTACGTATTCAATTTACTTCTTTGATTTAAAAGATACAGTTAGAAATACCTTTCATTTGCATAATTATAAATACGTTGCCACTTCTTTTTCTCCACTTAGCAAAAATAAAAGTACAGTACTTTTACAAGACGACATTAATTTGAATAAAACGAAAAGGAATGTTTAATTTAAAAGTGTAAGGTATGACCAAAATTGCGAATTATGTGAAATTAATGGCCAATAAACACTTCGTGAAGACAAACTTATTTATGAAATTAAAATTGCGGATGCTAAGGGCTTCGCACACTCGATTCTGAAAACTTTGTTGCTCGTAAACTAAAAGTATTGTACTGGGTCAACTTTCTGTTTAATATATTTTGGGTTGCATTTTTAGTTGTTTTTATGTTGTGTTTTAACAGTTCTAAAAAAAAAATAACTATACTGAAGTAGGACATTTGTAGTAGTTTAAGACTTACAACTTAATATTATGGCTAAAATTGATTTTATAAGCTGTTTATGTTTTTTGTTCGGACCGATCAACTTCTCGGGCAATTGGAACGCACCCCTTTGCTAGTCGTCTATTTGTGATCTATGGATTTTTGTACGTGAAATTAACTTGATACTTTTTTGCTAATCATTCTCGTGTACCTTTTGTCCTCATTGATTTTTGAATTTGTAGTTTTATTTGCTTGCGCGTATTTGTTTTGTATTGTGTTTGTTCCACGCGATAATTTTGATGTTTGAATTGTGACGGTGCCGCGAGTGTTGTCGTCATCTGGACCTTTATTTGTGTTGGACAATTTCAAGAGGAAGGAAGCACGGGAACGATCATCGCCGCCCTGGCAGTGAGTAAAATAAAATTTTTGTTGGCCAACATGTTTTTATTTTTGTAACAGCTAGGTGCGGGCGCCGAGGTCGACACGACTGCATAACTCTGTATGTTTATTAATATTTTACCTTTTTTCAGCCCGGTGAATCGCCGGCCAAGTTAAGCATTCAATACAGATTATCCAGGTGGAAGCCTCTCTGCTAAACAATCCCTGCCTGGGCAATCTGGAATCTTAACATTTTTATAAAATGATGATATGCTTTCGTCCGACCGCGCCGATAGCTGTTAGGAAGTGATAATGACATCAAAGAAATAGTACTTCTGTCAAGTTTGTTTGAGTTTAAATCTTTTACCATACATATAGTACGTAACTTAAAAGTATTGCTGTTAATCTTAACACGCCTAAGTATAATTATCATAATTAAAGCTTAGCAAAAATGCCTAATGCATATTGGTATTTTTAAACTGCAATACAAGAAATCGCTTTCTTAAATTGCAGTTTAAATTATTATAGGTTCTACGCGAAAACATACTTAGTAATCTTATACAATCATTTTATTTTTGTAAGAAATAAATAATAAAAAGAACAGTGCCTTATTTATTTTGTAAACAAATTGTGCTACTATGTATACTAAACCTTACTACTTATGAGAAATATAACATTATTATTATTTTTATTAAACTATTTTATATTTCTAAACATTATAATATGCTTTCGGTTACTATTACTAAACATTGTAATATGGTTACTACAACTCTTGTTTGTTTATACACTAGTCATACTATTTTACTTATCTTTTATATGTTGCGCTAACGTAATTGATTGATTAACGTTGTTGATTTAAGGAATTGCAGAATAAATTGACAACAAATCACTTCAGAATATAGATTTCCTTATCACAACTGATTTTTAGTCGCTTTAGCAGCTATGGCTAAAAAGTTGATCAAATTCATGTTTAACCAAAAATTAGTAAATATATAGATGTATAAATGAGACTACTAATGCGACCTATATTTAAAAACAGTTGCGAGTGTGCGTTGGTCAAGATATTCGACGGCTTTGATTTTGTATTCACATCGTGTAGGGTACGGTCGTAGCGTTCGATGATATGCGATGGCATAAAGAAATTCAATTTGTTAATAATTTATTAAAACTTTCATTTATACAAAAAATATATTAGCTACTTTTGAAAGAAAAATATGTTTATATTCATAGTAAGTCAGTCACTTTTTACACTCGGAAAATTATCTGGTTAAAAGCCAATTCTGGACGAACTTACGTTGCTAATATTCTACTGTCACGTTCAACAAAACGGGTTAACCATTTTTGTCGTCGTAATAATCATCAATTTCAAACATTTTGAATATTTTCTTAACGTGCAGTAAGTTTTACTTCCGTGGGAAACGTATTTTCTATAGGAATTTAATTATAAAATTGCACAAAATTGCCTCAGAATATATTTTTAATTGTCTTTAGTAATATAAAACCTAGCAGCACTATTTCTTGTTTATTTCTAGTTTGCAACCGTTTAATTAATGTTTTTTTAAGGTTTTTAAAAATGTTATACATTTTATATGCATATTAGTATATTATAGATATGTTAAATGTAATATGTTGATTTCTTCAAAAAAATCTCTCAGTGATTCGCTATAATTCACTCCATATATTATGTATACCGATTGCCCGTTTTTTCAGATAGAGATGGTCTCTATATTAGCTGCTGCTCCACACAACAAAACACCATACGACATAATGTTGTGAATATATGCGAAATAAACCATCTGAGCTGCATCAGTCAACTGCCTTATCTTACGAAAGGAATAGGGTGCAGAACTAAGTCTCCTTGACAGATTATTTTTATGAGGACCTTTCTGTAGATTTGAATACATCTTAATTCCCAAGAATACGGCTATTTTATTAATCAACCCCCTTACTTATAAAAACATCGCTATGTAGTTGCTAAGTAATGGATAACTAAACAGTGTTTAAGTAATGCTTAAATATTTCTTACTTATAAACGCTACATAGCATCTGTTTAGCTAAGCAATGGATAATGAGGTCGAACGTATTTTAAACTGACAACATTGTACTAAAAAGTATTATGAATGACCTAAATGGCCAAATAGCATGTATCTAGTGCTAAATATCTTGAAATTAATAGTAAATATAATACTTTTCTTTGTATAGTACCACCAACTTAACTGTGCAGTTTTCGAAGGCGCTACTGGTCAAGGAAATCAACTACGAACTGTCACAATTTGAAGGAATGTTGTAGTTCTTTTTTCTACCACCTGAACAGATAAGTTGGTGGGTCTGTAACAAAATCAGCTGATCAGAAATATGGGCGCCATCTTGTTACTTAAAATTTAAACAAGGGTGGGACGGTGTGTAAATTGACAGCTGATTTAAGCAGTACTTAGGAACTGGATAAAGTTATGTAGCGTTTATGAGTAAGAAATTTTGCTAATCAGCGGCTAAGTAATGTTTAAAATTTAAGTAGCGTTTATAAGTAAGGCTGTTAATGTTTAACTTGATCCACATCAATGTTTGGGGTCTACATAACTAACATTAGATAAAAGAAAACTTTAAATATTTCTTTTTTAAATTTACAGTAAATTGTTAATGGAGATCCACTAGGAGTTATTTATAACACATTATTTAATTGAATTAGGTCTTTTCCTTTCCGATCTACTTTAAAAAACAGACAATATCGCAGAGATCTTTGAACATGAAAGGCAGACCATGAAGAGCAATGATATATGCAAAATATGAATGGTCCCAATATAGATCCTTATAGAACTCCACTTTACTAAGCACCCGGAAGATGTTACGCCATTCATTCTATTTACTTTCTTTAAGAATACGCTCGTTGGCAGTAAACCCGCTGCCTTTCGAGTCATCAGTCCAAATTTTTACATAAACGTGAGTAGTAGCTTGCTGCTTATTCGGCGCGTTATTTACGACATCCACCTATAAAATAAGGAATATTTTTTGTATTCTTCAACAGGAACGTGTACGTTGCGTAAGGGTAAACAAATTTTATATTTGTTATCGATTGATCAAGCGTAGAAAATTATACAACTTCAGCATTCAAATTATATATTTAAAACGACCTCTCTAAAGTGTGAACTTTAAGCACCGAAGCTTTCTCGAAATGTATTTATTTTGTAATATATATGCACCAGTTTTAATTACTAAGGTGTTAATATTGTTATTTGCATAAGTATTTGGAAGTTCACGCTATTGAACACCATGGTTATGAGGTTAATTTAATGTTGATTTTATTAAGTTAATTAGGAAGAAATTCGAAAATCCGTTTTTACCTTACTCGGCAGGTGTTATTATAGTGAGCTTGGGAAGTTATTATCCACAGATGTTCCAGCTATTTTGACAAGAAATGAAATGTGCAACAGAAAGATTGTGTTATATTTTTATTGCTGACAGGACAACCTTTGAGCACTATCTCACCTAATAGTGCGGTTAAAGATATTGTTCAAGCTGACCTAGAATCACCTAAGTACTAGCTCTGAATGCAAAATCTATGTCTAAACTAATATCATAAAGAGGATACATTCGTATTGATATGTAACGAATAAAGTTTAAAACCACTGGACCGATTTGAAAAGTTCTTTCACCATTAGAATTCAACACTATCCTTAAAAAACTTCGATTATGTAAACCGACGCGTGAAAATACCAAAAAAAATACGTACCTACGCTGCGGAAATTATTGAAAATAGAGCAAAGATAAAACGACAATTTTATAGAGAACATCAATATTTACGTAAAAGTCTGTAATGTTACGTGTCTATATATAATAGTTATGTCACAATAACTACTTTTTATGTGTTAAAATAATTAATTTTTAATTTTTTTGTTAAAGACTCGTGCGAAGCCGTGGCGGGCTATTATTATATTATAGCAATACACGCAACCTCGCGAATTCCGAATTCAAAAAGTCCGGTGGAGGTGTAGAGTTGACAGCGGCAAGCAACATCCTTGTCCTCCGTAAATAAAAATCCTTGCCAATATCATTGGTTTTTCAGTCATATTGGTATGTGTGCTTTCTGCGCGAACGTGTCCGAGTTCACAGTAAAATTTCCTCACGCACGCAAAAATCACGTTTAATGGAGGTATGGGGCTTGCATATTTATACTGAAAGAAGTCTACCTGTATGTAAAACTAGCGGCCGCGCTGGGTTCGCACAGGTATTGCACAAAGATAGATTTGTGAAAAATATTTAATAGCCTATGTTCATCAAGGATAATGAAGGATTCTAACAATGAAAGAATTTTTCAAATCGGTAAGTAGTTTTTAAATATATTCGTCACAAACGAATACAAATCTTTCCTCTATGTGTAAGTGTAGATACGTTTCCTTACAAAAATGAAAATTTAATACAAAACAAAACCAACCATTCTAAACTTTGTCACAAGTAGATCACACGAAATCATCTACCATTTCTATCACCAATCACACGATTACAGAATAGAGTCATAAAATTTTATTGTTCCCAGAATCGACGTGGAGATTTTTTAATGTTTTAGTGAAAAAACCTCGAAAGAACTTGTTTCGATAAAAATTTGATAAAAATCGGAGGGCAACCGATGCACGTACGTCCGAACGGAGTTTTTCTCGGAAAGTCACTTCGAGCTTAGTCGATGAATATAAAGAGACATTAATACAAGTGGTTATGGCTTCGGTAATTGATTCGAAACGATATCGTGACTGAGTTACGGTGAGTTTTTAATGAGATCGGATCGGAATGGAGACGAGAAATCGGGATAGGGGACTTAAGGTATGTCTACTGGTGTTTCTAACTAATAATGCTATTACTAAATTACAAATATACGAGAGAAAAAACTTTTTTTAAGTCATGTGCGGGATTTGAACCCGCTTTATTTATTAATGTTTTCAATAACCGGTTGTACTCACGCGTATTGGTCGAGATTGTCGACCTAGGTTTCGGGCATGTCCGATGCTCTTCATCAGGTGAGTTCAGGACATGCCCGAAACCTAGGTCGACAATCTCGACCAGTACGCGTGAGTACTGAAAACATTAATGTCTCATACTTACGGGAACTTTCAACTAAAAAAAACCGCTACATTTATGTAGGTCGCGTGTTCGAATCCCGCACATAACTTAAATTTTTCTTCTCGTATATTTGTGATTTTGTAATGTCCGCATAGCGAGCGTTATAGCAAAAACAACAATATATAAAAAATAAGGTTGCGTCATTATTAACAAGTATAAAACCAATTGCAAAATTGGTCTGGTTTGTAGTACAACAAAAGTTGAACTACAGATGTCGATCCATCCCAATACGGTGGTTAAAGAACGATAGGAAAAATTTGAGATATGACTCATTGTCATGTTAGCTCGATTGCTAAAGAGGTAGATGGACGTGGGTTCGAATCCTGCACACGACTTAAATGCTTCCTCTCGTATATTTGTGATTTTTTATGATATTTTTTTAACAATATTAAAAAAATAATGATAATGCTATTGTAAGATTTCTAAATAAGGTCATAATTATTATGTTGAAATGTATGTTGTAATATTTTTAATACCTTAATTCCCCGCAGTTTCACAAGAGTAGCTTGTATGGTCAATAAAGTAGTTCTTCGAATAAGAATTATGTCTGGTATAGAATCCAATTTGCAGTTATTTTTTATTTTTTTATGCGTGATAGTCTTTGACTATCCCACCTGATGGTAAGTGATGATGATGTGGTCGAAGATGTTGTTCAGGCTAACCTAGAAGTACTGGCTCTCAAGGACAGCTGTCGGAACACACCGTTAAGTGCTTGGCGACAGATTTTCGACTTGAGGGTGGTAGCTAGCCAGGCGGGCATTCGCAAAATGCCCTACCACCATGCTTTAACGACTGCCATCCAAAGACAACAACCAGCGACGGCTTAACATGCCCTCCGAAGCGCGGAAGCGCTCAGTAGTAATGTCACTAGCGGTCACCCATCCAACTCATGACCGCGTCGTTGCTTAACTTTGCTGATCGGTTGAGACCAGCTAAGTAAACTACGCTACGAGCGCTGCAAATTTTAATTATTTCATTCGTTTGTAATTAATAATACGAGTAATATTCAATAATATTAGACTTAGATTCTTTTTTTAAAATTTGTCGCCACATGTGGCAAGGACTTGTTACAAATTTAAGTTACTGTACACTGTATGATGTATATTCACCGTGTAACACATATATTATTTGAATTTGATACCCCGGCGAATCATATCGTTAAGTCTGGCGTGGAGACATTGTCACTTAATAAAAATATATACTATCATAAATAATAAATAGATTCAGGCGTTACTTTGCGGAAATCCATATTTAATATTAACAAATATTTTTAAAATATTCTATGAAAACATCAAATTAATATTTTAATAAAACACTTAAAAAAATATAAAAATATTCTCGATCGTGCGCACGTAGAGTCAAGACCACCTGAGGATGCTTCGTGTAGAAGCGAAACGCGTCGAAAATTCTTCCGGTTTGGCTGCGTGGCGTTTGTGACGTCACGTCGGCTTAACAGGAAAATTAGGCGGGATTGTCACTAGATATATTTTTGTATTTTTTTAATTGTTTTATTAAAATATTAATTTGATGTTTTCATAAAATATTTTAAAATTTTTGTTATTACTATCATAAATATTTTTATATAATATATGTTATGTTAATGTTGCACTGTACATTTTATTATATTTATTTATTTAAATACTACAAACTATAAACAACAGTACAGCTACTACAATACTACAGCTACTACAGTAAAAGCATTTGGACTCATAGGGAGTCCAAATGCTCTAACCCACTGTCAGTTGGCAGCGTGCCCAGCATGCTGGCAGCATTGCCCCGTTGAATTGCAATGCTTATTCTTTGAGCCAAATTATTATTATTATTTATTTAATGTTTTGCTTATGTAAACGATATGAACTTTATTGGAAATAAAGAATTATTATTATTATTGTATACCCTCTTCCTTTCGGATCATGAGAGCGTTGAGATAGGTCGGTAGTCACTCAACATATATACTTCTGGACTCATCTATTGGCCCACCTTGTATTTTCAGTTTCGTTTGGTCCTAGCTAAAATTTTATATTAGGTCGAGCAAAAAGTTTTTATGCAGTTTTGAACCTGGCACATTCACAATTTCATTCAATAGTCTTTTTTTGAATTTCGAACACAGAATTTAAAGAAACAAAAGACAAATTGGAGCCTGTTTGTTGATATCAAACAATCGAAAACTAAGAAAACTTGGTTTTATTGGTTTACTTGGATTTAATTCTTGAAAAAGTGATTGATATCTTTGGTTTTGCAACAAACATTACTTATTCTTAACATTAAGGTGAGGTTCTATCAATAATCTATGGATACTTCACCTGAAGTCGCCGCCCAAGCTGTGGCACTTATTCAGGCCGGACACAGCCAAAGAAACGTGAGTGCTCAACTTAATTTAAGTCGATCTGCGGTCCGAAATGTTTATCGGAGGTACCTAGAGACTGGCGGCTTTGTTCGTCGCCAAGGAAGGCCACGATCTCGGGTCACAACTGAAAGGCAGGATCGATTCATCGTGACGACCAGCTTGAGAAATCGTCACCTTACCTCCATTGAGATACAAAACCAACTTCGCGACTTCCACGGAGTATCTGTGAGCGCTCGAACTGTTCGGAGAAGGTTAAAAGAACGCGATATGGTACCACACAAGCCAGCTAATGGGCCCAAACTAACGCGAGCCCACCGAACAGCGCGCCTTCATTTCGCACGCAGTCATTTAAATTGGACACAGCAAGATTGGAGCCGTGTACTCTTTTCTGATGAGTCTAAAATTGTGTTACATGGCAATGATGGAAGGAAGAAGGTCTACCGACGTAAGGGAGAGTGTTTCGCACAATGCTGCTTTGAAGAGAGGGTTGCTTATGGCGGTGGCTCATGGACTGTCTGGGGCGGTATATCCGCGAGTGGCAAAACTCAACTTGAGGTTGTTACAGGACCACGACTGCCAACATTAAATGCTGAAAGGTACATTCGTGAGTGCTTAGAACCTCACGTGATACCATACGCGGACTATGTGGGCCCAAATTTCCTTTTTATGCATGATAATGCAAGAGCCCATGCGGCCGGCATCGTAAGGGAATATCTTCGGAATGTGAACATCACAGTTATGGACTGGCCAGCCAGAAGCCCAGACATGAACCCTATTGAGCACATGTGGGACGAGCTAAAAAGACGTGTTAGGGCTCGTCAGCCAGTTGCCCAGACGATGCAGGAGTTGAAAACTGCCATAGAAGAGGAATGGGAGATGATCCCTCAAAATTTCATAGAGCGGTTGATAAACTCTATGCCTAATCGTATGAGAGCTGTGGTAGATGCCCATGGAGGCAACACGCGTTATTAAATTAAACCTTTATTTGATAAAACATGTTTTTTATTCAAAAATCAATTGCCTTTAACAAGGCGCATATCCGACTTGTTAGGCGTAGCTCCATGTCGTATGGTATTCTGAATTCAAATTTAAAACAATACGATCGAAAAAGATGGTAAAATGTGCCAGGTTCAAAACTGCATAAAAACTTTTTGCTCGACCTAATATAAAATTTTAGCTAGGACCAAACGAAACTGAAAATACAAGGTGGGCCAATAGATGAGTCCAGAAGTGTATATACCTACTCTAGTAGACGGCCCTGCTATGCACTAATGTGTAGTAACACCGTACTACACATACAATTTGTCGCTACTGTGTTGCTTATTAGGCCCAAAAAATATAAAATAGTCCCAAGCATTCTAACGGCATTGTTACTAATATATTTTTGTATAAAAAACCCACAACAGTTTTCAGGGCTGATTAATAAATTCAGGTCCTTTATAATTTTGGATACTCTCGGCTTCAGTGAAACATTAATATTACTTAATGGCTTTAAAAAACGAAATAATTTAATGTAAAAGAATTCCTTTAGATAATTAAACAAGTAATAATTACATTCCCAAGATACTCCAATAGCTATTACCTCGAAAATGACCTCTTAGACACCGTATACATCAATTAACAGTCTCCAAAAACGGGACACATCCATTGTCCCGTTTTATCCCATTTCGTCCCATTTTATTGCGCTACGCTACAAATTTAGTGCCAAAAGGGTTCATTATAATTACTCTATGGTATTCGGGATCGATCAGGCTATGGGCTGTTAAAATTAAGTGTAAATGGGACGTCTGTAAGTTATAGCTCAGTGTAAGGGCTGACGAGTTGCGTGGCAATTACTATTATAGTTATTATGGGATTCAAATTATGCCAAATATTTATGTTCTCGAAGGTACTTGCTTACCCACGGTAAATTTAAGGTAAGGAAAATCGCTTCAAAAGGAAGATAAAGTCATGGCTGTATATGTTTTTGAGCGGACTGGAATAATCCGTCTGGTCTCTTTACATAACTAATTTTCATAACCAGCTATTAAATAAGATTTTTCACTTGAAAAAAAAACCAGTTAGTTTTTATTTCTGTTACTAAACTCGTAATACATTTTTTTTATTCAATTTGACCAGTTTTTATTATTGCTTACTTTAGAGTCTGTGTTAATTACATAAAGTTTCATAATTTTCCGTATTTGCCGAATTTACAATAGATAGAAAATGAAAAGAAATAATATCTTTTCAATTTAACGATTGATCGTAAGAATATCTCCGTGAAAATTTTCAACTAGCTAACAACTACAGTTTAAAAGATGAACCTCAAAAGAAGGACCCGGACTCACTGACAATGTAGGTTTAATTATTACTAAACCTACATTGTTGAGTCCATTTTACTCGTACAGACCTCTAAATAATATTAACTACAAAAACTGATTTCAAACAGAAAATATTCTTACATAAATTATGCATACAAAAGTATATAAATCAAACCATTATACAGATATTTTTGGTTCATTTACATCGACAAATACTACACGTAAGATCTCACTCAAATTTGAAAGGAACCACATGACAAGTACCAGCTTTCGAACATATAAAAAAACCGACCAAGTGCGAGTGGGACTCGCGCACAAAGGGTTCCGTACCATTATCTCGTTTTCATTATTCTTATTTTTAGCAAATAAACGGCGAGAACCTCTTTTATTGTATGGGAGCCCCTTAATTATTTATTTTATTTTATTTGAATGAATTATATTTAAAGAAAACATAAAACAGAATATTCTGTGAATAGTTAAAGCGTCTACCTGTCACCGTTATAAGTATCGAGCAAGAAACGGTATAAAAATCAAGTTTGTTGTATGGGAGCCTCCCTTAAATATTTATTTTATTTTATTTTTAGTATTGTTGTTATAGCGGCAATAGAAATACATCATCTGTGAAAATTTCAACTGTCTAGCTATCACCGTTCTTGAGAAACAGCCTGGTGACAGAAGGACGGACGGACGGACAGCGAAGTCTCAGTAATAGGGTCCCGTTTTTACCCTTTGGGTACGGAACCCTAAAAATCATCAAAGTCGGTACACCTTTTAATATATGTTGAAACTAATGAAGTTACACATGCACACAAAAAAAATTCATTGAAAACCTCCCCGTTTTATGTAGTCGAATAAAAAGAGAAATTACCAAAGAAGAGAAAAAGAAGAGCTACCTGCCACGTCCCAGAAGAAAGAAGAAGATGGACAAACCTAAAAAACACCGCAACGATGTTTGGCAAACTAAGTAATAATATAAGCTAGCACAAATAAGTACCTTATTTTGCGACCGCTAATCATTTTAGTTAACTTAGAGTCCCAAGACGCCTGCCAAGCGCGGGGATTGTGGCACTTAATTCGGGTGATACAGCAGCAATCATTTTAGTAGAAACTCATACACAAAATCACAAAAAAAAGAAGGGTTGGTCATGTAACCATCTTTTATGTAAATACAACAATAGCTCTTTACTAGGTAGTAATTCTCGAAGCAGTAATGTCCAAAGACTACTGAGTTTAGACTGTGACACTGCACTCTAATGGCTGTCCATTAGAGTGCAGTGTCATCGCCTAAACTCAGTAGTCTTTGCACATTACAGACGGGGTGCTTACCACTTATCAGGTTTATTTTTTTATTGCTGATAGGCCAGCCTTTGAACTATACTGTATACGGTATCAGCCAGATCGTCCACTGCTGAACACAGCCTCCCCTATTTAGGGAGATGTGCCATAATCCCCACGCTTGGCAGGCGGCTTGGGGATCGCAGTGTAAGTTGGCAGTTCTTTAGAAGGCGCTGCTGCCCATCTTCCAGTATTTAGTCGCCTCTTACGATATCCACGGGAAGATATGGGGTGGTGCAATTCTTACCCAGCAACCCACGGGATAGCAGGCAGCCTTTGAACTAATAAATAATAATAATAAAATAAATAGCTTTTATTTGTTCCTTACACAATGTAACAAAAAAATACAATACACTAATCTATCCATTTTTTTACTGATACTTACTATTACACTAACATTCACAAACAGCTTTTTTTAGCATGGTGTTAGGGCATTTTGCGAATGCCCGCCTGGCTAGCTACCACCCTCAAGTCGAAAATCTGTCGCCAAGCACCTAACAGTGTGTTCCGGCAGCTGTCCTTGAGAGCCAGTACTTCTAGGTTAGTCTGAACAACATCTTCGACCACATCATCACTTACCATCAGGTGAGACAGTGGCCAAAGGCTAGCCTATCAGGCATAAAAAAAACCTTAGTTACATTATTCTTTATTATTTATTTAGCCTTTGAACTAATGATAAATGATGATGTGGTGGAAGATGTTGTTCAGACTAACCTAGAATTACTAGCTCTCAAGAACAACCCCCAGAACACTCTGTTCGGTGATTGGCGACGGATTTTCTATTGAGGGTGGTTGCTACCCAGGCGGGTTTTCGCAAAATATCCTACCACTATTTTAATATAGGTATGTTTGCAATAATGCCTGCTATGCGGATTACATTATAAAATTACAAATATATGATTTTATTATTATTTTGTTTTCCACGCACATGACCTATATTTTTTCTGTAGTATATTTGTAATTTTGTAATCCTACCGCTATGCAGACACTTTATAACATTTTAAAAGGTTTTAAAAAGTTTATGTTGGGTTATTTTATGACTGATAGGCTAGCTTTTGCCCAACATCTCACCGGATGATAAGTGGCAGAACGAAGTTTTAAAAAAGTTAAGCTTAGAAACATAGGAAGAGAAGTAGTACGCAGACAGCTTCCCAAAGACATCCGTAGTTACTTAGCTAGCAACTACGGATGTCTTTGGGCACTGCATTCACAGAATGCCCTACCACCATATGCTTAAATCTCTTGGAATATATATTCATCATTTGTAGTGTCGAACTCAAGTCGGACGCAGGATTTGAATCCTGGACACAACATTCACCAGTTAATACCCCTCTACACTCAGAGTTGCTGCTATGTCAAACTTATGTATTATGTAGGCACTATTATATATACCGTACAACGGCATGACACTCAGTTTCCTAGCGTTTGAGCAACGTCTTTTGGAGTCATGTGTGCCTGGTACTTTTTACTTTTTTTTTGTATATTATTGTGACAGGACAAGCCTCTTGACTGGGCCTCGACCACCTGATGTTAAGCGGACTAAGCTCTGCCTATAATAGATGCATTTCATCACAAGTCACGAATTGCACTGCGCCCATCACCTTGAGACATAGTTGTTAAGTCTCATGTGCCTATATTTCACTGGCTCTCAAGGACTGCTGTCGGAACACACTGTTAGGTGCTTGGCGACAGATTTTCTACTTGAGGGTGGTCGCTAGCCAGATGAGCATTCGCAAAATGCCCTTCCACACTTGGCCCGCACTTGGCTATTTGCAATTATTCGTTGTTAAACTTAATATGAAACTATTATCTTGCTAAGGTTGACGCTTGTGTGATTTGACTTCAGGAAAAAACTTTAAAATAAACACGGTGTGTGTATGTGGATTGAAGACACAAGGAACGTGTTTCTATTATACGTAAATGATATATTTTCAAAACCATTCCGAGAAACCGTTTAGTACTAGAATATTTATTGTAACATTTAGAAATAAAATAATAAAATGATAGCTGGCAAACCAGAAGCATAGATATCAACCCCAAGGATGTCCTTAGAAGAGATATATATTCCAAGCAAATAATTTCAAGGATTTTGAACACTTGGTATTTAAATATGAGGGAACTACGTTTGTATGGAAGGTGCCAAGTGCACATAACTTATGCATATATTTACATTGAAACCAAGAACAGAGTTCAATTATGTTAAAATGGGACATTGAAATTTGATTGATCAAAAAAAGAACCTTTTTCAAACCCAACTTTCGTTAAGAAGCCGCTACACTTACAAATTTTGAATAGGTATATATTGCAGCACATCGTAAATGATCACATTTGTTTTGTTCTACACATTTATAAGTATGACATTAAGATAATGAATAGATTCAGGCGTTACTTTGCGGCAATCCATATTTAATAAAAATAAATAATAAATAATAAAAAAATATATATATATTAAGAAAATATCAAATAAATATTTTAATAAAACACTAAAAAATATAAAAATATATCTAGTGACAATTCCGCCCAATTTTCCTGTTAAGCCGACGTGCACGCAGCCAAACCGGAAGAATGTTTGACGCATTTCGCTTCTACACGAAGCATCAAGTTAAGAAGCCGCTACACTTAAAAATTTTGAATAGGTATATATTGCAGCACATCGTAAATGATCACATTTGTTTTGTTCTACACATTTATAAGTATGACATTAAGATAATGAATAGATTCAGGCGTTACTTTGCGGCAATCCATATTTAATAAAAATAAATAATAAATAATAAAAAAATATATATATATTAAGAAAATATCAAATAAATATTTTAATAAAACACAAAAAAATATAAAAATATATCTAGTGACAATTCCGCCCAATTTTCCTGTTAAGCCGACGTGCACGCAGCCAAACCGGAAGAATGTTTGACGCATTTCGCTTCTACACGAAGCATCAAGTATTGACTCTACGAGCGCACGATTCGTCCCGTCGGCTTAACAGGAAAATTGGGCGGAATTGTCACTAGATATAATTTTATATATTTTAAGTGTTTTATTAATATGATGTTTTCTTTAAATATTTTTAAAATATTTGTTATTATCCAAAAATACCTCGCATAAGTTTTTCCCAACGTTTATACCTTAGTAATTCATCTAATCCCAGAAACAACAAAACAAAACACCATTAAACATAATACCAACATTACCATAAGGACCAGAAGAACGTTGGAAGTTGCGACAATAATTTACCACTTCTTGACTGCTAATAGCCGATAGGATTTTCTGTCTTCAACCCCCTTCGGGGGGAGAATTCGGGAACTCATTAGGGGTATAATTTTCGTAGTAATAAACACCGGGCGATAAATATCAACCCCCTTTATTTATGTGTAGGGTAGCGTCTGGAGTGTTAAAGGGTTTTTTGGGACTCACTGCGGAGATCATATGGTGCGAATGATTTTACATTGTAAAATTGAAGCTTTTGAATTGATTGGGTCGGCATCGCGCGAGTGATACCCCTGGTGTTGCAAGCGTCCATAGGCTACGGTAACTGCTTTCCATAAGGCTGGCCGTATGCTTGTTTGAAACCTTAGTGATATAAAAAGAAACAGCACGCGAAAGCAAAAAGTTACCCTGAAAATCATGTCTTTGATTCTCAAAAGTGAAAAAGGTTGCAAATCTCTAAATTAGCGCTGAATAGGCTGTATGGGGGATTAAATGATTCATCCTCCAAGGATAATGTCCGTAGCGAAGTTTACTTAGCTGTTCTCAACCGATCAGCAAAGTTAAGCAACGTCACCCGCGGTCATGAGTTGGATGGGTGACCGCTAGTGACATTACTACTGAGCGTTTCCGTGCTTCGGAGGGCACGTTAAGCCGTCGGTCCCGGTTGTCGTCTTAGGATGGCAGTCGTTATAGCATGGTGGCAGGGCATTTTGCGAATGCCCGCCTGGCTAGCTACCACCCTCAAGTAGAAAATCTGTCGCCAAGCACCTAACGGTGTGTTCCGGCAGCTGTCCTTGAGAGCCAGGACTTCTAGGTTAGCCTGAACAACATCTCTTCGACCACATCATCACTTACCACCAGGTGAGATAGTGGTCAAAGGCTAAGCTATCAGACATAAATAACAAAAAAAAAATGAAATGTCGACACCTGACCTAGTCAAATACTTGACTGTCCGACGGTTCGTGAAGTGCGCTGAAGCGTTGTCGAGGTATAGGAGGATCTTCGAAGGCGCTGCTGTCCAAAACAATTTTCAAACATGAGGCCATTATTTAGAGTCAGAAGTATTCAAACACATGAGACGAGCGGAAGTTACCTAAATCCGTAGTTTCTATCTGCCTTCCCCTCCAGGGTTCACGCGTGACTTTTTTTTTTTTTTTTGTTATTGTGAAGGAACAAGCGCGAGGCCCACCTGATGTTAAGTGGTATCCTCTGCCTATAACAGATGCATTTTATCACAAGTGACGAACTTGCACTACGCCCATCACCTTGAGACATACCTGTTAAGTCTCATTTTGCCTGTTATTTCACTGGCTCTCAAGGACTGCTGCCGGAACACACCGTTAGGTGCTTGTCTTTGACTTTGGCTTGGCGACAGATTTTGTACTTGAGGGTGGTCGCTAGCTAGGCGGGCATTCGCAAAATGCCCTTCCACCAAGCAATTTTTACATGACTTTATGTACTTAAGTATCTTTGTGTGATCCACTTCGTTTATTCATTTGTTAGATATCGGCTCTGTGTTCTATATTGTGTAAGTACCTAATAAAATGTTTCTTTCTGTTTCTTTGTTTAAATATCATCAACCACATCAAGCAATGTAGCATTTTGCGGGTGCAAGGTGACCCCCCATTTCATAAGGAGAGGAATATAATTATGATATAATGATGATGATATACATCAGCCAAATTGTACATCGGAATAACACGAATAGCGGCATTTTTTTTTTAATTTTATTGTGACTGAACAAGCTCGAGGCTCACCTGATGTTAAGCGGATTAACCTCTGCCTATAAGATGCATTTCATCACAAGTCACGAATTGCACTGCGCCCATCACCTTGAGACATAGTTGTTAAGTCTCATGTGCCTGTAATTTCACTGGCTCTCAAGGACTACTGCCGGTACACGCCGTTAGGTGCTTGGCGACAGATTTTCTACTTGAGGGTGGTAGCTAGCCAGGCGGGCAATCGCAAAATGCCCTTCCAACATGCAATAATTAAATAAAGAAATTAGCAACACAATAATCTAGTTTTAGCCAGGTGTTGATTCAAACAATCAAGATGGCCGACAAATTTAACGATCTTACGAAATGTCAGCACCGACATTATGTCTACGGGTCGTTATATAAATCAGTGTGATATTCATATTTGATACCTAAAGCCAGGTTTTATAAGAATTATTGCCCGTTCTTGGAAACACTGAGTTGCGATGTGACGAGACGGCAGGGACACTCGTAACGAAAATTAGTAAACATCTGATAATTTATTTAATTTCTTAAGCACATATATCTTGGTTACAAAATCCCAAATATTCGATAGGAAAAATTTAATTGTCATCATTTACAAGTATAAAACCAAGTGCAAAATTGGTCTTGTTTGTAGTAAAACGTACAAGTGGTACCTTAGATGTCGCTCCATCCCAATACGATGGTTACAGAACGATAGGAAAGATTTGAGTCATGACGTCATGGCATGTTAGCTCAATTGGTTAGAGCATACCCCGGCTCAAGAGGTGGATGGCCGCGGGTTCGAAGCCCGCACATGACTTAAATTTTTCCTCTAGTATATTTGTGATTTTGTAATGTAATGCGCATAGCAGGCGTTATTGCAAATCTAACAATATTAAAACATATATCACGGATTACTACAGAATATTCCATTATATGTCTTCTTAATAAATCGTTAAAGGAGAATAATTGGCCATATCACAAGTTGATGTTGAAAATAGTTAAATATTGCGGCGCTTCAGGCATTAAAAGCTTATATATTTTCTGCCCATATTTGCCAACTAGAAACGGATATTACTTCCAACGAACGTGTTTTTTTTTATCTTTTTTTTTATGCATGATAGTTTAGCCTTTGACCACTATCTCACCGGAACACACCGTTAGGTGCTTGGCGACAGATTTTCTGAGTAGGGCCGGTTTGGCGTCAGTTATACGACCAGCATTAATATACAAATACAAATATCTTTATTGTATAAAAATTTGGTACAATTTAAAGATGAAATCCCTGCCCGCTGCTGTAGTTTTCACTGTGTTGCAGAAGGCAGTTCCTTTCCCACAACGATGTATATTTAAACAATATATACATATAATTTAGAAAAGGTATCAGTATCGGAGATATAAGAAAGAAAAAAAAGGATAAGGTTTATAAAATATTGTGTATGTGTATGACTTTGTGTGTGTGTGTGTGAAAAATGAAAGAATAATTTGTGTTTTGTTGTTATACGAGTTCAATGACACATTACCGATTGATGACAAATTAATTCGCTAATGCATATCGCGGTGCACCTAATCAAAAGTTTTCTTCATGGTTACGTGACAAAATTTTCCTGATTTGATAAGCTGATTTCTTGAAATAGGTGGTGACTAGTAGTAGAAAGCTGCTGCGAATATCGTGATAATATTATGTATGTAAGTGTTTGTATTTGCTTTTATCATTTATGTACATGTGAGACTTACGGGGGTGACATGGTCAATTATTGACAAAACCTCCAAAAAAAAAAACACATTTATGACTGTAATAAACATTTGAAAAAGTTAATTAGCTAAGGTTATTCTTTTTTTTGGTATGATTGAATCGCATAACCATACCCTACCTGGAAGAATATATTGGAAAAAATAACACTTTTCCACGCGACTGTACATAGCACATCGACACGTCCCATACCTACTTTCAAGATGCCGAAACGAGATACAGTCGGCAACAACATATGATATTGCTTTTATGAGGGTATACTGTTAAATTGGTTGTTGGTATTACCGGTAAAGTCGGTAATGTCAGTGGTACAGAAAAACTACTGGACAGAAGAAGAGTAGGTACTTAAAAATATTTGGTAATATTAATCGATCGCGCTCAATCCACGATGGAAAAAGAGCCCGCATTCGTAGATTTTATGAGGTAACGCAAAAATACATTTTATTTATTTTAATAAAAACTTGATGTTATGCTTGGTTTTGTTTGGATAAGCTCCATGATTTGATTATTGAACTGATTAATAATTAGCTTGAGATACGGAAAATCTTTTAATCTTGATTTTGTTAATGTTATATTGTTAATTGTTAGTAAAACTCGCAAGTAATTTAGTTAGAAATTTTTGATATTGTATTTTTATGTATTATTTACTTATATCACAACAGAGACGCTCCAGAGCCAACAGGTGAGGAAGGAGAAGATGCGGATATGGAACTACCCAAAGTTTATGAACCTGTTTATGACTTCAGTGAATTACGTGAACGGTTACAAATGTTCTTATCGCAATTTAATGAAATGGTTCGCGGGTCTGGTATGGATTTGGTATTCTTCCCCTATGCAATTCTCCATTTGGTAAAAATATCAAGAGTTATCTCAGGCATCCTAGAGGGAATGTAATGTTAGTTGGTGTTGGTGGCTCAGGAAAGCAGTCTCTGACAAAATTGTCTACATTCATCGCAGGATATCGCTCTTTCCAGATAGCTCTAACCAGATCATACAATGTTGGAAACTTCTTAGAAGACTTAAAACTTCTATACAGGTCCTGCGGTGTGCAAGGCAAGGGCAAAAATTTAATAAAAATTTAAATAATATATTGTCTTCTGGAGTTATATCAAACCTGTTTACGAAAGATGAGCAACAGGAAATAATTTCTGAACTAACACCGATTATAAAACGAGAAAACCAAAAACGCACGCTGACTAATGAGATGGTAATGGAGTACTTCTTGAACAGGACCTGTCAAAACCTTCACGTAGTGTTGTGTTTTTCTCCCGTAAGTAATGTTTTTGCATAGTTCGTTGTCGCGTTTTTTTATTTTTATAAGGCCAGTAAGTGTTTGAGTTATGAAACCATTTAGTTATATGTATATATTTATTCGAAGAGGTATCACACGATCGGGGATCGCGGCTCGCGTGTTTTGATGCGTGGAGCTATAGAAAAATTTGGAAAATGGGGATTTAATAAGGAAAAAACACAAAATTTTGAATGAAAATACCAATAAAATGTTAATAACTTTACACTATTTATGCTATTTGACTGAAACTTACGTGAAACGAACCGCTACCAGCGGCCGCTAATAACTAACAACAAAAACAACATACACATAGGAAACGAACAAAGATAACACACAAAAATCGAAAAATTTGTGTCAAAATTTGCATAAGTATCTACGAGTATAAGTAAATACCGTCACTTCGTCCATTACGTACTAAATTTGGTTTTGATAAGTTTAATCGATAACTACTTATATGATGACAAATTTTATCGAAGAATCGATAAGATGTAAAATTGACATGACAAACAGATAAACATTTTTTTTTATGCCTGATAGGTTAATTTTTTACCACTATCTCACCTGATGGTAAGTGATGATGTGGTCGAAGATGTTGTTCAGGCTAACCTAGAACTACTGGCTCTCAAAAACAGCTATCGGAACACACTGTTAGGTGCTTGGCGACAGATTTTCTACTTGAGGGTGGTAGCTAGCCAGGCGGGCATTCGCAAAATACCCTACCCCCATGCTATAACGACTGCCATCGTAAGACAACAACCGGGACCGACGGTTTAACGTGCCCTCTGCACGGAAACGCTCAGTAGTAATGTCACTAGCGGTCACCCATCCAACTCGTGACCGCGGTTGTGATTATCAATAGTATGACATTATTGTCAAATTATTATAACTTAACCATCTTATTAAACTTGCTTAAAACCATTTCAATAAATCAATTCATGACTTATCTATTAACATCTTATGATTTTTTTTTTGTCCGAGTATAGTGCTTGCATGTCACCCCCCATTTCATCCCCCGTGGGGTGCCAGGTTAGAATTGCATCTCCCCATATTATCCCGTGGGTATCGTAAAAGGCGACTAAGGGAAAAATACTGGAAGGTGGGCAGCAGGCCTTCTAAAGAACTGCGATCCACAAGCCGCCTGCCAAGCGTGGGGATTATAGCAAATACCCCCTCAATAGTGGAGGCTGTGTTTAGCAGTAAACGATCCGGCTGATACAGTATTTCATCCCATGGGTGTCGTAGGGGACCAAGGGTAAAGTACCGGGACGTGCAGCTTCTTCTGTAGTACTGCTATCTTATACTGCTATCCCCAGGACACCTGGCCAGCGTGGGGATTATATCAAAACCACGATTAATGGGGGAGGCTATGTTCATCGTTGGAAAATCCGGCTGATACAGTTGAAGATTTTTTTGTACTACAATAAAAACATATGTGAAATACATAATTACACTGTTAGTTTTTTTTTTAATGCATGATAGTTTACCCTTTGACCACTATCTCACCTGATGGTAAGTGATGATGTGAACTCACCGTTAGGTGGTTGGCGACAGATGTTCTACTTGAGGGTGGTCGCTAGCCAGGCGGGAATTCGTAAAATGCCCTTCCACCATGCGGTGAAGCTCAAGCCCGCGGTGGGATTCGAACCATGGACCTGCGGCACGGCAGTCCATAGCCAATGCCACTGAGCCATCATTATAATACATATTGTAATATGTATGCATGTTTGAGTGACATTTACTAGCACTTACTCGCTACATTTTTTTTATTACCGATTGACTAACCGTTGATCATCAAATAACCCGATGGTAAGTGATGATATGATTGATGACGATAAAAAGGCTTACCCTTAAACGTGCACTTCTCCACATATCTCCACTTTTGGCGACAGAACTATTGCGCCATCACTGCTTCGCAGGGGACCACTACCTGCCACGATCTCTTCACGCCGAGTATTGCGTTTGCCACGCTCGGCAGAGAGAATCCCCTTCTATGAGAGCTGACAGTATGTGCTGCTGTGGGCAACATGCGGCACACATCTCCAGCATATGAAGAGCCGTAAAGTTTTGAAGGAGTGATGGCTCAGTGGCCTTGGCTATGGACTGCCGCGCAGCAGGTCCATGGTTCGAATCCTGCCGAGAGCTTGAGCTTCACCGCATGGTGGAAGGACATTTTGCGAATTCCCGCCTGGCTAGCTACCACCCTCAAGTAGAAAATCTGTCGCCAAGCACCTTACGGTGTGTTCTGGCAGTATTCCTTGAGAGCCAGTGAAATTACAGGCACATGAGACTTAACAACTATGTCCCAAAGTGACGAGCGCAGTGACTTCTGATGAAATGCATCTGTTATAGGCAGAGGTTAGTCCGCTTGACATCAGGCGGGCATCAAGCATGATCCGCCACAATAACATAAAAAAAACCTCCGGCGCCCCATACTCGTGGCAGGCCAGAATCACCTTCCTTTTCGCGATCTTGTTCTGGTACCATCCAAAACATCCGTGTCCGGAAAGCACCTACACCGATCGGAAGGTCAGCAACCTGAACGGCCGCCTCAACTACCAGCGAAGGACCTGGCGGATGGTCTTCAATGTCTATTGCCCAGGGACTGGTGGGGTTATGTCCTCAGTCTACCGCCGTAGCAGGATGGCCTTCGCTTGAAACGTAATGCGTGTGACCGTCTCTGTGTAGCCTAACAACTGCTATTACTAGGGCCGGCGTAACGCCCTTCCAAAGCATGTAGACTTATTATGCTGTGTATTTCTTTATTTATCTATATAAAAGTAAAGAACTAGATATACGTTTAGATTATTAAACTTTGTAGCGCTGAAAAAAAAATAACATGATAATTGATCCATGTCGTATTGAAGTTATGATGTTTGATACAATATTACCACATCAATATTAGTTTGATAATAAGTACGAGTACCCACCTTATTATACTTATTATAAGTTCCTCTTACTTGATCCATGTCGTACTGAAATTGTGATGTTTGATTAGTAGATTATGATACAAGTGAGCAAAGTTGCTCATTATACACGAAGCTGTGTTACAGCCCGAGCCGTAGGCGAGGGCGTAAATCAACCGAGTATTTCATACGCACTTTTTTAACACCCTTGGGATGAAAAAAAAATATATTGCACAAATGCGATACAAACAGCATACAAAAATTATGGAAAATAGCGCGCAAATTTTTTTTCTTGCGCGCGGCAAATGTATTCTGGTTGATTACATATAAACCTCTTTGATGTTACAAATCTGTATTACCTGGATAAATTGAAAATGCTCTGTTTACTCGCATATAATTTGCAGTTAGGTACTAACTTAGCTTTGTAGGGATAAATTACCCGATTAAATTGAAAATGCTCTATTTACTCGCATATAATTTGCAGTTAGGTACTAACTAAACTTTGTAGGGATAATTCTATTACGCACTAGTGTATAATATTATTATGCATGAGGGTGTTATAGTTCGGTTTATGGCCCTAAGAACGATATAATAAAGCTCACTTTAAGATCAAGGGTGTTGAAAACAATATTATCACATCAATATTAGCTTGATAATAAGAACCTTCTTACTATCAAACTAATATTGATGTGGTAATATTATATCAAACATCATAACTTCAATACGACATGGATCAAGGAAGAGGAACTTATAATAAGTATAACAATTTAATTGAACAATGACAATTCTTAAATTTTTCCGTCGCAAATGTAACTTTAAAGCGTCAATCATAAGGTTCATTTTTACGTTATGTCAAACAACAATTAAGTCACAAATAGCTGCATTGCGAAATCATTCGACGTAATTCTATTGACAGTAAGGATATTTCATTTGTCGCTTGAAAATAACTTGCTTTGGAATTTTGGGGGTTCAGGTTAACGTCATTTTTTTTTATGTTATTGTGACGGAACAAGCTTGAGGCCCACCTGATGTTAAGCGGACAAACCTCTGCCTATAACAGATATATTTCGTCACAAGTCACGAATTGCACTGCGCCCGTCACCTGGAGTCATAGTTCTTAAGTCTTATGTGCCTGTAATTTCACTGGCTCTCAAGAACTGCTGCCGGAACACACCGATAGGTGCTTGGCGACAGATTTTCTACTTGAGGGTGGTCGCTAGCCAGGCGGGCATTCGCAAAATGCCCTTCAAACATGCTGTGAAGCTCAAGCCCGCGGCGGGATTCGAACCATGGACCGACCTGCTGCGCGGCAGTCCATAGCCAATGCCACTGAGCTATCCCTGCTTCAAAGCTGCTTCATTAATATCATTTGACATAAATATTGGTTTTTCCTATAGGAAATGTTCATTAACGTCAAGCAGGGTTTTTCCTTAAGGAAGTTTTCAGTATGGGCAGGAAAGTATTGCAATTTCCTATAGGAAAAAAAAAAAGATTTATGTCAGGCAAACATAGGTTTTTCGAATAGGAAATGTTCAGTGACGTCAGGCATTTATTTTTTTATTTTATATGGCGAATGCCATATAGAAATGAATGATATATATCAAATGAAGAAACTCAGTAACATAGTTAACACAATTTAGCCGTGAGAAGTATAAAGAGGTATAAAAAGTATAAACAGGTTTTTTTTTATAGCTTATAGGCTAGCCTTTGACCACTACCTCACCTGATGGTAAGTGATGTGGTTTAAGATGTTGTTCAGGCTAGCCTAGAATTACTGGCTCATGGACAGCTGCCGGAACACACCGTTAGGTGCTTGGCGACATATTTTCTACTTGAGGGTGGTAGCTAGCCAGGCGGGCATACACAAAATGCCCTACCACCATGCTATAACGACTGCCATCCAAAGACGACAACCGGGACCGACGTACGAAGCACGGAAGTGCTCAGTAGTAATGTCACTAGCGGTCACCCATCCAAATCAAGACCGCAAGGAACAAAAATTAAAAAAAATATATGAGATTTTTTACTTGATGGTTGTAGATAGCCAGGCGAGCATTCGCAAAATACCCTTCGCACACGCGGTGAAGCTCAAGCCGGTGGTGGGGATCGAGCCATGGACCTGCGGCACGACAGTCCAAAGCTGTTACCGCTCGACTATCACTGCTTCGAATTGCTGAATGCTATTGTTCTCAGTATATAACCAAAAGCTCTCGTCCTGTTACATGAGGCCTAAGAATATATTTGATGAGATGTGGGTGCTCACACTGCTCTACAATGCCCCTTCGGGGATATATAGGCGTGACGATCTTATTACAAAATCACAAATATACGATTATACGGGGTATGCTCTAACCAATTGAGCTAACATGACATTAGCTCATGTAGAAGCATGTCATGTTAGCTCAATTCGTTAGAGCATACCCCGGCTCAAGGGGTGGATGGACGCGGGTTCGAATCCCGCACATGACTTAAATTTTTCCTATCGTATATTTGTGATTGTGTAATGTAATCTGCATAGCAGGCGTTATTGCAACCCTAACAATATTAAAAGTGACGATCTTATGTTTAAGAGCCATCATCATCATCACATCAATAACAATTACGTCCACCCTTGAACAAAGGCCTCCTCTATTAGGGGGATTTGACACAATTCATACGAGTTTTGGGTATTGCAATGTTTAGCAGTTCGTCAGAAGGCGCTGCTGCCTACCTTCTGGTACTACTACTGGTTTTGAAGCATTGATGGCTCAGTGGCTATGGACTGCCGCGCAGCAGGTCCATGGTTCGAATCCCGCCGCGGGCTTAAGCTTCACCGCATGGTGGTATGTTATGGGTATGTATGATATGTTTGCAAGTGCCCGCCTGGCTAGCAACCACCCTCAAGCAGAAAATCTGGCCGGCAGCAGTCCTTGAGAGCCAGTGAAATTACAGGAACATGAGACTCAACAACTATGTCTCAAAGTGAAGGGCGCAGTGCAATTCATGACTTGTGATGAAATGCTTCTGTTATAGGCAGAGGTACGCTTAACATCAGGTGGGCCTCGAGCTTGCTCCGTCACAATA
Source organism: Plagodis pulveraria (assembly GCA_963890685.1). Taxonomy (NCBI): domain Eukaryota; kingdom Metazoa; phylum Arthropoda; class Insecta; order Lepidoptera; family Geometridae; genus Plagodis; species Plagodis pulveraria. The sequence continues at coordinate 18,283,722 of OY982970.1, read as the reverse complement.
AAATAAAAAAAAAAAAAAAAAAAAAAACATACGTCGTCTATTACGGCACCCACAAGAAGATATGGGTGCCATTTTAAACCAACACGCCACCGGGAAGGGTTATTTAAAATTACCTATCGTACGCCGTCATTAAAAAGTAAAGGCAACCAATCGTAATTTCTATTTTTACCGACTTTAAAAAAAAGAGGAGGTACTCAAATGGTCTGTTTTTTTATGTTTGTTACCTCAGAACTTTTGACTGGGTGAACCGATTTTGATGATTCTTTTTTTAAGGCGTTTTTGAGTTACACTCTAAAAATATACTATATACTAAAATTATTTTCCAATCTTGATAATATAGTCATTGACAGTTAACGACATTCGATCCCATAAGTAGAAAGGGTCACTAAAAGGATAAATATTTAAATAAAAATGGAACCGACTTCAACACTCAAAATGTGTGAAATAACTTGTCGAAGTCGGTACCGCACGCACAATATTGTGATAATAGGTACTTTTGAATCATCATGGTACCGACTTCAACAAGTTATTTCACACATTTGAGAGTTGAAGTCTGTTCTAATAATTAGTATTTTTTTTTTGTATCTAATCCATTTAAAGGGTGAACTGGCCGGCCGCTTCTCCATACAAACGCCGTAGGGTGATCACTCACTTATTTGAGATTTTAGGTCCAGAATTAAGCATTATATTGTTTGAACTCGTCATTATCTAGGTTAATATCGTAACGAAATTTTAAAATGATAATTAAGTTGAGAGTTATGAGCCTCGAAACATTTTCATATAAAGTTTTAAAGGATCATAACTTTTAACTTAATTATCTTTTTAAAATTTCGTTACGATACAAACCTAGATGATGACGAGCTCAATCGATATTATGCTTAATTCTGGACCTATAATCTCAAATAAGTTAGTGATCACTCTACGGCGTTTGTATGGAGAAGCGACCGGCCAGTTCAACCTTAAGCGATAATACTTATATTTTTTCAACCTAGAGTTACTGGCTCTCAAGTACTGCTGCCGGAACACACCCTCAAATAGAAAATCTGTCGAATCGATTTTTTTCTTGGTGCAGGCGCCAGGCGGGTATATCGCAAAATGCCCTTCCACCATGCGGTGAAGCTCAAGCCGGCAATGGGGATCGAATCCGGGACCTGCGGCATGGCACTGCTTACTTACTTAGTTATTACCGCTCGGCCATCATTGCTTCAAAATCATCTTGGTACCTCTTACCTGGTGGTCTTACTATGGTATGGAAACATGTGGGCCCAATTTACATATTATATATATACACAGTATTTTTATGGTAAGAAGTGATACGGACAAATTGCCCGCCTGGTGGTCAGCGTCATGCCTTTCCATCACAGTTGCAGTGTCCCCGTTTTCGTCGTGCTCGACACTGTACTGTACTCGTTACTCCGACACTTTAGTTCTTGCCTCGTTCGCCCAGTAATTTCACTTACTGCAGAGCACTTGACGCCTAAAACAGTAGTGTTTGAATTGAATTGTATAGTCACGTTAAAGATCCCGAATCGAATTATATAGTTACGCTAAAGATCCCAATTTGAATAATATAGTCACGCTTAATATCTCGAATTGAATTATATTGTCATGCTAAAGATCCTGAACTGAATTATATAGGTAAAACAAATTATGTACAAAACAAATTATGTACAAGAACCCTCAGTGCTGGAGTATAACTGGCAATTGTGGAATTTTTTATCTTATTTTTTGATGATTTTTTAATGATCTCTTCCATTTTAATAGAGCGAGATATGTTTAACATATACTTATATAACGTTTTATTGGAGGACTTGGAGGATGCCTGATGCTTCGCAAAAATTCTAGCTTCAATGATCTTTGGGCGAGGGTACCCTCAGTCTTGGAGGGTAAATGCTGAAAGCTTTCTTCCTGAGACTGTAGAAGGTGTGAAGCGCCCTTTATCCCCATTATCTGTGTCGACTTTGGTAAATCCAAAATACGAAGTACTGCCTAGTACCTACTTCAGGTAGAAAGCAACTAGTTAGAGCAATATCAATCACTGCACGAACAAACAACCGTCCGAAAAGAAAGGTTTATGACTGGCAACCATCAACGGGCAGACTATCCTTCGACCACTTCCTCACTTGACGGTACGTGATGATGATTCAAGTCGAAGATATTGTTCAGGCTAACCTAGAATTAGTAAGTCTCAAGGAAACCGCCAGAAAACAACGTTATGTACTTAACGGTCATCCTTAGACAACAACTGGGACTGACAGCTTAACGTAGTAATGCTACCAGCGGTCACCAATCAAAATTAACTTGCTTCAACGAAGTTGCTTAAATTACTTGATCGGTTTGAAAAGACTAATCAAAATACGCAACGAGCGCATCAACGATTTACCAGGTGGACCGACCACAACGTGAGAGTTTCGAGGTCCCGATGAATGCAAATAGATAATAGGTTAATAGGCTCTTCAATGGAGAAGGCTCATGTCCAACAGTGAACATCTTCAATCTCCTCAGATAAATAAATACATAATAAATAAATCATTTATTTGGCAAAACAATACATATTGTACATAAAATATTATGGAGCCCCTGGTTCCTAAACTATAGGCTCTAGACCCGTGGCATAGGTTCCAGGTCTCTTTCATCGGGGAAATACAGAAATAATGCCTTAAGTTTTGATACAAAAGAATACCAGGTATAAATTACTACAAATATAAGTATAATTTTTATAAAATGTTGATTTGCTGGTGAAATTGAAGATGGGTTATTTAATTTAGTGTTGGTATAGTATAGTATAGTAGAAATTTTAAAATGCAAAATAATATGTATATATTGCATAATTATAACTGACAATTTTAGATACTTATGTGTAACTTTAGTATGATATCTTCAGATTGCAACAAGATAACTGTGAAAGTAAATATTAATATAATGAATAGATTCAGGCGTTACTTTGCGGAAATCATAAAAGAAAACATCAAAAAAAGGAAAAAATATTTTAAGAAAACATCAAATTAATATTCTAATAAAACACTTAAAAAATATATATATCTAGTGTCAATTCCACTTAATTTAAATATTAATATTTATTATAGGTATACATGTTATTTCAGATAGAATAACGAAGTAAAAATGCGTGATCCCCTACTGTTTCAGTGTACATTGAACGCATTATTTAATACAATTTTTATTAAAGAATGTGCAGAGAAGCAGAGCTATCTCAACACTAATCGTCGCCTGTAATGATTGTTGCTTTCCGTAATTATTTCGAGCTGTCTACAGCTTTTGGGAACTAAATCAAAACTAGATGAGACATGTTTCTTGATTTTCAAGAATTAGTTTAAGCTATTATATGTAATTTTATAAAATTAGTTTAAGCTATTATATGTAATTTTATGTTATGAGTGAAGTCTCCCTGCAGTTGCAGCGTCACCATCCTCATTCTGCATGACACAGCAATGCACCCATCACTCCTCATTTTCATAGGTGGTAGGGCATTTTGAATTGTGAGAGAAATGATGTCGTTTTACTCATAGATGTCGTCAATGGCTATCCATTGACGACTATCTCACCTGATTGTGAGTGATAATGTGGTCGAAAATGTTGTTTAGTCTAGTCTAAAATTACTGGCTCCCAAGGACAGCTACTAGAACACACCTTTAGGTGCTTAGCAACAGATTTTCTACTCGAATTGCTCAACTTCACTCGAAGTCTCGCCAGTGGGGTGCGGGCTAGAATGTCACCTCCCCATCTCCACCCGTGGGTGGCGTAAGAGGCGACTAAGGGTTACACACCAGAAAGTGGGCAGCAGCGCTTTCTGAGGGACAGATATCTCACACTGCGATCCGCATCACGCCTGCCAAGCGAGGGGATTATGGCAAATCACCCTATAATCGGCGAGGCTGTATTCAGCAGTGGGCGATCCGGCTGCTACAGTACAGTAGCGTGCAGTACTTGAAGTCTACTCTCTGAAAATAAGTAATTCACAAAGTTTAGTTTATAAAAGAATGCAGGAGAAGTTAAAAATGATATTAAAAAAACAAGCTGTCATGTCTCATCTAGATTCTTGTAATCTTCCTCTATTTCATTACGGTAATCGTAATTTTTACGTAATGGAGGCGGCGGCGCGGCGTGGCGATACCATCGTGATTGCGCCCGCGCTGCTGATTGCTAAACGCGCTGCGGTGAGCCGTACCCACGCTCCTGGACGTCATCTACCACCTACCATAACTATCACTAGCAATCGTACTAGCGTGTTGCAACCACCTCGAATATACCCTTCCTACTAACACTATTCATCATTATCTTCTGATAAATTGTCAACGATTATGCGTTCAACTTACCAGTGTAAGTACAACAAAACAATCTGTCGCCAAGCACCTAACGGTGTCTTCCGGCAGCAGTCCTTAAGCGCCAGTGAAGTTAAAGGCACATGAGAATTAATAACTATGTTTCAAGGGCGCAGTGCAATTCGTGACCTTTGACGAAATGTATCTGTTATAGGCAAAGGTTAGTCCGCTAAACATCAGGTGTGCCCTCATGTTTGTTCTGTCACAATAACATAAAAAAAGGATACAAATGACGGTACTATAACAAGATTGCGGGTATTTCTGATTCTACCTGCAATATTACATCAATTTATCAATCGAGTTTGAGAAAATAATCTACAAACATTAAGCGATTTCTATCATTGAACAGTTAACTTGTTGAAATCGATACCATGCTGATTCAAATCACCCAGAGCTCCGATTTCATGGTCTGACTTCCACAAGTTATATCATATATTTCATATCAATACTTAAATAAAGTTAGTTTTCTATGAAAAAACTAAAAATTTCACCCTATTAGTTTCTTTTACATGTTGTTTATATAAATAGAATTCCACAATTTTCACTCATCCATTATGGATAAATACTTTTTAGTAATTTGAGTGTTACGTCACATAGCAAACAACACCGCTCAAGTAGAATTTTATGGCGGCGGTATCGACATTTTAATGCCATTGGCTAGAGCTTCTGTTTGCACATAGAACCAACTAATCGGATACAACACATTAAATCATATATTGTTAGCCGCTTAAGGATCACTTTTAGTAATGAACCAGTATCAATTCCGTATGATACAGTTTTTTCACTCTCCTCTAAAACAAGTCAAAATGACTTGAGCGGTGTTGTTTGTTAAGCGATGTTATACGACAATAAACCGATTTTGATGAAATTTAATGGGCGCCTCTGAAGTATGACCTTACTGTACAAAAACATCAAAGTGATTTCGAAACGGGGTATGGGGGCAGAGTAATCACGTAACAAACATAAGTACATAATATACATATAGTCGAATTAAGCACCTGCTTCTTTTTGATGTCGGTTAAATAACGGTAGGTTCTCAATTGACTATGTCAGATTCGCGAGAGATTCTTAATTTACCAAATGTGTCTATTTTATATCGAACAAATGTGTATTCGCTCGATTCGATTCGAAAATAGAAACAATATTTGACTGACTAATTTTAACTTTATTAATACGAAATAATTAACTTGACCAAGGATTTGTATTTTCTTGTTTTGTGAAAATTCTCAGCATATGATTTATTTATTGTTTTTTTTTTTAAATTATGAATATTTATGTACCTCTCTTATTTCATTATTTTCTTCAGTTTTATGTTTTTTTCATTAAGTAGCCTCGTATTTGGATTAATTTAATGCTTATTTTCAAGGAATTTCAATTCACTCCATTTGCTGACAAAAGTACAGTAGAATCCGTGTATTATAACTCAGCCTATATGGACCAACTGCTTATTATGGCGTAATTACTCAGCGAAGTTTGTTTTTCATATAAAATTCTTTAAAAATAACTCAGATATAATGACTTCGCATAGAGTGACATGTTGCCTATTGTGATCCATTTCTTATAAATTGCGTCCTGTTATAGTGACCGAGATGATTCCTAACACCTTCGGCCGTGTTCGGGAGGTTGATTTTTATTATAGCTGATAGGTCACTATCTGACCTGATGGTAAGTGCTGATGTAGTCGATGAATTGGTTCACGATAACCATGAATTACTGGCTCTTAAGGACAGCTGTTGGAACACACCGTTAGGTCCTTGGTAACAGATTTTATACTTGAAGAAGGCCAGCCTGGTGGGCAATCGTATAATGTCCTACCACTTTATTTATACTACGGGGATTGCAGTCGTTATAACGACTGAAATGCTAACAAAACAACCGGAACCGACGGCTTCGGCCCTACGAAGCAGGGAAGCACTTAGAAGTAATGTCACTAGCGGTCACTCATCCAAGCAGTGACCACAGCAAACATTGCTTCTGTATCCAAAAGGTATTGTGCCAAATCGCTTTATGCCTAAATATCATAACCGCGGTACCCCGTAGGGTGCCCTCCCCATTTCTTCCCGTAAGTGTAGTAAGATGCAACTGAGGAAAAACTACGCCAAATGAGCAGCATGAAAATTCTCACGTGGGTGTGAGAGGGATGTTGTGTGCATTAGATGCACAATAGGGCTGTATACCACCTTAGTGCCCTGACAGGGTTTCATATAATATGTTCTTGTGTCCCTGTCTTTGATGCTGTTAGCGTAAACATATTATTCGTAATAATTATGTTCTTGTGTTTCGTCCAGTGTGTTAGAGAGAACATTTTGTATGACCCTAAATCTGAGCCTGGTGAATGGCAATAGGCTCGCCCCTATTACATGGAACAAAACCCAATTGTTATTAATTTAATCCAATTACCCAATGCCTACCCCTTTGGGGAATACAGGTGTGATTATATGTATGTGTGTATCATGACGGCAGCGGGCGTTGCTTAGATGATCGGATTAAGAAAGACATAGTAAGCTAACTACGACTGCTTCAAATAAATATTAAATCAGGCTACGAATGAATATGAATATTTTAATACATATGTTAATTATATTTACATATCTCTTGCTCTGTAAGTACACCCTTACACCACTGAATGCCGGGGTGTATGACTATCATTACAGCATAGGTTTTGGAATTTGAAAAAAGAACTGTCATACTCATACTGCACGAAGAATATTTTTAAAAAGTTATTTTTTTTTCTCGGTATCGATTAATTACACGAATCGGAATCTAGACAATTTATTTTATAAAGATTTTATTTTAAATATGGAACTATTTGTTTCCACATCGTATGTTAGATGGAATCGATTTAAAAATCAAACTGGAAAGCAAGATTTGACGCGCTTGCGTGCGTGAAAAAAAAAAGGCAGTCTACTAGTAGGCGCGAAAGCATCGCGAAAATAATTAATTTTCTTGTTTGAGTTCTTTTTCAAAAGTTTTAAACGTGTCTAGTGACGAAGACATAGATCTAACGCCCGATTTTATTAAAGAAAGGGCAAAAACAGTTGTCGAAAATATATTACCGCCGAACTCGAAAGAAAGATATGTAAAGGCATACGACGAATTTATGAAATGGCGGTCAGAAAAAAAAAGTGAAATCTCTTTCTGAAAGTGTTTTTATATCATATTTTGATGAATTATCTAAGAGGCTACAACCTTCCAGTTTATGGTGCTTTTATTCCATGCTAAAATCTACAATGATGACAAAACATGACGTGAATTTGAAAGATTTTTCTAAACTTACTGCTTTCTTGAAAAGGCAGTCTGACGGCTTTAAAAGCAAGAAATCGGAGGTATTTACTGCAGAAGAAGTACAGAAATTCTTAAATGAAGCTCCGGATGAAATTTATTTAGCAATAAAGGTACCTACGTATTTACTTGCCCTTTTTAATAAGTTACCAAAATATTTCACAAAAATACTATGCGAATTTGGTGCCTTTAATACAACTTATGTCTTTTTTACAGGTTGTTCTAATTTTTGGGATATCGGGAGCCTGCAGAACCGTGGAATTGACAAACTTGACAATAGAAAATGTAGAAAAACATAACAAATTACTACTCATAAAACTGCCTAACACGAAAACTAAAATTGACCGGTCATTTGTTGTGCATGAAGAATTTGCAAATTATGTTGAAAAATATCAAGCTCTTCGGCCTGAAAACGTGGATACAAATCGTTTTTTTCTTAATTACAGTAAAGGAAAATGCCACAGACAAGTAATAGGAAAAAACAAATTTACAGGCATGCCAAAGCAAATAGCCACATATTTAAAACTGAGTAACGTAGAGTTATACACCGGGCATTGCTTTCGCAGAACATCAGCGACTCTATTGGCTGATTCGGGAGCCAACCTCACTCTGTTAAAAAGGCACGGCGGCTGGAAGTCCAGCAAAGTGGCCGAAGGTTATATCGGAGATTCGATGGCAAACAAAAGCAAAATTACTTCTTAAATAACAGAAAATATAAACTTGAAATCACCACGTCAAAGCACATCATCTGAGCCATTTTTTAATGAAGAAAATAGTACCAGTCAACTGCCGCCATTTACGATGCAAGAACCTCAAGTCACTCAAACTCAAGTCTTATCATCACAAACTCATATTCAAACTATAAATATTCCTTAAAAGAACGTGACCATATCTCTTACAAATTGTAATAATTTTACTATTAATTTTAATTAAATACACATTTTTTTCTTCTTAATAAATGTTCATTGAAACCTGCTGTCTTGTTGTTTACTAACCTCACAATCGATATGTAAAGCAGAGTATTTATCTCGGGCGTAAGCATCAATTGCATACTCGGGTTAATTAGCGCCTTCGCTTCGCTCAGGCGCCAAAAACCTCGTATGCAATTGATGTCATACAGCCCTTGGTTAATAATCTACTATTTATTTATATTTTAATATGAAATAAATGTTGTTATAGGCACATACTTGATTCCTACGAATAAATATGAATATTAATTCGTAGTAATATTGATAACAATACTTATTTTGTTTTATTTGTGTAAGAAGTCCACAATTTTTTTTTTGTTATTATATCAAACACTTCTTATTTGAAGCAAGTTGTAAAAACATCTAATATGATATCAGAATACAAACATTTTTACACACATATGAAATTATTTTTATATTTTTAGATTTACTAGCGTTTCGTCCTGATAAGACCGCACTCTTATCTCACCTACGAGGGCTACGAGGTGAGGTTGGAGCAATTTACACATATCTGCTAAAATTTCTCATCTGTGAAGGGTATAGTTTCGGATTAGACGGGTTGCCTTACTGGCGCCCTTCTAGGAAATTCTCTTCATTACCTAAGCAGTTTTTTTATTTGGCTTTTTATTATACTGCAAGCAACAGTAATTGCAAATATCTGGTGACGACGTTGTTCACTGACCACCATGAGCTGAAAGAGCACCTAAACAACAAAAAAAAATTTGAAAAATTATCGTAACAAGCACTTTTAACAGTAGACTAGCAGCGCCCCGTGGCTTCGACAGCTTAGGTAATGACGAAGCAATCATGATGATAAAAAGTAATGTATTAATCCAGATCTATCTAAATTCTAAGTTTCATCCAAATCAGTTCAGCCGTTCAGTCCTCAAAAACAAAGTTTCGCATTTCATTATAGTGTGGTTATTATAAAGCTTTCTCGCAAATTTCGTTAAGATGAACTGTTTAAGGGTTACCTGCCCAAGAACACACAATCAGAGGTCCCCACTGGCCACTAAAACCCTCGCTTCCCTTGATCTGTTCAATATAAACCACAATCAAACTTGATCAAACCATCCAGCAGATGTCGCCACCAGTACGTGACCAGCGAAGCAGAGCAGTGCGTTTACGCATCGCTAACGACGCAGATCTAAATTTACACTCGAGGGTAGATTATAATCTTAACGACTCCTCGTATCGACGGCGAACAGGGGCAATTCTGGACGAATTTCAATGCAATTAAAAATTTAAGTTTACGCACCGATAGCTACAACCTCCTGTTTAACCACAACTTAACCGTTGATTAACACAGAAAATGAAATTATGTTAACATTTATTTGTAACAAAATTACAAATAAACGAGAGGAAAAATTTTTTTATCCCGCATATGACTTAAACTTTTTTCTCGTATATTTGTAATTTTGTAGAGTAATCCGCATAGCAGGCGTTATTGCAAACATTTTTTATGTTATTGTGACATAACAAGCTTGAGGCCCACCTGATGTTAAGTGGACTGACCTCTAACGCAAAATTGGCATTTTACGAATGCCCACCTGGCGAGCGACCACCCTCAAGTAGAAAATCTGTCGCCAAGCACCTAACGGTGTGTTCCGACAGCTGTCCATGAGAGCCAAAAAAATGACAGGCACATGAGACTTAACAACTGTACGTCTCAGGGTAACGGGCGCAGTGCAATTCGTCGTTGATGAAATGCATCTGTTATAGGCAGAGGTCCGCTTAACATCAGGTGAGCCTCGAGCTTGTTCCGTCACAATAACATTAAAAACAAACTGCAATCCGTGCTTGCATCGAAATAGCCCGTGCTTCATTTATAAACATACAAGAAGTCCTGTGCAATAATCAACTCTCCATCAAATTGAGAACCAGGCTCCTTCAACGCTACATTTGACCCGTTGTTCTGCATAGGTGGGAAGCGTGGACTACAAAATCTTACGGCTGCATGCGTCGCATCAGTTGGACAGTAAAAGTTACAAACTTAGAAGTTTTACGCTGTGTGGAAAAGAACCTCGAACTTATCCGAACTGTTTAACAGGAAAAGATCTCCTACCTTGGGCATGTACTACGGCCTGATCAGTACCCCCTCCTACAGACCATCATTCATCATGTATTCACATTTCCCGTAATAAGAAGCGTAAATGGGGTAGACGCAAGATGTCTTGGCTCCATAATATAAATATACAACAAAATAATATTGCTCTTTTTTCTTAAAAATCATTGAACATATATATGAACTTGATTACATAAATTATAGTATATAGTATGTACTGTACTGTAACAGCCGATTCGTCCACTGCTGAACACAGCCTCCCCTATTAAGGGGTTATTTGCCATAATCCCTACGCTTGGCAGGCGGCTTGGGGATCGCAGTGTAAGTTGGCAGTTCTTTAGAAGGTGCTGCTGCCCACCTTCCAGTATGTTTCCCCTTAGTCGCCTTTTACGACACCCACGGAATGATATGGCTTGGTGCAATTCTAACCCGGCACCCCACGGGGAATATAGTATGTAATCGGGTGCATTTATATTACCAACCGTTTTTTTTATATTTGATATATTATCCTTTGACCACTACCTCACCTGATGGTAAAGTCGAAGATGATATGGTCGAAGATGTTGTTCAGGCTAACCTAGAAGTACTGGCTCTCAAGGACAGGTACCGGCACACACCGTTAGGTGCTTGGTGACAGATTTCCTACTTAAGGATGGGTAGCTAGCCAGGCGGGCATGCCCTACCACCATACTATAACGACTGCCATCCTAAGACAACAACCGGGACCGACAGCTTAACGTGCCCTCTGAATCACGGAAGCGCTCAGTAGTAATGTCACTAGCGGTCACCCATCCAACTCCTGACCGCGGCGGACGTTGCTTAACTTAGCTGATCGATTAAGAACGGCAAAGCAAACTTCGCTACGAGCGCTTCAAAATATCTGACTCGCGTTTATCTTGATCAAGTAGAAATTGTTCTACTTATCTAACAGATAAAAAAAACCATTATAAACGTCACCATTTACCTAAACCAGCAATCACTGGTTAAACACTTGGATGAGTCAGACCTTACGTACATTGAAGGCTTACTCACCTGGTTAGTTTTATTAGTTACTTAATAATATGAGGTTAAATTTTATTAATATTATATGAGTACGAAATTAACGGTCAGTAAACAATACCTACGCAGCGGGAAAAAATAACTTGTACCAGAATATTAGCTTAGTTATAATACTCGTATGTATGCTACGTACATGTAAGATTTATTTACGTAATACGTAATTCTTCTAGAGCAGATGTCAATTTTATTTCATACTACAAACATAATTAATAATAATTAAGTCAACCTTAAGACTAGCCTTATCAAACAACCCACCCCTGATTGCTCCCGGTGCAAAGGTGCCCATAACACTTGCAGCGTCACCGCGTTGAATGGCAATGGCCATCCTCTGCACCAGGAACGAGCTGGAGCGGGAGTCACCAGATTTTTCTTTTAACCTGCGCCCAATTTCACGAAATAACTTTTTGGCCTCAGTTCCCCACGAACCCATAGTCTCTACTGCAATGGACATAAAAAGGTAAACGGGCTCCATTGCTGCGTACTTTTGGCGTTTTTTATTTGCGGCGTCTTCGGCTGCCGCTGACGGTGAGTGGACAGCGCGACACAAGTGGCTGGCAGCGACAATGCTGAGGCAAGTAGTACTATTCTTCTAGTACTTACAACGTACTACATGTAAATAAAACTAATCTATGACTGCATGGAGTTTAGTATAGTTTAGGGAGGACTTAGATGCTAACTAACGCTGTCAGTCGTTCAGATTCACCGGATTTTGGGCAAGAGATAGCCCGGGGACTGCAGGGAAAGATAAAAAGTACAGGTATAGGTTCTATGCACACCGCCAGTAGCACATCATGCTACTTAGCTAACCTGAGCCATCGCGTCATCGTCGAAGGCGTAGCACGAATTTTGAGTTATAAACACTATCACCATCCTTCTCCCACATTTACTCTGCCATGAGTGACGTTATACCTACGTACTTATTACATGCATTACACGTCACTTATACGTTATTACGTACATTCTTCTAAAATCGTTACAAATAATATTTAATAATATGAAATATTTAAATAGTATGTTAAGAAAATATTACATTAATATTTAAAAAAACTGAAACTGTAGTGACAATTCCGCCTAAAGTAATAATATTGTTGGTAGTGACAAGGGAGTACAACTATATGAAATGTCAACCTTTGAATACTATACTCCGGTTTTTAATTCGAGATCAAAAAGGTAAACAAAGAAATGTCAATATATGTCATTGTCAAACTGACTGGTCAGGGGTATTCAATATTTTTTCTTCAAAATGTTTTTACGTAATCTGTAACGGCGCTCCCTGCTGCGCTAAGTTTCACACATTTTTATTAAATTGAAATAATTCCACACCTATATACTATATATATATTTACCTTATTCGCTAAGACACCCACGGGAAGAAATGGGGGTGACATTATAACCCAGCACCCCATGGGACGTTGGGCCACAAAATACCGGAAGATGGGAAGCAGCACCTTCTAGAGAGCTAACAAATTCTACTGCGATCCTCAAGACACCTGCCAAGCGTGGGGATAATTCGAACCTTGTTCAACAATGGAATTTTCGGATTTGATTGTGTGACTTGTGCTTGAAGAGGTATGTATTTTCTTATTTTGGTGAGAAAGTACAAAAGTATTAATTACCTTTACTAAATTATACTTATGAATTGTTGTCTTGAAAAAATTTCGAACAATCTGCCGTACCTATAGCGTGAAAAGATATCTTGGCGAAGTGAACTCACCGCTTCCCTTATTTTTGCGGACTATCCTTCTGACTGAAACTGCCTATATTCCCAACATGTCCGCCGTTTTTAGGACACTTGAAGCAGTGATGGCTAAGTGGCATTGGCTATGGAATGCCGCGCAGCAGGTTCATGGTTCGAATCCCACCGCGGGCTTGAGCTTCACCGCATGTTGGTAGGGTATTTTGCGAATGTCCGCCTGCCTAGCGACCACCCTCAAGAAGAAAATCTGTCGCCAAGCACCTAACGGTGTGTTCCGGCAGCAGTCCTTGAGAGCCAGTGATTATGAGACTGTATAGACAGAGGTTAGTCCGCTTAACATCAGGTGGGCCTTGAGCTTGATCTGTCACAATAACATAAAAAAGAGCAATACTCGTCTTTTGGCCACGCTATAGATGTGTGTTTATACGCCTTCATCACCATCAACTTTTCGGAAGAACTCTAAAATTTGCGAACACGTTTCTTAATAGGAGATACAATATCTGTCGTTGTTGAAGAGCCCGGTTAGAGCTCTGGCTGGGAGCCACTATATTACGAAAATAAATAATTCGTAACAATAAACAAAAACTGAACACAACTCTATAAATAACTATAAACGATAAAAACAATAATAAATAACAAGAAACATCACAATAACAAGAAAAATTATCGGCGAGGAACACACTCGAATCTAAATACGATTTACGAACAAGCAAAAATTGTATCAGCTAGAAAATGTAGACGATCCCGCCAGTGTGGCAATTAAAAACAAAAAAAATCTTTCACTTTTATTTTCAGGCTTAAATATATAAGTAAATATGTACGCTCATAAAAAAGTGTTTTATTAGTGAATACTAAAGTAATCAATTATTGCTTATAATATTTTTTTTATGTTAAATGCTACATCGGTTTCCAAAATTAGTATAATTACTAAGTACATGTCATTTTTTTGCACGGTTAACACCTTTGTTTACATTTTTGATCTCGAATTAAAAACCAGAGTATAGTATACTTTATTACCAGCAAGTAAAGCCGCTTGCGACAACTCTCTATTCGCTCTTGTAGTAGTATGCCCTGTGGAGAGTAGGCGAAAGAAAAAAAATAAATAGAGCATCGGTGTTGAACATTCTGAACAATGAATATTTTTTTTTTCTATTTACTACGTATGTATGGGCATGCATTTTATATTTTGAAATAGAGACATTTCGATGACCAACACTAAGCGCTGACTGAGCAAATATTATTGTAATCAGTGCATTACAAGTATTCAAACAAATCACATGTTTTACTCACAAATACTTGCTCCGTTCAACTAAAACGTACATATTAAAACTATGTTTCGATTCATTGTATATATATGTATACATCAAATTCAAAGGTCAAATTATAAGCATTGCAATTCAACGGGGCAATGCTGCCAACTGGAAGTGGGCTAGAGCATTTGGACTGCCTGTGACTTATAGGGATCTAAATGCTTTTATTGTAGTAGCTGCAGTGTTGTATATAGTTCGTAGTATTTTGTTAATAAAGGCATACCGCCGCAAAAATAATACTAAAATAAAAATTGACATTATTCAGAGTTACAAATAAATAACACAAAATATGTAACACAGGAAGAGACTAGACTCCCACAACACAGGGAATCCTAGTGTGGGAGCTAGTGTTCATAGTTGTAATTTAATATTATGATAAATTAATTATATGTGTTCATTAGTATGTTAGTATACTACTAGTATAAGTAAATTGTAACCAAAAGTTCTAGCAAATAAACGATATTATTATTATTAGTTATCTTATGATTTGGTAAATGTGATAAAAATTGCGAAATTCATTACTTTTACCGGTTGATTAATCCACAACTGTCTTTGGTAATAGCAATAAAACAAGCAAGAAATTAATTTCTTTGCCATTATTAATAATATTGGAAACTAAGATTGTTCTGGAACATCACCAGCCTCTGCCGCGGCACGCTCGCTTCGCTCGCTCGATACGCATGTTGTTGAGGTCACAAGTAACTTTACGCTCCTCCACGTTCTTAAATTTTAATTTGTCCGGAGTAGTCAAACGAAATTGTTACTTTAAACAGTATTGTATGCCGAATACATTATGTTAGATCATAAAAAAGAGCAAAGGACGATAAGTGTAAGTCAATTTTGAAAATGTATAACATAATGTATATATAGATATATTATGTCGATAAAACCCAGTTGTACACTTTTGTATTCATGGTGTGCTATGGACTACGTAAAGTTTGAACTCACCGTAATATACGCGGTGCCACATAAATTGAAGATGAGTTTAATACATGTTTATATGTTAGTAGAATTTAAATAAGAAAAATTAAATATTTCACAAGCAAATAATTTCCAGTAGGGTGCCGGGCTAGAATGTCACCCCCATCTCTACCCGTGGGTGTCGTAAGAGGCGACTAAGGGTAACACACCAGAAGGTGGGCGCAGCGCTTTCTGAGGAACTGATATATCACACAGCGATCCCTAGGCTCTGCCAAGCCTGGGGATTATGGCTAATCCCTCCACACTGGGGGAGGCTGTGTTCAGCAGTGGACAATCCGGCTGATACAGTACAGTACAGTAAATAAAGCTATAATACTCAAGTAAAAGTGTTCTAGGGGGAGCAAGCGCTCAGATTACAATTACTTAAGAGTTCTTTCGACTGAATACGTGCGTAATATATAGTAATATCCAGTAGTTACAGTGTATGAACATTAAATAAACCTTCTGTTAATTATTAGAATAATATAAAATCGTCTGCAGAATAGGGAATAAACTTTAATGCACAATAGATGGTAATAGGCTAGCCCCTAATATATTTTAATTAAAGCACCTGAAAATGGTGGATATTTAAGGCCTAGCGTTTACTTTACAAACGTAGCTTTGTCTTGTAATAACAAGTGTCTAAAAAGTTCGTTACTTTTAAAAAACATATGGAAAAATTGTTTCGTGTGGGAATTCTTATTTTCACATTAAAAAATAATAATAAAATAGAAATTGGCATACCATAAGCATTTATTATATTATATATATTTAAGATATGAAGAAACTACTATTTTTCACATGGAAAGAGCTACGGAGACAATAAATAATTATATACTCCTCTTGACAGACGATTTGTAGATGTATGATGTATGATTTTTGTTTTTGAAGCGCTCGTAGCGAAGTTTACTTAGCTGTTCTTAATAAGTTGGCATCGTCAGGACCACTATGTCATAGTTATGAATGAAATTCTATTGTTATCATTATCGCCAATGGGTTAATCGATCAGCAAAGTTAAGCAACGTCCGCCGCGGTCATGAGTTGGTTGGGTGGCCGCTAGTGACATTACTACTGAGCGCTTCCGTGCTTCGGAGAGCACGTTAAGCCGTCGGTCCCGGTTGTTTTCTTAGGATGGCAGTCGTTTTAGAATGGTGGTAGGGTATTTTGCGAATGCCGCCTGGCTAGCTACCACCCTCAAGTAGAAAATCTGTCGCCAAGCACCTAACGATATGTTCCGGCAGCTGTCCTTGAGAGCCTAGGCTTTCTTACCATCAGGTGAGATAGTGGTCAAAGGCTAACCTATCAGGCATAAAAAAATTAAAAATATAATATAAAACTACGTTTGTATAGAAAGAGCTACGAAGACAATAAATAATTATATACTCGTCTTGACAGACGATTTGTAGATGTATTTACATTACGTCTTAGGGTGATGGGAGCAATGCAGTTCGTCACAGACGAAATGTATCTGTTACGGGGAGAGGTTACCGATCAATACTAGGTGGGACTTGTGCTTGATCCATAACTTAAAAAAAAAAAAATTACAATTTTTTTTTTAAAATAAATCCATAATACCTGACGAACCTGCTGTTCAGGAGCATGTTGGCAGGTTAGGATTTTACATTTTTTTTTTTTTTTATGGTATTGTGACGGATCAAGATATTGGCCCTCGTGATGGGAACTAACCTCTGCCTATAACATATGCATTTCATTACAAGTCACGAATTGCACTGCGCCCGTCACTTTGAGCAATAATTGTTAAGTCGCATGTGCCGTATTTTCACTGCACTGAGAAAAACGACTTTGGAGCTTAAATCAAATTTGACCTTTTACCAATGAATTGTAACTACGCAAGGCGAATTGACAACTCTTATGATGATTTTCACCACGCAAAGCGAAATCAATAAAAATTTACCATGTTTTATAATAAACACAACCGTCAAAAAACGCCTTCCGTACAGTATTTTCAGAATTGAACTTGTTATACGATAATAATTGCAGTATTGACCATAAAATATACCTTACTTTTACGGCGGTTTATATACGGTGATTATCACTATAACGTACGACTTAATCAGCCTCATCGAAAAGTCAATATTTAAGAAAGACCACAAAATACACCTTAAATGAAGACGAAAAGAAACATTCGCCTTCACTGACCTCGTTTAACGCCTTCTAGTTGGAAGTCGTTTTGTACGTATTTACGTTTGGTCGGTTTTTTCCCTTCATACCATATAAATTGGACGTCATTAGGGCGCTTTTGACTTTAGAATTTTCTCAGTGTGGCTTTCAAGGACTGCTGCCGGAACACACCGTCAGGTGCTTGCTGACAGATTTTTACTTGAGGATGGTAGCTAGCCAGGCGGGCAATCGCAAAACGCCCTTCCACCATGCGGTGAAGCTCAAGCCGGTGGTGGGGATCGAACCAGGGTACTGATGCACGGCAGTCCATAGCTATTACCGCTAAGCCATCATGGATGATATTAGATAATTATTCAATGTCTAAATGTTTATTGTACATTATTGTTGTGTCCGAAGAAATAGTTATACATTCTACAGGATAAAATGCAATTTTCCTTGTCTTCCTGGTCTTCGTCTCGATAGAACCTCTTTATCATCGCTGAATAAGTCGACAAAAATGCTTCTAATATCGGTAAAACTGAAACCAAAAATAAACACTGATTGATGAAGATAGGAAATCCTGAAAGAGCAGAATTCGTTTTCTTGTTAACAAAAATTATATCTGCGTAATATTTCCATTCAATAAAATGTTTTATTGAAAATTTGAAATTACTTCCTATATCCAAAAGCATTAAACCGTTATATTACGTTGACTTCATTATATTATTTGTTGATATCATTTCAGATTTTACTACTACTAATTTTGTCACCAAGCATTTGTGTTCTGGCAGCTTGAAAGCCAACTCCCATTCTAGGTTAAGCCCAATTATCATCTTCGAATCTTCGAATTCAAATCATAACTTACCATCAGGTAAAGTTGTGATCACATTTAGACTATTGACAGTCTTTAGATAATTTTAAATTTGTTGAGGGCTTGGCGTCAGATATCTACTTAAGGCACATGAAGCTTTACATTAGCTACACTTATGGTAGAATTTAAACTTTTAACCAGCCGAAAAGCAGTCGAGGCGCACCAGGGGTCGATCATCGTTACCCCATCTTCACTTTCCATAATAACTTTTGAAGCAGTGATGGCTCAGTGGCATTGGCTATAGACTGCCGCGCAGCAGATCCATGGTCCGAATCCCGCCACGGGCTTGAGCTTCACCGTACGGTGGAAGGGCATTTTGCGAATGTCCGCTTGGCTAGCTACCACCCTCAAGTAGAAAATCTGTCGCCAAGTACCTAACAGTGTGTTCTGGTAGCTGTCCTTAAGAGCCAGTTAAATTACAGGCACATGAGACTTAACAACTATGTCTCTAAGTGACGGGCGCAGTGCAATTCGTGACTTGTCATGAACTGCATATGTTATAGGCAGAGGTTAGCATAAGGTGGGCCTCGATCTTGATACATAAAAAAAATCTAATCAAACGCATTCCTCATCTCTTTCTAATTATGAATAAACAAATTTACTTACCGCAAAGTATAAATAATAATATCATTGTGAACTGCATATGTCTGCTTTTCATTATTGTATAAGTAGGCACTTTAATTTTAACTATAGTGAAAATTTCAGAAACTGTGCAGTGTTCTACTCTAGCTACTATAATAATTCAACTGTAATAAATTCATATGAAACATTTTATTTATATACCAAGGGGTAGGTATGGGCACCATGTTCAATTTTGAAGGAAAAATATTCTTATCCTCAGGAAAATATACTTATATAACTGTTAACCGCGATAAAGTTATACAAATGACGTTACTAGCTTTCAAACAATGGAATGATTTAGCTTGTATTTAATTGGTATTTATGGAGAAGTATCATAAATACCAATTAAATCCTTTTAATTTTTATTTAAGGGGGACTTAGATGCTGGCTACCGCTGTCGGTCGTTCAGCTCCACCGGATTTTGGGCGAGGGAAGGCCCTCTTGTAGCCCTGGTGCAAGAAGTGCCGAATGCACATCTCCCGAGACGGGCGTAGAAGGCGCCTTCTACCTCCGTCTCCTGCAGGCACCTAAAACACTCCGCTACTATAGGGGAGGTTGACAGCGAGCTCAAAAGCACCACTGTGGTTCGGACCTAGGCTTGTCTCGCTACCGAGAGACATTGAGGCTGTCAGAACTAAATGCCCCGGTACAACTGCAGTATTGTACCGTTGAGAATGGGCCCTACGGAATATTACTCTGTGACTATTTGGAGAGACACTAATCGGGACTTTAACGATAATGTCCTTAGGAAAAACTTATTTTTATTATATTAGATCAGCGCCAAACAAGTATACGGCTGGTCTCATGGTAAGCGGCTACCGTCGCGTATAGACATCTGCATTGCCATTAGTACTGACAAAGCGTTGCGGATCCTTAAGGACTCTGTTAATCACTTTTTTAAATGACCCCATGTGATATGTTTGAGGAAAGACCGATTAAGAAAGGTCATTCTACATTTTTACGGTATTCGGCAAGAACAACCGCTTGTATCGGACGGTGCGTGGCTTCCAAGCCTGCAAAATGTGACGATGAGGATTAAGGCGGTGTCGAGACGTGCGGTGGTAAAATTGGTTAGGTGGAATAAGGTCAAACAGCTCGGCAGAGCATTTCCCATTGTACAATCCATAGAAAACACATAGCGAACCGATGTCTCCACGGATGCTAAGTGATACCAGAGTGTCAGCTAATTCAGGATCTTCAACAATTCTAGTGCTTTTTTGTTGTAGAGAGTCGAGAGGTTGTAGCAAATACTTCGGCGCACCGTTCCATATGTGGAGCTTTGCTCCCACATAATGGAAGAAAACATTATTTATTTTTAATATCTGAATCTTTTAAACCGTATTAGGTAGCTTGATCGAAATTTTCACAAGATATGTATTATGGCGAATTGCCTAAAAAATATTGTTTTAAGCAAAATTATAAAGTTATGACGTTTTCACATACAAAAATTTCAATTATTCTTTTATTCTCGTGTAAAAACGATAGAAATATAAAACTATAGTAAAAAAAAATTATATCAATAACCAATCTGTGAACAACTCGTTACGTGTACAATAAGGAATATAACAGTAAAACTAGATTGGTAAAACCGAATAATTTATATCTGACGTTGGATTTGCTTCTGACGAAAACAGAATTACCGTTGATTATACTAAAGATATATATAATATAGTGAATTCTTCCAACTACGCCAGACACGAAAGGCAGTTTCGCGTAGACTCCGCTCGAAAAAAAGAAGTATGTAAAAGTATAAAAAGCAATTCTATACAAGTATAAAATAATTAAATAAGTAAAAAACCCGACTGCAAATTATTTATTTTCATTAAACATTTTATTGTTTAATCGAAATTCAAACTACAAATTGTATATATTTATGGAATCGTTTTTAAAGCTCTTCATTTCGATGCCCCACTTGGTGGATTTAGAAGAAAAACATTTCATTTATCCTCACAATTTGTAGTTTAAAATCCGCCAGTGTTTTCTACTTTTTTATGTACCTTATGTCACTTATGTTACTATAAAGACGAATCTGACGATATTTCTTACATCAAAATCGGTTAATCCGTTTAGAAGGTATGGTGGAATACAGAAACTCACAAACATACACACATAGATGATTCCTGAAAACATAACTCTTTTTTTTAACATTGTTATGTTTGCAATAACGCCTGCTCGGCGGATTACATTACAAAATTACAAGTTTACGTGAAAAAAATTATAGTCATGTGCGGGATACAAACACGCGTCCTAAAAAAAAAAAAAAAATGCTGCTGTGTTCAGCAGTGCACGATCCGGCTGATACAGGTACGAGAGAAAATGTTATAATAAACATAACATTTTTTTTATTTTTTTTATGCCTAATAGCTAGGCTAGCCTTTGACCACTATCTCACCTGATGGTAAGTGAGGATGTGGTCGAAGATGTTGTTCAGGCTTACCTATAAGTACAATATTAGAATTATAAGGTTGCGTCATCATTTAGAAGTTAACAAACAATTACAAAATTGGTTGAGCTTGTAGTACAACGTAACTTGAACTATTAGGTCCTTACATATGAAATTGGCGTTTTTCGTACTAGCCACTTTAATCACGAATTTCTCCTCTTTGGTAAGGAATTCCAAATTCAAATTTGTACAACTATAGACTCATGTATTTGTGCTTCGATGATCGTCATTCATTTGTTTTTTTTCTTCTGTTTTTTTCTGTTTGCGTCACTCATTTTACAAAATGGAAAACCTTAAATATCGCATTATTTACGAGTACGAGTTCCGCCGTGGCACTAGTGCTGCGGAAACAACTCGAAGGGTGAATGATGTGTATGGCGGTCGTGTTGCAAAAGAAAACACAGTTCGTTTTTGGTTCCAACGTTCTCGTTCTGGAAATTTCGACCTGCAGAACAAGCCCCGTGGACGGCCTGAGACTCAAGTTGATAATGAAGAGTTGAAGGCTATTGTGGAAGCGGATCCATCGCAAACCACGTCCGAGTTAGCTGCAGGCTGCAATGTTAGTGCTAAAACTGTTTTAATTCACTTGAAGCAAATTGGGAAGATTAAAAAGCTTGAAAGGTGGGTACCTCACGAATTGACTGAAACAAACCGGCAAACGCGCGTCGACTGCTGCGTTACATTACTAAACCGGCACAATAATGAAGGTATTTTAAACCGAATCATTACCTGTGATGAAAAATGGGTTCTTTACGATAATCGGAAGCGCTCAGCGCAATGGTTAGATCCTGGCCAGCCAGCCAAATCCTGCCCCAAGCGAAAATTAACCCCAAAAAAGTTACTTGTAAGCGTTTGGTGGACTAGTGCCGGTATTGTTCATTACAGTTTTTTCAAATCTGGCCAGACTATTACGGCTGATGTCTATTGTCAGGAATTGCAAACCATGATGGAAAAGCTAGCGGCTAAACAACCTAGGCTGGTCAATCGCTCCACGCCACTGCTGCTTCACGACAACGCTAGACCACACACTGCGCTACAGACGGCTACTAAATTAGAAGAGCTTCAATTGGAAAGTCTAAGACATCCTCCGTACTCCCCGGACCTTGCTCCAACAGATTACCATTTTTTTCGAAATTTGGATAACTTCTTGCAAGGGAAAAAATTCAACTCCGATGGGGCAGTCCAAATCGCCTTCAAAGATTTTATTGATTCCCGTCCCGTGGTTTTTTTAGTAAAGGGATCAATGAACTACCTATGAGATGGCAAAAGTGCATAGAAAATAATGGTTCACACTTTGATTAATTAAATATATTATATTAAAAAATATTCGACTTTTTGTTCCTCCCATACAAAACGCCAATTTCATATGTAAGGACCTAATATATGTGTCGCTCCATCCCAATACGATGGTTAAATAAAGAACGAGAGAAAAAAATTGGAGTTATGAGTCATTGTCATGTGAGCTCAAGCGGTCAGCGGATAGCCCGGCTATGGGGTGGATGGACGCGGATTCAAATCCTCCCATGACTATATTTTTTTTTCTCGTAATTTTGTAATTCTCTCCTTTTTTGGGCAGTCGTGTAAAACGCTCTACTCATCTTTTTTTTTTTTTTTTTTATGCCTGATAGGTTAGCCTTTGACCACTATCTCACCTGATGGTAAGTGATGATGTGGTCGAAGATGTTGTTCAAGCTAACCTAGAAGTACTGGCTCTCAAGGACAGCTGCCGGAACACACCGTTAGGTGCTTGGCGACAGATTTTCTACTTGAGGGTGGTAGCTAGCCAGGCGGGCATTCGCAAAATGCCCTACCACCATGCTATAACGACTGCCATCCTAAGACAACAACCGGGACCGACGGCTTAACGTGCCCTCCGAAGCACGGAAACGCTCAGTAGTAATGTCACTAGCGGTCACCCATCCAACTCATGACCGCGCGCGACGTTGCTTAACTTTGCTGATCGGTTAAGAACAGCTTAGTAAACTTCGCTACGAGCGCTTCTAAAACAAACTTGCTCATAGAACTGTAAGCAGTAGAGCAGAGAAGACATAATGCGTTACATCTAAACAACCGTGTGAAGACCTCTAAATAAATTGATATCATTACCAGAGGAACTAACTATTTCATATCATTTACACTTCTATATGACTCACTAATAGACAAACTTAACTAGCAAAGACAGTAACTTCTTGGATTGTATTCTAAGCTTTATTTTTCTCAAAATAAGGATCATAATCGGCTCGAAGGTTGCTAAGAAGTATCAAGGATGTTGTAGACAAATTTTGTGGGTTTCCTTGCTAAGATATGTCAGACGGTTAGCAAAGCTGTGGTACATTGTCATGTAATTTTTGCAATTACGACGATAGTATCTGTCTAGCATACATATTAGGGACGTTACGTCCTTTTGGTAGTCAAAAGTGGACCACATTTGTATTAAAAATATACTTTTATTTTTGTAGATATGTTTTTATACTATGCAGAGACTCACGAACATAGACTTCACCACCACGTGAACGTTGAGGCAATCCAGCTCCTTTTCAACACCGCGGTGTGTCCTTTATAGCTTTCTCCCTATGTCGCGACATAGTGAGAAGCGTAAAAAGAACAAAACCTTTTGAGTTAATGTAGTTGAGTGGCAGTGATAAGTAGTAAGTGAGTGCCCCTTAATAGAGACAATAAGGTGTTAATGGACACATTCTTTTTTTTTAATGTAATTGTGACGGATCAAGCACGAGGCCCACCTGATGTTAAGCGGACTAACCTCTGCCTATAACAGATGCATTTCGTCAAAAGTCACGAATTGCACTGCGCCCGTCACCTTGAGACATACACAGAAAAAAAAGACTTCTTTAGCCAAGAATATACATTGTCTTAATAAATTCAAGACAATGCTGTATTAGAACAAGAATATATTCTGAACTGAAAAATAATCGAGTCTTGATATTACACTCGAATATTCTTAGGAATATTGTTTTGACCCAAAAAATATTTCTTCACATAATGTATTCAAATTATTATTTCAAGATAACGAATATACTCTTCTAACAATAAAATAGGAATTCTTCTGTTAACATTTTATTCTCTAAATAAAATTTCTATATTCTTTCTTGAAATATTTTTAAATATTCGTTCGAATGTAATTAAGGTGCTTCACTTACGAATATTTATGGTAAGATTCTTGGATTCAAAACTAACCATATTCGTATTTAAACACTTTAACGATTTCTCCAAAGAAGAATGCAATATATACTTTGATTCAAGAATATATTCCTGAGAATATTGTGTTCTGTTTTCAAGAATATATTGTTTTCAATATATATGAATCACAAATATTCTTGAATAAAAACACACTGCGTTGGCTCAAGTATTCCGTTTTGTCTCATGTGCCTGTAATTTCACTGGCTCTTAAGGACTGCTGCCGAAACACACCGTTAGGTGCTTGGCGACAAATTTTCTACTTGTGGGTGGTCGCTAGCCAGGCGGGCATTCGCAAAATGCCCTTCCACCATACACTCTATCTAAGAGTACAGTTTAAGTAAAACTAAAATTACTCATTAGTCCGTATTGTTGGCTAGATTGTAATGTAACTTGTGACTTAACAATCAAAAAGAAAAAACTATTTATGCCGCGAAATAAAATAAATAATCGAGCTCTTAATTAACTCAAATGGCATACAAAATTCAAAGTTATCTCTTATGGGAAAAATCCGCGAAGACGTCCTACAATCACGAAGTTTGTAATAGTGTCAAAATATTGGATGCTCACAATAAACAAATGTGTATTTTATCCTGTAAGTAAAAATAGTCAATAAACGTAAAAGTTAAAAAAAAAACATAGTGATGCAGACCGTGGTTCTTGTACCCCTAGCGTAAAACAGCGTAATAAATAGAATATTATAGTTTAATACTATAATATTCTATTTAGTCTTAAAATTAAATTTTTGAAGCGCTCATAGCGAAGTTTGCTTAGCTGTTCTTAACCGATTAGCAAAGTGAAGCAACGTCCGCCGTGGTCATGAGTGGGATGGGTGACCGCTAGTATTACTACTGAGTGCTTCCGTGCTTCGGAGAGCACGTTAAGCCGTCGGTCCCGGTTGTTGTCATATAATGGCAGTCGTTATAGCATGGTGGTAGGGCATTTTCCGAATGCCCGCCTGTCTAGCTACCACCTTCAAGTAGAAAATCTGTCGCCAAGCACCTTACGATGTGTTCCGGCAGCTGTCCTTGAGAGCCAGTAATTCTAGGTTAGCCTGAATAACATCTTCGCCCACATCATCACTTACCATCAGGTGAGATAGTGGTCAAAGGCTAGCATATAGGGTACTAGCTGTGCCCCGCGGTTTCACCCGCGTGGTGATGGATGATGATGATAAAAAGTATCATATGTGTTAATCCAGCATCCTTATCTACCTCTATGCCATATATTTGTGTATAAGATTTATACATAGCTTACGCAAATATGATTATATCTCCGGTTTTCGTAATAAGCTCAAGTGGCTCCCTTTTCGTCGTCACCGGAATGCTCATATAATATTATCTCTCCTTTACAGTATTCTGTTCAACTCTTTATCCCCGCGCTACATCAAGGAACAATTTAAATTTCTTCTTTCTATCCATTCTCTGTCGTTACGGTCATTAGAAAACTTAACGCTACAACAACCTGCTACTAAAATTACTTTCTACCACTCTTAATTTGCATTGAAATCTTTTAAGAATCAAGTCAAAAACTATTATGTCTTGCTCTAAATTTCTATAATAATGGACACTGTGGTACAAACATCCTTTTTTAATTCAATTGTGTTTAATATGTATAAAATTGTATATGTGTATATATTCCATTATATCTATATGTTTTTATAATATATGTGGTTTTTGTCTATTTATTATAATAATATTAGTATTTATATTAAAATATATAATTTCTATATATGTGTATTAATCTATTTACATATTAGTTTTTGGCTAAATCGTTAATAATTTGGTGACATCAGTTATAATTATGTATAGAATTATTAAAAATACTTTGACTATATCTCTTATTGATGGGTTGTCTGGAAGAGATCGCTCTGAACGATACGACCACCCTTTTTGATTCGATTGATACACTTGGTTTTTAGTTATTTTTTAGTAATAAGTTTATTGTTGTTATTATGGTATCTTCAATAAAGAGTTATCGATCTATCTATCTATCATACCCAATTTCATCAAAATCGATCCAGCCGTTTGAGCTTGAAGAAGTAATAAACATACAAACACACACATACGTTCGAATTTTTAGTTTGAAACGGGTCGGAAATTTGTTACTACCGAATATGCATAAGAAATATATATATTTTTTTAATGTATTTATGGTTTACTATTTTGGCGATAATGGCTTACACATAAAAGATAGATATATGCTATCTCAAGCTTTTTTGTAGGAAAATTTAAGATAAACATTTCCGTTATACATTATGTTCGTGTGACACTAAAGGTTTTTGCAGCGCACGCCAGAATAGGTCGCATATAGCTGATTTTTTTCTTACTTACTTGACACTTATAGTTATATTTTCGATAATTCACACAATATCTTTATAAATTATAGCCTATGTGTTATTCTGATGTATAAGCTATATTACTGTAAAGTTTCATTAAAATCCATTCAGCAGTTTTTGCGTGAAAGAGTAACAAACATCCATCCATACTTACAAACTTTCGCGTTTATAATATTAGTAGGATAAAAAAAAACGTTTACCTAACTTTTTAATATATCAAAAATATCAATATTCTACATTTTATACAAAATACGTGGAATACGATGCTAGACATCAGTGCGATAGGGTTTTTGGGATCAGATGGAAACTACCTCAGATCAGGAAACAAGGGAGATAGGTAATGAAGGCGTGGCACGTGCAAAAGCATCTGGCCTAAATCAGGCTTGTTTGTAAGAAAAACATTGCGCGCTTAGTACAAATCAACAAACAAATTAGTTCTTCCGACGACGCAATGGATCAGTGTTTTAATAACTGTATCTGTGTGTAACTAGTGACCGTAGCTACAGCACATAAATAATATTTATTCATATGGCTACAGGTTGAAGCGCAACCCATTTTTGCATGTGTGCGATTTGTAAGTGTATTAGTTTAGGAACTACTTATCTTACTTTTGTGACAATTGCATAAATTTTGACATAACTAGAACACGTCAAGAAAAAGTACTAAATAAGGTAAAATCAGAAGGTTGACAGCAAAACGCAATCCATTGTCAAAGCACAATAAAATTGAGCAGGCTTATTCTTACGACACCAGCCATTGTTTGGTGTGTAACGTAAAGCAGGGCCTTGCGAAAGGGTTATTATGATTAAATTATGATCGGATGTTATTATATTGGTTTTTTCTGACTTGATTTTAGTTATGATATTAAGTTTTTTGCCATGGGTATTAGTGGACTTATGAAGCGCTGGTAGCGAAGTTTACGAAGCGCTCGTAGCGAAGTTTACTAAGGTCTCAACGGATCAGCAAAGTTAAACAACGTAGCCCGCGGTCATGAGTTGGATGTGTGACCGCTAGTGACATTACTACTGAGCGTTTCCGTGCTTCGGAGGGCACGTGAAGCTGTCGGTCCCGGTTGTCGTCTTAGGGTGGCAGTCGTAATAGCATGGTGATAGGGCATTTTGCGAATGCCCGCCTGGCTATCTACCACCATCAAGTTATAAATCTGTCGCCAAGCACCTAACGGTGTGTTCCGGCAGCTGTCCTTGAGAGATAGTACTTCTAGGTTAGCCTGTACAATATCTTCGACCACATCATCACTTACCTCAGGTGAGATAGTTTTCAAAGGGTTATCAATCAGGCATTAAAAAAAAACTTTTGAGTAGAGTTCGCGGAGCGCTTTCCATACGTAGTTTCGTCATATTTTAAATACTTAGCGTTCAAACTCGGTGAAACTGTGCATGTATATTCTTGAGCCTAATATCTATGCTTCTTGTTTACCAGATTTCCGTAAACTTAAATATTTTCAAAAATAATTCGAAAAATCGTGTTGTGTGGGAATGTTACTTTGACATTTAGGGATAAAATAAATAATAAATCGAAAAACTGTCAAACCAGAAGCATAAAGATTGGTTCAGCAATATGTGTACGAAATTTCACCGAGTTTGAATACTGTACTGTATCAGCCGGATCGTCCACTGCTGAACACAGCCTCTCCTATTAAGGGGGTATTTAGCATAATCCCCACGCTTGGCAGGCGGCTTGGGGATCGCAGTGTAAGATAGTAGATCCAAGGAAGGCGCTGCTTCCTTCCAGTATAATTCCCTTTCGTCGCCTCTTACGACACCGACGGGATGAAATGGAGAGGTCCAATTCTAACTCGGCACCCCACGGAGTTTGGATACTTGGTATATAAAATATGAAAAAATTATGTTTGTATAGAAAGCTCTCCGTGCACTCTACTCTTAAGACTAAGGATTACGAGAGAAGACTGAAATTAAAGTATATTGCAATAAATACATAATGTATTTGAATACATAACAGATTTCCAACTACCATACTATCAAAAATTGGGGTAACGTTGAAACTTCTGTATAATCTTATTTATAAGCAATTCCTTAAAGAAAAGCAGACCTATGATATATTTTCACAAAATTTCTAGTTAGTTCTAGGTAGTTAACTGCCTTATAACTTACACTTCAGCTGGAAGAATTCTATGTTAAACATTGGCATTTCAATGAGTTATGGTATTTAATGCCAATTTTTGTTAATTTTCTATTTATGTAATATTAATGTAATGTGTTTCAGAAAACTAATTACATTAATTCTCGTAATGCCGACTTTTTATTTTTACTAATATCTCGACAGTATTTTGCCGAGTTTTTGAATATTTTTATATAAGCTCAGTACCATGAACAGTAATTCTAAAGTCGTTGTAAGTTTTGTGTCAGTAGATTGCCGACAAATTGTACACACAAATACACATGGTAAAATATCTAATCTGTAGTACTAACATTTAAAACTATGAAAATTCATAAGGAATTAACGCCTCACCTACTCTCCGGGGCATAATCATATAACTTATCCGATCATTTAGCTCAGAAGTTGTCTTCGATGTCACTTACACGTAAATTCTGACAGAAAACGAACTATCACAGGTAAGATTTTACCGTCATTGTAGATTTTTTGCTTTTTTGGCAAAGGCAAGGCAATAATCAGACAGCCCCGTGTGGTGCCGAGGTAGAATGTCATCCCCCCATTGCTACCTCTGGGTATCGTAAGAGGCGACTAAAGTTAAAATATCGGAAGGTGGGCAGCAGCACCTTCTGAGTAACCGATATCTTAAACTGCGATACCCAAGACGCCTGCCACGTGTAGGGATTATGGCTAACCAGCCCTTGGGGGACGTTGTGTTCAGAAGTGGAAAATCCGGCCGATATATAGACAAGTCTTCTCATGTGTCCATTTACACACAACGTCATTCGATACTAAGAAACTAAATTAATCGTGAGAGAATTGTAACGCTAAAGTGAAACTTATGAATATAAACTACTTAATAAACGCGTTAAATTTTGACACTTAACGTTTAAATATGATATTTAAGTTCATTTATAAACAATCTATTTTAGGTTGCATATTCAACTCTATAGCGATCAAAATAAAGACTTTCTTAAATATGGTTTCGAGGGTATAATATATGCAGACGATGTTACATATATTTCGGTCATCAAGACTTTTAAAATGGTCATTAACACCACAGTTCAAGGAATATACCGAAAACAGATATTATCTTCGAATTAATTGAACATTTAGGATCAAATGATGACGCTTGGTGGTAGAATGACTCAGCCATTGCAGAGTTTAATCCGGTGTGACAGTAAAGTACATATCGAATTGTATGCGAATAGAGTTATAGCTTACCTACTAGGAATTAGGCAGATACAGATCTCTTTAAAATTCTCAGCCTATTTTTGAAGTTTACATAGGCTTATGTTTTTTTTTTTGTTTTTTTTTTAATGTTATTAATAATAATAATGTTTATGTAACATTAATATACATCGTAACTTAGTAACATATTCATTATAACATACATACTAGTTACACTATAGTATAAGTATTAATGAAAGAACATAAATGTATTAGATTGTTCTCTAGCTATCGCAGTAGGATTCCCTGTGTTTGCGATAACTAGACTCTTCCAAGGAATCAACATAATTAGTTAAAACTTTGTACATGCATTTACTGTTTATTTTTCTATATGTGTAGTGTAGAGTATGTGATTTTATTATTTTTGTGAAAGAAAAATGTTTATGAATTTATATATACCTAATATGATTTAATTTTTTGACCGACTGAGAGAATTTTCTACTTTTTGAGATACTAGTTGTAATTTCTTCATGTTATTGTTACGGAACAAACCCGAGGATGACCACCTGATATTAAGCGGATTAAGATCTGCCTATAAACAGATGCATTTCGTCATGTGACGAATTGCACTGCCCCCGTAACACTGAAGCATACAGTTGCTAAATCTCGTGTGCCTGTAACTGTTCTGGCTCTCAAGGACTGCTGCCGGAACACACTGTTAGGTGCTTAGCGACAGATTTTCTGCTTGAGGGTATTAGCTAGCCAGGCGAGCATTCACAAATTGCCCTTCCAAGGTGAAGTTCAATCCGGCGGTGGGGATCGAACCAGGGACCTTCCCGCAGTACCGCTCGGCCATCATTGCCTTAAAAAAAACATGTGAAACTTCCTATTACTTTTGTGTACATAAGATATGGATACATGTAGTCCATCGCTAGCATATAGGGCAAGCAAATGAGGATAAGGGCGTAATAAAGGTGCGTATCTCTTTATTAACACTATTAAAAATCGGTGCAACTGTTTAACTCCCTCTATAACTTGCCCGCGTCCTGACGTTTTTTCCAAAAAGGCTAGCCTCCTTCCTACCCCTAATTTTAACACCAGATACATCTGACATGTTCTAGTTCCACATAATAGCGGACGCTATTGACATCTACAGGGCTAAGTTCCAGACTTTTACTTAAAATTTTACTGTCATAATAACCCATAACTTAATATATATCTACTAATTTATGGGCCAAGTTGAACGTATCTCAAACACTTTATTAAAAATCGGTGCAAGTGCTTAACTCCCTCTAACTTACCCGCGTCCTGCTGTTTTTTCCCAAAAGGCTAGACCTACCCCTATATTTAAACACCAAATACATCTGACATGTTCTGGTTCCAAATAATAGCGGACGCTATTGACATCTACAGGGCATAGTTCCAGACATTTACTTAAAATTTTACTGTCCTAATTCTTCTTCTTCTTCTTCGTGTCGACGACTCATTGTTATCAGATAGATGACTGCCAGTACTGGGCTGTAGCCACCCCAAGGGTAGAGGCCTCGTACAGGTCACCCAAAGTGCAAGCATTGGGACACTGTGGGCAGGACAGCAAGTGACGCATGTCCTGCGTAGCGCCACAACTACATTGGGTTCCTACGTCAGAGTAACCCCATTTGGCCATATTAAACCGGCAACGACCCACTTGAGTCCGAAGTCGATTTAGCGACTTCTAAGTGGGCCACGCCAGATCTTTGCCCGGTGGGAGTTCTTCAGCCGGCTCAATGTAGTTGGGTGGGGGAGGGCAGGTGTTCTGCCACAGTTCCATGCCGGCATTCTTTGGGTGACCTGTCAAGGCCCTGGTGAAGCCAAGAAAACTTTTGCGGCTCTTAAGACGGCCTGTGGTTAGCTGTGAGTTGTAAAGAGGGTGTCTACAATCTTGTTCTTGCTTTAGCTTTTCCGTTGAGCAAATTATGTTACGGCGCACTATTGGTGGTGCTATTCCTGCAATGGGGTATAGCATGTTTAGAGGTGTGGGTTTTAGGCAGCCGGTTATTTTCCTACATGTTTCATTGAGAGCAACATCTACTTCTTTAGCATGGGAGGATCGGTGCCACACTGGGCACGCATATTCTCCAGCTGAGAAGCAGAGTGCTAGGCCAGATGTCCGTATAACTTCAGGTGATGCACCCCAGGTGGTTGAGGTTAAACGGGAAATTAGGTTGTTCCTGGAGCTTACTTTAAGTTTCGTCTTAGTGCAGTGGGTTTTATATGTAAGGGACCTATCTAGTGTAACTCCTAGATAGGTTGGGTTTTTGCAGTGCTCAATGTCAACACCTCGCCAGGATATACTGAGTAAACGTTCGGCTTGACGGTTTCGGAGATGGAAAGCACAAGATTGGGTTTTGGATGGATTTGGCCTAAGGCTATTTTCATCGTAGTATTTCCCGATCGTTTCCAGAGCTCCTGCTAGTTTCACTTCAGCATCCTCAAACGAGGTAGTTTGAGTGGTCAATGCTAAGTCGTCGGCATAGAGAAATCTTTCTGTGTCTGCTGGGCTGGGCTGATCATTGGTAAATATGTTAAACAGGATGGGAGCTAATACACTGCCTTGCGGCAAACCATTCTTTTGGCTTCGCCATCTGCTTTTTTTGTTGTTTAGGTGAACCTGGAACCGACGGTTTGAAAGCATCTCGCGGAGGATTGATGTGAAAGTTTCGTCGCCCGTTACTGAGTAGACTTTAGAGAGAAGTTTACTGATGTTGATGGTGTCATAGGCTGCTGATAGATCTACAAACACAGCTCCTGTAATCTTTTTGGCTTCAAACCCATTCTCGATATGCTGTGTGAGTTTGAGAACTTGTCCAGTACAGGATTTACCAGGTCGGAAGCCGGCTTGTTCGGGAATAAGGTTTGGCTCTACTATTCTTGTAAGGCGGTTGAGGAGTAGTCTTTCAAATAATTTAAAAGTGTGGCAGAGAAGTGAGATGGGACGATAGCTTTTGGGGTCTGTAGGTGGTTTACCAGGTTTAAGCAGTGCTACGACCTTGGCTTTTCGCCAGAGTTTGGGTAGTTTACCTCTTTCCAAGCAGTCGTTAAATGTTGCTAAAAGCCAAGACACAGCAATTGGTCCAAGGTGTTTTATCTGTTCAACTGTTATGTCATCAACGCCTGCTGCTTTACCATTTTTGAGGTTTTTTATGGCTAAGACGATTTCGGCAAGCATTATTGGTTGACTGATGTCTGATGTTCTGGTCGGATTTGGTTTGGGCTTAAATGTCTTAGGTAACTTTCGGGGTGGTTTGCCATTAAGCAAGAGTTGGTGGGCTATTTGGTTGGCAGACACCATACCTGGGTTTGTTGCGGGCGGTGGATCACCTGTTAGCTTTTTTAATGTGGACCAAGCTTTTTTACTATTATGTGTCATGTCGATGTTAGAAACTGTTGTAACCCATTTTTCACGTCGGTTTTCGTTAATTTTTGCCATTAGCTCCTCTCCGGCTGTGATTGTATCTGAAGAAAACGGGTCGTTGGTGTAAAGGTTTCTGTATCTTTGAAACAGTGAGGTAGACTCTGGACTTAGGCCGGGAACATAGTCTGTGCGACAACCTCTGGGTATAGTTTTACGGGATTCTGACCAGACTATCTTAACAAATTTATCATAGTTTTTAGGGCATGGGTCTAACAGCATGAGTTTTTTATCAGTGAGTTGAGAAAAGAGATCCCAGTTGGCTTTGGTAAAGTTAAAACGTCGTCTAAATGGTGTTTTGATTGGTTTGACAGCAGCGTGAACAAGACAGGAGATTGGTTTATGTTGTGTATTGGGTATTGGTGTGCCGACTGTTTTGGAACACAGATTACTGATGTTCGAGCTTACAAAGATTAAGTCGGGGTTGTATCCTCGCTTCCAACGCCCACTATTAAAGGATGCAGGCAGCTTAGCATCGTGGTTTAGATGGAGGTTTTCTAGTTCAGCCCATTCTTCGACCGCTTCTCCATCAGCATTTGTGTTTCTGTAGCCCCAGTTTGTACTGTGGCTGTTGAAATCTCCGACTACTATGCGGAAGTCTTGAGCTCGAAAGTTTTCTGTATCAGTAAAAATAAACGGGTGGTTTGGTGGTTTATATATGGAGGTAACCGTACAACTGCCAGTGTCTATTGTTAGCGTCTCCACTGTATTAAATGAATTACATGAAACTGACTTGACCGATATTTCAGGTTTTGTGAAGATTGCGCTCCCATGTTTGGCATGTGGAATTTCAGCTACCAGGGTAAGCCCAGGGATCTGGGGTCGAATATTGTCTGTATCACGGTGGGTTTCCTGTACACATAAAATGTCACACTGTGACTCCTTAACGAGTGCACCTAGGATATATGCTTTGTTTTTGGAAAATCCTTCTATATTTATCGAAGTAACCGTAAGAGCTGGGTTGTTAAGTAGATTGGCGCTCAGAAGTGCCGTTTGGGTTGGCGCTGAGAAGCACCTTTGAGAGGCCCTGAGAAGGGCCGTTGTGTGGTGGTCCTGAGAAGGACCGTTGTGAATCGTCGTGTTGCAAGGATTTGTCAGTCGACACCGGGGTACCGACTGTCCAGGGTGGGCCGGGTGTTGTGCGCAATCAAAAACTCCGATCATAGTAACACCGCGCGGGGAGGCTCCTTGCTTCCACCCCACTGTCCTAATAACCCATGCCTTAAGGTTTCAATGCGGAAATTATACACACACATACGCCCTCACACAAATGAGGCATTAAACCGGTAATTAGACTCCATTAAATCAAATCAAATGTTTATTTGCAAGAATACGATACAATTATTACGTCAAGTACAGCATTTAGCCTGCAGGCAATCTATTAAAAACAAATAATATATAATTGAGGCACTCCGTAATACTGTATCAGCCGGATCGTCCACTGCTGAACACAGCCTCCTCTATTTAAGGGGTATTGACCATAATCCCCACGCTTGGCAGGCAGCTTGGGGATCGCAATGTAAGATGGAAGTTCTTTAGAAGGCGCTGCTGCCTTTCAGTATTATACCCTTAGTCGCCTCTTACGACACCCACGGGATGATATGGGGAGGTGAAATTCTAACCCGGCACCTCACGGGGCTGACTCCGTAATAAAAAATTAATAAACATTATTTCTGTTAAACTTCCAGATTGCCCAGGCAGGTATTGTTCAGTGGAAGCGTTCTTCTGCCTAGACAATCTATATGGAATGAATAACTTTGCCGGCAGATTCACCGGGCTGAAATAAAACACGAATACACGAAAATAAAGTTCAAAATACAAGCAAGAAGTACAATTAATCAATACAAGGAAATTACCTATCATTTATGAAGTCTCGTCAATAGGACGAACCAAGCTTAGGACTACCTATCTAATCAAATCGGCCGATGTAATTAGAACGGACTTGCCTAGCCGACGAATGTGGTTCCCGCTGCTGGTTGGCACAACACTTTATCACCATCACAATCTTGTCAATCAGGGTTAAAACCAACTAGTTTTGCAATTCAAATGTTTATATATAATATCAATTAACAAAAGCAAGCAAACGAAGATATTTTTCACCAATTTTTTTTACCAAGATAATCTCACGTAAAATCCATAGATCACAATAGACGACTAGCAAAGGGGTTCGTTCGAAAACTGCCCGATAAGTTGATCGGTCCGAACAATTTCTATAATTATAAATAAGATACTTCTTAATACTATAAAAACATTTGAACAACACCAGTCACTTAGTTTTTTTTTAAAGCATTTTCCTTCTAAAATTTTAATATTATTAGGTAAATTGTTATACCTACATGGTTATAAACATATTGCTTACATTTTTCTAATAAATTACTGTGTGGCAAGGAGGTTGGTATAAAAGTTTATCATACTGTGATCTCTTTGTCTAGGAAAAAGCTCGTTACGCATTTTAAACAAATTTGGATGTGCTGTTGTTAAAAAACATTTAAATATAATGTTGTCTTAGGTTTTCGCGATTATTGCACATAGTAATTAAACAACTTTAAACGGTTTAAATCGCGTATATATATCATTATTTTTGTCCCGACGTTTCAAACACTTTGCAGTCACCCCGTGACCACGTTCACTGCAAAGTGTTTGAAACGTCGAACATTTAAATATATTCATTACCAACTATATTTTCTACTACAAAAAAAAAAACTTTAATAGAAATAAACTCTAGCTATTGGTATAACACGTGCCAGAACATTCTAAAATCTACCTTAAAATAGTAAATGAAGCCATCAGCTAAATTCTAGGAAAGATATAAAAAAATCTTTATTACCCTCTTTAGTATCGGCCGAGCAGACGTCAACAAATACAAATCGCTTCGTTAACGGTAAAAATAACAATTAAAATAAAATATAAAAAGTATACGAAACTCTTCGATCTCTATTGTAATGTTTTGTTCGTATCATGCATTCTTTATAATATGGAAATGAAAAAAGGTCAGGAAATGTTTAAAAAATAGTGTATTTTAATACCAAACTGGGTAGCACTTGACCGCCACCTCACCTGATGTTAAGAGATGATGCGATCGATGATGGAGCGCGCTTACCCAGAACATATATATTCCCTCGTGTTTTGAAGACATTGTAACCGGAAACCCAGACCCAGGCAGAGTGTTCCATTCCCTGACAGTTCGTATAATGAACGAAGAAGCAAATCGCTTCGTTCGGATAAATGGAATGTTTACCATATAGCGGTGGCACTTCCGAGTCTACTTGGATTTGGACTCTTGTTACAACCGCCTAGCAAACGAAGAGCTTAAAAAGTGCCTTACGTAATTAACAGGATTTTTTTGCGTATCTTTCAAAAGAACCTCTTTTCATAAGACTTTCCTTTGTCTTATTAAAAGAGGTTCTTTTGAAAGATCGAGAAACTTGTAGCATAGGGTTAGGGTATTTTGCGAATGTCCGCCTGGCTAGCTAATATCCTCAAGTAGAAAATCTGACGACAAGCACCTAACGATGTGTTCCGGCAGCTATCGTTGAAAGCCAATAATTCTGGGTTAGCCTGAACAACATATTTCATAGGTGATATGGTGGTCATAGGCTATCCTATCAGCATTAAATAAAAAAACTGAAGGAAATGTCTCGATCGTGTGCTCGTAGAGTGAAGACCTCCTGAGGATACTTCGTGGAGAAGCGAAACGCGTGGAAAAAATCTTCCGGTTTGACTGCGTGGCGTTTGTGACGTCACTTTGGCACAGGAAAATTAGGCGGTATTGGCACTAGATATATCTTTAATATTTTTAAGTGTTTTATTAAAATGTTGTTTTAGTTTATTCTTAGAATGATTTAAAAAAAAATATTATTAAAACAAACTTTACTAAGAAACCTTTTGTTACAAAATTATATAACATTTTTATTTTTTTTATTTTTTTATGCCTGATATTATAGCCTTTGACCACTATCTCACCTGATGGTAAGTGATGATGTGGTCGAAGATGTTGTTCAGGCTAACCTAGAAGTACTGGCTCTCAAGGACAGCTGCCGGAACACACCGTTAGGTGCTTGGCGACAGATTTTCTACTTGAGGGTGGTAGCTAGCCAGGCGGGCATTCGCAAAATGCCCTCTCACCATGCTATAACGACTGCCATCCTAAGACGACAACCGGGACCGACGGCTTAACATGCCCTCCGAAGCACGGAAACGCTCAGTAGTTATGTCACTAGCGGTCACCCATCCAACTCATGACCGCGCGCGACGTTGCTTAACTTTGCTGATCGGGTGAGAACAGCTAATTAAACTTCGCTACGAACGCTTCAAAAATCTCAATCAGCTCAATCTCAATCGCTGTCGACTAGTAACTTATCCAAACTACTGCTTGATAGAACTTATGTTCCCACATGATGAGGCATCAGTCAGTCAATCAGTTCGGCAATTATTGGAGTCCACCGAACCGTGCCTAACCACCGCCCTATTGAATGGAGGGAGATATGACGGCATCTGATTTACTTGACATTCAGTAAGGAGGTTTCTTACTTTAATGTAGTTTAGTTCATGGTTACTTTTCGTAGTGATATCCTCTATAAAGTTGCTCTATTGTCAACAATTTCCGCAGCGTACGCGAGATAACGATTTTTTTGGTATTCTTTTCACACTTCGGGTTAAATTATCGAAGTTTTCCTAAGTTTTTAAAACATTCTATAGCTTACGATCATCAGAGATAGTGTAGGATTCTTATACTGTAATAACTGACTCGTGCGCTGCTGAACACAGCCTCCCCTATTGAGGGGGTATTTGCCATAATCCCCACGCTTGGCAGGCGGCTTGGGGATCGCAGTGTATGATGGCAGTTCTTTAGAAGGTGCTGGGGATTTTTATGGTGAAAGAATTTTTCAAAGGGGTCAAGAAGTTTTTAAGTTTATACGTTACATACAAAAATAAAAATATACAAATTTTTCTTCTTTATAATATTAGTATAGATAGATGACGAAATTACGTTTTTATAGAATGTGTTATGAAAGACACTTTCCCTTCCGAGCATTTTAGGCGCACCGTGTATGTATGCGTGAGTAAGGCACGCCGCCAGCAGCCGTCCGTCCCCGTCCGACGGCCGCGGCTCTGGCTAAAATGGCCGGAACGTGCGTGAATTAAGGTATTTCTTTCGTATAATAAAAACAAATACCTATTTGAAAAAGGTAATGTGTATACGTTATAGAAAACACGTTGTTATTTATTATTCAAATACTTATGACTTTCCGTGAAGTATTTACGCCGTACTAAGGGTTTATTTTGTTGTTAGATACCTATAATTTAGTTTTTTTTCTATAGAGAAAACTTTCAGTAATCGTGTTTCTAGAGTGTATGATTTTTGAAATGAATCCTGTAATATAATATATATTAATTACATAACTCAAAATTAAAAAATAAAGATACAGCAAGGGATCAAACGAAACACA
The DNA here is from genome assembly GCA_963890685.1 of Plagodis pulveraria. Classification (NCBI taxonomy): domain Eukaryota; kingdom Metazoa; phylum Arthropoda; class Insecta; order Lepidoptera; family Geometridae; genus Plagodis; species Plagodis pulveraria. The sequence continues at coordinate 18,244,249 of OY982970.1, read as the reverse complement.
ATTACGCCTCGGTGCAGGCTTAAGTATGGGTCAGACTTTTGTTGGTAAAGTCCTAAATATAACTTAATATATATCATGTTCCATCGGAGTGCCAGTCCTTCCTATTCAATCAATTTTTTTATAAATTTTTTGTGCGAATTATTACCTTCTGTGGACTATCTTACCTGTTGATCAATGATAATTGAGTTTGAATATAGTAGCAGACAAATTTAGAAGTGTGTTTTTTAGATAAATTCATAATACTCTCACGTGTTAGTACAAAGCCGTCGTAAATGATGACGAAGCGATGGATTTTTATCAGGGGCCCAACTCCCATCTTCTAAAAACTATCATGGAAAACCAACATCATTATTTCAAACTTAAAATATTGATACTAAGATTCGTACCGCGGCCATCACGAAACAATAATGTTTATATAGCGCTATCTCTATCGCACCAATGTCTTGATTAAATGCATGCAGCCCGCTCTCACGTTGAAGTTCTAATGTAAGTTTACTATAGTGACATGTGGTAGTACAAATTAAAATTGTTAATGTAAGGTTAGCTCCCATCTATTAATAAGATTGAATTAATAGATGGGAGTTGGCCCCCAGGCCTTTGACGGGATCTGACTTAAGGACAGAAGCCAGAAAACTTGGCAAGTGGTATGTAGTACATACTAATCTAGGCAAGCTTCCGAACATACATATATATAATCACGCCTTTATTCCCCAAAGGGGTAGGCAGAGGTGTGTAAACACTCAGGTTGCGCCAATTGGATTTTGGCCCCATGTAATAGGGGGCAGGCCTATTGCTATTCACCGGGCACAGTTTCAGGGTCCTATACAAATTGTTTTCTCTAAGACACTGTACGAACACACAAGTTTACGCTAGCAACATATAAGACAGGAACACAAGAACATATTGTATGAAACCCTGGCAGGGCACTAAGATGGTACAGCCATATTGTGCGTCTAACACACACAACTCCCAACTCACATCCACGTGAGAAGTGGCATGCTGCTCATTTGGCGCACTTATCTCTTAGTCGCCTCTTACGATACCCACGGAAAAACCATTTCGTTAGAAACTTGGCGACATATTTTAAGCTTGACCCATCTCATGTATAAGATCTGTCCTCGTCAAGCAATCTTACTGTAGTCATAATATTAAAAAAGTTCATATTACTTACACTAATGCAAATAGTATTAGTAAATTTGATATAAAACTCCTTTTATTTTGTTACTTAATTCGTCTGTATTTTTTATTTTTTAATATGTTTGTTACCTCAGAACTTTTGACTGGGTGAACCGATTTTGATGATTTTTTATTTGATAGCTGCTTGCCGTGTAGTCCCATTTAAATTTTATCAAAATCGGTCAAGCCGTTTTTGAGTTACACTCCAATATCTGAAAAGTAATTTCCTATCTTATGATAAAGTCATTGTCAGTGAATGACAATCGATCCCATAAATGGTCACTAAAAAAGAGTGATTTTTTTCTAAAATTGAAACCAACTTAAAGTCTCAAATGTGGCTGTAACTTGTCGAAGTCGGTACTATGCGCACAATATTGTGATAATATGTACTTTTCTACCGATTTCAAAAAAAAGGAGGAGGTACTCAATTAGTCTGTTTTTTTTTAACCTTAATGGTACCGACTTCAACAAGTTATTTCACAAATTTGAGTGTGGAAGAAGATTGGTTTTTGGTTAAATTTTTTGGTAAAAAAAATGTTTGTGGCTATCTTTTATAGAACACGCTTTGATTATGTTGGTAATCAAACAAGTAGATAAATGTTGAAGTGACACTATCCTGTGATCGAATGAATACTACAAATTTACAATCAAAAGCGACGTAAGTATCGGTCAACTACTACCACGATAACACTGCCGCTACTCAACTAAACAATCACAACAAACCTCCCTGTTACCGAAGCAATACGGATTATATTTGAAATTGTTTTGCTTATAAAGGGTGTATATATAAATTGGTATTATTGACACAAAGCTATATGCAAATAACGTGGAACTCCACATGGACAAGTCAATTGTTTCGTCGTGAATGAATTGTCGATAAATGTAGCAGAATGCGGTGTTGCCACATAGTAAATTAGAGGTGAGTTTGTGTATTTATTGTCACTCGTTCAGGAATCCCGTAATTATACGAGTTGTAGGTACTGTATTATGTATGGATAATGGATATGTTAGTCGTCTAATTCTTTTAGTGTTCCGCAAAACAAAGCCTTTGAAGCGCTCGTAGCGAAGTTTGCTTAGCCGTTCTTGACTGATCATAATTAAAATAGCAATAGCCCGTACAAATATATATATATATATTTATATTTAAGAATATATTTTCGCCCGTGGAGTGCTGGGCTATAATATCACCCTCGCATCTCTTCCCATGGGTGTCGTAAGAGGCGACTAAGGGTAACACATCGGAAGGTGAGCAGCAGCACTTTCTGAGGAACTTATATCTTATAATGCGATCCCCAAGCCGCCTGCCAAGCATGGGGATTATCGCAACCTCCCCTCCTCAAGGGAAGCTGTGTTCAGCAGTGGACCATCCGGCTGAAACATTACAGTACAAGAAGTTATATCGGTTAGGTTTGATCACAGCTACAAAACGTTATACTCGAAAATACGCATTTTCAGCATAAGGTTACAAAAATATTCTAAAATTACTTACTTATATTTAAGATTTTTAATATTGTAGTCATAAGGCTTTTTTTATGGTATTGTGATAGAATATAACACGCACGAGGCCCACCTGATGTGCAGCGGTAACCTCTGCATAGGTATAACAGATGCATTTCGTCTCAAGTCGAAACGAACTGCACTGCGATCATCACCCTGAGACATACAGTTATTAAAATTGTCATGTTCTTGTAATTTCGCTTACTGGCTCTCAAACTGCTGTCGGAAACACTGTTAGGTGACAGATCAAACTGCTTTGAGGATCGAACCGTAGACCAGTGGCACGAAAGCCATTACCGTGGTGAAAGACAACGTACATTTCCTTATGCTTGATAGGTTAGTCTTTGACCGCTATCTCATCTGAAGGTAAATGATGATCTGGTCGAAGATGTTGTTCAGGCTAACCTAGAAGTACTGGCTCTCAAGGACAGCTGCCGGAACACACCGTTAGGTGCGTGGCGACAGATTTTCTACTTGAACCCTCAAGCCTAGGTAGCTAGCCAGGCGGGCATTCGCAAAATGCCCTACCACCATGCTATAACGACTGCCATCCTAAGACAACAACCGGGACCGACGGCTTATCGTGCCCTCCGAAGAACCGAAACGCTCAGTAGTAATGTCACTAGCGGTCACCCATCCAACTCAAGACCGCGCGCGACTTTGCTTAACTTTGCTGATCGGTTGAGAACAGTTTAGTAAACTTCGCTACGAGCGGTTCAAAGAAAGCGTCAGTAAATTCTTCAGCTATGAACTCTTCCAATGGTTGTTTACGTAACAACGCAAGTAACAAACACAAGGCTACATACAACCACCTGACCCTGACTTTCCTCCTCATTTGTAGGTACAATTGTGGCTCGTTACGGCGCCCAACCGACCGTGGACCGATTTGACGTAAGGAAATCATGGTTGTTAGTTCCGAGAGGATGTGGCTAATGTAATGATTGATAGGTTGATAGGAATTGGTTTAGTATTATTGTAAAAAATATTGTAACAATAATTGATAGAGAACTTTGAGAAAAAACGGGATTGATTGAGGGCTAGGCTTTGCTTTGAAGCATTTACCCCCCTTGGATTAAAAGACATGATGTTATGATGACGTCGAAGAAATTATCAATAAGATTAATTAAAATTCTCGCACCATCGATTGACTCTTTTGATGAAGCATCTCTATGGTGCCCATCACTGCTAGCGTGGTACAGGGTCTGCAGTTGATCAACTTGGTCACCATGGCCGCTTTTGCTCTTGAAGAGCTGATTGCATTTTTCGCCACGCCAGCCTTCAAGAAATCATCCGTCAGGCTTATCAAAGTCAGAATCATTTATTCAATTGAGACTTAAATGACGCTATTAATTACTATTGCCACTGGGCCATCACAGTTGCAAGTTGCAGTGTGCAAGCACTGCTGTGTTAAGGTTTAAAAAGGTAGGACAATGCCTGGGCATCCACGACATTTTTGAAGTAGTGATGGCTCAGTGGCATTGGCTATGGACTGCCGCGCAACAGATCCATGGATCGAATACCGCCGCGGGCTTGAGCTTCACCACATGGTGGAAGGGCATTTTGCAAGTGCCCGCCTGTCAGTGACCACCCTCAAGTAGAAAATCTGCCGCCAAGCACCTAACGGTGTGTTCCAGCAGCTGTCCTTGAGAGCTAGTGAAATTACAGGCACATAATGCCGGTTACAGACCAAGCGAACGAGACCGAGCGAATGCTAACGAGTGTGATTTGCCGATCAGTACCGCACGCTCGCTCGCTTTCGCTGTTGTGTCCACACTAAGTGAACAACGCATTGAAGTTCATCGACCATCGGCGAACCACGGCGAAGCGATACTCACGTAGTGTTTTGGTGATCATGAACAACAACGATCTTCAGTAGCTAGCGCTGCATTTATTGAGATAAACGAAAGTGCTCGATCTAGAAGAAAATGGTGGCGCTGGTGGATGATGTCGTTATTACAAGCACGTTTTTGTATGATGGAACCCAACTAATGCACGACTTTTGAAGCGCTCGTAGCAAAATTTACTTAGCTGTTCATGAAATACATCATCTGCGAAAAATTCAACTGTCTAGCTAATAAGGTTCATGAGATAACTACAGTCTGGTGACAGACAAACTTAGTCAGACTCGCACTTAGCCGATTTTTAGTATTTGTTTATAGCGACACCAGAAATACATCATCTGTGAAAAATTCAACTGTCTAGCTAATACGGTTCATGAGATAGCTACAGTTCCATAATCGTAAATTAATAAAAAAAACACTGGATCAAGACGTCCGTTACGTGCAGTCCCCGCAACCGAATGAGCATTTGCTCGTCCGTCCACGTCCACACCGCGGCCGTTCGTTCGTTCCATTTCTCTTTGATGTACCGACAGCCGCCGGAGAACGAAAGCCCTCGCTTGGCTTCGCTTGCTTACGGCATAACGTCCACACTGATTCGTTTGCGCTCGCTCGTTACCCTTCGCTCGCTCTCGTTCGCTTGGTCTGTACCCGGCATAAGACTTAACAACTATGTCTCAAAGTGACGGGCGTAGTGCAATTAATGACTTGTGATGAAATGCATCTGTTATAGGCAGAGGTACGCTTAATATCAGATGGGACGCGCTTGCTCCGTCACAATAACATAAAAAAAAATAGGGTAATTCACCTACTGAAAACTTATAATCAAATCAAATTCCATTGTTTTAGGTAACGGACTCATATGCTTAAGCTAGGACACTGTAAAAGGATGTTTAAAATAAAATTTTATAGCGATAATATACGCGCACGCGTTGCACAAACCGTGTTCTATATTTTTTATTCCCGTTTATGTGGACAGCAATCCAATGCTTTTGCATAAAACTTTATCGACAACACTAGGATTCTGATGTATTCGCTGGAATGACGCAATCAATGCCAGAAATAGCTATCCTCAAGGTATCCCAAACCGGCAAACAAATCAGGAACCCCTCACCTCAGTGCTGTGTGAAAATTCAATTATTACTTACAGACTTACCATCAAGCACGATGACAACACGACTTATCAGTCTTGTACAGGGTTATTGGTAAAATGCTAACAACCTCTTAGGGTTGACTTCTGCTAGTACTAACAAAAATTTTGATGTGTTTTTTTTTTTTTTTTTTCGATTATTGTAGTTGACGGAATAAGCTTGAGGCCTACGGGATGTTAAAAGTATCTTGTGCCTGTAATATAATATTTCATATATTTTATTACTTAGCTTGATGTAAATATTCAAAACTCTATTCAAAGGGAGCGCAGCGCGGTCCAGTTCTGCCGCAGCGGTCGCTCTTAGCTCGGAGTAGGCATTGTCTTTTACTACAAGACGCAGAACTTTAAAGTGTCAGATAGTACTAGAAGAACTTACTGCTTTAAGTGTTGATTCTTTCTGAGCTAAGAGCGCCCGCCACGGCAACACTGGAACGCGCCGCGCTCCCTTTGAATAGAGTTTTGAATATTTACATCGAGCAAAGTAATAAAAAATAGGGAATAATAAATTACAGGCACAAGAGACTTAACATGGGTATCCCTCGTGCTTATTCCGTCAAATACACATAAACAAACAAAAGAAAAAAAAATAGGATTAGCAGAAGTCAACCCTAAGACGTTAGCATTTTACCAACAACCCTGTATATGACTATAGAAAGCAAAGTAAAACAAAATTAAATAATCCATAGTACTATCCGATTTACTTAACACCAAAAAAACCTGAAAGTCCTCCCCAAAGTTTATCCCTCGTTAACAACAGCAATAAAATTCAAAAAATAACATCGAATCGCAATTACCGCCACTCTAAGTGGGCCATCAAACATAACGCTTCTTACCAAAGGAGTAGACAGGAAGGAAGGCACCATCGCGACGCCATTATGATCGCATTGCCAAAGGGAGCGGGCAACCGTGACGCCCTCGGATTTCAATTGTGGTATGCATGTGTGATATTGATGTATAGAATATATCAATTCCATTTGTCGGTGGTCAGGCTCTGGTGAGTATGCATTTTGTGTACCTCATGCAAATGACGCATGTATTTCTATGATTATTTACTTTTTTACCTCTCTAGCTTGACATGAAGCAATGATGGCTGAGCGGTAATAGCTATGGATTGCCGTGCCGCAGGTCCCCGGTTCGATCCCCAACGCAGGCTTGAGCTTCACCGCATGGTGAAAGAGCATTTTACAATTGCCCGCCTGGCTAGCTACCACCCTTAAGTAGAAAATCTGTCGCCAAGCACCTAAAGATGTGTTCCGGTAGCAGCCCTTCAGAGCCAGTGTAATTATAGGCACATGAGACTAACAACTATATCTGAAGTTGATCGCAGTGCAATTCGTGACTAAACTGTGTGATGAAATGCATCTGTTATGGGCAAAGGTTGGTCCGCTTAACATTAAGTGAGCCTAGAGCTTGTTCCTTCACAATAACATAACAAATAAAAACCTTACCGCTCGGCTATTACTTCGAAAGAGGTGAAAAGTGGTGTGTTTTACACGAAAGCAATTTTTGAAGCCTCATGTTCATGTTTCCTAAGTATTCTATAGGTATTAGAATTAACTAGTGGTTTTCCTATATTGTTTTATTTATACGAAAATCAATCATTTCTTATGCAGAGAACTGAGCAACTTTAAAATAATACAAAACTTTACTTTTGAATATAGTGATAATTTTTTTTATTTAATTTCCATTGAAAAAAGTACCTAATGGTACCACGGCAAATTAAAGGTATTTTTCAGTATTACTTTGATCCATATGGACTGTCCGGCACTTTCAAAACAAATGTCTTTAATCAACGACGTTTTTATGAAAATAAATGACTTTATCATCATCATGACGGATCATGGGTATGTACATGAACCGATGAACAAAGGCACCCCCATTGAACAGCCACATATATTACATCGCCCCCCCTCGACGTTCTCTATGTCGTCTGACTGCCTAGTGGGGGGGGGGGCCTTACCTACTCTTCGTGCTCTAATGTAGTTATCGGTTCGTAAACATAGGTACGAGTATACCTAAAAAAAATTTATTGAATTTAATAATGTTAGCTGAGTCAAATACCATAAGTTTGCATTGTCATGGTTTGGACACAAGATATATAATTTATATGTCAGTGTTCAGTTTCGGTTCTGACTTTTATTTTACCCTTTCTAATGAGTCCCCCGTACATTACCAGTGATGTACAATGAAAAAATATTCTATGTACCGAACCAGGCAATGTATTGGTAATTATTTTTACCAAGGCGTTGCAACTACTACTGCCTACCCAAGAAAACATATTCTATTATTTTACTCTATGGAGCATTACAACTTGCACCTATACAATGACGTCATGTATAAGCGAAGCCTATCCGTGCAAATGCGCACCAACAGTTTACTATGGAGGGGCGCGCCTTCGTGCGTGAACAGGACTGTACCATAATCCGTTATCTGTAATGTACAACAACCTTTTTTGTCGTCCTAATCCGGGTAATCTATGAGGAATTATTTACAAAACCGGATAATGTATAAGAAATTATTTGTTCTTCATTATCAAGTCTATTAAGAATTATTTATAGAACCGGGTAATGTATGTGGAATTATTTACAAAACCGGGTAATTTACGAGGTATAATTTACAAAACCGGGTTATATATGAGGAATTATTTGTTCTTTATTACCATTTTTATAAGATTTTTTTTTACAATCGGGTAATGTTTGAGTAATTATGTACGAAACTGGGTAATGTATGAGAAACTATTTACGAAACCGGGTGAGCAATAGGGTTGTTGACTTGTTTTTTTAAAGTATGTTAAATTTTTTAGAACACTGAAATATACACCTAGTATTTTTAATTTTTTTTTTAGGAGTCCTGAAGTACTAGAAATCCATCTTTTTATTTCAACTTTTAAAATTGGCGCTAAAACATCATTCAATGGCGGCCTGTATGCTTATGACGTCACTAGGGCAAAAACAAATAGTGCTGAAATGTAATACGTTTTGCTTGCTTGTTGTATTGTCGTGCGTAATCGATTATACAGGTTGTTCGGCAGAACGTGTACCATAGTGTAGGGGTGTATGTAGACTGAATAAAACAATCACAGAACCAACACAGTTTGAAGCACGGATACATGAGTGGCAGCATTATCAATTATTTTTCATACATGGTAATTAAACAACTTTAATCGGTTCAAAATCACTATTTTATTGAACATTTTTGTAATCCCGAAATGTAAACACTTTCAAGTGATCAAGACAATCTATATAGAGATAGCGTGCAGTGACATCGGAATAAATATAATGATAAACATAAGCTTTTCCAACTGTTTAAAGTTGTTGTATTACTATGAGTAATAATTGCAAAATGTTTCCATAGATTCTTGTTCCGAGTTTGGGTTTTATTATCTATGCTGATCTTTGATCAAATCTCACGGCGAAATATGATCAAAGATAAATGAGTCAAATGTACGTATTACACTATTAAATATATGGGATCCAATGGATTTGATAGTGAAATAGGGGCCTAAGTAGTAAATCGATAGTGATGCGACATTTTGTAGGTTGCTTGCTATTAGCAATTACTAATGTCACTTGTCACTGTCAAAACCTTTGGAAGCAAACTCTCATAATTACTATTACCTATTCTGTGGCTTTGTTTTTGTCCTTATGACATCATTTCCGCCTTTACTTCCGTTTGAGATCACGTGACTTAAAGAAAATTTAAACACATTTTGTTTATTCAAAATAAAGGTAATCCAATGCAGAATAAATAATTTGTTAATTTCATCGAGTTATGTGCTCCAACTACTATCATGTTAACGTTACACTGTATTTTATTTTAGACTGTGTCAACTACCCTATAAGTTACAAAACCGAGTAAAGTATGCGGAGTTATTTACAAAACCGAGTAAAGTATGAGGAATTATTTACAAAACGGGGTAATATATATGAGGAATAATTTGTTCGTCATAACTATGTTACGTTGCCAATATAGAAGAAGTTATTTGTCTCCCTGAATCAGCTACTCGTAGTGTTAAATGACGTCATATGGCTGTCATACTCGTACTAATTCCCACTGATGATGCCACTGCCGATGGATAGGAATCTGTTATGACTATTTGGCCTTAAATTGTGTAACAAATTATCTGAAAGAGGTCTTACACGTCACAGCTGTCAAATTTACAGTTGAATTGTATTTCTTTGGTTTTTTATATCTTATTTCAGAACTCACTACGAGAAATTAAAAAAAAATACCAAAATATAATCGCTACCTCATTAAGACATATTATTTGATGTCCAATGGTTGGTTGCACATGTAAACGCTATAGTCTGGAATCAATCAACCCGTCACCTATGGGACTACGGGTCCATGGGACCGTGGGGCCTAATGACCCATGACTCCACGAGGCTTTGGTTAGTTAGAGACGTTAAAGTGACGGGTTAACCATGCATGGAAAACTAAAATATAGGAGTCAAAAGGAACTGTGTAAATGTTTGTTTATTTATCATAAAATATCACCTCTACAAAATTACTTTCGTTCTTCAACCATCGTATGGGGATTTTATAATGTAATTTGGATATTTTGTAATGTAATGTACATTACATTACAAAAGCAGGCGTTATTGCAAACATAACAATATTAAAATCACCTCTACTATTTAATATTTCACAAAATTATGTTTTCACCTAGATTCAAACCCGCGTCCATTCACCCCTATAGCCGGGGTATGCTCTGGCCGACTAAACTAACATGACATTATGACTCATAACTCTAATTTTTGCTCTCGTTCTTCAACCATCGTACGAGGATTTTGTGATGTAATCCGGAGCGGTTTACATTATAAATTTATAATTTTGTAATGTAATCCGCAGAGCAGGCGTTATTGCAAACATACCAATATTAAAATCACCTCTACTATTAAATATTTCACAAATCTTGTTATCACCTAGATTTGTTGCTGATGTGGGTATACCACCACAGTATCAGATATTCTGCCTATAAGTGTTTAGGTTTCACGGGCAAGCAAAAATACTGCTCGAAAGAGACAATAGAACTAACGTCTCGGAGTGACGACTGCAGTGCAATGTCAAGCAGAACGAAGTCGGTTACACAAATATTGTTATAGTGGGTCTCTTACCATCAGGCGGAAGGATTGCCAGTCATATTTTCAATCATTTCTTATTAAAAAATGTACACAGCATATTGTTCATAATATCGCTAAGATTCTTAAGGTAAAAAAAAAAATTACCAAAAAGAGAACCGTCTGTAACACTCAAATGTGTGAAATAACTTGTTGAAGTCGGTACCATGATGGTTCAAAAGTACCTATTATTATTATCACAATATTGTGCGCATGGTACCGACTTCGACCATTTATTTCACACATTTGAGAGTTGAAGTCTGTAATTATTTTCTTAAAATTTTTTTTTCACCCTTTTTAGTGGCAGTTGCTACTTATGGGATCGATTGTTATTCACTGTCAATGACTATATCATCAAGAAAGAAAAACAATTTTAAGTTATTGGAGTGTAACTCAAAAGTCGGCTTGACGGATTTTGATTAAATTTAAAGGGTAGTAATAAAAGCTCCGACAAAAAAAGAAGAATTGTCCTTACTCAAAATATTAAATGTACTGCCTAAAATACTAACTTTCCAACTACTTTTGTCCGAATAAAAATGACGAAACGACCGAATGAGATACTGAAATCTTCGAAAAATAAACATGACTGTTTATTGCGATAATACTTTTCTACCAGCATAAATTACGTTCTACTGAAAACTATGCTTTGTAATTTTTATCTTTAAATGCCTACTATTAATTCATAAATTACCTTTCATATTTTATAGACTGTGGTGCTATTTTAACTGAAACATTATACTGAAAATATTATTCTGAGTGGTTATACAGAAACTTATAAAAAATATAAAAATGTACTTGTAACAATAACTTTTACTTGCATCATATATCATGAATTTTACTTACCACGGGTATGCTTCGATATCGGTACCTATTTCAGGCGTTAAGAAGTTAGAACAGTCCTATTCATGCTTTAATCTAAAACCAAGTAGACCTTTGTTTCCTAGAATATTTTACTATTATACAGATTATACTGTATTATTATTCGACAAATTTCCTAGTTTTTATAATGTGAGCGAAAATAAAGATAAAAATAAAACAAAACTCAGTTTATTATAAAAATGTAGTTTTAATAGGTAGTAGAAAATGTTAGGTATACATAATTGTACTTATGAAATAAATAGGGAGGTAGTAGTAGCAGCTCGTTAGTTGTCAGTAGGTATCTTAATTATCTTCTTTGTATTATAAGAGCAGGTCTGGATTTAGTAGGACGACCCCGTTTCCTTTTTTGTCCTATAGGTAGTGCTTTCGCTTCCATGGGCGGAGTCGCGAGCTTCAATCTAACAGCGAGCCCTAAAAGATGTTTACAAACGTATTTTTTATAGAACAGCGGGCAAGTGCAGGATCCTTTTCTCCATTCTACATTTTGTGTTTCGTTTTTAGGCACTGTGACTTTCCAGAAAGCGAAATGTTTCATCTTGTAATCTTCAAAGTTTAACCACTGCTCGCCGTACGATACCTCCCCTACTTGGCTACTACTTGGGATCAAGTATTCAGTGTATGCCGTGTTGGATGATAAAATCTTTATTCTTAAATCTTTCCTTGCCCAGCAATACCCATCAGTCCAGTCCTTCAGCTCAATAGTAGGTGTTTCAGGTAACGATTCCTTACAGCTTTGTAAAGACCACTGAGCAACCATCTCAGTGGCAATGGCCAAGAAATGTGAAAGTGGAAGACGTTCACGTAAGGTGTTGTGGTCTTTAATGTTCCGATTGAACGCTTCTAATGCATTATTTGTGGCAGGCGTACACGGCGCTGCGCCTAAAAACCAATTCGGATGTTTCTTTAACCATTCTTCTTTGAAGTATTGAATGAACTCGGTTTGAGTCTGCCATTTTTCTACAAAAGCCTGTGATGCAGCATTAAAAACTTCATATGATGTAGCATTATGTAGTGCGTCTATGTCGTGTATAATTTCCTTCTGTTTCGTTTTATTGTTGACGAGTTTGGTAACTTTTTGCTGCATATTTTTCTTCGCGTGAGCCCAGCACATACGAACAACTGGTGTAGTACCAAAAACTGCGATGAAAGCATTTCTGATACTCTGAGCAGCGTCACAAACTAAAACTTTAGGTTGCATCACGTGATCAAATAAAGACAGAACCTTTTCTTTAAGGCCGTCAAAAATCATTTGAAAATCTTCTTGACGTTCATTAGTGGACACACCAAGACAAAGCGGATGAAACTTACGGTTCTTATCAGTGGTACCAAGAACTAAAACGGGGAACCCTTGCCATATGAGTTTATATGTGGCGTCTATGTGCAGTACGTTGGTGGAACAAACTATGTTGAGTAATTTTTTAGTTGACAACGCGAGACGAAAACTTGGTTCTTCCGCTTCTATCACGTAATAGCTGAACACGAAAACTTCGTTTTCATCATCGGGAATAGTTGTTCGATCCAAAATCCATTTTTCAAGTTCACCTAAGTAAATTGCAGCTCTTCCGAACTTCTCGCGCCTTCTGTCATATAAGTAGTTGTTAAGTTGCCGTTTCGAAGGCACTTTTATCCCTGTCATGTTGTTTAGAGCCTCTAATATAGCTTTTGGCTTTAGGCGTAAATCAAACATCTTATTTATTTCTCTTTTAACGTTTTCCGGAATTCCGTACTCACTACGCGTACCAATCTGGTCATGGTTGTGCTCTGAAGTGGTCTTAAAAATAAGAATATCATTGCAGTCATTCACAAACAATAAATACAACGCACAATCACACTGTGGCCCCTTGGATTTTACCTTGTTACAACGATAGAAACGTTTTTGGCCTTCATCACTGTCCCGCGTATAGTTTCTTGACCAAGTCTTTTCATTACTGACAAACTCCTCTGCTTCTGGCACATTATAGCACCGTTTGATCAACACCCAACTTTTATTACGACGATTCTTCTTCACCGGTACTGATGAACCAGCTCCCTCCTCTTCCTCCTCCGACTCAGAACGGTACACGGGTACCTCATCCATATTTCGTAACAATACTAAGTTTCCTTAATAGATAGTAAGTTAATAGTTTCCTTAGTAGATTTATTAGTTCGTTGAAATGATAATATTAAACCAATAGCAACAAAAACTATTTAATTTTGTAACATAAACAGACAAAACACGCAAAGATCGGTCGTTGCAAGCGCACTGCGCTCGGATCTTTCGAACTCGCACGCGAAAACAGCCGAACGTGACCCGAACCCTATAGCACGGGCCGAACAGTTGAGGTACATATTTTCATCATTATTGCGAGTTAAAAAATAAATTTGATAACCAACAATAGAAATTAAAACAGTTCATGCAAGTTGTAAAAATATGATTATTTTGACAAAACCTCTGTTGTCGGTAACTTAGTAATTTTGTCGGAGGTTCAGTATTCTATTTGGAAGTTTAGTTTTGTTATTCGAAGTTCCATTTTCTTTTAGGAGAAAATGTCATTTGAACATGCTCTTAATTGTTGTTAAATTGAATATTTTTATTCGTTTATGTTTTGGGTTTTTCATCGGTAATTCATTATAACGCTGGGTAATTAGAATAATAGTCGGCCCCAGATCGCTGGAGATTAATTTGTTTTTCGGAACCATTATTATTTCCCAAATTTAAATGGGACGACACGGCAAGCATCATCTTTCAAATAAGAAAATAATCATCAAAATCGGTTCACCCAGTCAAAAGAGATGAGGTAAAAAACATTAAAAAAACGGTCAAATGGTGTACTACCTCCTTTTTGTAAGTCGGTACCGAGACGGCCAAAACGGCCTGTAATAGAATAGAATGGCCTGTTAGTGAACCCAGGAATGACCATACTTCGGCGGCTGTGAAGTTTGGTAAGAGACGCTGTAAACTAACAAATTTTAATGTACCTACTCGTGATCGCAAAATTAACTGTTGAGTGTAGACTGTTGCAATTCGCCGCGACCATATTATTGTTTATTTACGAAATGAAGTAAAGATACGGATAAGTCCCCACTTGATGGTAAGCGTCACGTCTGTTTAAGTCTGTAAGCATTGCACACTAATTGTTTTGCACTGCACTGCGATGGACACTCCGAGACGTGACTTCTTATCTCATTCACCCAGTAATTTCAGTTGCTATATGGCCCTTCAAGCCTAAACACACTAGAGGTTACTGCTTCGAGGTAGAAAATATGACACTGAGGTGGTATTCACCAAGCCGGATTCTTGCTAAAGAATCTGTACATAAGATTACGGTTACTGTATATAATATATATATATAGGTAAACCTACCAACTTATATACAGTCTTATTCTTATTTATATTATTATTGGAGGCGTTATGTCCTGCACTGACGTCCTTATATACAAAACCCATATTGTTTTTTTTTTATTGTTGACGGATCAAGCACGTGGCCCATATGATGTTAAACGGTACCCTGTGCCTATAACAAATCCATTTCGTCACAAGTGATGAACTTTACTGCGCCCGTCACCCTGAGACATAGTAGTTGAGACTCGCGTGCCTGTAATTTTACTGGCTCTCAGAGACTGCTACCGTAACACACTGTTAGGTGCTTGGCGACAAATTCTACTTGATTGTGTTTTTTTTTTTATTCTAATTTTTTTATACAGGGTTTTTTCTTAAAGAATATGCCACCCTTATTGCTAAACAGGAAACTTATATCTATTATTAATTTAAGCCTACTCTTACCCAGTACTAGGTGTGTTTAAGACTACCTGGTACAGGTAATAAAGCCTACTTGATTGTGATGTACTTACTATTTAGTTAGAAGTTTTGATACTTGTCTGTCCGGCTGACTACTTTAAGCAAATAGGAAGTGTAAATCGTCACTTTGACGACTTAAGACAGGCTTTGATCTCTGGGGTGAGCCTTTTTAACAAAGACATTCTCACACCAGAACCCTGATAACTAAACGGTGATAGACTTGCACCCTATTACAAAGGATCAAAACATGTAGAATCTGCTACTTGACAATGTCTGTTTTGTTTTGATACTTTACGACGGATACTTGGCTCAAAGAAAACTGAACTGCCTTCAGTTCATGATAGAGATATCAGTGAGATCTTATCAACATCCGGAGTAATTAGAAATTAAATAAAACATTGAAATATAAACCATTAAAAATACCCAGTCACACAATCATTAGCAATTAAACAAAGATCGTGACGAACGCACATGACGCGACCAAATTACTTGTATTACAGATGCTATTACTGCAATACTCCTGTACAAGCAGTAAGGGTGTTTTATTGAATCTTATTTCCAATAAAATCTTCCCCCTGAAAATTTTATAAATACATAATATGTATATATCATATATCAAATTATATATCATATAATAAAATATAATCAATATATCAAAATATATTTAATTCTACATAGCCGTGCACGATTGCTGCATGAAGCTCATGGAGGAAGGTTTGGGCGAGTGTAACCCAATATGCTCTAATCAGTTTAATCAACAAAACCACACTTCGAGATCAGCAATATGAGTTTGAAGAAATATGACATTCGTGGAAAACGCTGAATTTACATAAAACTATTAAAATCCCAGTAGGGTGACGAAAATTGCACTCCCTTATATCTTCCTGTGGGAGTCTTTTTTTTTTTTTTTTTTATGCCTGATAGGTTAGCCTTTGACCACTATCTCACCTGATGGTAAGTGATGATGTGGTCGAAGATGTTGTTCAGGCTAACCTAGAAGTACTGGCTCTCAAGGACAGCTGCCGGAACACACCGTTAGGTGCTTGGCGACAGACTTTCTACTTGAGGGTGGTAGCTAGCCAGGCGGGCATTCGCAAAATGCCCTACCACCATGCTATAACGACTGCCATCCTAAGACGACAACCGGGACCGACGGCTTAACGTGCCCTCCGAAGCACGGAAACGCTCAGTAGTAATGTCACTAGCGGTCACCCATCCAACTCCTGACCGCGCGCGACGTTGCTTAACTTTGCTGATCGGTTGAGAACAGCTAAGTAAACTTCGCTACGAGCGCTTCAGGTATTATGGTAAACAGCCTCCTAATGGGAGTAGTAAATCTAATATGATCAAACAACTGTAACGTCTAAAATACAAAAACGTTTTTAAATACACATAAAGCCTTTTCAAGTGAGACCCAATCAAAGTTCTTTTGTGCTTAAAAATTCTATCCCTCATTAAGACCTTAATCTCAATAAACACCCATTACATGATTCTGCTTATGATTCAACTAGCTAATTCTATATAAAGCTACCTTCCTACCTAAGAAACCTAGCTTAGTCATTTATTTCTACAGATATATAAAGCACAGACAGCTCAAAGCCGTCGGGATAAATGCATTGCAACTTCATTGATTGAAATAACATAAGTTGGCTTACTGTCTCAACTTCTATACTGTGCTATTAGTGATCAGCGATGTGTGGTGACAGATCAAAGGTGAAGATAAGGTGTATTGTCTTCGAGGCGATGCTCTTACGCACGAATGGGGACGTAATTATGTTGTTGGAGATATCTTTTATAACAGGTGGTACGAATGGAAACTGCCTGAAAGATAATATTAAAAATATTGCTGGAAAATTAAATAGCAGAATAGCTTTAAAATTACATGATGTAGTTATACAACCGGCCAAGTGCCAGTAGGACTCGCGCAAGAAGGGTTCCGTACCGTTATCTGTAACCTTATCTTGCAAGTTACAGACACTTTTCGCAGTGTCCGATTGAGCTGGCTAGGTACGGCGAAAACCTCTTTTATTGTAAGGGGGCTCCTTAATTATTTATTTTATTTTATTCTTATTAATTATATTTAAAAAAGAGAACATACAACTAAATATTCTGTGAATATTTATTTATTAAGGTTAAGTATGTATTATTTTTGTATAACTACGAGTATAACAACAAATACTAAAAGTAAAATAAATATTTAAGGGGTTAAATATACTATACATCATCTGTGAAAATTTCAACTAAGCATGATGAATATAAATTTATATAATATATATATAATTTTATATTCATCAATTGTTTAACACTTATATATCAGTAAAATACTTCATTCTTAGATTTCAAAACACTCTCCGATATATTATTGCAATATTTACGGCGTCGGTTTTATGGCCATAATTATATATGTCGGATGCTAAGCCATTATAGAAAAGCTATCTTAGTTAGCGCTTTTCTTTCCCAGGTCGCTTTATTTATAGGATATCTTATGTATTATAATATATCTAACTGCGAGTTTTTGAACACTAAAGCTAAACTAAGAAAACTTTTCAGAACGAAAATGCGGAATCTTAGCAAAATCTCAGCAGTCCAGTCTGAAACAGTGCTCGGTAGATGGTAATAGACTCGACAATATCTTAAGGTGGTACCACAATATGTTATTGTATTTATACAAACCTATATTAAACACACAGAATAAAAATACCAGAAGTATTTCATTGTAAAGCCATTCCAATAAATAAGCGACTCTAGCTACGAAGCAATAAAGCGCACTTCAGCTCGCAAAGCACGGAGTAACTAATATTTATATTCTCCTACAAGGCGTCTCTCTTTCTATCACATAGCTCTGATCTCTTTTGATGCGGGGCATGCACCGTAGAATTATCCCGTCTGGACGGATACGCCGATATAACTGTAGTTTTGTACCTAAAGTGTGGAGTGAGCCAAGCCTGATTGTATCATATGTCTTGATGTGTTTTTACAATCTCACATGATGGTAAGTGATGATGTGGTCGAAGGTGATAACAGGCTTAACCTAGAATTACTGCCGGAACACACCGTTAAGTGCTTGGTGACAGATTTTCTTCTTGAGCGTGGTCGCTAGCCAGGCGGGCATTTGCAAATTGCCTTTCCGTCATGCGGTGAAGCTCAAGCCCGCAGCGGGATTCGAACCATGGAACTACTCCGCGGCAGTCCGTAGCCAATGCTACTGAGCCATCACTGCTTCAGATATAGGAGAAATACTTTCCTCGGCCATGTAGTAATTAAACACCAATGTTGTATATAAAAGTTGCTCAGCATTCAGCATTAAAACAAAGGCCAGTTGCGATTGCATCTCCAATCTAATAGGTAATATTTAAAACGTTTGCTGAGAATTAACGAAGCGAAGCAAGGAAGTGCGTATCAGATATTGCCTAGATGATCAGTTGCCCCTACTATTGAACAGACATTAACGTAAACAAATAAAAAAGCATGTCAAGTACTTACTATACTGTATCAGCCGAATCGTCCACTGCTGAACACAGCTTCCCCTATTAAGGGGGTATTTGCCACAATCCCCACGCTTGGCAGGCGGCTTGGGGATCACAGTGTAAGATGGCTGTTCTTGAGAAGACGCTGCTGCCCACCATCCAGTATTTTTCCCTTAGTCGCCTCTTACGACAACCACGGGGAGGTGCAATTCTAACCCGGCACCCCACCTACTACACACAAGGGAAAAATCTTAAAGATACAAACTTGGATGTGACAAGTAACAACCATACACAAAACGGTATGAAAAATAAATACAAATAAGTACAGCCTCTTCCATAATTGTAACATGATTTTAAGCACTATGGAATTCTTGCTGCCTTTGACCACAATCTCACCTGATATTAGTGATGATGTGGTCGAAGGTGTTAAACAGGCTTAACCTAGAATAGTAGTTGTGATATTTTTTACAGAAGTTATTGACAAGTGACAAATTATGACGAAAGTAAAAATCTAAAATGAGTTTATTCAACTGCGAATCACAAATATGCATGCATATCATCAGTGGGGTGCCGTACTAAAATTGCACCTCCTATATCTTTCTTTGGGAGTAAAGGAAAAATACCATGAGGTGGGCAGAGATTATGGATTACTAATCTCTGCCCACCTCATAATACTTAAACGGAACACTACTGAGACTCGATCAGGAGACGTCGCCATTACATTGCCATGTTTGAGGTACGGGTGCTGCTTCTCCCGTTTTTATAAGTTGAATGCTCGTATCTGTTTCATTTATTGAATTAAAACTTTGCAAGAAATAGCTGGTGAAAAAAAATGAAGGCAACAAGCCATAGTTTTGAGACTCAAATTAAAGTCTACAATAACTAAGTCCATCGAGGACTCCATTTTCACGCCTAAAGGGCTTGTATGCGAAACAGTTTATATTATTTTTTATTACAAATCAGAAACTCGTGGTAAGGGTATCCAGTCATCAGAGGCGTCCTCCTCACACAATGGTCGGAGCCGTGTCTAATCAGGAAGCGATGCTATCCACTGCTAAGGTGTCCGCTCTGTGATTATTGTTACTTTTCATGTGTTACAGTGTTTTGAACTGGCCCTTGAACACACAAAGAAAGAATAAAATTGCATAAATTGGACCCGGCACCCGCACGCAG
Source organism: Plagodis pulveraria (assembly GCA_963890685.1). Taxonomy (NCBI): domain Eukaryota; kingdom Metazoa; phylum Arthropoda; class Insecta; order Lepidoptera; family Geometridae; genus Plagodis; species Plagodis pulveraria. Next base: position 18,224,171 of record OY982970.1, on the reverse strand, counting down.
AATCCTTGGAATGCTAAGTAATTCGTCTCATCACTGTATCTGTATCAGCCGGATTGTCCACTGCTGAACACAGCCATCCCCATTAAGGTGGAATTTGCCATAATATCCACGCTTGGAAGACTTCTTGCTTCTTAGGGAGAAGTATATTTTTTGATGTGGCTCTTCACAACTCAGCCTTTTAAATACCGTTAGGCATATTTTCCTACAACTACAGCGCAAGCTCCAATTATCCCATGGGATGCCGGGTTAGAATGTCACCTCCCCCTTTCTTTTCATGGTGTTGTAAGATTTGACTAAAGGAAAAATACCGGAAACAGCGCCTTCTGCAATACTGACAACTTTACTGCGATCCTCAAGGCGCCTACCAAACGTGATGATTATGGAAAAACCTCCCAATATGGGCGACCTTGTTCAACAGTTCACCTTGTATGAAGCGCACGTGGCGAAGCTTAATTAGCTGTTCTTAACCGATCAGCAAAGTTAAACAACGTTGCCCACGGCCATGAGTTGGATGGGTGACCGCTAGTGACATTACTACTGAGCGCGTCCGTACTTCCGAGGGCAAGTAAAGCCGTCGATCCCGGTTGTTGCCTAAGGACGGCAGTCGTTATAGCACGGTGGTAGGGCATTTTACGAATGCCTGCCTGGCTAGCTACCATCCTCAAGTAGAAAATCTGTCGCCAAGCACCTAACGGTGGGTTTCGGCAGCTGTCCTTGACAGCCAGTACTTCTAGGTTAGCCTGAACAACATCTTCGACCACATCATCACTTACCATAAGGTGAGATAGTAGTCAAAGATTAACCTATCAGGAAAAAAAACAATGGACGTTCCGGTTGATGTGACGATGACAGCTCAAGATTCTTTTCGCATTTTCTATATTCCGTCATGAACCATTTGTCCAGAACTTTCCACCGTCGTGTCTCATCTCTTGGCTCTAAGGTATTTATGATGAAGATAGGTATTTGCTCAGCGCTCACCTCCCAAGTCAATGATCTTGGTTTAATTAGTGACAATGTAGCTCGTGTGAAGCGAAGCCAGTAGATATTCGTCAGATAACAGCACAATGTGCGTGAGAGTGCGTGCGCTTTCCAATGCCTTGGGTTATTGAGTTTTAATGGCTTAGTAAATGGTTCCAGAAAACCTGGTATTTATGATATGATTTGACAACACGGACAATATACTCGCCTGGTGGTAAGCTTTTAACAGCCAAAACGCCTATCGTCGAACAACAGCCCTGAAAGGGGTTTACCATAATCCTCATTCTTAGCAGGTGTCTTGGGGATCGCAGTGTCAGGTAGCAGTTCTTCAAAAAGCGCTGCGACCTTCTGATACTTTTCCTACCGTTGCCTCTTACTGCACCCCCTGGAAGACATGGGAGCGGTGCTTGACCCCATGGGGGACTCACCTAGTAATTACACTTTCTGCAATAGCGCCCTGATCGCCTATACACAGTAGTTTATGAAATATTGGTCAAGGGCTAGCCTATTAGCAATAAATAATAACTTAAAAAAGTCGCGTATAGAACTTAGATAGTTAGAACTTATTTCTCTCGATAAGATATGAGTGAAGATAATGTAATGGCCTGCTGCACTACTATATGTGTGTGATGATAACTTTTTTTGAACGGGTTTGTGTTTTGACGGGACAAACGCTAGGCCCACCTGTTAAGCGGTAAGATCTGCGTGTAGATCACTTCGTCACTAGTCACGAACTGTACTGCACCCGTCACCCAGAGACATACAATAAAATTGTTAAGTATTATGTGCCTGTAATTTTACTGTCTCTCAAGGACTGCTGCCGGAACACACCATTAGGCGCTTGGTGACAAATTTTCCACTTGAGGGTGGTAGCTAGCCAGGCGGGAAAATGCCCTACCGCTATGCTATAACGACTGCCATCCTCAGACAGCAACCGAGACTGTCATGCCCTCTGAAGTTCGGATGCGCTCAGTAGTAATGCCACTAGCGGTCACCCATCCAAGTCATGACTGCGGGCGTTGCTTAACTTAGTTGATCGGTTAAGAACTAGTAGCCATGCTACGCTGCAAGCGCTTCAAAATGCTATACCCATTAAATTGTACACACAAACGCTAACAGCCAAATTCATATCAGAACGTGAGGGACAAACTAGATTAAAAATATCGTTTGATAACATGGAAGGATCCTTCTTCCATGTTTGATATACAAACGGTGACAAAATCCTGCCTTCCATAGATAATGTAGCACACGCCATCTCATGTAAAGCACAACAAAAGTAAACACCCAGTGTACAAACAGTCTGTGAATGTAGTGTCCGAAAAGCAACACTGATTTCAAGGGAATCTCGCCGTTATGTCAATGGTATAGAGTTTTTAGTTGACATTGTGATGTAAAATGTATCTTTGTCAAGTACCAGGACATGTTAATCGGGATATTACAGAGTGATCTGCGGATAGGAAGTCTATACACGAGCGTCATAGTGCATATTACTACGTTTGTGTATACCCGACGGGGTAAATATAGCCTATATTGCTGTAGTTATCTCTTTAGGTCCTATGTGTCCGGAGAAACAAAATATCAACGATGACTTCAAGTATACTATCAAAAAAAATCTGTAGTCGAATTGTCCACTGCTGACCACAGACTTCACCATAAAGGGGTAAGATATGGTTTGCCATAATCTCCACGCTTGCCAGGCGTCTTGGGGATCGCAGTAAGATAACAGTACCTCAGAAGGCGCTGCTACCTGCCTTCCGGTATTTGACATTTAATCGCCTCTTACGACAATCACGTGAAGAGATGGAGGTTAACATATTGAGTGCTCGGTCAATATGTTAACCACGGTCTGTTTTACTTCAATATAAAAACATTTTTTTCTGTATAATTGGTAAATTAGTTATGACACTACAAAATCTCTTGCCACCTGTGTTGGTGATGACAGAAATGAGTTTCGAATGAAAATCAGTGCTAGGGGAAATTCTAACGTATGCAGAGTCGGAACTAATTCCTGGCATTTTCAACATTACATTATTGTATAGTATTTTTATCTATTTTTATATCCACTGTCTTAAGTTTATGCAATATTGTGTTTATTTCATTCAAACCCTCTTAAAAATTTCGCTATTAAATACCACGTCTATATATCTCCAAAAAAGTAGTCAGAGCATAGATGTGTAATCAACCAAAAACAATGATTAACCAAGAGCAGTAAAAATCAGGAACACGATGTTACAATGAAGGGATCTTTAATGTATTTTTTTTAGTGACAAATAAACGTTAGGAAATCTACTATCACTTTCTTTTACATTAGGACAGATAAAGATAAAATATATTATGTTCGAATATAAGGTTAGTTATTATTTCAGCTTACAATGAGAGCTCAGGTAAGTGCGAGTTATGGCGATTGTTTTGAATTTAAATGAAGAATAGGAGTATGAAAAAAGTATGTGGACAGTTTAATAATAACACTTATTTTTAAAATATATTAAGAAAACATTAAATTAATATTTTAATAAAACACTTAAACGTCTTGACTCTACGAGGATGCTTCGTGTAGAAGCAACACGCGTCGAAAATTCTTCCGGTTTGTCTGCGGGTGTTCGTGACGTCACGTTGGCTTAGCAGGTAAATTGGGCGGAATTGTCACTAGACATATTTTTAAGTATTTTATTAAAACATTTTTTTTTTCTTAAAATATTTTAAAAATATGTGTTATTATTAAACTGTCTACATACATTTTTCATACTCTTATTCTTCATTTATATTCAAAACAATATAAGTAATTATTAAACATGGATTTTCGCAAAGTAACGCCTGAATCTATTCATTATGTGGACAGTAGCGAATTACAAAATGAGGTGATATTGTGGTAAAAGAGGATGACTTCGTCACAAGACATAACAATATGACTAAGAATGCCTATTATAATATAATATTATAATAGGCAATTACTTAATTTTTACTATCAATGAATTCCTTGATAGTAAAAATATGAATGTATATAATATTGCTTAATTACCTTTATAATTATTTAATGAATATTTGACATTTAATTAATATTGTATTGACAATAATTATTATTATTTTATAAGATGTTTAATGTTAATGTCATTAGAATTGTTGCGATTTTAATTATATGAGCTTACGAGTATACATAAATTAATGTCTGTATGCCAAATTGGTGGAACTAGCGTTCTATATAAATATATGTAATATCCTTTGTACCTAGATTCACAGACTAATAAATCATTGTATCATATGTTGCGTCTTAACGCTGCGCTGCAGCCAGCCTTGATGAAGCACCACTTGATCCTAATTAAACACGGATGAGAGTCCCTGCATGGCGCCGAATGATTTAGGGTTCCACAAAAACTAAAGGAATTATAGCCCTGTTCCTAGTAGACATGCGGAACACCGGAGGTCATGCATCCAAGTTGCAATTGGCCTGTTTTATGCTTGAAATGGATTAATGGCGGTAAGAAGGAAGTGGGAGTGACTAGTTATTCGCTTATCGTCTACTTTTTGGACGATAAGATCTAAACATAGAGTATCTTAAAGGTTCCTGAAGTAGAAAAACATCATATTACGACAGAATTGAACGTGACTTGAAATTTAAATTTACTTAATTGTCACATTAATTAGGAGACACCTTGACACAAAGCTAACAACTTGATGGGTGACTGCTACTGACACTTACTACTGAGCGTTTCCTTGCTTTGGAGGGCATGTCAAACCATCGGTTCCGGTTTTTAGTTCAGTTACCTTAAAGCAGCAGTCAGCATGTTAGTAGTTAGTCATGTTAGTCTCGTTATGATTACCCCTCAGGTAGAAATCTGTCATCACCCAAAGGTGTTCCAGCCGTTTTTTTTTAAGTTGTTGTGACGGAACAAGCACGAGGCCCACCTGATGTTAAGCGGTATCCTCTGCCTATAACAGATGCTTTACACCACAAGTGACGACCTGCACTGCGACCATCACCTTGAGACATACTTGTTAAATCTCATGTGCCTGTAATTTCACCGGCTCGCAAGGACTGCTGCCAGAACACACCGTTAGGTGCTTGGCGACGGATATTCTACTTGATGGTGGTCGCTAGCCAGGCGGGCATTCGCAAAATGCCCTTCCACCATGCGGTGAAGCTTAAGCCCGTGGCGGGTTTCGAACCATGGACCTGCTGCGCGGCAGTCCATAGCTAATGCCACTGAGCCATCACTGTTTCATAATATAGCTGTATTAGAGAGCCAGTTATTCTAGGTAAGTTAGACTTTTTTTATGTTATTTTGACGGAACATCCCGAGGAGCCACCTGATGTTAAGCAGACTAACCTCTGCCTATAACAGATGTATTTCGTCAACGACAAATTGCACTGTGCCCGTCACACTGAGAAGTACAATTGTTAGGTCTCATGTGCCTGTAATTTTCTAGTCTACAACTACTAAACTACTTCTAAAGTCTGAACATCATGAACCGCAATCATTTGAGATAGTAGTCAAAGGTACAATTCCGCTGTACGCCGATCCTTCCCTTGGACCTAGATACGAGTACTAACATGTTTTATCCAATCTGAACTTGATAATAACTCTTAGCTCGAATGTATCCTTTCGTTAAAGATATTAACCTGTTTTAAAGAGTCAAAGCAACATGTATTGGCTTAATAAAATTGTAATATGGCACGATCGCGAAAAACAATGTTTCGAATGGTGAACGCATTCATAGTTTCCGAACGAATGCTAAGAAATAAACAACACTTTACGTCAAACCTATCAAAGTATCACAATTCGTTCCCGCGTTTTTATGGCGCCGAAAATTATCGTTTTGTTTGTATTTAAGAAGCAAAATCGGAAAGCATACGCGAAAACAAGAAAGGTAAAATATTTTATGGATATATATATATAATTTATTCACTGAAATAATTGTTTTGAATAAAAAAAAACCCTGAGAGTTATCAGATATAAAGTTAGTGACATTAGTCTTATATCACTGAAAGGTCTATTTTTTCCAATGAGTGTGTATGCTATTTATATACTTACAGTCACTAAGGTATTTATACAAATTTATTTTTTCTATAGTTATTTATTGTGTAACTTTTAAAGGAAAAATTATAAGTATCTATACATAGAGACACAGGCGCTTCAATGAGGTCTCGGTGGTGTAATGAATAGATTCAGGCGTTACTTTGTGGAAATCCATATTTAATAATAACAAGTATTTTAAGATACCATTAAATTAATATTTCAGAAAAATATCAAAATATTGATAGTGACAGGTTAACTAAGAAGGATTGAATTGCTCTGAGGTGACAGTGTACTTATATTTTTGTGTGTTAGTGATACATTTTATGTTTTCTTTTGTGCGAGAATTTCTCGATCGTGCGCTCGAAGAGTCAAGACCTCCTAAGGATGCTTCCTGTAGAAGCGAAACGTGTCGAAAATTCTTCCGGTTTGGCTACGTGGCGTTTACGAAATCACGTTGGCTTAACAGGAAAATTTGGCGGAATTACCACTAGATATATTTTTTATATATTTTTCTGATATATTTATTTAATTACAAAATTACATATATACGAGAGAAAATATTTAAGTCATGTGCGGGATTCGAACCCCGTCCATCCATCCCTGTAGGTTACAGCATACCCCTGCGGGTATGCTCTAACCAATTGAGCTAACATGACAATGAGTAATAATTCAAATTTTCCTATCGTTAAGTGACTTAAATTTTTTCTCTCGTATATTTGTAATTTTGTAATATAATCCGCATAGCAGGCGTCATTCCAAACATAACAATATTAAAATATTAATTTAATTGTTCCTTAAATGTTTTTAAATATTATTTATTATTTTAGGTATTGTATGCACACTCTTTAGAACAGAGTATATTGAAAGATCAGTCCAGGGTATTGGAAGCCTCTTCCTCGAGGACTGGCCTTTGAATAAGCAATTGTCAGTTAATATAATATAGAACCTAGTTTAAAAATATAAATATAGATATAAAAATCAGTCACAAAGTATGCGGTAATATTATAAAATCATAATTTATAAAATATATTACTAAGCAACATTTATTAATGCCTATTTATTTGCAGAATTTACTATTTATCAACATACCAGCACAAATCAAGCGGAACTTTCTCAGAATACATCTCATAAATTATCATCAAAGCATATTTCTCTGATACACAAGTGCTTCTGGTGCCAATAATCCACTAAATCTACAAATTACGGGTAGTCCTATAATCTTCCGAATTTATCACTTTTATGTCATAACCCATCGAGATATTGGACTCTGCCAGAAATGTTATTCTAATTTCTAACCTCTCAATCTTAGTTTTAATGTTGTTCATAATTTTCCTGCCCCTATCCGGTACATTAAGGGTTGGTAAAACCCAGTTTAATAAAGAAACTTATCTAAAACTATACCGATAATAATTTCCTCTCACTTCATATTTTTCTTGCCCCTATTTCACACACGGAAGATAAAACCCGGTTTAATTTTTTATTTTTTATTTTTGGGAGGACATAGATGCTGACTACCGCTAAGCGGACGTCCAGCTCCACCGGGTTTTGGGCAAGGGGAGGCCCTCATATAGCGCGGGAGGGAGAAGTGCCGAAGGTACTTCTCCTGAGACGGGCGCATAAGGCGAAAAGCGCCTTATACCTCCGTCTCCTGCGAGCGCCGAAAACGCTACGCTACTATCGGGAGGGGTGACAGCGAGCTCCATTAGCTCGCTGTCACCACTGTGGTTCGGACCTCGGCTTATCTCGCTGCCGAGAGACAATGGGGGAATCGGAACTTAATGAGGAGAAAAATGCCCCGGTACAACTGCAGTGTTGTACCGTTGAGAATGGGCCCTACTGAATAATACTCTGTGATATTTGGAGAGACACTAATCGGGATTTTATTTTTGCCTTGAGCTCGCCGGTGTGCTCGGTGTTTGATTGTGTAACCTCTGATTACCGCACACCTGGAGATGTTACCGGGACGACTTGAGGACAACGCTAAAGCTGCCAACGTAATGGCTGCGATGGGGTCATCCGGGTCGTCCAATTCCTGCCGTGGTCGGCGACGGGGGGGTTTAAACCATGGGTCGGATGAGGCCCCCCGGTTTAATAAAGAAAGTAATCTAGTTAATCATTACCTCATACACATCCACTATATACAGCAATAATGTGCAAGTGAGAGGAATGATCATTTGTTTCCATTTTAGATTTGTTTCTGAAACAGTTTTCACGGAGAGTTTTTCAGATATTGGAGCCCGCCCATTGCCACTTCAACTTGCAAATTCTGATAGCTATGTCGGTGACTTTGGTTCTTTGGCGAATATCCACGTTCCGGATTTTATCGCGCATAGAAACTCCTGGCATAGCTCTCTCCATAGCTCGTTGAGCGACCCTAAGCTTGTCCATAAGGGCCACAGTTAAGGACCACGTTTCAGTGCCATATGTCATCACTGGCAACACCCACTGGTTGAAGACTTTGGTCTTCAGGCTCTGCGGGATGTTTGACGAGAAGATGTCGCGTAACTTGCCGAACGCTGCCCATCCGAGTTGGATTCTTCGGGCGACCTCTTTGTCGAAGTCAGACCTACCTAACTGGACAGTTTGTCTCAGGTAAATGTAATGGTCAACAACTTCGAGCATATCGTTCTCAACAACTTCAGGTAGGGGTGCAACATGGACATTAGACATAATTTTCGTCCATGTTCATTTTAAGACCCACCTGTTGGGAAACTCTACTGAGGTCGCTGAGCATTGTACCGAGTTCCTCAAGCGACTCTGCCATAATGACTATGTCATCGGCGAAACGAAGAAGAGTGATGTATTCGCCATAAATGTTGATGCCGAATTATTTCCAGTCCAAGAGCTTAAAAACGTCCTCCAACGCATTTGTGAACAGTTTCGGAGATATAACGTCTACCTGTCTCACGCCTCGTTGCAGTTGGATTGATTCCTTGTCCTGTAGTCGAATAGACATAGTGGTGTTCCTATACAAACACTTCAGCGCTTCGATGTACCTATAGTCGATTTGGCATCGCTGAATAGACTGCAGTACGGCCTAGGTTTCGATTGAATCGAAGGCTTTCTCATAGTCCACAAACGTTAAACATAATGGCCGATTATAATCCTCTGTCTTCTGTATAATCTGGCGGAGCGTATGGATGTGGTATATGGTGCTAAAGCCTTTTCGGAACCCGGCTTGTTCGGGAGGCTGGAAGTCATCAAACCTACTAGTACATATAAATAATTGACTATGGAGACGACCCTTCGTTAATACGTAAACATCTAGACATATTGTTAAAGGCAAGGCTACGAAGTAAAAAGCGATATATTTTTTAGTTCAAATGTCCAATGTAAGTATAGGTTATATCACAAAAGATAATCACGCTTTGAAATGTAGTTACAGCAATAATAGAGGCTACATAAGTATATGAACCACGTTATGTACACGAACAATGCACGGAAACGAACGCGCCGATGCGTATGCGCACCTACGAGTAGATCGATCAGCGCGTCGATCTGCACATGGATCTATAGAAATTGTGCGAACACTAATTCTACAGTGTAAGAAACATATGTTGCGAATAGGCTATGCTAATACTATGTGTCGCTGTATACATACTGGTTTTTAATTAACTAACCTACCCACTAGGTGCTTGTTGATCGATTTTGCGATTGTGATGTTGTATGTTCGAGACTAGCTTAACATTGTTTTGCTGAGCAAGTTTCTTACACATAGATATAATTAGGACGATATGTGCATTCAAAAAGCAAAGTTTATATTTACAACGGCAATTTTGAATGTACATATCTGGGATAAAAATATAAATTGACTTAATATTAATTAAAACTTTTTGTTTTATATACAAGAACCTTTGATTTTTATGTTTTTACTGAAATTTGTATTTATATTAAATTGTATTTTTCTTTAAACTATTTTAAAATTTACCGTCATTTATATACTAGGTTTTGGCATAATAATGACATGTATAATTTCTATGGGGGAAGCCTTTGGCTCTTAAATACAGTAAACACTAGTTTGGAGCCAATGGATTCACATTGATACGTAAAATAAAGATATTATTTATTGTATTTCTACTTGAGGGTGGTATCTAGCCAGGCGGGCATTAGCAAAATACCCTTCCACCATGCTATAACGCCGGCCATCCTAAGACAACAACCGGGACCGACGACGGCTTAGTGTGCCCTCCGAAGCACGCTCAGTAGTAAATTCACTAGCGGTCACCCAAAGCAAACTAGGCCACGAGCGTTCAAATGATATTGATGTGCATAATGACTCTGTACGGGTAGGCCTACTTTGTACACAATGTCTTAGAAATGATAATAGTGTTTTTTATTTTTTATTTCACAACGCATGCATATTGCCGTCCTCTGAACTAAAACGCATGCATCATTGCAGAGTGTTAAATTGATTTTCACAAAAAAACTAAAAAGTGAGGAATTGCACTGCGCTCTTCAACATAAGATATATACAGTTGTTAAGTACTGGCCCTCAAGGACTACTGCCGTTAGTTGCTTGGCAACAGATTTTCTACTTGTTGGAGGTAGATAGCCAGGCGAGCATTCAAAATATGCAATTCCACCGTGCGGAGAAGCTCGAAGCCGGCGGTTGGAGTCGAACCACAGACCTGCGGCACGGCAGTTCATAGCTATTAACCACTCGGCCATCATTGCTAAAAAATATTTTTCCGCTAACTATTTACATAAGTAAACATCAAGGACATAATTGATAAAGATTTAATTTCATTGGATTTGACAGTATATTCTAGATAAGAAATGAAAAATAATGATCACGATTGGACGATCTCATCAAAAGATATGCGTGGTAATAAAACTTTTAATAAAATACGTTTTACTTGAGAACCTTCCTCAATTTTTTCGGAAGTTGGTTAAAGAACATTGAAATCTAACCTTATTTTTTATTATTGCATCCGTAAACAAAAGGAAGTGTTAATACACAAGCAACTATTCATATTTTGAGGGGAAAATCAGTATCTAATCGTTTAAAAAACCATCACGGACACTTTGATTTCACCATAAGCTACTCGAAATGAACGGCCGCTTTAGATAAAAACAACAAAAACCTTATTGTCACCTATTCACCAACAATCGAGCGATTTCTGTGATCAACAATCATAATATTGTCACTTAACCCTTCAAGGCAAACTCAATTATGAACTCTATTAACTAAACAAAAAATATCATAGTAAATTTTTTCAACTGCATCAATAACTTTGCTACTATTTGTAAGTTTTGCTGCGACATTTCCATCTCTAGCGTCTTACACGAAAGGAGTCCTTTTGAATAGCAGTTTAGAATTTTCTTTAAACTGTAGAAAAACTTATATTCGTTCTAAAAATCTGAGATTCAAATGATTATGAACCATATCTTTGAGGTAATAAGGATGCAAGAAGTTTTGATAATGTGATAAATAAGTTGGTTTTGAAGGTATGTTGGTGATAATGGTGACACGGTATATAACTATGGGCGTATTAAAATGACATTACTAAAAGTACAAAACAGTTATGTTAATAATTCACGCCTTTAAGTTTTCTAACGTTTATCATATTCGTTATTTCAAATCACATTTTGTTCTGATCATACGGTAACATCTTATTCACTTCAATATGAAGATTCCTAAATATTAAACTTATGCATGCAAATAATCTACTATCTCTACTTACATATTTTAAGTTGTTTTACTTAATTTAATTTTGTTTTTCAAGAAAAGTAATATATTGCAAGTAGAAGCCTATAACATATTAAAGTCATTATTTATATTAAAACACTCCTCTTCCATATATAACTAAGTAGGCAATTCAGATCAATTAGAATCTTGTAACGGAAAGTATAACAAAACATATGGCTTGACTAGCGAGCACCCTCAAGTATCTGTCGCCAAGCACCTAACGGTGTGTTCCGGCAGCAGTCCTTGAGAGCCAGTAAAATTACAGTCACATGAGACCTAACAATTGTACGAGTATGTGAGATTTGTCAAGATAGAGAGCATTTATTTAAGCTATAATTTACTAGAGGAAAAATTGTAGTCCTGTGCGGGATTCGAATCCTCGTCATCGACCCCTATAGCCGAGGTATGCTCTGAACGACTGTGCTAACAGAACAATGAGCCATAACTCTAATTTTTCCTCTCGTTCTCTAACCATCGTTTGGGGATGGTGCATCACCTATAGTTCAACTTACGTTCTACTACAAACAAGACAATTTTTTGCAATTAGCTTTAAACTTGTGAATGATGACATAACCCTATAATTTTAATAGGTAATTTTGCAATCATGCTTTGCGGATTAAAACACAATTAGTTACCAATGATAGCAAAACTTCAAAATCTTAAGAAAAGCGTCACAAATATCAGTCAATAGGTATATCTTGCTGGCGAGGTTAAGCGCCTCATGATATTTATTTAAGCCATACGCAGAAAAAAAAGTTGTCTTAAAATAAGAACCCAATATATCTCAACTGATGTATCTTGACCTCAAATATTAATGCTTTCTACGAAGATAATCACGCTAACGTATCAAAAAAGCCAAGTTTTTAGAATTAAAATGTAAATATTTTGTGTCAATAGTTCTGCTATTTTTCACAAGAGTTGTAGTTTGATTAAAAACATTTTGTTACTTGTCTTAAAAATGAAAATATTTTGTCCTAGTGGTTTTGATTTAAGAATTATTTCTCACACCAAAGAATATCTCAACTTTGACTAGAGAAACAGTTTCGATGTCTAACTAAGAATTGTAGAATCTTAAACGAAACATTAAGTTACTCTGGACAAAATTGTATTTTTGCACTCAAGAATCAGTGATACATGGAAGAAGAATGAAAAACACCATTAATCTAAGATTAAATTAATTTGGTACAAAATAATAAGTTCTCCATCCAAGAATGAGTCATACATGCAACAACAAATATGGACCACTTCACACCAAGATAAATATTATTTGCTACAAATTAATAATTTCTCACTAATGGTCCCCGTTCAAGAGTCAGTTAATCTTGCAATCAAGAGTTAAGACAAAATAAGGCTAAGATATTTAATAAATTAGGTATTATATCCTTAAAATCTTTTTGTTTTCAACCTAAGAAATTAATTATTGTTAAATGACAGGTAATAAGTGACCTGGCGGGTGCCGGGTGCCACCCCCCGCCCCCCCACATTGCAGGAGCAACCTATCATTGCTACCTGTGGGAGTCGTAAGAGGCGATTATAGGTAAAACACCGGAAAGTGGGCAACAGCGCCTTCTGAGAAACTTATATATAAACTGCAATCCCCGAGACGCCTGCCAAGCGTGGGGATTATGGCAAACCACTCTATAATGGGGGAGGTTGTGATTAGCCAGTGGACGATCTGGCTGATACAGTAACCAGTAATAAGATTATTAAATAAGTACTACTAAACATCCGCCAGCGGCTTTGGTCGTCGCGTGACTAAAAATACCATCTCCATAGGTGGTTTTTGTACTAGAGATTTCTTGTAAAACCAGTGAGCATACACCTTTCGCTATTATTAAAGATATGAGAGATTCTTTAGAATATTAATTAATTATTACTCGGCTAATACTAACAGTTATATAAAGTTCGGGCTTTTTTGGAAATGTCACGTTAAATTAGTGGTGGAAAACGAAGATGAATTAATATCAAGATGCTTGATAACGAGTAATTATTAATCAATATAAATACGAAACGATCTGCCAGAAAAATCTAAAGTCATTCTCAGTCATCCCCTCGATCCAGAGTAAATACCCTTAACTGCTTTCAGAAAACTGCCATATGATCGTAGCTAATCATAATCAGCCATGGGTAATAAAGATGACTATACCTACCTGATTAGATGTATTCATTACTGCAATGGATCCAGTCTCTAACGCAATTGTATACCGAGAGTGTGTTACTTCGACCAATGTCCAATAGAGGATAAGTTATTTCATTCAAGAGTACATGCAAAGTGTTCATTCAAGTATCAAATTTCATAAGCCAAAAGTTTGTCCATTCTTGTGCCAAAATCTAAGAAAAAGAACTTATTGTAGGGGAAATACAAAAATCTTGTATGAAGAACGAAGCAATTTAGCTCAAAGGCAGTGTTGCTATATAATTATTACCCCCCTTATCATGGAAAATCATTCAAATATTTACCACGAATGATTTATCGTTTCACTATTTATTAGGCTATCTCGTATAACACCAAACATCATGCCAGTCATTTCAAATTTACTCATCCAATAATCAAACGCGCCAAAAAAGCAAAGAACTCGTTTCGACGTGGCTACGTCTTTATATTTGCTTTGTGGAAAGTGGGAGTGAGAGCCAACTCGAAAAATGACGATAACGCGAATGTAATTTTAATTATACGTTGTGGAATATATTTATATATTATTATTGTGGACTAGTTAAGGGGGAAACTAAAAACATATCTACTCAGAAAAAAAGAGGTTCGATTCCCGTGATGGAAGAACTATTTACCTACAACTTTGTAGAAAACCTTCGGTGTCCGACTCGCACTTGGCCGTTTTTTAATTCATGTCCTATTTTTGGCGAAATTACTCCGCTTTTTTACTCAAAAGGTTCCAATATCCCGATTTGCCCAAAAATCAGGCTACGGTGTACGTACCACACATAACCACCATATAACGTTAAAACTCTTTGTTGTTTAACTAGGCTACTATAAGTGTATAACAAAAACTTTAACTATTCTATTTTTATATGTTGTGATTTACGAGGAACGTACTTTAATATTTCGGTAAATTTTTATGGACTGGGCAACCCCACCCCACCGTTATCATTCATTCCGCCCGCCCGTTTGTGCGCGATTCGCTACTTACATAGATTTTCGAAAGAAACGCATTACTTTTTTTATTTTATTATTTAAACATACTTTCTTTCGACGGTTTGCAAAGTTTAAATCTCTCCGAAGAAAGAAGAGAACGTGCGTGCCATCGTTAGGCATTATGGTGCCATCCATGCTAGATGACTTCCAAGTAATGAAGTAGTGCTACAGGACTGGGGCATCCCGCCAGCTGTAGTTAATAACTTCAAAGGTAAGTGAGATGTATGAAGCGATTTGTATTAAATTAGATACCGGAGGCGATTCTCCGACCTTTTATTATTTTGAATGAGGCTTCATCGAGGTTTGCGCCCATTGATGATTTAGGTAGGTTGATATAGGCAATATAATGGGCTTCAAAGACCAAGTTAAGTGGTCCTCGATCCATTAACGCATCTCATTAGCTAATAGGTAGTACCAAACCTTGAATAGTATAGTTTTGTGTCAGTGGATCACCTAACTCTCTACACTTAAGAAAGTCCTACAACCTCTCGAAGTAAGAATATGTGCTTTTAAACAAAATAATGAGTGCGATTTCATATAATACGACTTGTTTCTAGTGTTAAATGATTGTTATTTGATTGTGCTATAACTACTGCTATATTGTTAAATGAATAAAGTCATTGGACTCGTGTTGTATGTTCCTGTCTGATAAAAAGTGATATAACCGAATTCTAGAAAGATGAAGCCATGGGCAACAGCTAGTGTACATTAACTTTTCATTGATGATTATCATTCATAGATCTTTACAAAGCAGAAGTAATTAAGTATCTACTAAGGTTTTTTGTCTTATGATTTCAGATGCTATTTATAATGATGATATTACTTGGTTAAAACATAACAATGAACTATGGCACCAAGTAGTACAGAAATGGAACAACACAAAAGAACAAAATATTCATACCATGCATGAACTCCCGGAATTTTGGAGCATTTTATAAGATATCAAGGATTGTTATGTACTAATTACATTATAAGGAAATATCAACTTTATAATAGAGATATTCTACGCTCAGTAAGCGATAATTTGTTTAATTTTATAATCTAAGGAAAAATGTATAATGTTAATATGCTGGATTCTATATAATTTGATTTGCATTTTATGTTGACATACTTTGCTCGGTAAGCGTTAATTTATGGGTTTTATTTTATAATTTAAGGAACATGTACCATGTAAAAATGCTTGAATGTAATTAATTTGTTTTTGTATTTTGTGGTGATATTCTTAGCTCGGTCAGAGATAACTTTTTATAACTTAAGGAAAAATAAATGCCAGAATATAATTGAAGGATAAATAGATCATGTAAAAATGCTTTGATAAGTATAATTGTTTTTTGGGTGATACTCTTCGCTTAGTAAGCGATATTTTATGAGTTTTAAGAAAATGGATCATTTAAAAATTCCTGAATATAATTAATGTGACTTTGTACTATGCATACATTCCTCACATAGTAAGGAATAATTTAAGACTGTCATTTTATAATTTAAGGAAAAATGTATCATGTAAAAATACAACAATCTATACAATGTGTTTTTGTAGTATAACTATGTGAGTTACATTATTTTCAGAAAAAAACGCTTGAATACTAATTGTGATGTCTCTTACGTATTTTGTATTAACTATGACATTTTTCACTCAGTAACCTGTGTCCCATTTGTGTTTTTTTAAATATATTTTCATTTTATATCTATATCTTTCGTTTGAATTCTATTGCCCTGCGCTTAATAGGCTATAATTTGTGTGTTTCAGTAAACAGATGAAATTGAAGTCGTTAGCATCGTTTCAAGTCAAGATTACAAAAATTTCAACGATTTTAATTTTTGCTATTATAATCATTCATTTGTCCCAATAATGTTATGTTTTCCTTTTAAAATATGTTATGCTTTGAACTTTTGAGTAACTTTTACTCTTTCAAATATAATATAGATTTGTTTAGGAAGCAGCCTTAAGTGTTATTGTTATCTGCATTCAGAATATCTTGTCTCTACATTTCTATCATTTAATAACACATGATACTGCTTCCTAAACACATCTCTAAGATTTAACGAAACTAGTGAATACTGTTGTAAGGGTAGATTGAGACTGTTAAATTGAACAACTTTTCCAATGAAACATTAATTGAAATCTGGCCAATTTATTTGACCTCCCATACTACGCAGTAATTTGTTTTGTATGGGAAGTAAAAAAATAAGATGGATTTCAACCCATGTTTCGGAAAGGCTATTCCATTTCACGGGCTGAATCTTCCCTTTAAATAGTATACACAAATTTTGTTAGACCTTAAATGTTTTGTAAAAAACATTTAGTGTAAGTCAAAGTAGAAAATATTTTAAAACGAGAAAAACAACGATTGGGTTTAAACGTAAACAATCTTGAAATAAATTAGGAAGTCTTTTGAAGGAAATAACAGGAATCTCTAGTAAAAATAAAAAACATCTTGAAAGAAAATAGGAAGTATCTTGGAGGAAATAACATGAATCTATAGTCGAAATAGAAACATCTTGAAAGATAATAGGAAGTATCTTAAAGGAAATAACATGAATCTCTAGTCGAAACAGAAATATCTTGAAAGAAAATAGGAAGAATCTTAAAGGAAATAATAAGAATCTCTAGTCAAAATAGAAACATCTTGAAAGAAAATAGAAAGTATCATATAGAAAATAACATATATCTCAGGTCAAAACGGAAATAATCTTGAAATAAAATAGGGAGTATCTTGAAGAAAAAAGCGTTTCACTCTTGGTTGAAAATTGAAAACAATAAAAACAAATGTTAAATATCCTTTATTTAAAATAGGTGCATTCTTGCAGTAAAACAGTTTAAATTTAAAAAAAAGATTTTTAAATGCTTCGCTTAAAATAGTTTCGCTCTTAAAGTAATAGCTTTGAGTTCTTCATAAAACAAGTTTTTGTTTGTTGATACAAGAATATATTTCTTGAGCCAAGAACTATAATGCGAAATATTTAATATCTTGAAGTAAGACATTTTAGACTTTCCTTATATCGAAAACCCATCCGTTCTTAAGTCAAATAATATTGCTTGTCTGAAGAGATTATTTTTTTCTGTGTACCTAACATACCGTCTCTGTTAATGATCCCGAATTCCGATTTCCCAGAAACAAATTACTCACAACATCTGTTCAAATTCAACTCAATAAATGTCATTCAAGTGTCGCAAATAGATCACGTCCGCCTTCGAAGTCAAAATAGACCCATATTTAAAAGTAATGTATGTTTGTCTATGCCTACTTATTTATTGAATGAACAAATTATTTGAGTGCAAAATGTTTTTATTCCGGACGGGAATCGAACCCGCGTCCTCCGATGTCGCGCTGGATGTCTATTCCATTAGGCCACCGAAACAATCAAACCGGAAATCGGAGGACGCAGGTTCGATTCCCGAGTGGAACAAAAAAATTACTCGAATAGTTTATAAATGTGTTTTTATAAAGTTTGCTGTCTGAGTTTCCCCAAAGGAGGCAGAAGATCTAAACACTCGGTAACCAATATTTTGTTGAAACTTTCGATATTTACTTGCTAGAATATCAGTTGACCAAAAGCGGTTGAAACCAAACTTTTGAAGCGCTCGTAAAGTAAGTCGTTCTTATCTCGGAGGTTATACTTAAAGTTTGACATCAGTTCAGTCCATGATTGATAATTTATTGACCCTAGATTGATGGTGTAATGGGCTAACTGATAGATTGATGCGCCTAACTGTCGGATTTTTAAATAATTTAATAAACTTTCTCTATCCATACCATACTGACTGATGCCCAAATTGATCACGAGGAAACTGATGCCAGAAGAAAAAAACATGGTACATGTTATTCCGCAATTTCAGATTCTTAACTGACTGATGCGAGAATGCTGTGAATCACACATTAATTTGGGCATCAGTATGGTATGGATAGAGAAAATATATTAAAATATTTAAAAATCCGACAGATCGCATCAATCCATCAGTTAGACCATTACACCATCAATCTAGCGTCAATCAATTATCAATCAAGACTGAACTGATGCCAGACTTTACGTGTAACCTCCTTTTAACCGATCAACTAAACGGTTATGACTTGGATGGGTGACTGCTAGTGACATTACTACTCAGCGTGCACGTGTTTCGCAAGGCACGTTAAACCGTCGTCGATCCCGAATGTTGTCTTATAATTGTAGTCGTTAAAGCGTGGTGGTAGGGCTTTTTGTTAATGCCGCGCTTGTCTAGCTACCACCCTTAAGTAGAAACTTTATCGCCAAGCACCTAATGGTGTGTTCCGGCTATATGTTATGATTTTGTATCTATGTTTATTATCCAATGTTCACAAAGAACTTTATATACTCGTGTCTGTAGCATTTAAATTTAATTTGGATAAACGTTATACGGAATAGAGAAATGAAGAGCGCAATTAAAAAAAATCTATAAATAGCCCAGATACAGGTCCAGAATCAAAATTTTCTACGATGAAGTCCGTTTAAGTTTGACAGCTGTCATCTGAAATGAATATCAAGAAACAAGTAAATATATTCTAGGTTACAATCGTTTTAGAGATGTAAGCCTTTTTTAATTTTGACAGCTTTCAACTGTCATTTTGATGGCTGTCATATCTACCTCCCGATGAGATGTTTGTTGTGAGTCTATTTCATCTTATATGTGAAATCAAAATTGAAACTCACAACTTGAACAGTCACTTCGATAGCTTTCGTATCGATATCCCATTCAGATATTCGTTTTTGTGTCGATTTAATCATAAATCGAACAAAAACCGTTCTGAGAAGACTTCAAGTGCCATTCTATTTAAGTAATTATATTCAAGTGACTATTCCTGCTGGTGCAGTGGCCACTATCTACATCCGTAAAACATGTTTAGGAATTTCCTCTGTCGAAATAGGTCTAGTAGTTTTCGAGAAAAATGGTAACAGACAGATCTCTTATAGACAGAGGTTACTTAACAACAAGTCGGCTTCATGCTTGCCCCATCACATTCATATTAAAAAAAGACATTCATACACACAAATAACCTAATATACCGCCTCTATGACATTCCGTCCGTCCGCGTCGTAGGTAAAAATACAGCTCATCAATGATGCTTATCCTATGCAACGCTTATTGAAAATAGCATTAATGTTGCATGGAAGCGTCGTAGGACATCGATAACTGTCAATTAAATAACCAATTGCTTGTCTGACTCATAAAAAATAATTACTAGGATGGAGGAGAGGAGTTCGAACAATTTTTTATTTGCTATTTTTATTAAGACACAATAATAATATTTAATCAAGCAACGCCACATGCAAGAACACTAGTAGATACTCTCATCAATGATGCGTAGTCTATGCAACGCTTATTGGAAATAGCGTTAATGATGCGTGGTAGCTATCGTAAGACATCAATAACTGTCGGTTAAATAAACAATTGCTGTTTTGATACCATAAAAATAATTACTTGGATTGAGGGGAGGAGTTCGAACAATTATTTATGTACTATTTATATTAAGACAATAATAATAGTTTTATTTAATCAAGCAACGCCGCATGTAAGAGCACTAGTAGGTACTTTAAGAGTGCGCCCATTGCCAGTAAAAAATCAGTTTTTACCCCTACTTCTTCCATAGCCCACTCGAGTGCGAAATACAACCACAGCCAGGCGGCAGCGTCACAGTCAGCATTTGAATTAAAACAGTATTTTTTAGTGCGGTCCCTGTTATTTTTTTATAATGCAATGAAGTTTATTTCAAAATTCTATTCGATCACTGTACTTCTTCAAGATTATCCCCTACCTCCTATATTTTTTTTATTGGAATATTTGCGTTCGTTACCATCAAAAAGTGTGTTTGAAAATACTCCTTTTGCGTAATTTTGGCATTAGGCCCACCCTTAAATATAGCTCATCAATGATGCGTAGTCTATGTAACGCTAATTAATGCGTGGCAGCAGTCGTAAGACATCAATAACTATCGGTTAAATAACCAATTGCTAATTTGATACAAAAAAAAATACAAGGATTGAGGAGAGGAGGTTGAATAGTTATTTATGTGCTATTTATATTAAGACATAATAATAATAATAACACATTTATTTAATCAAGCAACGCCGCACACAAGAGGACTATCACGAGGTACCTTAACTATAGCTCATCAATGATGCGTAGTCTATGCAACGCTTATTGCAATGCGTGGTAGCAGTCGTAAGACTGTGTAATAATGTACCGTAATAACTGTGAGTTGAATAAACAACTGCTATTTTGATTAAAAAAATTATCTCTAGGACTGAGGAGAGGAGTTCGAACAGTTATATTTTTGATATTTATTCTAAGACACAATAATAATACATTTATTTGATCAAGCAACGCCGCATGAAAGAGCACTAGTAGGTACTTTAAATATAGCTCATCAATGATGCGTAGTCTATGTAACGCTTATTGCAAGTAGCACTAATGATGCGTGGTAGCAGTCGTTGGACATCAATAACTGTCGGCACCTCCGACAGTTATTATACCGGTGGGTTATGCTGTCGATACTTTGTCACATCTCAGGAAATTCAGATTAAATTTGAAATATAACGGCAGAGGAAATATTTTCAAGTCACTACTATTACAAAAAAATCAACTTAACGCCGCTTAAATAGTCTGCCGTAGCACTATACTTTTCATTTTTTCCCATGACGGCGTATAGAATGGGGGCTTATACCGATAAGCGTTTAGGGTAGGAAGTTATTTGTATGCCTGTTTCTATTTTGCTCAAAAACTTCTGGACCGATTTCGACGCCGAATTGATCATTGAATTATAATGAATAGCTATTATTTTATTTTCTTTCGTTACTTCAACCACCTAAGTTCCTTGTAAATTGCAGTTCATTGTATTTTTTTTCATTCATGGTTCTCATCACAGGTGCGATTTGCGCCTGGGGTAGAAGCTTCAGGGCGTCGCCTTCTTGCTTCGGCTTGTGCTTTCCGTTACTACGGAGTGGTCATCGGGTTGGTGAAACCTCGGTCCTACCGCCCAGTGAGCAGTAGGTGCCTGGGCGATCAGACCGCGCCAGGTTGATCCCGCTGGTGGGAAGCCCAGCGGACCGATCAGCGACCATGGCGTTGCCCACTGGGGGTATCGCCGGATTGGTCGCGGTATCTCTTCTTTCTTCGGCTTCTTTAGGGAGTATGAGCTCTCTGATGTAGGGCTTCGAATGCTTTCTAGCGCTGATATCTGGCGGTCTGGAGTGCAATGGTGCAATACCTCTAATGTGAGGCAGGTTTGAATCGTCTGCTTTTTCACACATGTAGGTGGCGAGCCTTCTGGTGATGATGTTGATATCTTCATGTTTAAGGTCTTGGAATACAGTGGAGTTCCGTACATGTATGGGCGCATTAACTCTTTGTCTCAGACATCTGTTTTCTATTCGATGGTTAATTATAAAGAAGTATTTATTTCACATACACTAGACATCCCGGCTGATAAAGAGCCGGAATGTCCACTGTTGAACACAGCCCCCTCCATCATGAGGGGTTTTGCCATAATCCCTAAGCTTGGCAGGCGTCTTGGGGATCACAGTATAAGATAGCATTTTCTCAGGAGGCTCTGCTGCCCACCTTCAGGTATTTTACCCTGCGTCGACTCTTACGACACCTATGGGAAGAGATGAAGGTGACATTCTACCCCGGCACTCCACGGTAAAAGTATTTACTTAATAATTTTCTTTTAAAGAGCTAAATTTGAAAAACCATCATAGACACACTGCACAGAGCGGCTACATTCAAATGCAGCCTCCGCAGTGAAGAGACACCGTGGAGTGGTAGTTCCACGATGCAGCAGAGGCCATGGGCTACGGCTCGACGCCTCCACCAGCCCATATAAGGCTGTTGGAAAACGTGATAGCCGATGAAGATTTTCACAGAGTTATGTGATAGTCTGACAAATAATAAAAATAATCCCCACAACATACGTTTTTTTTATTTTGCTTTATGATACAAGCGGTTATACAAACAAACGTCAAACGTCGTTAATTTTTTTACTGTCCAAAATCTAACTACACCCTGTGTTAATACAAAATCTTCAGTGTGTCACTTGGCCAGCTTTATGTAATGCAACCGTCAAGCAATAATATTAATTGACTGTGATGATGAAATTCGAAGACAGCATGGACAACTCAACCACAGACAACAGAAGGCAACTGGCTATGACTAAGAGATATATCTATATATATATATATACATATACTTATCTCTTATATAGCGTATTGCGAAAGAGTGGAACTCCTTGCCGTGATCAGTTTTTCATATGAGGTCTTCAAATCGAAAATAAATAGGTTTCTTCTAGATAAGCGTGCTCCATCTTAGACATCAATGCTTAACATCAGGCAGGGTGTGGTAAAACGCTGACATATTCTGAATAAAAAAAACCTATCATGTCACTTGTCAATAAATACAAACTAAAAAATAATACATAGAATCAGAACTCGTACTAAAGTAGAATTTCTTGTACGTAGTATATAAAAATCAGATGTATTTTCGTCCAAGTTCAATACCATTTCCTATGAATAGAATGCACATCCTTGGATATAAATATAAAAGATACGGCGATCCATCGATGATGCATCGCACATTGCTCGCTATGATTTGTACTCGCACAGGTGCTGTCCACAAATATACGCGGTTCGGTTTCGCCATCTCAATTGGCATTTGTCAATGGCTGTCAAACTTTTGTTAACGAGTCATCCCCAGAATAAAGAAATATTAAATTATTATTTTTTATTTTTATTTATATTTGTATTTTAATGTACCAAGTTTATCTATTATGTTTATTTATATTATAAAGAATTATATATCGCATATTTATTAACGTATGTTTTATCTAGTTTAAATATGTTAAGTAGTAATAACTATGATTTATTCATAATGCACTTTAGCCTATACCTCCATCTAAATTAATATGTTTCAATTCAGCCTACGGTTGCCTGGAAGAGATTGCTGCCTAGCAATAAGGCCGCCGATTGTACTATTTTTAAGATATTTTTAAAATCTTGTAACTAGTATTAATAATTTTAAAGTGCAATAAAGTGTTATCTATCTATCTATCTATATTATAATATAATAGTTTATCGCTCGTTCATCTATACTTATATATTTATACTTATAAAGAAGAAATATTTGTATGCAACGAATAAACTTAAAAACTACTGGACCGATTTAGAAGAAATTTGTTAAAAAAAAAAGTCAAAAGTCATGATTTTATTTGCAAGATGTAGGTAATACATGTTGTAACATTTATAATATTAAAAAGTGCCATATACATCCTTGCCATAATTAGCATGCAAATGAATACAGAAGGCTTTGATACATAATACAACAATAAAAATATATAGATCTATGTCATGTTATGAGAAATAAAATTAATTAAACCAGCAATATAAAATATAAATAAATGTCAGTAAATAAAACGTCAACGAAAACTTGCAAATAAGATTTAGTCAAATTTTAAAGTTATAATTTATATATTTCATTGTCATTTAGATGATCAATTATATAATAATAAGATTTCTCGATAAGTATGGAAATAGTTTGAGACCCGGGAAAGAACAGCCGCAGCCGGAAAGGAAGTGGTAAATAAATGCTGTTCAGTTTTGCTATTACAGTCGAAATTACTAGTATGGTACAAGGTAATGGTATACCTATTGTTACTTTCTAAATAAAAAAAGCATTTGTATGTTACTAACACTCTGATAACTCCCGCGGTCAGATCATAATGGCCTATTAACGCCTAGAACAAAAAAATATGGAAAAAAAAAATTACAAAAAATTATGAACATTGTAAAAATAATAACGTATAAATATTTGATTTTGATTTCTGTAAATTTGTATTCTTTTTTTGTATTCGTACCTACTCACTGATTTCGTTTTAACCTTCCATAAACTAATAAATCTGCTTTGGTATTTTAAGTTACTTACTCAATTTATATAATAAAACACCGTTATTAACCAAAGCAGAACAATATAATATAGTATACATATACTTTATTATATATATTTATTTTCATATATAGAATCATTTATGAAAATAAATATAAATATTTAACATAAAGTTTCAGAACCACACTGTCATAAGTCCATTCCGTCGATAAATCTATGAAAATGTACGACTCTAATGTCACAGGAATGCTTTCATGATCTGACCGATACAGGGATGGATTCAGAATAATTAAAACTATAACTAATAATTTTAACTAAAAACCCAACTTCAAACAAAAATACGCATTATTAAGGATAACTCAAATACTACTCCTCAAATTGGACAACAATGGGACACATGAAACCACATGACAAGCAACAGCTCATGAATATAGACATAAATCGTTAAAATCGGTACATCCTGTAAACAGTTACGAGGAGTTAGTTTACTTTTATTTTAAAGTTTAACACACACAAAAAAATACAGCCGAATTGCCAACCTCCTCCTTTTTTGAAGTCGGTTAACTATTGAAATAGGTATGCCTCACACACATCAGACACTATAATAGTTATATAGGATATCAAAAATCATCACCTCTTTATATATATATATATATATATATATATATCTTCGAAAGGAAGGCCTTTTAAATCTTAGGTCCCTTTTTGGTAATAGCCCTATTACCTACAATTGCCCATTGCCTATTACCATAAACCGTACACATTTTGTTTACAGATTATATATGTGGTATATATAGTGAATATATATATATATATTTTTGATCTTTTTTATGTACCACATTGCAAGTATATATGGTTTCAGTGCGGGATAAACTTTTAGTTCTTTTTATGCTTGATAAGTTAGATTTTGACCACTATCTCACCTGATGTGATTGATGATGTGGTTGAAGATGTTGTTCAGGCTAACCTAGAATTACTGGCGCTCATTATACGTATTTTAAACTTGAAGCAGGATCCGCTAGCCCACCTTTTTAACGCTATATTCAGCGCTTTAGATATTTCGGAAAATACTATAATCGTATATCGGTCACTAATAGCTCGTAATACATATAATATTATAAGGAAAGAACGTTGGCATCGACTGCCTGTCAAATTGTGGTTGCTAACAAGATAATATGCAAATCTAGAGAAAAATATCTGATATCCCATTTTCTTATGCAGATGTGTATTTATTTTGGTGGCATCAAAACATGCTATAACATCTTGTTTGTATTATTTGGCATGGCATAATGTATCAATTTCAAAAATGAATAGATACTTGGTTACTCTACTTACTAATTGGATTTGACTTATCTCATTTACGTTTGAATTGTAGATATGTATAAGCTAATTCTAGATAATTGACAGGGAGTTATTTGAATATTTCCTTTAAACCGTTGTTGCCGGGCTAACCTAGCTGAGTGTCATATGAGGCGAATAAGGGTCAAATACCGAAAGAGGAGCAGCAATGCTTTCTAAGGAACTGCTATGTTACACTGCGATATCCAAGACGCCTGTCAAGAGTGGGGATTACGGTGATGATAGGGAATATCGAACTACTCGGCTGATTTAACGTAAGTGAAATCGGTTTCAAAATTGGTTAAATAGCAGTAGATAATCTGACTGATATAGTGATAGTGTTTAAAGATTTTTTTTGTTTGGTTTGTTAGTAGTATCACCTCACTAGAGAACCCTCTTTAAAGGATGAGTATGAATTCGTACAGGTTCTAATTATTTTTTATTAGGTATAGGTATCAACAAGTAGTTCTTTTAAATGTCATCAAACATTAAAAAAAAATCTTTCTTTTTCTATCATATACACTTAATTAACTGAAAAAAAGCATTTAGAAATATTATGCTTAGGTATACCTCGATGACCAATAATGGAACAGTTGAATGGCGACCATTTTTATATGTGAAACAATCACAGTAAAATTTGGTCATAGATTTCCGATTCTGGAATTACTGGCATTTGATGAAGCCAAACCGCAACGTATATTTCTAAATAATTATATTATTTTAATTTCATTATTTTCTCGATGACAGCTCGTGTGAAAACTTGAATGAGCGTTCTTTTTTACATTATGTATGCATTACTTTATAATAATATGACGTTTACGCACGTACAAGGTTATACCAGAGTCGGATTAACTCTTCTCGATGACAGCTCCTGTGCAAACTTGAACGAGCGTTCTCTAATTTGGTATACCTTGTACGTGCGTACACGTCATATTTTTATAAAATAATGCATACATAATGTTAAAATGAACGCTCGTTCAAGTTTTCACAGGAGCTGTCATCGAGAAATTTTAGAAATGGAAATAGTATAGTGTAAGGTAAGTTCTTACATATATATTATTGAAGCTCCTTAATCCGTTCCCAAAGTCATAACTAACCAATCCGAGTGGCGTGGCACCTCGGATCGAAGCGCGCATCTTCGCTAACTAACGACACAGATAACAAATTGTTAATGAGTATATCTTCTACAAAGTATTTGTCGATAAACATGATTATTTCATCTATTCAATAAAGATAAATAGATAATAATATTAAGAATCACGAGTTTCGGCGAGAAAATAAGAATTGTCTCAACTTTGATTTTGTGTTTTTCAGAATTTGTGTTTCTTTGAGTGTTATCGTGAATATACAGTGAATATTATTTACAAATAAACTTTCATATTTGTGACCGAAAGTCGCTACAATAGCTACAAATAGTATTTTACGTGTTTCCCCCAATACCAATATTAGTAATACCAACACCAATATTAGTAATACCAACACTAATATTAGTAATGCCAATACTAATATAAGTATTACACTTTTTTTTTATGGATTAGCCTTTGACCCCTATCTCACCCGATGAAAAGTGATGATGTGGTCGAAGATGTTGTTCGGGCCAACCTAGTATTACTGGCATTCGATGAAGACAAGGCATAAGACACGACAAGGCAGGCATAAGATTTTTTTATATGACTATTATCTACCAATATATATTCATATTCGTGTCCGAGTGTAGCTACAATAGCTAGAAATAGTACCCCAAAACCAATATTAGCAATACCAACACCAATATTAGTAATACCAATAAGTATTTAACGATTTTTTTTATGGGTTAGCCTTTGACCCCTATCTCACCCGTTGAAAAGTGATGATGTGGTCGAAGATGTTGTTCAGGCTAACCTAGAATTACTGGCCTTCGATGAAAACAAACCGCGGCAAATATTTCTAAATAATTAATAAGAGGTAAGTTCTAATTTTTTAAAAATTGAAGCGCCTTATTCCGTTCCCGAAGTCATAACTAACCAATCCGAGTGGCGTGGCACCTCGGATCGAAGCGCGCATCTTCGCTAAATATAAACTAACGGGACAGATAACAAATTGTTAATGAGTATATCCTCTACAAAGTATTTGTCGATAAACATGATTATTTTATCTGTGCAATAAAGATAAATGGATACTAATATTATGAACTAGGAGTTTCAGATCTTTGATTTTGTGTTTCCCAGAATTGCTGTTGCTTTTAATGTTATCGTGTATATACTCGTATATGTCAGATAGTAACCTCAGTTCTGTACGAGTCTATCAACTATGTACAACAATAGAGTCTGGCTAACGAAAGTTGATACTGAAAAAGCGCGGCAAATTTAAAAAATATCAGCATGGCAGCCCTAAAGTAAAAAGGAAAGTTGGAACAACTCACTTTGATACCTTGACATTTATTTTTATTTTACTAGTGGATTCTTGCAATTTTGTCCGCGTTATGACGAGATTAAAAGTAGCTTATATCACTTGTTAACTCTTTATTAACTCCATACCAAACATCACACGGATACGTCACTCCATTGTGGCGTATTAAAGGAACAAACAGGCTATCAAACACTATCATAAGTATCAATATTATCATGAGTTTAAATATTTGTAAATCTATGTGAGTATGTATCAAAGAAAACAAGACCATATATTTTTACTGTTCTTTAATCACTATAATCAAAATCTGAATATAAAAATTCAACATGGAGTGAATCGTCAGAATCACTGGAGTCGCTGCTGTCTCTTAAATTAATGATGAAGCTTTCTAATCTATTTTCAGTTATATGGTCTCTTCTTTTGTACTTGTCTTTCACATGAATGACATGGTCTGTCATTTTTTTCCAATCATCTGCTGTAATACACTCAAAAGATTGTTTTATGAGATCCTCGAACTCTTTTGGAGTTCGTCTTACATTTTTGCTTCCCACATTTCTTTTTGCTAGACTCCATATGAGTGATATAGCATTTAGGTCATAATGATATGGAGGAAGTCTTAGCACTTCATGTCCGTTTTGGCTTAAAAGTTCATCAGCTTCATAAATAGGTTCTGGTGTGTTCTGTTTTACTAAGCAGAGCAACCCTGCTTTTGAATTGTATGTTTCAAATGAAATACCATTCAATGTAAGCCAATTCTGTATCTCTAACTTTCGATTTTGAGATGTGGGCGCTTTATTTATTATGACAGAATGGTATGATGCATTGTCCATTACAATTACACTTGGTTCATTCAAATTGGGCATAAGTTTTCTTGAAACCATTTGTTGAAGTTTGTGGAATTCATGTCATGGTGGTAGTTGGCCATTTACGATTTGGTGCTAAATACTAACAATGAGTTTGGAACAGGGCCTTTCTCTGATCCTGCATGCACAATAATATATCGTTTTCCTGACGATATATTTTCAATTATTCCACTTGTTGATGGACCTTGCCAACATTTTTTAGGCTTATAGGTTTTGTGGACATAAGTTTCATCTAAGTAGATTATTGGCTTGCCTTCTGCACGTTTCGAGGCAATAGTACGCAAAAAGCGATGTCTCCATGCAGCTATATCATACCGTTCAATTAATAATGAACGTTCATTTTTGTTTTGCTTAAATTCATAACCGTTGGCAAATAATATGCGACGGAGAGTTTCACGACATCCACCAAATTCTATACTTTCTTTTAACTCTATCAACAAAGATCTTAATGTTGGTACTTGTTTCCTCACAATGTAAAATTCGTTTACTTTATTACGAATAACATCCATATCGAAACTATCTAAGTTCGACACTTGTGAAGGATGAGGCCGTTTTTTACCTGGAGTCCTCCAGACCCCTTCGTTCACCGCACCTTCTTTTTTAATTCTCTTCAATGTAATAACACTTACATCTGTAAAAATAATAAAAAAATGTCAATTATCGTGAGTCTCATAACAAAGAAATAATAGAAAATACACAAGTATTACAAAACTAGTCTAAGATTAACGTTGAGTGAAAACTTACCGGTGAGTGAAGATAGTTCTTCTAAGTACTGGTTCTGCGATTTCATCATATCTTTTTGATCTAAATCTGTGATCTTTTCAATTGCTTGTTTTACTTCAGCAGTTCGTGCATTATCCTCAAGACTATCTGTAAAAGAACAATAACATTATATTATAAAGTAACTAAAACTGATATGTACTTATTTAAAATAAAAAAATATCAAGACATTTTGACCGTACTAACCTAAAAAATCAGTCACAGTACGTAAACAATCCTGTTTTTCTCGCAATACGGCTTGTTTCACAAGCTTTTTCTCTTCATATTTCGAAATCATACAAAACAATAGTTTTCGCAGTTCACTCTTTATAGTTTTATTCATTTTTATAGCATTAACACGGATATATCACAACAAAACTATACGCAAGTCAACCACAACGAAACATCAACAACACGCCATCTTGTTGCGTCAGAGATAGGGATACCATACACTGATTCTGATTTTACCAAATCTTTCGGAAAACAGCCGCAAATTAATTTCTTTAAAATAAAATTGCCACGTTTTTCTCTAGTAAATAGTGTACCTAATTAATTAAGCTATTTATTAGACCAACTTAAGGCTTAGTGTTGCTCTTGAAATGATCCACCACGTACATACGATACTTATTTTCGATGAATACAATTTTAGCAAACGTACAAATTTTTATAACTCATTTTATAATATGTTTAAAATAAGTTTGTTTTAAAAATGCCTTTTTGGAATTCATTGTTCCTAAGTACTTTCTGCTTAAAATACCCCAATTTTTAGGGTAAATATCCGATGGTAGGAACACTTTAGTGTTGTCATATAAAAAGTTTGCAAAAAAATCCAGTATCTACTTTCGTTAGCCAGACTCTAACAGATATGTATAAAATATTTTAAGAAAAGATCAAATTAATATTTTAATATAATTAAAGAAATATATAGGTATTCGTGCGCTCGTAGAGTCAAGACTTCCTGTAGAAGGAGGAGGATGCTTCGTGCAGAATCGAAACGCGTCAAAAATTCTTCTTAAATTTGTGACGTCACGTCGGGTTTACAGGAAAATTAGGCGGAATTGTCACTAGATATATTTTTTAAGTGTTTGATTAATTAATTTGATGTTTTTCTTAAAATATTTGTTATTTTTTAATCTGGATTTTCGCTAAGTAAATACGCTGTACGTGTTTTCCCCCAGTACCATTATTAGTAATACCAACACCAATATTAGTATTACCAACACCAATTTTAATAATACCAATATTAGTAATACCAATACTAATTATAGTAATAACAATACCAATATCAATATTTAACGAACTTTTTTTATGATTTAGCCTTTGACCTGTATCTCACCTAATGGTAAGTGATGATGTGGTCGAAGATGTTGTTCAGGCTAACCTAGAATTACTGGCTCTCTCAAAGACAGCTGCCGGAACACACCGTGAGGTCTTGGTAACAGATTTTCTACTGGACAGTGGTAGCTCGCAAGACTAACATTCGCAAAATGCCTTACAACCATCTAAACTTTAGTGATGATGATGTCAATTCTGCATAAGATTTTTTTTTAAATGAAAAAGCTGGACTTGCGTGTGATAGATTATTTGAGAATTGGCTCACTATTTATTGAAATATTTGTTCATATTCACTTGATTGGCTTTAAGTTTAAGATTTGCACAACTGGTATAATGTGACATTCTAATTTCGTTCTAGAAATACTCTGTGGTTCTTAAGATAAAAATAAGTATTGGTTTAGTTATCTATGTGTATATTTTATCTGTGGTGTGAATTTAATACTATACCTAATGTTGTATAATGTGAGACTGTGATTATGCATCATTTATATAGATTATCATGATCACTGGAATCATTATTTGATAATATTTTTACTACAAGTATATTTTATTAGCAGTACAACTGATCATGTGACAGTTGTAAAGATACTTATTTAAACTAGTATATATTATGTACTTTATATCAATGTGTAAAATCATTGATGATTTAATTATACTTATTGCCATAAGTATAGAGCTTGAAATCACACAATTGTCAATTTTAAAGAGTACTGTGTTTGTGACGGTAGTCGCTTCGTTGCCTTGTTTGTTCACTGCTATAAAACGGATAGTGTAAAGCGAGTAGATTCACTTTCTGTCGGACCGCCGAGCCGAGCAGACCTCCAGTGGTGTTGAAATAGTTTTTGACGACGAAGGGCTGCTTGATTCACTTTCTGTCGGACCGCCGTGCCGAGCAGACCTCCGGTGGTACCGAAATAGTCTTTGACGACGAAGTGCTGCCAGATTCACTTTCGGTCAGACTGCCGTGCCGAGCAGAGCTCCCCCGGGTGTCGAAATATATTTGGAAAGTAGTATTTAATGACGAAGTGCTGCCCGATCAAGATGTTGTGAAGTTAAGTAATTTATTATTATCATTTCTGATATAACATAACGATAAACCTTTTTTAAATGTAATGGTCCTTTTGGACCATTACATGGTTTGTTAAAAAGGTTTTGACAATTATATATCGAATAAGAAAATATCTGTTTATGTAAACAATAACTTTATATGTTAATTAATAATTGATAAACCAGTGAAAGTGTATATAGTAAGTATGTAACACATTGTTAAAAGACGTTTAAAAGAATGGCCCCGAGTTTCTTGCCCGTTCTTCTCGCAGTGGCTATATACAATTTTGTTTGCTAAACGTGGCAGTACAATGTAGAATATTTCAATATTAAAATCTCATAAGAGCGTCGTAGACGCCTAAATTGAATAAATGGTTTTGACTCTCACTTTGTTGTTTAAATCCAACTAACACGTGCATGTTTGGGCCCTTGGTTTATATAAGGCAAAACTATGTTTGTATGGAAAACACTTCGAAGATTTTAAGTTCAACAGCTTTAGTATATATGTTATTACATATTATAATACGTATAAAACCCCATTTAGTCTTTGATTTCAATCATATTTTGTTGCTAACATTTATTTTAGAAATACATAATTGTTCAGCAGAATATTATTAAACCGGGAAGTGTAAACTGAATTCCAGATGTGTAAAACTTATT
This sequence comes from Plagodis pulveraria, assembly GCA_963890685.1. Lineage (NCBI taxonomy): Eukaryota > Metazoa > Arthropoda > Insecta > Lepidoptera > Geometridae > Plagodis > Plagodis pulveraria. The sequence goes on along the minus strand of OY982970.1, from coordinate 18,191,056 downwards.
ACAACTCTCAAATAAAAATACCTGATATACTACAGCACCAACGCTCCAAGACGCGGTACCTTAAAAAGCAATCTCCTTAATGGAATTCCAATTTCAGTGCAAAGTTAACTAGAAATCCAACTGGGATGCAATATCCAGCGGTGCCGAGGAAAAATGTTATTATGGAAATGGTTTGTAGTGTCGGGTGGTCTGTTACTGACGGCTGGCATGGAGTAGACTCACTAGCCTTGAAGGTTGAGCGGCGGAAAGCATCAGTTAGACCAACAGTCCTAGGTTCCATAATTAGATTTTTCTAACATAAAAATATAGTTTACTTCGTTGATTTGAAGCAGTGATGGGTCAGCATTGGCTATGGACTGCCGCGCTGCTGCGCGGCTTATGGTTCGAATCCCGCCGCAGGCTTGATCTTCACCGTATGGTGGAAGGGTATTTTGCGAATTCCCGCCTGGCTAGCGACCACCCTCTGGTAGAAAATCTGTCACCAAGCACATGAGACTTAACAAATAAGTCTGAAGGTGACGGGCGCAGTGCAATTCGTGACTTGTGAATAAATGCATATGTATATAGGCACAGGGCAGTCCGATGGGCCTTGTTCCGTAACAATTACATAAAAAATGTGTGTGTGAATTTGCCGTTTCGGAGTCTTGGGTTCGATCTCGGGTAGAACTGTTATTGAGTTCTTCTACAAACAAATTCTCAACAGCAGCTGGAGCCTGGGACTGCACCCGTTAGATAGCAACAGGTTCCCCCCTATCACATGAAACCCAAACATATCTAGCGAAACGTATACGTTTAGCCACCTCTGCGATACCCCTTCGGGGAATACAGACGTGTCGATATGTTGTAAATATTCAAAGTAGTACCACGAGTGTCGGCATGATATAGATATTCGCAGTTGTTTCGGGATTGCAGATTTATTCCTCTATATATTACTGGCAATAACCTCATCTGCTACTACACTAAACCAGTTGTCATAACTGGCTCATAAGGAGTGTTTTTACATTGCTGTCTACTCATTTGCAGCGTGATTTATTCCAGGTTAGCTCTACTTACTTCTAGGTTAGCCTGAACAACATCTTCGACCACATCATCATTTACCATCAAGTGAGATAGTAGTCAAAGTCAAAATTTAAATTTAATTCAATTAATTTTTTAAATTCTTCAATTAGCTAAAGGTAGTCTATGCTTGTTCACAAATAAGGTCTCCTAAATAACTTCTAAATTTTTTTTTGTAATCAATGTTCATTTTTGTTACCTTGATGATGTAATATTATAATTAGTGTTTAAGCGATGTAACATTTTTGATCAATAAACAAATTTACAAAAGACTAATCTATGAGGCATAAAAAAAACAATAAAGTTTGATTTTGATTTATACCTCGGTAGAGAATAATGAAAAGTAATGATAGTGATGATGATGAAAAATATTCCATGTATCCAAAACTTATATTACTATCTACTCGTATTTACAAAGTTTCATCAAAATCGCTTCTGCCATTTCACCGTGACAAACAAACAAGTTATCCTCTCATCCTACAACGGAACTCACTCACGAACTTCCGCGTTTTTTATTTATTTTGCACCACTATCTCACCTGATGGTAAGTTATGATGTGGTCGAAGATGTTCTTCAGTTGAACCTAGAATTACTGTCTTTCAAGGACAGCTGCCGGAACACACCGTTAGTAGCTTGGCGACAGATTATCTACTTGAGTGTGGTAGCTAGCCAGGTGGTTATTTGCGTCCTGTCCTACCAGCAAAGGTATATGCATATTATAAAATTACTTTTTTAATTATACCCTACAAAATCCACTCACCTAAAATCTTTTGCAATTATATTTCCATTCAGAACTTCGTCAAAACGCCTCTAAAACCCCACAGCATCGCTCAAAGAAAACTACTAGTCTTTAATATCGGAAAGGGAGGAATGGAGGGGGGTAAAAAGAAAAATCTATACAGAGGCGACAGGGGGTGAAACTGGGTGGCAACCCCTATCCGTACATCTTAGCCCGTGGGTATATAGTAACCCTGTTAAATTTTTCATCGATTTTAGTTAGCTGCTCTGAAGTCTGTTGTAGTTTAAAGGTTGTTTAGCTTGCAAAGAATATGCTTATGCAATCTGGGAAGTATTTTTTGTAAGATTGCATCGAAAAGTTTTTTCTTTCCGTTAGTAAGACTAGCCTTTGACCACAATCTCACTTGATGGTAATTGATGATGTGGTCGTATACTTATAAAATAAAGGGACTAGCTTCGAAAGACAACTGCAGGAACAATCTGTTTCGGGTTTTGACGACAAGTTTTGCTTTTTGAAGCAGTGATGGCTCAGTGGCATTGGCTATGGACTGCCGCGCTGCAGGTCAATGGTTCGAATCCCGCCGCGGGCTTGAGCTTCACCGCATGGTGATGCCAGCCTGGCTAGCGACCACCCTCAAGTAGAAAATCTGTTGGCAAGCACCTAACGGTGTGTTCCGACAGCAGTACGTGAGAGCCAGTGAATTATCAGGCACATGAGACTTAATAACTATGTCTCAAGGTGACGGGCGCAGTGCAATTGGTGACTTGTGACGAAATGCATCTGACAAAGGGAAAAAAAATGCCATAATGAGCAGCGTGAAACTACTTATGTCAATTTTCGGTTGGTTATTACTGCATATGGGCGTACAACAGGGCTCCTTACCATTTTAGGTAATGACCTGTTTATAGGTGGTAAAGCTGTAGCGACAAGTAAATGAGTATATTAATATCAATATCAATATTATAATTTATTTAATTAAGGTTACTTACTGGAACCGTTACGATATGTAGATGAATAATACATTTAACAGTTTTTCATTCAGATCGTCGTCAATGTACGTACCCACACTTTTTCTTATACCTAATAAATGCTGATAGCGTAGTATATAACCTCAAGTACATAAACAGTCGATCGTGTACCAATAGCCGTAAACGGCACTCCCATTCACGTGAAAAAACCGTGAAAATCTACGTACCGTAATTCAACCACGCCAACCAATAGCGTATCGAACCTTCGCTTCTAACGACCAATCTAAATATAACCCCCTCACCTCCTCGATTGGGAACAAGCTGGGTGAACTAAGATGAAGCGGCTGCATTTGTCGTAGCTCTACAATAAATGGTCGGTTCGGTTCGAAAGTCAATGGTGCATTGTGATTGGTTGATCGGTTCTGCGCTATTGGTCACAAGAGCGCACGCTCGAATCGATATTAACACGTTCGACGTTTGAACGTACTCGTATGAATGTGTGAGTACCCATACCGCCTTCAGTAGGTATTTAGTGCAGCCACAGATAAATACATAGTTACTTCATAATTGTGACGGACACTGCGTTTAAATTTAGAATGGGTTTGCATTTGGGATGATGATAGATTTTATTGATAGACTTCGATTGATTGGATTCGTCGGTTTGAATATAGAATTGATTCCTATTGGATATTTATTCAGGCATATCTCATAGAGTTGAGTATAGAATATCGTTGAGTAGACTCTACTAACTGATACTCTATACTGTGTTAAACCATGTTCTACAGTAGAGAACTTACGAAGTAGGTACTTTTGAAGTATCATTGTATAATGTGGTGTTTTCCAGTGTAGATAACCTCTAAAGGTTTTTCAAAGTAACTTGATGATAAAAGTCATGACGTATTTTTCTTAATTTTGCAGTGATAGCCGAGCGGTAATAGCTATGGACTGCCGTGCTGCAGTACCCTGGTTCGATCCCCGGCTTGAGCTTCACCGCATGGTGGAAGGGCATTATGCTATTTTCCGCCTGGCTAGCTACCACCCTCAAGTAGAAAATCTGTCGCCAAGCACCTAAACTTTCGGCAGCAGACCTTGAGAGCCAGTGAAATTAGGCACATTACGACGGGCGCAGTGCAATTCGTGACTTGTGATGATATTCGTCTGTTATAGGCAGAGGTAAGTCCGCTTAACATTAGGCCTCAAGCTTGTTCCGTCACAATAACATAAAAAAAAGTTAACCTTATTAGTTATCAGAATTGATAAGTGGTCCTTATTGAGCATATGCTTTTATGTTACAATAGTTTTAATAACTTAAGTTAAACTATGGGTTGCTTATAAACGAAGGCAAGTGCACTGATAAAAATCTAAAGTCAAAAGCGCCCTAATGACGGCCAATTTATATGGTGTGAAGGCAAAAAACCGACCAAACGTAAATACGTTTAAAAACGCCTTCCAACTAGAAGGCGTTAAACGAGGTCAGTGAAGGCGAATGTTTCTTTTCGTCTTCATTTAAGGTGTTTTTTGTGGTCTTTCTTAAATATTGACTTTTCGATGAGGCTGATGTAGTCGTAGGTTATAGTGATAATCACCATATATAAACCGCCGTAAAAGTAAGGTATATTTTATGATCAATACTGCAATTATTATCGTATAACAAGTTCAATTCTGAAAATACTTTACGGAAGGCGTTTTTTGACGGTTGTGTTTAATATAAAACATGGTACATTTTTATTGATTGGTGAAAATCATCTTAAGAGTTGTGAATTCATCTTACGTAGTTACAATTGGTAAAAGGTCAAATTTGATTTAAGCTTTAAAGTCGTTTTACTCAGTGTGTGAATTCGGACGAAACCAGGTAACATTTCTTGGATTTCATATCTCTCAGGATGGCACACGTCCCTTAGATGACAAAATAAAAGCAATCCAGGAGTTCGAGCCTCCGAAGACAGTTAATGGCTTACGCAGATTTCTCGGAATGCTGTATTTTTATCTTTTTAAATTAAAAATGTTAGTAAGCACTGTAGTACTTACTGAAGTTAAGGCTAGAGTACACGTACTTCTTCCCATACAAACGTAGTTTGACCATATTTTAAATACCAAGTGTTGAAACTCAGACAAGGTTTGCATGCAAATCCTGGAACCAAATTTATATTTTATCACTTAATGTGAAAATTTAATTAAAACCGCATGGGATATATTTCGACTTTTTATACCTGTATAAAATTATTCATTCTGTAGTTGAGTCCCCCGATCTGTTATATCAAATACCCTTTAATATTAAATATAGAGCACGTACAGCCAAAGTCCCTAATCTCTTTGTTCTTCAAGTCCATAAAAAATATCCTACTTTAATCCTATTGTACGAATGGCTCGTCAATATAATAATCTGTTTAAAAATAATCCAGATTTAGACGTATTTAATCCTAGTCTTAGCAGATATGTTATAACTATAAAAGAGCTTCTTCAACCGAAACCAAGTAATTCGGACACAACAGCCATGTTGTGTCCGGATGATCTGTCTTATTGTTAGTTATAATTATATATTGTGTCAGCTTCAGGGTACTAATCCGAAAATATCAGTTTAATTTGCGGATTGGTACTTTCTTTTACTTCGTCTCGTATTTCACTTTACTTTCCTACACACATATGTTGAATTACAATCCAGCTCAAAATTTGTATAACTTGTATAATTATTATAAATGAGAAATTGACTGTAATTTGTTTTGTGTATCTAAATAAATAAATAAAAAATGAGAATTGCCATACAAAACGATAATTTCAATGTTTAAAATACCTTATTTGATAAAGAAAAGCTGGCAAATCAGAAACAGATATTAAGCTCAATGATATGCGTGCTAAATTTCAACGAGTTTGAACCCTTGGGATATAAAAAATTAAACTTCGTTTATATGGAAACGTCTAGCTTTGAGATGTCCTATGCTATATTTGCCATAAATGTTTATGTATTTTAAGGGATTCATCAAGAGCTAAAATAAGTTCAATTAAAATGTATACTAGGATTTTTTCTAGTACCTATATTCAAAGTCAAAATCATTTATTCAATTAAGGCGTCTACGACGTTCTTATATAGGTCAATTACAAATTTTAGTATTGAAATATTCTACATTGTACTGCCACGTTCAGCAAATAATTGCAACTGATTACTGTATTAGCCGACTCGTCCAATGCTGAACACAGCCTCCCCTATTAAGAGGGTATTGCCATAATCCCCACGCTTGGCAGGCGGCTTGGGGATCGCAGTGTAAATTGGCAGTTCTTTAGAAGGCGCTGCTGCCCACCTTCCACTATTTTTCCCTTAGTCGGCTCTTACAACACCCACGGGATGATAGGGGGAGGTGCAATTCTAACTCGGCACCCCACGGGCGCCGGTGATTGTACTAACTTCTTCTAATACAATGAAGCAATGCTGCCAACATACTGGGGCCAAGCAGTAGTAGGCTGGAGCATTTCGATTGTCTGTAGTCCTGCAATGGCCTTTCGGTTGTCTAAACGCTTTCGTTGATGTAGCTGTAGTGTTGTTAATAGTTTTATAGTATATTTTTAATAAAGGCACATCGCTGGTAAATAATATACTTGAATCTTTTTTGTTCACTAGATGACAAAAAATAAAACGTAACATGTCCAATATAATTAATACAAGAACTCCACCACTGAAAAATGAAACGTCCAACTCAATCCGCCATAAAAACCGTTCCAAATTAAAATCCATGTTCCACTCCATCCCATTTCCAGTTTTTTCCAGATACGAATAAAAAACAACTTTTGCGAATAAAAAAAAAACTCGCTCATCAGCGCGCTTCGCTTATTAATAAGGAAAAAACACTATTCACTAGCTAACTAATATTTAACAAACTTTCTAGATAACGGGGGATATATTTATGGTTTTCCGTTTATGTGTAGGTTTGGAATGGGGGAGCGTTTGTCTGTTTGTTGTTGGGAACGTACGAGTTACTTGGGTTGTATTACGAGTTAGTTTAAGTTAATTACGACTAACTTTTCATGCTATTGATGTTAGGTTTTTGACAGTTTATATTTTAAAACCTTGCCTAATAATGCACCACTTTCACGTAGAAGACAGATAATCACACTCATTATAAATGCGAAAGTTTGTGAGTAAGAGTGAAAGTGTAAGTATGTATATTTGCTGTAGGAAACGTACGAGTTACTTGGGTTGCCGTAATTTTAAGTTTGATACCAGTAACTTGTAATGCTATTGATGTTATTTTTTTTACTGGTTTATATATTGCATGTTACTGTCAAGTATTCTTAAACCTTAAGAACAATGATAATGATAATGAGTGCATTATAAATGCGACAGTTTGTGAGTATGAATGAGAAAATGTCTCACATTTTCACTCATATGAGTATGAGTGACACTTTATGTTTGCTTTCCTTCATACTGAAACGGCTGAACCCATTTGGATAAATCTTGGAATACAGATACTTTAGGTCCTAAATAACACATGAGCTACTTTTCATAATCATCATCACTTTTCAGCTTTGTCTACGTGTGTGAAACTGCAACAATTCCTACTTGGACAATTCCGCCTCTGCCAAACTATCGCCTTTCACCTACATTATTTTAACAAATATTGTAATTTAGTAATTAAACAACATTAAATATTGTAATCATTTTATAATTTAGTGTAGAAAAAACCGTTAACAACAAGGGCCCCGAGTTTCTTGCCCGTTCTTCTCGCAGTGGCTCTATACATTTTTTTGCTGAACGTGGCAGTACAATGTAGAATATATCAATATTAAAATTTGTAATATGAGCGTCGTAGACGCCTAAATTTAATAAATGATTTTGACTTTGATACATAAGCGTTGGGCCGTCAGATTACCTTTCTCATTCCTTTTACAAAGTAGAGACTATTGATACGGAGACCTTTACACAGCCGCGTGACAGGAATATCTTTTGCCCTTTGTTGTAGGACTATAAAAACAGAGACTAGTAAGCGAAGCCGCTGCCCTACGCTAGTAAGCACACGCTTTTCCTACCTATTTAAAATGGAAAAATATTTTCCACGGCGTCGTCGGTTCCGCTGCAGATAGCGCAACATTGTGTCCGATCGCATTTTTATATCACACTCGTAAATAGATGACCTTATTTCTTTGTGCTTTGTAGTGCAATGAAATATGGCCCGTGGGAAGGAAATATGGCCAGGTGGTACGAAATATGGCTAGGATGTTTGGAATTAATGTAACTGCAAAGAAAAAAAGTATCACGGGAATAGTACCTACTGAGTGTTTTAGTTGCATTTTGATATTCACGCTAGCACAAAGCTTGGGCTCATTGTCTTGCTTCAATGGGATCGAAGTTTGTCGTAAGAGTTATGAAGTCGAAAATATCTTACAAAATTCAGTAACATATACAGCCAAGTGCCGGGCTAAAGAATCACCCCCCATCTCTACCCGCAGGTGTCGTCAGAGGCGACTAAGGGTAACACACCAGAGGGTAGGCAGCAGCCTGTAACTGATATCTCACTCTGCGATCCCCAAAACGTCTGCCAAGAGTAGAGATTATGGCAAAATAATACTGGGGAGGCCGTGTTCAGCAGTGGACAATCCGGCTGATACAGTAGACAGCCAAGAAGACGTTCATTAGAAGTGGCAGACTGCACTGCGCCCATCATCCTTGAGACAAAGTTGTTAAGTCTCATGTGCCTGTAATTTTACCGGCACTCTTCAAACCAGAACGCAGTAATGCGAACATTACTGCTTGACGGTCGAAATAGGTATGGTGGTAGTTCCCTGGACGAACTTGCTTAAAGAGTTATATTGCTACTATACAGTTCTTAGTCTATTCTTCTTCAGTCTGGTATGCTTCAGTCTACCTCTCTACCTTACTCTTTCAATATACCTTTTTTATGTCTGATATGTTAGCCTTTGACCACTATCTCACCTGATGGTAAGTGATGATGTGGTCGAAGATGTTGTTCAGGCTAACGTAGAATTACTGGCTCGCAAGGACAGCAGCCGGAACACACCGTTACGTGTTTGGCGACAGATACTTGAGGGTGGTAGATAGGGCGCATTCGCAAAATGCCCTACCACCACGCTATAACGACTGCCATCCTAAGACAAAAACCGGGACCGTCGGCTTAACGTGCCCTCCACAGCTCGGAAGCGCTCAGTAGTAATGTCACTAGCGGTCACCCATCCAACTCATGACTGCGGCGGACGTTGCTTAACTTTGCTGATCGGTTAAGAACAGCTAAGCAAACTTCGCTACGAGCGCTTCAACCTAATTACATTTAGTGAGTTTGTTTCTCTGTATAATAGATACTTCTGTGGGACCTGTTGGTAATTTTTCTAACTTCAGATCAGAAGGTTGCGTGTTCCGATCACGTCGGGGTCACCAATGTGGGACCTGTTGGTAAATACTGTCCAAAGTCCCAACATAGTACCTACTAGGGAATAAAAAATTTTGATGCAGTGATGGCTCAGTGGCAATGTATATGGACTGCCGCACTACGGGTCCATGGTTCAAATCCCGCCGCGGGCTTGAGTTTCAGCGTAAAGTGGAAGGACATTTTGCGAATGTCCACCTGGCTAGCGACCCTCAACTAAAAAGTCTGTCGGCAAGCACCTAACGGTGTGTTCTGATACCTTTTCTTGAGAGCCAGTAATTCTAGGTTAAGCCTGTTTACTTTTGCCTTCGACCACATCATCACATACAATCAGGCGAGATTGCGGTCAAGCTTAACAGGCACAGAAAAAAAACACTTATTAGAAACAAAAACTCTTTAATCACTATATTAGAAATTATATTGTTCAAATTTATTAATTATTTACATTATGATAGGTGTGGCTGCGGCAAGGTACTGGAGACGACTGATTGCAGGGACGCTCGACAGTCACTCTACATGATAATGCTAAATTGCAACTTACACCTGATATGTGTACATATATATATATACCCTTCTTTATGAACGTAAACCACTAGCCGACAGAAGCAACTCTTCCTTTTGACAAAAATTCCTCCGATATGAAGAAATGAGAAAAGGGAATATTCCAGCATGTAGCTCGTAGAATATTAATATACCTAGAGAACAGTCGGAGGTAGTAAAACTGCAAAAATGTCAGTTGCGACATTATTAGATTGGCTAGTATCGCCTGGATACCTTCGCTGTTCTGTCGAGGCATCGCTGAGAGAGGAAGACTGGAGGCACACTAAGTGGAAATGTCATTTCATTTTGAAATTACTACCGAATATTATTCGCCATATATCCTAGTTTATTTCATCACAACAACGTTTACATATTATATCAGCATGCCATTAGACCCTTGCAGTGGTACACAGATGTGTGGAAACCCTAATTTCGGTAGTTTTTAGGGTCCCGTAAAAACGGGACTCTAATACTAAGACTCCACTGTCGTCTGTCTGTATCTTTTGAACCCTGACAGCTAGACAGTTGAAATTTTCACAGAAGATGTATGTCGCTTGCCGCTATAACAACAAATAATATAAATCGGTCAACTGCAAGATGGACTTGCGCACGTGAAAAGTATAAAAAAGTTTCATTCAGCATTATATTTCTCATTAAATTAAGCGTTCCTTGAGAGCCAGTGAAATTACAGGCATATGAGACTTAACAACTATATCTCAAGGTGACGGGCGCAGTGCAATTCGTGACTTGTGATGAAATGCATCTGTTATAGGGAGAGGTTACTCCGCTTAACATCAGGTGGGCCTCGAGCTTACTCTATCACAATAACATAAAAAAAGTTATAATATAGTTTGTAATGTTGTTTAGATAATGGTACGGAACCTTTCATGTGCGAGTCCAACTCGAACTTAGCCAATTTTCTTTTATACTTGATAAGTTAATTTTTGCATACTATCTCACAAGTTGGTAAGTAATATAGTGGTCGAATATGTTAACAAGCTAAACCTAGAATTACTGGCTCATCAGGAAAAATGCTGAAACGCCATAAGGTGTTTGTCGACAGATTTTCTGCTTCAGGGTGGTAGCCAGCCAGGCGAATATTCGCAAAATGCCGCCAAAATACCACCATGTATATATAATTTTCAAACCCGCGATCCATGAATGTTAGTCCATATAACCATTGCCACAAGGCCATCATTGTTTCAAAGACTATAAAAATTCAAATAGAAAAATAATTATACCATCCAATATTTCTCAGTAGACCCCAGCGCTGAAATAAGGGGAGGTTCACGCTGCATGACGTTCGGTGCACTCGCAGTATTCACGTCTCCCCCACTCGATCCTCGTGAAACATAGCTCTACTAGTGCTGAAAACTATCGATAACTTCAACATCGAATACTTTTGTAAGTATAGTACCCACATTTTTTCTATAAAATAAGCAAACATTTGGCTTTGACCGCATTCCTGGTGCAAAGCGACAACGTGATCTATTATAGAAATGCTTACCTATATGATACTTATTCACTATGTACTCGTGAACTACCCGATTATATCTATCGAGAAATAGAAACGCTGGTAGGGTGTTCCATACCTCAGCCATAATGAAATAATGAAATCCCTTCTTGCATATTTTTAGCCTAGCCTCCATGTACGGTTGCCGCATTACTGTGCGTTTCATCATCCAATAAAGAAAGGAGATAGGGGAATAAGGTTGTGTAAATCGATTGGACATTATACAAAGGAAACCTTTAACATATATTTGCGATGTTTGATGCTTTCTAGTCACAAATAACGCATCATATTATGGGATAGGTTACGGTCTGCTTATTATAAAATTTCAATAGACTTCGTAATAACTAACAACTGAAATGTTTGTATGGTTTTATTTTTATGATATGTATATTATGAATACTATAAAGGGTTTGAGCAAATTAAAGTTGTTTTTCAATTCATAATATAAAAAACATACCATTACGCCTGTGTGTCTCAAGGATTTAACCATTTTTTTTTATTTAAGATATTACAAACCCTTATTGTAGTAATGTGATCTTATTGATTTTTTTTTTTATTGGCGATATGCCTTTATTAAACAAATACTACAAACTACATACAACAGTACAGCTACTACAATACTACAGCTACTACAGTAAAAGCATTTGGACTCATAGGGAGTCCAAATGCTCTAGCCCACTATCAGTTGGCAGCGTGCCCAGCATGCTGGCAGCATTGCCCCGTTGAATTGCAATGCTTATTCTTTGAGCCAAATAGGTGCCAGCATTTTGATCACGCGTCGCATCGACCAAGCGCTCTGATAGATTTTGGAAAATACGATGAGCTCCCGGTCCCCACGGCCCCAACGTCTCTACACCAAACGGCTCAAATATGTAACCCATACCGAGGTTAGCATATTTGCGCCGCTTGAGTTGCTCTGCCGAAGTAGCCGCGGCGCCAGCCCTCACGTGGGTTTCAGAAAGGTGTGACGGCGCTAAAGTGTCAAGTCTTATTGATAGACGTTAATGGATATAATCATTGAAATATATTTATCAATGAATAATAATATAGAAGCGTGATATATATATAATATAAATATGTATTCTTTCTTAAAAGAAATCCCGTGTCTATATATAGTGTCTATATATATAGTAGATGTATAACGTAAACATAGGATGATCTTCTCAGTCGGGCACTCTTGAAAGAGTAGTAGTGGTTGGTGGTACATGGTGGGTCTTCAACGTCATGAGTCTTCTTGTCGGTGATCACTGATCTGGCAGTGCTTCTCCATTTTTGCCGGTTGCACTCTGATATGGATGACTGTGTTGCCCATGTTGTGTACATTGTTGGCAATGAAAGTTTGTTTTACATTTGTCTGCTAAGGAAAGAAATGCTTTCTAGGAAATGAACTATTTACTTTTATCGACATTGAAAAGTAGCAAATATCGATCAACCTCGTCTCAACACTACTGGTGCACTTCCGATATAATATTTCATATTTAATAGTGATGCACACGAAAAATCCTCTCCAGATGACTCTGGGAATATTATACGGGATTTTCGTTCTATTTCATATTGGGGCCCATCCATGTTAATGATGCCAGGGTTTTTCAAGCTGCTTCAAACTAGTGGAATGGCTAATATATATACACTTAACAGTATTTCATATATCGTATATGGGCGTGTTGAATAAACTTTTTATAAAGATTTTAGACAAAATTACTTTAAAGTTTTAATACTTTTTCTGTCACTTGTTCTTTGAACAATCGAAGCTTTTGAACAGTGGTCTGAGATATTCATATTCGAATAAACAAGATAAAATGTCCCATGCTAGTAGGTACCTAATTACTTCATCTCTTGACCGGCGATATTGGTATATTTGTCACACACTTTGAAGCGCTCGTAGCGAAGTTTACTTAGATGTTCTCAACCGATCAGCAAAGTTAAGCAACGTCGCGCGCGGTCATGAGTTGGATGGGTGACCGCTAGTGACATTACTACTGAGCGTTTCCGTGCTTCGGAGGGCACGTTAAGCCGTCGGTCCCGGTTGTTGTCTTATGATGGCAGTCGTTATAGCATGGTGGTAGGGCATTTTGCGAATGCCCGCCTGGCTAGCTACCACCCTCAAGTAGAAAATCTGTCGCCAAGCACCTAACGGTGTGTTCCGGCAGCTGTCCTTGAGAGCCAGTACTTCTAGGTTAGCCTGAACAACATCTTCGACCACATCATCACTTACCATCAGGTGAGATAGTGGTCAAAGGCTAACCTATCAGGAATAAAAAAAAATAAAAAATACGTGACTTTCCTTTTTATTTACATTAGGATAGATATCGAATCCACGAACCATTTTTTGAAGCAGTCACAGTCGAGAGATATTGTTTTTTTTTTTGAATTGTGACGGAACTAGCGCGAGTCCCACGGCCCACCTGATGGTAAGCGGACTAACTTCTGCCTATAACAGATGCATTTCGTCCGAATGAGTTGCACTGCGCAGTCATACTGAGACATACAGTTGTTAATTCTCTGCCGGAACATACTGTTAGGTGCTTGGCAACAGATTGACTACTTGAAAGTGGTAGCTAGCAGGTGAGCGTTCGCAAAATGCCCTTCCACAATACGGTGAAGCTCAAGCAGGCGGTGGGATCGAACCATGGACCTGCAGCACTGCAGTCCATAGCTTTTGCCGCTCGGCCATCATTGCTTTAAAAAATAGCTATGCACTGCCGTGCTTCAGGTGGATTTTTCAGGTTACAGTGAAGGTTGTTGTTCATATACACCACGCTGACACTAAACTTGCTGCGCAGCGTTTTGCACCTATCTTCACCATTGCAATTAAATTTTCATACACACTTGTTGCAAAAAATATCTTAGTACTAAGCTATAAAATAATATAGGGTTGGTTAAATATTTTTCAACCAGAGTTTTTGTGATTTTTCTAACCAGGGCCCTAAAAAGAACTTGATGAGCGTTGCAAGTAGGCAGGCGTAGGCCAGGATTGTAGACAGTGATAATCTGTAGTCTCCGGAAGTTAAAAAGGTGTTTTAATTATGTAGCTGTTTTTAAAATTCATTTAATAATTATGTATATTTTTTTGAAAACTATTATTATAATTTGATGTTTTTTTTTTACCTAGGTCACATATTACAAAAAACGGTTATTAAAAGGTACAGAAGTTTTTTCGGCTTTGGACTAGAACTAGATTAAAGGATGTAAATATATAAACCAAGCTCTAAAAGTGATGTGTACCTAAAATAACAGTGCTATGTACATATATGTGGCCTTGGCTTTTACTGTAATTATTAATTCATACATATATTAAATACATACATATAATCACGCCTTTACTCCCCGAAGGAGTAGGCAGATGTGTTTAAACACCTAAATTTCGCCAGTTGGTTTTTGGTCCCATGTTATAGGGGGTGAGTCTATTGGCATTCACCAGCCACAGTTTCAAGGTCATACAAAAAGTTTTCTCTAACGCACTGGACGAAACACAAGAACATATTACGAATAATATGTTTACGCTGACAACATATAGGTAAGACAAGAACACAATAACATATTGTATTAATCCCTGGAAGGGCACTAAGATGGTATACAGCCCTGTTGTGCATCTAATGCAAATAACACCCTACTCACATCCACGCGAGAAGTGGCATGCTGCTCATAAGGCGCACTTTTCCCATAGTCGCCTCTTACTACACCCACGTGAAGAAATGGGGAGGTCACATTCTAACCCGGCACCCCGCGGGAACATCATAGTAATACAATAAAATAACATGTATCTGATAAGCAAAAAAAATATTTTGCACATTTGTTTAGTTAATACTGGGAGCTCGCTTTCTAGTTTACAACCAAAGACATTCAACGATTCATCAAACTTGAATAAAACCATAACAAAATTACAAATTGGAGTGCCGCGCAGCAGGTCCATGGTTCGAATCCCGCCCAGAGCTTGAGCTTCACCGCATGGTGGAAGGACATTTGCGAATGCCCGCCTGTAAAGCTACCCTCAAGTTGAATATCTGTCGCCAAGCACCTAACGGTGTGTTCCGGCAGCAGTCCTTGAGACCCAGTGAAATAACAGGCAAAATGAGACTTAACAGGCGCAGTGCAGTTCGTCACTTGTGATGAAATGCATCTGTTATAGGCAGAGGATACCGCTTAACATCAGGTGGGCCTCGCGCTTGTTCCATCACAATAACACAAAATATATATATATATACGATAGGAAAAATTTTATTCATGTGCGGGATCCTATCGTATATTTGTAATTTTGTAATGTAATCCGTATAGCAGGCGTTATTGCAAACATAACAATACTAAAATTGAATAAAACCACCTCTACCAAATAATTCCGTTCAATACCTTGATTACAATTTACCACCGACTGTAAGACGTAACTTGCAGCGTTGCAACGGTAGACTGTAACCGTTCAACGTTTAAGTTCGGGTGTCCGTTATAAATTCCGTGCGCTGTTCTATATTCAAATTGGCCGCTACTATTGGCTGCCGCTGGGTGGTGTTTTACATCCTAAGATTATGTTTAGAGTGGATTAGTACTGAAACACAAACTATATTGCGTGTCAGTGGATATTTTTTTATACGTCGTTCATGTCTTTATTAGGTTTTGAAATAGAGGCGCAACAATACTAGATGCCAACCTGGATTTATTAATTACCGATAGACTAGCCTTTGATCACAATAATATAAAAATATATAACACCTGAGGGTTTGTTTTGACTACTATCTCATGTGATGGTAAGTGATGAAGTGGTTGAAGATGTTGTTTAGGCTAACCTAGAATTGTTCGCTCTCACTAATAGCTGCCGGAACACACGTTAGGTGTTGGCGACAGATTTTCTACTTGAGGATGGTAGCTAGCCAGGCGAGCGTAGGCAAAATGCCCTACCACCATGCAAAGGTAGGAGATAATGTAGTCGAAGGATAAAACAGGCCTAACTTAGAATAGAAAATGGCTCCCTAAATATTGGATACATATCATCGTCATAAAACTCGTACCTATGGTCAGTTATGTTTATACAAATTAGCAGTTTTTGCAATAACAACTTAAACCCACCATCTAATTTCATTTCTTCTATACTAAATTAAATAGGTAATTATGTCTTTTTTAAAAAAATCGGCGGTATGCCTTTTCAACAATATACTACGAACTATGTACAACACTACAGCTACTACAATGAAAGTATTTAGGCAATATTGCAGACTCACAGGCAGTCCAAATGCTCCAGTCCACTACCAGTTGGCAGCGTGCCCGGCATGCTGGCAGTATTGCCCCATTGAATTACAATGATAATTCGTCAACTTCTGTTAGTAAATATTAGATAATATTATTATGTCGGAGCGTAGCAGTTAGTTTGATACGAGAATGGCAACACTATGATTTACTGACGTTATACTAGTCTGTGGTCGCTACTAGTCTATAGTCATTTGAGATACTGTGACTGTGACTCAAAGCTTACGTCACAAGACACGGCGGTTGACATGACAGTCTAGTGCTAGCCGCCGAAGAGGCATTACCTACTTAAGGAGTGAAACCAATGACTGTCAATGCTAACTAGCTTTTCACTGGTGGTGTCCCTTTATTATCAATATACTACGAACTGGAGCATTTGGACTGCTTGTGAGTCTGCATTGACTTAAAGATTGTCTAAATGCTTTTATTGTAGTAGCTGTAGTTTGTAGTTTGTAGAAATTGGTTAAGATATTACTGTAAAACATTACTCCTAACTGCCTTAGGTAAGTTATTTTAATTTTAATCAGATTTCTCATCCACGTTTCTCGAGTCTAAGCGAACATCAGATGAAATTTTGCCAGTACACAAAGCTCAGTAATGTCTATGCATAAAGTATTTTAAACTTGTTAAAATGCAACGTATTCTCGAAGCGTTCCGGTATCAGGAGGGTATTATTTACTTTCGCCTTTGGATTTTCACGAATTTTAGAAAATGTGTAAATTTTGCAGGTAGTTTTTAAGATCTTATTTTTGCATTGAAATGTTTGTTTGAGAATATAATTCAGTGTTTAAATTGTACAGGTAAGGTTTAAAAAACAAGTAGGTAAAGGTTTAAACATTTACATTACCATGCAGTTACTGTACGAGTGTTTTTGAAGCAATGATGGCCGAGCGGTAATAGCTATGGATTGGCGTGCCGCAGGTTCCTGGTTCGATCCCCACCGCCGGCTTCAGCTTCACCGCATGGTTGAAGGGCATTTTGCGATTGTCCACCTGGCTAGCTACCACCCTCAAGTAGAAAATGTGTCGCCAAGCACCTAACGGTGTGTTCCGGCAGCTGTCCTTGAGTGCCAGTGAAATGACAAGCACAGGAGACTTAGCAACTATGTCTCAATGTGAGGGGCGAAGTGCAATTCCTGAGTTGTGATGAAATGCATCTGGCAGAGGTTAATCCGCTTAACATCAGGTGGGCCTCGAGCTTGCTCCGTCACAAAAACATGAAAAAAAAAGAAACTGTACAAACACATACGGGTTTTTTATTGGTCGGTAGCCCAATAAAACTCAGGCATTTGATCTGGGGCATCTTCTGCAATATACCCAACAAACATTGAAATCAGAGACTCCCAGTTCGATTTTCATCTGAAGGCCATTTTGACCTTGATAATATTTTTTTTGCTAACTGAGCCATAACAATTTGACGCACTGATTTATGGCACGGTCATTTTAGACGTGTCTATCGTCGTAACTAATAACGAAGTCTTTCTCTTTTACCACATTAACAATCCATTTTTTTATTGTTATTTTGACGGAACAAGCTCGAGGCCCACCTGATGTTAAGCGGACTAACCTCTGCCTCTAATAGGTGCATTTCGTCACAAGTCACGAATTCACTGCGCCCGGCACTTTGAGACGTAGTTGTTAAGTCTCACGTGCTCGTTCACTGGCTCTCAAGGTCTGGTGGCGGAACACACCGTTAGGTACTTGGTGACAGATTTTCTACTTGAGGGTGGTCACTAGCCATTTACCAACGACTGTAAGACGTAACAGGCGTGCAATCGCAAAATGCCCTTCCACCATGCGGTGAAGCTCAAGCCAGCGATGGGGATCGAACCAGGGACCTGAGGCACGACAATCCATAGCTATTACCGCTCGGCCATCATTGCTTCAAAGAAGAAAATTCACTACTGTCTACATACATTTTTTATACAATTCAAATTCATAACAATCGCCAGAATTCGCACTTGCTTGATTTGACGCATACCATAGAGAAAAGTCACCGGAAATTCAATTTCGACGCATTCCAATCAGAGCTCCATAGACAAAGGTAATATACTGCTGCTGAGCTCTCAACGCAGGCGGTACTCAATACCTATTCTACGTTTCTTGAAATATCTTTATGTATATTATATTTGCCTAAGATCGGACACTGAGACGAGCAAAAAAACTGTATTGTCAGTGTTTCTGCTCGTAATTTGAAATTCAAAGTAACATGATTTGAAAAGTGTGAGTATAAGATGTGATTTTGATGAAACAAACCCAAAGAAACCTAATAGTTATTTTGAATTCACTTCTCAACTATAAAAAAAAAAAAACTCGATTAAATTTTTTCTGCTATCTATACATAAAGTACCAAATTTCACAAATTCGTGTTCCGTCAATCTACGCGCTACTATCCTTCTAAAAGTTATCCAGCACGTGTAGCCGGACGACGCAAGTTCGATCCCGCTTCAGGTAAAAATTTTAAGCTCTAGCAATTAAATATGTCTTACGTGGGTCGTCAGAAGCTACTAAGAGAAAAGTGCGCCAAATGAACAGCATGACACTTCTCACATAGATGTCAGTAGGGTGTTGTGTGCATTAGACGCACCATCCACCATCTTAGTGCCCTGCCAGGATTTCATACAACATGTTCTTGTGTTCCTGTCTTATATGTTGTTAGCGTAAACATATTATTCGTAATACGTATGTCTAGTGTGTTAGAGAAATTATTTTGTATGACCCTGAAACTGTGCCCGGTGAATGGCAATAACCTCGCCCCCAATTACATGTGACCAATACCCAATTGGCGAAATGTGGGTGTATATATACATATCTGCCCTTCCCTTCGGGGAATACAGGCGTAATTGAAACATTATAGTATTTTTTTTTTATTCCTGATAGCTTAGCCTTTGACCACTATCTCACCAGATGGTAATTGATGATGTGGTCGAAGATGTTGTTCAGGCTAACCTAGAAGTACTGGCTCTCAAGGACAGCTGCCGGAACACACCGTTAGGTGCTTGGCGACAGATTTTCTACTTGAGGGTGGTAGCTAGCCAGGCGGGCATTCGCAAAATGCCTTACCACCATGCTATAACGACTGCCATCCTTAGACAACAACCGGGACGGCTTAACGTGCCCTCCGAAGCACGGAAGCGCTCAGTAGTAATGTCACTAGCGGTCACCCATCCAACTCATGACCGCGCGCGACGTTGCTTAACTTTGCTGATCGGTTAAGAACAGCTAAGTAAACTTCGCTACGAGCGCTTCAAAGTCTCTCTTTGTAATTTTGTAATGAATCAACGGTTTTAATAAAATAGAATATTGAAACTAATGTCTTAGTTTGAACCAACTAAGAAAAAAAATTAAATAGCGATGACGTTCATATTTACCGCCTACCGTCGTTTCGTCGACGCGCTCACTGCAACGCGACCGGTTTATGGAACTCATAAAGTAACGCCAGATATATACACAGTAGTATATATGACTTCTTAAAACTTCTGCCTTCCTGGTACTTTGAAAATTAGTTACAAAATATTATATATTGTGAAATTGTAAATTTATCTTGCAAACCGTACTTGATTAAGTGCCTAAATATATTAAAGAGTAGGTGGGATCGGAACGGAATAGTAAAATAATTAAAAATAAACGGATCCCACTCTAAATTATAAGTGGGATCAGAACGGAATAAAAACTTAATAGAAAATAAAACTGATACCCAGTTGATATCTCTTCGTGGGATCGGAACGGAATACACCGAACTTTCAGCTACACCTATAAACTTTGATTTTATTTAAAAATAGCTTAAATAATATAAAAATCTTACGGTTTTCTGCTGCATTGGAATGTCGTAAAGGGCCACTTTTGTAAATACTACGCAGAAAGAGCAGTATATAGCTGATACTGACTTCGACAAGTCTCTTTAACATTTTTAAAGAGCTTCACCGCATGGTGGAAGGGCATTTTGCGAATGCCCGCCTGGCTAGCGACCACGCTCAAGTAGAAAATCTGTCGCCAAGCAGCTAACGGTGTTCCGGCAGCAGTGTTTGAGAGCCAGTGAATTTACATGCACATGAGACTTAATAAATACGTCTCAAGGTGACGGGCGCAGTGCGATTCGTGTCTTGTGATGAATCAGTGCATCTGTTATAAGCAGAGGTTAGTCCGCTTAACATCAGGTGGGCTTCGTGCTTGTTCCGTCACAATAATATAAATTAAAAAAAAAACGCCCTCATTCGCTAAAGGGTTTCTAAAGAAAGGGTTATTATACTTTTAAACAAAAACCACCTGAAAATGGAACCGACTTCTACACTCAAAAGTGTGAAATAACTTGTTGAAGTAGGTACCATGATATTTCAAATGTACCTATTATTACAATATTGTGCGTATGTTATCGACTTCGACAAGTTATTTCACCCTTTTTAGTGTAGAAGTCAGTTCCATTTTTAAGAAAAATAAATACAAAAATATATCTGGTGATAACTCCGACAAATTCTCCTGCTAAGCCGACTTGAAGTCACAATCATCAAGCAGCCCGCAACAATTATCGACGCATTTTTATTTTACACGAAGAATCATCAGGAGTCTCTACAAGCGAACGATCAAAGATATATCACATCGGCTTAGCAGGAAAATTAAGCGGAATTAATACTAAATATACATTTTTAAATGTTTTCATCTATCATTGTAGTAATATTATTTTTGTTATTTTAATGAAAGTCAAAAGGTATCTGCTATAATACACACCGTACTGAAAACATTGAAAAATGTCCTCTAAATATTTTTCCGCGTGTTTTATTGTAAAAGTTTGATTGTTACATGAATTTATTAAACACAACCGAAGCTGTTTGTTTGTATCTTGTTTACGTAGTGGTGAGTTTTATACAAATTGGCCACGGTCTGTCAGTTGTCGGCGTTATATATATGTTTAAAATGGATGACCTGGGCAGTGCCTTGAGAGCTTGTGCCCTATTCTAGTTGTAATCTGTTCCATAGCTCACGTCATCACTTTTCAAAGAGCTTTCAAACTATCCTATCAGTTTCAAAATTAAAATAGGGCAAGCGCTAGTCTGACTTTACTCTAGTAAAGTTCCGCTTGTTTACCTGTAAAGAAAATTGAAAAATGCTACAGTTTTTTTTTTATACCGCTAAGGTGGCAAACAAGCACATGGCAGTAGCCTTTGGACGCTTGCAACACCAGGGGTATCACTCGCGCGTTGCCGACTCTGAAGAAATCTCTTGAAGAACCCCATGCTGTACTCCATCGGGAAAGCCACGGCGGGGAGCTCATTCCAGTTTCAGTGTTTATTACTTGTATAGACTATTATGGTGGTTAACATGGCCCGTGAGGTGCCGGCCTAGAATGCTACCCTCCCATTTCTACCCGTGGGTGTCGTAAGAGGCGACTAAGGGTAACAAACTAGAAGGTGGGCAGCAGCACTTTCTGAGGAACTGGTATCTCACACTGCGATACCCAAGACGCCTGCAATGCATGGGGATTATGGCACCTGCATGTTGGGGGAGGCTGAATTCAGCAGTGGACTATCCTGCTAATACAGAACTGTATAGTACAGACTATTATTGTACATATTGTACTACTGAATATACAGAGATTCTAGATTACTAACTAGTAAAAACTATTTAGAGAGAGATAACTATATCCCTTATTATAAAGGTTGACAACGTGGACGGCCCCATTTCATATTTTATACCCGGTCAAGTGCGAGTTACTTAACGAGTGTTTCATACAAACACTGTACTGTACGTACAGCCGGATAGTCCATTGCTCAACACAGCTTTCCCCGTAAGATTACAGCGACTAAAGGGAGGGATCCCTTTAGTCGCTTCTTAAGACACGCTCAGGAAGATAAGGGGGAGTGGGTTAAATTCTTAGTAGCCAGGCATTGCGCGTAGCATACCAACACACATTATATATATTTTGTTTTAGGTATATATAAAAAACGCTAATATTGCATCTAGACTAGTTCTAGATGCAAAATTTCAATTCTAGGTTAGTCTGAACAACATCTTCGACCACATCATCACTTACCATCGGTGAGATAGTGGTCAAAGGCTAACCTATCAGGCATAAAATAATAAAAAAAAAAACTGACTAAACGAGAAATATTGGTAGGGCCTCAGATCACCTTGTTTCTCTAATCTGTGGATAGGGCTCTGTTTTTAAACCTTAAAATCATTTCAAACGTTCAGAACCAAATATCAATTGGATGTATAAATGTTTCTGCAATGCAATTCTTTTCCATCTTACAGTTCGCTTATTCAAGTTTGAAAATGCAATATTCGTTTGGGAACGAAATGAACATCTGTGCTTCGCAGCCAACGAACCGCTCCCGGATTTATTCTAGTGTACCTACTAATAGAAGATTTTTAGACTTTACGATTGCACCGAATATTCTTATATCATTGGAATTCAATGCGAGATGAAGCGATCATAGTCAGACACACGTATAAGAGGAATAGTTATAAGACTATGATAAGACATAGCGTGATGTATAGATCTTTATATTAGTCAACGAAAAAGGCTTATAATCGCCCATATTGCATTAAATTTTGAAGCAGTGGTGTTAGCGAGTATCAGCTATGGACTGCCGTGCGACAGGTCCTTGGTTCCAGCCCCACCACGGCGCACTGGCTTGAGCTTCACCGCATGTTGGAAGATCATGAGTTGGATGGGTGAACGCTAGTGACATTACTGCTCAGCACTTCCGAGAGTCGGAGGGCACGTTAAGCCGTCGGTCCCGGTTGTTGTCTTAGGATGTCAGTCGTTATAGCTTGGTGGTAGGGCATTTTTCGAATGCCCGCCTGGCTACTACCACCCTCAAGTAAAAAATCTGTCGCGAAGCACCTAACGCTGTGTTCCGGCAGCTGTCTTTGATAGCTAGTAATTCTAGGTTAGCCTAAACAACACCTTCGCCCACATCATCACTCATCATCAAGTGAGATAGTGGTCAAAAGCTCAGCATCGATCCGAAGTAACAAAAAAGTCATACATAAACAACATTTTGCTTTTTTAATATCTGAAAGGGTAGGTTCACGTCTAAGTAATTCATTAAAACATATCATTTATACACACGAAATATACAAATACTAGAATGTTCGACAAAAAATTCTATAAAGCACGTAACAGATCGTATGGTATAAGAACAACCTTATCTGCAGGTTAGGTATAGTTAGAAAATATTGTAATAGAAAATATGATTTTCATTGAAATACAACTCTTGGCAGCCGGTTCAGAAGGTTATGTGCAGCTGAAATTCAATGTAAAGAAAACTATATTGAAATTGTTACGGGTACGATATAAGCTAACATGTTGTTTGTTTTCTTTTATGTGATTGTGAAGGATCAACCACGAGGTACACATGTTACTAACCTCTGCCTATAACTAATGCATTTCGTCACAAGTGACCAATTTGCAGTACGCCCGTCACACTGAGCCATGCAGTTGTTGAGTCTTATGTGCCTGTAATTTATCTGGCTCTCAAGGACTGCTTCTGGAACACACTGTTATGTGATTGGCGACAGATTGTTCTACTTGAGGGTGGTAGCAAGGTGAGCATTCGCAAAATGGCCTGCCATTATTCGGTGAAGCACAAGCCAGCGGTGGGGATTGAACCATGGATCTGCGGCACGGCAGTTGATAGCTATTACCGCTCGGTCATCATTGCTTCAGAATGATGAATGAAGATGTTCTTACAAAATTACAATGAAAGGAACAATTTAATCCACGAATGGTTATTTTTTTTTGTTATTTTGTAAGGCCGAAGTCCTCGTAGCGAAGTTTGCTAAGCTGTTCTTAACCGATCAGCAAAGTTAAGCAACGTCCGCCGCGGTCATCAGTTGGATGGGTGACCGCTAATGATATTACTACTGAGCGCTTCCGTGCTTCGGAGGGCACGTTAAGCCGTCGGTCCCGGATGTTGTCTTGGAAGGCAGTTTAGTTAGGTGGTAGGGCATTGTGCGAATGCCGGCCTGGCTAGCTACCAAGTAGAAAATCTGTCGCCAAGCACTTAACGGTGTGCTCCGGCAGCTGTTCTTGAGAGCCAGTAATTCTAGGATAGCCTGAACAACATCTTCGACCACATCATCACTTACCACCAGGTGAGATAGTGGTTAAAGGCTAACCTATCAGACGTAAAAAAGGTTTTTTTTAGCAGTTTAGAGTTGCAAACATTACAATGTTAAAATGTTTTATGTTCTTCATGGAAAAATGATCTAAATAAGTATATATTAATTAAAGAAGTAAAAACCCGACTGCAAGTTATTAATTTTCGCTAAGCGTTTTATCGTTCCATTGCAATTAAAACTGCAAGTTATATTGGAATCGTTATTTAAAGCCTTTAATTTAATACCACACTCGATGAATTTGGAAAATATGTTTTTCATCTCACAATATGACGTATAAAATCCGCTAGACTATTTTTAATTATATTTAATGTTCCTAGTGTCACTTGCGCTCACTTAGACTGCCCAAAAAGTGTAGAGTTATGTTTTCAGGGTTCATTTACGTACGTATGTTTATGAGGTTTTTTATTCCTCAATAACTTTTAAACGGTCTATGCGATTTATATATAAAATATATCATTAGATTTGCATTGACCGTGCAAGTGACACTAGGTTAATAAAAATAAATAAAAAAGCAAACTGGTTGATTATAGACGCCATATTGTGAGTTAAAAAAACTTCAAATCCTATTGAGTGGGGTATCAAAATAAAGGGCGTTAAAACACGATTTCATATATATAACTT
The DNA here is from genome assembly GCA_963890685.1 of Plagodis pulveraria. Taxonomy (NCBI): domain Eukaryota; kingdom Metazoa; phylum Arthropoda; class Insecta; order Lepidoptera; family Geometridae; genus Plagodis; species Plagodis pulveraria. The sequence goes on along the minus strand of OY982970.1, from coordinate 18,165,890 downwards.
GCAGTTTTTTATTCAATGGAACGATAAAACGTTTAACGACAACAAATCATTTGTAGTCTGGGTCTTTACTTTGACTAATATTAATGATTAATATTGTATTATAACATTGATGACTTGTGATTTTTGTATACATATAAATTAAATTGTAATTTTGACATTGCAGTTTTGACATTGTATTTTGAGAATGGTATTTAATTGTTATTATTGTATTGACATCTAATTTTTGTTTGTCGTTAATTGTAATTATTATTTTGAATTTCATCTTTTATTATGTAATATGTGAGGTAAATGTAATTGTTAATCATTTTTATCTCAATAAATACATTCATTTACACTTTTTAATATTGATAATATGTTTGCAATAACGCCTGCTATGCGGATTAAATTACAAAATTACAAATATACGAGAGGAAAAAATATATTTTTAATACGTTTGTGACTTAAATTTTTCCTGTAGTATATTTGTAATTTACGCTTGTTAATAAAATACTAATAACCATATACAACACTACATCTACTACAACGAAAGCATTTAGACAACTTCAAGCCATTGCATGCTCACATGAAATTTTATTCAATAAAATGCGAGTTATATTGAAATACGAAATAATTAAATCCCAACTTTTTAAATTTCGTCCTGATTTTGTAGTACTCAAAATCGATTGAATAAATGTAGTAGTATGAAGACACTATTCTTAATATGGTATGATACTGATTGACACATGTAAAAGTTGCCTTTACAGAATCCCTCATGAAGATATGGAACATTCCTTATATTCTTAACACTATTTAACGTTACAAAATTTGTATATAATTTGTAAATTAAAAAAATAATTAAGTCATTGTCATGTTAGCTCAAGTGGTCAGAGCATACCCCGGCTATAGGGGAGGATGGACGCGGGTTCAAATCCCGCACATGACTACAATTTTTTCTCTAGTAAAATTAGTAATTTTATAAAGTAATCCGCAGAGCAGGCGTTATTGCAAACATAACAATATTAAAATTATAAGGTTGTGTCATCATTTACAAGTATAAAACCAATTGCAAAATTGGTCTTGTTTGTAGTACAACGCAAGTTGAACTATAGGTGTCGCTCCATCCCAATACGATGGTTAAATAAGGAACGAGTGGAAAAATTGGAGTTATGAGTCATTGTCATGTTAGCTCAAGCGGTCAGAGCATACTCCGGCTATAGGGGTGGATGGACGCGGGTTCGAATTCCGAACATGACTACAATTTTTTCTCTCGTATAATTTGTAATTTTGTAATGTAATCCACCGAACAGGCGTTATTGCAAACATATTAAATATTATACACAATATTAAAACTATTTAACGTACCTAAAACTATTTACCAAAAGATAAAAACGACAAATCGTTTAAAAGCTCATAACTCTATTACATAAATATTTAAGTACCAACTTACTACAAAACTTAGAACACAATCAAACTTTAAGCTCCAATCAACTCATTACAACTACGTGATTCCAAACTTCGACCTACCCTCAATTTCCAAACTAATATTACTGAAACTAATATTAGTGCAAAACTAATAACTGTACAATAGAAGAGATTGCACCAATACCATGCACCTGGTCCGGTGCGCTTGTCACCCTAGGGGGTAGTTTCCACCACCACCCTTCTTGCCACCCCCTAGTGGAAGTGAGAAGGGGGAGACTGGGACGTGTGAAGCGATTTTTTTGTGTATTTATTATGTGCATGTTCTGAATTAAACTTCAGATAATTGTTTTTGTTCTTGGTGTAGATATTAGATCATTATCTTCACCATATCCTTAATTAAGAGGTCGTATCGTCAGTACATATTTTTGTGTTTGGTTTTGTTTTGAGGCAAAGAGGGCATATTGAACAGTGATAGCCGAGCGGTAATTAGTTAAGTACTGCCGTGCCGCAGGTCCTTGGTTCGATCCCCACCACCGGCTTGTGCTTCACCGCATGGTGGAAGATCTTTTAGCGGATGTTCGCCTGGCTAGTTACCACCATTACAAAGCTACAAGTAAACTTACAGTTATAAATCACACTCACACTATATTATTACTTATTATTTTCACACTAATATTATACAGGCGAAAGTTTGTGAGTGTGTTTGTATGTTTGTTACAAACGTTATTCACGCGCAAACGGTTAGACAAATTTTGGTGAAATTTAGTAGAGATGTAGATGAGGTGATGAATTAACACATAGGATACGTTTCATCATCAACATCGATCATCACGTGGGTGCAAACGCGGAGCTTAACTAATTTGAAATAAAGTACGTCTTCCTTCCTTAGTCCTTAGTATTAAATAGTAGTAACAAGTTTTTTAGTACCATTAACATGAAATGTAATGGTATGCTGCTCATTTGGCGCAATTTCTTCTTTAATCTTAGGATGTAACGTACATTTAGAAACAGTTACGATTTCTGAACTCGGGGGTTGCATGTGCAAAGTGAAACCATTGCACTTATTTTTTTTTATACTTCAACTTCAATGGCGAAGCTATAGTGCAACCTATAGGCGATTTGTAGAGCTACAAATCGCCTATAGGTATTCTTAGTGGTTTGAACTTTTTTAAGGAACGAAAATGGCTTTTAATTTTTATTATACTGTTAAAAAGGCAAACTGTCAACTGTGCCCGGTCAATGGCAATAGGCTCGCCCCCTATTACATGGGAACAAAATCGAAACGTGGGTGTTTTGCCTTCCCCTTCGGGGAATACAGGAGAGATTATATGAATGTAAGAAGGTAAAGCCGCTGCTGTTACTAAGTAAAAATTCTGCTCGGCAAAACAAAATACTTTTCAGTAAATTTCCACTCGTAATGTGCGACAGTTTTAATATTTTTTAAGAAGAGTTTAAAAGGTATCACTTATTGAAACGTTTCTATAATATAAAACAAAGCCAATTGTATGAACAGTAGGTACTTACATTTCCTTAGCATTCAATAAAAAGTGTATAACAATAAACAATATTTTTCTTCTAGCTATTGTCGTTTGGAATCTTTTGTCTTTTGCCAATCGAAAAACGTGACAAACTCCTTGAGTAGATAATTTTTCCTAATGTAAAAAATTTATTTATATTTTTTTATGACCAATATAGATACTGTTGAGCATAATTATTTAAGTAGACCATTCTTAACGTTGACTAATTTCCAGTATATTCCATCATCGTGCACATAAGTTCCCCTTCAAAGGTACAAGCAACATTTTATTGATATTTGTATACAGAGTTAATGGTAAAATTCTAACAACCTCTTAGGGTTGACTTCTGCTAGACCTAACAAACATTTTGAGATGTTTTTTTTTTGTTTTTTGCTTTTTTACAGAGTAGGCATGAGGACCACCTGATGTTAAAAGTCTCTTGTGCCTGTAATTTATTATTTCATATTTTTATTACTTAGCTCGATGTAAGTATTCAAAACTCTATTCAAAGGGAGCGCGGCGCGGTCCAGTGTTGCCCCAGCGGGCGCTCTTAGCTCGCTTAGCCGTTTTTTTATTAGTATTGGGTTTAGCGGTATCGCCCCGAAGACATCAGAGAGGGGCGGATCGAACTTATACGCCAGGCATGCTCTTGCACGAAGCACGTACATAACCAGGTTGTATGGTTCACAATGCAAGATTTTGGGTCAAAGTAGCGCATAGAACAACTCACAAGGGCCAGAAAGTAGCAAGAGTTGAAAAGTTCTGTAAAAGTTTATGACAATGTAGAGACACGTAATTTATCACCTAGAAAGAAGAGAAGATAGAGAAACATAATAAGTCACAATTAACCATATTGTCAGAGAATAAGTGTATACGTAAATATATGCTATTCTTTACTTCCGTTGCCTAGATGTACAGATTTAGAATTGTTATCGACAATTCCTTACCGCAGTTTTGTCCCCAAATTTAACTTGTAAAATTGCCTTTTTTTAGAAATAAACTTGAATAATAAAATAAAGAATTATAAAATAAAAAGCCTTTTATAAAATCCACACATGAAAAATTATTGTATTTTCTATATAATTGATTTGGGAATTTATTATAGTTAATTTCCTAGGTACTTCTTACTTTGAATTTCCGCATATTATACGAATAGCATAATATACAAACCTAGGTTGCAAACAGGCATTGATGGTCTCACAATTTGTGATATGTTTTTACCTCAGCCCACATCATCCACCAATGCCTGTTTTGCCAGCTGGTGCAGTGTTGGAATTTTATATTGTTCCTTTATATTAATTTAAAGTGTCTTATAGTTTAAGGGCCTGTTTCAGAATGTTCGAGTAAGTTCCGGTTATACTACCCAGAACATAAAATAACTGAATGATAAAAATGACAGTTAACATGCAGCGCGTTTCAAGCTTTAACCGATGGATAGGCTTAATCGATGACTGTGAAACGCAAATATATAAATAAAATAATTTATTTCGGACACAAAATCCATAGCAGTGTTAGTAAATGTGTATAAAACTAAGTTAGTTAACTAAAACTAGATAATGATAGTGTTTTATTTATTAAATATGTTCTGGGTAGTATAACCGGAACTTACTCGAACATTCTGAAACAGACTCTTATAGTAACAGTAAATCAATTTTACTAGGTATGGGTTTTAACTTATCCCAAACTGCAGATCGTTGCCTCAGAAAAGCGTACAAATAATTGCTTAGCTGAGATCGTTTAGGTGGGCAGCGCCTTAATTTTGTCACTCTTTCACCAGGTGGTGTGATCAAGCAAACGTTTGTATAATTATATTTACGCAATCCTGTCCATTAAACAGGCACTAAGCATCCACATAAAATTAATTGATATGTATATGAAGCAGTCAATCTTACCTTGGGCAGTTATCAATTGCTAGAGTCAGAAACTAGAGTTGAATATTTCTCCTGAGAACTAGTTGAACATTTTTGTCCAATATATTTCAGTTATCCACCATCTTCGAAAGACCAACAATGTAGTATAAAAACTTAAAGCCCAGGAGCCTGCGACGCTGGTTATAAGGCATTTTTCGTACACACACGTATAGAAGGGGGGTCTCCCAATGGGAGGGGGTGATCTGGGAGTCTGATTGTGTAGAGTAGCTAAAGGAAAATCGGGTTCAGAGATGTATTTAATTTCAAATATTTTATAACAGCCAGAGGTATTGGAATTCAATGCATGTAATGGTAAATAAAAGAGAAATATAGACTTAAAATATTTAATTCCTACTGAATCTTACTTTTGTGATATAGAGCTTCCGTACGATATTTGCTTGTGTCTTGGGTTTCGCAGTGTAAGATGCCACTTCATCAGAAGGCGCTGCTGACCACTTTCTGGTATTTTTTCCCTTCCTCACGTCTTACGACTCCCACAGGAAGAGAGAAGTGGAATTTAGCCCGGTACCCCACGGAAAATATCCAGCTTTACATGTATCCAGATCAAATTGTGACAAGTAAGAATTATGAAAAATCAACTTAGTTCACATGCGTCGTAAAATACCACATAAATAAAATACAAACACAAAAAAACTAAAATGTAAGACTTAATACAAAACAATTTTAAGAAAAGTATGTTCTGAGAGAACTGTACTCAAATTACCGCAGGAAGTGTAAGCACTAACATTGGATATGGACTGCCACGCAGCAGGTCCATGGTTCGAATCCCGCCGTGGGGTTGAGCTTCACCGCATGGTGGTACGGCATTTTTGCGAATGCCCGCCTGTCTAGCGACCAGGTAGAAAATTTATCACCAAGCACCTAACGGTGTGTTCCGGCAGCTGTCCTTGAGAGTCAGTAAATGTAGGTTAAGCTTGTTAACACCGTGGGCCGCATCATCTCTTACCAAGGGTTAGTTCCGCTATGCTCTAGTCCCGCTATGCTCGACTCAAAAAAGTTCCGCTATGCACAAAATCACATTCACGGGCAGCAATGAAGAAAACTGTTTTTAACCATTTAAAAAGTAAACCACCAGGTGTCATTGCGGTTAAACGCTTACCTATCAGCAATAAAAGAAACGTTTACAAAAAAGTATATCTAGCTTATTTAGCTGATGATCAAATAAATTCTTTAGAATTTATTATCTCACTCACCCGGATGGCACGCCTCAGCTACAGTTAAAACAAAGTTTTTGTTTATATTTTATTTTATCGCCCATACACTAACACTAGTTAATAAGTTCTATTTTTTGTTATGTGTTTTCTAACCCATGGACTGTAAGTTGTCTGAATAAAGAAATTTGAATTAAATTTAGAACGTGTTAAATGAAACACGGTTTTCAAAGGAAGCAACCTCTGTCACCCGATACTCTACACCCACTCTTTGCTTCTTCGTCTCGCCGATAGCCAGCAATGTGTGCGGGTTCGGAATGCTGAAAGACGCCCTGTGACGGAGCCTTCCTGAAAATGTATGCTGCCACCCTTTACCCCCTCCACCCTCACTCACACGGAAAAAACCAGCTTCGTAATCGACACGTAGGTGTTTCTGTGTGTGTGGGAGTGAGAACGTAGTGGAATGGTAATAGTGACTTAGGTTGGGTTGTTTAGTGGGTTGTGTCATGATAATTGTTATTTTTTATATATTAAAATATTTTTATATAAAATACTAATTAGCAAGAAAAACACTATTCAAAATGGTAATAGAAGTGATGTATGTGTGCGAAGTTACGCGATTTTTTTTATTGTTGGCGTTGTTCTTACATTACCTGGTTGTTATTTTAATTCTGCGCTAAATTAAGTAAAGGATATCATAGTATAAGCTGTCTGTATTTATAAAAGTACTCGTATTGATTAAAATATTTAATTCTTCTGATTTTGTTTTATGATATTTTTCCCCTTATATGAATAGTGAATTTATTTGAAAAATCGGTAAGTATATTGAAAATGACTTTAAATTTATATACTTACTTAATAGTAAATATAAGCCAGTTTTCATTAAATTATTCGCAAAAAAAATCTTTGCCATCCTAGCCCATAAAAAAAATACATTGGAAATGAGAAATTTATAATATTGTGTCATTTTCCAAAATATCTTTATTAGTATAATATATTTATTAGAATACCAAGATTGTTATCTCTAATGATATCAGAAATATTTATAATTCATGGTTATCGTGTAATGATGGTAATTTATTGACCATCTTAAGTGTTTGCATAACTAGAAACAATTACCTTTGGCGGTCTCTTCCAAAGGGTATACGTAATTTTCGTAATGTATGTTCACCACTCGACAAAAACATTACTTGGATATAACTGTGACTTATAGACCTTTACGTTAATGACCTTGATTTTTAATACTCCTATAATGCCAATTTAATTTCTAAATATATATTCTAGTTTATATTATATTTAACCCCTCCCCTTCCTCATATCTTCCTGTGAGAGTTTTAAGAGGCGACTAAAGGAAAAATACTAGATGGCGGGCTTCTGCCCGCCTTCTGAAGACCTGCCATCTGATACTGCGATGAAGCGTGGGGATTATGGCAAACCCCTTCCAATGCAAGACGCTTTTGTTCAACGGCAGACGTTTCTAATAATGACGAAGATTTTATTAGGTAGGTACTTGACGAATGACAAATGTACAATGAGTTAAAAACCAATAAAGTAATTTATTTTTACCTGATAAAGGAGCCGACTTCAACAACAAAGTGAAAAGAAATTACTTGTTGAAGTCGGTATCAAAAGTACCTATTATCACAATATTGTGCGCATGGTACCGATTTCGAAAAGTTATTTCACACTTTTGAGTGTTGAATTCGATTCTATTATTTGGTAAAAACAATTTTTTCACCTTTTTTAGTGACCGTAGCTACTTACAAATCGATTTTCATTCGATGTCAATGATAAGAAAACACTTTTCAGGTATTGGAGTGTAACTCAAAAACGGCTGGATCGATTTTGATTAAATTTAAACGGGACCTCACGTGAAGCAGGTTTCAAATAATAAACAATCATTAAAATGGGTTCACCCAGTCCAAAGTTATGATGTAATAAAAAAATATATATATAGTCGAATTGAGTACTTCCTATGTACACAATGTTTTTCTTTTTCCAACTTCAATGATCTTTCAAAAAGAAAAACATCGTGAAAGATCATTGAAGTTGGAAAAAGAAAAACATCGTCGACAATAAAACGAAAGCTTGTATTAGTGTGGGCTTTTATAATAATATTTTTTTATGACTGATAGGTTAGCCTTTGACCACTATCTCACCTGATGATAAGTGATGATGTGGTCGAAGATGTTGTTCAGGCTAACCTATAAGTACTGGCTCTCAAGGACCGCTGCCGGAACACACCGTTAGGTGCTTGGCGACAGATTTTCTACTTGAGGGTGGTAGCTAGCCAGGCGGGCATTCGCAAAATGCCCTACCACCATGCTATAACGACTGCCATCCTAAGACAACAATTGGGACTCCAACTCATGACCGCGGCGGACGTTGCTTAACTTTGCTGATCGGTTGAGAACAGCTAAGTAAACTTCACTACGAGCGCTTCATATATTCTTGAGTATATCAGAGTGTATAAACTTACAGTACTGCCAACATTGCCACGTCGTGAGAGATTACTCTCTATGTAGCGGCAATACATATTACTGAAAGGTTTTATATGTGTGTACCATCAATGTGTGCCGCTTCGTTTTTCGCGGATGTGCCCCATCTTTGTGTGCGTTTATTGACATTTTTATACATGAAATTTTATGTGCACGATTTAGATGTTTTTGTATATAGATGTTTGTGTGTGTGAGTGAATTATTTGCGGTTGCTTTCGATGTTCTCAGAATACTGAATGGGTGTAATTAATTCGTTTCAGATGAAACTGTTCGTTCTTGAGGCTTGTATGTTGTTAATACGAAAAATATATTCCTGAGCTGCGGAAGGTTTTTCTTCGGGCTTAAGCTCAGAGCGATATTTTTTTACTCTTAGATACTGTCGGCGTTTAACTGTAACTAGAATAAAAAATGCTGATAAAATGAATGTTCAGTGTATTTAGAAAAAAAATGGGAATGAAACAAAATTTGCTGCAAACATTTTTAAAGGTTACATGACGGATCGTCAGGTATTCAAACCCCGCTTGAGGTAAACATTTTTTTTTGAAGTGGTTTTTGTTAGCTAATTAACTTAGCAGGCATAAATGTAAGAATTTCAATATCAAGTTATTTAGTGGTACAAGTGTTTTTGTGTGTTGGCAGATGACATCTACACTAATATTATATAGTGAAAAAAATTGTATGTTTGAATAAACTTGAAAACTACAGAACTGATTTTAATGAAATTTGGCATGGAAATAGTTTCAGACCTGGCAAAGGACATAGAATACTTTTTATCCAACTGTGCAAAAAGAGGTTAATGGTTTTGCGTGATAACCGAAATAAACGCGGGTGGAGCCGCAGCCGGAAAGCTAGTCAGGAATAAAGCTCATATGACATAGGTACTATTATGATTCCTCGGCAGCTGTTATAGTCGTAATCATCAAGGGAAGGCATACCTATTGGCATATTAACTCTAGGTTAGCCTGAACAACATCCTCGACCACATCATCACTTACCATCAGGTAAGAATGGTTAACATGTGAATCGTATACACAGGTGAATCACATGGTTTCTACATAGCATAGACACAAAAATAATTAAGCGAAGTTTTAGAGCTTCTTGTATTTCTTCTAGATTCTAGATCTTTCTAGATTATTTTCTATTGAGAGCAATATATGGATTCGTGTTTTCGGATCAGGCATCGTATTTGTCATATCCTTTAGAATATTATATATTTTATTTATAATTGGTTTAAAAATTTGTCTTGAGACTCACTTAAATGTTAAATGTTCACAGAAATGTATCGGATGGAAAAATATAACTCCCAGACTAAAGTTCCAATTTCCAGACTTGAACCAGCAACCTCAGGGTACCGTCCTGCTGCGTCGGTCTTTTCTTCTTCTTCATGGAAGCGAGATGAATTTGGGTGTACGTATTCATCAAAATGAGGTTTGAAATCTTGAATCTGGATGTGAATAAAGTCAGTAGACACAATGGTATACTAGTTATAGTACTGAAAACTTGAGCACCTGAGTTTTTGCCGGATCACACACAACTTGCACTTATATAGTGCCGAAATCCTAGAATCTGGCTTCACCCATTATTGTTTGCAATAACGCATGATCCATCCCAATACGATGGTTAAAGAACGATAGGAAAGATTTGAGTTAAGACGTCATGTCATGTTAGCACAATTGGTTAGAGCATACTCCGGCTCAAGGGGTGGATGGACGCGGGTTCGAATCCCACACATGACTTAAATTTTTCCTATCGTATATTTGTGAGGCAGATAATGCCGTGAGAATCGCATGGTTGTGGAGTTCCAGACATCATTATGATATTGGTGAAACAACATGCTCTGTTCTAACATCTGACGGCGAAATTAAGCTGAAGGTATTGAACGAAACAGTTCCTCAACACTTCCCTATATGCATGTAGTATAATGTAGTGTATGTAGTGATTCAACATCTTAACGTTAATTTCAGGAGTGAGATTGTTGTCAGTACTAATAAATATCACCAATTTTAGGTACATTTACATTATTCACGTAGTCTACCAAAATTACTCTCCAAAATTAAACACCATTCGTTTGCTCTATGTAGCGTAATAAATCCGAAGCTGGTCTTGCCTTCGTGTGAACCTGCAGTAGGGTGGACTGGGGTGGCCAGAGAAATCGCAGAATTTAAAATAACGCCTTGATATATTGACATACGGCAGTATGGGATATGACAAGAAGGACGTTAGCTATCGAATTTTTGTATATATAATTCTTTTAAATGTGAAAATTTTACCTCTAACGGAATTAGAACTCTAGTAAGTAACCAGCAAGTAGGAGATGTAAAAGAAGATGTTGCGTAAACTAATCAATATTTTTTATGATGAAGACAGCTTGATGTCTTTTTTTTTCCATAGTCTATTATACATTCCGAGTCTTGGTCTGTACTGTACTGTATCAGCCGGATCGTCCACTGCTGAACACAGCCTCCCCTATTAAAAGGGTATTTGCCATAATCCCCACGCTTGGCAGGCGGCTTGGGGATCGCAGTGTTTGATAGTAGTTCTTTAGAAGGCGCTGCTGCCCACCTTCCAGTATAATTATTCCCTTAGTCGCCTTTTACGACACCCACGGGATGATATGGGGAGGTGCAATTCTAACCCGGCACCCCACGGGTGTCGTTCTAAATCTATGAAACTTCTTCATTGGCGATCGAGTTACAAAGTAAACCTGTAAAATGTAAATTACAGATGAGCTAAAAAGTTTAAAATTTAATTTATATAGATTTTATTTTCAATTTGATGTGGCCGAAGGAATTACGGAAGGTAATTAATTCCACAGCGCCTTCTGAGGAACTGATATCTTAAATTGCGATCCCCAAGACACTTGCAATACGTGGGGATTATGGAAACCATCCCTTATGGGGATGTTCAGCAGTGGACAATCCGGCTGATACAGTACAGTACTGTGGCCGAATGTGCTAACAAGCTTAACCTAGAATTACTGGTTCTGGAGTGTTTGGAAACAGATTTTCTACTCGAAGGGGGCACGAGATAGCCAGACTCTCGTGCCCCCTTCGGGAAAGCTCAGGGCATTCTCAAAATGACCTACTGTCATGCAAATTGCTGTGTTTGCTTGTTGCAAGAATCCTTACTGCTGTCGAATGTATGAGCAAGCTTGTGTGCCGATGTATTAGCTATGCAAATTTTACACAAGCGCATAGAGGTTTTTTGGGTGCAGCCAAATGAAATGCCTTTTCGGTGTTCATTCGGGGAGAAGGGGTTAATTTTAATTTTTAATTGTAGTGCCTTTGACCATTGATCACGGAAACAAGGAGAAAAATAGTCGTCACAAATCTCATCAATATTATATATTTTTAAGTTTTTCAGTGATTTAGGAAGCGTTTGCGTGAACTGAAACGGCTGAACCGATTGGGATAAAACTTAGTATATATATATAGTTTGTCATTTATTCCATGTTGCTATTTATGCACTAGGTGGACTGACTTGACAATGGTTACAAGTGGCTTATAGCCGTTCTTTGTGGCGTTATATGGAAGAGGCCTTTGTTCAGCTGTGGACGTCTTCCGGCTGATGATGATGATTATGATATTACGAGCCTCTTCGAGTAATCATTGAATTCGCGATCGTATTATATCGTATATTATATGGAAAGTCATAGATCTGTGCTAATAGTGCTCTATGACGTTCTAAAATATAAAAAAAGGTATTTATATACTAATTTATATTGAAAATTAAAATGTTTAGTATAAATACTAGCTGTGCACCGTAGTTTCACCCGCACTGCCAATGATGATAAGTAATGATAAACAAAATTCTCACACAACGCTATATCATTCCAAAATAATATGATCGCGACAGCGTCCCAATTAAGGGGGTTAGCCATAATCCCCATGCTTGGCAGGCGTCTTGGGGATCACAGTTTAAGATATCAGTTCCTCAGAATGCGCTGTTGCCCAACTTCCGGTATTTTACCTTTAGTCGCCTCTTCGACACCCACAGATAGCAATGGGGGTGTGACATTCTAACCCATCACCCCACTGCAGACAACAAATAAAGATCGCGAATCCAAAACTGATTAAGAGTGAATTTGATATTATTTCAGGCAGACGTGTGTATCCAAATGAGAATTGATACAAAAAATCTTTAAAAATATTTGAAAAGCCCTACTCTTAAATAGGTCAAAGGTCCTTCGTATTAGTGTTGTTTTATTTATTATACCTGTGGCAATATAATATATTTAGAGAAAATGGTAGAAACAACAAAACCAGATCGTTCATTTGCCGTGGTAGCATTAGAAATTCCTTTGCGCTGCCAAATAAATTACTTAAATTTAAAATAAATAATCAAGATTTTCAAACGAATTAAATATGTGTTATTTAATGACGTCATATAACAAATTGTATTTTTTCAAAGATTTTTCCATGAGGATTTGAGGAAAAAGGATAACCTTTTTCCTCAAATCCTCTTAATGGTTAATTCATATAACGTCAAAATCAGAATGGTAATGACAGGTCTCGCATCAGTTTACCTTAAAATCGACTCCTTTCATCTTTTATCCAAAGTACAATCAAACAGTTGATGGGCAAAGGTACCGTAAGGTTCTATTGCATGGGTGATCAGAGAAAAGGAGCTGGTTACTTGAGCTTCTATGTATTACGCGTAAAATTATCCTATATTATTTACAAATTGTAGTCGTTAATCGACAAAGCAACGCAGCTAACAAACAAGTTTTTAATTGCAATTCATTCATCAAAAGAGAAACGTAAGTAATTTACTTTGAACTGATTCAAATTCAAAATCATTTAATGCATGAACATAGGTACATAAAATGGTTAAGATGTAAATTATACAATAATTATAAAATCTTATTAAATTAGCAGGGCATATATTTTATAATAAAATTTTGACCGTGGTTGACTTATAGGTGTTATTATGCCTTATTAGTGCCTTTGTTTTCCACCTACCACCTTCTGGGTTTTATCATAGTATGCCAAGATATATAAGTTCCTTGGAGTAAGCAATTTCAAAGAGAATTTTTTTCCTCATACCAACCTAACTATGGAAATAATGCTATCAAGCTGATTACTAAATAAATAATTATTGACCTACCAATAGACTATAAAATACTTATTACTTATCCAACAGATATCGAGTAGCTTTTCCGCTCTCTACCAACTTTCATGCTGCCATTAAAACGTTATAATTCTTAACAAAATAACAAAATTTGAAGCAGTGATGGCTCAGTGGCATTGGCTATGGACTGCCGTGCAGCAGGTCCATGGTTCGAATCCCGCCGCGGGCTTGAGCTTCACCGTATGGTGGAAGGGCTTTTTGCGAATGCCCGCCTGGCTAGCGACCACCCTCAAGTAGAAAATCTGTCGCCAAGCACCTAACAGTGTGTTCCGGCAGCAGTCGTTGAGAGCCAGAAAAATTACAGGTACATGAGACCTAACAACTGTACGTCTCAGTGTAACAGGCACAGTGCAATTCGTCGTTGTCGAAATGCGTCTGTTATAGGCAGAGGTTAGTCCACTTAACATCAGGTGGGTATCGAGCTTGTTCCGTCACAATTACATTAAAAATAATATATATATATATATATATATATATATATATATATATATATATATCAAACATAACAGTAGTAGTTATTTTCTCTATTAAATTGTGTAAACACTAAATTGTATATTGTGTAAAATTAAGTTATGAGTCTTGTGTCATGTCAGCTCAGTCGGTCAGAGCATACCTCAGCTATAGGAGTGGATGACGGGGGTCGAATCTCGCACCTGATTATAATTTTCCGCTCGGAAATTTGTAATTTTGTAATATAAAGCCATCTCGTAAACAATGCTCAAGATATCACTACTCCACCCAGTTAATATATGCACAAAACTTCATATAAAGCTCAGTCCTGCTGAAGGAATTTCGACATATTCAACGTTCCTATCCGTCTTACTGTTATATTATTTCATTCTGTTCGACGTAGTAGAGATAGTGTATAAGTATGTAGGTATATTCGAAGGTTCTGTTGTTTCCAATTGCGATGATTACTGAAGAAAAATGAAGGGATACAAAGGTAATTGTATAGGAAGTCCTCTACACTATATACACACTTATTTTTTATTACATTTTGACCACAATTTCCCCAGCAGCCAAGTTATTATGCATGTGGTGGTGGTAACCAGGCTTTGATTTATAGTAACAAGCTCACAAGAATAGACTTAAAACACTATCATGACATGTAAATGATGGTATAGCTACCATATTGAGCATTCACAAAATACCCTACCGCACTGGGGCCCAGTAGCTCAAGCCCACGACGAAATTCGAATTATAGACATGCGCGACCGTCCTACGCTATTAACACTAGCCTAGGGTATTTCTGTTTTAAAATGTAAATCAACATATGTATATGAACACATATGCATAGTCACACGTTTTGATGCGATTATAGCCAACCGTTATTAGCTATGGATCCACCGTTGCCTTGAGCTTCACCGCATGGTATTGGAAGGGCATTTTGCGGATGCTTGTCTAGCTTCCTACTACCTTTAAGTAAAAAAGTCGCCAAATGAGACTCTACAACTGTATGCCTCAAGGCGATCGGCGCAGTGCAGTTCGCTACTTGTGATTTCTTTCATCTGTTACAAGCAGAGCTTACCACTTAACATCAGGCGGGCTTCAAAACTGTCGGTACACACTCCATAAAAAAAATGTGTAAGTGTAAATGACCCTCTCAAACGGTTAAAAAGATACGCTCCTTAAAGGTAGGGCGCACCAATGGACGAAAAGTCTTAGATTTTGTTTTTTTTCTTTTATTTGTGTTTTATTATTGCTGATACGTAAGCCTTTGACCGCAATCTCACCTGATGTTAAGTGATGATGTGGTCGAAGATGTTAACAGGCTTTACCTAGAATTAGTGTTATGAAATGATGAGATGGACAAGCCGTCCGCCTGAAGGTAAACATCACGACTGTCTGTTATAGTTGAATCATCACCATCTTCTTCACACTGCACTGTGCTCATCACTCCGATCCGTAAACTCTGATGTCTCCTCAGCCTAGTAGGTAATTTCACTTGTTAAAGCAGTAGTATTGTTTGTAACACTACTGCTTCAAGGCAGAACATCTGACATCTCAGTAAAACGGAATCTAGCTGAAAAGAGTCAGTACTTCTAGGATAGCCTGAACAACATCTTCGACCACATCATCATTACCATCAAGTGAGATAGTGGTCAAAGGCTAACCTATCAGGCATAAAAAAAACGATCTAATACCACGTGAAGGTAATGGGTATACGTTCCTTGTACGGAATTCTAAATAATATTGAACATTGCCATTAGTATAAATAACGAGCAGGACATTCGTTTCTCGTTAAGAGCATCAACACGTCGTGATAAGTCAAAGAAACGACCCGAACTGTATTAATTATTCATGTTCACTGATGAGCAGCATTAAGATGCAAATGGTTCTATTTTGACGATTCTTAAGATTATGTTCTATGATAGCTGACGAACCTTTTATTGCCAATAGTTTATTTTTGAGCACAATACTTGCCGGACTTAAACAGTGAAGACGTGATCGAAGATGTTTGAAAGAGAAAGGAATGTCTCTCCAATTTAGGAAAGCTATTGAAACACACCCCACGGGGAGCCGGGATATCCCCCTCCCCAGTTCCATCTCTACCCATGGGTGTCGTAAGAGGAGACTAAGGGAAAAATAACGGAAGTCTTTCTGAAGTCGTGAGCAGCGCCTTCTGAGAAACTGTTATCTTATAATGCGACCCCCAAAACATCTGCCAGTCGTGGGGATTATGGCAAAACCTCCAGTAATGGGGAGCTGTGTTCAGCAGTGGACGATCCGGATGATACAGTTCGTGTTTGGCGACAGATTTACTATTTGAGGATGGTAGGTAGGCGCGGGCATTCAAAATGCCCGAACTATGTTTGCATGGGCAAAGTATCGGAATTTTCCGGCTTGAAGCCTTCCAAAATACGGAAGGTCAGTAGGAAATACCACTAGTGGTCACCCAACCAAGTAGTATACATGTGACCGTAGAGAACATTGCTTGACCAACATGATCTTTTTTTTTATGCCTGATAGGTTAGCCTTTGACCACTGTCTCACGTGATGGTAAGTGATGATGAGGTCGAAGATGTTGTTCAGACTAACCTAGAATTACTGGCTCTCAAGGACAGCTGCTGGAACACACTGTTAGGTGTTTGGCGACATATTTTCTACTTGAGGGTGATAGCTACCCAGGCGGGCATTCACAAATTGCCCTACCACCTTGCTATAACGACTGCCATCTTAAGATAGCAACCGGGACCGACGGCTCCTAAGCACGAAAGCGTTCAGTATTAATGTCACTAGCGGTCACCCATCCAACTCATGACCGCGGGCGACGTTGGTCAACTTTGCTGATCGGTTATGAACGGCTAAGTAAACTTCGCTACGAGCGCTTCGAAATGAATCAGTTATGAATGACTTGGCAAGCTATGTTTTGTACTGTTCAGCTTAAAAGTTGTGGGTAATTCCTTTAAACATACTTTGATACGTCTAATTTTGAGTACTACTTATATTTTATGTACTACGAGTTTTCGCGAAGATGAGACCCAAGATTTGATATCGAGTTGTTCCTTAAAACCCATATGTTGTGCATTTCGATTAAACCCTTAGAACCATCATAAAGAGAGTTATTTCAGTAAAAGGGTATAAACTCCACTAAGTTTTGAACTGCTTTTGCATAACACTATCAACATTTTTACATCACGCTTTGATAGCATTATATTTTTTTTTTGCTATGATGCATGATCTAATAATAGAATTATAACCAGAGATAAAATTGTAGTCATGTGCGGAATTTGAACCCACGCCATCTACTCCTATAGCCGGGGTATGCTCTAACCGCTAAGGCAACATGACATACGACGCATGATTCTAATGTGTCCTCTTGTTCCTAACTATCGTACTAACTACCTATGGTCTAGGAAACGAACCCACTACCTATCTGGTAACTTACAAACTAACTACCTATCTGGTCTAGGAAACGAACCTACTACCTATCTGGTAACTTACAAACTAACTACCTATCTGGTCTAGGAAACGAACCTACTACCTATCTGGTAACTTACAAACTAACTACCTATCTGGTCCAGGAAACGAACCTACTACCTATCTGGTAACTTACAAACTAACTACCTATCTGGTCCAGGAAACGAACCTACTACCTATCTGGTAACTTACAAACTAACTACCTATCTGGTCCAGGAAACGAACCTACTACCTATCTGGTAACTTACAAACTAACTACCTATCTGGTCTAGGAAACGAACCTACTACCTATCTGGTAACTTACAAACTAACTACCTATCTGGTCTAGGAAACGAACCTACTACCTATCTGGTAACTTACAAACTAACTACCTATCTGGTCTAGGAAACGAACCCAATACCTCGAGATTCCAAAGCAATGCTTATGTAATAATACATTAATCGTAACAAATAACTTTAACTCACTGAGAGTACAATTGAAATCTCACTCTTTTTAAATATTTGTCTTCAATACTAATGTCATGTTATATAAAAATACTGTTTACTTAAATGCTTAAATATATACTTATATTATAAAGAGGGAAGATTTGTATATATGTATGCAACGAATAAACCTAAAAACTACTGGACCGATTTGGATGAAATTAGGTGTGGGAAGAGTTTGAGACCCAGGGATGGACATAGATAGTTTTCATCCAACTGCGCAAAAAGAGTTTAACGGTTTTGCGTGATTACTGAATTACGAGCAGCCGGAGCCGCGGCCGGAAAGCTAGGAATATATATAATTGAATGTATTTATTAAATATAAGTATTTAATAAAAACATTTAATAAATATAAAAAGAAATAAATATTTCGATAGTGCGTTCGAAGAGTCAAGACATAATGATGGTTGGTGTAGAAGCGAAAGCGTCGAAATTTATTTCGGTTAGGCCGCTTTCCGCCCAATCTTCCGGAACGAAACATTTCTCGTATTATGGATTTCCGGAAAGTAATACTTGTATTAAATATATTTATATATATAAGTAACATTAGCTCTAACTCGTTCATCTGCATAATCTATATCTACATTAAACGTATTCAACATAAAGGACTTTGCAATTATCAGCCCTCGGATCGAGATGTATGACGTCTCCTGACCTCCCTCCTCCCTTAGGAGGTGGGGGTGACCTATTTATACAGCGTATATAGTAACGGCGTACGAGAATTTATTAAATTGTAAAAATTGGATCGACTTTGTCTAGCTTTGGGATTTTTGGATGTTAATTGAATATAATTTTAAGAGAACTTTTTTATAGCTGATAACTAGCCTTTGACCGCTATCTCACCTGATGGTAAGTTATCATTCGAAGATGTTGTTCAGGCTAACCTAACAATTACTGGCTCTCAAGGACAGCTGCCAAAACACACCGTTAGGTGCCTTGCGATATATTTTCTACTTGAGAATGGTAGCTAGCCATGCGTGCATTCGTAAAACGCCCTACCACCATGCGGTGAAACTCAAGCCCGCGGCGGGATTCGAAACATGACCTGCTGCGCGGCAGTCCATAGCCAATGCCACTGAGCCATCACTGCTTCAAACCACGCAGAATGGTTCAGAAACCAATGGAAAGTTTCTTGAAATTGTCACATACATAATACCACATTTTTACAAACTCTTGCGTAATAATACTCAGTCATAGTCCAAATGTCTAACGACATAAATATTTAATGACTAGATCAAACGCATGTTCTTACATTGTGCAGCTAACAATGGGCACAAATAATTATTGTATAACATAAACGTAACAACCTTACGCAAATCCTGCTTTGTTATGTTTTGAAATCTTTATAAGTTTTCTTATTTGTTGATAAGTTCTTCCGGGCAACTGACTTATTAAAAATGTACTAGGTACCGCGTGCGGTGCGGTGGTTTAGAAAGTCCCATTTCTCCGCTCCCTATTTCTTTCCGTGGGTGTCATAAGAGGCTACTAACGAAAAATTCCAGAAGGTGGGAAGCAGTGCCTTCTGAGAACCTGACATCTTCGACTGCGGTCCCCAAGACGCCTGCCAAGCGTGTGGATTATGGCAATCCTCCCAAAGAGGGAGACCTTATTCTTAGATGTAATGATGATGACTAGGCATAACTGACTGGCTCATGGCCCGCGAGCATTTTATTTGTGCTGGTGAGTCATCAAGAGCTTGTCCTTCGTAGTACGGCGACATGTACCCAAAAACCATTACCAATACTTAATAATAAAATAGAAATTTATGATAATTCCACGATAATATCCTCTGTGAATGTCCATCCCACACAGTATCTCAAGACACTCCCAGATCAAGTGTCTTAAATATCTATATGAGTATATTCAAATATACCGAGCTAGCTGTAATATGCTATTTACTCTTCTAAATCATCACGAAGAGTTTGGTCTGATATGTTACGACGAGTTGGTGAAAGGATGCTTATACTGTATGAGCCAGATTGTCCACTGCTGAACACAGGCTCCCCCAATAAGGAGGGTTTGCCATAATCCACACGCTTGGCAGGCGTCTTGGGATCGCAGTTGAAGATATAAGTTCCTCAGAAGGCACCGCTGCCCACCTTCCGGTATTTTCCTTTTATCGCCTCTTACGACACCTTACCTTTAAGAACTTACCATGATATTATATTATACGTAAGTGACAATAATGATCACCTTTAAAAGTTCTCGGTAACATTACTCCCTTCACTAGGTCGGCTTGCACATTAAAGTATTCACCAGAAACTTAATGCTCGGTACTTGCTAGTAACCTTGTCATCGCTTCTCTTCTCGCAGTACTCGAACCATGAACCGCCGGCGTGGCAGTCCATGGCCAAGACTACTAGGCCATCAATGCTTTAAAATTGCTTGCTACTTTCAGAAATTTTGTGCTCTAAGTATATGTAGATGCGAATATTATCCAAGAGTGCGATAGCGTTGAAAATCTTTAGATAAGTAAATTGCAGATTTAATCAATTCACCTGTTACCTGATTGTTAATAACATCTAGGCCATCAAGAGATAATTTTAGTTGCCCCCAAAACGCCGGTTCCATTGCAAATGCAAATACCATGGGCTTACCTCGGGAATTGTGACGAAATGCATCTGTTATAGGCAGAGGTTAGTCCGCTTAACATCAGATGGGCGTCGAACTTGTCCCGCCACAATAACATAAAAGAAAAATTGCAGTCGGGATTAAAATTTTTTTTAAATAACTATACTTGTTACTAGTTAGTAATCTGAAATCGTTGTATATTTAGTACCTAGTATAATATGTAGCATATATAAAACTCTAAATACAAACACGAGGTAATTACCCCGGCTTATACGATATAATATTAAATCAAACTAGATCTAATGATTTTAAATTCACGCTTGATATCCCTACTTCCTAGTGTATTCCTGAACAATAGTACGCCCTAGCCTGGCAGACTCGCTCTATGATATACGCAGAACAAAACATCACCTAACAACTGACTCACCTACCGTAGTAAAGTAGCGAAAGAAGCAGTAAGACTAATTGCGACATCTAGAGGAATCAAAATAAAGTAAGTAAATTATATAGTAAGTAAAAATCTTTAATCAGGCGGCCGCTTATGCCAATATGGCAACCAAACCGACGCTAAAACTTGTTTACAATTGATTCTTAGCTATATTGTTGTGATGTCTTTTTATGCTGTTAAAGAAAACATATAATGACCTTTATGGGTAAGATAAGGATAGAAATATGATGTTGATAATGACCACAATCATCGAAACTTAAATTATGATGCCACCAAATTTAGTCCCACGAACAATAGTAATCTAAACAAAGCAGACTCATTCTATCATACGCAGAACAAAACAACACCTCACAGCTCACAACGACTCGCCTTCGTTGGTAGTAAAAAAACAGTAGGTTACTTTTAACCGCCTATTATATTCATTAAATCTGAAAACACTAGTTGTCAATTCTAATTATTCCTATTTGATTTATTAGTTCGCAAGAAATCCCCTATTTGAAAATTTTGTGCAAAAAATTGCTAAAAGTCTAATAATTTATGTGAGCATAAAAAAAATATCAGTTTCGCAGATAACTAACCGCATATAAAATCAATATCACTATATATTTCATGGGTTATAAATAAAAATAAGTTTATACAAGTAAAACCAATTGCAAAATTGGTCTTGTTTGTGTACGTAAGTTGTACTATAGATGTCGCTCCATCCCAATACGATGGTTAAAGAACGATAGGAAAGATTTGAGTTATAACGTCTTGTCATATTAGCTCAATTGGTTAGAGTATAGCCGGCTAAAGGGGTGGATGGACGCGGGTTCGAATCCCGCACATGACTTAAATTTTCCTATCGTATATTTGTAATTTTGTAATGTAATCCACATAGCAGGCGTTATTGCAAACATAATAATATTAAAATGATACTATGGTCGTTTCATCACCGAATGCAATAAGGAAAAGGTGTAAGATATCCTTCTACAAACACTACAACAGTGCTCCTAACAAAACCTAGGTGCTCGTTCTCAAAGCGTGCGAAAGTAGAGCCCTCTTTATCTAAGAGGCGTCGAGGGGGCGAAGGGGTGAAGCTAGGGGTGCGGGGGAGGGACTCGAGGAGGACAAGTGCATCTCAAAGAAATGCAGATTTTACACGTCGCTACTCTTCGGGAGCGGGTGTATCGTACGTCTACGTACGTTGTACCGTTAGCACGGACGAACTGAAGGCGTTTTTAGATTTTTATGTTTATAATTTTTATCAAACATCATCACGCCTACAGTCCCACCAATTTATCTGTTCAGGCGGCAGAAAAAAGAACTACAACATTCCTTCAAATTGTGACAGTTTGTAGTTGATTCCCTTGACCAGCAGCGCCCTCGCGAACTGCACAGTTAAGTTGGTGGTACTATATATATTTGTATAAATTTGAAAGGAGTGGCTTCCTTTTTTGTACCCGATATTTATCATAAATTTCAGTACTCACCATCAGGCGATTGAAATTGTGGTAAAAAACTAGAATGTATGGGCAATAAAATAAAGTTCCTAATTTCATAAAGTTAGGTACCTACAGCTTTTTTCTCACCTAAGTAAAACTGTTGGATTGGAAACTGAACCTAGAGACGGATGAAATCAAAAATCCTTGAATTTCAATATGAAGAATTCAAGAAGCTAAGTGCTAGGCTCCAGCTTGCTACTGAGGAATATAAAAAAGACTAACTAACTTTGTCAGATTAAATCTTTTCTGTCCTTATACAACAAAATTTAACTTCATAAATATTCTTTAATAAAGGTCTTCTTTTAATGTAACTATTAACAAAACACATTAAAATTAATTGTTTTTTCTACCGACCCTACTTTCCGAATATGACACTCATTATAGCGAAGCAGAAACAGATTTCTCTATAAAATATGTCAAACGAAGCACCACTTTGATCCTTGAACGTCTCCACTTAATTCTCTCCGTGTAATTGTCACACGACAACATGTAATTGGGACTCACGAAAATTGTAAAACTCATGTATATTTTGAATCAGAACTAAGAACAGAAATGGCATTAATATGACACATTCCCTTTAAAATCTTAGGAGAATATCACTAACCAAACCACCTACATACTTAACCGAATAGTCTTTTTATTGATTTTGCCACAGCAACGACACGGACATTGCCTTAATATGCCTAGTAGCAACATTTATTTATTTATCCAAAACACTTACATCATTCCAGGTAATACCTAATGCGATAGCGTAGTTAGTAGGAATTAACTTATAATTAATTTACGTAAATATAATAAATAGATTCAGTCGTTACTTTGCGGAAATCCATAATTAATAATAACAAATATTTTTAAAATATTTTATGAAAACATCAAATTAATATTTTAATAAAACACTTAAAAATACAAAAATATATCTAGTGACAATTCCGCCTAATTTTCCTGTTAAGCCGCCGTGACGTCACACGTACACGAAGTATGCTCAAGACCTCCTGAGGATGCTTCGTGTAGAAGCAACACGCGTCGAAAATTCTTCCGGTTTGGCTGCGTGGCGTTTGTGACGTCACGTCGGCTTAACAGGAAAATTAGGCGGAATTGTCAGTAGACATATTTTTGTATTTTTAAGTATTTTATTAAAATATTAATTTGATGTTTTCATAAAATATTTTAAAAATATTTGTTATTATTACATAAACATCTTAAAAATCTTAGTGCTAACATCTACTGGTTAACATAACAGTACTAAAAATTACTCAAAACAGTGTTATAATTTAACAATGTAACATAAAACATACAGACATTTCTTTGAAAATTCACTCATAGAGCAACAAAATAAGTCCGTCTCTACCGGTATAATATTGAAAGTGCGGAGTGCGCGCGTCAGATGCGCTTTGTTGAGGAGATTTGTCCGAACACGCGGCACTACTACCAGGTGTGATGTGGTATGTTGTTCTATAACATACATCAGACCACACACATGAAGACTCCATAATTATACCTTTATTTTATAGCTACTGTGAATGATTAGCAGAGTATCTCAAGATACTTATTATATATTAACATATACCAATCTAGATGTAAGCTATTTACTCTTCTAAATCGTTACGAAGAATTTGGTCTGCTAAGTTACGGCGATAGTTTAGTTTGCATGGCGGTAGGGCATTTTGCCCGCCTGGATAGCTACTACCCTCAAGTAGAAAATCTATCGCCAAGCACCTAACGGTGTGTTCCGGCAGCTGTTCTTGAGAGCCAGTAATTCTAGGTTAGCCTGAACAACATCTTCTACCACATCATCACTTACCATCAGGTGAGATAGTGGTCAAAGGCGAACCTAACAGGCATAAGAAAAAAAAATGGTTATATAGGAATTTAACATGATATATTATAGGTGACAATAGTGTTCACCTGTTTAAGTTATTTTTAAAGTAACGATACTCCCTTCACTAGGTCGGCTTTTTTATACCTTATAGGTTTTCTTTTCACCACTATCTCACCTGATGTTAAGTGATGGTGTGGTTGAAGATGATGGGACTGCCGGAACACACCGTTAGGTCCTTGGCAACAGATTTTCTACTTGTTAGCTAGCCAGGCGGGCATTTGGAAAATGCCCTACCACCATGATGTAACGACTGCCATTAAGACAACAACCGGGACCGAAAGCTTTTAACGTGCCCTCCGAAGCACGGTTAGGTAGTAGGTACCACCCATCCAAGTCATGACCGCGGCGGACGTTGCTTAACTTAGCTGATCGGCTAAGCAAACTTCACTACGAGCGCTTCATATTATAATACTCTATAAACATGAACGAAAAGTCAACCTCTTAAACGTAAAAACGGCAGATAAGACCGATCGTAGCACCTAATCACTTTTAAAAACCACAACCTTCTGCAGTCGGGTAAATAGACAGGTGTTCAAATGGTCAAGCCAAAAAATACATCGTATATTTCCCAAAGAATAGTAGCCTTGATAGAAGGGTCAAAAGGCGGTGGCTATCGGGTGTAATCGGTCGGTATCAGGCCGACGATCGCAGGTTCGATTCCCGAGGGCTGTAATTAGATTGTTAGTCGCATGCGATAGTAACGTGTCATGTGAGTGGTGCAAAAGATATTGATACTTGAATCAATATCTCAACGGTTGGTACGTAGTAAACAATGTTACAGTAGGCTAAATCTAGAATACGAACTGTCTATTAAGGACTATTTACGGATTGGTGACATATTTTATGTGAAAGTGATTGAGAGGCGCTTATACGCAAAGTGCCATGGCCCCGTACGATGAGCTAGTTTTGAGCAGGGTTCGTAACATAGATCTCCTGTACGTAAGGCAAAGCATGCATAGGCTATTATTTGTTTCATATCTTCTGTCTATAACTACCTAACAGTCCGTTTGTATACAACGGATATTTTATTCAGAAACTATCATTACTCGTATTATGAAGTGAGCAGCTAAATTGTGAATTTGATTATTAAACGTTGAGGCTAGGCATCTTGAAGCTCAAAAAGTCTTTCTCATCAAAAAGGTTTTTCAGACCCTGTCAAATTAATTCAAGGTTTCTTCGTCCAAACAAGCTTCCAGTAGGAAAAAATTAAGCTAAAATGCTTAGTTTTACCACCTTTGTATTTCTTACTAATGCTTATTTAAAAATTACAATTTATTTCAATGAATATACTTCTTATTCTTAAATTATCTAAATAATGTAATGCAATATAGGAAATACAATTCAATCAATCAAGTATGACTATACTTGAGACTCGCGTGATATTTGCCGGAAACTTTTCTTCCAGTTTCGGACTATTTTGAAGCCTTCGTCTGGCAGACACGAACTCCACAAATTAGTGACAAGGGCTTCAGAGCGTAACAATAAAAGTATCAAAACCTCTTCATCGGCGAATCGATATAGTTTGATGTCGATAAGAAATTCAGTTGGGGATATACTAATATACATAATTTCTTTCAACGTATATCGGTTGGTAATTTTTATGTTAAGTCTGTATTTGTATGTTAAGTAGGCATTGTACAACCGATTCTTTACAAACAGAAGTTTTTGACTGTAAAACTCGTTTGAGGCTTAAAAGAAAGAGGGCGTATAGTTGTTACTAGGATAGCTTTTTTATAGCTTGATATTGACTCTACGAGTGCACGATCAAGACTAAGTCTCGTCTAGTCTCGATCGTGCGCTCGTAGAGTCAAGACTTCCTGAGGATGCTTCGTTTAGAAGCGAAACGCGTCGAATACTCTTCCGGTTTGGCTGCGTGGCGTTTGTGACGTCACGTCGGCTTAACAGGAAATTAGGCGGAATTGTCACTAGATATATGTATATCATTTTTATAAAGATTTTTTAAGTGTTTTATTAAATAATTAATTAAATGTTTTCTTAAAATACTTTGAAAATATTTGTTATTATTAAAAATGGATTTCCTCAAAGTAATGCCTGATTTTATTAATTTTTTTATAGCTAATGGATGAGTCTTTGACCACCATTTAAAAACCAAAATCTAATATTTGTAGATACTTTAATACGAATAATTTACAGTACGATTATTATTTCCATAACAAGAATTCCTTAAAATAGGTAAGTGTTATAATAACACCTAGGAGCGGAAGATGCATAAGTTGTATCTAAAACCTTCTCTTTTGCTTTTTCTCATGCATGACAATAAAATTAGAGGTATATAAGGTTATTGAAAAAAATGGGAACAATCTCTTAGGGTTGACTTCTGCTCGTTCTAACAAACATTGATATGTTTTTTTATGTTTTATGTGTTTTTGACGGAATGAGCACAAGGAACACCTGATATTAAAAGTCTCTTGTGCCTATAATTTATTATTTCATACAAGAGATTTTTAAGATCAGGATGTCCTCGTGCTTATCTCAAAATGTTTCTTAGAACTAACAGAAGTCAACCCTAAGAGGTTGTTAGCATTTTCCCAATAACCCTGTATATTTATTTCTCACCACATTTCAAAAAAGTACTCGCTCCATATAAAAATTTACAGGCTACAAATAACTGCGTCACAGTTAATAAGTCAGACTTTAACTTCTATCTCTCATCTTGATAAGTGTTAATGAGATCGATGGGAACAAGCTTAACCAAAAAACTTGGCTCTCAACGACCCGGAAACTCTATTAGCTGTTAGGTGACTGATTTTCAGCTTGAGGGTGGTAGCTAGCCTGGCGAGCATTGTACCAGTAATGTTCTTCAAACATGCAGCCCCAACTATACGGATCAAAATCACGTTGATTGGATGAAGGAATATAATACCGATTCCATACAGGATCACGATGGGAAGATGATGAATTCTATAAGTCCTACAACAAGAGTCTTACTAAAGTATACCATTAACTAATCGACTTTAAAACAATTCCACGACATAACCCTCTTACAAAACAAACCCAATAAAACAGTAGAACCGCAAAACTTTGCGAAAACGAATTAACAAATGAATTTGCCAATTTTCATTAGCAGCTTCGATCTCGGGCCATATTCAATAACACTGAGCAGAACTTTGTAAAACACTGATGTACATTACAATAGACATCCAATACATCTCTAAATATAAATACAAGCATTATCGCGTACGAAAATCACATACACAAATTATTAGACCACACAATTTTGTCGGGCGGGAATCGAATTCTCGTCCTCCAATTACGCGCTGGGTGTCTCAACCACTTGGATCTTAGGCTTGAGGCTTAGGCACCCGGCGCAAAATCGAAGGACCAAAGCTTAATTTACGCTCGGTATGAAAAAAAATCTTTAATAATTTATAAATGTCATCTATTAAATCATTTATTTGTAACGAGTTTTTGCGCGCGGCTTCGCTCGCGTGAAATTTGGTAGGTACAACCACACACATAATTATACATTATATTGAAGCAGTGAGGACTCAGTGGCATTGGCTATGGACTGCCGTGCCGCAGGTCCATGTTTCGAATTCCGCCGCGGGCTTGAGCTTCACCGCATGGTGGAAGGGCATTTTGCGAATCCTCGCCTGGCTAGCGACCACCCTCAAGTAGAAAATCTGTCGCCAAGCACCTAACGGTGTGTTCCGGCGGCAGTCCTTAAGAGCCAGTGAAATTACAGGCACATGAGACTTAAGTCTCATGTGCCTGTAATTTCACTTCAGTTCTTAAGAACTATGTCTCAAGGTGACGGGCGCAGTGCAATTCGTGACTTGTGATGAAATGCATCTGTTATAGGCAGAGGTTAGTCCGCTTATCATCAGGAGGGTCTTGTGCTTAATCCGTCACAATCACATAAAAAAACACTTATTATATAAACATAGGAATATAAATACACAAACTTTCACATTAAAATTTGTTATTATGAAAGAAGGAAGGATTTAACTCAGATTTAAGGGTACCGCACCGTAAGGGCAAAACGGAGCCCTGTTAATGAAACTACGCTGTCCCATCTCTGTCCGTCCATATGCCCATATGTCAGGGGTCTCTATTGGTCGTAAAAGTAATAAGTTACAAACCCAAATCTCACCTATTTTGTATAGAAATTTGATTTAAAAACGAATACAGACATAGAAATTAAATTAAATATTTTTTAGGACACGAGATTGTGAAAAACATACTGTTTTGCATTCCGAAATGCGGGTGACGTCATCTAGAGTTCATTGCGTTGGGTACAAATACATTTTTATCGAAAATAATGAGGAAATGTGGTGCCATTAAAGTTGTTAATTTAACACATTTTTATGTTACGGTTATCTGAAAAATTTGTTACTAATCTGAAATATCTGATTTATTATTTAGTTTTTAACCTGTGGTCGATTCTTCGTTCATGGGTTGTTGTGATGCATAACCCTGACAGACGCCCGATATGCACTTGACCCATTTAATACTTTCAGCTTTATCATAGAATAAATATTTACTAAGCCTGAATACCATACAAATAAGCAGCACGCTAGCACTAGCGTCCACATCTAAGTGGAGAACCGTAGCAACATACTTCCAGACACACCAGGTGATTCACGTCTTATATAATATTTGTAAGCACTATAAAACAGTCTAGAGATCTTCTAGTTCCTATAAATCACGCATATGGACATTAAATTTTGATATGCTATTTTTTTTCATGCGGTGAGCGCTTAGAAAATACATGTGAAAGTTGGAAAGTATGCGGAGTCTATTAGCAATTGTTCGACGTACATATCCTTTCCAATAACAGAGAAACTTAGCACGTTACATGATCGTAATGTGAAGCGATTAAAGAAAAGTTTTTACAAAGGGTGTGCCCGTGGACTGCGAGACTAGATATCCAAAGAGCTGTTAAAACTACCATACATCATATAAATGCCGTATCCCGCATGAGACATAGAGAATTTAGGTAATATATAGTATTGGTAAATAAAAACTATGTGAAAGTTACAAACAGTTCATACCAATTTTTAAAAGCAGATGTTTCCTGAATTGTCCCTCTAGGTTTGCCCGCACTTATCATTGCATCCTAACAGAATAAGAAACATACAAAATCATAAGAAAAGGATATTTGAACCATGAATAGAATTCCAATATGCGACCATGTTTCTTGGGGCAGGACATGCTCTTTTAATCCGGCATACGGCACACGGCATTTTACGAATGCTTCCAGGACTAGGTATAATCCTCATGTATAAAATTTGACACCCCGGCAGCTGTCCATGAGATCCAGTTCACATTCTAGATGAAGCCTATTTACTATCTTCTACCAGGAAAAAAACAAACCAAAATTGACCTTCCACTAGCTGATATCTTTGCTTACCAGGCGAGACTGTAGTCAAACATTTACAATAAAATAAAACAGAGTGGCCGTGATATTGTCTCCGCTCTAGAAGGAGAACAATTTTATAAGGTTAGCCTGCTTACCAGCTAGTATAATGAAAAGGTAGAAAATAAAGTAAAACAAAAACTCAGTTTATATTGTACAGTGACCTAAATACGTGTAATTTTACGTCAGTAATTTGGAACACTATTTTTGTACACTGTATTGTACTGTATCTGCCGGATCGCCCACTGCTGAACACAGCCTCCCCTATTAAGGGGGTATTTTCCATAATCCCCACGCTTGGCAGGCGTCTTGGGTATTGCAGTGTAAGATGGCAGTTCCTTAGAAAGCGCTGCTGCCCACATTCCAGTATTTTTCCCTTAGTCACCTCGTACGACACCCACGGGAAGATATGGGGAGGTGCAATTCAAACCTGGCACCCCACGGTGATTTTTGTACACACAGGGCCACTAAACGTACATATGAAAAAATGGTTTGTCACTAATAAGCACAAAACCAATTTGGATGTTAGCGTGAACAAAATAAGAACTCATTAATGCAATGAAGAATAGTGTGTACTAACTTATATCAGTCGAATTATCGAGGTATATTGATCGACCAAGGCTTCAGTCATCTCCGATGCCCTTTAAATTGAAATAATAATTTATGTATTGTACATATTTTTTTTTTTATGTTTAATTCATAACTAAATTATGTATATTGTCACACCAAAACCAAAACCTGTCACACCCCATCCCCTCTATAAAGATGTACAATTAGACAATCGGCGCATCGGTGGTCCATGAGCCATTAGGGGTTTAATTGAAAATAGCGTAAAAGCTGTAAATTGTACAAGTGCAGCCCGACGTCCTGCAATGTCCCCCCCCCCCTCTCACTCCCCCTCTCAACCCCTTCGTTCCATTACAAACGGTGGTACCTATCGAGGTTCTTTGAAATAATTTTAATGTCTTTGAATTCCTTTGTTCCTGTACTATTCCAAAATAATTTCTGTTCCACGAACGTTTGTCTTTTTTACTTTCAATTTGACAAATGCTTATTGCATTGAAATCGAACTGCGAGCAATACTACCTGTAAGTATTCTGGGGAGGGGGCAGGAGGGAGCTAATCTCCACACACTTGGCAGGCGGCTTCGGGATTGCAGTGTATATGGCAGTTCTTCAGAAGGTGCAACTACCAAATTCCAATATGCTTGTTTTTTTTCTTTAGACTTCCACATAATGGTATGGATGGGAATGCAAATCAACCCGGCACATATCACACGGCATAACGTTGGAATTTTGAGATCCTGGGTTTTGACCTCGGGTGGGATAATGTTGTGATTTGGTGGTGCCCCTGCCTTTCCTTTCGGGGCTATATAGGCTTCAAGATACTTGGATTCATTTAATAGTTTTGTTTATTATTTTTATTAATTTCGGCTGTAATGTCTTTATTTATTTGCAAATGCGTCTCGTGCCGGAAGATCATCAGAAACCAAAAGTTCCTTATTAACATTATGGACACATGAATAAATGATAATTTTAAATACGTTAGAGCAATTCAAGAGCTAAATTATAATTTATTATATTCGAAGTATCATCTCTCTACCCTTGTTCTGGTGTAGTTGGATGGTGGTAGGGCATTTTGCAAATGCCCGCCTGGCTAGCTACCACCCTCAAGTAGAAAATCTGTCGATTTAGCACCTAATTATGTGTTCCAGCAGCTGTAATTGAGAGCCAGTAATTCTAGGTTAGCCTGAACAACATCTTCGACCACATCATCACTTAACATCAGGTGGGATAGGGGTCAAAGGCCACCCTTTCAGTAATGTAAAAAAGAGAATTAAACAAAATACATACGCTTTATTCTATAAGAATTACAAGAATCTTTAGAAAAAATAAATAAGAAAATATTAAATTAATATCTTAAAAAAATATCTAGTGACAGTTCCGCCTAATTTTTCGGCTAAGTCGACGTGACGTATAAACGACTAAGTAGCTATTTATTTATGTTTGTATATTGTCTACCCTAATCTGCTTCGTATATTGTCTATTTCGCGAAATGACTGTTTCGTTATTGGTATATTTTTACATTAGCCACATATAATTTTAGCCTGATTCCCGTTAATTCAAACTACTTCAATACAATTTATTACCACGTAGCCTAACCGGAAGAATTTTCGCCGCGTTTCGAGATGACACAAAGCATCATCAGAGGGTCTTAAGCATCAGCTGG
Source organism: Plagodis pulveraria (assembly GCA_963890685.1). NCBI lineage: Eukaryota > Metazoa > Arthropoda > Insecta > Lepidoptera > Geometridae > Plagodis > Plagodis pulveraria. Next base: position 18,133,868 of record OY982970.1, on the reverse strand, counting down.
AGGCTGTGGCTCTTCGAACGCACAATTGAGAAATTATGACATCATGTCGGTTAAGCAGGAAAATTAGGCGGAGTTGTCACTGTGTATGTTTATTTTGAATTCTTAAGCCTTTTTTTTATAAATCGGTATTTATGATGACGTGTCACCATGCCTTTAATAGGATGAGCAATTTTTTTTTATTTTTACCTACGGTATGCGTTAACAAAATACTACGAACTATATACAACACTACAGTTACTACAATAAAAGCATTTAGACAAACCACAAGTCATTGCAGACTCATATGCAGTCCAAATGCTCCAGCCCACTACCAGTTGGCAGTGTGCCCAGCATGCTGGCAGCATTGCCCCGTTGAATTGCAATACTTGTTTATTTAGTATTAAAGTTTATTAAGGTTTCCAAATATTATACATATATACTATTCTAAAGACGACTTAAGGTACAAATATTGTACTAAAAATTTAATAAACTCTGGCGAAGCGAAAAGTGCCCGGAATGCTGGCTGCTTTATCTCGCTGTATATTACCTAATACTAATATTTTGACCGAGATAAAAGCCAGCACTCGTTTAAATCAAAAAATTAAATATACAGTCACTAAAGATATTTCAAGGAAACATTCTTGAAATATCTTTAGTATAGTTGTTATTTATTACATATACATTTCCGTTAAGTAAAATTATTAATTATTATAATGTGTTCTCATGTGAAATACAAGATATGTAATGTCTAAGGTATCTTCAATTGTCTAATACTTTTCTTATCATTAACATTATTGGATGTGTATCTCCAGACCTCGAAATCTCCATATCTACCCCTAGCGTGCCAGCTGCCCCCACTGACTGATAAGGGTGACGCATCGCCGGTTCCCCTCAATAGAATCAATTAACTGCCAAATAATTTATAACGGATAGATAACTATATTTTCTAAGAGCTATACGTGTGTAGAAACGTAGATATGTACTTAACTAATATTTTATTCGAAGCGCTCCAGAGCCAAAGTTCGCTGCGGTCATTATTTGGATGGGTAACCGCTTGTGGCATTTACTACTGAGACTAATAGAAAATATGTTACTAAGCACGCAACGGTGTGTTCCAGCAGTTGTCCTTAAGAGCCAGTTTTTGTAGCTAAGGCAAGGTAAATAGTTTGAATAATAACACATATTTTAAGACAACATTTAATGAATATATTAGAAAACAGCTTTTAAAATAAAAAACTCTATTTTATGACAATTCTGCCTAATTTTCTGTTCAGACTTTTTTCTTTTTATTGTTGATGGTAAGCCTTTGACCGCAATCTCACCTGATGGTAAGTGATGATGTGGTCGAAGGTGTTAACAGGCTTAACCTAGAATTACTGGCTCTCAAGGATAGCTGCCGGAACACACCGTTAGGTACTTGGCGACAGATTTTCTGCTTGAGGGTGGTCGCTAGCTAGGCGGGCATTCGCAAAATGCCCTTCCACCATGCGTGAAGCTCAAGCCCGCGGTGGGATTCAACCCATTGGACCAGCTGCGCGGCAGTCCATAGCCAATGCCACTGAGCCATCACTGCTTCCAAATGTGACGTCATAAACGCCCCTTAGACCAACCGGAAAAATTTTCAAGGGGACGCATTGTGAAGAGGTGATGTTTCTTCGAGCGCAAGATCGAGAATTTCTCGATGGCGTGTACTGTACTGTATCAGCCGGATAATCCACTGTTGAACACAGCCTCCCCCAATATGGGGGGTTGGCCATAATCCCCACGCTTGGCAGGCGACTTGGGGATCGCAGTGAGATTCAGTTCCTCAGAAAGTGCTGCTGCCCACCTTCTGGTGTGTAACCCTTAGTCGCCTCTTACAACACCGACGGGTAGAGATGGGGGTGACATTATAGCCCGGCACCCCTTGGGACGATGGCGTGAACCTTTGCAAAATTTCAGATGTTACACTTGGTAATTTAAAATATGACAAGGAGGTTAAACCACCAAGCTCCGTGCGTAGAACAAAGAATCAGGCAGAGTTACCTACAAGAAACAAAGATAATGCAGAGTAATATATGAATAACGTTTCTATAACTCATTCTCTACAATGACACAATAGAGTATCATTTCATTTCACAGTGAGGGAAAACTAAACAAAACTCAATAGTTGTTCAGGATTCCGTGTCCACAAAGGACTTCCTGAACACCGAAACCGCACACTTTCTTATACATGTGCCTCTAATTACAGTCATATTGGTGACCAGTGACCACCTAGCAGGTGCGCAAGCGCCCGTAACGGGCGTCAGTGAACCGGAACCTCGAGGAAAACTCATCCCAATTCCCACAGCTGTAAGTTGAGAATTGCTAGTACTGAGTTACCAGCTCATTGGTGCGGGTGGCAGAAAAACGAACTACATAAACGGTTCATACTTTGAATATTGATGTTTGGTTTTCTTTAGTGAGCAGCGCTGTAGTAAGTTGTATTGTTAAGTTGGTATTGGTATTACAATCTCAAGGATTTCGAAGCGATTGGAGGTCAATAAATGTTTCTTATATAGAGTGAGATAGGGTCTACAATTGCTTGTTATAGATTTTTGGAACAATGGATTTAAGGTCAATAGCTCGAGCGAATTCTGTTTTGTTAATTACTGTACACTTTTAGTCGATCAGTTTTTTGGTAGTATCTTTAACGATTGTGTAATACGCATATGATTGGGATGACTTTAGTATTTTAACGTAACAACATGTTATGTTAAAATACCAATATTTTGGTCTGTCTTTTTATAAGGAATTCAAACGAAGTTAGAAGATATGGTGGAAGTACTAAACAACCTGATTTAGGCACGATATGATAGTTAAATAAAAACTAATCAATAATTTAACGGAATTATTGAATGAACGTCTTAGTATTCCTATTACAAAATTACAAATTTACGAGAGATAAAATTATAGTCATGTGCGGGATTCGAACCCGCGTCCATCCACCCCTTTAGACCTAGCGTAGAACCTTGTGACATCTTGTATGATAATGGACAAATTTTGCATATAACCATAAAACATTATTAGTGTAAATTCAAATTTCGCTTCGTCAGTCACGTCTTTTATTAATAGAATAAAACATTTCATTGATGTCTGTCAAGTTAAGACAACTTGGTGTTGATATTTTCACCATGGTTTTTGTTCAGGACATAGCAGTATAATGATGTCTGTGCTCAGAACTCACTTGTAAGTCAGGTAGGGCATTTAGAAGCCTCACTTGGATACGTATCACCCTCAAATGTAAGCCTGCGTCTATTGCTCTGTTCCAGCAGTTATTTAAGAGAGCCAGAAGCCAAACTGGACCTATAGCCTGACCTGTCCAACCACGTCGTCACTTTTAACCGCAGAAGAACGATGTTGAAAGGCAAAAGTTAGACAAACAAAAAGAGGGTATTAGAATCAATTGAAATATATACGTGTCGATTTGAAAAGGTTGCAATACTTTCGCAACATATAAATATTTTATTTAGTTTTGACATTATGGTAATGAATAGTAGCATTTAATACGATGTGTACAAACGGGTTAAGCGCTAGTCAGACTCGTTCATCGAGGGTTCCGTATCATCAGGCAATATGACTAGTTGCACCCAGCGGTTTCACCTTCGAAGACAATAATGGATAGTGATGATGGTGAGGATAGTTAGAAGTATCCTGTGTTAATTCAGGACCTAGAGATCTGTCACCAGGCACCTAACTGTGTGTCCCGGGAGCAGTCCTTGAGAGCCTGTAAGTAATTATGAAATTACAGGCACACGTGATATAACAACTGTTTCTTTTTATGTTATTGTGACGGAACAAGCTCGAGGACCACCTTTTAAGCGAACTAACCTCTGCCTATAACAGATAAATTTCGTCACAGCTCACAAATCGCACTGCGCCCGTCACCTTGAGACATAGTTGTTAGGTCTCATGTGCATGTAATTTCACTGGCTCTCAAGGACAGCTGACGGAACACGCCGTTAGGTGCTTGGATTTGTGCAGATTTTGTATTTGAGGGTGGTCGCTAGACAAGCGGGCATTCGCAAAATGCCCTTCCACCATGCGGTGAAGCTCAAGCCCGCGACGGGATTCGAACCATGGACCTCCTGCGCGGCAGTCCATATGCAATGCAACAGAGCTGTCACTGCTTTAAAAATGGCACAAGGTGATGAGCACAGTGCAGTTCGTCACTTATGACGGAATACGTTGTACGCAGAGACTATCGCTGGGGCTCGTGCATGTTCCGTCACAATCAAATAAGAAAAAAAATTGTCTAACGATCCGACGATCTTAGTAATACGTAGTAGACGTAGTTAGTAATAAGGGTGTTGTTTCTGGTACGGAATCCTAAAAGTAATGGAAACAGCAAACTTGAAAGTGCTAGAAGCAAATGACGGCAGCAACTTTATATTTTTAATAGAGCTGTAGTTGACCTTATCAGAGCATGATAAATGTTAAAACAAATAACAGAAACATTAATACGTCTACATCATTTTTTTAACTTTTTTATTGTATTAAGTGGCAACTTTCTAGTGGTCAGTGACTCACTAAGTACCTTTACTTTTTTATCTTTGACAGCTTTAGCCGGTTATTTGTCCACTCGATTTCTGGAACACAAAGAAAGATTCTAACAATGTATATTTTGCACCGCATGCTTATAAGAATAAGCATATAAAATTACAAAGAAAGGAATTATTACACTTGCAAATTATTGGAGCACAAAATGTTTGTCATCGGGAATCAAACCCACGTCCTCCGATTTCGATGCCTAGTCCAATCGGCCACCGGAACATAGTCAAAGTCAAAATAACTTATTCTAAGGCGTCTACGACGCTCTTCTGAAGGTCAATTACAGATTTTAATATTGAAATATTCTATATTCTACTGCTATATTCATAAAAAAATATGTATAGAGCCACCGCGAGTAGAACGGGCAAGAAACTCGGGGCCATATTAAACGTCTTTTAACAATGTGTTACTAACATACTATACATATAATATATATATATATATATAGGTGACAGGCGAAAGGCTTGGCTTGGCATATATCGCATATTCCTTCATGCCGTAACTTAGTGCTCCAATTGTATTACTTTAACCGCATATTGGGTTTATGCGCTATGGTGACTGTTTATCAACTTGCAAGGCATACCTCGGATTATACACTATAAAGTTATTCCATCTTTGTATTCCCAAAAAGCTAATTTTTATTTATGGGCTGGCCTTTGACCCTTATCTCACCTGTTAGAATGTGATGATGGGCGAAAGTGGGACTCTGACTCTTAAGGAATGCTTTCGGAATATATACCAATAATTGCTTGACATATTTCTCCTTGAGGGTGACAGCTAGATATACAGGTATTCGCATAACTCTCTAGCAGCACTCATATTCGACTAATTATTATGACATTTCCCAATTATTCTAATATAACTTCTGTACTGTACTGTATCAGCCTGATCGTCCACTGCTGAACACACCCCCCCTATCAAGGGGGTATTTCCCATAATCCCCACACTTGACAGGCGGCTTGGGGATCACAGTGTAAGATAACAGTTCTTTAGAAGGCGCTGCTGCCCACCTTCCAGTATTTTTCTCTTAGTCGCCTCTTACGACACCCACGGGATGATATAGGGAGGTGCAATTCTAACCCGGCACCCCACGGGGAACTGTAACTATAACCTCATGAAATTATTTATTGAAAATGTTTTGTACCTTAGAATGGGCCAGCCAATTTCAAGACTATTCCATATTCCCCGTTGGACGTTGAAATGGACCAAATGACCAGCACGCCACTACTCACGTCTGCGTGTAGTATGTTTTTGCTGTATATAAGGCGCTCATCATCGTCCTCTTTCTTTAATATCATAACGTTCTTATGACTCGTCGGGTATCTGTACGACCAACGTGGATTCCCAAGAGTGTTAGACGTCAGGAAGGCGGCTGGCAATAAATCGAAGCCAAATAATGAAGTATTTTCAATGATGGCTGTGGAGAGTCAAACAATGGATCCAAGTACGAAACCAACTAAAGGATTTGAAACAACATTCTCTTTCCATCGAGGGTTAAAAATCATATCAAAAAAACATGCCTGATAGTTTAGCTTTTGACCACTATCTCACCTGATGGTAAATGATGTGGTCGAAGATGTTGTTCAGGCTAACCTATAATTATTATGTTTTCTGTCACAGTAGATAGAAGTGTGATATATAACATACTTTCTGTAGAGGAATCAATCATTATCATTTCAGTATTATTACGTTCCGGGCCGAAACCACAAGTTCTCATTCAAAAACTTAATTAACAAAAGAAAAACGTTAGCCTTGTCTTTATTATAATCGATACAATCGATTCGATAGTTATCGCTAAAACCACTATAATTAAAAGTTCCCAACCGATGCCACATGTCATTCTAAAACAAAGCATCGACATTTGCGCCAACACTCAAGAACCATTCCATAATAGGTAAAATGAAAACATCCTTAATGCATTATTGCATATTAGAAAAGTTCACTGTGACAAAGTCATAAGCTTAACTCATATGGAAATGGTGCTGGTACATGAGAAACTAATTACAAAACTAAAACAGAGTGAGACAGAAATATTTTTAAAGGACTTAACCCTGAAGTGGGAGAGGGAGGCCTGACAGACCGAGATCGGAAACGGATTGCAACGCACCACTGCGTACTGACCGAATATGTTTTTTTACTAATTAAAATGCAGGCGCTTTGATGAATGGTATAGTGGTCGATTTATTTGGTTTTTGAGGTGCGGGGTCATGACTGATGTATATTAATTAATTTAAATATAAAGACTATTTGATTGTATTTCGGAAACTGGTGTTGTTAACACGATGTATTTGGTTTTTATTGATTCTACGCTCGCCTTTGACCACTATCACAAACCCTAGCCTTTAGACAGTGATTTCTAAATTAATAAAAATATCACCATACCAAAAATCTTCATTAAATGTAGAATTACAAATCGACAACATAACTATAGAGACAAAGTAAGTCTATACCCAGAATTAAGAATAAAAAAAAAACCTAAAAATGGAACCAACTTCAACACTCATAAGTGTGAAATAACTTGTCGAAGTCGGAACCATGCGCACAATATTGTGATAATAGGTAATTTTGAACTATCAAGGTAAAAAAAAATCTTCACCCTTTTCAGTAACCCTTGCTACTTACGGAACCGATTGTCATTCACTGTCAAGGACTATATCAAGTAGATAGGAAAACATTTTTCAGTTATTGGAGAATAACTCATCAACGGTCGATTTTAATGAAATTTAAATGGCATCACATAGAGCATTCAAATAAAAAAGAATCATCAAAATCGGTTCACTCAGTAAAAAGTTCTGAGGTAACAACCATAAAAAACAGTTGATTTGAGTAACTCCTTTTTTTTAAACTGGTCAGAAATTGATTCTATTGTGTGCTGGAAAACAAACAACCACGCAATAAAAGTTTACAACCACGTCATAAGAGGTGTACCAAATACGAACAAATAGAAAGAAAAATGCTAGTGCAATCTAATAAATTATAAGAATGATACATTTTCAATATTTCAATAATTTTTCATGACATTTTTTTATGGGATTGTGTCGGGACAAGAAAGAGACCCAACTGATGTTAAGCGGTAACTGCTTATAACAGATGCATTTCGACACATGCAAACTGCACTGAGCCAGTCACACTATAGTCATATAAGACATACTCGTACAAGTAGTTGTTAAATCTCATGTAAATGTAATTATTTTTTGTCATTCGCAAAATGTCCTGAAATGCATTTTGGAAGGACATTTTGCGAATGCTCACCTAGTTGAAGCTCAAGGTGGCGCCGGGATCGTTCCAAGGACCTGCGGCACGGAAGTCTATACAGCTCGGCGCTCGCTGGAAATTAATTATTTTAATATCTATATAAAATTATGCCATGCCCAAATGGGTTTCATGTTTTTTCTCGTATGTTCAGAATATATTGTATCCATCTAATGTTCATACTAATGACATCAATGAACAACTTTGAACTATTTTACTTGTTCTTAATATATTTGGCTTGGCGACAGATTTATATTCTGTATAAATCTGTCGCCAAGCAACTAACACTGTGTTTCGGCAGCAGTCCTTGAGACCCAGTAAAATTACAGGCACATGAGACTCAAAACTATGTATGTCTCAGACGGGCGCAGTGCAGTTCGTCGTAAAATATAGGCACAGGTTGCCGCTTTACATCAGGTGGACCTCTTGCTTGATCCGTCACAATAACATAAAAAAAAATATAAAAAAATGGAAAAGATGGGGTTGAGATTCTGGCCCGGCACCAAATAGGCAAACTATTTTCTAGATATAAAAACTACGAGTTGTATCAGCCGGATCGTCCACTGCTGAACTCAGCCTCCCTTATTAAGGGGTATTTGCCATAATCCCCACGCTTGGCAGGCGGCTTGGGGATCGCAGTGTAATATGGCAGTTCTTTAGAAGGCACTGCTGCCCACCTTCCAGTATTTTATCCTTAGTCGCCTCTTACGACACCCACGGGATAATATGGGGAGGTGCAATTCTAACCCGGCACCCCACGGCGAGCTGGGAACAAACATGTAACTATCCATCTTGGGGGCCATGACATACTCTGTTAACGTGTATGCCGTGAATTCAACGAGTAGTTTAAATCTTTTTTTTTTTTTTTTTTGTAATAACGTAGTACTTATATTTAGATAGATACATTATACAAACCGTAATGACTCTCGATTCATAGATTAAAGTGCAACCAAACGTAAACCATAAATCCTATATATCTTTAAAAATAAACTGTAAATCACAATCATGCAAATTAACCCTTCAAACGTCATCGAAATTCAAATGACGACCATAAAATCGGTATGAACACAATACCTATATATATTCAAGAATAACATGCACAATGTTGGCTTAAAACCTACGGCACTTACGCCCGAATTGGTCCCGGGACCATTAATGAGCTATTGAAAAATGATACCAAAAGTGATTCTCTTTGCGCCAAATTATCATAAACCATTTAGGGGTTGGAAGTTCCCATGCTTATACAACTTTTAACGTTTAAAAATGCACCTAAGGTACACGCAGACAAGGCTCAAATTTGTAAATTACTTATAAGAGAAAAAATTTAAAAGAGCATCGAATATTTCGCATCATCTTTTATCGACAAACGTATTAAACACTAATTTCGTCCTTGGTATAATAATGTTATAGTTCAAAATAGTTTGACTAGAGCAAAGAAGATTCCGTAGTATTTCCTAAATGGCATATGCAAATTAGTGACATTGTCATTGGGATGCGCGTGCAAGGCGTTTGAGGGTTAAGCTCAATATGCCGCTGACAGATGCGAAGGCGATTTTATAAACATCATATCGAGTTACACCGTGCTTTAGATCGGAACGAATTTAAATTGGGACATCTAGCGTACTTCGAGCTTTTAGAATATACACATTGGCCTAGTATACTTGTATCGAAATATCGAATCTCTATCTCTGTTTTAGGACTACGAACTCAAAAGGTAAAATGGGGCACTCCGCTATATCTAAACTAATATTATAATGAGAAAAGATTTGTATTTTTGTATGTAACGAATAAACTTAAAAACTACTAATCTTTCACTTTTAGAATTCTATATTATCCCTGATGAACATAGGCTATAGTTTTTTATTTTTTATTTTGTTACATACCTGAGCGTTGGCGGGGTGGGCCGCTAGCGTTTTATATTTTGAAGCCCTCCGTAGCTACGTCCGCTACAAGTCATATTTATATTTATTTATTATAATAAGAACGCTTACAATGCAATTACACTTATTATCAAAACAAAGCCAAAACTCATGATACATATAAATAGTTCATAGATCATGATAGTTAATAAAATAAATTCAAAATGTCAAGGAGGTACAATATAAATATTACATTTATAAATTATAATATCACAATTATACATAAATATATTAAATAGGTATATAATGTCAAAAAAGTCAAATTGGTACAATATAAATATTAGAATATTAAATTATCATATCACAATCACACAGTCATGAGTTGAATGGGTGACCGCTATGCGCTAGTGGCATTGTTACTGAGCGCAGTGCTTCGGCGGGCACGTAAAGCCGTCTTGTTGTCTTAATATGGCAATCGTTATAGCATGGTGGTAGGGCATTTTGCGAACGCATGTTTGGCTAGCTACCAACCTCAAGTAGAAAATCTGTCGCCAAGCCCCCAACGGTGTGTTCCGAGAGCTGTCCTTGAGTGCCAGTAATTCTAGATTAGCATGAACGACGTTTTCGACCACATCATCAATTACCATCAGTTGAGATTGCAGCGAAAGGCTAGCCTATATTCTTAAAAAAATTGTCTGTCCATCCGTATTTCAAGGATTAACCTAGAATTTAAATATATTGTGTAAAATATTGACTGGAAACCATTTCAATATAAGGCTTGCTCGATTATTTTATAGAATTAAGAAGAAAACAAGCTCTTTACGTTTCCATGTAGCCAAAAAATTTGACAACTATATTTTATATTTCAAACATTTTTACATCACCCTGAGATAGTATAAATATAGTAGGTTTAAAAAAAAAGTTCCATTAACCCATTGGCATCGGCAATACTGATAACATTAGATTTCATTCATAACTATGACGCCGGGGTCTCATTTGATAACAACGGGTTAAATTTGAGGACACTAAAGACCGTAAGACTAAGATAAGTCCACAGACTTCTGCCTAAGATTAAGTAACTATAATTTAAGCTATAGCTTGAGTCCAAATTCAATAAAATTAAAAGAACGTCTTCATTGAAACGTGTCCGCGCTGCGTGAATGGTAACCGACTCGCGGACTGCGCCAAGCGGCGGCGGTTGATGCGGCACCCACCTGCCGACAATCTCAACTGTGGTCTCATAGTGTGGAGATGGACTTATATACGCAGACTTGATCCAACTTGGTTTTAGAGGCTTATTTCAAACAAGGACAGCAAGTCAACATATTCAGTGCAAATGAAACTAAAACGAGCGATTAGGTAATGAAACATAAAATAATTGCAAACGGAAATTTCGCTACAAATTAAAATTGTGATTTGGGAGACGGATAATTATGCTTACTATATTTTCCATCATGGTTTGAATATACGAAAAGGATTCAGAGATTTCTGGATGTGTTTAAAACGAGAAAGTTTTGGCGATTTAATGTATGTTTTTTTTTTCCACCACCTGTACCTTACCTTAGTGCATAGAGTCAATGAACCCATAATAAAAAGATAACAAACAAAAACGTAACGTAACGGCTGTAACGTGGCGATGGCGGTAATTGGTCAAAATGGATACAAATGTTACCTCATAATTCTGTCTTATATTTACCGATTTAGAAAAATATTTTTTATCTAAAATTTCAGATTTCATTGCATAATTTCATCAATATCAGTTCAGTAGTTTGGTTTCTAAATAAAAATAACTGAAAAAATGTATCATCCAACACGACATTGCGTGTTTCATACTTTCCAGGCATTATTTTTTCAATAGTTAATTTGACAAGTTGCAAAGTCCACCTCCACACTTCACAGCCAGTAAAAATGAGGAAAGCAAGCGTCCGTTAATAATTGCAGATTATTATTATAGCTTTCTTTGCAAACGGTTCTTAGATCATCAATACGTATTTATCGATTGTCTGTTAGTCTGACCGCAACGTGTTCTTTTAATGGCTCGTAAAAATTACGGCGTATTGTGGAAGTTCTGCTCCGTTAAATAAATTTTAATATGGGTAAGCTTTTCTTTTTATGGTATAAAATGACGAGACGCCCTGATTACTCGATAGCGGGTGTGATACCAGTTGCATTTGAACCGCTCGTAGCGAAGTGTGCTTAGCTGTTCTTAAATAACCGATCAGCAACGTCCACCGCGGTTATCAGTTGGATGGGTGACCGCTAGTAACATTACCACTAAGCGCTTCCGTGCTTCGGAGGGCACGTTAAGCTGTCAGTGTCTGTTGTCGTCTTAGAATGGCAGTCGTTATAGCATGGGGGTAGGGCATTTTGCTAATGCCCGCCTGGCTCAAGTAGAAAATCTGTCGCACCAAACGGTGTTCTGTCAGCTGTTATTGAGAGCCAGTAATTCTAGGTTAGCCTGAACAACATCTTCGATCACATCATCACTTACCATCAGATGAGATAGTGGCCAAAGGTTATCCCATCAAGCATATTTTTTTACGTGATAGTAGGGCAGACGAGCAGGCGGCTCACCTGGTGGTAAGTGATCACAGTCATCCACGAACATGATTTTAACTTAACATGTCTGTGAGGGTAGAAGCTAGCCCGGTGAGCGGCCATGAAATCGATGCCAAAACTGTTCAACATTATGTCGATGTTGTTCTGTAATTTATATTATTGTTATATATGTTCTTGTTTTGAAGTTTTCCCCATGGATGTACTACTGTATGGGTACGTGCAAGAGCTGGGTTAATATGTATTTGAAGGGTTGGTGGTCTCGTGTTGGAAGCATCCATAGGTTTGATGAAGCAATGATGGCCAAGTGGTAATAGCTATAGACTGCCGTGACACAGGTCCAATGTTTTTATGGAAGGGCATTTAGCGAATGCTCGCCTGGCTAGCTACCACACTCAAGTACAAAATCTGACACCATGCACCTAACAGTATGTTCCGGGAGCAGACTATTCCCATTAGGCGAAAGAGGTGTCTAAGCACCGGCGTATCACTGCAGATATGTTTTGGCCCCATGCTTAAAGAGGCTGTCATGTGAATTCATGGAGTTCCAGAGACATGACTGACTCTAACAATTATTTTGTCTAAAAAAACATCCGAATAGAATGAACCCAAGACTTCGAAAATCCAAAGCGATTCTAGACACTTGACCAAAGAGACGTCGAGAAATAATCGCAGTATATTCTTGTGTTCTAAATCAAAATCGTTTCTGTGTTAAACCAATGAACACAAAAGGCTTCCATTCATTGCCTTGTATGCGACTCAAACTTTAAAGGCACAGTTCCATTGCTGCGCTTGCGACGCATATTAACTAAGTGAGTCTACGCTTGAGATGAAATTTAATCTTTTTAACTTAGAGTTCTAAAGATTACATTAGTATAGTACGTAGAGGTCGGCAGCGCGTTGGTCACTTATGTTATATTATAAACATCCATCGACGACGGGACCACGTTCCATTAGGTGGGCCGCCTACATGTCTGCCTACAGTTAATCAATAAAAAAAAAGACTTAAATGCATTCCGAGTATATATTTGTTATTACCAATTTATTTTCTTTTATGTAACGTTTTATGATTTCCATTCTTTCGATATAAGTATATAATATATGATCAGCACCTGATAGACCTAGAACAACGCAAGTGGTACTATAGATGTCGCTCCATCCCAATACGATGGTTAAAGAACGATAGGAAAGATTTTGAGTTATGACGCCATGTCATGTTAGCTCAATTGGTTAGAGCATACCCCGGCTCAAGGGGTCGCGGGTTCGAAATGACTTAAATTTTTCCTATCGTATATCTGTGATTTTGTAATGTAATCCGCATAGCAGGCGTTATTGCAAACCTAACAATATTAAAAATCTCTTTTATTTATTTGGGTCAATATTGAGTTTTCTTATGGTGTAGTCTACCTCGCTTGTGCCTGTATATTGTACACGTGTAGCTTGTCTTGTCTATGCGCAGCAATGGAATCGCTCCTTATGCCTCAAGTTTCCCACAGACATAAATAATAATTTACACTTAGGCCCATAAATAATTTTTGCACTGTCCAAGCCCACCCAGGCAATAACAAAAAATCAATTAAACTTCATTATTACTATTTACGAACTTCAAATTGCTTTTGCTTTTGTCTCTATATTTACAATAAACGAGGAAGTAAAATGTCTGTACATACACTGGAGATACATACATTTAAAACCACAGCTGACAAAACTCAATTTACTATCTTTGTTATTTTTGCATCAATGACTTTTATTCAAATATTTTTGGGTCTAAGGTGTTCGCCTATAGAAAAAATCGCCCCCCTCAGGAATTGAACGCAGTAGTTGCACCACGATGCGATTAGTTGGCGACTACATCTTTACTGTGGTACGACCGTTGCCACTAGAAGTTTCTTCTTATACTGTGGTCGCCAAGAAAACCTGCCAAGGATGGAGGTTGTGGATGCATGTTGATGCAACATCAACTGTCACTTTGACAACTTTGAAATGATGGCCGAGCGGTAATACACATGGACTGCTGTGCCGCAGTACCCTGATTCGATCCCCACCGCCGGCTTGAGCTTCACCGCATGGTGCAAGGGCATTTTGCGATTGCCCGCCTGGCTAGCTACCACCTTCAAGTAGAAAATCTGTTGCCAAACACGTAACGTTGTGTTCCGGCAGCAGTCCTTGAGAGCTAGTGAAATTACAGGCACACGAGACTTAGCAGCTATGTCTCAAACTGACGGACGCAGTGCAATTCGTGACTTGTACTGAAATGCATCTGTTATAGGCAGAGGTTAGTCCGCTGAACATCAGGTGGGCCTCGAGCTAGTTTTTTCACAATAACATTAAAAAAAACTCATCAGCAGTCTCATTTAAAACCTATCTTCTTAATATTCTTATCCCATAGTAAGCGGTATTAGCAAAAAATGCTTTTATTTGCACTCTATTCTATTGCACTTTATCAGCAGTACCTTTCAGGAACATATTGTTCTTAACGGAGTCCATCCAGATACTCTTCACAATTGATTGACAAATCGGCAATTGGTACTGTACTGTTACTGTATCAGACGGATTGTCCACTGCTGGACACAGCCTCCCCCAATATGGAGGGATCTGCCGTCACCCCCACGCTCGGCGGGTGGCTTGGGGATCGCAGTGTTAGATATCAGTTCCTCAGAAAAAGCTGCTACCGAACTTCTGATGTGTTAACCTTAGTCGTCTCTTACAAAACCCACGGGTAGAGATAGGGGGGTGAAATTCTAGCCTGGCACTCCACGGGCATATGCACTACTACTACTACTTGTTTCTGATTGCCAGCAGCGGTGACAACTGGTTTCCAACTTCGTATTTTCTTATTGGCAATTCAAAGAACTTCCGCTCTACTTATCACCTGTGGAAGTATCCTCAAGAACAAATGAAGTCATGAGCATTCACTAGTTGCGAATAATGATTTAGTAATATTAGCATATACATACTGATATTTTCAGTTTTATGGCTGGTTTTAATTTATGATCTGTTTGTTTGGATTGCTTGTATTGTTTCTAGCTCTTTTATGCTTTATTTGTGAATTTTTTTTTAAGGATTGCCTATATTAACTGTCATCAGATTCACTTCAGAACCAACTTAGAAGGAAGCTATTTTATAAATACCATTTAGACGTTGAAAGCTAAAATTGTCTTGTTTGTAGTACAACGTAAGTTTTACCATAAATGTCGTCATACGATGGTTAAGAATGAAAGGACAAAATTAGACTCATACGTCATATGTTGGCTTAGCGGTCTGAGCATACTCCGGCTATAGGGGTGGCTAGCGCGGGTTCGAATACCGCTCATAACCATGCATATTTTTTCCACTCTTTATAATTTTGTTACGTTTAACAAAGACGTGTATATATTTGAGGGTTTCTTTTTATGTTATTGTAACGGAACAAGCTCGAGGCCCACCCAATGTTAAGCGGACTAACCCCTGCCTATAACAGATGCATTTCGTCACAAGTCACAAATTGCACTGCGCCCGTCACCTTGAAACATAGTTGTTAAGTCTCATGTGCCTGTTCACTGGCTCAAGGACTGCTGCCGGAACACACCGTTAGGTGCTTGGCGACAGATTTTCTACTTAAGGGTGGTCGCTAGCCAGGCGGGCGTTCGCAAAATGTCCTTCCTCCATGCCGTGAAGCTCAAGCCCGCGACGGGATTCGAACCTTGGACCTGCTGCGGATTGCCTTCATATAAGCATACTTAGGTTTCAATCACACATATTAAGGATAAATACCCTTATCCTTTTAACGAAGTTCTTAATTTAAAAAGTCCTTGATTCAAATCCAGCAAAGACCATTCAACTCGCTCGGGCTCAAATTATTTTAACATCAATTAGAATGTAACTGTCAATGTCATCGAATTCTTTGTGCAATCGAACGGGTTTCGCGAAATGTAGATTAATGATGGGACATTTCGAATCGATATTGTGAATATCGAATCGATCATCAATATGAATTATACGGTACGATTGGTGAGACATGCATGCAAGGCATGATCAGTAATGATGGTAAAGTATACTAGCTTGTTGTCCGTGACTTCGGCCGTGGTATTTGGTTACCTAAGAGGTAAAACTTAAACCTAGCAATGAGACCCCGCTGCTTTTGCTGTCTGTCTGTGTCTCCGTAATTGACGAATCTCTAATTTAGATACTAAATGAATTACAAACTAATAATTTTGTGTTAAACGTTGACTCAAATACGACTATTAAACTAAAAAAAAACATGAAATTATTTTTAAAACCCTAAATTGGTCTTGAACTTGTTTACTTAATTAAAAGTTTAAAATATATATTAAAAACATAGGGGACGTCTAAGATGTTAATTTTAGACCATTACTGTAAAGTACTGTAACTGTAACTGTATCAGCCGGATCGTCCACTGCTGAACACAGCCTCCCCTATCAAGGGGGTATTTGCCATAATCCCCACGCTTGGCAGGCGGCTTGGGGATCGCAGTATAAGATGGCAGTTCTTTAGAAGGCGCTGCTGTCCACCTTCCAGTATTTTTCCCTAAGTCGCCTTTACGACACCAACGGGATGAGATGAGGAGGTGCAATTCTAACCCGGCACCCCACGGGGAACTGTCACTGTAAAGTAAGTAAGGTAGGTAAAAAAATATTTCACAGAAGAAGTTAGATGCATAAGTACATCAATATATGCAGCTCCCGATTGGACTCTTTTGATGGACACATATGAAAAACATATGAAATTCCTGAGAATGTTGGTGTTTCGTCATCCAGACCAGATATATTTCTATAGCCAAAAAATATAAAACGCATAGTACTTATAGAACTTCCTGTGCCGTGGGAAACAAACATACCTAAAGACCACACAATAAAAACTAACAAATATTATGACCTAACAAATGAATTAATCAAAAACGGTTATGTGGTTAATTTATATGCTGTAGAAGTCGGAGCAAGGGGTATACCAGCAAAATCCCTATACAACCTACTAAAAGACCTTGGCCTGTCAAGAACAACCGTAACTTCCATCCTAGAACGTGTATCCAAGACGGCATTAGTAGGATCTTACTAAATTTGGTTGGGCAGGGAAGGAGCCTCGAGCGGTGAAAGGGAGCATTGATGCATCATAAAGGAGCCCCTTAACCTTACTCACTGGGTTGCACGTCCTAGGCACCTTGACTTGAGCCTCTTCCTCTGCAACGTTATGGACCTGGCACCCGCACGGCGAATCCATGGAATGCTAAGTAAATTCGTCTTGTACAAAATTACTGTATGATTTCCAGTTACAAAAAACTACAGACATCTTTTTTATATGCTTGATAAGTTATCCTTTGACCACTATCTCACCTGATGGTAAGTGATGATGTGGTCGAAGATGTTTTTCAGGCTAAATTGGAATTACTGGCTCTCAAGCACAGCTGCCGGAACATACCGTTAGGTTCTTGGCGACAGATTTTCTACATAAGGGTGATAGCTAGCCAGGCGGGCATTCGCAAAATACCCTACCACCATGCTGTAACGACTGCCGTCGTAAGACAACAACCTGGACCGACGGCTTAACGTGCGCGCTCAGTAGTAATGTCACTAGCGGTCACCCATCCAACTCCTGACCGCGGCGGACGTTGCTTAACTTAGCTGATCAGTTAAGAAAGGCTAAGCAAACTTCGTAACGAAATGATACCTACATGAAAATACGAATTATACATACATGAACTCTAAGAGCTTGTTAGCATTTTTCCAATAACCCTGTATAAATTTTAGCAGTTACCCTTGAGTAGTCCTCCACAGAAATGTCAAATCCTTAACTATCGCAATACAAATCACGACATTTGGATTTGCCTATCATTAGTCAAAGGATATCACTGTACAGTCGACTAGCTCTATCATTACTGATGACAAATGATAGACGCGTGGCGAATCTTTGGGCTTCACTGATAGTGGAATCAAAGGGGTGAAGTGATATCTTTCAATAGATTAGAAGTATTTAGTGGTTAATATGTTTAATATGTATTTGGATGTAAAAGAAAATTTGCCCGGGCTTCGGACAATGTAGAATTTGTAATCGCTCGTAAATAACTTTTATTGTTGATTTTTTGTGTACTCTATGTTAAATAAATTAGTAAATTGTGAATAACTTAGTAAAAGTAAGTTCAAAATCGTAATGTCGATGAGTCGTTAAATTTACGTGTTTTGGGCATGTTAAGGTTAAACAGGCCGGTCAGTTTTCCATACAAACGTCGCAGGGTGATCACTCCCTTATTTGAGATTTTAGGTCCAGAATTAAGCATAATATCGATTTAACTCGTCGTTATCTAGGTTTGTATCGTAACGAAATTTTAAGAAGACAATTAAGTTGAAAGTTATGAGCCTTGAAAACTTTATATGAAAATGTTTCGAGGCTCATAATTCTCAACTTAATTGTCTTTTTAAAGTTTCGTTACGATACAAACCTAGATAATGACGAGTTAAATTGGTATTATGCTTTATTTTGGACCTAAATCCTGAAACAAGGGCATGATCACCCTACGACGTTTGTATGGAGAACTGACCGGCCAGTTCACCCTTAAGAGAAGGTGAGCATCATAATACTCACTAAAAGGTCGTTGAATATGACTGTGGAAGAATATAGAGTTAGAGATAGGCTTTTGGTATATATATGTATATATATATGTATATAATAAACTGCGTGAAGGATGATCTATATATACATATATACTAATGTTATAAATAGGAAAAATTTGTATTTTTGTGTGTAACGAATAAACTTAAAAACTACTGGACCGATTTAAAAAACTCTTTCACCATTAGAATCCCACACTATCCCTGATGAACATAAGCTATAGAATATTTCGAAAAACTCAGGGATCCGCATGAAAACTTTGATAATGTAACCCAAAGTGTGAAAAAAAAAAACAAAAAAATTCGTTATATCGCGTATGCTGCAGAAATTGTCGACAATAGACCAAAGTGATGTACTTACTACAAATTAATAGAGGACATCAATATCTGAAGTCTGCAATACCATACGTCTAACTATTACAGTTATGTCACAATAACTACTATTTATATGTTTCAATTTATAATTTTTGTTAAATACCCGAGCATAGCCGGGACATTATAAAATATATGTATATGTATACTATTAAATATGTATTAGAGCATAAGTGTCGTCTCAGACAGCTGATATAGCTGGAACATGAATTTATGTTTTGGTAGAACAAAATAAGGAAAGGAAAAAAACATGGGATTATCGACCTCATCAGGAAAAAGATCTATAAATCTTGAGCAACACAACTCTGGGTTCGGCGTAATTGGCGCAAGAAACATCAAAGAACAAAAGCCGCTGAACTAGGGCCCACGCTCCATCACATATCGGCTTATTACAATTGCAATGATTAATTTATCATCATTAATGTAAACGCACTGCAATTACCTATGATAGATATAATTAGACGTGGCAAAAACGTGGCATTGACGCTTCACGGTGCTTGATCAAAGAAGCGAATGATCGACTTGTTCCGATCGATATAGGTTGGATTAATCGATACGTTGCGTGACTGGTGTGGAATTTATTGGATTAGAGAGTAGATAAATTATTAAAGATCATGCGGGGACTTTGTGATGCAGATTTGGAATAACTCTTGCTCTAAAACAGTACTGTATTCAATTAAAATAACAGATGCAACTCAAACCCCGCGGCAAAATGGAAAACAGTAATGCCAATCTAACAACAACAAAAAAACGTTAATTTGGAACCATAAACAAATCATCCATGCCCGATACTTTTTTGACTGAATGTATGTATGTCAAGCATGATTGCAATTTATTTAGAAGAAACTTATTCTATATCTTATTGCAGCATGAAGAATACCTCAAGAATAAGTCTTTTCCAAATATTTATCGTTCGGGACGCTGGACTAGATCTCGCATCCTCGTATCAGAAAACGTAAGAACCGAGTCATGGAAGGCTGCTTTTTTTGTTGATAGGTAAGCTTTTGACCTCAATCTCACCTGATGGCAAGTGATGATGTAGTCGAAGGTGTTAACAGACTTAACCTAGAATTACTGGCTCTCAATGACTGCTGCCGGAACACACCGTTAGCTACTCTCTATTCTATTTTCTACTTGAGGGTGGTCGCTAGCCAGGCGAGCATTAGCAAAATGTCCTTCCGCCATGAGGTGAAAGAAGGAAGTTCAAGCCCGTAGCTGGATTCGAACCATAGACCTGCTGCGTGGCAGTCCATAGCCAATGCCCCTGAGCCGTCACTGCTTCAAATATAAAAATGCGCCATTTGTGCAGCCTGCCAATCAATGCGAACTCAAATCAATGTGATCGGAATAGCTTCATATTGGGTGAAGAACACCCTTACCATGGCCTTAATTACCAACTATCGACGACAGCGTTCCCTAAGAGGGTTGGCATCAGGAATGCGGCAAGCCACAAAAATACAGCCAAAGCTTTTTACTCTGTCCTTGTGATGTACATACTGTGTAATGTTAACGGAAACATGTTTTTAGTGACATTATGTTGTCATTTGTTTTAAAAAAATGGGCGTCTGTTGTATTGATACTTATATATTGTACTGACTCTACAAATGTGGGATAAGAGTAAGTGATAACACTAAGAATACTGAAAAAACACTAAATTACAATTTCAATTTTTTTTTTATATTTTGGTGACTGAACTAGTCTGAGGCCCACCTGATGTTAGATGGACTAACCTCTGCCTATAACAGATGCATTTCGTAAGACGTACAGTTGTTAGATCTCATGTGCCTGTAATTTTACTGGCTCTCAATTACTGCTGCCGGAACACACTGTTAGGAGCTTGGCGACAGATTTTCTACTTGAGGGTGGTCGCTAGCCAGACGGGCATTCGCAAAATGCCCTTCCATCTGTGAAGCTCAAGCCCGCGACGGGATTCAAACCATGGACCTGCTGCACGGCAGTCAATAGCCAATGCCACTGAGCCATCACTGCTTCTAAAAAATACGAGTGCTTAATAGTTCAGTTAACAAAAAGATAAAGCCTGGTACACGTTCCTGTCGATATCCGATATTCCGTTCCATCCCAACCGATTCTTCCGATTCATTTGAAATTCAAATTCTTGCATCCATTAGTTCCCGTCATATTAATGTGACAGAGTATCGAGTTGCTCTAATTGATGGGTCCTTTCATCGTGTCTTTTTGTGTTTATGAATATGTAGCGTCGTATTTTCCGATTCTATTTTAATAACTTCCGGATTTTATATCGGATCGGTTAGGAAATGTCTGTGTATCTTTTTAAGGGAATAATGTTGATGTGTGGCAGATTTTAGAATGTTATGAATTCATTTTTTTTATTGTTAATAGGTAAGACTTTGACCACAATCTTCACCTGATGGTAAGTGATGATGTGGTCGAAGGTGTTAACAGGTTTAACCTAGAATTACTTGCTCTCAAAGACAGCTGCCGGAACACACTGTTACGTACTTGATGACAGATTTTTCTACTTGAAGGTGGTCGCTAGCTAGGCGGGCATTCGCAAAGTGCCCTTTTACCATCGATGAAGCTCAAGATCGCAGCGGAATGGGCAACTCTGACCTTCTGCGCGTCAGTCCATAGCCTACTACACCGCTGGAACATAATAGGGGCGAAATTTTTTTAGACCCGGATATTAAATTTTTACACATATTGTCCTCAAAACTGTTTTTTTTCATGATTGTTAGGGTTAGCCTTTGACCACTATCTCACCTGATGGTAAGTGATGATGTGGTCGAAGATGTTGTTCAGCCTAACCTAGAATTACTGCATCTCAAGGACAGCTGCCGGAACACACCATTAGGTGCTTGGTGACAGATTTTCTACTTGAGGTTGGTTGCAAGCCAGGTGCCCCACCACCATGCTATAACGACTGCCATCCTAAGACGACAACCGGGACCGACGGCTTAACGTGCCCTCCGAAGCACGGAAGCACTCAGAAGTAATGTCACTGACGGTCACCCATCCAACTCATGACCGCGGCGGACGTTGCTTAACTTTGCTGATCAGTTAAGAACAGCTAAGTAAACTTCGCTACAAGCGCATCCAAAAGATTTAAGGAAAAATCGTACAGTAGTCAACATTGGAATATACAAACAAAAAATCAGCGTTCTGCATCAACAAAAGCTCCCAAATTGAGATTTATCGAATCAAATGTTTGGCAAAATCGAAACACCAAACTTTTTAACACAAAAAGCTAACAATACAAATCACTGTATCGCCTCTTAATGATCTTGATGTCTCGGAATGATTGTAGACAGAGATCGAGAACGTTAAACTGCTTAGTTGGAAAGGGATAGCGACAGATATCTCACCGGAAATGGAGTAATATATGGCGCATTGTTAGTAATGAGATCGGTTTGTATGTTCGTTTGTGCGTTTTCAAGTCTCGTGGGCGGACGCGAGTGTGTACGCGGCCTTAAATGGTGTTGCTTTTTCAATTATATTTAAATAGTTGTTCGGGTCTTTGTTAATTCGTTTTAACCGTCTTCGATGTAAAGTATTACCTAATCAATTTATGTGTTTTATTTTTATATGGTATCATGTGCAGATGCAATTGAAAATTTGAACATGTTGCTTTTCTAGCTTGGCCGGGTAACTATTGTGCTAAATCATATAATTCATTGCATTCTATTGTATCTATTTATTAACTAGTTGAAGTCTGAAGCAGTGATGGCATTGGCTATGGACTGCCGCGCAACAGGTCCATGATTCGAATCCCGCGCAAAATGCCCTTCCACTATGCGGTGAAGCTCAAGCCCGAGCTTCACCGCATGGTGGAAGGGCATTTTGCGAATGACCACCTGGCTAGCTACCACCCTCAAGTAGAAAATCTGACGCCAAGCACGTAACGGTGTGTTCTAGCAGTTATCCTTGAGAGCCAGTAATTTCAGGGTAAGCCTGTTAACACTTTTGACCACATCATCAGTTACCATCCTTTGAGATCAAAAGCTTACCTATCAGCAATGAAAAAAGAGACTATTATAACAATTATTTTTCATGGTATGCCTTTTTCAACAAAGAACAACAACACAACAGTATATAACTACCTACACTACAATTACTACAATGAAAGCATTTAGCAACCCAAAGGTCATTGCTCCATCATACCAATCCAAATGCCCTTACTTATTACTCTCTTTTACTCCATATAAGTTTTAATTAAAACAGATATTATTCTTGTTTTTTTTTTTATATAGATACGCAAGCTTTTACCGCCCAATCAAGCTCCATCTTACAAAACAACGAAGCGGTTGAAGGTGAAACTTGCTTGTTTGACTGCCTGTTATGTTAGCCTTTGACCACACTCTCACCTTATGGTAAGTGACGATGTGGTCAAAGATGTTGTTCTGGCTAACCTAGAATTACTGGCCCTCAAGGACAGCTGCCGGAACACACCGTTGGGTGTTTGGCGACAGATTTTCTACTTGAAGGTGGTAGCTAGCTAGGCGGGCCTTAACAAAATGACCTACGACCATGCTATAACGACTGCCATCCTAAGACAACACTACAGTGACATTACTACTGAACGCTTCCGTGCTTCGGAGGGCACGTTAAGCCGTCCGTCGTCGGCCCCGGTTGTTGTCTTAGGATGGCAGTTATTGTAGCATGGTGGTAGGGCATTTTGCAAATGCCCCCCTTGCTAGCTACCACCCTGAAGAAGAAAATCTGTCGCCAAGCACCTAACGGAGTGTTCCGGCAGCTGTCCTTGAGAGGCAGTAAAATAACAGGCACATGAGATTAAACAACCGTACATCTCAGTGTGACGGACACAGTGTGTTCCGTCACAATAACAAAAAAAACAGGTCTCATCTTAATGATAAAAAGCCTGTTTATTTTCAGAGTCCTCAGTAAAAGTAGTGGTTATACTGCGAACAAGAGGATTAAGTATCAGTCTCATCATTAAGAGAAAACATTTGAATGTTCTTCTATTACATCAGTTTTTGTTGGTGATGCAGATGACGTATTACTGATCGCACGAGGTAATATGAGTGTAGGAAGAAAATGTGTTGTGATAACTGTGATCCCAATAAGTAGTATTCAGAAAGTATATTGTATAAAGAAATATTGTAACTGAACATGAACTTGAACCATACATTAAACTAATAATTTTGAAGCATATTTTATTTAATAATATTATTCTAAAAGAAACGAAACTAGATCAGAAAATAAAACCGCTGCCATCCTTTCTAAACAAAGAATAATGCTCTATTAGCTATAGAAAAATCGAAATCCAAAATCCACATCGAACGTATTGTTCCCTTTCAATAGATCCATTTTTATGCTATCCATCTTTTATGATTGTGTCAAAAATTTGGCCCTATTTTGCATATGAACGGGTGGTTTGTTTGTATGTTTTGTATTTTGAATGAGGGTACACAGATCAAGTAATAGTTGCCAGGACAGGGTTGGGTTTAGGCACGGTGTGGCCGGTGTCAGTTCGCGTTACATGGTTGTTTGGATGCCTTTTAACTTGTGATTTAAGGTTTTCCGTGAGATGTTTGTGAATTGATTTTATATTTGAAGCTGTGATAGCCATATCAATGTCGGTCGCTGAATCACTGGTGCAGGCACTTATGCATTAAACAAATGTTAGGCAGCTAGTACGTTTATAAGGTACAGTCATATTTCAGCTATTTTATGTAATTTAAGCGGACGTTTGAGAGATTGGTAGTAGTTACCTTCACGTCATCGCAGTAAAGCGTGATATAAACCCTTTTTCAAAGATAATTTGCTTGACTGTCAAACTCGCCGTCAACGAACTACTGATGCAAGAATTTTTATTTTAAAGGACACCTCTTTATTACTAAAAGTCTTCTCCTTGAGTTTTATCTTCCTTTTTATCGTATGAGATATCTTAGCCCCCAGAACATTAAAGGTAGCATTTCCCCAAGATCGCCTGGTTCAAAAAAACTGTTTCTGAAACTACGTAGTTAATTTTCTTCATTTGATGGTTTTGCTTACTGTAAGAGAAAACATTTTAATTATCATTAAAACATTCTTCTATTGCGTCATTATTTAATGTTGATGAAGACAACATATTACCGTCCCACAGAAAGTGGGATAAGTGTAGAGACTTAATTTTTGTGAACATTGTTCCAAAGAAAATAATGGTTTCTTAGCAATATCACCGAATTCTATATTTATTTCGCAATTTGACTTTTGATCATAAGATCATTCTATTGCTAATGTTGTCAGCCGTTATATAACCTTCTTATTAACTTCTTAAGTGGAGAGCGCGGGGCGCTTTCTATACAAACGTAGTTTTGTCATATTTTAAGCACGAACTCTTCAATCTCACTTAAATTTTGTATGAATATTACTGAGCCTAATAACAATGCTTGCTAGTTTTTCGATTTATTGTTTCTAAATTATAAACAGGTCTATTAACACACGAATTAACATCAAAATAATAATATTTTGACTAACCTTTCGATCAAGTTGCATTGACCGTGGTCACGAGTAGACTCAGAAATAGACTTTCGATTTGTTAATAACAATTCCCATACAAAACAATTTTTTAAATACTTAATTTACGGAAATCTGGCAAACCAGATATTAGGCTCAGGGACATCCGTGCAAAGTTTAACCGAGTTTGAACACTTGGAATTGGATTTGTATGGACGGTACGAGCACTCTAGCTTTAAGCATAATGCCCAATCGTAAATATAAGCACTAATATATTACAAAAATAGTGTATTATTATCCCGCCACAAAGTTCAAACACCGGCTCACCGTCACAAATAATTTATTATCTATCAAAAAATAATCGTTATAATTACTTATGCAAGAGCAGACCCCCTCGCTTTTATTCAAATGTTCTAATGACTGGTACCATTGTCAAAAACAACCCTTGGTTCAAAGTATTTTGCTGATCCAGAAAGTTGAGGTAGGCGAAGTATAAGTGAAGCGCTCCTAGCAGAGCTTGTCTAGACATTCTTTAACAGATGAAACAATGGTCTCTGCGGTCATTACTTGGCCGGGTGACCGGTATTGAGCACTTCCTTAACGTCGTCAGATGTTCCTCAATTCTTGTAATAGAATAGCGGTCGTTAGTCATTTTCAGACAGGACAATTTGCGAAATCACCGTCAAGTAAGGAATCTGTCGCCCAGCACCTAACAGTCTATTCCGATAGTAGTCCTTGAGAGCCAGTAATTCGAGGCCTGAAAAACATATTCAATGTCATCATTTACCAACAGGTCAAATAGTGGTCTGTAATGTACTATATCAAACGGTTTGTCCACTGCTAAACACAGCCTCTCCCATTAAGGGGGGTTTGCCATGATCCCCACGCTTGGCAGGCGTCTTGGGTACCGCAGTTCAAGATATGAGTTCCTCCTTTAGTAGCCCCTTATGACACCCACACGTAGCAATGGGAGGGCATAACATTCTAGCCCAGCACCCCAGGGTCAAGGAAATAGTGGTCGATGACTAACAAATTAGCAATAAAAATACACGTATCTAACGCGACTTGGGTGTTGACGCATCTATATCTACCCCTTTTTGAACTTCCTTTTCTTCACTGTTCTTGAGAACTTACTTCTTTTGAAGTTGGTTAAAATGAAGTAAACTTTCACTCTCGTCCAATAGATAGTAAAACGTCGTATAAAAAACGCAAGGTGTGTCGCAGGAAGCAAAACATCGATAAAAAGTACTAAAACATCGATATTGGTAAAGGTGCAGGAACCCCTCTGGTTAAATTTACATATGCTTTGTACGTTTGCTCTATCTTTTGATGTCTTATGCCGATCTAAAAATGTTTATAGGAAATATAATTTTACATTGGTGTAGAAATTGAAATGGCTCCGTGTGGTGTCGGGTTAGAATTGCACCTCCCCATATCTTCCCATGGGTGTAGGGTGAAGAGGCGACTAAGGGTACTGGAAGGTGGGCAGCAGCGCCTTCTAAAAAATACTATCTTACACTGCGATCCCCAAGCCGCCTGCCCAGCGTGGGGATTATGGCAAATACCCCCTTAATGGGGGAGGCTGTGTTCATAAAGAGTGAAGTTTTTTTTTTTCAATATATTTAAGTTGAAAGTATATTTACTGTCGTTTTTATGACGAAAGAAAACACCGGAAGAGTATCAACTCATTCTCGAAATCTTGAAAAAATAAGTGAGATTTTTTGCCAGAAATTAATGATATAATTTCTGGTGAAAAATCGCGGTGAAAATTATTAGGATGTAATCAATTTTAATAATTAGGAATAGAAAATTTACTTTGTGCACAAAAAATATAAACGAGTGCCCAAATAGAAAAAAGCTTGAAGCGCTCGTAGCCAAGTTTGCTTAGCCGTTCTTTACCGATCAGCTAATAGCAGCGTCTTACTGGGATATGGGTGACCGCTAATGACTACTGAGCGCTTTTGTGCTTCGGGGGCCACGTTAAGGCGGCTGACCAAGTTGTTGTCTTAGGATGGCGGTGCATTTTGCGAATGCCCACCTGGCTAGCGACCACCCTCAAGTTGAAAATATGTCGCCAAGCACCCAACGGTGTGTTCCGGCAGCTGTCCTTAAGAACCAGTAATTCTAGGTTAGCCTGAACATCTTCACTTACCATCAGGTGATATAGTGGTCAAAGGCATATAAAAATAAACATTATGAATGAAAAATTACAAATCGACGGTTTAACTACAGACCTTTCTACTCACGAAGGTGCGTCCTTTCGCAGTAAATTATTTTTGTGAATTGTGCCCAGCTGAAGCTAGACTTCCTTTGTACACGACGACTTGGTAAATAAATGCTAATAGAACATACAAAAAAAGCAATAAAATATGGTCGCTTGGGTAAATAGTAGTAGTTGCAATTATACTCAAAAAGTATGAAGGGGCGTAAACCGTTGATTTGTAATTTATTATTCATAATATGTGTTTAGTATGTAATGGTATTTGCATCAATTATCTATATATTTTGCATTCGTAAAGTACACGATAAAATGCACAAAACATATTTTTTATTTAACTAGTATAAATTAATTAAAAAAGCATTTTTTTCCATTGAAGTTAAAACTACAAGTTATATATTATATTTATGAAATCGTTTTTTAAAGCCGTTTATTTTGATGCCACACTCAATGGGTATGGAAGAAAAAAATATCTTAAATTATGGCGTCTAAAATCAACAAATTTGTATTATTTTATGCACCTAGTGTCACTTGCGCTAGACGAATCTAATGATATCTCATACATTACAATTGGTTAAGCCGTTTAGAAGTTATGGTGGAACAAAGAAACTCACAAACATACACTGAGAAAAACGACTTAAAGGCTTAAATCGAATTTGACCTTTTACCGTTGAATTGTAAATACGTAAGATGAATTCACAACTCTTAAGATGATGAAATGTACCATGTTTTATAATAAACACAACCGTCAAAAACACCTTCCGTAAAGTATTTTCAGAAATGAACTTTTTAATACGATAATAATTGCAGTATTGACCATAAAATATACCTTACTTTTACGGCGGTTTATATACGGTGATTATCACTATAACGTACGACTTAATCAGCCTCATCGAAAGTCAATATTTAAGACAGACCACAAAATACACCTTAAATGAAGACGAAGAGAAACATTCTCCTTCACTGACCTCGTTTAACGCCTTCTAGCTGGAAGGCGTTTATGTAAGTATTTACGTTTGGTCGGTTTTTCGCCTTATACCATATATATTGGCCGTCATTAGGGCGCTTTTGACTTTAGATTTTTCTCAGTGTACATACATGAACCCTGAAAACATAACACTCCTTGGGCAGTCGTGTAAAAAGTTTAGTCACAGTTAAGTCCAGACCCAGTTATCTATTCGCGTTGATAAAGCAGCTTTTTATTACGTACTTTGATTACAGTGTCACTCACTTACCTACACGTTGATTTCAAACTATGGTGTCACCAGACAATCAGAAGCACAAAAATATTGTGATAATTTTAATAACGTAATTAAACCGTTCAGCTAAGAACTGGAGGAGGCGCCACAGTCGCAAATGCCATGATGGATATAGTTACTTATTAAATTAAAATAATACTCTATAAATTACGACGAAGATGAAAACACTTACTAAAATAGGATTATAAATTATAAAATGCATAAGGTCTGATATTCATGGTTTTGTATCTCCAATTTTTCCTCTCGTTTATTTATTTATCCATCGAATTGGGATGGAGCGACACCTATAGTTCAACTTACTACAAACAAAAATTTTGCAATTGGTTTTAAAAGTAAATGATGACGCAACCTCATAATTTTAGGTAATATTGTTTATCTTTGCAATAACACCTGCTCGGCGGATTACATTAAAAAATTACAAATTTATATAAATCAAGTGAAAAATTGGAGTTATGAGTCATTGTCATGTTAGCTCAGTCGGTCAGAGCGTACCCCGGCTATATGGAGAGACGCGGGTTTGAATCCCGCACATGACTTTATTTTTTTCTCTCGTAAATTTGTAATTTTGTAATGTAATCCGCCAAGCAGACGTCGACGAAAATTTAAGATGTTACATATCCAATTTTGGCTCTCATACTCCATTGATTTTATTTCCTACCATTATCAAAGTTGTCAAAAAGCCACCATTCCCTTTCATCTCCAAAACATCCAGGTTTCTCTTCAAGTCCATTGACACCACACCAACACTAATCAACCACCCTCATACATTTTTTATACCACTCGTCACTTCCTTCCATTCGATATCACAGATGTCGTCTATTCACATTCAAATCTTTACATTATTATATTTAGATCACCCTTTTTTGTGGCGACAAAGAATCCTTTGCCACCGTCTCATAAAAAATGTTTCGTTGATATGGGTGTATTTGCCGTCGGAGATGTCTATGGATAGGGACGCTTGAACTCATTACCTCAATTATTTTTTACTGTGTGTTTCAGAAAATTAATAAATAAGCACAATGTCATGAAAGTAAGTACTATATATACTCGTAAGTAAGTACATAATCGTTTTTTTTCAAGCAAGGCTTGGACTTTTACTTTTGCATGCCAAACATGGTGGAATGTAAAGATCTCTTTACAGTTAACTAATAACTTTACTGTATTGTATAAATTAAGATTCTTGCAAATAAATTGAATTTGAATTTGAAATTAACTTTATAAATATCACTTGAGTAAATATAGATGTGTCGTCAAATATTGAGATGGTCAGATGCCCAGAATTCACGTTGATAATTTGAGATTATTTAACGCCGTATTTGTTAGGGTAGGAATTAGTGACTTAACAATTATAGGTAGGCTGACTATTACTATGAACACCTGGGATCATTTAGCAATAAGTTTATTGGTGGCATCTGTACAACAAACACTAAGGGTAGTAGTTTTAGCCCTCAGGATAAGGGTAGCGACTTTATAAACTATTATTATAAGTAACTAGTATTATGTAAGGTAAAGTAAGTATTAATTAAATATTATAAGTAAAAATTGGCACCAACTTTCGGTACATTTGATCTACAGGCAAAATTGTTTGTGCTAAGTAACTCAGTTAAATTTCATTTCATTTCATTTCATTTCAAATGTTCTACCGAACCACCTTCCTATTTGCGCTTACTAATCGTATAAAGTAGTATAACCCGCTCTCAATTGATGCTGCTTAACAAAAATTCTAAATGGATCCATTTAATACTGCTATTTAAAAGTATTGCTACTCATATCCTCCATGAGTAAAACATAAACATTACGGGTGCCATACATTTTATTGTTGTTCGAAGTTGTGAGTTTTGGATAGTATCTTTGAGGTATAGTGACTAACATTTTGTAATCTGTAATATTGAATTATATTTTTCAAAATTTGATATGGCACGTTCAATGTTGTTTGCAAGAGATTGGAAAAGTTTTTTCGAAGTTCTAATACTAGAAACATGTGAAAAGTATACCACTCGCGTGGCAGATAGAGAAATAAGGTTTAGCGTAATTTTGGCATAAGTAACATGAACCTGCTGCTGGCTCCATGTGGCACTTCCGCTCAGATTTGACATTTTCGGTCCGATTATTACAATTACAGCTTTGTTCAAAACTAGACCCCCATGGCTATACTGTGTAGATTAGGGGGTAAGGGTTCTATTATTTACGATACCGGGAAGTATTCTAAATCATTAAATTTATAACAAACAAGCTTTCTTAATATTTTGGCGCGCCAATTTTCTTGGTGGGAAATTTTTGTAATATAGCGTAATTAATATTGTTAGAAACTAGCTTCTAATAGTTTCCGCCGCATCGATTAATGAGAAAAAATCTCAATTAAATAGGATAATCTTGTCCTAATCCGTGTAAGGTCAAGATACTTTTATCCCCATTAACAACGGAGTAACTAGTTACGATAGGTATAAGAAATAAGAAGGCAATGACCTAATAGGCTTTACCATATCATTTAATCTGAAGCTATGATAGCCGTGCGTTAATAGCTCCGGACTGCCGTGCCGCAGGTCAATGGTTCAATCCTCACACGGCTTGAGCTTCACCGCATGGTGGGAGGGCATTTCGCGAATACTCGCCTTGCTATTTACCACCTTCAAAAAAATCTGTCGCCAAACACGAAACCCTGAAACTGGTTTAAAGGATTTTGATGAAGATTGCAAATTTCTTTTTAATGCTCTCAAGAACTGCTGCCGGACCACACTCAGCAGTTCTTGAGGGCAAGAAATTTGCAATCTTCATCAAAATCCTTTGAACCAGTTTCGGGTGTGGGGGAGAGTTTTTTCGCATCTATAATATTAGCACAGGCATAAGAAAAAAAAACATTATTTTGACAATTTAGAAAATACATTCATAAAATATATATGGTGGCAATTCCGACTAATATCCCTGTAAAGTTAACGTTACATTATAAGCATCACGTAGCATAACCGGAAAAAATATTTTACGACACGTTTCGATTCTACACGAAACATCTTCAATATGTAATAATATTAATAATTATTTTGTTTAAGAAAAATATTGTTTTTATAGTTTAGAAAACATTTAAAACATATATACGCAGTGACAATTCCAACTGATTATTAACGTGGCATCATAAGTATCACGTAGCATAACCGGAAAAAAAAAATTACGGCGCTTTTCGCCGAAGCATCATAAAGAGAAATAATAATAAGATTTTAGTAAGGAAAATCATTATTTTTATAGCTTAGAAAACATTCAAGAAATATATACGCCG
This sequence comes from Plagodis pulveraria, assembly GCA_963890685.1. NCBI lineage: Eukaryota > Metazoa > Arthropoda > Insecta > Lepidoptera > Geometridae > Plagodis > Plagodis pulveraria. The sequence continues at coordinate 18,101,493 of OY982970.1, read as the reverse complement.
TGAAAATTCCGTCTGATATTTCGGATATGGTGTGACTAATTTAATCGTAGTTGTCGACGCGTTTTGTTTCTACACGAACCATCATCAAGAGGTATTGTCTCTTCGATCACACGATCGAGAAAGGAGAAAGAATTAGCTGATCAGACACAGTATTTTCCGTGCAATGCCTCATGGAAGGATATACCTACCATATCAACGTTCCCAATACGTTTCATCCACGACATTATTTACCAACGAGTGAGACAATAGTCATGATCATTATAAACCGACTGTGCTCAAGTAAAATTTATAATATTTTCTAACCTAAATCACTTCCAAAAATGTTCCTTGCATATTACCACATTGCTAGTGTAGAAACGGCCTGCAGGCATTTTTTTTTCTATTAAAATTTTATAATATAACTTATAAAAGCACCATGTAAACCAATGATGACGTAATGGCAACACAAAGATCTCCCAAAACAAACAAAAAATGAATTACGCAATCCGTCCAGAAATCTTGGAGTAATGTCGTTGTACAAAAACAAATAATAAAACTGATTACGTATTTTTTAACATACTAAACAATTACATAAAAATTTATGAAAAAATCCATGATAGGTACCTAACCTATTAATGTTTTGCATTTGAGCATTGGATAGTATAATATGCATGTATGTTTTATTTTTACCGACGGTATGCCTTTATTAACAAAACACTACAAACTATATACAACACTACAGCTACTTCAACGTAAGTATTTAGACAACCTACACGTCATTGCAGAGTCACAGGTAGTCCAAATGTTCCAGCCCAATACCAGTTGGCAGCATGCACACGATGCTGGCAGCCTTTCCCCGTTGGATTGCAGTTTTTATTCGTTGAGCCAAATAGGTGCCAGCGTTTTGATCATGCGTCGCATCGACCGAGCGCTCTGATAAGTTTTGAAAAATAAGATGAACTCCCGCGTCTCCACGGACCCAATATCTCCACACCAAACGGCTCCAAATATGTAACCACCACCGAGATCGACATATTTGCGCCGCTTGAGTCGCTCCGCAGAAGTAGCTTCGGCGCCAGCCCTCGCGTTTGTTTCAGAAACATGTGCAATGAAATTATGCTTTCATTATTATAATATTTACGGTACGTGTTTTTTTTTGTAAGTATTTCGATGGTTTTCCAAATTATAATGTGACTTACCTAATGTACAAACATTGTTATAATGGTGAATAAATAATCTTATTACATTCATTATTTTTAATGAATACAATAATGACACACAAATCTTGACAACTTCTGAAGCATTCGATAAAATCATTTTAATAAAACTAGAATGAATTAATTAAAAATGCATCTGTTACAGGCAAAGAGATTCGTAGTTGTTCAGTCCAAAACCCACAAAAAAGGTCCATTTCTCAGTCGCCCAGCTCTCTCACGATGTCGTCAGTCCACGTTAAATTTACCGCTTATACGGACACTCATAAAATAATACATTAATTATATAGTTTTATGTTTAATGTGGGTATTTATGTAATTGATTTAGTTAATAACAGTTGCAAGTGCATTGGAGTAGTGTAAGATGTAGAGTGCATTAAGAACAGAGCGCCCGCATCATCAAATTTTAATTGTTGCAGCCACGCCATAAGTTTTGTAGAACTAGAAATTTGGTAGAGTCGGCAGCTTTATAAAAATCCTATTGATATTTACTTTTATTTGTAGTAGAACTCTTTGTTCAAGTTTGTCCAGGGAAGTACTGCCACCATACTTATTTCTACCGCCAAGCAGTAATGTTCTTATATTCTATTAATGTAATCCGGTTTCAACGGTATATAATCCGGTAAAATTTCACCGGATTATATATATGTGAAATTTCAGTCACATGTGCCTGTAATTACAGGACTTGGTAGCTAGCCAGGCGAACTTTCGCTCTAAAATGCTCTTCCGTAATGCAGTGAAGCTCAAGCCGGCGGTGGGGATCAAACCATGGACCTGCGGCACGGCAGTCCATAGCTATTACCGCTCGGCCATCGTTGCTTCTAAACTTGCCGCTTGCAACAAATTGTGCTCTAATAATTTGTTAATGTGATTTTCGCTTAGCACGCGGTATTGCTTAATCATATATAGAAAAATAAATGTTTACGTTATTCTAAAATATGTGCCCATTTTCATTGAATTTTTAGTTATATGTTTTTTTTTTACTTTTACCTACATGTGTCAGTTCTAAACTTTCACATATCCTCGTCCACCTCATTTGTCAAATCGAGGGCCACATTCGAAGAATATAATGATTTCGATTCGTTAATGGTAGTGGTTAAAACAATGAGCAAGACAATGACCCTTAAGGGCACAGATTAATTAACTGTTAGTATGTAATTTTATCTTAGTGAATATGGGCGGGCGGGCCAACTTATAGTGCAACGTATTTTGCCGTCTATTTTTGCATACTATTTTTGTGGTTACCCATTAAAGAGGTAAAATGGAGCTCTACTAATGTATCTTTGCCAGTTACCATCCAAGTAGAAAATCTGTCACCAAGCACAAAGCCTGTTTCCATTGTAAATTAAGTCTGTTAGCCATCGTTGACCACACCATCACTCTTCATCTGGTGAGATTGTATTCAAACGCTAGTCTATCATGAATTGAAAGCCTTTTTTTACGACTCATCAGTTTTTTTATTGCTGATGCCGGCTAAATCGTGGCGATCTAATTCCATTATATTAGGTCCTTACATATGAAATTGGCGTTTTTCGTACTGGCCACTTTAATCACGAATTTCTCCTCTTTGGTAAGGAATTCCAAATTCAAATTTGAACAGCTATAGACTCATATATTTGTGCTTCGATGATCGTCATCATTTGTTTTTTTTCTTCTGTTTTTTTCTGTTTGCGTCACTCATTTTACAAAATGGAAAACCTTAAATATCGCATTATTTACGAGTACGAGTTCCGCCGTGGCACTAGTGCTGCGGAAACAACTCGAAGGGTGAATGATGTGTATGGCGGTCGTGTTGCAAAAGAAAACACAGTTCGTTTTTGGTTCCAACGTTTTCGTTCTGGAAATTTCGACCTGCAGAACAAGCCCCGTGGACGGCCTGAGACTCAAGTTGATAATGAAGAGTTGAAGGCTATTGTGGAAGCGGATCCATCGCAAACCACGTCCGAGTTAGCTGCAGGCTGCAATGTTAGTGATAAAACTGTTTTAATTCACTTGAAGCAAATTGGGAAGATTAAAAAGCTTGAAAGGTGGGTACCTCACGAATTGACTGAAACAAACCGGCAAACGCGCGTCGACTGCTGCGTTACATTACTAAACCGGCACAATAATGAAGGTATTTTAAACCGAATCATTACCTGTGATGAAAAATGGGTTCTTTACGATAATCGGAAGTGCTCAGCGCAATGGTTAGATCCTGGCCAGCCAGCCAAATCCTGCCCCAAGCGAAAATTAACCCCAAAAAAGTTACTTGTAAGCGTTTGGTGGACTAGTGCCGGTATTGTTCATTACAGTTTTTTCAAATCTGGCCAGACTATTACGGCTGATGTCTATTGTCAGGAATTGCAAACCATGATGGAAAAGCTAGCGGCTAAACAACCTAGGCTGGTCAATAGCTCCACGCCACTGCTGCTTCACGACAACGCTAGACCACACACTGCGCTACAGACGGCTACTAAATTAGAAGAGCTTCAATTGGAAAGTCTAAGACATCCTCCGTACTCCCCGGACCTTGCTCCAACAGATTACCATTTTTTTCGAAATTTGGATAACTTCTTGCAAGGGAAAAAATTCAACTCCGATGGGGCAGTCCAAATCGCGTTCAAAGATTTTATTGATTCCCGTCCGACTGGTTTTTTTAGTAAAGGGATCAATGAACTACCTATGAGATGGCAAAAGTGCATAGAAAATAATGGTTCATACTTTGATTAATTAAATATATTATATTAAAAAATATTCGACTTTTTGTTCCTCCCATACAAAACGCCAATTTCATATGTAAGGACCTAATATTATTCCAGCATAATACATATTACATGTATACCCATTTTTTGCAAAATAAATATTAAGCATTTAAAAATAAAAAAATTGATAAGCTATTCTTTGACCACTATTTCACCTGATGGTAAGTGCTATTATAGTCGAAGATGTTGTTCGGGCTAACCGAGAATTACTGCTACTGAACGGAAGCTGCTGGGATACACTGAGGTGCTTGATGACAGATTTACTACTTGAGGACGGTAGCTAGCTATGCGGGGATTTGCTAAATGCCTTACCTCTTAGTAACCGCAAATGACGTTGCTGCTTTCAGTTGATTAGTTAAGCAAGCTACGCTTTGATCACTTCAAAATGAACATATCCAAAGTTAGACGTAAAGCATGCGGCGGGGACAAAACCGAAACCAAAACTTTATACAGACAAGTCCTGGTAATGTTACCGAAAACATATTTTAAATTATATTTGTGTTGTCTCTTGGTGTAGAAAACATTATTGTACCGGCCCCACATGTGTGGGACAAAGATAGCAAAATCTTAGAAGAACAAAATGTTATTGCACCTCAAGATTCAAAATAATAAAGTTATGCAAGAATCCATTCCATGGCAGTAAGGTTGAGAATAGGATAACATCAACTCAGATCTGAGTAGGTATTCAACTGAGGTCTATATAAAACGACTATAGAAGAATCAGACAAAAGGAGGCCATTGTACAAATGTACAGTAAATGTACAAAATATACAATTTCGGTAATGTCTATCTCGAATCGCGAAGTGTCGTAAATATCGAAGTAATAACAACTTTATCAAAGTATTACAAATACAGCAATATGTCCCATAAAGCGTATGGAATAAGGAACTTTACAGTGTAAAGGTAAGCTTGTCTTTAGACAGAAATATTCAACCCTTATGGAAACCACGATGTGCATTTCGATAATAGATCGCAGAGTAATCATGAAACAGAGAATTCAGCATTTTAAAAATAATTAAATATCATAAAATTAATACCATAAGTTGTTAAATAATAGTCACATAACATTTGAAGTCATATTTCTGGGGCCAAACATAATGTAGTACCATCAGACCATAAAATATTATTGAACCGTCTTAAATCTGCAAAAAAGGGCAGGGCCATAGTTTATATATAGGTAAGCCGCTTATTCGTTTCAACAGAGTATTTTTGGTAGGTACAAAACGATGCTTAACTTTTGCTGTCTAAATTATCTATAAAAATTTAGAACAATCAACAAGGTGACTGGCCTACTGTATTGCATTGACTTGGCTTTAAAAGAAACAAAAGTATTAATACTTTGTTTCTATATATATCCATAAGAAACATTTAAACATCAACCTAATCATTACTGCTTGTCAGTTGAAACTTTGAAGATGCACAAATACTGGCACCTGTCCTTGAGATAAGGTGAGATCGTGGTGAAAAGTAAGCCCTATCGACAAAAAAACAATATGTCGAGGTTTATTATTTCTCTGATAATAATCCTACTCTGCATACCGCTTCGCGGATATGAAAGATTCAAGATGTTGCCGCCATGGATTATTGAACGAACCCTTTCTCTTTCACTGATGATATCACAAAAAATATTGTAAACATTGATTGTTATCTTCTACATCACTCTCTGGAAATACAACCAAAAGAAATTTGGTTTCACCAGTTACCATTATAAGTAAAAACCATAGCGAAATTTTCTGAATATTTTCTCTGAGTATATTTTCTGTGGTAAAAACATATACCACCCTAGTCGTAGGTCATAAAAACTGTTTGTCGCTATCAACTGAAAAAAGCGATCTATGATTTAATAAAAATGCTAGCTTCTATTTAGTTAAGGATGTTATTAAGGACGCCTTCCACAATTCGTAGGCATTGAAATCTTCACTACTACCTGTGCCCCCGCCTTCACACATAGAGCGATGGACGATACCCGAAAATATTAGTAAAATCAGCGTGTTTTGATACTTTTATTATTATTTTTTACTAGATATATAAAATTTGTGTTCCACCATGATCTTTTTTGAAGTTGCCATTTACTATTTATTTTTTTGAAGTTGCCCTTAATTTTAAGTGGTATTACATCAACCTATAGATCCATTGGATCCACTGCCACAATGTGGAACCAATTGCCATTTGAAGTATTTCCGAACGGATACAACTTTGGAGCTTTCAAGAAGAGAGCATATTCACTCCTCAAAGGCCAGCAACACATCCTTAAGACCTCTGGTATTAAGGATATTTGTGGGCGACAACTAATTCGCAGTCGGGTTTTTTTACTTTATTATTTAATTTATATTTGTTCCTTTTTACGTCATGCTGTCTGATATGTAAGAGCGCTATGGCTTTAATAATTTCGTCGCGGCTGCACTCTTCTGCTTTGCTGGAAATCCCCATCTCTAGGATCATCGGATAAAAGTCTAAAGATTTCGATTTTATAGCGAAAATTATTTTTACATGTTTTTGTGTTTACCTATATATATATTTTTATTATGCTTGATAGGTTAGCCTTTGACCACTATCTCACCTGATGGTAAGTGTTGATGTGGTCGAAGATGTTGTTCAGGCTAACCTAGAAGTACTGGCTCTCAAGGACAGCTGCCGGAACACACCGTTAGGTGTTTTGCAACAGATTTTCTACTTGAGGGTGGTAGCTAGCCAGGCGGGCATTCGCAAAATGCACTACCACCATGCTATAACGACTGCCAACCTAAGACGACAACCGGGACCGACGGCTTAACGTGCCCTCCGAAACACGGAAACGCTCAGTAGTAATGTCACTAGCGGTCACCCTTCCAACTCATGATTGCGGGCGACGTTGCTTAACTTTGCTGATCGCTTGAGAACAGCTAAGTAAACTTCGCTACGAGCGCTTCAAAAATATATAGATTATATATTATAGAACCAACCCCAATAATGAGTAGGATAAGAGTATAAAGATGTACAGTCAAAATCATCAACTTAACAAATTATACCATCATCATCACATCAACCGCAACGTCCACTGTTGAACAAGGTTTCCCCCATTGCATGCCAAGCGTGGGGAATAAGGCCAACCTAATGGGGGAGGACTTCTATCTACGTTGGAGGCTATAGCTTTTGTGTGATGTGATACAATTTTTTAGTTTGGTACATACAAAACTAAATACAAATGTATAATAAATATACTATGTACAAAACTAAAAATTAACAAACATACAAACACTCGTAAACATTCGCCTTTACAATATTAGTATGGTGTGATATGGATATCCGCCAGAAAACACCTTAATCTATTATTATCCTGTTTCAGTAGAGAGTGATACAGAAAACCAAACAGTCATTACCTACATTTTAACCCTGTCAATGGCGCATCTTCAACAGCTGCATCTTGTTATTTCAATGTCATTGAAGTAGTCACCCCGATTGTAATAAGAAAATAATAAAAAACCAAACAATAGTTCGCGTGCGCGGTGCGACATACAGACGGACAGACAGGCATATACTCCACTGCCACTGGCGGCAATTGTCGGTGCAATTTGAATAATTTGGTCCAAGGTGAAAGATAACCGCGATTATTATGCAGATTGACAAGTTGAGGCTGCAGGCTTAATGGTAAACGACGGCGTGGTCAACATGGCTGCCTGAAATACCAGAGAAAGGATGTTTCTGTTTGTCACTACTAATTGTTTTTAGTGTTCTCTATTAGGAAGATAACCCTTCGTACTGTCCTTAAAAGCTGTAAGTATGTATGTTGTTAACTGTAATGTGAATGATTACCGTCTTTTCCCCTACTCAGTCATCTAAAGAGACAAACAGTAAAATAGATTTCAATACGATCAAAAGCACTATCGCGTGCAAAGCGAAAATCACATTTGTCTATTTTAGAACACAAAATGTCTCACCTTAAGTGGTTATCGAACCCACGTCCCCCGATTTCACGCACCGGGTGCCTTTAAACCACTGGGCTCGCCCCAGAGAGTTAGAAATTTTGTAGTAAAAAAAATTGTAAATATGAGTAGCACATTTCACCATCATAAAGAAATGTTCAAAAAAATTGTTAATATGATGGATTTCCCAACAAATAAGAATACAAACAATAATATAAAAAAGTAAAGGTAGTCCCAACACAGGAAAAGTGTTTTAAAACGTATTTTAGACTCAGTAACGTGCATTGCTTTGGAACCATCGTTAATACTGATGTTGATGATGATGATCAAACCTCATATCTTTACCAGCCCTCCTCATCTCGCTTATTTTTTATCAATTGCACCACCACCTATCCACAGTTAATGGAATAGTTAGTTCCTACGTCTCTAGCTCGAGATCAAAGTGATGCGATCCGCTTCTGCATCAGAAGAATCGAGTTAGACGTCATCAATTATTTATAAACTTGAATTCTTTATTATGCATTGGTATATAAATTCTCTAGTTCTCTTAATTTAATATCATGATATAGTTGTTTTATGTTGATACGCATCCTGTCGACTTATACACTATTAAATCGCAATAATTTTTAGCTACAACCAACCACTATCTCGGAATGCAAAATAGCTCTCATGAACAGCAGATGAAACACATCGCTTAAGTGCTTCGCGACAGTTTTTCTTAAATAGCTTCGATGGTGCTACATATACTTTTTGTGTACTGAAAATTTTCCTTTGTTTAGAATATTATAAACAAAGGAAAATGTTCAGTATGTCAGTTAGGAATACAAGATACCATATGAGTAGCAATAGGCTCGCAAACTATTACGTGGGACTTAAACCTATCTAGCTCCAAATATGTGCACCTCTATCCACATTTGGAGCTATAACGGCAGATATTTTAACCGATTTCCGAAGAAGGAGGTTTTCATGTAAGTTACGCGATTGCTGTGCGAATTATGAATAGATTTTGATAATTATTTGATTTACGGTGAAAATATACCTCCTTATTAATAATATATATAAATTTTATTAACGTAGATTTAGTAGTTTTAAAATTACAATCATATAACTTATAAAATACATGACACTGGCAAATGCACAAAACGTGCGAGTCTAAATCCCGATAGACGGGGAAAAAATATTTACATACCTTGATGGTTTAATGTTATTCTTGTCTATGGTAAACAATATCTTAGGCGAGTGAACATGATCTTGTAAGCAGTATGTATTACTAAAATGAGTGATTTTTTTGTCATATAACTGAACCGACTTCTATCACTGTAAAGTATATATGAAATAATGTGTGGTAGTTGGACCTTGATAATGTGAGGTCAGTGTTCGGAATCAGCATGGTACTGACTTCAACAAGTTTCTTCATAATTGTCAGTGTTGGAAGGCGAATCAGTTTTTTTTTTATATAGCACTCAGGAGTAAAATCTTTACAATTTAAACATAGTCACAGTTTGCGAATAAAAGAAAGCAAGATCATTGCGTCACTGTTTCAATATTAAAAACTAAACACAGGGATTTAAAGAGAAAGGGCCTTTTACAAAAGAAACGTCAAATTCCGTTCCCCCTGATTGCCTCTATTCAAGGCGAAGAAAAAAACCGAACCCTTTCATTGGCACGTTTCACAAATCAACTTAGAATTTTTCATAAGACTTTCCTTGGAACAAGAAATTGGGATGTGGTATAATCCATTTAAAAACAATGAGGGAAAGCATTGTCAGGTACATACCAGCATGCGTACCTATATATTTTTTTTTACTATGAAAACCTCAATCAACCAAGAATCAAATTACTGGCCAGCTTGATGCTAAGCAACTACATTTTACCCCTCCAGAGGTGGTTCTACAAAAGAAATCCAACCAGATGGAGTAAACAAAATTTTTTTTGTTTACATTTACGCCCTTCCTAACATGGTTTTTAACACTAGCACATGCTAAGCGAATAGCTATAATAACCACATACTTATTCCATGTCTTCTAAATTGATTATATTACTAAAAAGACGTGAGTAGTTAAATAGTCGTAAATTAATATTAATAAAGACGTAAGTGATCTGTTTAAAAGGCTTATATGTAGGTACTGTACCTTTTACACCTCTTCACATTTGTAATGAGCACCAGCAAAAGAAAGTTAAATAGCTTACTAGTTATTTAATATTTTTTATAAAAAAACAACTTCGATACTTCAACGTCTTCGTTATTCCCTCCAAGTTGATTAAAATAAAAAAGCTAATAAATCATTTGGAAATTAATAATTAATAACGCGGCACGGCGAAGCGACGGCGCGCTAAAAATCGAAACGTTTCCAAAGAGTTATTTGCATAAGAAGGGATACTTTTTACGGCGTGCTTTTTCGCCTTTTTTTAATTCACTTTCCGATTTCTGGTGCGAAAGTTTATGGTGGATACGTCTTGAGAGAAAAACATCAGACCTTTTAAATCAAATATGCTGGTACAACCGTGGCATTTGTTTTAAAGGTTTTTTTTCCGATCGACGGTGCAGACTGTAAGTACAGCGGCTATTTGCAGTAGGCCGCAGCGGTTTCTATGTTTTTATTTAAAATTACATCCTAGCTCCGCGGCAGCTACGAGTGCATTTACAGCCGCACAACGCGGATGCAAGACATTTGCAGTCGGCAACGTAGTTCGGACCTTTAGGCATAGAAAATTTGAGTAAGTAAAAATTTACTCAACATGTATATATGATTAATGAACATTTTTAATATACAATACGAATAACTATAGCTACTGTTAACGACATTATTATATACCTACATATTATATAATTATAGCATACATGTAATCATGTATATGTACTTACATGGAAATATCCGCAAGGGTAGTTTAATCTTTTAGGCGCATGTTAGAGGGGCAAGCCTATAGCCATCAACCAGGAACGGTTCCAAAGTCCAAACAGGTACTGAAAGTTTCTTTGTCAAGATGACCCAATTAACTATCCGATATGAAAACCAAGCCCAGGATACTTTTCTTTAAATTTTCGTGATTTAAACTCATTAAACTTTCGTGATATATTTATTATTTCATGTTTCTAAGTTCAGTCTACTCGTGACCACGGTCAATGGAACTTGATCGAATCGATGAAATCGAGATCCGCCGCAAACTTCTTGGACTCTGAACACACGGCCCCTTCACCTCCACAGTGAACGGCACGAACTCAATGACAAATTATAAAAGCATTTTACTCTAATATTTTTTCATCATTGTCCGCACATTTTATCAGCTATTAAGGTCGTATATATTCCCCGTGGGGTGCCGGATTTCCCCCGTGGGGTGCCGGGTTAGAATTGCACCTCCCCATATCATCCCGTAGGTGTCGTAAGAGGAGACTAAGGGAATTATACTGGAAGGGGGGCAGCAGCGCCTTCTAAAGAACTACTATCTTACACTGCGATCCCCATGCAGCCTGACAAGCGTGGGGATTATGGCAAATACCCCCTTAATAGGGGAGGCTGTGTTCAGCAGTGGACGATCCGGCTGTTACAGTAAGGTCGTATTGTCAAATCTATCTTATATTAAAAATAGATCGTATCCACCCAAAGCCAGCTAGAACCCTTCCTTATGCGGGCGGATATCGAGGGATAGAAACGAACAGATGTTTTTAATATCAAGACGGGATCTCCTAATGTTTGCACTCCGTACCTACATTGTTTCTTATTGCATAGACAATGTTCTGTTTGTTTTGGGTGTAGAGAAATGATTTCTTAGTGACACTGCAGCAGGTGGTCCAGACAATGTGAGGAGATTAAATGATATCAATAAGCAATCCTTTTGCATGACAGTAGGGCTTTTGTGAATGAACGGTCGCCTGGCTAGCTCCCACCCTTAAGTATTAAATCTGTCGTTAAGTACCTTTAGTTTTAGTTGTCATTGAGAGTCAATTTCCCTTCTAGACTGTTGGACTTATAGCTTAATAAAAATGTATTAAAGTTATCTGTAAAAAAAACATCATCAAGGACAAAATCTAGCCCCACGCTCCTGGACATGTGTTCCTGCTGCTGTCTCGAAGACAATTATGATATAATGTACTTTGAAATATTTTTTTACAACAAATTGGTCAGCTGTTCATCTTACCGGTTGGTAAGTGAAGGTGTGGTCAAAGATTCTACACAGACTAAGCGTATAGAATGGGAACTGGACAGCTGCCAGAACACACTATTAGGTGATTGTCGGTAGATTTTCTTCTTTAAGTTGCAACCTAACTGATCGAACATTCTCAAAATATCTTCCCACTATGAGGACTACTGACCTACTGTAGCTTGGGCCATCATTCGAACCATGGACCTCCTTCGTGGCAATATGTAGTCATTGCCACTTAGCCATCTTTGCTTCCAAAACTATATTACTCTTTTACCCCAAATTAGGTACAATAGCAAATAAAAACCTTGTGAAACAAAAAGCGTATTAATCTGCCATTGCCCAATGACAACAATTGCTATTCAAATAATACAATAATTTTGCTGACAGACAGAAGACAATAATTATGCGTTTTGCTGTGGTACAAATTTACAAAATAAAGCGATATAATAAAGACAACGATGCGTATCATCATTTATTATATTACAAGTATAGTGACACAATGTCATATTCTGTAAAAATGTTCTTCTAGATCTACATAATTGTAATAATATTAACTAACATTGAGTAACCACTAAGTGGAGCCAAGGCAGCAAGAAGACAGCAAATAGAAAAAAGTAAAATAAAAAGAAATAATTATGCTTCTCGTTAATTCAAATAATAAATGTAAAAAACAGAGGGCAAAGCTTATTCACTTTGCCCCTGTTCGCTTTGCCTCGGTACGCTTTGCCCAAAACACTCATTATACTTATTTAACATGTAGGTAATTTTAGTTCAACAAAACTTTATGACAATCGCAATGCATCAAACCAGTTTATGAGTTAATGATAAACGCTTACATATACAACAAGTGAAAAAAACATTGATATTTGAAAAACATTAAACTTTTACTAAATATACAGTTTTGTAATACTCTAACAAACCTATAATATTGTGTTAGAACACTGTCATGTTTTCGCCCCGTTTCTTGGACTATGTATCAATGCCATTTTTTAAACTTTTCTTTCATAATCAGTAATATTCTGTAAATTGGTTCTTCACTTTGCCAGCTTCACTCTTACTAAATTATTAATTGATTGTATTATTTTGTTTTGAGTTTTATTTTTAAAATCGAACCCAATGTGATCTTTTAAAATATTTCGCAACGTTAGCACATTAGCAGTTGATCAACCTACGACCGATACAGCCATATAAAACACCTCAAAAGCTCTGCAAGCTGGCAATGAACTGCAAGGTACTCTGCCAGATAGTATTGCCATGTTGCGTTGAATTTAAATATTCCAATATTTGCACTATAAACTGTTGAGTCTAAGTGAAGAGTTATAATAGAACCGTGCTCGTTAGGTGGCCCAATTGTATGAAACATGTCCGGAGAAAAGATACCCGGGATAAAAACCGGGACCTCGATGTCTCACGGCACTTTAGCCACTTCACCGATCAACGATACACATTTCTAATACATATATGGAAAAAGTTCTCAATACATATTTTGGTTCTATGTTAGGTACTTAAAAATAATTATACAATGTTCTTATTACTTGAACAAACTTAAATTCAAATGTCGTCACTCGACTCTAACCGACTCCGTTGCGTGAACACTGTGATTTTAATAATTATTTTCGCACGATTGCCGATTATTCTTTGTTCAACTTACATACATGCATCTTATAAAAATGTACTTAACTTATTATTTACCTTTCAGCTTTCTCAAACTCTGGGTACCTATTCTTGGCAACAATATAATGCAGTTATCCATCCTACAAGTGCATGTGTGAAATGTAAAGTATACCTTACATTATAGTATACCTTGTTTAAGTTGGTATATACCTACGTGTTAAGTTTTTTTTTATATGTCAGAACATTATCTAAGCATTTTTTTTTTTTTTTTTTTTTTTTTTTTTTTTTGTTTTGACCCGGGAAAATTCTTTATGGATACCACCCGGCTCCGGGGGGAGCAGGGTGGTTATGTGGGAGTCCTCGCCTGAGGGGCCTTACTACCCCCACGGGGGGGTAGTAAGTGAGGTTACCCACTAAAAACCCGGGATGAGCAGTCTGCCGCCTAGACGGGGCGAGATGGGGTAGCGTTAGCAATCACCATCTCGCCCCGGCGGTTGGCCCGTCACCGGTGACGGGCCCCGGCCAATGGAGGGATGACCCAGCTCATTAGGGCCATCCCCCAGACGTGTGGGATCGTGCAAGCCAGTGGAGAATCCGCCGACTCTCCACCGATGATCCGCACAGCACTAGGATAGAGCGAGAAGGCGCCCGAATCGCCTTCTCCTTCCACCAGTTCGTCTACGCCGGAGCGGGTCTGCGAGGACGTCGTCCTCCCTCGCCCGCTCCGCAGCCTCTTTCTGCGCCATCACCTCTTCGCAGAAAGAGACCACCGCCTGCCACGATCCGTCGCTGCCGAGCATAGCGTCAACCACGCTCGGCAGCGACAGATCTGCGCCTATGACCGCTGTGAGGGTGTGCCGCATGGGACTCCACGCGGCGCACTCCTCCAGCGTGTGGAGCGCCGTGTCTTCTGGCGCTCCACACTCGTGACAGGCGGGGGTCACCTCACGTCTTGCGATGTGATGCAGGTACTTTCCGAAACATCCATGCCCGGAAAGCACCTGCACCAATCGGAAGGTGAGCGACCCGAATCGCCGCCCTACCCACCTCCGAAGGACCGGGCGAATGGCATCCACCGTCCTCTGTCCAGGGACCGGTGGAGCCAGGTCCTCCGTCCACCGCCGCAACAGGGCGGCCCGCGCCTGCCGTCGCATGCGCGTGACCTCCTCCCACGCTGGAGGCTCCCCGCGGGATCTCCTCGCCGCCACGAAATGGTACACTTCGGCGAGGATCTCCGCTTGGAGCTCCCAGGGGGGATCACCGGCCAACACGCATCCCGCCGTCCAGGTCACCGTCCGGTACCCGCGTATCGCCCTCGTCGCGATGACCCGCTGCGGACGACGCAGCAGGGCCTTATTGGCGCGACCGAGGGCGTCCACCCATACAGGTGCCCCGTACAAGGCCATACTCCGGATCACTCCGGAGTACAGGCGACGACATGTGGCGCTCGGGCCGCCCACGTTGGGCAGCAGCCTCCCAAGGGCGGCAGCGGCGCCTATGACTTTTGGGGCCAGTTGAGTGAAGTGGGCCCCAAAAGTCCACCGCCCGTCCAGGATGAGACCCAGGTACCTCATCTGGGTCCCAACCCGGACCAGGACCCCGTCCAGGTCTATCCTCGTTCCTGGAGGGGGTCCCCCCCGAGGCCCATGGAACATTAATTATCTAAGCATTAACCTAACAGTACCTAAGTTCCGGCAGCTATCCTGAGAGACAATGCAAATTCTAGGCTTAGCCTGAACGACGTCTCTGACAATGCGATATTTCTCGTGATCAAAGGCCATAAGCGATCCTTAAGGACGGTTACAGGTTACTGATTCACGTTATCAAACAGCTCATTTAAAAAAATAAAACATCTAGGTTTATAATTAATAAAAAAATATAATAGACCTCTCTTTTTACATAAGGAATTATAAGTGCATAAAAATATTTCAAAATAGTAAGTAATATCTCAGCTTACCTTGACTTACTAGTAGGTTGTGTAGCTAATATATGTGTGCTAGTTGTGCCCAATAATAACTTTTATCAACGAGTCATATACTTTTCTGACTTCTAAATGAACCCAACCCTATTCAAGGTTCGCATTCCATTATTTCTACGCTCCTCCCTGTGAAAATGTAATGAAAATGGGGAAAAGCGCCGCGGATTGCCATCTAGCGGTGAGGAGAACGAAACTAGTATCCTTTATACTATAATTTTCCGTGGAAAATTCTGTCATAGTTTGCCTGAGTAGTTAAACGTATATTTTCTATTAATATTGAGCCTTTTATTAAAATATAGGAAACAAAAATATGTTTTTTTTATAAATAGGTAGTTAAATGACTCCGACTTAGATAGACTTACTATATACATGAAGGATAAATTTAATTTAATGTTATCGTTGATTTTCTGCATAATTTTCTAAACCTTATAATAATTCATTAGGATTATCGCGCAAATCTTGTAGGTAAGTACCTAAAGTACTTATTTCGTTCTAACTACTACTTTCGTAAAAGAACTACGTGTCTAATTCGCGACTTATTAAATAAAACATAATAAGGGAAGTAAAATAAATAAATAACTTAAGTACAAAAGATTAATTTCTCAAACATAATGCCGCGTACCTAGTAACCGAATTTCGGGTGGCGCGAAACAAAAACTGACCTACATCGGCGCCCTACCGAGTTCAGCCACCCCAGCCTACAACTGAGACGATTACCCTACGCGTCTTGCCCTTTGAGTTGTGCATGCACTTTCGATTGCAAAGTGATCTATACATGATTTTTTCTCATATTATTTCAAACATTTCATTTTGTTGTTTCTAAAAAAGATTTTCAGCTTAGAGTTACAGTATTGTTTATCTTCTAAGGTAAGAGACATGCATAGTACTTCGATTACAAGGTAAAAATGCAAAGCATCGGAAATTTGTTAATCAATTATTACTAATAGTGCTGCACTACATAAAAATAGGGAAGGCGGACCAATAACTGGTCACTCCAGCCAAGCAGATCTCGTGTATACGTAAACAAATGAAAACAGTTTCAAGCGTCCAAGAAACGGGCAGTCGATCGCGCCGCAAAAAGCGCATCCTATTATCGACTACAACAAAAGGACTTGTGCAGTGATACCTAAGTACACATCTCGATTCATCGTCTCGACTCGATCCGACGAACCGATGCTATTGGCGCGCCCCACTGTCGCCGCGCGAGAGCGGGATGTAGCTAGTAAAGTGTGATACGAGTGAGGGGGAGGGAGACGGTCATCTTAGCTACCGAGTGGCGTCCCACTGGGCGGGGCCGCGCCAAGGAGCGAGCTTCAGATGCGCGTAGTGTTGGTGGGGCTTCGTGCGAAGGATCGCACTGCAGTCGTGTGTCGCGACGACGACGCGCGCTCGCGGGCTCGTCGCGCTCTCGTCAACAGGATCACCTTACGTAATAATAACTAATCGAAACCATTCATCCAATCATCAATTGTCAATACGTGAACTATCGATAATTAGAAAACCAATTAACAATTTTTGATTTATTTAATATTTTTTGCGGTAAAAGTGAACTTGAGTTTTGTGTACACTGTGTCTTATGTTTTTGTTTTGTTTTCGCTCGGACTTGAAGATTATTTTTGGGCGTAACTGACTGTTTCTTGTGTGATTTTGCAACACTTCAGTTGATTAGAGAGTAGTGATTGTGATGTCGAACAATATTTGATAAAGACTTAAAATAATTGTGACATTATTGACTTTCAAGTGCACGGTGGACATGTTCATAAAATATATATGAACGAAAGCTGTACACTGCAATAAAAGTAAGTGTTTTAGATGTGATTGTAGTGAAGTGAATGCTTTTTAAGTGTAATTTTGTGTAAATTCCTTTTTTGTGACTTAGAAAACTTTCGTCAACTCGACAGTCAATCTTATAAGAATTTCAACCAGTGAACCTAAATTAAATTGAACCCTTTGGAAGGCTTAAAAATAAATAAATCTACATCAAATAGTTGTCTTTGAATTATTTTCATAGATCAATTTGAATTCGTAGATTATATACCTATTTAATTCATCAAAATTAAGAAGTTTCAGTGGAGAAATAGCCTTAAAATGTTGAAACTCGGCCAAAAATCGAGTTGAACTTGGCGAATAAATCAATGCCGACTTCAACTATTCGTGACAGGTTTCACGAAATTCAACAAAAATGTATGCTCATTAAAAATAAAAAGTGTATTTAATAAATTGAGCTCATCGCAGATCGATACATCAAATGATCAATTATATCCAATGAGAAAGTTTGTTATCGAGATGTGAAATACTCGCGATGTCGCTTAGCCGGCCACTTTGCTGACTTTGCCGAGTTTGCCGTCCCGCGTTGAAACTCGGTTACCGATACGTGGAGTGTCAATTAATGGTGCTCTCACCCCAATTCCGATATTCCGCATTTTTCGTACAGTTTATTTTTGTTGTGGTTAACTGTGTGAAAATTGGCTGTCACTGTTACAATTCGAACTTTATAAATTATACATTATATTTCATTATACCTTAGAATGTATTGGGAAATATTAATGTTACTTCTTACGGAATAAAATTTAAAATGTTCAACGTATGGTTACCCGGTACCTAAAACATAAATAAAAAATATTGAAATTGCATAGGTAGGTATTACACTCAGAGTAGTGGGATAAGTATTGTATAGGTATTTTTAGCATTAAAATTTACTTGAAATTTTGCGCCTGTTAAGGTACCAACAAAGGAACATATACAAATTTACTTACATTTATTTGGACATATAATGTTTAGGTTAAGTAATATATTTTACGTTGAAATACCTACCTTCTGATCAAACTTGCTTCTTATTTAACAACTAACAACAAAATCACCTATATTATTATTTAAGACCCAGTAGAATGTAAGGTGTCTTTTTCTGCCTAGGTAGGAACGCATTACCTACTGTGTAATGAAAAAATATATTATTAAGAAACTGCAAGATTATATTATTATATCTTTAACATTAATTCATTAGTCATAATTTCTTAATCATGCTAATAATTAAATAATCTAGTCAGAAAAATATTTTAGTAAGACTTATCTCAATTTAATAACACACTAAAATCAGATCATTTGTTTTAATAATATTCATAAAAGTTCATTGGGTGTTACATAGATGGCGTTACGGAGGTCGATGACCTCAGGTTTATTTTTTGGATTTCCGGTACAAAAAGGTTTATTAGGTAAATAAAAATATGCTACTTTGAAAAAATATACAAAAAAAATACTAGGTAGGAACATGTTTTATTTTCTTATTGATCTAATAAGAAAAACTTATGAGGTGTAATTGATATATATTTTATATAAATTTTTCTTTTCTTATCCTAACTTTATAAAAAAATCTGGTAATCATTGACTTACCTACCTTGCTGCTTCTCTATTAGTGAGATAAACATTTTGTCCTCAGGTCTTGATCACTCTGTGGCTTGAGCACGAAACAACATAGTCTTAATAAAATGTGTAAAAAAAAGTTAATAAAATACTACTTTTAAGTATTATATGCTGTGAAAAATACATAACCTCACAAACTGGGTAAACTAATTATTTTGTTTTTCTTTCATATCGTAATCTCAGTCCCGATTATTTATACCTATAGTAAAAACCAAAATGAGAAAAGACATTTATTTTTCTTCTGATAATTGTATCGTTGTTCTAATGAAATAAACACAAGGTTCAACTCAAATCTCACTTAAATGCTAGGTGGTTGACAAATCTAAAATATCTTTCATATTTGGTTTTGATCTATTTACAGCTAGGTAGGTATAAAAAGGCAAATATCCATCACACGAAGCCCTGGTTTCTTATTCATCAGTTAAGCAATATCAAACAAAATAATTTGTATAATTCTTGAAGTACGTGGATACCTTATATTAAACATTGATTACATTGATCTAACAAGCTAATATTGACGACCTAAATTCTAATATAGTATAAGGTAGATACTATTCTGAAACTAATTTATTATCCGGGCATCTGGAAAAAGATTAAGTAGGTACAACGAATTGAAAAAAAAAAAGTATTTTTTTACGAAATGCTAAATTCGCCATTTCAAAATTTATATTATTCATGTGAGGCATAAATACTATAAGGTACAGGACAGAAAAAATCGATTGAGATTTTTTTAGTTATACATTAAATTCGGGAACTGCCGAACAATATATTATAGTTATAAATTATTTGGTCGCGGTGTCCAATCATTAGATATCGAATTTAAAACTAGTAGTACCCGTACTGACGGTAGAATTAGTAGCGCTTAAAAATCTAAGGATTTTGGTTAATATTGTTATAAAATCCACTACATACAAATGGAGCTGTACCTACTAATCTATTGTGAGCTGTACTAATATAAATTTTGGGGTTATAACTCTTAAAAAAAACAAGATTAACCAACTAAAACAAATATTCTAATAGATAATTTATATCTATGTCATGTTTATGTAATACAACTCGCATAATTTATATTTTTATTATTTCGGTTCGTAAAAAATAAGTTTAGTGGTCCGTGAGACAGAATTATCGCCTGTTATTTTATATTAATAGATAAAAACTTATTTTAAAAAATGCTCTGTTCGTAGGGATAAAAAAATAATTATTTATGTTTCTTTGTATATATGTACTTTGTATGTATGTTATAAAATAATTTTATATATAAATGAGAAATAAAACCAAATGCAGTTTTTGCATCATATTAGATTACATATATATTTTTGTCGTATAAAATTAATCTTATTAGAAATTTATGAAAAAAAAACACCAGAGTACAAACTGCATCATGCATATCGTTATTATTCCAATTATGTCAGTAAATACTCAATTACTCATAGACTTATTAATAATTTAATCTTCTTCTCGTGTGCAAATTTCTTATTGCTATTATAATGTAGTAAGACTAATGAGCCTGTAAGGGAAAAAGTGCGACGAATGAGCAGCATATCACTGTTTCACCAACTTATTTGTGAACAGGATATAGCTGTTAATTAGGCGCACAAGAGGTCTCTTAACATTTAACGTCATTACGTTTTGAAAAGTATACGCAGTATACTGACTAGGTACCAAGTACATTTGCAAAAAGTATTGGCGTAAAAAAAATATTTCGAAATTCTTCTGATGCTCAGTGTGTTATGTTTGCAAAAATGTTTGTACTTACTCGTAGTCTTTAAAACCCCAACGAGAAAGGTGGGATGTTTTACATTTTAAACCCTTTGTCTGTCTGTGTGCGTCATTCTGTCTTGCGGCATCTTAGGTTCCAGACGGCCCAATTTTGATCCAGTTACTGGTTAAATATAAGTGTTAGCACCCCGGCCTACCCCTTTGGGTTTATACAAGTATGATTATTATTGTATGTAGTATAGGAACTTGTGACCAGCTAGTTTATTAGGATCCAATATCAATTCAAAAAATAAGATAAAATAAACATTGAATTACAGTTTGTGTTAAAGGTAAAGCTTTGAATTGCATTGTTGATAAAAAAAAAAATTATTCCTGATAAGTTAGCCTATGACCACTATCTCACCTGATGGTAAGTGATGATGTGGTCGAAGATGTTGTTCAGGCTAACCTAGAAGTACTGGCTCTCAAGGACAGCTGCCGGAACACACCATTAGGTGCTTGGCGGCAGATTTTCTACTTGAGGGTGGTAGCTAGTTAGGCGGGCATTCGCAAAATGCCCTACCACCATGCTAAATAAACACTAGTTTTCGTTATAGGTATCAAGATAATAAACACTACATTGACAGCTTAAATTAGGCAACACGGTAGTTTTTAGTAGCAGCAGGAAGCGCTAGTCGGGCAAGTACTGCCCCCATACCTATTTCTCCGCCAAGCAGTAATGTTCACATTACTGTATTCCGTTTTGTGGGTGTCGATGAAATTACAGGCACATGAGACTGAACAACTTATGTCTTAGAGTGATGGTAGTGCAGTTCGGTTCTTGTGACGAACTGCATCTGTTACAGGCAGAAATAAGAAGAAAAAACGTTTATAACATTACAACATTACAAATATACGATAGGAAAAATTAAAGTCATGTGCGGGATTCGAACCCGCGTCCATCCACCCCTTTAGCCGGGGTATGCTCTTACGCTCTTGACAATGACGTCATAACTCAAATTTTTCCTATCGTTCTTTAACCATCGTATTGGGATGGATAAATATATTTTTTTCCTATAGTATATTTGTAATTTTGTAATGTAATCCGCATAGCAAGCGTTATTGCAAACATAACCATATTAAAACGTTTATAACATGTTTTTATACTAATCTTTCTCATGTTAATACAACTTTGGTTCATTCTAAATTTTTCCCGTCGGAAAATTTTGGGGTAGAAGCATTTCATGCCGAAATTATTTAAATCCCATTATCAGATAAAAAACAAAACACACACAAGCAACAGAAGCGTAAAACACTCAAGAATGCTAAGCGAATAACATTAAGGAAGTACGTCTCAAAAAATCTTTTTTATAAAACACAATGTTACCTCGGAAGACCCAATGCATCGGCCTTCTACCAAGTGTTGGTAGCTTTGTTCAAACGTAGCTTTTGATGACCATGGTATGATGATGGTGAAGACCAAACAATTTATGCGTAGTAGAGAATATTCACTTAGCCCCGAGTGTTCACTTTCTCTGGACTTTTTTCCTGACCTGGACTTTCTTATCATGACGGAACATGCACGAGGCCCATCTGTTTTTATGCGGAAACCTCTGCCTATAAACACATTTCTCTATTTCCATCACCCTGAGATATACAGCTGTCCCTTGTGCCTATAATTCATAATTACTTACTGGCAAGAGCTAGTGCCGGATCACACTCTTAAGTGTTTGGCGACAGATTTTTCTAGTTGAGGGTGGTAGCTAGCCAGGCATTAGCAAAAGGCCCTTTCACCATGCGTTGAGGCTCGAACCGGTGCCACGGCAGTCTATAGCTATTCCCGCTCAGCTATCATTGCTTATTCCAAATACCTACTGAGAAGTAGGTGTATCTTATATTAAATTAATATATTATTCTGACACTTGACAGTTAATAATAGACTGTAAATCTGTCAGTTGTGCTATATTAATTATTATCACAATGATGATCGCAATGGCTTTAACATGTGGTATACTTATACCATACGCGTAACAGCGTAGTTAGGTTACATTATATTTATAGGCACATTTTTGAGACTTGAAAATGTATTCTATTTATATATCAAATTTAAATACTGCCTTGGTTGAGTGGTTTTATGTGTCGCTGTAAAACTTGAAGTCGTGGGTTCGATCCTGCATCAGAGAGTTATAATGGTTTTCTGACCAACAAATTGTCGCTAGCTGTCTGGAGTCTGAAACTTATGTCGGTAGATGGCAGTAGTCTCGTCGACTACTAATTGGGCTCAAAATATGTGTTGAGTCCTGAGAATTTAGACACATCTGACACCAATGCGTAATTTTATGTTTTTTTTACTTTTTTTTTATTGTTATAGAACAAGCTTGAGGCCCACCTGATGTTAAGCGGTCTAACCTCTGCCTATAACAGATGCATTTCATCACAAGTCACGAATTGCACTGCGCCCGTCACTTTGAGACATAGTTGTAAAGCCTGATGTGCCTGTGTTTTTTTGTTAGACATGCATAAATTGAAAAAATAAAAGAAATTTAATGTACTGTTTATGTTAAGAAAGGATTCTTAGACATATAGATCTTAATGGGATTTTGATATTTGGTGTTTAACGCCGGTTGTGGATTTTCAAAGCGTTTTGCGAAAATATATATCTACTTAGTGACAAAGAAAAATCTTTTTACTATAAATGCTTCCTGGTTCGAATCCAGATTCAGATAATCATTTCTACTTGAAAATTGTGTAAGTATTCGACTATGATTAACTCTTAATAAAAGAGCGTTTTTTAGATCTTAGTTTAATAAAGTTAGGAATGTAATAGGTAATATGGTACGGTCAGAGAAAACCGAGAGGTACTCAGTAACTAAGGAAGTAGGTACGGTCAGCAGAAGTTGTAAATAGTTAGGTATCGAGTAAGTACAGTTCGCAGATAAGGCGTGGGACGCTGTCAGTTAAGGTGCTCCCATATTGTTCAATATTTGTGACGTCATTTTGACCTAGTGTACAGGGTGCGTCAATATCCAACACTATATATATTATAACACTCGTCATTATATATGCAAAGTGTGTTTGTCTTTATTTTATGAACAAAAGAGCCTAGGATAAGAGATATGCGTATAATTTACAACTAGTAGATGTTATAATGGAATAAAATACTTTTTATTCCT
The DNA here is from genome assembly GCA_963890685.1 of Plagodis pulveraria. Taxonomy (NCBI): domain Eukaryota; kingdom Metazoa; phylum Arthropoda; class Insecta; order Lepidoptera; family Geometridae; genus Plagodis; species Plagodis pulveraria. The sequence continues at coordinate 18,077,631 of OY982970.1, read as the reverse complement.
GTTGAAGACTAAGTAATTAAAAGCAATACAAGAAAAAAATACGTATTTGAATTTACCTACGGACACAAGCGGGTGATTTAAGAGGTAAACCGCTCAGCATCTCCGAAAAAATTAAACCCCAAAAGAGTTATTGAATATAAAGCCGATATAAAACTAGCAGACTACATAGAAACATAAGTTTAACTTTTAACGGACGCTAATAAAATTTTAATTAAATGCAAATTATTTATTTAACTGCATTTTAAATACAGGAAACGGATATCACTTATAGAGATATTCGTCAGATATAAAGTAAATATTGACAGCAACGCCAATAAAGATTGACTTCACAGTTTGAATTATAAACAAATGCAACATGATTTGATTTAGTATATATGACGTGTATAGGTATGTAATATTATTTAAAACTAGCCACGCCCCGCGGCTTTACCCGTGTAGACAATCATAAAAAGTGATGATGATGATAAAACACATATGTGTTAATCCAGTATCTTAACTACCGATATTCGAAGTTTCATTCAAATCGGTTCATCCGTTTCAGTGTGAAGTGAAAGAGAAAAAAACATACCTACTAACATCCTCCCTCACTCTCGCATGTTTTATATTAGTGTGTTTAGTAAGTACTGTATCCGGATAAAAAAAAATTTACTCGCCCTGAAGTAACTTTCTGACAGAAATGTGAGTATTGACATTTAAATCAATTCTACCAACCTGCCGTAAATATGAAGGCATGATCTGTCTGTTTTTTAAACGAGTAATTTCTTAGTATTTAAATAAAAATTGCAATGGTTCCATTTAGAACAACCTGTATATTCGTCCGTTCAATAATGTTTATGCTATGCACAGGGTGTAACGTGATCCAGCGGATGATAGATCGATTATGTTCATCATTATGTTCTTGGATTATTGTTTTTATTATGAGAACGGTCAACGATGACAAACTGGTAGGTGGTAGGTAATAGGCATTGGTTTAACAGAGAGAATGGTATCCAAATTCAAGTATCCTTTTACATATACACAATGAACATTTGCATTGTGAGAAGCCATTCTGCCGTCAATGTTTTCCCAATCAAATCCTTTTGTACAAAGTAGGTTATACTTTAATCTATTGAAAAAAATACAAAGTTAATATAATTGCTGTGCTCATACTGCCTCTTCGGTGAAAAGGCGTAAAGAGTTTGTCTGGAATAGATCGATTTTAATACCCGGGTGGGAAAGTATTTGTATTTCTCCTTTAGAAAAAAGTTGTACGGGGTCTGCAACTGTTACTGTTCCCGGTTGATAGCTCTATATAGTAATAGTAAGTATAAACAAAACTATAATAAAAGATTTTTTTGACCATAAGCGAGATTTGAACACGCTGCCATCCGTCCTTGGAGCTGTTATAATTTTGTAAGCGTATTTGCGAAGCAGGTGTTAGTGAAAAGTCAAAAAGTTAGTCATTTCAAAATAGTTAAATATTCATTGTATACTCTTGTAAAAGAAGTATGTTGTAAGATGCAACGTATAAAAAACATATTGCAGGAAGTAAAGGGTGGTTAAATTTCAAGGGCCGATGTTGATTTTGAATAAAACACAAACTATTTAGGAAATTATTGTAATTTTATTTTATTATGATATATTGGTATTACTCAATTATGTATGGAATAAAATATCGGTCAAATGGGCACCGCGACCACGGCGGCACACCTCCATCCGATGGTCCAAATTTTCGATGACCCTGAGGCATAATGGAGGTTCTATGCCGTTAATGTGCCGAATTATCTCATCCTTTAGCTCTTGAATTGTTGCTGGCTTATCGACGTACACCTTTTCTTTCAAATAACCCCAAAGAAAAAAGTCCAACGGTGTCAAATCACATGATCTTGGCGGCCAATTGACATCGCCATTACGTGAGATAACACGGCCATTGAATTTGTTGCGCAAAAGAGCCATTGTTTCGTTAGCTGTGTGGCAAGTGGCACCGTCCTGCTGAAACCACATATTGTCCACATCCATATCTTCCAATTCGGGCCATAAAAAGTTCGTTATCATCTCACGATAGCGACCAAAAAAATCACGAAGTGCACGATATGCATTTTGATTTGAACGCCCATTTTCATAATAAGTCTGGATAACTTTAACACGTTGTTGGATTGTGTATCTCTCCATGGTTCAAATTGAGTAAGTCTGAAATAGAGAAATGTCAAATAAAATTCGGAAAAAAACTTGGCGTTTAGGTGTGGTTCATATTCAACATCGGCCCTTACAATTTAACCACCCGTTAGTTAAAACAATTATAATTACTAACTTCATAATTTCAAAGAAAACAATTCCGAGCCAAAGTTCAAATATTTACAAAACAAACGTAAAAAAAATTGAATCACATGTCACTGGCGTCTTATCAATGTAGTGTCGAATTGAAAAAGATCGACATATTCTCTCACGGTCCTGTCACATAAATATACATTCTATTATAATAGGCATAAATCGCAAATTAGGTCACTAGCGGGTACAGGAAGAGTGAGGACGGCTTAAGTTTATGACAGGTAGCGTTTTTTTGCAACGTTATAAATACAAATAAATACATAAGTCGTTTTGTGCTTGGGAAACAAGTAGGACTTACTTGGTATTAAAAAATAAGATAAAATAATATAGTCTTCTAAATGTCTTACATCACACATAATCACTTTAACAGCCGGAAGACGTCCACCGTTGTACAAAGCTTCTGTCATGACGGTAGGAGGGAAGGGGGATGCCATAATGCCCTATTTTTCCATTTATCGTCTCTTACGACTCCTACAAGAAGATATGGGGACGTGAAATTTTAGCCAGGGTAGTTATTAAGGTACCTATGTAGGTATAGAAACATCGATTGGATTTGGATTTTTTACTCTGCTCCACAAAGTTATGCTGTGTAATCAAAATTAATTCACAACAGAGAGAAAATATTGAACAAACAGCAGGAATAATCAGGCACTGAAATGTAGCATTAAATTATTAAGATAATTTATTTTTCGAGATGAAAACGAGACACAATCTAATGTTTTAAACTCTAATATCTCACAATGTTGAAAAACAAGCACTAAAAAGTATTCATGTAATCTCATAATGTTTAAAAAAATCGGAAAATTAAATATGTTATGTATAATTATTATAAAATGTAGAAATTATGAAATAACAATCTAAAGACATTTTAAAGTAAAAATAAGAGCACAATACCAGATAGACTACATGTCTGTAACAATAAGACCATGAATACTTTTATTTTTATTTTTTTATTCAGGTTTATAATTAAAAAATAATACAATCTTTACAACATCAACATCTGTTATCTTTAATAATTTATAATATTACAGTCATCGCGACAACGCTCTCCGCTTGTAACTTATCCCACATTATGCGGTGCAGAGTAGCACAATATTGCTACAGTAAACAACGAGTGCCGATAGATCAATTGATGGTGTTCTATTACCATGGGCATGTCATGGGTTGACCGTTGGAAATAACCCATAGAGAACTGACCTCACAGTTTTAACACGAATTACATCATCGACTTTTTTAAAATAATTAAAGTGATGTACTGTACTGTATCAGCCGGATTGTCTACTGCTGAACACAGCCTCCCCATCATGGGTGGTTTGCCATAATCCCCACGCTTGGCAGGTGTCTCGGGGATCGCAGTATGAAATATCAGTTCCTCAGAAAGCGCTGCTGCCCACCTTCTGGTGAGTTACCCTTAGTCGCCTCTTATGACACCCACGCGTAGAGATGGGGAGGTGTCATTCTAGCCCGGCACCCCACGGGCCGATTTAAGTGATGGCCCAGTTGTAATGACTACTACTGCCGTGCAGGAAATCCCTGTTTCGAATTCCACTGCAAGCTTGAGCTTCATCAAGGTGTTTTTTTATGGGATAGGTGGACAAATGAGCTGTCGTCTGCGCATCTGATCTTAAGTGATCACCTTCGCCCACGGACATCCGCAAAACTACGAGGTATCAAGGATGTGTTGCTGGCCATTGAGGAGGGAATAATATGCCTGAAGTAATCGTATCAGTTTGTAAATAATTCAGATGGTGGCAAATAGTGGTTAATAGGTAGATAATGTCAATCTATCTATCTAATGTCGTCAGAATCGTTTGTGGAGTTTCAGAAGTTGACGAAGTGAAATAGTGAAACATGATACTCAATCGTGACGTCCGAAAGCGAAATTCACTTACCATCTTTAACCGCTTTAGGTGCCTAGTAGCGGTTATATTACCAACGATAATTCCCAAGGAGAGCTTCGTCAGACATGAAGACCGTCCATAAAGCCAAAACTTACATTATGTGCATGTGATCTGTTAAATAATGACATGTTGTACGAATCCTGTCTAAGTGGGAAAAGAGTAGATAATGCAAATTGAAATTCACGGTTCTACTGATGCAGAGAACTAGGAAAATAACAGGAGATTCTGCAGTACTCTGACTGTAGACACCAAACAAAGGTTTTTTATGTACTTACTTCAGTATATTCCAATTTCCAGGGTAAAATAAACTGGGAACTAACATTTGTCACCCTTCGCCCATTGCAGTCAATGAAAAACAAGCTGGCAACACAATATACTAGTCGTTTATTTGTTTTGAAGCCCTAGTAACCAATTTTATAGCCATCAAAGCACATGTGGCGAAATCGGTGCCATCGATGTTCTAAAAAAAAGAAAAAATATACCTATCTCTTGCATTCGTATAGCTTCATCCCAGTCTAACATCACATGTGTTCCCCTTCTGCGATCAATGAATAACTGTTTTTTTACAATAGTTTTTTATCACTTTTATCGCTGTACTGAGAATTTATCGGTCAGTCGATTATGGAAGATAATCAATATTTATATATTGATTACTGCTTGATTGGCTACTACTTGTTGCTTCTGCTATCCTGGTACTTGTAGTATATGAATACATAAACAAACGATTAGCAATGTAAGTAAATAGATTTTGGTTTGAATTTGTTGGATAATCTAATCAATAAATAGTTACAACCTAAGCAGATATGGAAAATGTACGTCAAGCGCTTTTTTTAAACTAATTTCTTCGTTCTATATTTCCATATAAACAAAGAAGAAAAGCTTAAAAGCCGTAGGGTGCCGGGCTAGAATCTCATCCCTCATATCTTCCTCTGGAGTCGTGATAGACGATGAAGGGCAAAATACCAGAGGTGGACAGCAGCGCCTTCTGAAAAACTGCAATCCCCAACACACCTGTGACGCCCGCCAAGCGTGTTTGTACCTTTGTTCATCGATGGACGTCATGTTATATCTTGATAAAGATATATTTCACATTGGACCTCACAGTTTTAGACCGAACGAGCCCGTTTGGCGTACGAGGTTTCAGCTTCGGAAAACAGCTTTGGCATCTCTGTCCGGAATTCCGGTTGTTTTTATCTACAGGTTGCATTTTACAAACGATTCTCGTGAAATTTTGTGAGCAGGTTCGATAATTATGTGGAATTTTATCACCAATACCAATACTCGAAATTGACTGATATTTTTAATAAGCAGTACGCATTCAACGATATCTGACCAAAAACCATATATGGCGAAAAATTGATGTTTATTGTCTAATTCTTCGGGGAATTGCGTAAGCGACGATTTCCTTCGCTTTTTAATCCATAGTCAAACACCGGACAACAGATGAACAGATGATTTACCTACAATCTGGGACGAGAAGACAACTCAATCAGTAATTATCAAAAATGTTATTTTCAATCATTTGATTCTTATGGAAGCTATCTACTCTAGGTCGACTGACGACATCGTAAAAGTCGCGAATAGCCAATGGTTACAAGTGGCCAATAGTTGTCAGTGTGGCGTTATTTGGGGGAGGCATTTGTTCAACAGTGGACGTCTTCCAGGTGATTATGATGAAGGCTATCAAGATTCCGCAACTGTTAACCCATCATCGAAAGCTGATTCTTGTTCCAAACATTCAGTTACGATAAATACATCCTTCAACCCTTAGAGCCACATGTACTTTCACCGACCGTGCTGTCTTAAACTTTAACGATCTCAATTGCTACAGCAACAATGTTGCAAACATTAAACAATTGCAATCGACTGACAAAAACACTGCCACTAAAAATAATCCAAGCATCATTCATACGCCGTCACCTGTTCTTCGTTAGATCAAGTCGTATCTCACCCATCCATCTATATTTATGTATCTACATTTATTTCTGTTATGATGGCTGTCCGTTTGTCAGTGTCGTACGGCGGCCAACTCCGGAGAATGTCAATGGAATTATGACAGCTATTATTTTTGGAGATGCCATTGCGAAAAGTATGTTTCTTAGGACTTAGATGAAGCAACAAAAGAAGTGTTTTCACATTGGGTGTGTTTGAATGATTAACAACTTACAACGCATCGTCATATATACTCTTATCACATTTAAAAAGGGTTGGTATAATATGATTTTGTTCAAGATCGTTTTAAAGAACATAACTGGAAAATTCATCAACAAAGACATCTTGTGAAGACACAAATGCATATGGTATTATGGATAGCGGTCTGACCTTCCTTGTGAATGTATCATCCGAATCGTCCACTGTTGAACACAGCCTCCCCTATTTAGAAGGGTTTGCAAGGGGGGGGGGGGGGATGCTGTTGTAGCTCAGCACCACACGGGGCCTGTACCCTAGGGAATTTAATTATAGAATATCCAAAAAAAATCTGATTTTAGGTGACTTGGAAGGTGAAGCTGTTTTAAAACTAGGCTAGGATGGTTTGGTTCCTGTTGTGTAATGTGCAGATCAAGCAATCGTGTTCGTATTCAAATGTGGGCGCAGCGTGTAATACAATTAAACATATATACAATGTTACATAGATGCAGCACCTTATATATATATATAGAGTGCTCCTTTCGGTGTTTATTAAGTGAAACGCTTTCACTAATAAAGAGGCAGCTTCACCGTAAGGTTCCAAATTCTTACAGAGATTGTAGATAGTAGAGATAGTACGAAAATTAGGTTGTCGTCATCTCTATTTTGTAAACGCCAACACATAATTTTTTCTTAAATATTTTAAATTTATTTTTCACGACCACAAATACTTGTGTGAGAAGGCTGAAGAGGCTATGTTCAGGTCCACTGAGTTTTGGAACTATCATGATGATGCAGTCATATGCAGCGTATAAAGCAACCACTGTGTCGGTAGTATTTATAATATCAATGAGGAAGCATCTGATACGTTCGCATTTAGTAGTTTAGCTCATTGAGAGAATTGAATAGCTGTAGAAGTTATATAGTAGACCATACTAAAATTAGCATTTAACTGATGTCTTTGCTTAGCCAAAGAAAGATTAGTTATAATAGGTGTGTTGGTATTGAAAATTGAAGTTACAACTTTTAAAATGTGTTCTAATTAGTAAGTGTATAAGAAACAGCTTGAAAGATGCATCAAAGAAGACAGGCTAGGCAGGTGACGAAGGATAATTGTTTTATTCAATTCTCTGCTGTGCTGTTATCGCAGAGTTTGCTCTGCTGTCCCCGTTATCTTTTGGTAATCAAAAGTGATGATAATATTTATTAATACACACAACTGAAATATATTCATATATATAATTTTTTATGTTATTGTGACGGAACAAGACCCACCTGATGTTAAGCGGACTAACCTCTGCCTAGAACAGATGCATTTCATCACAAGTGACGAATTGCACTGCGCCCGTCACCTTGAGACATAGTTGTTAAGTCACATGTGCCTATAATATCACTGGCTCTCAAAGACTGCTGCCGGAACACACCGTTAGGTGCTTGGTGATTTTCTACTTGAGGGTGGTAGCTAGCAAGGCGGGCAATCTTAAAATGCGCTTCCACCATGTATAAATATATAGTGACGAAACCAAGTCTCGCACGCATCAGTCAATTAAGAAAGGTATAAATACCGTAGCATTTGAAGCACCGACATTTAGAATCTGGCAAACCCTCAAGAGATCGAACGCATTGGCAGGTCGGATGGCTGACTTATGGCAGGTCAGGAGGAATGCTGTTGCAATTAGTTCTGCAGAGATTGATCGGGATCAGAAGCCAATTGCACTGACTGAGCCAAGTGATGCGTCTTCAGTTGTCCTCACTGTTTGACTGTGCTTTAAATAGAAGAGCAGCATCAGTTGTGTGTTCGATTGACTATATTATTGGATGTGTTTAGTCTGCAAGTGCCAAGTACTGTTTCTTGTAATTTAATTTTTGGTGTATTGTATTGTATTTATCAGATTTGTCCCGCGATAACACTGGTAACCCTACCGCCAAACTATTATTTTGAAACTTCAGGTTTATAATTATATTTGGTAGGTGACAAAGGCTTACCAAAAAGTGAAATGGTATAAACCAGACATTTCAGTCATATAAATGAAAATAAAGACATACATAAATAGTACCCCCATCATGTTAGGTGTAATTTTTTAGGTTTTATAGTTTTGTAGTTTTAGTTTGTCACCTGTAGATATTTCTGTTGCAGGGTAATAATCTAATAAGTGGTTGTTTATAAAATTTTAACTGACGATAATTCAACTATAAAGCATAAAATCTACATTATATAATAAAGAAAAACAGAACATAGTAATTAAACAATTTTAAACGGTTTAAATCGCGTATATTTATCATTATTTTTGTCCCGACGTTTCAAACACTTTGCAGTGATCGTGGTCACGGGGTGACTCTTGTTTAAAGTTGTTTAATTACTATGTGTAATAATCGCGAAAACCTAAGAGAACAAATTGATTTTGTTTCTGTAATTCCATGCAATTACAGAAAAAAAATCACATGAATTGTTTTTGTGTTGTTCACGGCTTTAAACTGTTGACAAACCATTTATTTTATTTTATGGGTTGTTTCGATGCGCTATTCAGCGCGTCCCTAGAACTTGGCCGATCTTTCTCTGTTCGACTGCATCGATTATACTATTCGAATGTCCCCATATTGATTCACAGTATTTTAAGCCGGCGCGGCGTTAAGACGTTTAACAGAGTGCTACCGATTTACTGCCGATACTTGGGTATCGAGTCGACTATTGACACCGAAATACTCGGTCCCACGCGAGGGAGGAATGACATACTGCCATGGTTTCGGGACTGGTGGGGTGACAATGTTTTCTGAGAGCACGAGTCTACCTAATATAAGTCTACGTAATAAAAATAAAAAGCTAGATTTAGGTGTATATTCTTATGATGATAATGCAGCTGCAGTGTTGTGGAATACTAGCTGCATACCGCGGTTTCAGGATGTTTGCGGATGAAAAGTATCCTGTATATGTTAATTCAAAACTTAAAATATATTATATTCCATGTTTTGTCCAGATAGATTTAACCGTTTTAGCAAGAAGTAAAAAACATACACACTCTTATCCTCACACTCATACATTTTCGCATTTATGATACTCGTATTAGTGTGATTATGCAGGAAGCAGTGACAACCGCGATGGTGTGAGTATAAAAGCTCCACTTTGGTTTCTCGTGGTCCTGGATTCTAGAAAAAGTCAATTATTTGCAACCGGGATTATTTAAGTTAAGTTATTTTGTTTTAGAAACAGAAGCTGCATATAATTTATAGAATGTAAGGTATCTGACTGTATGCAGGTAAAGATTTCAGTAAAAATACACGTCCTTTAAACGTGATTATCTAAAAGTGTATGAGAGCAGCGATTTAAAAGTCTAAAAACGCAAATCTTAAAGTCTAAAGACACAGTCGAAAAATCTGACAAATGACAAATATAAAAAACTGCATCGTCATCGAACGTTTATGGTCACTACCATTTTTTTTGGTTGAATATATTAAAGTTATCCTTGTATAGTTATACCCCAGTTTGAAATTAGCCCTAAGTGTATAGAAATAAGTAATTTGTTTATTCACTTAAACTCCGCCCGTTAGGTCAGAAGAGTTAACTTTTGACAATCCTTCCTAAGCTGTAAGCTTGGTCACCCCAATCGATAGGGGAACAAAAAACATTTGAATGTCATATTTCGTTTGCCGATGTCTTTTTCTGTTCCCCCATCTGAAGATGGACGTAAATTTAAGGAAATGTCTTTACCGATACGTCACTAGTTATATCTGTGTTTTATAACTATGAATAAGCTTTTTAAGTCATCCGGTACGGCACTGCCTCGTTAGTTGAGCGGCGTAAAGCGTTGCTTTGGTATCTCGATGTACATGGTTCGATTCTTACGTTGGAAAGTTAGTGAGTATTTCAGAAAAAAAAGCAATAGGTAACAGTTTGTAGGGCCCGGTAGATGATGTTAGGCTCGGCCCTTTTATGTAGTACCTACCAAACATATGTGGTGAATCGTGGGTCTGCTTAGACACCTCTTCCTACCCCTTCAGGGATATAAAGGCGTATGTAGCCATGCGGTTAAGCTCTAGCCCGTAGTGGATTTCAAACCATTAACCAGCTGCGTGGCAGTCCATAGCTAATGCCACTGGGCCTGTCACGCTTATAAAATCTTGTTTTCGTATGTAAAGCTCTCATTCTTAACTATATTTACACATTATACCAATGTTATTATTTGCAGCAGTCAACATCAGCAGTTAAATTAAATAATCATAAAATAATTCTAAGTATAATGTCATATATTTATATAGTTATATTTTAATAACAATAAAATACCAGTCTCAAAAACTAACAAAATAAATCAAACTAATCTCTAGAGGACAGAGTACGACTTGAAAAATTAACAATAAATATTCTTTTGGGCTTTCATACAGTGCGAGATGACATAATTATGTTTAGGAAACATTAGGAAAATATATTCGAAGCTTTTGTATCGGTGATAAATTATATCAACGGATTCGAAAGATTACATTGGAAAATATAGAACTTGTTTGTTTTTTGTTGATTTGGACTAAATTCTCCATTCTTCCACATTTTTTACAATAGATTTTTTAAAGGGAGATTTTCCTACGTTTATCTCTTATCTATGACTAAAATATAGTAAGTAAAAAGTACATTCAGATTACCCAAACAGTACTTACCGTACAGTTATAAATTTTCAGAGCACATTTTCGTCACGGTTTACAAACCTGCGTCTCCAGATTTACGCACTGGGTGCTCCTTGGCCATCAACACTGGCTGGAATAACATGAATTTTGTGTTCTTGTTTTATTATTTCCATCACAGGGAAAGAAAATGTAGTGGTCTAAAAAAATTAAAACTATCGCTCACTTAGCATGTGATAATGCTTCAAATCATAGGTATGTATTTACCCTAGATGTTATGACACATTGTTGAATGATAATTAATTAAGTTTTATAATGTGCCCAATACACAGTGAAACAACACGGGTAAATACGTTAGTAGAAATATGCTTTTCAATTGGTACATTGTCATCCCTTAATTTAATTTTACGAACATCCAATAGGTTGTCGAATATGGTCATCGATTCATAAAAATTAAATGAACCTTCCTCGCTTTATCTTTAATCTTTAATTGACATCATAGAAAGTAGGGCCAAGTGGTCAGTATCAGGATCAATGACAATATCGTGTACGGTAATCAACCTTTTGAAACACCCCAGTTTGAAGCAACCTCAGCTCTCCAACCTTTTTAGTTTTTAAGTTTACAAAAGCGGTATATAGCAAGAACCACAATATTAGAGTTCTATAGTCAATAGCACGCATCGATACTAAATACACTTCGCAAAAAGTAAAATCAATTCAATCGATCGAAATGGTATACCGATTTCTTAGTACTTACAGTTAGACAGTTATATGATATTAATCGCGTGCAGCGTGATACGTTGTTAATACAATCGGTGACAGAAGTGTTTTTGTCACGTAAAATTGGCAGCGGAAAATTACTTGCATAAATATAGACACGTAAAGTTTAGTTATTCATATTTAAATGTAAAATAGAACAGTACACTATTTCAATCTATAGATGTTGTTGCAGATAACATAATCGTTTCGTTTATTTTAATAAACAAAAGGAAACATGTAATCTTACTTGATATGTTTCAATATGATACATAATGAAGAATTTTGTTTATTTTTTTATGCCTTTATTAACAAAATACCACGAACTATATACAACACTACAGCTACTACAATAAAAGCATTTGGACTCGCAGTTCAAATGCTCTAGCCCACTACCAGTTGGCAGCGTGCGCAGCATGCTAGCAGCATTGCCCCGTTGAATTGCAATTGAAGAAATTATTATAAACTATTAATAAGCCCTTACCCATAACAAGTCTACGTAGTACAGGTGTATAACCTGGCCGACACTTCACTCGTCACCCGGGGTAGAGATAAAATCGTACTACCTACCACTAACTTCAGTCAGGACCAAAACAATGTCTATACAAGATACCTTGGAAAATTACGAAAAATTAAAAGTACTGAAGTTCTGTTTCTAAAAGATTATTAAGTACTAATATTGTAATTGTAATGAAAAATGTAATTTATTACTTATATTATTCTTATAACTTAACTAGTTATTTTCATATACACCGTGTCCCAAAATTCAACGATAAGCCGGCATCGGTGCATGGACCTACTCATGACTACTCGGGAAAAAATAAAAAAAAAATTATAACTCTTTTTTTTTTTAATTACAGAGACTTTTATAAAGTTGCGCCAACTTTTAATAAAACTTGCCATGGTAGTGTCCATACTTTTTTTTTAACCCAGACTATAGAAAGTGCATAGAATGTTAAAATCTATGAAAATTATAAGAAAAAAATTTTTTTTCACTCATTTTTGTAAAATAACTACAGACTTTCTGTAATTTTAAAGGATTGTGGTAGATAGCCGTCCTTCTTAGGTTGCTAATGCACAAAAAAATATCAAAAATATGTCAAAAATTGTGGTCATGGTAGTTGAAAATAGCATAATGGGTATCGAATATCGATGAAATTTATAAAAGTCTCTGTAATTAATAAAAAAAAACAGTTATAATTTTTTTTTTTTTTCCGAGGAGTCATGAGTAGGTCCATGCTCCGATGCCGGCTTATCGTTGAATTTTGGGACACGCTGTATATATGTAACAATATTGTTATTAAATAAAAATATAACAATAAAGTATACGACACTTTCAGTATTCAGCGCTGCAGGATGTGAGGAATAGGCTGACGAGTTGATAACAAGTCGTTTTTCCCAGAAGAATTTTAATGTAAAAGCATGTGTTTTTTGCATGTCCGAAGTGTGTCGCAATATGTTTTGTATATTATTTCTTCTGTCGTAAAATGATTTCTATTTAACACATATAAAAGCTAGCTTTACGAGTAGGCAGAAAAGTTTTACGAGGTTTTAAATTAACCACATTTTGCGGTTAACCTTGAAATATTCAAATAATATAATAAATATTAATAGAAACATAAATTTTTCATCGGCATCAAAACTAGTATAATTTACGATTATTTTATGTAAGTTTGACTAAATAAAACTACTTTAAAATTATAATATGCTAAATTTGGAATACATTAGATTTAAAATTTGTTAATCATTTGTCATATACTCGCATATTTATCTCTATTTTTTACAAATAGCATAGTTTGTGAAACCATATTAATTAAAGTATTCTTACTGCAATAAATAACCACCTACGTATCCATAATAATTACATGCAAAGGTTAAAAAAAAAATAACACTTGACAAACGTCTAATTCGCCAAGTTTAAAGTAGTTAAATAAAATAAATTTCTGAAGTAGGTATTTTCAACCAATTTTTGACGTTCGTAAAGATTATTATTATCGTATCTATCGTATGTAAGCTATTATTTATGAATTTCCAACATAAAAGCAAGTATATAGACATAGGTAATATTACATAAAAAAACAATAAATACAAGATATATATTTTAAATGTGCTTAGTAAAATATATCAATTCATAAACATTTTCCTTTCAATTGTACCACAAGTTTTTACGTCAGTCATTCATGACAATGCAATTTTTGCTCATTCAAGAGTATACTGTATAATTGTTTCTTATTAATTATGTACACATAAAAGCTGTTAATAACTGTAATGTCTGTTCATCAGTAAAACATAAATTTGACCTATTATAACTTCATATTTTAAATTAATTTTAAAAACCTTCCACCGATATGACCTTAAACGTTTTCCATACATCATTTATATTTAACTATCGATTTTAATAAAGAAAACACCTATACCAATGACATAGCTTTTGTCAAAACAAAAACTACCATACGCACCTGCCCTACTAAATATGGACACGCACGCGATATTTCAATTCAATTGTATCGAGTAATCGAGCTTTTAATATCGCGTCACATCACTATCGTGATAGCACTTTGAAATTGTGTAGAGTGTACCACAATTTAAATTTTATTAATCATTTACCCGATGTTTATTTCTATACAATAACCTAACCTTTTATTTTGTTTATCAAATTGTCAGTGTACACTCAATTGAACTTCCCAAAAAAAAAGCTATCATCTGCAATCGCGTCTAAAATCCATAGGGAACACGACAAAAAGGCACTTTGTACGTTCAAAAACCACTCAATGCATTCACATAACCCAAAAACAGCAAACAAAATCCATCAATCAAAGAACAGGCAATGAAATAATCGAATTTCAGAACGATTCGAGTGCTGTACAAAGCAGAAACGAAGAACCGCAACAGATTTGGCAAATTGGAACGGTTAAAAAGTCGAAAGAAACATGACTAATATCTGGCACAAAGTTCGTGTCGATAACCGGTCTACTGAACAAAAGGAGTAAATAGAAAGACCGGGGGAAACGAAGAAAATGAAACAACAGACAATCGCTTTGTTTGTCATCGTCATATCGATTTATGCAATTTGAACACAGTTGCATGCAGATGAATAATTAGGTTACAAAGAAAGCATTCCCATGGTATCGATTGTAAAGAAAGTTTGATGTCACGTAAGCGGTCCACGATAGGTTTTACTACTATCGGCTTTGTTTTGCGATAAGTTGAACATTTCCACTATCCCTTTTCAACTGTTATAGAAAAATGGACTTTGTAGAGTTATATTAAGGTTATTAGTTAAATTAAGGTTATGGTTCTGTAGTTTCGAAGTTTTTTTATGTATGTGAGGGTAATCTTAGATTCGTTATATTTATGAAGGTGATAAAAATGTTTGCGGCGGTGTTCGATGGTAGGATATTTTGTGGAGCACCTGTCTCTTTTTGTAACTGCAGTCGTTAATGTTTATCGGGAACAGTTTGATATTTTTAGTGTTTACTTAAATCATTGTAATGGCGCACGCGATGCCTTTTTATTATAAAAGGATGTGAAGTCACTCCAATTGCTTTATTATTTTTTCAAAGTTCTAAGATTTTAAAAGAGAATACATTAACCTTTATCATAAAATTACAAGTCCCTAAGATAAGTCTAAAGAATAAATTAGTAATAGAATTATGTAGAATTGCATTCGAATAAATTAAAGTAAAAACTAAATATGTAGGTGGACCAATTTACAGTCGTATTGGATAAGATAACGATAGGTACTTTCCACAGAAACCTACTTCAAGACACGAAAAACATTTACAATTCAAATTAACAGTTAATTCAAAACGATTTATTTATTATTTCTAAACGTCAGACGTTTTGGATTTGACGAAAAATAAAGTTGTTAAGGACCACGTTAATAAAGGGAGCCGAACGGCCACCGACACGCGACGCCTGGAGATCACTATCGATACATAAATTTAACAATACCAACTGTCAAACACTAAATACAATTGAATACATCCCTATTCCAACTGACATAAGGCTAAAATTTCCTAAAAACTAGAAGAAAACAAAAGAAAGCGGCATCGTTGTCGCAAACTCAAAGACGTTCGATATTTCAACTGCCCTATAAGTTTTATGCCGTTCGATTTTTTAAACTTTCGTTTTAAGTTATGTGTTATGTTTTATTTTATTGCAAAATGTTAAATTACAGCGACCAACTGAATATGTTTTCATTAAATATAGCTCAATATTTTTCTTGGAGGTATCTGAAGTAGTACCTACATACTACCTACTACATGCTAAACTAAATATTTTATGTTTAGCATGTAAACTATGGCCTCAGTTTATATCTTATTTGATATTTCCCATAATAGACCTGTATTGATAGACTAATAAATAATACTGTTTGTGTGTCCCTCTTTATCAGCCATCTATCCTCCCCCTACTAATGAATATTAACCAATATCAAACTGTAAAGTGACTAACTTGGAGTGGCAATAACTCACGGTTGTATGTATGACTCATTCTCATTTTTATAATTATCGAAGTACCGTTTTAAAAACTTACTAAAATATAATTACAAAATGACTGTTGATCAACAATATCACACCTGATTTATAAACAATGAACAAGAAATTTGATACTGAAATGTGCATTATTAAGTATTGTATTTTTTTAACTGTGTCCTTTTGACCGCGGGATGCCGAGCTAGAATGTCACCTCGCCAACTCTACACGTGGGTGTCGTAAGAGGCGACTAAGGGTCGCTCACCAGAAGGTGGGCAGCAGCGCTTTCTGAGGAACTGATATCACACACTGCGATCCCTAAGACGCCTACCAAGCGTGGGTATTATCCCCCCCTCCCCATTGTGTGGGAGGCTGTGTTCAATCCGGCTGATACAGTTCAGTCATTTTGGCAAAGCACAAACGTACAACTCTGAGAAGCTGGGATGGGAAGATATAATCTACGAAGCACAAGATTAGGACACCTTTGTCTTAGGTACATGTGCAAGACGGAATAGACGATGAAGTGTGATGTGATGCTTTGAATTCTCGTAAGCCTGACTTCATGTCTCTGAAGTTCCGTGACTTCTCTTACCCGTTGTCTTGTGTTGTACAAGGCATTCTACCAACACTGTCAACCAAAATACTAATCTGGACTCCTATCCTATATATTACTAGTGTTTCAGTTATACGTAAACTTTAAATATAGCGACATTGGCCAGTAACTAATCGATACTTCTAATCGCCTAAGAAAACAGTGTCGCAAAGCAGAAAAACAATAGATAGTGTACATACAACTCAAGTGTTTGAACAAAAATGTCAGTATCAGAAAGTTTGTCTAACAATAGATCGAGTACGTACGACTAAAGTGTTGGAACAAAAATGTGTGGCATCCAACAAATAACAATCGATACAATCGATAAGAATCGACTAAGGTGGCGTGACGTGTAATCCTGTTTGCATATCGGGCCGGCACGAACTCAGCACTTATCATGTTTATTGATTGACACGCCAGTAATTCACTGCTCCAGCCGGGCAGTGCCACGACTACTGTGCAAAATGCGGGTGGTGGCGGCGGGAATAAAAAAAATGTTTTCGTTAGTAGCATGAAGAAAAAGAGTACGTCTTTTTTTCAAGCTTAGTGTATCGAGCCATTCAATACATAATATGAATATAACCTACTAAGAATTACATGCATTGTTATACATATAGAAATATAAAATCAATTGAAATGTAAAAAAATACAAAAGACACACGATACCATACAAAATAAAATCATCAGTAGCAGCAGAATCTTTGATCGAAATCTTCCGAAGAAGTACTGCCACCATACATACCTTTTTCAACCGCAAAGCATTAAAGTTCTGGTTTGAAGGGTGTGGAAGCCAGTGATATTACAGGCACATGAGGCGTAGCATCGGTGTGCCTACGTGTTATGGGTGCAGTTTAGTTAGTCACAAATGCATATATAAAGGCATAGAGTTCACCGCTTTACACCAGATGGCTGGCCTTCTTTAAAGTTTTTGTTACAGTACATAGGCGAGGCCTATGTACTGTAACAAAAACTTTAAAAATATATAGACTACCATGTAATAGTTGGTGAGAATAATGCACTCTACCAGGTCCACACTGCTACTGATACGAACGTATTTGTCTGAAAAACGGAAAATCTTGTCCAATAACATTTCAACCCGCTAAACGAACCCACGGACCTCAGATTCCAAAGCGACATGCGCCACTCTACCAGCGATGCAATTTATACAAGTCCAAAAAACTATAGTAGCGTCCGCTTCAGCCCACAATTTAGAGCCAGTTCGAAATTTACTACTCCTAGTTCAGGAGCTTGGTTTTAGGCGGCAATAACTTAGTTTTTACATGTTTTTCTATTGTATTTAGCGTACTTACAGTGAAATAAACTCCAAAACGTATCTATATTAAACCAAACTTAACGTCGACCTCCTTATGTAAATGCAATGAAAAACCTAGGCGTTGATAACGGTACTAGATTCATTGAAGGCATTTTTATCAGAGATAAAAGTAAAGCAGACAGTTGTTAACGTGGCCTGAGATATCAAACCCGTGATATTCTGATAACTCATTCCCTCAACACGCTATTGTATCTACGGAGCTGTCAATTTTCTTTTTCGTATCGCTATCGCACTCGCATCGAGCCGAACACCCAAATTAGTTTCGACACGAATACGCCGATTGTCTGAAACTACAATACAATCGATATCCAACACCGCCTTTTTCTGTTACAGGCCAGTAAGAAAAAGAAAAAGGAACGGCACGCGATTCGAAAAGAACAATCGAACTGGCTGAAAGGAAATTCGAAGTTTGAAATGTGGCGGGGATTAGAATCGGTGTGTGTGTCGCGCGGGTGATTCGGTCAGTCGGTATGCGCCAGGCGTGAGGCGCAGACGGCCGGATGCACCCCACGGGCGCGGCCAGCCTGCCCGCCGCACCGGAAGCGGAGGTGCAAGCTATGCACTCGATGGACTGGCTCTTCAAGAAAGAGAGAATATACTTGCTCGCACAGTTCTGGCAACAGGTAAGCATGATTCGTATGCCTGCCTTTTCTTTCCTCTAGATGCAAAAAAAATCACGTGCCGAGAATTACCAAGATACTTATCTAAATATAGAAGATGTCACCGATGAACGTAAACAAAATTTAAGCAAATTAACACATAAATCTAACCATTAATAAAATATTTCATGTAAATCAACTGGCAAATATAAAAAAACTGCAACATTAAAAAAACAATTGAAAAATAATAGCCAAATATTTTTCAAATATTTTAAGAAAACATCAAATTAATATTTTTATAAAGCACTTAAAAAATATATCTAGTGACAATTCCACCTGAGAATGATCAGATGATTTCTCGATCGTGCGCTCGGAGAGTTCAGACCTCCTGAGGATGCTTCGTGTAGAAGCGATACGCGTCGAAAATTCTTCCGGTGTGGCGTTTGTGACGTCACGTCGGCTTAACAGGAAACTTAGGCGGAATCGTCACTAGATATATTTTTTTAATTTTTTAAGTGTTTATAAAAATATTAACTTGATGTTTTCTTAAAATACTAAAAAATATTTGTTATTTTTAAATATTGATTTCCGCAAAGTAACGCCTGAACCTATTCATTACAATTGACAAACTTGAATTGGACAATAACACTCATAAAGAAAAAACAAAAGACGATCACAATAAATAAAAGACGACTCAATAACAATAACACCTATAACAAAACAACAGACCAACAAAATCAATTAATAGTTAACCATTATAACAATTAACCTGTATCAGCCTGACCTAAGGGGCCCCGAACCGAACGATTATGTTATTGTTTGAACAACTATTGTTCTGTATGGTAATGACAATCGACTTGTAATGTCACTTGTTACTGATTTAAGATAATACGAATATGATAGGATACGGGATACCGTTGAATACATATTACGTTTTGGAAGCAGTGATGGCTCAGTGGCATTGGCTATGGACTGCCGTGCAACAGGTCCATGGTTCGAACCCGCCGCGTGTGTGAGATTCAACGCAGGTGGAATGTCATTTTACGAATGCCCGTCTGGCTAGCGACCACCCTCAAGTAGAAAATCTGTGTGTTCCAGCAGCAGTCTTTAAGAGCCAGTGAAATAACAAGCCCATAACAACTATGTCTCAAGGTCTCGGGTGACGAAATGCATCTGTCATAGGCGGAGGTTAGTTCACATAACATCAGGTGAGCCTCGAGCTTGTTCCATCACAATAACATAAAAAAAACCCTTGAACACTTTTTTTATATTGTTGCAACTCAAGCTTTTCTGAAAGTTTAATGCGTCTCTTGTTCATTACAATCAATACAAATAAATCAAAGCAAAATCTGTAATACAGTTGGATGCCGTCACCACATTCTTCAATGATCTGCCAACGGTTGATTCGCACATCCCGCATCCTTTGGCCTTCAAGACCCTCGCCGGTGACTATTAGCCTCTAGCTAGATCCAAGATAGAGCATAGACAATGCGTTGATTGTTGTCTATGTCTATTGCTAAATCGATGACAGGTTCATTCTCATATCTAAGTAGTTACAATCCTACAAGTAGACTATGTAATCGTGTATGTATAATTTTTAGACATTTAGACTTCAGTCTTCTTGGGTGCTTTTTACAAGCATGTGAGAAAGCTTAGTACACGCCTTACAGTAATTGGGTAAGACACAAATGCGTTTATTGTAAGAATTAAAAAGAAATACATAGATACGTGTAAGATCATAATCATCATCACATCAACCAGAACGGCCACCGTTGAACTTAATCCCCACGCTTGGCACGCGTCTTGGGGATCGTAGTAGACGTTGTCAGTTCTTCGGAAGGCGCTGCTTTCCACCTTCTGGTATCTTTTTAGTCGCCTCTTACGACACCCACGGGAAGAAATGGGGAGGGTGACATTCTATATCAATTGTCTTACTTAAGATAACATAGAGGTTAGACAATTGATATACGAATGCCTATTTTAATAATAAACATTATTACAAAGACTTAATAGTTAAAAGTTATAAAATAATTTAAAATTTTCGTATGCCCTAATCCTAACATACACAAACCCAAATTTTAAAATAAACATAGCAAACAAATGCATTCATAGATTATCTTCAATTATCATCAGATACATACTTAATACTTAAGCATCATGCGAACAACGATATCCAGCACCTTGATTAAGTGTAATCAAATATAAGCACCTCGGCACTGGTACTCATACCTATCATAGATAATAGCCAGTGATCTATGACATTAGCTAGACACTAGTTCAACTGTCAGAGTGTCAACCCAACATTACTCAATTACAATACAGGCACGTACAGATATCCAGACACTAATGCAGTGTCTCAGTCTCCTGTAATGTCGAATAATCGCATCGATTCCAAATGACATACACGTAGAATGAATTAGCATCAAATATGGCGCCTACATGACGATAAATGTCACTTAGAACGCAGTCTACAGTTAAATGATACATAACGCTGGCAGCAAAGCTGATCTATTAAAAGGAAATTTAAGTTTTAAACAAAATAGGTTGAATACAATAACTAGCGAAGGTATAGGTTGAATATCGAACGCTATCAATATTTAAGTAAGTTTTATTAAACGTGAGTCGTGTGTGGAATAAGTTTAGTATAAAAAAACTGAACGTGCGAACTTTATTCTAAATTTAAACAGTCCTGTATTCTGATACGCAGACATAAACGACAAATTACGAACAATAGACTATGATATAAACGGCATTGCAAAATAAATATTCATTCCCGTTCAGAGAAGGAAAGGGCCGGGACCGATGCGGCCCACTGATACACTACACATTTGAATGCTGGCTCCGATAGTATTGTTAGTATTACTTGCAAAGCACCCACTAAGCCTTAACATTGATTAAAAAGCATATTTACATTTCAAATTTACATATGCCGTGCCTAGAATTGCACTTATCGATTAGACGGTAGCAAGGACGTATTGTTTTAATTTTCATACTTTGTTTTACGTTACGATGTTCTTCAGTGTAGCGTGTTTCAATAACAGCTTTCGTGTATATTATAGTTCCAATGTTTCGCGTTTGTAAAGTTTTTTTTTTGAGTAAATTGAGTTTATATCCACCAGAAGAAGTAGAGGAAAATACAAGACGATATATTTGTACATTAAGTTAGTCATGATGTACATAAATAAAAAATTTAATTTCACCATAAAGACCTCTTATTTTACAGTATTTACGTAGTTAATAATGTTCTAAGTCAAATTAAACTAAAACAACTTCCTACCGGTTTCTGAGCAACTATAATTATTTCTGCAAGAGTCAATTAAGATTTCAATTACAATTTTCTACCATCCTTCGCCATTGCCAGGTAATCAATCGTCATTTGCGACGACAGTAAAAATAAAACTATATGTCTCGCTATCAAAACCAATAGCCATAAATGGCCCATTAGCCACCCATCTCGAGAGAAGACTGGTTGAAAACTATACTTATTTGCCGCAGAAGCCAGGTTTCAAAGGAGCCTCTTAATAAAACTAACAATTAACATCAATAAAACCCTTACCAACCGATAGCTTAGCGAATCGCATGCCTTTATTGTTCCTATAATTGAAAACGGATTCGATTTTATCGTTTTTGTACCGTTTTAGGATCGTTTGACGGTACTGTGATAATTTAAAGATATATAATATGACGACGCTGTGTTTGAATTGCGCATGAATCTCCAGACTAGTTTTTGAAATTGAAGTTTGTATCTGTGCGTTCTCTCAATAAACATGAAAAAAGGTAGGCCGCGGTCACCGCAAACATTCGAATTTCAACAATAATTAATCGAGTCGATTCATTGGCGATCGTATCGGAAAGGGATCGTAAAAAGAGCATTTCCCTACGAGAAAGAAACGGAATGCAATCGGTTCCCACAGCCTTGATGTTCCGAAGAATGTGTCCCATTTAGAGCAAAAACTCGCGCGCTTTCCCATGCCTGTTAGAGTTCAGTTCTGGGTCGAAGGACGACCTGTGACGTCAACAAGGCCGGCACTAAAAATAAGCTAACTCAATTCGCAAGACGTAACCACGCATTTATTTTTGAAACAATAAAGAATATATTATTTAGAAAGCAACTTATTTCTACGCATTTGAACGAATATCTCAACAAAAACCTTAACCTGTATTTAAAAATCGATTGCAACCAAAAAATTGTCACTGACAAATGATTCGAACGCCTTGCGGTTGAAATTACGAATTCAAATCTTCGAGTTTTGTACAAAAACCGCCATTAACGACGGTTGTTACCTTTTTTCGACTGTCGATGATTTTCGGAGCTAATCGTATTTTTTGCCGATATGTTTGAGGTTAATCGATGTATCGGGCTCACTAATTCGATTTGCGCCCCTCCCACTGCTCTATAAGTGGGCGTGATCTATCGATAGTCTAGTTCTATTCAATAAATTAAAGCCATCCCAAATCGAGTCATTAAACTCTCTATTTGTAAAAACGTGCAGTAGCACGAAATTGTTTAAACCGTGAAGGAACGTACAGGTTATCCCGATAATTTAATAATAAAAATAGGTAAAAAATAACGAATCGATTGAAGCTAATGGTTGACCGCAAGAATCATCTGTGGAACAGTCAAGACAGTCAAATCATCAAGCGCTGATGGTTTTTTAATGATATTTTTCACAATCGGCCCGATCATTGATGGTTATTAGGTATAGGCGAGAGCCTCAAGACATGAATGTTAAGTCTTCGACAATTCTCAATTCTTACTCCATGCTAATCTAACTCTTATATTTTAGCGCCAAGTTATATAATTCAATGAGTACTCCAGTTATTACTAGTAATTTTTTAGTCGTCATCTGTAATGTGGGCTGTCTGATATTGTGGGAAAGAATATTTTTATTCGTTTTCTAAAATGCTGCAGAAACAAAGTGTGTACTAGTTCCTATTATTTTAAACGTCCTTGAGTACTATTTATTTATAATAATTACACATTTAATAAAGTAAAATAATAATTACTAAATAATACAACAGTACCTCTACAGTAAATAATTTGATTACTTTTTCAATTCTATTGGTTTTATTGTCAGAATATGGCTCGCTTTTATGTACGAAACTTAAATCTGTAATATGAAATAAGTAGTCAATATCACTACACCACACATTACCACCCCGGGGCAGAGTTAGTTCATTAACATAATCTTAACCATTTCCAAGTGGTTCCAGCGCTTCAACTAATTTTCTATTCTCGCATCGCGTGTTTAGTCGATTTAAACCAAGAATCGATTTTGAGTAGCGATGTTGGTGCACACTAGTGGCTGAATGACCCTTATCGTCTAGAGATGGGATGTGATTAGCTTTATTGACTTTTGAATTATAAAAATGGATATTGATAGATCTTAATGAAAATGAGTTTACTAATCGATATGTTCTGTTATGATAACGTTTAACCCATGTTTTTTAATTTCATCTATTAGTTTGCTTAACAAGCGCGGTAGCCCATCATCAGTTAAGCAAATACAATTAAAATGCACATTTTTCAGTGCATTGCATTCGCCACCCGAAATAAAACTTCTTTATCTAAAGTATCTGTAGTAATATATACCTGTTGCCTACGTTTTTCTTGAATGCGTAAATGTGCAGCTTAGCTGCAAGTCATTAATGAATTTTACCGATGTCATGGATAGAGAATCTCAGCTACAAACAATTTAGTTTTCCGTATGACGTAATCAATACTTTTGAAGATCTGTGTATAAAATTAATTATAATAGTACTGTACTCCGAAGTCTTCGGGGGCTTCGGGGAGACTCCCTTTCTGGGTTTGCCATGTTAGGGCCCATCTTGGCAGATGGCTTGGGTACGTACCCCATATTGGGTTCCGTATAGGTGTTAACAGATATATTGTATAGAATCAGTTCTGTAGAAGACGCTGCCCATCCTTGGGTTTTCTTGTTCTCAGCTTTCATGTCTCCTTCTTGGGACTTTATCGTAGTTTATTGAAAAAAAATTAAGCTGAAACATCGATTATAGTACCTACTAATTTACATTATTGTGACTAAATAAATACATGCTGCCTGAATTTAGCATAGATAAACAATATGTTTACATGCAGTATGGTATTTGGGAACGATACTCTCATGACATGTATTTATTAATACGAGTCTATGAGCCTTTCTTTACGTGAAAAAGACGAAACGAGAAAATTCGCAAAAGACCTAAAGTGACACACACATTGCTGTCAGAATTTGGAAGTTGCAATGAGCAGGCGACATCACTTGATCAATCGGCAATCGATAGGAAAGAAGGATTATCGAGTGATTATCTCACTACACTAAAGAGCAGAGTTGGTGGCCATAATTGGACCGACGGGCACGTCTTCCGACTGATAATTATTATACGTCATTCTCATAACACGTAAACCTAAATATAAAAATATCTAAAGGAATGATATCCTGTTATAAGCGTATGTTTACGTGTGTACAATTGTAAGTATAATACGTACTTGCCTAATGAACTCAGCCATTGAACGTGGTAATGGTTGGTAGCCTTGAACCAATTGCCACTTACCACCACTTTTGTGCACGTTTTTATTGCGATTTTTTTACAAACGGTTCATTTGGTGTGCTAACTGAATAATGACTATAAAAGTTTCTTTGTAAATGTGTTTAAATACCTAGTTCTGTATATATTATAATTATTACGACATTAAAAAACACATTTTTATAAACATTTATGATAGAAAAAAATATCCTTGCCCTGTTACAGTCGTACGACAATAACTCCGGCATTTGAAATAACAGAATTGTAAACGACGGAGCATTGCATTAAAACGGTTAAAACGAGGTTTATTCCATAACGCCTAATACTCTTTTGAATGTTTATTGAATAATAAGAAAATTTTACAGTTCTTAACACTCAAGTAGAAAAATCTCACAAATAATAAATAGACTAATCCAAACGCGTTTAAAACCGTCACAGAAATGTGAAGGTTATTCTTAATCCACAAAAAGATCAATACATTTACATTCGGTTCTATATTCAAGAATCTAATCGATATTGTCGATTTTAGTGCCAAGATCCAAATTTACGAGCGCATTATGCCAAACGACACTAAAAGTATAATTAGAGATGTCCCCGAAATGACTAATCGTAAAATTTTATGTAAAGTGCGTAGATATCGAATAGTGATAAATAAGAGCATTTTGTTGATTGAAATGATTATTTAAATCTGACATTACCATAGTACATACTTAATGGAAATATAATACTTATTGTTATTTTGAGTTCGAAAGTTCAAATGAGTTTGACACATTTTAATGTAAATAAAACCTACATTTTACACACACACCAGTTGCGCGGAGTCGTCGCCGCGATTTAGACGCGTGAACTCACCTGATGAAGGGTATCGGACATGCCCGAAACCTAGGTCGACAATCTCGACCAATACGCGTGAGTACAGCCGGTTATTGAAAACATTAATATGTCTCAAACTCACGGGAACTTTCAAACAAAAAAACCTACATTGTTTATGAAAAGTTTATAATTTTTCGACCTAGGTTTAGGGGCATTTCTTTGCATGCCGTTTATCACCTGAGGTTAATATATCGCTCAATAAACAAAGTAATGTTGACAGTTTTATTCGATAACCGCTTGTGATTCACTCCGTTTCTCATCCAAGGGAAAAAACTGTGAATAAGGATTTATTTTGACGTCATGACTTCTTACTTTCTTAAATACACTACTTACCTACCTACTTTTGCGGAAATTCTTCAGAACTTGTAAAGAGAGTCCGTTCAGAAAAAGAGTGGACAATTGTATTTGACTTTGTGACTTTACTACATTGATTATAATGATAAATAATATCAAAGTTGTTAAATTATATATATCCATAAATGATATGTTAATATATGATAATAGTAACGGGAAAATAGTGTTAGTTTTAGTTTATTTAAGTATTAATTAGAAATCCCAAGTCCAATCTCATTCTGAACATACTCTATCTCCTCAAAACGCTTACATTTGTAGAACGACAATGGATGCACAAGACGGGCATGGATGTTGCACCATGATATTGCAGCATTTTTACACAAATCCATTACTATGTAAGTGTTTTTAGCGAAATACCCAACAAATGTCATCGATGATACACTGTATGTACTTGGGTAGCTACTTGACGTGGCCTCGTCTGGCTTTTTCCTATTTCCGAAACTAAAATTAAACTTCGCGGTAGGCGTTTTGATTTAATGGAAGCCGTGAAAGAAATCAAGTTGAAGGAGCTGAAGGCTTCATTTGCCTACAAAAAGGCAAACGGTCGGGCAAAAATAATGATATAAAATATATCTAGCTTCCTTTTAAACCAGCGTTATGTAGCTTCGTACCAAAACAGTTTTAATTTATTTAAAAAAATGTGTGACTTTCATTCATTCATGCCTTATCAAAAATACTCTTATACAGCTTTATGGAGATAGCTGCAAGCTATACTGACAGGTGCATGGAGCATTAACTTTTTTGCTGTCTGTACCTACTCGATAATCCTCTTTTGTTTTGCTGATGCTACCTCAGAGTTAGACTTAGCGAAAATGTGATGGAACAATTAACTGAGCGACGTAGGTAGCCATACAATTACCCATAAGGGTAGCCTTATAGGTATTTTTTTATTGTATTGTAGGGAATACGTGCAATCTTCCACGTTGTAGTCTATACACTTAGCTATGGGATCGTCATTATCGTTTGACAAATAATATGTACATCTAGGGTGCGTTTCATTTGAGTGAGATTCGCTAAAAACGCTAAAAACGATCACACTCCCAAAAAGTTTTCCAAATGGGTCTTGGCGTTATTTTCGCCTTAAACGCTACATCTAATGTCAAAAGTGACAGAAGTGGCAAATTTTAGTGGCATTCTTAGCGTTCTTATCAAAAAATGGAACGGGGATGACAGTTACAAACGATCACGTGATCACAACCACAGACGCAGAATGTGATCAAAATTATCGAAATTTACGTTCTTAGCGACTAATGGAACAGGCCCGTAGATGGTTGAAATTGAAAAATGTATTTGACCAAAACTAAGACGATTTAGAGAACACTGAGAAAATCGCTGAAAAGAAATCATTGTTTCGGGTGAATGTACTGTTATAATGGAGCAGATATGCAATTTTCTGACTATTTATTAATTCTTTTTGTGTCTTTAGCTATTCAATAGAAAATTAGTCATGTAACACGAAAAGGAATTTCCACAATTCACCGTTCGCCACATTTTAGTGGTAAGGCTATAAAACTGCGACGTGACTTGGACAAAATTCAAAAGATTATAGGAAAGTAAAAAAAGAAAAAGTTACCCGTATTTTATGTAACGATTTTTTATTGAACGACGGAATGTTGCAATCGCGCGATACTTAAAAACTGTGACCGTAGGTATTCTAGTATTTATTTTTCCAAAATGGTATTACTTGTACCATTCCTATCATAAGAATGTAACCTTTTGATCACTACATTTAATATCACTAAGGTCCGATTTTTACAATAATCATTCATCAGATAAAATATTAGATAAATAAAAATGTTAACCAACCTTTTGAAACAAATTAACTTTTCTTTTCAACAACTAATATTTGATAATTTTAATATTAGTTCTGTAAAAGTTTATTCCAATGATAAGTATATCTGATGATTGAGGAACCGGACCTTATCCGGTATAAAAATATCAGATTAATAAAATGTTAGCCAACCGAACTTGAAATAAATAAATTTCTAATGTTGTCTTAGGTTTTCGCGATTATTACACATAGTAATTAAACAACTTTAAACGGCAAAGTGTTTGAAAATTTCGGGACAACAATAATGATAAATATACGCGATTTAAACCGTTTAAAGTTGTTTAATTACTAAATATATTTCTTTTTAAATCCAACATTTTTCTATTTTTCTATTATTATGAATAGTTAATATCTGATGATTGAAAAACCTGCGTAATGGTAAACGTGATCGTCCAAGTGTAAATATAGATATAGTTATATCATCAATATACTTCTTAGGTCAATATAATGTTTAATTCAATCAATATAATCGTTCATAAAAATAATAGTACAAAAAAGTTTAAAACTCTAACCTCAGATAGAAAAAAAAGAAGAAAACAATTAGAAACAAAATCATAATGACGATAGTGGTCGATCAAACTAAGAAAATACGCGTAAACCAGGAGAATCAGACACCGACTAGAATCCCAGATAATAAATAAATTGAATTGCACAGTATTATGCCTTTACGCATAACTCAAATATTTAATCAATTTCTGTATAACCTTAAGGGAGAGTAGGGGTAATACTAACAATTAACTTTGTACTTAATATTCCACATAATAAATAAATTGAATTGCAGAGCGTTGTGCATTTACGTATAGTTTCTACAATTATATTCATTTGTACATAATCAATTTCTTAATAATCTTATGGTGAAAGTGAGAGTAAACCTTTATCTATTATATTCAAAAGCAGAATTATTGTAGTATATGTATTTATACTCGAAATCCAGATAATGAGTAAATTGAATGGCATAGCATTATTTATTTATGCATGACGCATATAAAATATACTCAATATCTAAATATATTACTTTAAGGAGAATGGCCATATATAAACACCTTGTGGACGTATGGAAGCGCTATAGTAAGATAGTGGATTGAGAGCAAAACCCACGAAGAATACTTTTGCCACCATATTGAAATTAAGCATTAATTATATCACTTAGTTCCATATTTCAGTCGTTAGAAATAGGCATTCTAAAGAAACAAATTCCGCCAATATCTTTTCGATACTGATTCAGTTAAGACTTATTTTTTAACTTATGTTTTATTTACAGTGTTCAGTCGTTAAACATCTCACATTGTCCCATCCAATCCGTTTCAATCCGAATCGTGAGCGGCAAAGAATAAAGAAATAGACAGCAGCGCTTTCCAAAAAACTGACATCCTACACTGCGATGACGCTAAACGCCTGCCAAGCGTGGGGGTTATAGCATAGAATACCTCTCTAATGGAACATGCATTTGTTCAATGGTGGACGGTCTAAAATAGTAGCATCCATATCAACTATTGTCCAGCGTGAGTGTTTCCCCCACTTTCCTCTATGTGTATATAGTATCATAATATCCGTTTAATATAAGTTATTTCATGATTACTTTATATGAGTTTGTACTACCTACAGAATTAGTCACGCCTAGCAATGAAATATTAGAAAATCGTTTTGTAAGGTGCTCCATGCAAACGTTAGTTGAATTTTCTTTAGGAAAGTAAGCATCCAATTCAAAGATAGATTCATTTCTAGAAAGTATCTGGGTATAAAGCTGTTTTCAAGAGTTTATAATCTTAAAATAAGTGATTAAGTAGCTATATTTAGGTATAACCTATGTAATTTTTGGTACCCGTATAAACTTGGTATGGTATTTTTACGAATATTTACAACTCATATTTTTCCTAAGGGCCTAAATGCTCACATACATTTCGTAACAAAAAATCATTAAACTGACAAACGTCGTAAACTGGTACGAAATAGAACGCATTCTCAGTTAAAATTAAAACCGAACTCACGACATATTTATAAAAGTTCGAACTTCGAACGTAGACACTTAAAACTAATCGCTGTTTTCGATTCTAGAGCGTATTTTGAAAGAGTTCGAACACGCGTTCTAAATTTGAAATGCATTTGAAATGTTTTCGATTTTCCGAACGGCTGCCGTGACACATCAATGGCGGTCTCACTGAAAAAGAAAGAAATGGCAGAAGAAATTATTAAAGAGATTTGTTTTAATTTTCCTAGTTCTTCTGGGAGAATCTCGTTTAGTTTATTTATTTATTGTTGTCACAGTCTAGTGTTTATCATGAAAATTAATTTACCTTCACAAGAGAATTTCACATGTAGTATACATTTGCGTATAATTTATTTTATTATGACTAAACTAACGTTTTGTGTTATAAAATGTGTAAATTTTATACGTACGAATATATTCCCAAAAATGGGAAATAATATACACATATTTCCCATTTTTGCTAAGTAAATAACTGTTAACATTTGTTTATTTAAAAATAACATAAAAGTGAATGTAGGTACGTATCTATACGATCAAATAACAATAACTAAATTAAACCTTCGCTTAGTTATAAAATACAAACCTACATAATAAGGAAGGTATTATCTAGCTGCTCCGACATTATACCTTTCAAAACTCCGCCTTGACAGTTATAATGCCCAACCCGATGACGTTGACACATTTCAAAACAGCTGGATTTGTATCTTAGACATTTCAATTTAATACAATATGTACACAAAATAAATGAAAACATTTCGAAGCAATTCCATCATTGATTCAATAAATAGAAACTTTCATGAAGCTAAAAGATGGCTGGCCGGTAAGAATGTGTAAACATTTAATAAAATAAAAAACTAAATGTCTTCCGCACAATCATTCCAAATTCCGTGCAGTTCTAAATTTGAAAAGTGTTCGATTCGATTCGGTGGTGCCACACATAAAAGTGTCATCTACCAAAAGGAAATTAAAAAGAAAAAATATTATTTATGGCGTTCATTTATAACAATCAAGAACGAATACAATGTCTGGTCAAAACATGTGTAGCGCTTTAAAAATAATAGTTAGATTCCGAAATGAGCACAGAATCGGAACGATGCTGTAAGATTTTGTAACAGACCCACTTTCCGATAGAAAACAGTTATTTTCATCATATTATTTAAATTAAATTAATGCTGCCTACAATCGAAACAGATGAAGATAAATATTTAGTTGTTGCAATTGGACTTTATTATTTTTATTTACGCAATTCCATCTCTTAAGAATGCAATCAAACAGTACCTATTAATTGGGTAATGACTACTTTTTTCGGCCAACATAATAAAAATAGATGTTTTCGGCTAACGTCAATCAGACATTCACGGTAAACCATTTCATAAACAAGCGAAAGCATATTATGAAATAATATGTGATCAAAGTCAATAAAGCAAAAAAGGTATAACAAGACTGAGATCAGAAAAAAAAAACCCTACTCGCTACTTACCTATTTAAGGCAGGCGGGATAATACAAAAAGAATTGGTTGTAGATTTTTTAAAACATAATTTATATCGCAATTCCATTCCACAAAATGACAAAATGGCGACATAAAAATTTTGCGAAAAGGAAAACGCTAAATATAGAAAATAACACAATGTTTTGTTTCATTGACACTCACCTACTTGGCACAGCGTAAGCTCTTGCTAACAAAAACAGTTTTAATATTTAAAAGTATTTTGTATTTCAAATAATTTTGTATTGTTCTTCTCAATCGATGACATATTTATTTAGTCATTATACGACAACGTCCTAAATATTTTTATTTTTCTTTAAGCGAATAGCGATGTGAATACTTTTGGTAAAACTGTGGATGTAAAATATTGAGGTACATATTATTTATTTTTGTGTTGTAAATTGGTATAATAGACTAATTTGCTTTCAGCTATTTAGTCCCTACAGTGTACCAACCTACCATTTCTATTGTGTATTTAGGAACAAGTAGAAAGAGTAACCAACGATTGAACATACTTTTAGGAAATAAATCTGATATCTTCAATGCCAGGAGCCGAACTAGGTGTGGAGATTATTGTCTAACCTCATTATATTTGTGTTCGATGAAGCAGCGAGATCTTCTGACCAATAAATAAAAATAATTTCTTATGTAGTTTCGTTAAACTGAAACAGAAATTATAAGCTGACTGAAGCATAATATCGCGTCTGTTCTTATATCCTTCATAATCCTAGAACTGAGTGCAAAGGAAAATCTGAATAAAACAGAAATCGCCGTCAACCTGGCAACCCGTTCATGGAAATCCATAAATCATAATGCAGTACACATATTGGGCTCTATGGCTATATTGGGCTCTATGGCTGTAAAGCGGTAAAATCTGAATGATACGAAAGATAAGTAGTTCAAGGAAGAAATGGTAGAAGTAAACCGTATTCGAAACCTTAAAATGCTTCAATACCGTATTTATTGAAAGCATGAAGTCTATAAAGATACCCTACATCAAAGACAAAGACGTTTGTTTTGACCGATCTTTACTTTTCTTGAGTCAATAAAGAGCAGTAATTTGAAAAGTCATATGACACTATCGACAAGAAATAGCCATGAAAGTGTCCGAGCGTCGTAAATAACGCGCCAACAGCTTCAGTCGTAAATACATAGACACAGTAACGCATCCAATCCACTAGGTACTTACATGCTTCTCATTGGATTAGAGTATAAAATCTATAAAAACTCATAAAGTGCTCATAAACACTGTAGAGGCAATAAAAAGCAGTGCTGTGTCGTCTTTCAGCTGTCGCGGCTATTTACGTTCATTCGCGTTCGGAAATCGAACGATATCCGAGGGGATCGTTACGATTTTTAAAATTAGAACGCTTTTTTCCTCTTTTCTACCATTGCATACGTATTCGATATGTCCCATACTTTTTAATTTTCTTTTGGCAAAGTTCATATCCGTTCTTATTGATGTCATATTTGACGTTGGACATTGGACATATTGCAGCGATCAAAAGAGACGGAATGAGGTGGCCCAAAGGACATTTTTAATGAGGTTTTTGATTCTCTGTATTGGTTTTTCTTTTTCATTTTGTTTCTTTAGGAGATATTGATTTGAGCTTTCACTCTTTTGTATGTGGGTGTCCTGCCATATTAAAGATTGAAAGACTCATCATTACTTTTATATCGGTTATAGGTATTACAAAGGTATTATGAAATTCTTTTTTTAAATTTTGTATGAAAGTTTGTGGTGAAATAAGCTAAAACATTTTCAAGGCAAATATTTTACAAGACATTTGATAATGTGACCTATTTCTGCGGGGCCTTTTAACTATGTCTAAGCCACCTTTCAGACGTGTGTCCCTCCGTCCTGCTTTTCAATGACTGTATCCTTTGAACTATCGTAGGTGTAGGTGTTTTGAAATAATCGCAAAGTATTTATTTTAGAGTGAATTTTGTATAAATTAATATAAATAAAAAGATTGAAATGAAATGGCGGGTCAGGAACTTAAAAGGCACAAAAAATCGGGAGACGCATGTTCGAATCCCGCCCTAACAAAGGTTTTTTTTTTGCTGACAGGTAAGTTTTTAACCTCAATCTCACCTGATTGTAAGTGACGATGTGGTCAAAGGTGTTAAATTAGAACAGACTTAACCTAAAATTACTGTCTCTCAAGGACAGCTGCCGGAACACATCGTTAGGTGCTTGGCGACAGATTTTCTACTTGAGGGTGGTCGCTAGGCAGGCGGGCATTAGCAAAATGTCCTTCCACCATGCGGTGAAGCTCAAGTCCGGGGCGGGGTTCGAACCATGGATCTGCTCCGCGGCAGTCCATAGCCAATGCCACTGAGCCATCAATCCTTCAATCATGTTTTCGACTTGACTTGACTTGCACTTGGCTGATTTTTGTCAAGCCTAAGTTAAAACAAAATAAAGGTTCCATTTTAAGAAAACTTGTTCCACCTGTTAATTAAATACTGCAATCAATCAAGCACGATCGTTTTATTATAATTAAGAATGATCGAATGAGCACTCAGTATTATAATTATCGATTAAGGTCAAGCAGGTGATACTAAATAACTTTTTTGAAGTAAGTACATAACTTATTGTAATCCCTCGTGGGGTACTGGGTTAGAAGTGCACCTCCCCATATCATCCCGTAGGTGTCGTAAGAGGCGACTAAGGGAAAAATACTGGAAGGCGGGCAGCAGTGCCTTCTAAAGAACTGTCATCTTACACTGCGATCCCCAAGCCGCCTGCCAAGCGTGGGGATTATGGCAAAAACCCTCTTAATAATGGAGGCTGTGCTCAGCAGTGGACGAGTCGTACACTGTTAGGTGCTTGGCGACAGATTTTCTACTTGAGGGTGTTAGCTATGCGGTGAAGCTCAAACCGTGGACCTGCGGCACGCAGTCCATAGATATATACGAGTATTACCGCTCGGCTTTCACTACTAGGCAAATATTTAAATTTTATTCACTTGCATATTGAAAAACATCACTAAAACAAGAGTGATAAAAGCCAGACAACTCGATCACGTGTTATATCAATAAAAAGGAATAAATTAATAGCTTATGCAAGTTTGTTGTAATAATTAGTCTGAAACGATATTTATCTGATATAGTCGGATATAAAAACATAGCATCAAAGCAACATCGATAGAGAAACCGCCAATCGTATTGCAATACAAACGACTGCAAAAAATCGATAGACGATCGATAATTAGCATTTACAATAATTACCTACTGAATAAAAGATAGATTTATAAATTATTTGAAGGGTTCTGAGTAGACATAAAATACGATCGGTGATTGTGAAGAGGGCTGCTGGAAGAAGAAGCTCTCAGCTTAAGTTTTCTGACCAAATCGGATTTTGACTTGAGGATGAGGACTAGGATGACATGGATGCAAGGAAATATTTTGCGTTGTCTTTTGTATATTTAGGTTTAACGTTTGTACAGTACAGCGACCTTTTCTAGTTACCTAAAAAGTAATAGAGAACATGATCCCTTAGTATTATGTATCAGTATTATACTGATATTTATTTACTTGCATGGTAATAGAGCATTTGTTAAATGCCGACCTGACAGTCTACCCTCAAGAAGAAAATGCATCGCCAAGCCCCTAACAGTGCGTTCTTGCAGCTGTTCTTGAGAGCCAGTAAGTCTAGGTTAGCCTGAACAACATCTTCGACCACATCATCACTTGCCATCTAGTGAGATAGTAGTCAAAGGCTAGCCATAAATAACTTACTATGGCGAATTTGACTAATAAAATCCAAGATGCGGGTTTGCATTTCGAATATAAAACATTCCTGAAGTTTTTGTTGATTGGGCCTACTTAAAACCATTATATTATTCTGTCACGTTTCATCCGCTGTTAGAATTAGTTCCCCTTTGAATCGATCAATTGAAGCTTCAATCGATAAATAAGCGATATCCTTTCCAAACGAGGTCACTTATCAAATGAATCTATAATCGAAATACGAATCTCGTTCGGTATTCAAATTACCGATCAAGTTCCGCACTTATGCAGCATTCAAAATATAAATAAAAAAAATTTAAAAGACGCTTCTGTTTGAATTAAGAACGGAAATCAACCGTCGCGGCCGCTTGTTCGAAGTGTGAATCGATTCGGATTTAAAAGGGGGTATTTTTTCCCATTCGCTTATTGACATGTTACGTGTTCTTTATTTGAATAATTCCATTTTTTCATTCGCTGACAGCATTGTTTAAGACGTGCGTTCAGAAACGCGAATAAATTACTCCGGTTACCGTGGACATTTTGATTTGTCTCACAATAATCAACGGTTAGAGATTTAAATGGAAAAGTTGTAAAATTATATTTTATCGTTTATCGAGCACTTAATGAAGTCAAATTAGGGATTTTTCGGCTCCCATCGGCGGGTCGTTAAAATGGCAATAAAATGGTTAGTATTGATCACGGTCAAGTAAACTATTTTATGTTGTTTTTATTGTTATTTATAGGGGAATAAAAGCAGTTTTTATTATTGTCATCGGCTCATAAGAACCGCGGTCAGTGGAATATGGTTTTGGTGGATAATTAAAGATTTGTTTGGATTCACTCGCTCTGGTGGGTCCCTTAAAGTCTATTTTATGTTACCTTTATTAATGTTTTATGTAGGCTTTCAATGTAAGAGCTTTATTATCTGTGTGTAATGATTTCATTCATAATGTTAGTTAATCTTGTAGATATATTTTATTGAACATAAAGTTACTATGATTCACACGTGTCTTCCTGTTGCAATGATTACAAAATCTAATATTAATAATTTTACTTACTTACCAATTTTTTTGTTAGGTATGTGTCTCTTTTCGATTTCACAAAATCTCAGTTTTATGTATTATAGATTGATATACTATGCTTGTCTATGAGCATACCTATATTTTAATTATAGACACCACAAAATGATTAACTCCAACTCACTTATAGTTGCCAGCATGCCCAGAATGCTATCGACATAGTACTGCTATCGACATTATTTTCTGCTAAATATTTTTATAATGAATCCAGTGTCCCTCTGAACTTCGATAGTTCTTTATTTCGACACGATACATACTTCGAAAAAATTAAGTTCGACAAGCCATTGTTATAGAAAATGTTAGATATATAATAATTAAATTGTTTGATACAGGTTTATGGATACAGTTATATGGATAATATTAACTAGTTTAGGTTAGGATGATTTATCGAACTATATATTTTCGAAGTAATGTCGTGTCGAAATAAAGAAGTACTTGTTTGCAAGTTGCAAGTAGAGTCAAGTCGGTAATACATTAAGACCACATTCCCGTTTAAATGAAGCGATTGAACGGTCTCTGTCAATTACTGACCGCGATTAACGGCAGTTACGATGGAATCCTTTGATTTGAAATTCGAATGAAAAACGATTTATTTAAAAATGCCGTTACGTAGTTATTTCAAAATGACAGGAAAGTATAAAATTACCAAAATAGATTTAACCGTATTACAACAAAAAACTTTATTTCTGTAAAAACACTTTACAAATTGTTCACAACAGTATTTATTTAAAACGAAGTAGCACCGCAGTACTAGAGTTCACTCTACGACTATTACTGAAATATTGTCACTAAAATTCAATCGAACGTTTAGTACCAATAAAAGAATCCAAAGACCGTAAAGCAAAATTAATATAACAGAATTAGTTGTAATTTTATAGCCGTGCCCGCATCGCCTAGAGATATAATCCTTTATGGAAACACTATCATGTAGATATAGTTCATAGTTCGTTTTGTTTGTCATTCGAGTTTAATTTTAAGTGACACAAAAACACAATTATCTAGGTTCATTATGATCTCAAAAGGTCTTCCTTATTAATATAATGTACAGTATGTACACTATCTCTCAGTAAATATTTTTATGATAGAAATTTATATTAAAATGTACTTCAAATTAGTTAGGTCGCTGAACTATGCACCGGATGTTTTATGTTTTTTTCTAAGGAGTCCACTATATGATTCTTACTAAAATATTGTTACTAAAATTTTATCTAACATTAAGTAAGTATAAAGCCTTTGAAATAGTGATAGTGGTCATAGCTATAGACTGCTGTGCCGCAGGTTTATGATTCGATCTCCAACACCGACTCGATCTTCATCGTGCATGGTGGAAATGCATTTTGCGAATGCTCGCCTGACTAGCTACCACCCTCAAGTAGAAAGTCTGTTGCCAAGCCCCTAATGGTGTGTTCCGACAGCAGTCTTTGAGAGCCAGTAAGTAACATATGTCAATGTGTTGTCAACTGTATGGTAATACAACATTACAACAGATAAAGTAGGTACATCTATAGACATAAAAAAGAAGAAACAAAATCGTTAGAAACTTTTTGAATATCGAATATTGAACACAATCAATATCACGCATGCTCACAAAAACAAAACAACCAACAATGAGGGAGACAGTTTTTTCAACTTTAGAACTCCCGGATGAATTTTGAATTTAACAAAACGAGATCGAACAAATGCCCCCAACTTCGTCGTGTGCTTCCCGCGTGAAAATTAATTATTAATTTGTTTCCATTGCCGCATCTCCCCCGGAGACGTGTGCTGTTTTGTCTATGCCCTTTTTATATTTTTTTCTCAATTTATTTTTTAACGCTTCAATGATGGCAAAGGTAATTTGTATCAATTGCGTTTTGCGTCCCTCTTTTCTTTTTCTTTTTTTGACATCGGTCAGAGCCTTAGCTGTCTGTTAATTTTGAACCAGTAGCAAAATTAATTACCAGTTGTGAAAATCTCCCCAGTGCGTGTCAAAAAAAGAAACAGATGTATTTGTTTCTTTTTAAAATGACATTTGAAATGTTAGACGTTCAAAGCGTTCGATTTTAGAAGTGCTAAAACCTTTTGTTTAGTGAGCTGTGCGTGTTTTTTACTTCATCGTGTGAGGTGTGAATGGCGGCGGTAGGCTGATAAGGAATTGTCGATATTGATTGTGAGATGGTGTTAGGGTTCTGGGCGCTAATCAATTTACAATTTTGTGATACCTTCATTTCACTCTTTTGATATTGTAATGATGCACGCATATTATCAGATAAACTATTTTAATAAATTACTGCTTTACTTTAAACTAAGAATATAACGAAAATACACCGACGCTTAAAAATATACATCTTTGAAACTGTACAGGCACATTTTTCTCTACTAATATCTCTTCTTTTTATAGAAAATACATTTTACTTATCCCCATATTAGACAAATCGTGCCAATCTCCTTCCAAATACGGATTCCCTTAAAAACTTATATTTTCGACACACT
Organism: Plagodis pulveraria; assembly: GCA_963890685.1. Lineage (NCBI taxonomy): Eukaryota > Metazoa > Arthropoda > Insecta > Lepidoptera > Geometridae > Plagodis > Plagodis pulveraria. The sequence goes on along the minus strand of OY982970.1, from coordinate 18,038,587 downwards.
CGCAAAGTTGGCAACACCCTGTTAACTGAAGATCACACAGACTGACTCGATAAAAAGTTGGTTTCCCTTCAAAGCTATTAAATCGCTCTTTTGATGTTTTTACAATTCCTTAGGGGTTGATGCGTGACGCCATAGCGAAGTGCGATGTGACTTATAGGTCAATTTTATTGCTTTCTTATAGAAAGAAACTTTTTTATCCCTATAAATAGATCAGACGCTTTTTGCCATCGTTAGACATTCACTCATTTATATTAAATCAGTTTGCGGCTTGAGTTATAGATCAATTAATGTCTTTGAGCAATATTTACTATATAGTTATTTTTAATTGGTTTATTAAGAGCTAAAATTAAATTAAATATCATAAATATTTCATTAAACAATAAATGAAAAGCTCAATATAGTTACTTTCATGAAAATGATATTGATTTATTTATATTGTGAACCTGCCCATACAAAAATATTACAGGTTTTTTTGCTTTACTTAATTAAAGAATTTGTGTGCATCAAGTCAAATAAAACCAAATCAAATTGACAGTATTAAACATTTCCTACAACAGAATTGTATTTTAATGTTTAATAAAATCACGTGTCAACAACAGCAACCGAATTAAATTAACGGGAAAGTTATCAAATAGTCCTTTCTACTTGCCATAAATATTACTGGTAATATAATTCGTTGCACTGGTCATTTTTTCAAAGTCAAAAGTGACGGCAGTTTTTACCAAAAAAACCTGTAAAATTCTTGAAATACCGACGCAATTAATGGATTTTGCGAACGCACTCTGCTAATTTATTTTGACACAAATTCTATGAAAAATATGCGTTTTAAATGCATTACTCCATATATGGAAGCAATGCTTTGCGCCCGAGTTGCTTTATACATGTAGGTTTTAATAATACCAAATGTGCATTAAAATTCGCACGTTTCGCTTTTTTAAAACTGCTGTTAATTTACTTTCGTGTCGCTAAAGGTTGATTTTTTATTAATGGCAACATCAGCAATCATAATGAACAAAGGAAACAGAAATGTCACATTCGTTATATTTTATATTACTAACTTTAACAAACGAATTGGCAACACGGAATATTAAAGTTTATGATCGGGCAAAAATAGATTCAGGTAGCTCTTGGTTCAAATGCTTACATGTTTACTAACAAGAATTGAAATCAAATATTAAAATGACAAGTACGTTTATAAAACAGAGCCAAGGTTGCCTTCTTGAAAACGCAATATGGATGGAAGTGTGCTGATTGAGATGCGTGGAGTGGAAGGTACTCCATAGACGAACGGTAATATCCTTTGGAAGAAGCTATTTTTGATAATTCTAATATTTTGGGTGTTTTGTAGTGTTGGTAATGACAACACTCTCGTTATTATAGTTTTGGGGGAATAGTCCGAAATGATCCAGTAATTTGATTTGAGGGTTTTTTTTATACTTAGCATACGTCAGTCCAGTGGCCTGTCATTGAAACAACATCTGACGAGTTACATTTTTTAAATATTTTTTCAGGTTATCACACCCATGTTTTATATATTACATTTTTTATTTTAAAATCTTTTATAATGATAAAGTAACACTAAATCCATCTTCGCCTCATTTCCTACGACAAAGTTCTACTAAGATTTGGTATTCGTAAGATCGAATTCAATGAAAGAAACTGAACAAAAACCTTTTCAAATTTTGCTTACAACAAAAAACAACGAAACAACAAATAAAATCGATTTGTTACACCAATGGAACAAATAAAAGCGATGGAAATTCAACCGCTGTGATTTCGCAACCTCTCCTTGTTAACAAGTTTGGAAGAGTCACTAGACTTGCCAGGTTTTTCGAATTATCCCGAATATACTGGGAAAGTTTGGCTCTTTTTTTTTTATTAATGCCTGTTTTGCTACAATTCAACTGTGATCAAGCCACTTACAAGATAATTAGTGTCTGAAGTAAAATTATTTCTAAACACTGGAAACTTTGACCGGTGCTTCGCTTTTTTAATTAGTTACCTTTGTCCCAAGCTGCACGTATTTGAAGTATTCCAAAATGTTATTACATTGTTTCAGAAACTTTTACTCTAAACTAGCAAAAATAGAGAGATCATAAATATGTCAAATTTACTTATTGCGAACAGTGGGACTCGAACTGGCCTTATAAAGAGCTCCGTACTATCTTCTTTTTAACCATAACCTACAATCGGAGCCATTTGACTTATTCACGTGAGTTGATGATAGTACGGGATTTATTTACTAAAAAGTTATATTATATTTAAATATAAATTTCGTTGAGTTGAGACTCAGGTATAATAACAATAACTTTTTTACTCATTTTTTTTTATATATTGAGTGTTGAGATAAAAAATGCATGAAAACTAAAATATTACATTATTAATTTGAATATTATCATATTGTTAACTTATTCACTTAGCTGGGCAAAAAGCAAAATGTAATTAAAATGTTTTTTTTTACTATTTGGCTATTTTAATTCCTGATGTTGGCAATACTATCGAGCCCCTTGTACAGGTGAAGAGGTGCTTAAATATATTTTTTCGGAAACAGATCACGTGCGCCCCTTAAGTGAGACATCTTAGAAGAACCCTCGAACGATTTGAGCAAAGAATTTTAAGAACGCGCTTTATTGATTCTCAAATTTGAATGTATTCGAAATTTAAATAAGTTGTTTGTTTTTTTAGAATATAAATTTTTTAGAACTGTATGTAGCCTTTAGACGAAAATACAAAATATTAAAAATAACACTTAAGCCGCTTACTTAATATATAAATTGGTATTAATGTTTACAGGATATCGATCATTGTCATTAAAAGGTACGTAAGTCTAATTTCAAGAAAATATAAAAAAAAATTAATTTGTCATACTTTTGTTTTTAATCCCCTAAATTAACTTTAAAAAAGAAATTAAATGTATAGTTTTACTAAAATTACAATCCTGTACATGAACTCAAAAAATAATCAAAGACTGTAATTATATTTAGCACCATTTAAGTACTTGTTAGATTATTACAAAATGTCTATGAACAAGAGGTATTTTGTGTGAGTATCTACTTATTTTTTACCATTCCTGTCTGGGAAAATGTGCGTATTTAAAATTTTGAACTACGTACTACTACTACGTAGAATACGTGACAATATGTTACATTAACATTTCTAGATCGACATTTCTCTGTCCATAGTTACGAAGACTCCACGCCATTCCCTCGTGATCCGAGATTGCTCCACAATTGTTCGCCTATTATCCGATAACGCCGATCAATCTGTTCTAATTGAATAATCAATCGTTAGTCAATTGAACTCGATTTAGCATATTGCTTTGAACTCTGAGCTTTGTTAGTATAACCATTTTGTTTTGATCATTGCTCTCTTTTATGAGATGTACCAACAGATTGAGGTATTTATAGCGTTTTTTGGGATGGAATTTGGAGTATTGAACTTGGACTGAATTTTTAACCCTGAGACACAAAATTGTTGTAACTTATGCTTACTCATATTTACCAAGCACTTGAAACAAACCGTCCTCGTTTGATTTGTTTAGTAAAATTATTTTTCAACTTTATAAAATGCTTAAATACGTTTACTTAGTTTAAGGTTTACCGCTTAACACCAGATGGGCATCGTGTTTGTTCCTTAACAATCGCATAAAAAAAATCATGTGATGGGGCCGAAAATATATTAGTAAAAGAGCGTTGTAAGATTACGAGCAAACTAAAGAAAAATCCATTTTGAGATGACCACACTACGCGAGGGATAAGGACAGGGAGAAAATGACAAACCTCTTTTGGATTTTTTTTTCATATTTCTTTATGCGTCGCTATAGTATCGGTTTTACCGTTTATTCTGCTCTCAAACAGTGCGACCAAAGATATAAAAACCTTTTATGTTCGATTTAAAGTCGATCGAAAATCGAACGGAATCCACTCCGTTTGCCTCATTCGCCAAGGAGCGGCGGCGAGATCAAAGCCGTCCCGCGCGTAATTTTGACAATTAAAACCCTACGCATCGCGCACATTGTCTTCTCAAGACCGCGTGTCCTTGGCAGGAATGTTAGTAGGGACCTTTTTCTCGATTGCCCCAACCGGTTCGATTTGCTCGCGTACAACTTTCCACGCTTGTTTGTTGGTTTTAATATTTAATTTGTGCAAGACTTGTTCTTTTGTTCCACCTCCTTTATCGTCGTCTCTTTTTGTAGGAGCGACACAAGACTACGTTTTTAACTTTTAGAGGTGGAGTTTATTGTGTACATACATATTAAAAAAATTAGTTAGCTACCTGGTTTTGAGAAGCCAAATTTTTGTTTTAATTCAATATAAAAGCACCTCAGTATAGCTACTAAGTAGATACCGTCCTGACCTTTAATGCCAGGTCTTTATTTTAGTTATAAGATTTTGTGCGGTAAAAGATCCAAGCTGTTACATCATTACGAGACAAAGTAAGCAATATAAATGAGTGTTTCTCTCATCTCATTACATCCGAGTCGTTTTACGACAAACTTAAATGTATTTACCAATAGTAATCACGCTTCTAATCCCGTAAATTTTTACGACCCATGCGTGTTTTCATCAAATCTTACGTAGTATTATAAAAATCATCAATTTGTTATATCTACAATATTATAGGTAAAATCGTATCGTTTAGTTTTAAAACGCCGTAAATAACAAGTCTCGGTCGTAATATCGAGTTTTTAATGTGAATTTCGGGGCGATACGTGGCTAGTGCCAACGGCCCTCAGAATAAGTCAACTTTTTATTACTCATAAAAATTTAGGAGTATCGTAGGCATCGAAATATATCGTAGGTGACTCTATTCTGTGAACGATCGATTTTAAGTACCCTATATTGGACCCGAAAAAAATTTTAATTAAAAGATTATAATCTTATATCGTAAATTTTATAGGTCGTTAAAACCATAAATACTTGTCAAAAAGCTATATTATTCGTATTGATTTTTTATTTCGGTAATGTGGTAATGTTTAGCATTAAAATGCTATAATGCTTTTAGGTGAGTAAAATTAAGTTATTTTTTAGAGTGAGGGAAATTCTATTTAATAACCACGACTTAATCAAAAATTTTAGTGACTAAATAAACTACTTCTTAATTCTTATAGAAAAAGTATAAGTTTCTCCTTTTGAATTATGTATATATTTTTGCGCTGTGTAAGTTTATTTTTTCAATCAAAGACAAGAAAATCTGGGGCTAGAATGGAAGTAGGCCGGTTACGTGATCAGTTGGATTGAGCCCCACTTCCTCCGCGGGGTCAGGGTCGGCCGCCGGCTGTGCGCGCGCGCATCTGCTTGCACCCACAGGGATTGATGGAAATATTATTGTACTTTTTACAGTTTGTAGTGATTTTTGACCGCAGAGGTGATTAGCATCATTGCATTGTATTAAGAGTAAGTAAACTAAAATATTTTGTAATTATTGCGGTTATAGAAAATTTACATATTTTCTAAGGAAAGGTTTTGGGGTAGGTAATAGCAAAGATATAGGATATAACTGAGGAAGACGCGCCTTAGGCACTAACGCAACGATTTTTAAAGTTCAAAAGGATCGTTGGACGTGGTGCCGTAATTATAGTGTATGGATCGATTTTAGAATGATGTTCGTTGAGTAGACAATGCCCTATACCCCAGTAAAATAAGTACAGGAAGTACAATTGAAATGCGAAGTGCCGGTTATGCTTGTACAGTCCTGACTCTTTTTTCGGAGATAGGTATAATGTATTATATGTAAAAATAATATATTACTGTATATTTCACAATGTTTTTTATGGATATATTAACTTGAAAAAGACAGTCAAAACTGTTTTTAGTTACAATTAGATTCAACTAATAACTGTGCTTAAGTTTAGATTTGTAACATTCAAAAATAAAATTGACATTTTAATAGAAATAGAATTAGGCAACAGTTATATATTCGACAGTTATATAACTAGAAAAAAGTCATAAATGTAACAATTCCAAAATGTCATAAAGGCATCAATAGTATACACCATAAACAAGCCATATGTAGTTGATTCTGTCATGGCTTGAAAATAAATTTAAAAAACTTTTCTTGCCTTTTTCATAAAGCCAAATAAAAATCATAACAACAAGATAACACTTACGATCATGCAATTACAAATTCGAGATTGTCAGTTAAAATTGTACTTTTTAAGAAAGCGAAAGAGCTCAAAATTAAGTGTCAATGAACTAAGACATCTGCAATTATAAAAAGGTTGATCTGAAAATATTCTGAGTCGCACACGCTGTTCTTTTTGCTCGAATGCCGATTATTCGACGTGACGTTCCCACGGATTTCGAGCTGCTGTCATGCCCAATGGCCGGACGATCACGGAATAGGTCCGTTCAGGAATTAAGACGGATTCCTTTTACGAATTAGCGAATCACCTGTCTAATTACGCGCTTCGGCCTCGATTCCGAATCCGGAATTCGACTCTTCCATTTTTAAATCTTCGAGACCCTTAAATCAATCGGTGGTTGACGCAAAAACGACGTAACTGAGATACAAAAAAAATGGCGCAAAGAAAGGCATTAGCATAACAAAAGTGTCGAGGTGAAGTGTTTGTTGTGAATTGACAATCTGACAAATTTACAACCGATCGCCGGGTAAAACACACAAAAGTGCCCCTTTCGAATGCAAATTTGTCTGAGGGATTCTTTTCCAAATTTTTTTCTCCCCGGTGCGAAACTTCCGCCTATTTTCCCGCTCAACGCACATCCGGTAGGGGCGCCGCTTCCGCTATCGGTGCTCGTTCGGAAATCGGATGAGTTTCCCGACAGACGATACGTCTATTCCAGCCCTCGCCCCATTGATTTCTTGTAAAGTAGTCATATTTTCTATTTCATATTTTTTATTGACTTTCAATTTCTATCGCACCGCAAATCGCGCCACTTTTTTGTGTTACGTCGACCCTTTTCAGATATTTCTTACAACAACAAAGCTATGAAATTTGACTACAAAAGAGTTGTAAAATTACATAAAAAAATATAATTACATTTACTATTAATTACGATAGAATAATCATAAGTTCTAATTCTCTAACCATGATTGCCATTTCGCTCTAACCGAACTGTGAGCAACAGATTTCGATTGAACCCAGCTCCACTACCGATTATCCCGATTAGCGCTGCAAATACCGTCTAACCACATAACTGGAGATCCCGATCGTTCCCCGGGACGGTGACCGCAGACCGTCGATTGTCAGTTGAATTCGACAAGCAAACGGGTATAGAACCCAATGATTAAGTGCTTGCATTGTGAATATTTGATCAAACCTCGGGCCTAACATGTGTAAACTAACCTTAATATTTGCATGCTGACTGATATGTAAGTATATGTAGTTATGACTTTAATTTGTTGGATATATACAGGTGTATTGGTAAAATGCTAACAACCTCTTAGGGTTGACTTCTGCTAGTCTTAACAAACATGTTAAGATGTTTTTTTTGTGTTTGTTTATATGTATATGGCGAAATAAGCACGAGAACCACCTGATGTTAAAAGTCTCTTGTTATTGAATATTTCATATTTTTATTACTTAGCTCGATGTTAATATTCAAAACTCTATTCAGGGAGCGCGGCGCGGTCCAGTGATGCCGCGGCGGTCTTAACCTTCATAAAAAATATTGTTCATCTCAAAATATTTGTTTTTTGCAGAAGTCAACCCTAAGAGGTTGTTAGCATTTTACCAATAACCCTGTATAAGTAGATATATTTCCTCAAATGCCAACACCAGCCCGCGTTCTAACACTAAAAATATAAATAAAATTGTAAAATAAACAGTCAAGTCAATAGTATTAAATATCGGTCACTAATGGGACGTAATCGAAGAGTTTTAAAACAACAGGTGTTGGGAATCAAACCCGTGACAGTAACGCGGCGCATACGCAACTATCGGCTATAGACTAGCTATTTCTGGACGCCTATGAAATTAAATAAGCACTTGGGTTCTTAATCCGAACGCACTTTATGTTTCGACTTGTTTGACAGAAACAAAATAGACATCATTGTCAGTTGAATTGAGTTCAGTTGAGTTTGAAGCGCTCGTAGCGAAGTTTATAGTACCACCAACTTAACTGTGCAGTTTTCGAGGGCGCTACTGGTCAAGGAAATCAACTACAAACTGTCACAATTTGAAGGAATGTTGTAGTTCTTTTTTTTTGCCGCCTGAACAGATAAGTTGGTGGGACTGTACTTAGCTGTTCTCAACCGATCAGCAAAGTTAAGCAACGTCGCGCGCGGTCATGAGTTGGATGGGTGACCGCTAGTGACATTACTACTGAGCGTTTCCGTGCTTCGGAGGGCACATTAAGGCGTCGGTCCCGGTTGTTGTCTTATGATGGCAGTCGTTATAGCATGGTGGTAGGGCATTTTGCGAATGCCCGCCTGGCTAGCTACCACCCTCAAATAGAAAATCTGTCGCTCAGCACCTAACGGTGTGTTCCGGCAGCTGTCCTTGAGAGCCAGTACTTCTAGGTTAGCCTGAACAACATCTTCGACCACATCATCACTTACCATCAGGTGAGATAGTGGTCAAAGGCTAACCTATATGGCATAAATAAAATAAAAACAGCTTGATGAAACAACAAGTATGAATTAATTAAAAAAGTAAAAAAACCCGACTGCAAATAATTTTTTTGTTAACATTTTATCGTTCCATTGAAATTAAAACTTCAAGTTATATACATATATTTAAGAAATTGTTTTTAGACCTTCATTTTAATATTCTACACGGTAAGTTTGGAAAAAACAATCTCACAATATGGTATATAAAATCCGCCAGTTTTTGTTTTATACACCTAGTGTCACTTGTGGGAGCCCGTGGGGTGCCGGGCGTGCCGGGGTGTCGTAAGAGGCGTCCAAGGGTTTTACACCAGAAGGTCGGCAGCAGCGCTTTATGAGGAACTGAAATCTCACACTGCGATCCCTAAGACGCCTGCCAAGCGTGGGGATTACTGCAAACCCCCCCATAATGGAGGAGGCTGTGTTAAGCAGTTGACAATACGGCGATATAGTATCACTTGCGCTATCAAGACGAATCTAGCGATATCTTATACATTAATATCAGTTAAGCCGTTTAGTTTTGATAATCTCATTGCTTGCAAGGTTTGTAGATCGTCAGTAGAGCTTGATGTTTGTCTCTGCTTTAAGCACCAATTTCATAATGAGTTTTCTATTTTGTTTTACTATATCCTAAACATAAAAATAACCATCGAATTAGGTCTGTGATTCAGAGTATTCAGACAAACAAACGTTCAAAAACTATAACAAAATAGGGAAAACGTATACTCCTAAGCTTCCCTATTCAAACAGACTTTGTCTTCAATTCATTCAAAATTACACGAATACTCACTATAAATTAACTTATTCTACCCGCAAACGAAAACATTTCAAAGTCCAATTAATAGGAAAGTAACACCTTTCTGCAACTGACGTCGTGACCCTTCACAGTGCACACTAGTCTAGATCTGATATAAATTGGAACAGAGTTTAAATTTGCTTGTATTTTATCCAGACACAAAGGGACGAAAGGGTAGGGAACAATAAAATACTTTTGGTCAGCCGCAACTCAATAAATACTTCATAGTATCGGTTAAGGGCGACTTGACCGGAAGTCCGCCCTTCGATCTCTGGCCCTAAGGGCGACGGGGCCCTTACACGCGCTTTGGTGTCTTACAGTAATTTATAGTTGGTATTAACTTTAAATTAGGCCAACGGATGGTTTTAACTGTCTTCATTATGAAATTGATAATTGATAATAACAAGAGCATTAGATAGGAAGTAGGGTTCTTACACCTTTGTTTGTTAAATTATAATAAGTATGCTTAGTATAAATGTGTTCTAAGTCATAGAGTATGAAGCAGCTGCTCTTATTATGAAAATTACCAATAATTTGAGACTTTCAATTGTTGGTTTAATTATTTATAGATTTGAGGAAGGGAGATAATTATTTTAATGTGAGTTAATAATAACAAATATTTTTAAAATATTTTAAGAAAACATTAATTATTATTTTAATACAACACTTATATAAAAATATATCTAGTGACAATTCCACCTAGTTTTCCTGTTAAGCCGACGTGACGTCACAAACCCCACGCAGCAAAACCGGAAGAATTTTCGACGCGTTTCGGTTCTACACGAAGCATCCTCAGGAGGTCTTGACTCTACGAGCGCACGATCCAGTTTCTCATAAGAAAATTAGGCGGAATTGCGACTAGATGTATTTTTAAGTGTTTTAATAAAATATTAATTTAATATTTTCTTAAAATATTTTATAAATATTTGTTATTATTAAATATGGATTTCCGCAAAGTAACGCCTGAATCTATTCATCATCTTAATGTGAGTTGTTTCTTTTTACGCTACTTATATGAATTTAATATTAATAAAGCTGTTTTTATGTTTAGGCGTGAAGGATTTATAATATAATTTCTATTGATAGTATTACGCTGATCGTACTTACACGAATTCGTATAATATTAGAAATTCGGAACTAGTAATTAATCTCACGATTAAAACTAAATCGCTTCTTAAACCTTTGCATTACAAGCTTACTACAGATCAATGACGAGGGTTCCATCGGCGAGAAAAGTCCAGCCAAATCCGAACTGAACCGGTTTGATCCAGATGTTGACCAGTTTTACTTGAACTATGGATTAGCTATTCAGACGTTGTTTTTGTTTTAGTTTTGGAAATCGAGGGCTCAAGAATAATGGTGGTAAGTGCGAAGATGTTAGGACGGTCAAGAGGTGTTTTATTGGAATAATCCCGGATTACCGTTGTGTCCTGTCACGGCCCATCGCCTTAATTAAGGGTAGTTCAGAGTTCATATAAACTGTTGGTTACTTTAACTAGCTGACTAACTGGGGGTGGGTTTGTTTGCGATCATGACCGTTTGGGTTTAATGATAATAGTTATAGGATATATTAGTTGAACGAAATGCTGTAACACAAGTGGACACTTTAAAGAACCTGGTAATGCTGGTTAAGATAAAAACTCATTAACACACATTTTTTGCGGTTTTCGTGAAATTGGTTTAATTGAGATTCCGCTGTATTAAGAAATTAACATGAATATTAACTTTGTTTTTTTTTTATCTGACGCTACCAATAGTCATCATAAGGGTACATATTAGATCAAAGTTACTTTGTACAGCAGATGCGGTTTAAAAACAGAAATGTTCTAGGTTTCATTAATAAAAACTTAATTAATTCAAATCTATGGAATCAAAAATCGTTTCGTAAAAACGCGGAAAATTTGGTAAAACCGAAGCACCCGTTTATTTTATATGGACACACTTTAATAAATTCTAATGTGAATTGTTTATAAATTATTTAAAAATAAAAAACATATCGTAATGCTTGTTTTCTGCAAAAGTATTGACAGAGATGTCTTTACAGCCCAGACATTTTTTGATCCCGTAAATAGAGGGTGAGACGCCATCTACCGGACACAGTTCAAGACTCAAGACTGCTGGGGATTCCTTTTTTAGTAAAACTCAAAAACTCGGTGATCAAACTCAAAACCTCCAGATTACAAAGCGTAGCTTTCACACGTAATTAAAGCAGTAATTTAAAACAAAGATTGTCTTCAAGGTTGTACTGTACGATAGTTCTAGTTATTTTTACATAAGATTAGATGTTTGAAGCAGTGATGGCTCAGTGGCATTGGCTATGGACTGCCGTGCAGCAGGCATGGTTCAGATCCCGCCGCGGGCTTGAGCTTCACCGCATGTTGGAAGGACATTTTGCGAATGCCCGCCTGGCCAGCGACCACCCTCAAGTAGAAAATCTGTCGCTAAGCACCTAACAGTGTGTTTCAGCAGCAGTCCTTGAGAGCCAATAAATTTCAGACACATGAGACCTAACAACTGTAAGTCTCAGTGTGACGGGCACAGTGCAATTAGCAGTTTGTCGATCGTTGCAAGTAGTTGCAGTGTTCCGTAACAATAACATATATAAAAAAAACTTTTACACCGCAACATCTTTTGAAGTGCTCTTAGCGTAGCTTGCATAGTCGTTAACCGATAGGTTAAGCAATGCCCGCTGCTCTCATAACTTGGATGGGTGACCGCTGGTTGCATTTACTACTGAGCATGCACGTGCTTCTCGATCCCGGTTGTTGTCTTTGGATAGTAGTCATTAAAGTAGAGGTGGCTAGATACCACTTCCTCAAGTTGAAAATCTGTCGCCAAGCACTGTGTTCCGGCAGCTGTCTTTGAGAGTCAATAATTTTAGGTTATCCTGAACTACATCGTCGACCGCATTATCACTTACCATCAAGTAGTCAAAGGCTATAAGCCAATGCGTACTAAAATTAATAATTTTGTGTAAAAAAAAAATACGAGTACTGAAAGAACATTTTGATGACACCTACTAAGATGCTTCTAGAAACTACATGAAGCTTCTAGAAATCAAACTGATAACAAGTAACTAATCTAACAGATAACTGTCAACAGCATGCTATAAAGGAAAGCTATAAACTCTACATATAACTTACGACAGCCTATTATAAAAATCCTATATTTAAAACTTAATAAATCCGAGAGTCATCTAAAGAGTTAATCCTGACTATGAATTCTATCTATTGATCTCATTCATCGATTGCGATACAAAAATACGCCATCCAATACAACCTAAATCCAAATTCAGTTAAACACCTTTTTGTATTCTGCGGTAACTGTTATAGAGTTGATTTTTCCTTGGAAGTCAGAAGACACGTGCAATTTGTTTACAAAAGCAAGCGGATATTGCTTATTAATGTTATGACTGAATCGTACTATCGCCAATAGACTGAGCTGATTGACAAGATTTGAACGGTCGATGTATGGGAATGTTTGCTTTGAAGAATGCATGATCCGGCTAAACTGTTTGATTTTAATAACAGCTGTGTTCAATGCTCTAAGAAATGAGGGTCAGGATTTCTAATCTTCTTCTTTCGAAGCGCTCGTAGCGAAGTTTACTTAGCTGTTCTCAACCGATCAGCAAAGTTAAGCAACGTCGCGCGCGGTCAGGAGTTGGATGGGTGACCGCTAGTGAAATTACTACTGAGCGTTTCCGTGCTTCGGAGGGCACGTTAAGCCGTCGGTCCCGGTTGTTGTCTTAGGATGGCAGTCGTTATAGCATGGTGGTAGGGCATTTTGCGAATGCCCGCCTGGCTAGCTACCACCCTCAAGTAGAAAATCTGTCGCCAAGCACCTAACGCTGTGTTCCGGCAGCTGTCCTTGAGAGCCAGTCCTTCTAGGTTAGCCTGAACCACATCTTCGACCACATCATCACTTACCATCAGGTGAGATAGTGGTCACAGGCTAACCTATCAGACAAAAAAAAAAGAAAAAAAAATCTCCAATCAGTTTCTACCAGTCAATGTTTGGCAAATATAGTTTTTTATGATAATATAGGTACTTGGTGATTGGTTTTCGCCTATTCTTTTGAGGATAGACAGGCTCGATAAAGTGCGTTTATAGTGATAAGAATGGATTATTCTTTCTGTTGTTAAACTATTGCGCTTACACATAAAAAGTGTGTAAGTACCCTGTAGGGTGACGGGTAAGAATGTCACCCCCCCATTTCTACCTGTGGGTGTCATAAAAGGCAACTAAAGGTAAAATACCGAAATATGGGAAGCAGATCCTTCTGAGTAACTTATATCTTAAACTACGATCCCCAAGAAGCCTGCTAAGAGTGGGGATTATGGCAATCCCCCCTAAATGGGGGAGGCTGTATACAGCAGTGGACAATCTAGCTGATACAGTAAACATAATGATTCCAAATAATCTGTCTATTATTAGGTCGTTATCTGAACTGGACTCTTTGTTATTTATATGCCTTTCTTGTAGTCTTCGGTAGATCCACAAGTTAAGGGATTATAATCCATCTATCAACACACACAAGAATCTTTTTGCCAGCGTATAAATTGAGATAATATTGTAACTCATTATAAAATTTTACGAAATGAAGATAATTATCGACTCCTGTCAGCTGTTTCCTGGAATTACTGTAACCTTTAACAGAGACTATGTCGATAAGTTCATTTTGTTGCAATTTGAATTATTTTTATACATTGTCCTTTATCACCTTTTTATTTGTATACATAGCAAACATTATTATGTTTTTTTTTGTGCTTGATAGATTTGCCTTTGACCACTATCTCACCTGATGGTAAGATGTGGTCGAAGATATTGTTCAGGCAAACCTAGAATTATTCGCTCTCAAGGACAGCTGCCGGAACACACCGTTAGGTGCTTGGTGACAGATTTTCTACTTGAGGGTGGTAGCTAGCCAGGCGGGCAATCGCAAAATGCCCTACCACCATGCTATAACGACTGCCATCCTAAGACGACAACCAGGACCGACGGCTTAACGTGCCCTCCGAAGCACAGAACCGCTTAGTAGTAATGTCTCTAGCGGTCACCCATCCAACTCATGACTGCAGCTGGCGTTGCTTAACTTAGCTGATCGATTAAGAACAGCTAAGTAAACTTCGCTACGAGCGCTTCAAAATATATTTTTTGAATATACATTATGAATAATTTATTAGGATATCATAAACAAAACTTCCCGATTTTACCCATAAAATCTATTAATTGTTAAAATTACAGCAAAGGAATATCTTCACGTGTATATTTTTTGTTTCGTGATTAGTAAACAATTTTATATAAACAAAGGAGTCTACATCGTAACTAATTACCGACAGAAAATTCCAGGATCATTTGGAATATAATAATAACATAAATCTTCATAAAAAATCAAACAGACTCGATTGAGACGCCACATGTATCATATTTATGTTTTGAAAAGTTATTTCTAGTCAAATATAAATAACGCGCTGAAGCTTATACAAATATCCATTTGAAATAAGAAAACATAATAAAATTTAGATGTAGAATAATAAAATAAAATATGGTAGTGATATAATAGCTTAGTGGCAGACGTTCGGAAAATATTGAGATTATAAGTTATGACCTTTTGGGCATAGAGGGCAGATAATTTATAATGATGCCATGTCGGTCGATTTATGAAGTATCATAGACAATTTTTTTAATGCAATTATTGTTTGGTTCTATGCAAAGACCAGAGTATCTTTTATATACATATATGTATATGATATTGTTTGATAACATTTGATTATAATGGTAAGTGCTGATATTATACAAGTTTAGCGTAGAAAGCAGGCTCTCAGGAAATCTGCCGTGATTATTAGGCTTTCTTGGGAAAAGATTTCCTTATTGAGTTATTATAACTAGCTACAAAGGCGGGCATTCGTTGAACGCTCTACCACCAAGGGTGAAGCTCATGCCCACTGCAGGATTAGAATGAAGGTCCTTGAATGCGGCAGTCCATAATCATTGCCATTAGGCTATTACTGCGTTAACATACTGGTGTATTTAAAACTGGAGCCAAAACTAATTCCCTTCCCGTGAGTGATGTAGGAACCGGGTAAGAGAATCACAAAAGAATATAGGTACAACAGCATTTCATCGATTAAAAATAATACCTATTTACTACTACCGATTTCTAAGACTTCTGACAAGCGTTATTCAGCAGAATATCCCACCGAATGAGCTGGAAGCTTGCAGTGTGGGTACCTACATGCATAAGTGTCTATTTGCAAAGACATTGATGATGATAAATTAACTAAGCTAAGCGACGAAATTGAGCTATGAAGTTTCTACTTAGCTTTAAAATCAGCTGAAGCAGCTAGAAAAACGAGAATCATGAGACGAAGATAACCAAGACTGTAAAATTAACGCATAAACTATAACGTAAACTGTGAGGCAACGCTAATAAAATCCCGAGTCAATTCCGAAGGTTTAATTTATCCAAAGTACCTTTCATATTTTGCCAGTTATGAAGGAGACAATGTAAATAACGTTGTCCAATTACACCAAGTACTAGGACATAATAAACGTGTAGCGATTTTAATACATTTGCCCATTACTGCTTGATAAGAAAGAATGCGCAGACATTCTGAGCCGGTCTTCAGGACCTGCGCTGAAGAAAGAGACGCATACATGTGAAAAAGTCGAGAAAGAACGGGACGGAGCCATCCCGATAACACGTCAATACATTCCTTGCACTGGCCACACACGATACTCTTCCTTAGCGATCAGAAATAAAGTCGAGATTCGCTTGTGTTGGCTAATGGAAAACCGATATGGCATCAATATGTTTTACGACGTCATCTCGTAAGATATTTTCGATTTTAGTTTCTAAGAAATAAGGTTTATATTAAGTTATAGTGAGTTTTGTAAGAAGGCGTATTCCGATATCTTGCGAGATAGTAAGGGCGTTCGAGATCGATCGAAGACCGATACGAGCGGTATCGGAAAAACACCTCTATATTATAAGATGGAAGGTTTCAGATCACGAGGCGTGCCTTCAAAAGGCACGCCCATGTTTTATGTAGAAAAATGAGGAGTTACTTTTTTTTATTCATCTCGATCGTACAATACTTGTGATATAAAAGATAAAGCGTTTTATATTATTTTATTGCTATAGAGATATCTATAGAGATTGCCATTGTTTGTCGTTTAATAACTATTCGTTCTCTCGTTTCAGGTACGCTAAGATGCTGTGTATTTTTCAGGTAATATTATATTATCCGTTTTTATGTAAACTTAGTAGAGTAGAATTTATTTTAAAGTAACTCCAAGGATAGTGTAGGACTCTACCAACATTACTCTTTAAGCAATCGTAGAGTTAGATGTCAGATCTTCTTAATCTTACCCAATATCTAATATTAATCTAAGGCACAGATAACAAATAGTTAAAAGATACGTTGTGATATCCTGCTTCCTTACTGCAGTGTTTTTTTACAGGAAGTATAGGTATATAATGGTAATGGCAATAGGCTTATCGTGAGAATGAAATAATAGGATTAGACAAAAGGTCATTAAATTTAGGTCATCAATTTTAAGTGTCTATAATAAAAACTAAAGACAGTGACATAAATAATTAAATTTACCAAGCAAGGTCTCTAAGATTTACTAATTATTCGAGTACAACATTTTTTGTTCAGGACGCGGGTAGAGGGTTTCAGCCTTTTTGTTTGTATGAGTAGGTACTTGCTTATGTCAGAAGATAACTTTAGAATACGTTAATCTTGATTTTTGGGAATTACGATTATATTATCTATATTTAGTAGCATTTACAAGTTTATAATAGATGTATGACCTAAAAGCGTTCGAAATTATGAAAGATGTAATCAAAGAGGGGATGGTCACGTGATGCATTGTTTGAAAGAGGTTTACTTACACATTTTTTTTAAATTCAGGATAATGTTTGTGCGTCTTGATGGGTAAAACATCATTGAAACCTGTAGCTTTCAATATTAAAACAATGACGCCTATAGCGCTTCTAAGTACCTATAGTAAGTACCTGTACCTACTAGGCAAAACCCATTCGGTATTTGTAACTTGCGGTAAGTGAAATACCGATACCAGTCATGTTTACTTATGTATTGGTTTGACAAAGAAGGTACATTGCAGAGAAGCAAGGTCTGGAATGGCATTGCAATTTTTATTGTACTGTAGTAATTTTCACAGACGCAAAATTCAACAGTATTTGCTTTAGGTACTATTTAGTGAGTTTGTAGTCAGTAACTATTTGCAAAAATATCATGAGGCGATGAAAAATATCGTTCACGTTAAAAAATAAAAGCCAGATCCCTACCAAAACAAATCAAGCCGTGTTCCGTTAATTCGTATTGAATTACAACCTTAGTGTTCTAACACAATTCCAATATTAAAACAATCCACTCTTTCAAAAATCGAATAAGCCCCAATGCGATCCAGTTGGAATCACAATGATTTCAAAAAAATAAATGATCGAAACAAATGAAGTGAAAGAGCTCGATTAACGATTTTGAAAAACGAACGCGTTCATTATGCTCTTGGATTTTAAAACAATACACCATTCAGGCATTGGCCCGTTTGAATATGGAATGTGATGGACAGTTCCGCGGGGTTCCGTTTACGCTTTTAACTGTTTATTTCGGTTTGAGAAGGATTCATTATTCTGCAAATTGATTGACATTTGACACGGATCCACGAATTGTCTGTCAATAGTACAGTTTTAAAGGTAGGTAAAGTGAAGTATACCTGCTACTTATCATTTTTAAACAAACTGCTATAGTTCTTTTGTGTTTTGATTTAATGAGAGTCGAGAATGTATTCGAATCGCATTTTTTATAACACCTACTCAACAATGCATGCATGGTGGTAGGGCATTTTGCGAATGCCCGCCTGGCTAGCTACCACCCTCAAGTAGAAAATCTGTCGCCAAGCACCTAACGGTGTGTTCCGGCAGCTATCCTTGAGAGCCAGTACTTCTAGGTTAGCCTGAACAACTTCTTCGAACACATCATCACTTACCATCAGGTGAGATAGTGGTCAAAGGCTAACCTATCTTATATAAAAAAAAAAAAAATAAAAAAAAAAAATGCGCAATTATGAATCATGCAAACCAGACCTAAACTAAGTCAAGGTATAGGTCAATTCCCCGTGACTACCAATAGGTAGATGTCACTCAGATGGTTAAATAATAACATTGAAAGCCCAAATTGGATTTATGACTCACTACAGCACGGTAGCTCAAATTGTCCCGGCCACTGTGACTGATGGTCGCGGGTTCGAACACTGCTTTGTGGCTCAAATTTATTTTTCGTTATAGTTTTTTTTAAAATACTTACTCATAACCAGATAAAAGTACAAAATAAAAAAAAATAGAGACAACCTGCCTACGGGCGGTTTACATATGTAGATATAATTAGACATCATTTTCTGGGAATTTATCAGCCAAGCGTGACTCAATATCTTAATTATTATGATGAAGATAGGACAAGTCTATACCGTGATGTCTTAATGTTTGCCAAAGGGCTGATTCACGCCAAATTCTCGATACGATTTCAACTTTGATAAACACCTATAGTCAACAACATCAACCGGAACGTCCACCGTTGAACGAGCTCTCCCCATTGGGGGGATCCGCCATAATCCCCACGCTTAGCAGGCGTCTTGGGAATTAAACGTAAAATAACGGTTACATTGTTTTTTTTGTACTATAATTAGAAAGACGTACTAGAATCATAAACAACAGAATATTTGCGATAAAAGTAGGTACAACATATATTTTAAAGGTGAAAGAAAGAATTAATAAATACGTCATCAAGATCATTGAAAAAAATTGTTTTCATAATTTTTCCTACATTAACGTCTAATGATGGCATGTCTAAGGAGGATTTTAAGAGTCTTTTGAAATCAGAACACAAAACTATTTTATTCTAAAGCATGAGTTATATCGATTATCTACCACCTCACTTGCACTAGTGACGTACCCTCGATAGCGTTACGATCCAATAGGGCGGCCCCACAAAGAGCAATTTAGTCCAACAGTGATTGATCCCACCGATACATCACTAAAGGCGTTTTTCTATGAAAAATTGCCATAATCGACTTAAAAACTCATTAGAGACCAAGACAAAGAATCCACCGACCGCCATTTGTCTAATTTGTGTTCCTCGATCGAGACGAATGAAATTCGTGATTACCGGTTCCCTTTTTTGTGATATTAAAAGGCATTTTTGGTTACAAATATTTTAGTTGATTTGGAACTCCATGAACATCAGATTAAATGCATTATCCTAGTAAATATCTTAAGCAATGTGCAAGCGTTGTCTTACTAACGTATGCTTTATAGTAACGGTTGCGTTTTCCACTGTTCAATTTAAAATGTGTTTTTTTAATGTTATTGTGAAGCATCAAGCACAAGGCCCTCCTGATGTTATGCGGACTAACCTCTGCCTATAACAGATGCCTTTCATCACAAGTCACGAATTGCACTGCGCCCGTCACTTTGAGTTAGTTCTTAAGTCTCATGTGCCTGTTCACTGGCTCTCAAGGACTGCTGCCGGAACACCGTTAGGTGCTTGGCGACAGATTTTGTACTTAAGGGTGGTCGCTAGCCAGGCGGGCATTCGCAAAAAGCCCTTCCACCATGCGGTGAAGCTCAAGCCCGCGGTGGGATTCGAACCATGTACCTGCGGCACGGCAGTCCATAGTCAATGCCACTGAGCCATCACTACTTCGACAATGTTGCTAGTCATCTTAATTTTTCCGATTATTAGGTACTTACACATAATAATTAATTACTAATACAAACTAATTTCTTAATAACCCAAGTGACTAAAACCGTTTAGTCACCCCCTGACCACGAGCACTGCTAAGTGTTTGAAACGTCTGGATAAAAATAACGACAAATATATGTCTCGATTTAAACCGTTTACAGTTGTTTAGTTACTATGTTACTTGTCAGTTAAATCTTAAGCGAAAATCTGTCGCCAAGCACCTATTGGTGTGATCCGGCAGCTGTACAGTGCAAGCCAGTTTTCATATGATGAACCAGCTTACGATCTTCGAACCTACAATTACATCAGGTTAGATTGTGGTCATAGGTTAGCTTATAACAAATAAAAAAAACTCAGTCTACATTTATGCGTACCTACTTATTTTGGAAGAGTGACTGCCAGGTGTGAAAACTCATACAGACTTATCTTAGTAGAATAACTTTCTTAGTAGAAGTACAAAAGCCGGGTAATATTAAATAAAACTCCCCATTTAAAAGTCTGTTACAATGCACCCTATAACAATATTCAAATACCAACAAGTTCTTTCCTTAGTCATATCGAGTAAGATATTTAAAAAGTTAAAGCTCGAAATTTAAACCTGACTCACAAATCAATCAGTTCGATTCTAAAATCAAAAATTCAAATCTGAGACAAAGCGACACGTCCCTAATGAGCCAATAACTCGTGGGACAATGGCGCCCGTGGGCGGCCCGAATTCGAATTATCACAAAAGAATATTAATGCAACACTTATTCAAATATACTACGATCCATATTCAGAAATTATCTTGTAGTTTCATTTGAATGACGGCGACTAACTTTGAAATTTTTGACGAAGCTTTCGCTTCTGTCACATGTGTTTTTTTAGAGCGGTGATGCTTTAACTTACGATATGGTGTGGTAGCTAATGAAACTTACGAATGTGTCAGTAACCTACCTACCTGTCACGGAAATAAGCTAGCATTATGGAGAAAGATAATAAGAACCTATTGATTATTGACAAGACAAAACTTATTTATTAGTATAGGTAAGGTATATAAGTGGGTTGATATTTAGATATTTTTTTCTACCCACACTTGCCTACCTCTCAAATCATAAACTTCTCAAACAAGCAAACAAAAAATTATAGTGTTTGAGAGGAAATAGTTTTTACTCATCATATAGAAAAAAGTATACAAAATAAAAACGCGATCATTACTAGAGTATTATTAAATTAAACCTACCTTCTATTTTTGAATGGAATCGAAAGGGCTCCCTAGATGTCAATGCGCTATATTCAAATTAGTTTTTATATTAATTATTAATATTATTTTATGATTGTGTGGTACACGCTTTATTACTACATCCTGCTGTCAGCGTTAATGAATGTGACGCCAGTGACGTATAACATGTGCGTTTGTGTTCGAGAATGGAATTAAGTCTGTATATTTTACAACAGATTAAGTTTATTCAAAACAATAGGTAATTTATCGATTTGGTTTTGAAATGCAATAGCACATCACTAAAAAGTTTTTTTTATTCGCGGCAATGACGCGGTATTGTTTATCATCACCGATGGGCTAACCTATCGTTAAGTCGCGTAATCATGAGCTCGAATGTGGTAAATAGGCTCGAGAAGTGGCCCTTAAAGACAGTTGCTGAAATAGAACGTTAGGTGCTTTATGACAGAAAAAAATATTGGGCTATAAATATAGATACTCTATATACTTTGAAACTAATTGTTTTTTAACGCCCTTCATTTTGATTCAAACTCGATGAGTTTCCAAGAAATAAAAATATTCTCGTAATATAACGTCTAAAATCCAGTTGTTTTTTTTTATGTACCTGGTGTCACTAGCACTATCAAGACTAATCATATGATATCTCATACATTAAAATAGGTTAACCCGTTTAGAAGTTCTGGTGGAATAAAGAAACTCACAAACATAATATACATACGTACATGAACCCTGAAAACATAACACTACTTTTTTTGGGCAGTCGTGTAAAAATTGGTAAATTAGTAAAATTCAAGTTAAAGACGCCCATTATTTTATTTTCGAAAATATAACTTTTAATATACAGAATATCAACAATACTTTTAGAATTAAAAGGCACCCACCAAATAAAGACAGTCAATTTCTTGAACAAAAATATCAGAACATCTCATCAACAGAAACGGCTACCGCGCTACCCGCACTATCTAAAATCAGAGCGAACAAAGCGCAATGATTTATCTGAACAGTTTTCTGAACAAGTTTTGTTTGACAATAAGAAAGTCGCCCACGGACAGATGTTCACAAATTACGTATGGTAATGTAGCTTGTAATCCTTCCGTTGGACCTCCTTGTAGGTCTTGTCTCTGCATAATCGATCGATTGTGTGATGATGCCCGATTGTGGCACGTCACTATAGCGTTGACGTTTATTTTTAACGATTGGGTAGGTTTTTGTATCAGTTCATAATCATCTATGTATATTAGTATACTTATATTATTCGGCAGAGGTATCTGAATATCAACACTAAATTGTCACAAACTATCTTTCATGTCAAGTCCCATGTTAATTTGCATCTAAATTCCAAAAACGATCATATATCACATAACTTTGTCAGAAAATTCTTAAATTCAAACCCTTTTATCTTACGATCCTAAGTCTTTAAGATTATTACCTTAAACTATACATCATCCTTACCCAAGATATTATATCTGCAGGTTGCCAGAAAAGTGAATAAAACGAATAAATTCCTTAATCTTGCGCTAGTTGTCGAGTCGTTTTTCTTTGCCGATAGCGCCCTCTATCGGTTACTGAACACAGAATTGCTTTAATTTTGATAGTTGATTCATCATTTGATTAGTTTTATAAATCAATACAATCGATCAAGCGCAAATAGAGAAGTCTATTTGCGCTTAATCGATATTCCAATTGGGACATAAAGGGATCATTTCCATATTAATATTCTTCGTCGTATTAATATAAGTCGTCAGTGTCCTTTTCGCTAAGAAACTGTTTAGTGCTTAAGTTTTCCTGAAGATAGGTTATGGCACGTATAGTCGACCCCAGTTGCTGTCTTTAGATGGCAGTCAGTGGGCAATTATAGAGACTTTGGCGCGGTCTGAAACTCCTACACTGCATGTTGGTAAGGTATACTACGAATACTAGCTCAAGCAGAAAATGTGTCGCCAAGCATGCAACGACACCTGTCTTAGAGAGTCAGTTCCAATTCTAGCCTAAGCCTTTTGATCATCTTCGACTACATCATCACTTACCAATATGTAATTTATAAATAAGCTCAGTTATTCCTGTTAGCATCTAACTATGTAATAATGTGTTTGCAGTTTTTATTAAATTCCAATACGACAGCGCCAGTCCCCTGTCAAATTAAATAAATCGAATACCATAGCCAAATATTCTACAAACACAAATGTCATTCCACGTTTTTATTAGACGTCATGACATTTGACGGGAACCGATATGAAAAGTCAGAACCGTATACAGCGCCGGCAGTATGGAAACACGCGTGTTTTTTGTATTGACACAAACTTTCGCAAGGCCTGTGTTGTACTGTTTCTGTGTTCCAGTTGATGATAAATAGGTACTAGTATTTGTTTGAACAGTTTGGTATTTATTCATAGTTTCGTTTATTTCTTTTCTGTTATCATGTTTAATATTCATAATTTACTGCCGTTTAGTCTCTTTATGCGAGTTCTTCCAGGGATGTACTGCCACCATACATATTTTTAACGCCAATCAGTAATGTTCGCATAACTGTGTTCCAGTTTAAAAGCCATGGGTGTCAGTGAAATAACAGGTACATGACACTAAACAACTTTATGTCTCAGGGATATGGGCCATGATGGGTGATGATCGCAGTGCAGTTCGCTACTTATGACGACCTGCAACTGTTATAGGCAGAAGTTACCACTTAACACCAGGTGGGCCTCGTGCACAATAGCCAAAAGCAATTATATAATAAATAGAGTTTAAGAGTTTCTTATTCATATATCATTCTAATTAGAAATCTTAATTTTAATATTGTAAGCAATTTGACATCTATGGAATTTTATGACTATCAATATTTAGCTTCATGGGTAGCTAATAAAATATTAGCTAGGTATTATCAAAATCGTATTTTTATATAATTAATACAAAAGCCACATGACTTGTTGCTAGAGTTACCGATGCTTGGCGCCCTTACTCTACAATTTTATAAAGTGTTACAAATCAGTGTGACTGGTAATGTGTACTGGTAATCGTGTTTTATGAGTTTTCGCGCCAAACAGAAGCACATACCGCCCCCTTTCTCCTCCCTCTGCTCCTTCCCTCCCAACCGATCTCTCGAATCTTTATTTCCTCCTTTTTAAATAATTTTATAAAGAGTTAAATTTTATGTATGCACTATCACCATCATTACAGCCCTAACGTACATTGTTGAACAAAGCCATCCCCATTCGGGATATGCCATAATTTCCACAATTGGCAGGCGTCTTTGGGATTGTAGTGTAATGTGGCAGTTCTTCACAAGGAGCTGCTGCTGCTACCTTCTGATACTTTACCTTTCGTTGCCTCTTTTAATAGATAATACGAAGATTTAATATGAAGAAAAAAAAATACTCCTTCCGATTGCTTTACGCTAAATCCATCAATAATTTGAAAATGTACTTAAATCACCACTTATATGTGTAGCTATAATTCCATAAATCTTTAATAAAAGTAGAGCAAACCCAATCATTCACCTAATAGCACACATCTACGAACTAATAACAAACTACCCACACATTCGCACAAAACTGCCTATTATTAGTCATTATCATAAATTTCCTGTCAATACAACTACTCTGTTATTCTCTGTCACACATTTTTATCAATAGAAACGTTGCGATATTTCGTTCGAAATTAGAATCAGTACGGTTTCCGCTTCCGTTCGATATTCAAACGTTTGAATTAGGAGCGCGCTCTAGATGATAACGACCGATGCAATTCGAATTCAATGTAATAAAATCAGTGAGTTGAGCTGTAGAATTTGCTGATTTAAAAACTTTTTTGTAGTTTTTCAGTAAACAGTCAACGAGCCAAGCCAATATATTTCAAATGTTAAGACAGGTACTTACTGCATTTTTAATTAATCAGTATTGTCACCAGCTCCAAGGGTAGACTTATGTTATAGAAAGCCAACACTTTAGCAATCATTAAGACATCTAGCCGCGTACGCCATGTTAATTATCGCTGTATTTAGATAAAATAAATGACACATCAGACAAAAATAAAAATATTATCTAATAAATTTCATAAAACAGAAACTACTAAATTGCGTACCGTTATTTATATTTTATATAATAATGTATACCCTATTTAATCCCCAAAATGTACGAAGCAAGGAAAAATCTGATTAGCCTCGATGATATATCGTTCAGAAACGCTCGCTTTAGTGCCTTAATTTGAATATTAGACGCGTTATTGAAAAGAAAACTTTCTGAACGGCCCTCTTTTAATGGTTATTACGTCTTCCCTTGCTATCTGTTCCCGAACGGATATTATTAACGGTTCAGGTGTTTTTGAACGATATTTTTATGGTACTCTAACTAATCAATGAGATTCAACTGATTTAGATATGTATCTAGGTACTTAAACTGAAATAATATGTTTTCGACCTGTTAAATGTAAGAGTACTCAAATATTACAAATTACAGTAGTATTCACATTGTCCAAACCAAAAATCGCTACAGAATAAAAAAAATATAAGTAAAATAATATGTTCCAGAACTTGAGCACATCTAATGTGAGAAGGTACATAAATAAGAGCATTAATTCAAATATTATTTGAATTAGTATTCAAAAACTCAAGAATAAACAATATCTTATTCAAGTCCAAATTTAAATTGCAACTATTGATCTTCCCGCCAACAACAAAATAATGTCTTAAAACGCGTTACGTTACGCCGTTCCTCATGTAAAATTTACGAAGTCGAACAATATCGTAGGCAATTCCGATGCGCGGTTTAATCCCGCCGAGCGCGCTTGGCGAACTCTCAATACACTCGAGCACCATAAAAAATAATTTAAATTGCTCTTACAGTGTCTCGCTATCTTCGAACATTTGCATACTAAAATAATGCAGAAATCTATGCGAGGACGCAATGGGTGCGTGTCCATTGTTGCACGGAATTTATGAATGGTTTTGTGGCAGTTTCGCGTCTTGGCAGTATTTGGTTGTAAATATAATGTGTTGGTGAGAAGAGTTGGAATTACATACATTAGGTATTTTAGTGGAAGAAATAACAGTTTTAATAGTTTTTCTGTATAAAAAAAATAAAAATTATACGTTTTCAACAGTTTTTTTCTTTAATGTATTCACTTTTATAGGTATTCTACCAATGCCATTATATACCTATTTTATTTTTCTATTTTTATTTACCTCCAGAAAACTATCCTCCAGAAATGTTAAACGTGACATCATCCAAATATCAAAATTAATATTTGGATTGAGTTTTTATTTGTTTTAAATGAACATAAATAAATAAATATGCTAGTTTATTAAGCAGAAGACCGCATATCTTTTAGTATTAAGCAATATTTTTTTTTCTTTGAAATTTAATTATATCCTTAAATATAATGTTTTTTCAATTTGATAAAAATGTTGATATCATAGTTAGATATCTGTCGTGTTGGTAACGGAAACGCTCTCCGACATTAGACGCGTGGGGCAAAGAAATTTTATGTGTTATTTTTTTTCTTGTTTTGAAATATGCGCGCCGTTAGGTTATTTATTGCCTCCATAGAGGTTATATTTCGGGAAGTAATGAGGTTTCGTTCGGAAAGGGCAATTTAAATGTGCGTAGATTGAGTCGTTAGAGGGAAAACTCATTGGTTACACTTTACAAGAAAATTCTTTCCTTCCCCCTTTTTAAATTTTTCCGAACGTTTTCCCCGTTCGATCGCACGGTGGATTGCGGTTTTAAAAGTTTTGCGTGAAATGGAACGCACCAAATTACGATGCGGTGATGTAGGTCGTAAAAAATAAGTGCACAATAAAATACGTATAGACAAGGAATAGAAAATATTGTAAATGCGGTATGTACGGTTTTGATACAGTGAGAGGCAATATTTGACCATTTTAATTTACTTTTATGGCTGATATTACCATGTTATACATTAATCACGTAGCCGCTAGTCGTAACTTTCGTATCACAATACATAACATTGATTATGATTTCGGAAAATACTAAGAACGAGTGAGCTCAGAATACTCGACGCATAAAGACTTATGTATATACCTGAATATTTTTCAGTGACTGCAGATATTCTATCACATTTACATTAGTCTCTTTTCTCTAACTGTTGCTATTGGGTAGGTACAGTTATTTTTGTACACAAGGACTGTCCGACGATAATTAACAACTATCCTTCGACCACTTTCTCACCTGTAGGTACCTAACTATTGATATGTATATGTATGATAGAATGAGAATCTCATAAATGTATCTATAATCCTGGATAAGTTACCGTATTATTGCTTTATTCCTTCGGGTAAGTTGAAGGAATTATCTGTTTTTTTTAAGTATTGTGGGGTCAACGATCGATGGTGATGATTTTCTTTAGAAAGAAGTGGATCAAACAACGTCAAATGTAAAATAAATAATTGATATAACATTGCCGTGTAACTCGCGCCAATCGGAGCGTCAAGAAATTATCGTTATGTTCAAATAAATGGACATGGTAGATAAAATTAGAACTATATATATTTAAAATTCGTTCGGTAACAGACCAGCGGGCAGCGGCTCTAGATTTCGAAACAGATAATGAGTAATAAAGGCGCGTTATAATTTTTTATTTATAATAATTAAAAATGTTGATAAGTGTACCGCGACGGGGTCGATGGACGTTTTCGTCGCGAGCGTAGGCATCTACTGTTGTTTTTTATTCTGTGGTGGGATAGAACGGAAGTAAGGTGTGCAAGCGCCTTAACTTCGTTACCAAATGCTGTTAATGTTTTGTTTTGCAATATAATATGGTTAAATTCAGACATCCATTTTGCGCATGCGTTAAGTGCAATAAGGCATGTTTTAAAGCAATAATTTTATATTATGTACCATAAATAAAACTATCAACATGTGATTACTACCATACTCCATGGTTATATAGACGTTCGCTTAGCTAATTGTCACTTTGGAATCACAAGGTCCTTTTGATCCCTGATTAAATAATAGCAGACTAGCCCTCTAAGGGTACTCAAGGGCAGTTATTTAAACACAGTTACGTGCTTAGCGACAGAATTTCTATTATAGGTGATAGCTAACCGAGCAAGCATTCGCAAGAACATCATAGTATGAAACTCAAGGCAGAACGAGACTATCATCGCTTCATGACGCAAAATATTTTAAGTCTTGCAATTGAGTGGTGAACGCAGTACGATAGCGTGCTTTTAAACCATGCGTAGTTGAAGCCTGTCTTGGACATTAACAATGTTAATATATGAATAACGAAACTATGTACTCAAATCCATTAAATATTTGTAACATCTTCCAAATTCAAAAGATTTGGAGCATTATTCGATATCAAACGGCTTTTTTCTCATCGCGTCAAACTAAACTCGTTCTAAAACGTATGGCTCCCAATTATTTTATCTAGATGCTTCCAAATTCAAATTGCGTTAATCCGGACAATGATCGCGCTCATTCATTGGCCAAAACAATATAATTTCTTATAAAAAGTTCAACGTTGTATATTAAACTTTATACACACAGTTATAAAGTACATTTTTTGTTTGTGATTATGACGTATGATGGTAATGGTAATAGTTAATTAAAAAGTATGTATTCACTAAAACATTTTCGAATTCTTTCGGAGTCAACGAATCGTGCATTGGACGTGTGAGTTTGTGCCTCTTTAACGCCTATTGTTTATGTAGTGTACCGTTCCATTATGCCAAAATAATTATTTTCTGTAATTTTAACTTTTATTGATGGAGGTAAAGAAAAAAAATATTTCTACTTTAAGGTGAGTAATTGCTTTAATAACTGTTTTAATTGCGAACTTTGATTGAATATTTAATGTCTGGACATCCTGTGTCAATGTAAATCCCGAGTTAGAGAAAAAAATATCAACATAAACAATGTAAAATCTTTCAAGAACTTCATGAAAATTGCTGTTTTGCACATTTATGACATATGTTATGACAATAATTTATCAACAATATATGATGTGTAAAATATTATATCCAAATCTTATATAGTTTTTGTCTGTATCAACCTCCTATGAATTAATATTGTCGTGCTGAAACATAATAGGGTGTATACGACACGGAGGCAGACGAGGGCAATACAACCCAGGGCACAATTATCGGCCCTGAATCTTCAACACCTGTTATAAAAACAATTGTAGCAGTGAAGCAGTGATGGCTCAGTGGCATTGACTATGGACTGCCGTGTCGCAGGTCCATGGTTCGAATCCCGCCGTGGGCTTGAGCTTCACCGCATGGTGGAAGGGCATTTTGCGAATGCCTGTTTGGCTAGCGACCACCCTCAAGTAAAAAATCTGTCGCCAAGCACCTAACGGTATGTTCCGGCAGCAGTCCTTGAGAGCGAGTGAAATTACAGGCACATGAGACTTAACAACTATGACGAAATGCATCTTCTTATAGGCAGAGGTAAGTCCGCTTAACATCAGGTGGGCCTCGTGCTTGATCCGTCACGATAATATAAAAAAAAACAATATTAATACATTTTCTACAATACACCTATTCCTTAATAATTAAATAATTAGATCATAAACACAACAGCCAACACGCAAAATTACTAACATCCAAGTTTTAAACTAAAAGCAAACTAATCTAACCTTACTTAAAATGTCCTCTAAACGTTTAAAAAATACAATTATTACAATTACCAGTCACTATTATAGTAACGATGAATCATTCGATATGTCTACGTATTTTTCAGTTATTTTCGAACGGAAACGTTAAATTCTCTTTTCCTGTACGTGGGAGGTCAAAAGAAAGAAGTATTTGACGAAACATAATTCTTATTAAAGATTCACTATTTTCGTGATATTTCAGCAGATGTTTTATTGCAATTGTCACCTTCACACGGCTGCGGCGATTTTATTACAAACGTTAGAAACTTGTTTCACAATCTCGGATAGTAATTAATTCCGAATCCATGAGAATCGATCTCTCGGAACAGATATTCAAATCGAGTACAACGAGTTAAAAGAGTTCAATCAAGCGTAAAAATAATAAATCTGAGCTTCGACCCTAAAGGACATGAACTTTCTCACAAAAAACCAGTCCAAGACATTATCTGGCATTTTAATATGCAAATAATTGAACCGAAATCTGTCGAACTCGCCCCAACCTCTGAACTACATGTAGGTCAATAAATTAAATACAAAATAAAAAACCAGTTCCGATCGTATCCCCTTTCGATTGTTCTATGATTTATACGTATTGATCTGCATATGCTAATGTCGGGTACGTATAAAAATAATTATTAAAATTACTAACCGAGGACGTTTCGAACTTCGTCTACTTAATATGCGAATAATAATTACCGTTTCCTTATTTTCTTGAGCCGTATTCTCACGAAAGGGGTTGATTGATCGAACCAAATGTGCTAATTAAGTTGCCAACATTCTAAATTATAATAATTATTATGCCGTGAAATAATTTTGAAGACGATCATGGAAATAATAAAAAAAAATACAATCTAAATATGAGTTGGTGATTTAATTGCTATGATTTTTAAAGACAATATGAGTACTATCAATTTAAAGTTCTTATTGCTTGACTTCTACTCTATGCTTCCGATTCGTTCACCAATCGATTTTTAAATTTATGAATGATCCGATTTTCGATATTTAAAATTGATTCAACTTTTGACATTGCTGAAATTCTAATCGCAACAATTTATCACGACTAAAAAAGCATCTTAGAATTTAAATATCATTTTTCTCGACCGATTATGTCAACGCGACAATACTCTCAAGATATTCAATGCCAAACTGCATTATTAATGCACACACATATGCGATTATAAAATCCATTTCCGAAATTCGTATCTCTCACAATGAACTAAATATCAATGCGGAATTGACATCTGGAGCGTCGAGGGTGAACGCAACCCTAATCTTTTGTGTGCTACAAAGACGCTGCGTATTATTTCTTAAACCTGTTTCACCGATTGATAGGTATTCCGATTTTAAATGTCGAACAACAAAGGTTTAAGATGCATGCCTCATATTAGCATAAGTTTTCTTTGACTATGCAAATGATTCGATAGCATTTTTATATGAGCGATAGTATGGGAAATGTTCAGGAGCCGGGTGTATGCTAATGAGCAGATAACGCGTGGAGATGCTCGCGTTTATCTGCCGCAGTCAGTTGCTCGCGCGCTTTTGATGTGTCAACGTCACGAGTGGCGCGAAACGAAAGCGATACGTTCCGAGTTTCGACAGTAACGCGGAAACTAATTAACGGGATTCCGAATTTAAAATTTCATATTTGAAATATAACATTAGTTTTTTGGAATACGACATTACAATTTTTTATATAATATTTATATTTCTAAAATACGGAATACCTTTTTCGAATAATGAAGTTTTAAATTCGGAATGACTTCCAGATATTGCTGCTTTTTTCAGGTCTGAACCAGTAATGTAAAGACACAAATTAAATAACTTAAACGGGTGTTCGAAAAGTGATAAAAAAACTTATATTTAATTTGACAAAAAAACAGTGCATATGAATGAACGATATTGTGATAAATTAAACTTTCTCTATGTTGAAATTATGAAAATACGGAATTTCTATCATGAGGTACGTTTCTATGTTTACTTTTTGTCTTTGTCTGTCGTATTTAATTATTCCTTTTATGCACCTGTTCTTTATGATAGGTACCTATACTTGCAATAATGTGAATTGAATTATACCTAATTATAATGATATAGAATTAAAATTTGATTAGTTATAATTAATAATTTTTAAACCTTTACTAAACTCTATCTACTATTCAATTGTAAGCATCCATAGCTATTTGACTGAAATTTGTAGAGTTAAAACCATGGTGATTAGTTTTAACTTTACCAAACTAGTTCCGGCAATATTTTTATATTAGAAGTAACTGTATTTTTCATAATGGAATTATTAATTTATATATAATGGTGCAATTCAAATTCCAAAACTTTTACATACAATTTAGTAATTACCTAAACTTGTCGATACAGTGAGTGTAAATTCAGTAAATAAATTACGAAGGCGGGAGCGCGCGTACATTCTGATCACAAAGTTGAGATTTAACCCTGTTTAGAAGTCCCGACTCTCCTCCTAATGAAAAGAGAATCTATAATGGACGACACTAACCAATGAAAAGTACCAAGTTACGATATGGCAATTGTAACGTCAGTTTAGAACATGTTCGATATATGAATTATTTTTTTATTATTATATTCTACGAATATCATAAATAAACATGAATTTAGAACGCAACACTTTTTTCATTGTCAACAAATATACTTATTTTATTTTTTGGATCTCTGTAGTTTCTTCTTTTACAACATTTTTTATGTTAACGAACACATATATGCTCAATACAATTTATGATTTTTATATTAAATTAATAATTAAAAATTCTGAATTAAATTTTTTAAGTTTTATTTGTCATTGGCCATTATGAATGTGTGCTTGTGTCCAGTAACACGGTACAAAGTTGTTTTTTAAAGTACCGCATCAAACGGGTGCTTGCATTGGGCGGGTCCCCACATCTCTGGTAATTAAGAGAGGCGAAAATTAGCGACACGGGCGAAAGACGACTCTGTTTTTCTTTTACAGTGCCATGCGGGCATGTCCCGAGGTTGCGGTTATGTAACACTGCTTTTTATTTCGTGTAGGTAAATATTATTACGATTGTATATAAAAACGAAACAGTATGTATAAGAAATATTAATAGCCAAAACTGTACCGGGAAAGTGTGATTTTTTACCTTCTATTTGATGTTTGTGTAAAAGGGCCGCGTTGGAACCTCAATGTTCTCGGTTCGATCTCATGTTTGGAAAAGTTATTGGGTTTTTCTGGAAAATTTTCACCATATTCTGTAGCATAGGTGCCTGATATATAGTAATAGGCTCGCCCCCATCATATGGGAAGAAAACGTGTCTGGAAAAATTTGGGTGCTCAACCACTTCTGTCTACTCCTTTGGGAAATATACGCATGACGATTATATATTTATACAATAAACAGTAACGGTACACTAAAATTTAAAAGGGCTAGAATGCAAATATATAGTCGTCTGATGTTTATATAAAGTCAGTCTTTATTCAATAAAGAGGTCTACGATAAACTGTGAACGTAAGACTATACTGCCTCGAGTACAACCACTGCAGCGATCGTCGACTAACAAAAGCTTGAAGGAAGGAAAAACCTTGGCATGCTGACGGTACACATTAAAATTGATCAACACATAACGACGTTATCCACATAATGCCGACCCTTCTCAGCGGTCACTTCGACAGCGGCCGGCAACCTTTTCCAAAATTTCCACCCACCCCTAATTTTCAACCCACTTTTTACGTCAATGTTTTTCTATAGAAACACCCCCAGTATAAGTGAATGATGGGGGATATCAAAACATCGCCCTTATCAAACGTACCCGTGTTGGGGTCCAAGTTTTTAGGAAAAAGGATTAGGTTGTACACGACGTCGTCGGGGCCTTTTGAAGCTCCTCTGATGTGGTGGACGTGACGTAGCTGGTTTCTGTTAGGGTCGATTGGAGGTTACAAGATGATCTGATGGAATGTGACACATAAAACACACACATTAAACTATGCCAGAACGTAATAAATTGAGATAAATAACAAAAACATCCATATTTTTATTGTAAGAAAATAATACATTCATATTTTTTGTCAACTCCGTCGAAAACAAAAACGATATAATTGACAACGAAAAAAGCTTATTCTCTAATTTAATACGTAAACTTATTCACTTCTTCATTATTAAGACAATATTAAAAGCCTTAAAATAGACGATTATTTTTAACCAATAATACAAAATAGGTACCACGATGTAAATACACGACGACGTATAAAATAAAACCCGCCAACCCGTTCCTAATTATTCACTCCTTTTCGTAAGTAAAAAGCCATAATGACCGCTCGGGAAATTTTCGCCACTCATATTAATTCCTTAATATTGATGTACACAGCCAAGGGGGAGGTGACCAGGGGTGTCCCACCCGGTGGAGGCAGATAACGCGGGAGACATAAAACGTAGGAGATCGCTAATTCATCATAAGTTAAAGGGGTTTTTATGTACGGAACCTCGCCGCTTTGTACAGTACGCAAAAACGACGACCGATGCGATATCGCCGAAAAAATTAGCTTCAAAGGCTAAACGGGACGAGATATTAATTAACTTTAAAGGTTTAGTACACCTGCCTATATTGATCAAAGGAGATTGGTAGTCTTATTTTTCTCTCAGGCTTGATCACATCGAAAGGGGAAACGGAAACAGATCTGATTTATGAAAGGAGTTTTCTCGTTGTCTTTATTTTTACAGTTAGTCTATTGAAATCTGAAACTTTTATTAAATATCTGGTTATTATTTTGTAATATTTCGTAACTTATGCTTACGTCACTTTATTTTATAGGGTTGTCCGTAAGTCATAAACAAGAAAATATCAACAAAATCAAACGAAGTTAACCTCCCGATAATACCATGACATTAATTGTTTTAAAAGCCAAATCCTTTATAACTAGATCAATATACTTTAATGGAATTATCATTTTGTTTACCCCACGAAAAGGGCAGGGATCGATGGGATTAGAAGTGAAGTTTTCAACGAATTTTCGACGAAATATAATTAATTTGTAAACGAATTTCGAAGAGATTCAGCGTCGATACGTAACGGGTGTCGTTGAAAGTTCTAAGTAACTTTTAAGTGATTTACAAGTATTTAAAGGTACTTACTAGGATATTAACTGCTAAATGCACAACTACCTTGTATAAAAGGTCAATCGCGACTGATAGAAATCGGCTGATTTATAAAATATATAATAAAAGTTGACCTATATCTTATGTTCAATTTGATGTTAGTGACACACTACTTATATATTTTTATGATATAGTGTGACAAATGTTCTATTCATAACAAATATTTATTGTTCAAATGTGGTAGGGATAGAGTAGTTGTTCTTACGTTAAGGTATAGATCTATAGTATTCTCCATGACTTTTGACAACGGGTTGTATATATACGTATCTATAGGATAAGGAATATCCGTTGTGAATATAGTTAGTACAGGGTAGCACACACCCCTTAAAGTTAAATCAATTAGGGCCTGTTTTAAAATCGTCCTCGAGGGTGAAGGGAGGGCGGAGAAAAACTTCTAACGAATGTCCACAGGACCCTTTTTAATCAATTAATTACTCAATCCTAACACATTGTTCCGATTCATTGTATTCAACGTGTGTCTTCATTAGACTATTTTTAGTCAAGATGAAATAAAATGTATGTAAAAATAATAAATAAATTATATCAATATTATAGGTCGTAGAGCGCAATTATTTGCTTAAGAGGCACTTGGAAAAAAATGCATAATGCAATGTAAATTTTATTTGACTTATACAAGCACAAAAAGGAGGAAGGTTGTGACTTTAACCAATTATAATCATTATCAACATATTTTTATTATTTTACACTTTAGAATAATATTAAAATTTCTTATTATCCTGCTTAATATGTCGAGCTTGTAAATTATATAAAGATATATAATACATGTTTAAGACTTTATGTCTCTTATTGAACGCAGTGTATATTTCAAAGACATATTTCTGGGTAACAACACAAAGAGTAGGTACAATGGCTGGTCTATTCTTGTGCGATGCGACGAGTGACTGCGGCCAAGCATTCGATCCCAATTAGAATCGAATCGCCGCTAAATGAGATGCGAATCGATGACAACCCTACTCGTTGTTGGAGCATGCTAGTGATGGGTGATATGAGTTTTAAAAACGAAATATTTTTTTTGATTTTGTTATTCACACCAGCAGCGTATTGGGACTTCACTAGCGTGGACAATGATGGAAATTATATAGGTATATATTTTTTTATGGGGTAGGAGGGACGATCAGGCGGCTCACCTGGTTGTAAGTGATCACCATCGCCCACGATCATCGGTCTCGATGCGTTGCCGGCCTTTGAGCCGGGAATATGATAATATATATTATAAGTAGTTTCAAAACCAAGTCTAGTATGTTCCATTGTCCACGAATTGCTGTTCAGCTGTTTGAGACAATAGTGGTTGCAACATACTTACGCACTTATAAACTTTACTGGACAAAATAATTAGGGGTGTAAGATATATTTTGTATTAGGTTAAAATATACACCTTCATATCCGGCATAAAATATTGTTATATGCAAATTGCAGACATACTAACCAATTAGTAATAATTATATTATTAACAAAAACGCCCCCAAAAGTCTTTTGTAAATATTGCCGGAGCGACAGACAACTTTGCAAGTTGGCAACTTCGACAAACTTGAAAACTTTGGCGGAAGTTCGACGAAACTCGATGAGCTACAAATAGGCATCGGAATTAAGTTTCTGTCGGTTTTCTGCGGGCCTTTTAATTATTTCTTCTGTAACCCTTCAGGTGGGACGATGAGGCCCCTTGCACTCCCACTTTTGATTTTGTTCAGAATTCGACTGATAGGCACTTGTAAGTTGTAATTACGTTTGCCGAAAAGGCTCTTCGATTCTTTTGAGTCGTGGTAAAAAGTCGAAATATTGGGAACTTTGAATTAATGCTTAATTTAAATCTGAAGATAAAAATTTAAATGTTTCAAGATTTCAATCAGCAATGTAAGAATCATATGCTCACCTGTTTATGTACAATCTTATAAGATTTTCATGTGGTGCAATTAGATTAAAACAACACGTATAGTTTTATAAACTTAATAATAACGTAGGTACTAGGTAGGTAAATTCACCTCTTCGATATCTTCGACAAAACGCAGTGCATGCAGTATAAAACCATATTGCTAGTATGAAATATCTTGAACCCGTGTAACTAGTGTTAGCAAACCTATTTAATAAATAAATAATTAAACGCAGCATCAAGTACTTGATGATCTGATGAGTCGAGGTGTATTTTCTTTTGCATATTACGCACGAGCTAAACTACCCTGTAGTTCAATTTCATATTTATTTATCTAATAAATTCGTATCTAATCTAAAGATAAACAATAGTAATGAACCCCAACACTTTACCTCCCAGTAACCCGAGCATACCAACATACAAAAACGAATTCTCCAACTTGATGGCACAAGTCCAAGAGCAGCCGGCGCGCGCGCATGCGATCAATGGACCCATTACCCATTCACGGCACATCACTATCGACCCGATGCGATGATGCACAGCACAATTCACTTACAAAGCATTAAGAATAGAAATGCCAAATTGACATTTCTATTCTTACATTCTGCCTATCAGAGATTCTCTTAATTCTGATTCACATAGAAAACAATTTGAAAATATATTAACAAACTGTTTCCAGTACCCATTTGATAGAGTGATCCTATTTTAATTTGTAAAAGATTTACTTATTCCATTTTCATTACTATCTCTAGAAACGCTTAAGTGTATTTTCCTTTATATTAAATTTAAACAAGCAGAAGCAGTGATAGCTCAGTGGCTTTGACTATGGACTGCCGCGCAGCAGGTCCATGGTTCAAATCCCGCCACGGGCTAGAGCTTCACCGCAAAATGGAAGGGCATTTACGAATACCCGCCTGGCTAGCCACCACGCTCAAGTAGACAATCTGTCGCCAAGCACCTAACGGTGTGTTCCGGCAGCTGTCCTTCCAGTGGAATTACAGGCACATGAGAATTAACAACTATGACTCAATGTGACTCAGTGCAATTCGTTACTTGTGCCGAAATGCATCTGTTATAGGCAGAGGTTAGTCCACTTAACATCAGGTCGGCCTCAAGCTTGTTCCGTCACAATAACATAAAAAAAACAGAGGTCAAATTCGAGTCAAAAATAGTACCCACATCGAATGGAAAAAGCTAAGAATTGGTCGTAACTCAACGATTCTAACACAATCTAGATAAAAATCACCCAAAATAGATCAAGAACTCTTAATCCTTTAACAAGACGATGTGAATCGACCACTCTTTTAAAACTAACGCATACTTGGACTGACACAAAAAACCTCATCCAAAAAAGTCACCTGACGTTAGGCTAATCTTCCTCTGCAAATAGCCTAAGTATTTTACCGACCACTACTACATATTTCTTGTCTACTCATGACTTTGTTGATCCTGTTTTCGAATACCCAATTTAGACAGTGGATAAACAAAGTCCTAATAAATGGGCAACACATAACGTTGCCCATGATCATCTGAAAGTAACTGATTACCGACAGAAGGACCACTTGTTTGTCACTCAACATTAAAAAGATATATAACTTGTCTTGTACAAAGCAATGTATTACTTTGTACAAGACATGGACATAGGATGGTAAAGGCATCATTGATGGAGAAGTCGAAAAGCTTAGCGCATATCACGCGTTCTGCCAAGTCGGAAGTCATTTGCGTCATTTATATCGAATGCATCTCAACTAACTGTACTGAAACAATGGTAGATACCCATCTAAATGAGTTTAGTTAAATATTGTTTAAATGCGAGCTTAAAGCGTAATGATAGGCTGGGTGAGACTCGAGTACCGTTCCGTTAAGAACTTAGACAAAAACAATGAAAATAGTTTAAATGGTATTTAATTGTTTCGATTTTAAGTTTGAGATAAACGTATATAAATTAAATAGGCAAGCCTTAGAATAGACATCCGCTCTGAACTTCAGGCATTACTGTCTTTCCGTAACTTTGCTTAAATCTGTAATTTTTCCATGGTGGTAGGGCATTTTGCAAATCAAGTGGTCGCTAGCCAGGCGGGCGGCTAGCGACCACTCTCAAGTAGAAAATCTATCGCCAAGCACCTAACGGTGTGTTCCAGCAGCTGTCCTTGAGAGCAAGTAATTCTAGGTTAAGCCTGTTAACACCTTCGACCACATCATCACTTACCATTAGCTGAGATTGTAGTCAAATGCATTATTGCAGTCATTAGAAATAAAAAACAATAGTAGGTACCTTTAACCCTAAGTGATAACTTTTTACATGAAATATTTACTGTCTAGTGAAACACATACTGTATGATTTACATACGTGTAAAGGTGTGAAAATCAATTTCACGAGCCAGATTTTCCAATACCCTCCAACCTGTAATATACCCCTATCTAATATGACGTTATAAAATATTGTCTGTCGGTTTGTTCTTCACGCTTCCCGTGATAAAAGCTACGTACTAGCAATAACGCTTCCCCTTTGTTCTTCGAGGCAAAGATGAGATAGGAGTAGATGCTACGCTTGTAAGGTCTACGCCGTTTCGTAGGCCCTATCTATATATAAGAACACAAAATTCACCCGCCAAGTCAGAGCGGGTAAATATAATTAAATTCGAGTAATTTTTTAATCCTGCTATCGCTGTGATTTCAGTTCAATTGCATGATAAATCATCTAAAGATACCATCATAGAATACTATCAATTATTGTTAATTTATTTTTAGTAGGTAATATAAACATCTACAAATCGTGGTTAATTAGACTATGCGTATAAACGAGTATTTGTAACCGTTCACCTCAATAATGACTTAAAAGATATATATATACTTATATGATGAGAGAGAGAGAGAGAGAGACTTATATATACTTGTATGATGGGGAAGACAATAAAACTTTAAATAGATTATGGACGAGAAATTTCAGTAGCATTTTGTTTAATTTAAGTAGTTTTTTTTATTATAAGTCATAATGTATTAATTTCATTACAGTTTTTACTCCTAAGTGTTTCCAGAACTTCTCGTAGGCTGCTAGAAGTAAAATGCCTCCCTTGATGAGGCCTTAGGTCTGTAGGCAATTATTTCAAAGTTTTCAACGACGAGTCTACTCTGTTTCCTTATTCTATGACACCACTTTAAAGCACGAGCTCATTATGAACATGATAGAAGATAAAAGGCCCAGCTAATAACGCGCCAATAAAGGCTTTATTGAGCCGAACCGAATTAACGCCCTGAACACCCGAACATACACGAACATGCACGAGTTTAATATCGTAATTTTTGATCTGAGGGTGCAGGTGTACCTAATTAATGGGTAGATTTTATTAAATTTTGAAATTAAGAACGAATGATTAGTTAGTAAGATTTAAAGAGGTACGTAGTACAAGTATCTACTCGTTTCAGTACATATTATTTATTGAAGATTCTTCAATAAAATCATGACAGTTGAGTCCATATTTATCAGTTGCAGTTACTTTGTTATCGTCAATATATCGAGCTGATGGTAAGTGATAATAAGGTTGAAAATGGTAGACAGGCTGTACCTAGAATCTGACTCTCAAGGACAACTGCTGGTAAACAGGACACACGTGCTTGGCGACAGATTTTCAACTTGAGGTTAACCAGGGGGGAATTCGCAAGCCCTACCACCATTCTAAACTAGGTTATAAATTTGTTTCTCATCATCATCGACAGCTGGAAAACGTCCACTATTGAACATAGGCCTATCCGAAACAAAGGCCTCCCTCATGTGTTTCTTTGTTATCAATATTTTATGTACTTCAGATACAGCGTCCACCAAGTCAAAAATAAACCGAACGACAAACAATCAGTCAATAAGCTTTACCAGGGCTTCGTTATAATAAAACATACATACATAACATCACGCCTCTTTCCCGTAGAGATAGGCAGAGATTACAGATTTCCACTTACTACGATCCTTACATATCTCTTTCGCTTCATCTACACTTATCAATCCTTTCATACATAAGTTTTAATAAAAACTATCAAAGATAGTTTCAGAAGTTACAGGCACCAATAAGCCACAGAATATAGGTGCTAATGTACCTAAAGTACCTGCTACCACGGATAAAATACAAATAAAAAAATATATAAAAACTCCTTGCGTTCCACGCTACGGGGTGGCAATAAAATAAGGCATACACTTGCACGGCTTTGTTCTGGAAGTTTCGTAACGGCCGTATAGTACGCTCGAACTTTGCCGCCGATTGACCGCGCATTCGACTTGAATTCTGAATTCGAAATTATAAATAAATTGTTTAAAAAGTTTAGGGAAACTCTTTTGACCGTAGTTGGTACAGAGTATATTAGTTGCATGTTTATTTTTAACTCGTCGTCATCATATTTGCTCATTGGTATATATATATACGTATATAGGTATATATGTACATATATATATGATTGATTTTATAGTGATCGAAGAAGCACTATAGTACATCACTCTGGTGGTTAGCGGTAATCTTTGCCTATAACAGATGTCATTTCGTCAATTGTGACTTAATGCACTCCGCACATCACCTTGGAACATAAAGTATATGCTTGATTAGGCAGAGGGATAGCAAACACATAAATAAAAAATAGTAAGGATAGTAATTAAACAACTTTAAACGGTTTCAATTATTTAATCACCAGGTCATCCCGTGACCATGACCACTGGATAGTTTGCACTAAAAAATATAATAATGATTAGATTTTAACCGTTTAAGATTTTCAATTAAAGTAATATGTTGACCTTAGCTTCGCTTAGCTTCAAATGACATAAAAGAAGAACTAGTAAAGGTGGTCCACTGCCATCTATCGAGAACAATGCCATACTCTGGACTGCTGTAAAGAATTACTTGTTAGAAAAACCTGATAAATCTATCTGGAAATCAAATGCGCGTGTATATTTAGGCGTAATGCTCACAGTGGATTAAACGTTTATGTATAAAAAAATACTTTGGATATCAGTTTATAATATGGCATGGTGGTAAGGCATATTGCGCCTTGCTAGCTACCAACCTCGAGTAGAAAATCTGTCGCCAAGCTTTTAACGGTATGTTACGACAGCAGTCCTTGAGAGACAATAATTCTACCTGAACCGTCAACCTGAACAACATCTTCGACCACATCAGCACTTACGCCAGGTGAGATAGTGGTCAAAGACTAAACTATCTTTAAAAATAATCGATATGTCTTGTAAATGTATAAACTGATTGAACAACACTGTTGACACAAGATGTCCAATAAAATCGCTACTCTAATATTGTGTATAGCTATCAAAAAAATAAACAAATGATCCGAATCAATTCGTTGTCTTCTAAAACAATCAAGTCTATTCGACATAGACACTCGTATTATAGATCTATGTCGCAGGTGCATAATATTGACTTGAGCACCACTAACTTTTATCTAATCTGTGCCCAAACTAACTCAATATTTGCGTATTAATACGGCGACACACGGAGCAACTTTAAAATTTAGTTTCGATTCCCCTCGCGGTCTGTACCCTCTGTTTTAAAGCTTCTTTGACAACTTTGGTTTGTATTGCGTACGAATTCGTAATAAAATTGAGAAATACATATATTTTATTGATATCCTTCTGCAGTTTTTATTGACATTAGATAATTTGTCACAAAATTATGTAAGCAGTTCAATTAGTAAATATTGGCTGAACTCAGAGTTGTTTGATAGGCGGTATCTTATCTCAGATCGCAGGTTAAGTTCTTAGAGGTATGGCATACATTCGACAGTGACGTCATGCAATACAATAGCGCAGATAGTTAATCAACTCGTTTTAGCGCTAGGGACCGAGTAAGTTGCGAGTTCGAATCCCAATCTGAGCTTTAATTTTTGTTAGCTAATTTGCCTCTAGTGATCTTTAATATAATAGTTACAATATATTAAATTGTAATAACTTAAAAATGTTAAGAAAGTGTAAAGGCAAGCTCTCTTTCAAACAAAGTATTCTCTCATAACCTCAAAAGCTTCTGTAATCGCACAAAGCCATCCTATTACGAAAATCACCCAACACGAGAATTAACGATAACACACGAGAATTCAAATGTGGAACGCCCGAGTCGCCAATCGGATTATCGCTACACGTATAAAAGACGAAATACCCTCATTCTTACCCCTTTTTACCCCCTGCGGGGGAATGGGTGAAAGGGGGTAATAGCAGTACCACTCGGATTCATTAGTAAATTAGAACGGGATGAGTCCAAAGTTAGGAAAATTCAATATCTAATAATGATCAAGTCGGTACTTCGCTACCTGCCAATGGAAACTGTTTCCAAAACGTAAATTTTCGTATTTGTCAATCGTACTTTGTTCGGAATTAGATTATTTAGTTTACCCTCGGGTTGACTTGAAGAGGATGTTATCGTTACCGCGCTCAGTACGTACGCACTTTGGCCCTACTTTGAATACTAAGTATACTATTGATGAGTATACTGAGTATTAAAAATACTAAGTATTGAAAAACTACTCCTTTTTTAAACAGGTATCACAAAACATATAAAAATATCGTTACGCCTCCGAAGACGTAGGCAAGGCAGAAGGGTCTGACGATTGTCCGATCGTGTGAGGGCAGAGAACTCTGCATCGCCTATGTCATCTATAACATGTTTTAGTCACATGTTATATGTGCCCATCCTATTGCCCTCTACCGGCCACAGTGTAGATTTTATCAAGCGTTCGTCTTGGTGGGTACCACTGTAGTGTCGGATATTTGGCCTCGAAGCAGCGCAAACACTATTGTGTTCAGGCGTGGAAGGAACTCAAACAAGTGAAATTACTCGGTGAACGAGACAAATTAAGTCTCGGAGTGTCGAGCGCAGTGCATTTTCAAGCAATCTGAGAACACTGCAACTGTAATGTATATACAGGCTTGACGCTTACCAGGCGAGAGACTTATCTATCTAATAAAACCCTACAGCAAAAAAAAGGAACCACTGTTTCGTTCCACATTTAAAAACAATCCTTTTCAGTTGTAAACTAGTTTCACAGAGGCTTGAATTCTGATTCAAATTTTACATTCTTATTAATTAGTATTCTAAACAAAAGAGAATCTAAACTATATTCTAGAACGTTCTTACGAAGACTCTTAATTTTGACAAATATTGGTCAATGTTTGGAAAATATTGGCTGTTTGGAGACTACCTGACTTCGAATTCATGCTTCGGCTA
This sequence comes from Plagodis pulveraria, assembly GCA_963890685.1. NCBI lineage: Eukaryota > Metazoa > Arthropoda > Insecta > Lepidoptera > Geometridae > Plagodis > Plagodis pulveraria. The sequence goes on along the minus strand of OY982970.1, from coordinate 17,994,397 downwards.
TTTTGTTTTGTCCCGAACGTTGTATCAATAAGGTTCTTTGTATTTATCTATACGTTTAGAATGTTTGCTGTGGGTCGTTTTGTGGATGTAACTAGCGAACAAACACGCTGCAGATGTGAATTTGGAATTTCTTTGAAATTTTTCCAAATTATGAGTAGAGTTTGAATATGACAATCGAAGCGCTCGTAGCGAAGTTTACTTAGCTGTTATTAACCGAAGCAGCAAAGTTAAGCAACGTCGCGCGCGGTCATGAGTTGGATGGGTGACCGCTAGTGACATTACTACTGAGCGTTCCCGTGCTTCGGAGGGCACGTTAAGCCGTCGGTCCCGGTTGTTGTCTTAGGATGGCAGTCGTTATAGCATGGTGGTAGGGTATTTTGCGAATACCCGCCTCGCTAGCTACCACCATCAATAAGAAAATCTGTCGCCAAGCACCTAACGGTGTGTTCCGGCAGATGTCCTTGAGAGCCAGTTATTCTAGGTTAACCCATTGGCATCGGCGATAATGATATGGTAAAGCCTGTTAACACCTTTGACCACATCATCACTTACCATCAGGTGAGATTGTAGTCAATGGCTTATCTAGAAGCAATAAAAAAAATTAAGATACAAAATTTCTCTCCTTGAGTGGAAATCGAACCGACGTCCCCTGATTAAACGCCCATAAGGCATATTATAAGGCACCCAATCAACGTCATCAAATCGTGGGATGTCCACGATTTTACGCACTGCGATTGGTGCAGTATAAAGAAACTTTGTACCATAAAAAATTGAAAAAGGCAGTTTTCTTCCTGATCAATAGATTTTCAATAGCAATCTGGAGCCTGGTAGAGGGCAATATGTTCTGCGTCTATCACATGGGAACAAAGCTTGATTTCCAACCAACCCAAACTTCACCTTTGGAACTTAACTACAGGGTTTTCAGGGGACAGTTTTTTTAACACGATACTTTATATATATTTTGTATTAAAAATAACGTTTAAATAATAGAAAAATAGAGATAGGGCAAAAAAAAAATTCATCGAGACTTTTGCCACTTGCACACGTCTGCCCATGTTTCGATTACAATGTTAAAAGGTAGCCTAGTTATTCGACAAACATATGTATAAAAAATGGCTGCGGATATTTGCGATTTCCGAAGTTATTGATACCAATATGACAAAAGTCAGAGAAACGGAAAACCACTACTGCTATCACTGCGGTTTTGTTATTAATTGTTTGCAATATGATTTGTTATTTACTATTTTAAAAAAATGGCATTCAATTTGTGTGGGAACAAATTTATTAAAACTTGTTCCCACACAAATTGAACACACGAACCTTTTTATTTAATTTACACGGTATATAAAAGAAAAACAAAAAATTAGACCATACACTGAAATTTGAAATTTGATGCCAATGATACAGTGTCTTAAAAATTTAAAGTAAGATATAGGCACATATATCTATGGGAAGACACAATACATGCTGAAATGCATGGTGGTAGGGCATTTTGCGAATGCCCGCCTGGCTAGCTACCACCCTCAAGTAGAAAATCTGTCGCCAAGCACCTAACGGTGTGTTCCGGCAGCTGTCCTTGAGAACCAGTACTTCTAGGTTAGCCTGAACAACATCTTCGACCACATCATCGCTTACCATCAGGTGAGATAGTGGTCAAAAGCTAAACTATAAGGCATTAAAAAAGAAAAAAAAAAGAATTAAAAAAAAAGACGACGTCCGAAAAAAAAGAAATTATTCAATAACAACACGAACTAATCAAACAACAAATTGTTGTATATTAAAAAAGCACGTTTGCCTATCTCCCATAGAACACACTCAAGGCAGCACTTAATCTCTCAATGTCAGCTTTAATTTGCTCCCAGCATCGAATTACCTTCCAAGAGTTTTATTTTCGAAGTTTATTTTGTAGACGAGGCAAAGGAAACGCGTTTCGACAGTATGCTGAAAAAATAACGCGTTGAAATTTGAAAATCGAACGTTGACGCGGCGAATGTAAATGTTTGACAGGTAACGTGAAGTGATATTTTAATCGAGTGATGATTGTTTTTATTTTTAATATCTCGCTTGCACGGTTTGCTTTTCAGCCAGTGGTGCTGCTAGTGGGCATTCTCTCTATACTATAATAGTGCTGATTATGTTCATACTAAAATTCAAATTTGGATAACGATTGCGAATGGCAGTTTTTAAATTTGACATTTCTGTTCAATAGCGTGTATGTTTTACGCAGTTTTAGTCGTCATTTAATTTGGTGGCCTTCGTTATAAAGTGATGTAAAATCAATTACATACAATTGAGTAGAAATTGACACACCTAAAATTGAAACACCCGTGGGGTGCCGGGCTAGAATGTCACCTCCCCATCTCTACCCGTGGGTGTCGTGAGAGGCAACTAAGGATAACACACCAGAAGGCGGGCAGCAGTGCTTTCTGAGGAACTGATATTTCACATTGCGATACCTAAGTTCCCTGCCAAGCTTGGGGATTATGGCAAACCCATCAAAATGGGGGAGGATGTGTTCAGCAGTGGACAATCCGGCAATACAGTACAGGGTAGAAATATCAAATTTAAGGACTCCTTCGCAAGCGTAGAATTAGGATTTTAGTGTGAACATAATAAGAACTACCATTAACTACCATAGTTTACAGAATTCTAAATTTAATTTGTAACACAAACCTCATAATCATCAATAAACCAGTAAAATTGTTACATAATAGAGACCAAGCCAGCCATCTTCACAAATGAAACAAATCCCGTTGTTCTACTCACCTCATTGCAACCCTTCCTTTCGTACGAATCAATACATGAATTATATCAGCCGATGGTCAGACAGGCCCCGGGATGAGACGCGAGGGTTGAAAGAACACCAAATAGGTAAAATACATTTCTAAAATATGCAGATTTTGCAACATGAATAGACATGCTGAATTTAGTTTATAAAAAAAAATAAGCTTCAGTCAGTTATGCGTTTGATGAATTGCGATTTCTTTCTTTTCATGCATTTGTATTTGGTTTGTCTTGAGCATAATAATTTGGTTAGAAGGATGGCTTTAACGAAAATAAACTGTATATAATATATCAATAGCAGACACTTGCAACAGCCTCACGGAATGTACTATTATGCAACTTAAACAAAGATAAAAGCCGAAAGAAGAAGAAGAACATACTCGTGTCGTCCCATATTAAATAAAATAGGTATAACATAAAAACAACCATGGCGGGTATTACAGAACTCAATTTCAGTACCGATTTGGAAACGTTTTAAACAATTTGTATTGTTCAGCAGACCGTTCTCAATCCCCAGCCGCAAGCTCAACAGCTAACCCTCTTAATTTTATGTCTGCTTTGGTTTAAAAAACGAGAATTTATCATGCCTTCTTGGGTCCTGAATATTTTGATATGATATTACTAATCTTGGTTACTACGTTGGCCAGCCATAAAATCGAAGTCAAAGAGCTATTATTAGAAAATGATTGTTTTCTTTGTGTGTTATTACAATATTCATACAGTACCGACACTTCATAAGGATATGATGGTCATTACTTTTCTACCAAACACTGGCAACAAGAAAACAAATAACACGACAAATAACAAAAAAAAACAAAATATCAAAACTTAATAAATCTAATTGAACTTATTAAGTGTAATATTTTACGAAACTGTAAATTGTTTCGTCATAATATCTCGTCGTAAAATACGATTCTTGCTACCTATAAAATGACAAACATATATGTTAACTCACTTTGCTTTTTTATAACCTTTTGAAGCGTTTAAAAGTTAATCAAGCCATCGATTAACATGCTCAAAACAAATGACTCTATTGACAGCCCAACCCTACCGAAAAAAAACAACAAAGCCCCTCGGTCCAGCCAAGGCGGTCGGTCCTTTATCATATTTATTTTATTTCAATTCGGTACGAATTTAATCCTTTTCCATTAATTAGTGACCGCTCCCGTATAATGCGGGACCGGGGTGGCCTCTTGCGAATGTGCGCGTTAATTTTTCTTCGACCAGCGACGCAGTGTTAGATTTTTTTTCAACGTTTTCTGCTTTACCTTTGTGTTAATAAAGATTTAGTTTTCTTATTGCTCAAGGCCGATTTATTGGTTGATAATATTGAGTTATTAAAATTATCATTTTCACTTCTCATACTCGTATAGTTCTAATTTATCCCCGGTGTAAGCTGAAAAGACGGCATTTTAAACTCTAGTGCATAAAAGTGTTTGTTTTTAATTGTTTAAACAGGATCAGTTTTTAATATATAATTCATGTAAGAAGATTGACTGGATCTTTGAAAAATCCAGTGGATCAAACGTATAATTAAAGACCATAGGACTATATATGTTTCTTTTTTCGAAACAATGACACTCATTATGGAACATTGTTCAAATATCAGTTTAAATTTTAAATAAATATATGTTATTACTAACAACAACATTGTTTAATTTCCTCGCAGTCAAAGTAAAAATATATGTGTATAACTCGTGCATAAAACCCATTTATATCAGACTTGTTTTATGCCCTCATTGTACAATCTTCTATAAGCCTATATATGTATATACAAAGGAAAAACCTATGATTTATGAACTATCTGTTGAAACTATACATATTTAATTTCGAGAGATATGTTTCATGTGTACTAGGCAGCGAGTATATTGCTATCTACCAGATACAGTTCAAGACTCGGTACTAGTACTGAAAATTTATTTTCAGTAAAACTCCCGAATCAGAGTTCCAACCCGGGAATTCTAAAGCAAAACATAACACTGTACCACTAGCATGTCTCAATCACTCAAAATTTCAAAATCAATAATGTAAACTACCCATTAGGTCTAACTTTTCAGTAAATATAATTTCATTCAGTGTTATAAACTGTGCGGCAAAGAGAGATTAACGCATTTTGTGTTTCATCTAGGTTCTCTGGTAGAAGCATATTCGTCTTCGTTTTCTAGATATCATCAGATTAATGTAAGAACTCACATTACTGTATTCTTATTAATTACAGCCAAAGGAAGTAGATAAAGCACTGTAAATGCAAATTCATTTTTTCTATTCGTCAACGAACCGTTCAAAATAAGCTTAGCGTCCGAGGCAACAAACCCAAAAAGGCATTACCGACATTACAACACCAAAATTCTAACTGTTCGAAAATCGTAAAGCCGAAATTTTAATTAGAATTAATGTGAAACGACCAATTAATATGATGCATGGGCACGGATCAGATATATATCTAACTGTTGAATTTCAATGAGTAATAAACTCGAAAAAATGGTTTATAAAACAATAAAGGTGGAAATTCGGTGAGAGTACGCTTCTCAGTTTTACGTAGTTTGAACTACGCATTCAGTTTTAATTATATTTTTATCAATTCGGTACTTACATATTGTTGGAAAGTTTTCGTTAATTAGGGTGTAACTAGATACGTTTTTCTGTTTTTAAAATACGAATATATATATTTATACTATTAACAGTAATTGAATGCTTCGTTAACAGAATAGCTTTAGAATGGACTCACTAGAGGCGTTGAGTTACCATTCAGTCCAGTAACTTATGATATCGTATAAAGGATTTACCGGAAAATTAAATTTTCACCCCACAACATCGGAAATGTTTTATTTGTCATTAGAAATATGTATACGTGAAAAATAAAATGTTTTGAATAAGATTGCAGTAAGTTACTCTTAGTTTTGAGTACAGATAGGCGATGTGGTTGCTAAGCGACAAAGCCCTTTTTTCTGCATTTGGAAGTAATAAACAAAAATGTACAAACGAGACAGTAAAATGTTTCGTGATCGAAGTTTACCTTCACGTAGGATGTCTCATTTATCGTTTCGAGTAACTCATTAAACAGATATGCTGTCTCCGATACACAAAGTAAATATACTTTGACTCATCTATTCTAAAAACTGTGCCAATTTTTTCATGTCAACGTCTCAGAGCAGTTATTACATGTGTCTCTCAATTTCATAAAATGTAAAGTAGTTTTTTCGTAATAAAAACCTGTAATTTTGACGGGAATTGACTGTTGACATTGAGGGGTTTTTTAATCTTAAGGGCACCTTGATTTGCGTCGGTGATGGCAAAGAGGTTAGTTCTGACATATAAACCTATTTATAAATATTGTTTTATTATTTGTATTGAGTTCACGCGATTGACAGACACAAATTTAATTCTAGGACTTAATCGTGTACCACGCCATCTGACAATTTACAATGTGTTCTTTATCAAGAGTCTGGTCTCGTAGGTATATCACCGCAGTGGCACATCTTCTGCCTCGAAGAATTTGTGTGCCAACAGTGCGCCAAGCACAGTAGTCTATGTTCAGGGCATTGTAATGGGCGGGTGTGACGCTCTTTCTTCGTTGAGATAGGCCCTCAACAAAACTTTTTAAAGACTTTCCCGAGCTGACATACATTTTCTTTTTAGTTAATAAAGTACAATTCTGCTCGTACTCAAAGAGCCAGGTTTTCATATAATGACATTCTGAGTTTATTCTTTAATACAATTTATAATTAGGCATTTAGTTAGTCTAAACAAAATTTCAACCAATCAGCTAAGATAAGCAACGTACTCTGTGGTCTTGACTTGGATGGGTGACCGCTAGTGATATTACTACTGACCGCTTCCGTGCTTCGGAGAGCACATTAAACCGTCGGTCCCGGTTGTACCTTGCGATGGCAGTTGTTAAATCATGATGGTAGGACATTTTGCGAATGGCCGCATGGCTAGCTCCCCTTAAGTAGAAAATCTGTCGCCAAACACGTAGCGATTTGTTCCGGAGCTGTCCTTGAGAGCCAGTAATTGTTGGTTAGCATGAACGACATCTTATACCAGAGCATCACTTACCATCAAGTGAGATAGTGGTCATAGGCTAGCCTATAATCTATAAAGAAAAAAAAACAAAATATCTATATTTCAAGTGAGTAACTCATTCCATCTACGAGTCATAAAATCGTGGCGTACGAACGGCAGAGATACTTTAATAAGGCTCCGTATTGCCTTTGGTTACGGAACCCTAAAATGATCATACCTAGAATTGATTCCATTTTTTATATGAATCTTTCATCCCCTGTGTAGGCGTTCGCAAGAATTAAACATTTTTCTTCGCCAAATTTTCTTATTGTCCTCAAATATCAGAAATGATTAAATAAAACAATTGATTGATTAATTTAGTTTGAAAAGAGAAATTAATACAAGTTCGTTTCGTGCTATTGAAGGGTGACATTGTCCAAAAGGGGGGGGTAGATGGAGGGAATCTTTTGTCTTGACTAATAGAATTCGATTTGTTTGTCCTTTCTTTGATTTCGCTTTCAATGGTTATCCTTGATTTGCTGACGATACTTTTATTCTTGTTATGAATTGATTTTGTAAAATAATAGAATAGGTTGTATCAAGTCAAACAACTTAAATTCTGTAACATAAGCATTATTTTTCTTTGGAATACATATAAGCATACAGTGTATTGGGATGCCGGGCTCGAACTTGCAATGCCCTAACTTTTCCAGTGTCAGTCATAAGAAGTGACAAAAAGTAAAAATGCGGTATACGCCTGCACTACATTAGTCACATTAAATAGAGTGGGACGTTGCTGATCATTAAGCGAATTTTTTAAATGTTATTGTTACAGAACATACACGATACCTACCTGGTCTGAAGCAGTAACCTCTGCCTATTTTTAATGCATTTAGTCACAAGTGACGAATTGCATAACGCTCATAACCCTGATATATACAGATGTTAAGTCTCATGTGCGTGTAGTTTCATGATTTTTAGTTAACTTGTACTTGGTGAAAGATTTTCTCTTTGAGGGTAGTAGCTAGCCAGGCGAGCATTAGCGTAATGCCCTTCTACATTGCGGTGCAGCTTAAGCCAGGGGCGGTGGGAATCGAACCATGGACCTGGCGGCACGGCAGTCCATAGCGATTACCGATCGGCTATCATTCCATCTTAACGCTTTTATTACCTAAAATGTAGCAGGTTTACACCTTACATTTCATTGTTAGTACATTACACTTATATAAAACATTCTCAATGCGGCTTAGTATACGGTAGCAATCTTTATTTTTTTCATAACTTTTTCTTATGTTATGTTCTGTGGGTTGTTTGAGAAATCATATTCTACCGATCTCTTACGAATTGTGGCATAAAGTTATGTACGAATACGATTCGTTTAGATGAAAACGATCATTTCAAAATTCTTTTCTTTACGTCCACATAATCAATAAAAAGAATCTAACAGTATCACTCAATCTTGAAGCTTACAAGAACAACATCAATTAGAGTGGTACATCAATATTTCTCAGATATAAGTAATTTACTTGAAACAAAATTCCGAAATAACGCCAATGCTGCAATTAAAGCATTAGCCACCAACTTTCTGAACGAAACAAAGAATTATCTATCGAAACCATCTAACTAGATTTTTACCTCTATTTAAGCAATAAGTTTGACTCAAGTTACCCCAAGTAATTGTTACTTATTTCTCTCACGTAGCAATTATAACGGAAGTCAAGTTAATGATTCATTGAATGATTATGAATTGAGAAATGTAGCCGGAAGTGGTTCACTCTATTTTGGAACAATTAGGTATGTTTGAGTTTCGGATGGGCTATTATTCTGTGATTATACACTGGAGATGATTTGGCGGTTTATTTTTTAGTTATTAGAAAGCTGATGCTAGATTAGTTCAATAATGTTAGGTACAGACGCTGGGTACATAGTGAGACTGCAGGTTGCTGAAGAGATTCAACGTGATACACTTTACATCTGCGGGAACGTTAGGCCACATGAACATACGGATCTTTTTTCCAGTGACGTTACTAAGCGATGCCGCCCGTTTGTCTGTTTGTCTCGGCTCTACCTTTAAACCTTTAAATATTACAAATTATACTTATGAAATCTCAAAATCCCAGTGGGGTGGTCAGTAAAAAACAAAGAAACAATAAAAAGTGCAGCGCCTTCTGAAAAACTTGTCATCTTACACTGCGTAGCGTGGGGGTTTTGGTAGCCCCATTCCTCCCTTAATGAGAGAGGCCTTTATTCAACGGTGGAGAATATCACTGTTGATGTTCTTATACAATAATGAAAATAAAAAATTTGTGGAATGCCCGCACAGAAAACTTGGTCTAGAACATTTTTCGTTTTTGCTCTAAAAACAGTAATGCAAATCATCAAACATAGTGTAATTTTATTCCAAAGTTTTTATAAACGACTTCATAAAACTGCAACTAATACCACAAATAACAAAAACTGTTCAAGTGTGAGCCAGACACTATGGACCCTAAAAAACAATTTAAAATAAAAAAAATACAATTTACGGGAACACTCAGTGCGTGAGTCTAAATCGCGCTTCTAACTTTTTCAAATATGACGGCCCTCAACGGTGGTAATTACAAAAATATTTTTACTATTCCAACTGTATTCTGCCATTTTGATTATGATAAATAATTATTTCTCTGTAACAATTCACACGTCTGATAAATATTCTAGATTGAATGGGCCACGTTCGTTTTAATGAGCGCATAATGCCACTTTCAAAATTGTTCTCTACTTTCTAGTTGTAAAACATTTTGGCCGAAATTATTTAGATTTTTTTATGTATCACGCTTTTATTGTCATAAATTTTATTGAACGAGTAGATTAATGTTAAGCAGACAGCTTACTTCGCGTTAAACTAAGAAAGCGTGTTCTTTATGTTAATGTTAACATTAAAAAGGTCTACAACGTTTTGTCTTTGAGCAAATATTGATATAAAAAAACCTAAATTACAAATTTTTAAACACTCTACTTTTCATCTCATGTTTTCATTTGTTTCTATAATTGTTAACACAGCCACCGCACCTTTTTAACATTCCAGTATCTTATTTCTTACTACATTTTCTTTCGATCTCATAATCGTAAAACATGGGAACCATAATCAGGGAATCCTATATCAAAACTTAATTTTTCTATAAGTTTCTTGGAGAAAAGATACCTTGCCTTGACCTTGCTCGTTTCTCTCTTAATAAAGTTTTCGAATAGATGGGATGAGGAAATAAAGTAGTGCCTAGAACACCTAAATGGTTTTAAAAAATACTACATTGCCTTCACCACTTCAAAACAGTATGTCTGAAATGTTGTTTACATTGTCTGACTTGTTGTTCACCGCTGAATATGTCGACAGATTATCTACTTGGTCTAGATACTGATTTTACTCCAAATGATCAACTAAAGTACTATTACGATCAATAAACGACAGTTCAGTGATTACCTAAAGGTCGTAGGAAGTAGCTGGAGTTAAGATTTGTCATCGTGGTGACGTCATAAATGCCATAGACGATAGACAATTGAGCGTGATTGATTGCAGCTTCATTGTCTATGATTCACATATGCCGGTCAGGTTTATGAATAAATGCCCTTTGTTTATTGATCTATGGAGAGTTAATTCATTTAGGATTTCTAGAGCAATGTATAAGGTACTGTGATAATTGATAGGTAGACTTTAAGGATGATAGTGATAGTTTGTGAAATTTAAATTGGGCCAACTTGCAAGTACACCACCCAACAAAAAAAACTTCATCCAGAATAGATGATCCGGAAAACATTATGCGTAGAAGGATTTTAAGTATTTAAATAGAAATATATATCTTCTCATTCTTGTAAGTTTTTCGTTTGTGCCCCGTGTAAACGCACTAAAACGGCTTTCTAAGCACTAGTGCATAAAAGCTTGCCTTTTCGGCATATGTGCATTAACATTATTATTCATTTTAAATTGTTCAAAGAGGTTCAGTTTTAAACATGTTTTATGTAAAAAGTAGGTATGCCTAGGTCTATAAATGTTTATGTCCATAGATAAGAAGTATTATTAAAGATCTAGAATTTTTCGAAACAATGACACTGAATATAATTTTGTAAAATGATCAATTTAAATTTTAATGAAAGATAAATCTATTACTAACAATATTATTATTTAATTTGCTCGCAGTTGAAGTGAAAATCCGAGTGTTCACCATATCAGCCAGACTCATATTAAATTTCGGGGCTAAAATGACTTGTATTATGCACCAGTACAATCTACTATTGTATTTTGTATACTCAAGTCAATTCCTAATAAAATTACATCTCTTTCGTAAAACCATCGAACGTGCACAACGCAGTCGTCAATTAAAATCCGTTGTTAAACCAAATCTCCGATTTTCATCGCTAAGTTTACCGATTATATGCGAGTAAGTGCGTACAGAATTTATAGGTAGGTACATTGTTTTTAATTGAGACTCATTCACACTGAGTCAGACTGAGCGCAAGATTATGCCGCTGGCTAATATTTACAGTTCCTTCATTAAAGCCTCCTTTGGCCTGTTAAGGAAATGATTATTTATACAAAATGTATATGCTCTATGTGTATAAATATCATTTAAATGTATTTGAGTTATTTGAAGCAGTTATAAATGAGCGGTAATTGTAATAAAAGATTGGAAAAAGGTGTCGTTCCCGATGTTACCAACACTTTTTTGTATCTTAATGTTACTGAGCATACATGAGTATCTGATATTGAGTGGTAACCTCGGCTTATAACAGACGTATTTCGTCACAAGGGACAAACTGCACTGCGCTCATAACCCTAAAAGATACAGTTGTTAAGTCTCACATGCCTGTAATTTCATGTATTACTTACTGCTCGCAAAATGCCCTTCCACAATGCGGTAAAGCTAAATCCTGCGTTGGGGATCGAACCATGGCATTTGGCACGGCAGTACATACTTAATTTTTTTGCTTTAATGTTATTGTGACGGAACCAGCTCGAGGTCCACCTGATGTTAAGCGGTATCCTCTGCCTATAACAGATGCATTTCGTCACAAGTCACGAATTGCTCGGCGCCCGTCACCTTGAGACATAGTTCTTAAGTCTCATGTGCCTGTAATTTCACTGGCTCTCAAGGACTGCTGCCGGAACACCGTTACCGTTAAGTGCTTGGCGACAGATTTTCTACTTGAGGGTGGTCGCTAGCCAGGCGGGCATTCGCAGAATGCCCTTTCACCATGCGGTGAAGCTCAAGCCCGCGGCGGGATTCGAACCATGGACCTGCTGCGCGGCAGTCCATAGCCAACGCCACCGAGCCATCACTGCAGTTATTAGCACTTGGCAATGATTGCTTCAAAATTAAATAAATAGGTAAATACCTATCTACTCACGGAATATCTGCCTCAGACGATATTATCTAGTCAGGGGGCGTGTTGCGCTCACGCATGCACGCACGCTTTCCATTGCGACGCATTCATTAGTGAATTCGGTCGATGTAGACGCAGCCTTTGAAAGTTTATTATTAGACTGATTAGTATCTTTGAAATTGACTTTGAAATCTGTAGCAGAAAACAGTTGGGAAAAACGCTAGCGTTGACATTTTGCAAATGACCCATGAGACGTCTATTTTTGAAGAACAGTACGTACGTTGGCAGTCGGAAAAACTAGCTACCCATTTTAATTGGTCTGTTGGTACTACACATAACATCTTAGGGTAGATAGATAGATAACACTTTATTGTACTTTCTTATTACAATTAATAGTACTTACATAATATTTCATATTAAAATATTACAATCGGCGGCCTTATTGCTAGGCAGCAATCTCTTCCAGGCAACCGTAAGCAGGAAAAAATAAACAATTTGAATAACACGGAGATTTAGTAGACCAGATATTAAGACACCTACGAGTAGCCAGATATATTTTAATGCCGTTGCGTGCATAATAGAATGCCAGAATATTACCATCTACAAACCTGAGAATCGAACCCAAGGCCGGACAGTTTCTATGACTAAGAGTTTTTAGTAGCAATCTGGAGCTAAAAACTTAGCTCGGTAAATAAATAAGCTCGCATCTTATTACGTTTTCATACCCTTTGGAAAAAATACAAGACTGGCGATATTGTTGGTATAGATAGATTTTTTTCTTGACACATTACATTATATTTTGAACCGTAGGTCCTACGGTACTACTAAAAACTCTTAGCCATAAAAACTGTTCGGCCTTGTTACCTCAAAGGTAAATTATTAATAACTAGGCGACAATGGGCGGCAATCACTGAGAGCGATCGCTTCAGACAACCAATGTTAAAAATAATGATGCAAATAGTAATCAAATCAACAATTAAACTCCAATAAATACTGAGAGCACCAAAAACAAACGAATAGAGCCAATAGCAATCAGCACATCCGTCGATGAAATCTCTGATTACCGTCAAATGACCGAGCTCGATGAATACCACAGGAAGTCCCACAAAACCCAGTTGTGGGAACTGATAATTAGATTAAAACTATAGAAAACAGCGATTGTGATGTGGAACCAATGGCTGAAGCATCCTCCATTTGCTGATTGTTTTAGAACAGCTTTTTCCGCTAGTTCGACGTCAATTTTGATGTGATTAGCGCTGGGAAGTTTCAACTCGCGAGTGGAGGGTCGTAAGATCAAGTATTGCAGTGACTGAAGGTTTTTTTTATGGGATCAAGGCCAATCTGAGCGGTGACATCTGTCTATTACAGATGCTTTTCGTCCCAAGTGAGGAATTACACTGCTCCCAACACCCTGACACATAGATACAGTTGTAAAGTCTCATGTGCCTGTAATTTCTTAGTTGCTTATCTGCCGAAACACACTGCTAGGTGCTTGGTGACAGATTTTCTACTTAAGGCTGGTTGCTAACCAGGCGAGCATTCGCAAAATGCCCTTCTACCGTGCAGTGAAGCTCAAGCCGGCGCAGCGGTGGGGATCTATCTATGGACCTGCTGCACGGCAGTCTATAGCTATTACAGCTCGGTTATCATTGCTTCATTAGCTATAATAATACGGCCCAATTTTCAAGTACTGTACAATTGCATTTAAAAAAATATGTAGCAGATTTTTTTTATCATCTAGAGCGGGAATCGAATCCGCGTCGTTCGGTTCTATGCCGCTTCGATACTAAAAAAGGAGCGCTCCAAAATTAGTGATTGTTTTTTTCGCTTAGTACACAATATTGTTTCTAATCATTTTTAGAAATACTGTACAATTTCTTCAGTATTTACATGAAATACACTTATTGTAATGAAACTAAGTACCCACTCATTGAAGTTATTTCGATTAGGAGTAAATTAGTCCCCTGAGGCTATTATTACAATTCTACGAAACAAATTACGCTTGTTAGAGCATGAAATGAGTCAATATTAATACACTAAATTTTGTATAAGTTTTGTAGTTATTACTACCTACTTTATAGACTTCCGTAAAAGCTCTACATACGGCTTCGTTGGTGAAGTGGCGAAAGCGTCACATCGGAATCTCCTCATCCTGCGTTTGATCTCCGTATCAGATACATACAGGGACCCCGTGGGGTGCGCGGCCATAATTGCACCCATATATCTTCTTGCGGGAGTCGTAAGAGACGACAAAGGTAAACAATACCAGATGGAGGGCAGCAGTGCCTTCTGAAGGACTTTCATCTAACGCTGCAATCCCCAAGACACCTGCCAAGCGTGGGATTATGGCAAACCCCTCTAATAGAGGAGGCATTTGTTCATGGGGCAGGTCTTTCAGCAGTTGATGTTAATAATCAGATAGATTATATGGTTAAGAATAGTTGATAAAGACATTATTGTGGAGCTGAATCCGGTAGATAGCATAGGTCCACTTTCTGTTAAACAGGACCAAAACCCGCAGAAGGAAGCAGTGGGAGAAGGTCTTTGTCTTGCCGTCGGAAACGACAGAGTAATGCTGCTTTTAATATTAAAAAGCGAAGTTTGCTTGTGTACATGCAGTTTTGTTACCAGCGACGCTCGAAACCACTACATAGACTTTAACAGAATACTCTAGATTTAATATTATAATAGTAATTATAGTAATACATAAGTGCGAAGGTGCTACCAAAATCCACTCGAACCCAAAACACTGTTTTATTATGATTTCAGTACAATATACATCTATGAAACCTTTGTACTAGTTAGTTTCCTTATCTAATTTTCCTACGGCGAAGATGATTAACTAGACATCTCAATAACCCACCATTCTCTTTGTTACAGAGAGCCACACTGGCCGAAAAAGAAGTGACTACTCTCAAAGAACAGCTAGCGACTACGAGTCCAACCCCTCTCCAGGCAAATGTGCCCCCAAAGACCAACGGCAGCCTCATAGAGGTGACCCGGGACCAGTCGACGGATACCCGGATAACCTTCAGCCCGGATATAAAAGACGATAAGTTTGATGAGGATAAGATGGAGATGGCTGCCACCGCCAGGAGTAACAGCAACTCGTGTAGAAGCAGTCCGGTACAAGGCGGGGTGCTGGAGAATGAGTTAGCTGCTAAGGAAAAAGAGGTAAGAGTAATTTAAGATCCTGTTATTAGAAGAGAATATGAAGAAGAAGAAACTGATCGTTCTAATATAGTATTGCATCCGTTTATACCTAACATTAACACCACTACCAACTCACCTTTGAAAATATATTAGCCCCTTATATCACTCTCTATCTGTTATGCTATCCTGTTTTTAGTGTAGAGTATATAACCATAGTTACACTAGATACATAAATTTTGCCCCATCTTAAATCCACAAATTTTATCATCAGTCATTGAAAAATCACTGTAACATTATGAAACCCTTGGGAATACGTCGGCGGAGGTACAGCTTCATAAGAATATAGAGAACTGATACCATCCTTGAAAACTCCTATGAATGCAGAGCCACCTCAATCATCTTTGAACTGTCCCAAACTCCACAATTCACAATCAATGTTCTGTCCATCCAATCCTAACCCTTCCAATAGCTCATAAACAATAGCTCAACCAGTATATCTTGGTTGTAAAGCGAGATATTTATTTAGTACAAGGATTACCGTTCGTCCGATGCCGATCAATCATTTCATTGTACGTATCCTGTTGGTACTAGTGGCGGGCACATCGATTAAACGTCGATAGGTATCGATACTTATCGAACTGTTGAATTAAATATCGATGTATTGGAGAAGACATTGTTCAGAGATTTCCTTACGTAAGCCAATTCTTTCAAGTTAGGTATCTTTTTTTTTTATATTTTCGAAGCAGTGATTGCTCAGTGGTATTAACTTTGGCTATGGACTGCCGCGCAGCAGGTCCATGGTTCGTATCCCGCCGCGGGCTTGACCATCACCGCATGGTGGAAGGGTAATCTAGAAAACATTATCAAAAAAAAATAATTAAAAATTAGCTTAATTGCGTTAGTTTAATAAATTAGATTGCAGTACAATATATTTTGCGTGTACTCTAGACTTCATGTAGTGATTCAGATCTATAGGTATTTCGCAGTATGTTCAAAATAATATAACTAACCATAATTATTTAAAATCTACGAATATTTTCTTACATATTTATATTTGCGGCTACCGTCACTCACACCACCGCATCACCATCGGTATCACTAACTACAGTTTTAAAGATATCGATACCAACGTTACCCCACTAGATCTATCCTGTCAAATCCAATTGAACAGTGCGGGGGCACGAGTAATTGATTTATAGATCGTACGTTACATTCGATACGAGATGTACGGGACGCAAGGTTGGTGCATCCTTTTAGCCACTTGGCTACTTGACTAACTGACCTTTGGGGAATCATTTGGGTTTAAGAAGACATTGATTATAGTATTAAGACCAAATGGGGAGTTGAAGAATGTCACGTTACTGCATCGCGATAAACTCGTGTTCCCGCCTTTTTCAGGTACAAGACTTGTTAGAAAAGTATATGTTATATTCGTAAAAGAGTTTTGGGATTGAATTTATTTATTCATGACCAGATAGATATGTTCATATGTCTCATATCAGATAAAAATTACATGCTTTTATACATACACAAGTCTAAGCATTCAGATTTCATGATACTTCGACATAGTCTTAGGGTAGCCCTAACAACAGCTTGCCCATTCATGGACTGTATTCCAATAGATATTATACTAAGGACCTGTTTCAGAATGTTCGAGTAAGTTCCAGTTATACTACCCAGAACATATTTAATAAATAAAACACTATCTTTGCGTTTCACAGTCATCGATTTAGCCTATCCATCGGTTAAAGCTTGAAACGCGCTGCATATTAACTGTTATTTTTATTACTCAGTTAGTTTATGTTCTGGGTAGTATAACCGGAACTTACTCGAACATTCTGAAACAGGGCCTAATCTATACCTTTTGACATATGGACAATTTCGCGTATTTGATAAGTACGAAGCTAATACTACTTTTACAAACAACCTTTAAAGATTCAGGTCTCTATAGATGTTTCAGAATATCAAAATAATGTTCACAAAAGCTCTTTTCAAGAAAATTTCTTGTTTGTTGCATTTGAAACAATTTCATTCAGTATTCAATTTAATTATCATTCCGCAGTGTATTTAGCTTTCAGCGAAATGTAGAGAAGCATAGACTCGAGTCTGACAAAGGTGAAGTACATTTGAGAGCTCTTTAAATTCGGCAATTCAATGGACTAATGATTTTGGCTTGAATGGGTGCATTTCAAAGCCTACTCGTTACTAGACTTATCTTGAAAGTACAACAAGATAGCAGTAAGAGAACTTTCAGGAAACTTTTGTTATCTTCGTCTTTAAACATGGTGACATCTTAATGTTATGCAATTTTAAGTAAAAATTCGCCAAATAATCAAAGGGCTGATGTGCCTAGTTTTTAGAACTTTAAAATTGAAGTAACAATGGCCAGGGCAGGGCGCTAGACGAAGTCACATTTGATGATGAAGAAAAGTACTGAAATGGCCACAAACCACAGCGCTAGATCTAGAGTAAGTAAACTCTCTAACTTTGTGAACGGACGATATTTTGAGACGTGGAAATTCAATGGATGCAAATGGCTAAAAGCCAACACCAAAGACCAGACTTTCTCTATATAGATTTTTTTATATTTTCTATATAGAAAATGTAGCAGGTCTTTGTTTAATAGAGGATATCTTCCGTCTATGATTATGATAAAATGAATCAAAGAAATAGACCAACCAGTGACAACAAAATGTATTCGTATAAGCTATCTGGATAATGTCAATTCAATCGCAAAATTTTAAGACATGAATTTTCCACTATTGACTTTACAATTTGCGTAAATAAGATCTACTGCTGCTATTTCATACCGCTTAAATATCTGCAGTCTTTGAAATATTTCGACTGCCCGTTTTGATGTGGAGAATTCTTGAAGCGAGGGCGATTCTTTCAGGTTTTTCAGTTTTTTTCTGTTATTTGCAATGCATATCTGTAAGCCTTTTTTTTAATGAACTTAAATATTTATTATCATTTATTTAGTTTTTCAATCTATGGCAATCAGTATGAAGTATTTTATTTTTCGTCTGTTAGGTTAGCCTTTGACCACTATCTCACCTGATGGTAAGTGATGTGGTCGAAGATGTTGTTCAGGCCAACCTAGAAGTACTGGCTCTCAAGGACAGCCGCCGGAACACCGTTAGGTGCTTGGCGATAGATTTTTCTACTTGAGTGTGTTAGCTAGCCAGGCGGGCATTCGCAAAATGCCCTACCCCCATGCTATAACGACTGCCATCGTAAGTCAACAACCGGGACCGATGTCTTAACGTGCCCTCTGAAGCACGGAAGCGCTCTGTAGTAATATCACTAGCGGTCACCCATCCAACTCATGACCGCGGCGGTCGTTGCTTAACTTTGCTGATCGGTTAAGAACAGCTAAGTAAGCTTCGCTACGAGAGCTTCATTATTATACTTATCTTTATATATAGTGTATCTTTTTCCATCTTAATTAACATTGGCAACTGATCAGTTAGTCTCATGGTTTCAATTAGTCATTCCAAGGCAACATGACGTCTGTCTTGACTTCCTGGCGTGACATGGTAGGTTTTTTAAAGTAAATACTCATGTATAAGCATGACCTTGCAACTAGTCGACTAAATGTACTTTTGATGTTCGACAAATTTGACTTACTCGATTCATTGTTTTCGGTGCAGAGTTAAAACTTAATTATATAACTGTGTTAGGCTAAACTCTTACTGGCGCAGAGTTGAACTTCGTGACATATGTACACTTAAATAGTACCTAAGTATATCGAATTCTATCTGCATTAATAAACGCATAATTGTATATATGCATTTGTATAAAGAAAATTAAAAAATCATTCATGAGTATGAAATAACATGTCGATGTCGGTACCATGCTGATCCAAAACACTAGTCTCTCATTGTCACGGTCCGACTTCAACAAGTTATTTCATACGTTTCATCGATAGAAGCACAGTTCCTTTTTTTTTGAAAAATAGTTACATTACTATTCATGCGTAATTAATGTAACTAAGGAATATCTAGCATGTGCGGACCGCGTCCTTTCCGGGGTTTATTGTCTTATAAAACAAATAAAGATGAAGGAAGAAGAAGAATTATGTAGTAATATAGATTAACAGCACATTTTCGGAAATAAATAATACCAAATGAATTAAACTTTGGCGTAAAACTATTTAAAGAAACACTTATAACCAATAACCACTATCTAAGCCAACAATTCATTAACGCCCACCAATCGATCAATCAATCAATATATCGATACGCTCAATTAATAGTGACTCGGCGCGGGCTCAACACTAATAGAGACTGATAGATCAGTATTGGAAGTTATCAGTAGTAAAGCTTATCTTAGGTTTTTGGAGAACGATGATAGACTGTGAGCGTCAACTGTCAAAGTAGAGTTCCGAGGTTGAAAATCATCAGCGGATGCGAGCTTTGACTTTACAGCGCGAGGGAAAAGCATATTGCGCTTTTTTCTATTCTAGGTTTAAAAGAGGTAAAAGTAGGCTTTGCTTTCAACGACCATTCAACGGGTAAGAACTATCTCACCCAGGGCGTGCTTACCTATCAGTAATAAATAATAATAGATTGTATTACAAATGAGCAATATTATATTTGTACAACTATTTTGAATCTAGAGTGAAGCGAAGGATTTAATAGTATAATCCTGTGCGCAGCAATTTAAAATACGCTGCCCTTGGAAAAATATTTTTGCAGCCGCAGTATACACTGTAGTATACTCCTAGAGTAGCCTGAACAACATCTACGACCACATCATCACTTACCATCAGGTGAGATAGTGATCAAAGGCTAAGCTATCAGGTTTAAAAAAAACTGTACTTGTCATTCCACTTTATAAGAAAAAAACAAATGAGAAAGTTTTAGCCACAACTTATGAAGAATAATCACATAGATTGCTTCTGTTCTAATGCACTTAGGTGTTAATATACTTTCACTAATTGAAGAACTCTTTTATGAAAATTAATAGAATTGTGGTTAAATAACCAGCCAGGTATAGTAAATGCCCTACCACCAAGTTGCAAAGTCCTCTAGAACGAACTTACGACCTACCAATCAGCAACTGATCCTCACTACCGCTGGACAATCTCAAAAATCATTCTCGAAGTTTCCACGCGTTTACTTAAAGGTCATGTACTGTGGTATACAAACAAGGCAGTGACGATGCATCCATCTCATTGCCTACCTAAGTACCCAACACTGGACAGTGATCGTCATACCTATCAAAACTCGCCCACTGTATCCTGGTATGGACTGAATTGAAGGAATTTGATGTCATTCCATTAAGACGATGTTCTTGCTGTGGATATGTCTTGAAAAGTCGTATGTCACTTCATATATAAGTGTCAACCAAACCATTTTAGACACTGTATAATCTCAGACAAATAAAGAACTATATACCAAAAAAACATCATCCTTCTTTAAATATATGTATGCAATTGATTTCTAATAGGAACACACTCTGTGATGCATGCTCTTATGCACCCTTCTACGTGAAAACCTGATGATATGCCTTTATGAAAAGAATAGTTATTTGTTCAACAAGTGAGCTGTATTTAGGTGCGAGTACCAATTTATAATCCTGAGCCAGCGATGTAGTCTAGAGTTAGTCAATTATTTGATCATAAGCGTCGCATGTGATTTTAATATAGATTACTGAGCGCAGTTAGGAATAACCTAGGAAAAAAAATGCTCTCGTGTTGAATATGGTTGCAAATCTTCACCTATTCCTTCGAAAAAAGTTCGTTTCTAGTCATTTTGTTTTTAACAAAAGTAATAGAAGTGTTTATAAATGTAAAAAGTGAAACAGTGTCTAAACATTGGAAGGGGGAATTGTAAAACCATCGAATATTTTAGGGTTGTAAAAAAATTCTAATCCACTTAGACTAGATAGAGCAATTGGACTGTCTGTGAAGACAAGCCTCAACCAACCAACCGTTTATATTGTTTATAGCAGAAGCTGTAAGTGAATTTAATTATTTTTACAAATGACCCCTCTGACAAAAACAATCTTATCTACTTGTTGGCCTTACAATGAAACGATGTCGTGTCGGACCAACAAAAAGCCGTATTCGCAGAAAACATTAGAAAACATTTTTTTTTAACAAGAGTTAAAGATCAAAGCTAATTTTCCTGCATTGTTCGATATTATCAAAAGAAACTCTTTTCATTCATACCTCTGAAAAATTATTACTTAACTGTTTTGAAAGGACAAAACTTTCTGAATGGCATTACGCTTCGGGTTTTCCACTGATTTCTTATTTTTTTAAATTGAGTTACCGAAAGGGTTGAAGTTAGATGTTATTCCTCTTTGATGACAGCCAATAAACGATTCCGATCCCAACGGAACTTTTATGATTAGTCCTTTCCAGAATCGTTTTTTAATTCAAAAGTAATACTTCATCTAACTTTTCACCCTTTTGCTTTCTGTACTTTTGAACTTTTTGTAATGTTTCTATAAATCAATTGTAACTGTTTCATAGATTGATATTGATGTGTATTTAATGTATTTACTTTGATCGATGGTCGTTAACGGTTTATTTGTAGTGGTCAGTGTGTGTTTTGACTATCATATTCAGTTGTTTGGAGTTTTAGTATTTTTGTGGATCATTGCAGATGCAGACCATAAATCTAAATATTTTACGCTCATAATTAAAGAAACAGTACAATAGTATTTATAACTTATGAACGTTCAAACACCTGCCATTTGTAATCGCCCGCGCACGCACCTGACTTCAAAAATAATGTAAACATCATATAAATCCAACGTAGCGACGTCATAAAAATACCAAAAACATTCATTTAGTATCGAAACGGGTGCTACTATTTAATTTCAAAATGCAATAATAGTCTGTTGTAAATCATAAACGGCTTTCTTTTTGAAGCAGTAAACCGTCACTTTCATCTCCCACACATAGATGGCGCTGACTGTAAACCCTGACTGTAAATTATACTTTAATGTCACTCGAGCGCAAGACATGAAAGAGTGATGACGCTATTTTTGTACATACCAAAACGAAAACACTCGAAATTAGTTTATGACGTCTGTCTGTCGTTCGATTTATTTTAATTTTGTTATTTTTAGGGGACGCGCACGTTGCTCTTATTAAGTCTCTCGGACGTCGTAAAATCGTAGTTCGACAGTGAATTATATTCGAGCGAGTTGACTAATGATGTTGAGGAAGAATATCATCCAATTTAGAACGTATTGACATTAATCGATGATAATGGTGCTGGGGTAGAGTGAGATGATAAATCCTAAGCTACTGGAGCGTCTTATTGTCGTCTGCAAGAGACCAGTTGGTTGATAATTTATGTGTAGTGTCGCGCTGCCAAAACGCATTAGTGTGACGTCGTAAAGAACACTAATATACCCATCGATTGATTTACAATATGAGATTTTGTAGCCCGTGGCGATCTAAATAGAACATAGTCGAAAAGGTCACAGAGATCGAGGGATCGGCATGCAATCCTAAGCACCCGTTGAAATTGCTTCAGTTAATCCGATGTATATTTATGTTCAGCTTCTAATAAGAATAAAACTGTACGAGATATCTCCGTGCCTACATTGTAATGAGAATATCACAGACGAGCGTGTGTTCGTATAGAATTGATGTAAACAGACAGCACAGCAGACATCACGACCTTTACATACGATTTCCAACGTAGTCAATCAAAGAGAAAGCATCAAATAAGAAATGTCGACAAGAGAAGCAATCAGATGCCCCATCAAACCCAACCTATCATCTTGTCAGAAATCGGCACGCACGATAATTTAATAACAAAAAAGAAGCTAGAGCAACATTAGGAAAAAAGGACGGAAATAAACTTTAAGTACATGACGGTAAGGCGGCGCATCGCGGTGTAATTATGGCCCAAACACGCGAACCGACATGAAAGCAAATGTCAAACTCACATATTTATTTCCAAGTATTGAATGCTGCGGCCGCTTCTCGGAAGACACCGCGTAAACATCATCTTGTCGATGATGAAAGCGATCTGTTTCTTTGTACTCGATGCTGATTAGTCTAATTTTATCCCAAAAAAATATAAATATGTAATTTGGTTTGTGCCGTGACAACGCAATGGCGTGAGTGCGTGACGTAACGTCGATAATGACAAGGAAACCGACGCTCAGTCCAACGGATGAGATGTTAGTGCGAGTCAGAGATGTTTCTTTAATAACCTCGTAATTAAGTAAAACGAAGACGGCTCGTCGAATTCGTCCCGGTTTATTTATACGCGGGGCGCGTCGATATTCAGAAGCTGACTTGATAGATTCATAGCAGTGAACATCAAAGACGAAACATTAATCATAACACACATCAATCGCCGGTGAAACAGTTCTGTTTTTATTGTAAATCAGTATTAAAAAGCGACAGCGCAAGCACATGAATCAAACGTGCGCCTCAAGACGTCGACATATGCGATAAATTCGTGAAATGTAAATAAAAAAGTAGCGGTCCGATTAGACCACCCTGCGATACACCTGTTGAATCTATTAGCGTTTCCCAAGAGACGAACGTTAGTACGGAAAGTAGATAAAATCGAAACCGTATGAGTTTTGTTAAGAAAACGAAATGTCATATATCAGAGAACGCGATGTGTACAGAAAAATCGTAGCGATCACTTCAGTCGATGCCGCTTCCAAGTCGAGATAGCGGATCAAACGAATGGCTCTCCATGCAAATTGTGCGTGGAATACATTTTTAAATTGCCGTAGGTGAAGTGAGACTCCGCTGTGAGCTAATGAAAGCTATACTTCTACGAAGTGATATTTATGTATATATACTACGTATGTACCGCGTCTGGTTTCCATCGCTTTACGATCGTCAACAGTTACATATTTAATGTTCGATGTTTATCAACATTTCTTTCTTATGCAGGTTTTAGTGGCGCGATAAATTATTTATCTTCAAAGACTCGCTTATTTTCGAACTTTTGTTTCTCGCACGGAGTAATTTTCGGCGTTACAGCTGACGTCATAGCATTATTAAGTAAACTGTTAGTTTTTATCATACGAATTTGTAATATCGTAAGTTTGAAGATAGCGGAAGGATTTGATAAGAGCATCGACATAGATGCGAACTCGATTAGAGTATTGAATGACATCACTTTGTATACTTTAGAGGTAGTCACAGTCGCGGTTGCGGTTGGAACATTTGAGTCACGCTGAAAATCTCTGAAACAGTGACGCATTGTTAATGTAGCACCATTGTTGATTTAAGTGTTCAGTAAATCCTCTTCTCCTCGATAATAGTACTCTTTCAACACTCGAGCTTAGTAAAGCAAAATAACATTCGCATCGATTACTTCCACAGTATTTAGAAGAGTAATGAAGTTCCTTGAAACCTGTTTGTGATTTCAAAGGGAACTTATTTTCTTTAAAAGCCCTTTGTGTCGAAAGTGTTCGTGTTAATAAGACACATCTGCTTCGACTATATATTTTTCGGTACATCGTCTTTGAAATGTCATATTGAGGAAAAGCGTTGATATTTGGTTAGGCGTTAATATAAGTTAAAATCGCCTGTGAATTCAAACTCTCTTGCCTTGGAATAAAACATAATGAAATGTTTATTGAGTCATCATTTTAAGCTTTGAGTTTTGACGAATCAAAAATAGATCCCACACAAACACGATTTTATCAACACGTGAACTTATAAGAACAATAAGATAACTAATTACCTGCATTGAAATCTATTTTATTAGCTTTACATTTGTTTGTTGGAGATAAAATTGCTTATTGACGTCATTATTTTTTCTTCTGTGTTAATTTTTTGATAAAACCTATTGTCATGTCGCTCGTTAAATATTGTAAATTGTATTGAAGGTTTGAGACTAGTCACGTTCGCATTTTTATCGTTAAATTACTTCTACACGTTGATAAGATTTTTAAATAAAGCAGTATAATTCACTAGTTACTTACTGGCTCTCAAAGACTGCCGGGACACACTTATAGGTGCTTAGCGACAAATTTTCTATTTGAGGGTAGTAGCTAGCCAGGCGAGCATTCGCAAAATGCCCTTCCACTATGCGATGAAGCTCAAGCCGATGTGACGGTGGGGATCGAATCATAGTCCTGCGGCACGGCAGTCCATATTTATTACCGTCTTGTTTCAAAAATGTATGTGATAAACATCATTATGATACATTATTGAACTTATATATATTTATGGTACCTAACCCAAAGCCGCTAATGAAACAAATAGGATTTTAATTATTGAATTAACAAAGTCTAATAAAGCCATGTGTTATTAATTCTTAGTATGTTGTAAATCTGATAGAGATATGTAAACAGCGTTGACGCCTATTATTTAATTTTGTAAGATTGAGGCTTGCCCGAAACCCAATGAAATTAAACAAATTCTATTATCTCTTAGTTGTCTTTTTATAAGCTGTTATTCATTAGCTTGTATGTTACCTACATCACAACAACAGCCATGTGTACAAGTCAACAAAGGCCTACCCTATTAGGGGGGCTTGCCATAATCCCCATGCTTATCAGGCGTCTTGGGGATCGCAGTATAAGATGGCGGTTCTTCAGAAAGCGCCCAGCTTCTGGTGGTACGTAAGAGGTTCGTGGCCTCTTACGACGCCTACCAGGAACTCTAGGCGGGGTGCAATTCTAGCACGTCACCCCAAGGGTAACACGGTTATGTTACCATTATGCAAGGTAGTATTTATGCAAATTTTCAGTTTGATTCGTTTTCTCCACTTTAGAGAATGGTCTTTTTTATGGGAAATATACACTAATTAATTACTAAATAGATGATTGAACAAAGAAAGAATCAAACGTACAGAAATGAGAAACTCGTACCTATTTTAAGGTCAATAAATTAAAATGTCTCATGAGAAAACTAAAATGGTTAAACATACCGTAGAAATAGACTGAACTGTCTATACAAATGAAACCTAACTATACCCACAAAACCATTTAAACAGTAATAAAAACTTATAAAACAAGAAATTGCAATCAGATTGCAAATAGTACATCCATAAACCATTTCCAATCAGAACATAATAACCATAATGAGCGCCTGTCACCTTCAAATACATCTAGAATATTAACACAACTGTTTGATCAGCTAATGTTTTATGTATGTTCACGTAATGACTTGGATCCAGTTCTCGTCATCAATATTAACCATTTATTACAATTGCTCGTCTCCGATGATTAGTTTTACTTCAGTATGTGGTTAAGTTTTAATTCGATTTGGTTTCTTGCTGGTAACGTTACACATCAACGGGTATGCGTTACTTAAAATGTTAGACATTTTAATTATGTATATGAATAGTTTGTTTTCATGTGTGATAGTATTCTTTGACCACTATGTCACTGTTACCTGTTTGTCATTGACGATGTGGTCGAGGGAGCCAAATTTTTTGAAATAGAATGGGCACTGGCACTCAAGGACAGCTTCTGAAACATTCTGTAACGTGCTCGGACACAGATTTTCTACGTGACCATGGTAACCAAGATTGTAGATGGGCATTAAAAAAGTACCTTCATAACATCCAAATCTAGCATTCATTTTCTTTGAATTTCGTAACGGCGTGTTCTTTATTAAATTGACCTGGTTTTTATTATGAATTGATAATATCGAAAATATAAACTAAGTAACATACATATGGAAAGTTTCAAATCGTATTCAAAATACATCGAACAAACACCAGTATTAGATAGATATCAGAATAGCTAGAATCGATAGCGAAAACAATTAACAGACCCAAATTAATGAAACGGAAGCTATGCCTACATACATCAATTACTCAGAATTCGTACACAACAATACTCTCCTTAATGGATGTAAGAACAGATAGGGCTCTATTCCTATAATATGTCACAAATCATCACACAAAGTTTATAATGAATTGACATTCACCACACGTGGTTCTCGGTAAACGCCGACATGTGTTCCCGAACACCACAAGGAAAACTGAACCTTATTAGCATATAGTAAAACCCAAACAGTTTAAACCACATGCTGTATTGATTGATGATATCGAAAATTGATTCTTATAAGATAACAGCGTAGGTGTAAATTTGAATGTAGATGAAATAAGCGCCATAGTAGTATAACCATTAAGTGTGGGTACCAAGTCGATTGCTATTAGTATTGTCGATGATTGCAAATGTATCGACGATATAAGTTGATGTTTTTACAACTGTGCTGTTAAGAAGCAAATAAGCGTGGATTTTAATGAGTTTTAACTGGCTTTTAATTTTGAATAAAGTTTATATTAAACTGATTAATCTGGAATTGGAAGTGTATATATTCATCTAGAGGTATTTTACAACCATTCTGAGAGTTTATACGCTAAGATTCTACATAATTTATGTCAATATTTTAAAAAGCTGACTATGCGGCTAATATCGTAGCTTTGGAGTCTCAATGTCCTGGGTTCGATGACGGATTAGAAAGTTCAGTTATCGCAAGTGTTTTTTTTGACACATAATATTCTGTGTTTTTTTATTACAAATTATATTCTGTTTAAGCCCAGAGTCAGGAATAGGACGCAACTACAGATTACAATAGGCTCGCGTCCTACAGTCTGGCAAAACGTGGTTGCTTATACACCTCTACCTACCCATTCGGGCATTTGGGAACATGCCCAATTTTTGTTAGCTATTGTTTTGGCCTGATTATAGAATACTTATTTATTATGCTTACCTTAGATGTTCTCTTAGAAGTCAATAGTCATTTAAAAGTACATTAAACTTTCTAATCTAAACAAAAAACTGTACTTACAAAATTAAAGCTCTTGCTTCAATATTGTTCCGTAAAGTTATTACATATAAAAATGAAATAGCTTATAATATTTCAAGACGAGATTTTCTTTCCAAACTTCATCCCTCCATTCCTACGAAATGCAATTATGAAGTGTCCAAACCACTCCGACTATTGTCTTCATTGAAATTAATGCAAGAATCAATCAATTTAAACTTTCCACCCCCTATTTTATCCCCCTCATTTTTAGAGACAATGGGAAAATGGTTATTAATATTCTGTTGTAAAAAAACAAGACCCAACAATAGGTGTTGTTAATTTACTCATTAAAATTCGTGGGGAGTACGCAAGAGGGAGACATTAGTTTGAAATTTTGAAATTAATATTGATAGTTCAATGTCCTTTTACAGAATTTGATAAAATATATGTATCATGTTATGATATTTGATGTGAAGGTTTTCTTATAAAATTGTAACTAAAGATGATCGTACAAATTGGTACGTTAAAACAAAACAGAATTCATCAATTTCATATCCCATATAAATTTTAACATTGAATCAAATATTGAATTGATACAATTATTTGCGTATTGTTTAAAGTTAGTAAAATTTCTAGGTATTTTCAGTTACTGCAATCATAACTGTAATGAGGCGTCTAATACACAAACAAGTGTAAAATCTAAATTCCAATTTCTGCACTTTGCAGAATTGGACGATGAAATTAAGATAATTTCAATCAATCATGCACACACGATCAGTTTCTAAAGACTGATGACAAAAGTGTTGATAAACTGTGATACTAAACACACACTAAAAGGTACACTTGATGGATGCAGTTAATATATACCTGATGAAAACTGTGGTCTGTATTTAGGACAGGTTCGTATGAATTACGAAAATTGCGAACTTCCAATTTGAGGAGATGGAACAGATAAATTATTGGGAAAACACATAAATGTTCACGATTTTAACGACATTAAAAATAGTTACGATTTTTAAATAATGGCCATGTATTGCATCAATCATTTGCCAAAAATATGTAATCTTATTGGAAACATAATGATTATAACTTTCTGGTTATAATTTGATGAACTGTAACATACTCGTTTGATAAAATAGGACATATAGAATCATTGATAATCAACATATATCTACTGTCATGGAAGATAATATCGTCAAGTCTTGTAAACAGCTTACAACCCGTAATTTTATTGTTTACAATAGTATGTGTGGTAAACTTGAGTTCAATTTAAATAAGTGTTTTTATCATGACTTTAACGTTATCAGAAGACAGATAGCCGTTTCTATTTCTTTCGTAATACATCAATAAACATTGTTTTGAATTGAGAAAACAAATTTTTCTTGCAACTGTTTTCAACTTTTCTCCCTTGCCTATCTACAACTTTCTATACCTCAAGGGGCAAGGTATCGGGGCCCGCATTAAAATAACAAAGGGCCGAATTACACCGAATATTAAAAACGGGCGTTTGTTTCGCGCCAAAAAATTAATATTAACGATATCTTCAACACAATGAAGTGTTGAAAAAACTGAATAATAATTTATGCAAGGGATTTCTTTGACGCTTTTGTTGTGTAGTCGCAGGAAGATGGGTTTGGTATAATGGACCTGGTTAATATTGAAGTATTGATGTTTTTGATAACATTTAGAATGTATTTATGGATCTAGAAACGATACACATTTGGACTAAATCTCAAAAACCACAATGGATTGTCGTGAGTCGTGATCGAGGAGCTCTTTATCCATTTATCATCTGCCAAAATTCTAACTCATAAAAATACAAAAATATTAATACTAAGTAGTTCAGCATCAGTTACATTATTTGGGATTATTGCCATTGTATTGTATTCGAAATGTTGAACAAATAGTTAACACATATTTTTTGACAAAGCTTGGACAAACGATGACTGTTGTTTTATTTGCATTAATAGGGTGAAACATTTTAGAAATTACAAGCACATTACCACTACGCCATCGCGGGGAACAAGAAAAAAGAAAATGCACTTTGAGTATCCGTAAGGATGGAATCGAGCTAGTATTGTCCCAACGATTCCGGAGATCAATGAAAACTTAATAAATAAACAAAGTATACTTTTGAAATTGACATAAATTCATTTACTCTTCCAAGTGATAAGATTCTATTTTGTAAACAACCTTCTTACAGATTTTCATTAAATTAGGATCAACTACGTCAAAATAAACATACTCAATGAAATTGGTCAATTCTTTATACGATTTGCTATAAAACTGGATAAAAAACTTATCAATAGATCTGGTTCGATTAACTGAGCAGCTGGATGATTGTATGTACTGTGAAAAACTTGAATGAATACAGCTTCTAAAATATATTCGTCGACGATGAAAACATCGTCATAGAAATATATGCTTAAAGTGAAGTTAATAAAGATGAAAATGATATCAAACTTTTAAGTTTTTGTTTGAATTAGTGATGGACTGTATTCGATTCAATAGTTTTATTAGAAACTGGTTGAACCAGTTCGGACCCCAAACACGTGGTCATTTTTGTCATTCAATACATTAAAATTATCGGCTCCTTTGTCCAGTTTGCGTATTGTAAAAATAGGTGATTTATTTGTAGCGATTATTTTAAATTCAATATGGACGTAAAAAAATTTAGAAAATGTAAATTTGTTGGAACAGAGTTTTATCATTTTCAAATACTTTGGATTCATATAATTTGATATAAAAATTGTAGGTTACGAAATTAATACATTTTTCAATACTGCAAATTGTATAAGGTGGCGTTGATTTTTTGTTTAAAATTTTAGATAGGCTCAGACTATTATCTCACCCGATGGTATGCGACGATTTTGCTTTTATGGTGGTAGGGCATTTTGCGATTGCCCGCCTGGTTAGCTACTACCATAGATAAATGATTATTGTTTCTCTATGCTACTACCCTCAAGTAGAAAATCTGTTGCCAAGCACCTAACGGCGTGTTCCGGCAGCAGTCCTTGAGAGCCAGTGCAATTACAGGCACGTGAGACTTGTGATGAAATGCATCTGTTATAGGCAGAGGTTAGTCCGCGTAACATTAGGTGGGCCTCGAGTTTGTTCTGTCATACATAAAAAGAAGTTTTAGCTGTTGCCGTGTAATGTAATAACAGTTGTCATCAAAATTAATTAATCTTGTAAACACAACAGTAACTACGTTTATATGATGTGATGACGCAATACAACCCAAAAATCTAGCACGTGGAAGCGCGCAATGATCGGTAATTATAAACAATCGATAGTAATAAATAGATAATATTATAAAGATCCAAATTAAGTCAACGACCTGTTCTTATCTGAGGTCAGGCGTTTCTGCGGTTTTTGTGGACGATGGTTTATCTTGACTCACACGCGAACACACTGGATGTCAAACTTTTCGGCCTATGAGTATTTTAACAAACTATTGGAGCACAAATATAATCATATTTAGAAATATAGAAGGGTAGCGACATCATTTCCAGAGTTAAGTGTTGGAAAAAGCACTTCTTTCGATCAGATGAAGTCTTGTAGTCTGGTCGATGACCACGCACCGTCCCCTATCACGGTTAAAGTATGAATAACTTTAACCGTCATAGAGGATATTGGAACAAGGTTTCGACACGAAAGAGTGTGTACAGGTGGGATTAGGCATCTCGCGGGAAATCGGAGGACGCGAGTTCGATTCCCGCCCGGAGCATAACATTTTGTGCTCCAATAATTTGTAAAATATGATTTTCGCTTAGCACGCGATAATGCTTGTTATCATATTTAGAACTATATTGGTATATTTTTAAACCTATCTATCAAGGAGTATACATTTTAACTTAGAGCGAGTGAAGTCCAGGCCTAGCAGTAATTGGTCTGATCAATTTGATTATACAGAATTGCTGTATTTATCAACGAACTTTTTGATTCTACTCAATAAAAAACAACGATTTTCGGGTGACACGTATAATTTGTAATTGCGCATATCCGGTTGTTTTTATTAAAAGTTTGAGACACTGCGACTCCGATCAATTCATCCGCACACATTGTATACAATGTTAGTAGATAATGAACTCTTTATATAACTATAATATGTTTATTTGTAATTTTTTTATAAATTAATTTTGGACATATCTAAGCTGGCATTCGTTGCGATAGCACCCCGCATCCGTTAGTTGGTGATAGTGATATTGTGATATAGTTATTATTTATTGGATTCGACAGCTAAAAGGTTAGTAAGGTTATTTTGTTTTAGGATTTTGCGGGTAGGTACTTTTTTTTTGCTGTAGTTATAAGACGGACAAGTCACCCTCCTGATTGTTTGCGTGTGCAATTCCATTACAGGTGCCGTGTCACCGTTCTACTTGACAAGGCACTGCGCTCATCGTCCCGAGATCTGAGTTCTTAAGTCTCGTTAGTCCTGTAATTTCACTTGCAACAGTACCCTGCTCGTCTATAGAGTATATAGTAGTGTTGGCACCCTATTACTTCGAAGTAGAATAAAAGACACTGTAGTGGTAGCGACCAAGATGGGCTCTTGCCGGAGAGTTCTATCGTAGAACGTAGGTTAACTTTTGAGTAAACACAGTTTTTCTTATCAAAATAATTGTTGATAGAAAAGTAGTGAGAAAGTTGAAAAGAAGAGTTCTTTTATTCGCAACACTTTAGCTCTGCGATGATAATAATGATTCATGTTATACATACATACTATAAACATATATATTTATACTTTTCCGTTTTTAGTTTTGTATACACACATAACGTACGTAACTCTTTGAATAGGTAAATTTTGGTTCGGACATTCAAAATCTTTAAGTTCTCATTCTGTATTATATGATTTTAAAGGTCATTTCCTCCTATAAACCCTTCAAAAGCAGATATTTAAATTCAATTATTACAACAACAACAAACAAACGGCAATCGAATACCTAGTAACGGAACAAAACATCTCCTTCGTCCGCTTAAGACATTAAGCAATTTGCTTAATACCTTCAAGGACCACTCAAAATTAGACTTTGACAATCAACGATACGATTGATATTCTATTGAACCTTTAACGTCGTCCTTGAGAGCTTCACTTGAAACTATAGAAGCGTAAGATGCTTCCCAAGTCAAAGAAACATAATCTTTGTTATTGTCAACTGAAAGCACATTTTGGTCTGTGTAAGGATGGCGATAAAATCATTAATTACTATGGGCGTTTGCTACCAATCTATCGGAATAGTTGTGTAGTGTAAGGAGCTATCTAATGCATTGTCGTTAAATTAATGCGACAATTTATGACAACAGGAATTAGCTGAAGGGATAGATCGTTGTGTTTTATTGATGGACCCATTTGAATTTAGATGGACTTGGATTTAGTGCGGGGACAAGCGATGGCCATTGATTTGAATGACAATACTTGGTAGGGTAGACCCTGAAGGTAGAAACTTACGTCTGTAATGGCAAATTCGAAATTCAAATAGTTTTATCACGCTTGTCATTAGATTTGGCATACATTCTACATGATATTCGCTTAAAATAATATTGCTTGTATTATCTTAAAAATATATATATAATAAATTTATGATATACCTCCATTGAGGTCAACGTTCATCTTAAATAGCAATATAAGGGTGAATTATTTGATACGCTCATTTGGGAGTTTTTAGGTTTTTCTGACAAAGGAAATCTCAATGGCAGTCTAGTGTCTGGAATTGTGCCCAGTAGATGGCAATAGCTCGCCCCCTATTATATGGGGCAAAATCGTATCTGTTCGCTTAAGCCTGACACCCCACGGGCTTTTTTTAAGGTAAATCTAGAAATTTAATGACCTTAAATTTACCTTTACTTTCGTAACGCAAAACTTTCGAAATAGCGATTAACAGTAAGTTTCGAACCTTGTCAGGCGTTTCCCCATATCCAGTCAATAGTTCATCTCATCATTCTATTATATCAACGATTTGCGATCCTCAATTGACTTGATTCAATGATAAAACCATAGTCACTACGTAGCTTTCCTTAAACTTCATACAAACTATTGTTTAAACTACGTACAAAGAGCGGCTTCATCTGAGTAAATGCAGCATGTCTTGCCGAAGCTAATGGGGCTATTCTGAAGGAAGCAATTTTCTTTGATTTCTTTGACAGCGCGTTGTTTTTTTTTCTTTGTGATCGAGGCGGACATTGACACGGGGCCTGATTTGCATGGTTCAAAAAGGTTTATTTACACTATAGCCCGAAAATTGTTACCAGAACACAAGGTGACCTTAAAAGCATTATTTTCTGTTTACGTTGTGGCCGCAAGTCCTCAGCCATGTAGTAAAAATACTAAAAAAAAACATTTACGTGTTTAAATTTTAGAGTTCATATTTATTGTTAATATTTTTATTTATTTTAAGCATTTTTTTCTTCTGTAGCAATGGTCATTATTATCAACAACAGTGATATAATCAAATGATATTGTGTCAATGTAGATGCAAAGCCTTTGCTTGTATATCTGAAAACAAACTTACCTGAATTGCTATTAGGTGTTAGGTCTCTTCAGCGGTGGAACCAACCAAGTATGTCAAATATTCTGCCTTGAAACAGTAGTGTGCAAACTACGTACTGTGTTTAGGTGTGAAGGGCACTGTAGTATAATCACTTGGCGATCGAGACTTATAAGAAGTAACGTTTTGGAGTGACGAGCGCAGTCAAGGAAAACGAGGATTGTGATACTCCAGCTGTAATGAAATAGATATCCTTACCATCAAGTAAGTGACTTGTCAATCTCATCACTTAATAACATAAAAAGATAATATTACATCCATTTTGAGGCAACTAGTAAAATTGTCGGCTTGGTTTCATTCTCAAATGTTTGTACCAATATTGACGATAACGACCAACTTCCAATACCAACAAACACGCCAAGTATTTATCTAAATTTAAATTTCGAATTGTCCTCAAAACAAAGCCCTTCGATAATTGAGAGGGGGATCCCTTTAATAACCTTCGATTATTTATTTAAGACTTTCGCCACCTGAGGCTTTGGACAAAAAATCGTACTAATTATTTTGCACTGGGAGCTCCACTCTAAAATAACCTTTATTGATAATACTTTAGGTAGAAATTAGGGTGGCGTGTGCTCAGCTTTTTGGGAAGAGAAAGAATTTGCGGGTAGGAGCGATTAAGTCCTGGTTTCTGTTTAAAGTTTTTTTCTGTTTTTATCGAACAGATTTGTTTGATTTGTCACTACTTAGCGCAAATACGATTTCCCTTCTGTTTTTTCGTCATAAATGCAGTACAATATCAATTGTAAGAAATGTAAGTTAATATTCTATTTTTTAGAAGTTTATTACTGATACTGAAGCGATGTTACCACAGTGGCAATAAATGGTAACTGTCGTGAAGGGAGCCAGTGGTTCAAATCATACCGTATACTTGATTTTTGCTGTATATGTTTTTCATGCATCATAGTATGTCCATACCATGCTAGTTAGTCTACCACCCATGCTAGTTAGTCTATCTTGAAGCAATAATAACCGAGCGGCAATAGCTATGGACTGCCGCGCCGCAGGTCCCTGGTTCGATCCCCACCGCCGGCTTGAGCTTCACCGCATGGTGATAGGGCATTTTGCGATTGCCCGCCTGGCTAGCTACCACCCTCAAGTAGAAAATCTGTCGCCAAGCACCTAACAGTGTGTTCCAGCAGCAGTCCATGAGAACCAGTGAAATTACAGGCACATGAGACTTACCAACTGCGTCGCAACGTGATGGGCGCAGTGCACTTCATGACTTGTAATGAAATGCATCTGTTATAGGCAGAGGTTAGTCCACTTAACATCAGATGGGCCTCGAGCTAGTTCCGTCGCAATAACATTTAAAAAAAATACCACTCTTTAAAGTTATGTGCCTTCAAGCTGTCTCTGACATACTCATTCGTTATCTTTTTCTTTCTCTACACAGCCATTTATATTCACATCTGCCACAAATACTTTTTATTACTTACCTATGTATTATATTAGTACATGGAAATTACGAGTGTTTTATAATACTCCTTACTTGCGTGCGAGGCTAGAATAGCACCCCATATCTTCCTGTAAGAGTCGCAAAAGTGGCACCTGAACAACTGGCATCTTACACTGTGATCTCCAAGCCGCCTGCCAAGCGTGGTGATTATTGCCTACCCCTCCCCGCCTCCCCCATTAATAGGAAGGCTATGTTCAGCAGTATGCGATCAGACTGACACAGTACAGTACAGTAGGCAATCTGTGGTAATTAGGCCCTGTTGCGAAATCTGTTCTTAGCTGAGTCAACTCCTTCCACTCTATACAAATGTAAAACTCGATTCTAATTAAAGAATATCAACAAATTTAAGAACAAACTCAATCCAAAGATGTCTTCCTTACAAAACCAAATGTATCCAAAACTTTGCACCGCCATATAAAGGGGAGGTTCGCCCAAACCGATACACAATTAAAGAGCAAAACAAGGAGACTGTAAGTACTAATGCTAAGACGAATGTTGCGGAAAATCGAAACCACCCCCACTCACCCCCGTCTGTAGGGACGTCTGATTTACGATTTGTACAACACTGAACGGGGTTTTTGTTTTTTAATTTTATTTTTAATAGCCACGCAAGTTTTGTAGTGTTACTTTTTAAACAATGTAAATTTTCCCTTTTTCTTTATTTGCTGGTTGATAAATGTATAGGTATGTAATTATTAATCCTTATACGTTGATATTTTTTTACTTTTGATTTTTAAACATAGGTTTTGGAAGCAATGATAGCCGAGCGGTTATAGTTATGGACTGCGGTGCCGCAGGTTCATGGTTCGAATCCCACCGCCGGCTTGGGCTTTACCGCATGGTGGTAGGGAATTTTGCGAATGCCCGCCTGGCTATCCACCACCCTCAAGTAGAAAATCTGTCGCCAAGCACCTAACAGTGTGTTTTACGGCAGCAGTCCTTGAGATCCAGTAAAATTACAGGCACAATGAGAATTAACAGCTGTAGGTCTCAGTGTGACGGGCGCAGTGCAATTGGTCACATGACGAAATGCATCTGTTATAGGCAAAGTTTAATCGACTTAACATCAGGTGGGCCTCGTGCTTGTTCCGTCACAAACACATAAAAATAAAAAAGGTACTTTTGGCGACGTAAAATTTGCCTGATGCTTTTTATTTTTGAATCAGTAAGTGTAAGCGACGGAGCAGGTGGTTTATAATAGTAGTATTTTGTAAATGTCATACGTAATCTTTATCTGCAATTTGTAGGACATGTCGTTTTATGGGCTCCTTAATTGATCATTTTGTTTAAATTTTATACAGACAAGTTTGTATATACTTACTTTAACGACAGAATTAATTCAGTGTGTCCAAATTGCGTTTAGCTGCATAAGTGTGTTAAAGAACTTGCTTTCCACTAAACAACGTGTTTTGTAAAGGTTATTACTATATATATATATATATATATATATATATATATATATATATATATATTATATTATACATTAAAATACATAAACCTTTAGTTACAAGTAACATTATTTAATATATTTTACTTTGAGGAATATGGTATGAAAAGTGAATACGAGTAGTAAATAGTAGTAGAGCATTTTATGAATACTTGCTGGCTACAGCTACCATTCTCAAGTAGTAAATCTGTTGCCACGCACCTAACAGCTGTCATTGAGCCTCAGTTGCTATTTTTGGTTGCCATTCTAGCCTGTTAACCTTCGCCGACTGCATCGCTATTTGTCATCAAGTAATATTGTAGTCAAAGGCTAGCCCATCACCAATAAAAAATAAATGGTTTAGTGAAAATAAACCGCTTTTATTCAATTTCAAACCATAAATGCGTGAAACATGCAAGTTTATTTTAAATTATACATACAACCAAACTTAATATCTAATATCGAAATATCAAAAACTCACAAGAACCACGCAAAATGCTAATCCTATTAAATTGTACATGTGGCAACCCTGTTCAATTCGACGTTTTCTTTCTCTAATTGATAATTCTTCCGCATCCCATCGCTCGTAGAATAATACAATTAATTCCCTCATGCCGAGACCTACTTATACATTTCTTACAACCCTTGTTGAGGGGGCTGCATATCGCACGCCAAGACCGCCCGATTTCATGATCGGTTTTGTGTGATGAGAACTCGAGATCATGACGACTTCACTTGATATATTTACCTATAAAATATCACAATCTGAATAACGAAAATCTACGAACTTGTTCAATATACAATTAAATCATTATAACATAAGTAACATTTAATAAATCTTTTCTCTTTCTTCTCATTGGAGATGACTCTCAAATTAATCTGACCTTAGCGTAGTTTTATTTATAAATGTATTTCACATCATAAAATTATAATCTAAACCAAAGGCATTGAGCATATATTATACTTAATTATAACCTATAATTCAAAGACTGAAGCAAAGTAAAAAATTATGTACATAAATAATTATAAATATAAAATTAACAGTAATTGGGCAATTTAGAGTATTTAGAAGGTACGTAAGGAGCGTTTTAAAACCGTCCTTTTTAGCATATCCACTGCATCTTCCAACCAAGTGTATCATCCCCGCGTGATCGTGTGTCGTGTTCACCCTTTCTTGATACCAGAGTCGTCAGTAATTGCTTTCTTAATCCTACACCGGTATCTTTTGTTATCTGAATAAGAACAAAAACGTGTTTAAGAGGGGCTTATGACATTCAACATTTTGCGGCGAGCTTTGGATATGTTATTGTTTTGTTAATCATGTGTGATTCAGATTAAATAAGATTCGTACAACATGAAAGACAACTAGAAATCAATTCACGATGTTTTTGATATCGGGTATATTTTATGATGTTAGGTAAAAATATGGGCGAATCGTTTGCCTAATTGCGTCTTGCCTGCCCATGACAAGTGTGACCTGAATTGAATTAATAAAGAATCGTTTACTTAGAATTTCACTTGAATTGTTTCTCTAAATCTATATTATATTAAAAAAACTGTGAGGGAGTTCCAGACTTTTATAGTATACATCTCTGCTTACCCTTTTGGAGCGATACCGTTATGTACAGGCGTGATTGTGCTTATATATACTGAAATATTTCATAACTCAACTATTAAAGTCAAGTTTTACAGAATAATTAAATCACATATATAAATACTTGGGATATTTCCCAACTTTGGTTAGACATAAAAAACTCAGACTTTTGAAGCGCTCGTAGCGAAGTTTACTTAGCTGTTCTTAACCGATCAGCAAAGTTAAGCAACGTCGCGCGCGGTCATGAGTTGGATGGGTGACCGCTAGTGACATTACTACTGAGCGTTTCCGTGCTTCGGAGGGCACGTTAAGCCGTCGGTCCCGGTTGTTGTCTTAAGATGGCAGTCGTTATAGCATGGTGGTAGGGCATTTTGCGAATGCCCGCCTGGCTAGCTACCACCCTCAAGTAGAAAATCTGTCGCCAAGCACCTAACGGTGTGTTCCGGCAGCTGTCCTTGAGAGCCAGTACTTCTAGGTTAGCCTGAAGAGCATCTTCGACCACATCATCACTTACCATCAGGTGAGATAGTGGTCAAAGGCTAACCTATAAAGCATAAAAAAAAAAAAAAAAAAACTCACCGAACTATTATGTACATAAATTTAATATACATAATAGCAAATTTATCAGTATCCGCACAAGTTTGAATGTTTTTTTATCCAACCTCAGATAACCTTCGGCATTTACTAATCACGTATATTTTATCTATTAATTACAATAAACACATTGTGTCCGGTTAAAACATATTGATTGGCGACTTAAATAGTGTGTAGATCATTAGATAATCATCTAACACCGTAGAACTTAAAATAGTTGATCTAATCAAACTTTATAAAATGCTTCTCTTTGAATGATTTCTTAGTTTTCTTTGAATTCGTGACTGTATTTCATTGTTACCCTTAATTTGATACATGGTAAAAAGAAAACGTAGATTTAGTTATTGTGTTTAAGAAAGTATAGTGCCAATTAATATGTCATATGTTATTAATAACAAATGTTAGCCTTCATTTAAAATCAGTGATAGGCGACCGGTAATAGCTATGGACTGCCGTACCGCAGTTCCATGATTCAGTCCCCACCGCTGGTTTGAGCACTGCATGGTGGAAAATCTGTCGCCAAGCACCTAACAGTGAGTTCCGGTAGCATCCATGAGAGTCAGTAAATAATTATGAAATAATAGGCATATGATTCCTAACATCTGTATGCATGTCTCAGGGAATAATCTAATAATAATAATAATCTCAGTGCAGGTCGTCACTTGTTACGAAAATGGTTACCGCTTTAAACTAAGTGGGCTTCGTGAGTGTTCCGTCGCAAAGCCATACAATTAAAAAAAAATGTTAAAACAATTTCTACTAACATTAATTCAAAATTAAATTCAAATATTTTTTTAATATATTTTTACTTAAATTACTTTATGTACCTACTTGTTCCGCCATACTAATCCTGATGGATACAACATGGGTGTCTTCAAATCGAGAGTAAATAGGTTACTTCTAGGTAAGCGTGCTCCATCTTAGACCATATTAATGCTTAACGTCAGGCAGGGTGAGGTCAAACGCGAAACTTTTATGTATAAATAAAAAAACATACATTTTGTGAATATGTTTACCGACTACCTATTACTATTACAAAGAAGATTACTATTATTGTGAAGCTGAGTAATAGCGTCCCGTTTTCTAGTACGGAACCCTAAACTACTTCGTCTTACCTCCTACTTCAATGATTGTATAAGTATGAACTACTCTAAATTGCTGGACCCTACTCCTAATCTTAAACAGTCGTGGCTCGCATTATCCTAAGTACATTTTGATTTTAGTTCCGTGCCGCTTGTCATTTGCGTCAGATCACCGATAATTCGGTTTTATAAATTGTTCCGATTCCCCCAGGCTCCCCCGTCGCGTCTTTCCAGATGGTTTGACGATTCGCCTTGCGCTGTGTTGTTACGCTTAAATATGGCCGCTTGGTCTTAATAGCATTTAAATACACGCCATTTTCTTATTGATTTCATTCTTGTATATTCATTAAATTTTATTTTCCGTTTGTTTCAGGTATGACAAATATCACTCTAAGGTCTCGGAACGCACCGTGCCATTTTAATAACAAAGGTAACCAAGGTTTACAGCCAACAGCTTAAAGGTCCAGTTAACGAGGGCGCTGCTGGTAAAGAAAAAAAACAGCAATTGTGTCAATGTGAGAGAATTTAATAGTTATTTTTTCTACCACCTGAACATATAAGTTGGCGGCACTGAACTTTTTTTTTTTTTATGCCTGATAGGTTAGCCTTTGACCACTATCTCACCTGATGGTAAGTGATGATGTGGTCGAAGATGTTGTTCAGGCTAACCTAGAAGTACTGGCTCTCAAGGACAGCTGCCGGAACACACCGTTAGGTGCTTGGCGACAGACTTTCTACTTGAGGGTGGTAGCTAGCCAGGCGGGCAATCGCAAAATGCCCTACCACCATGCTATAACGACTGCCATCCTAAGAAGACAACCGGGACCGACGGCTTAACGTGCCCTCCGAAGCACGGAAACGCTCAGTAGTAATGTCACTAGCGGTCACCCATCCAACTCCTGACCGCGCGCGACGTTGCTTAACTTTGCTGATCGGTTGAGAACAGCTAAGTAAACTTCGCTACGAGCGCTTCAAAAGTGTTTTGTTCGATTATAAACCTAAGTGTTTATAATCGAACAAAAAGTACCTAAGTGTTAATAATCGAAGAACCATTAGCTACGTGACAAGGGAACAATCAATGCTTTCAAACGTGGAATGAATATCATTGGAGTATTAATGGATGACATTTGTCAATATCCATCGGAATTGTTTTAAATACTGGCCATTAATACGGCGTGTTAATCTCGAAACGTCAAACGATTACGGCGAATCGCGTGACTATTAAAAGGTTCCATTTTTAAAGAGGCTTTATCGAATGTCGTTGGACTGATAAAAAGTTTGGACATCACTAGCTTTATGCAAAGGTACTACTACGACGTTTAAACTCAATAAACTAAGATATAAGGTGTTTTTTTTTTAATGTGATTGTGACGGAACTAGCACGAGACCTATACCTGATATTAAGTGGACTTAACCTGTGCCTGTAATAGATGCATTTCGTCACAAGTGACGAATTGCGCTCGTCACCCTGAGACATACAGTGGTTAAGACTCATGTGCCTTTTACTGGCTCTCAAGGAATACTGCCGGAATACACTGTTAGGTGCTTGGCGACAGATTTTCTACTTGAGGATGGTAGCTAGCAAGGCGAGCATTCGCATAAGTCTTTCCTCCGTGCGGGGAAGCTTTAGCGGGCGGTAGGGGTCGAACCATAGACTTGCGGCACGGCAGGCCATAGCTATTACCGCTCAGCCATAATTGCTTCAAATGTAGTATACTAAAAAATATAGGCTGATAAGTTTGTTATATGCAAAATATTTCTGACAGATGGTATGAATTTCATTAACCTTTTGCCAAGTTTCGTAAATTAAAAAACTGACAGTAAAATGATGGCGTGTCATGAAAATAACGTAAAATCAATAACGTCTCAAGTCATCATAACGATAGCGAATAACGACCAACGGGTTATTAATTTTCGTTATCGTTCTAAATAATAATATTTTCTTTTTGTTTTTAACGGCGCGAATATGCAGATGGGGACGTTTTAACGTTTTCTTTTATTGACAGTTTATGGTTTGGAAACTGAAAATGACTCGAGATACGATCCAATACTTTTTGTTAATGACTGCGGCATTCCTACCGCTTTTTCGGAAAGACAAATCAAATAAAAATAATCAAATCCAAAAGATATAGAACTATTGTATTGCTTTTGTCATATTAACAAGAAAGCAATATGTTATAATTTGTTATATTCAGCAGTAGAAATAAAATAAGTCTTTTCAAAGTCACCCTTTAGACGCTCCCATGTTTGCGTCACATCATAATCGTTACTCGCGATTATCGATTTCTCGTTATTCGGTGTCTGTCATTAATAATTTTAATTAATTAACGTGTGGGGCGCGTTTATAGATGCTTCCTATTGTCGTAGCATCGTGCGAGATGATTTATGCGTAACGTCTTTCGGTTATGGAGTTAACGCTCTAAGACGCCTCATTGATTTTTGATGACTATGTGAGTTTCATCAAAGCAATTTTCATTGAATATTATGTTTAGGCGATCAAATTCTTGTATGTTTTCTGATTCTACATATGTAAAACGACGTAAAAGTACTACCAAATGACTCTTAACTTATATATACAGAGTTAGAAATCCTATACTTAGGTCTTACTGCAATCAGGAAAATGATGATACATATATTTTCAAAAAAATCCTTGATAACCTACCGCTTCAGAAATGTTAAGAGCTATTCAAACACAATTTTTTGCCAATTATGTTTTGGTATCATGAAATATGGGGCTAGGCTGGTTCGATCCCCACCGCCGGCTTGAGCTTCACCGCATGGTGGAAGGGCATTTTGCTATTGCCCGCCTGGCTAGCTACCACCCTCAGGTAGAAAATCTGTCGCCAAGCACCTAACGGTGTGTTTCGGTAGCAGTCCTTGAGAGCCAGTGAAATTACAGGCACATTGAGACTTAACAAATATGTCTCAAAGTGACAGGCGCAGTGCTATTCGTGACGAAATGCATCTGTTATAAGCAGAGGTTAGTCCGCTTAACATCAGGTGAGCCTCGAGCTTGTTACATCACAATAACATAAAAAAACCAGTACCTGTGGGACCTGGGGAACGAACCTAGGTTCGTTTAGAGCCTAGGCTCTAAAGATTCCAAAGCGAACTTTTAGCTCCACTCGACCTTCAAGGCAGCCTAATAGATTTAATTCCCATCAGATAATATAATACGTAATATCATATCCAAAATCTGACCGTAATTAACATATCGACTAAAACATTCAATGTAATATGACAAAAGTTAAAAAATCAAAAGATATCGCATGAACCCGTTGTTTTTTTACCACCTCGCCCGAGTTTCTCTAAAGCTCCTACCCACATTTGAATGATTAATTATACACATTTATTAGTAAAATTTCGCCTCTGATTCTATAACATAGGGGTAGAAGAAAGGGTTAGTTTAGCACGTCGTTTGTATGTGTGTGTACCATTAATATTTATTTCGCATACATAAGTTATTATACGGTGTAGATTGATTGCTGAGAACAAAATGATTCGTAATGATTGATACAATTTTCACGTTATAATAACGTTAACAGGTTACGTGCCTTAAAATCGAAGTAGTTATATCTGAGTCACATGACTTCTGCCGTGACATTACGAAGTTTCACACAAATCGATGCTTTAAATATAACATCGGACACTTATATAAATTTCACCAAACAGCCGCAGTAAAAAAACAATATAGAAACCAACCGCATTAAACATAAGTACACCACAAAATATACAGTACGAAAACTAGATAACAATCACTAATTGCACGCCCAAAAGCGAGACGTTGAACGCGAAAATTTGAGTGTGAAAACTACAGACGATTTCGTGTCAAATACAACACTGACTAGTCACGCAAATACCTGCTAAGCGTTATCCTGCTACTTCCAACGTGTCCGTTATAACGATGGGAAATAACGCTCTGTGTCTCACCGTGCAACACTGTGTAAGTGTTGTCTGCAGTTGAAAAACTTTTAATGTTATCATTGTCCGCCATTTTGGATTCACTAAATAATCAGGGCGTATTGCATGTCCTTGGATAATAAAAGTGCAGTATCAAGGCGTTCTGTTTCGGCTGTGTTGGGATTCGATCAATTTAGTTTTTTCTTTCTATATACAGATGTCCTTTATTAATATGTTATAAAAGTTAAACTTTATATTATAAAAATACATTTAAATGTATATTATGAAGTCAAATCGAATGTTTGAAAATTTAATAGAATAGAATACTCTTTATTGTTACACCACAATACAAGAAAAAATATGTTGACCAAAAACAAATAAATAAG
Source organism: Plagodis pulveraria (assembly GCA_963890685.1). Lineage (NCBI taxonomy): Eukaryota > Metazoa > Arthropoda > Insecta > Lepidoptera > Geometridae > Plagodis > Plagodis pulveraria. The sequence goes on along the minus strand of OY982970.1, from coordinate 17,949,405 downwards.
TAAAGTATTTGTTACAATGGACGACCTTATCACTAAAAGTGATCTCTACCAGGCAACCTTAGGATGGAGTTGTAAACAAGCTAATATTTGAAAGCGGGTGCAGTTACGATATAGTAGAAAGTGAATAATATTTTAAATTCTATTAAAATAGAATAAATAGAATTAAAATAGAACAAATATTGCATGTACTTTATACCGACTTACAGACAAAAATATATGATAATAATTAATTTAGATGAACAAAAACTGAAATTTAAAATTATTCAGCGTGAACCACATAGAATTAAATCGTTATAAATATAAATTTAAAATCACATTTGTCGGTTTCTTTGTTTATTTTGCACTCCTAAGATGCATATCGAAGGTATCCTCAATATTAGGTCTACTTATTGTGTAAATTAACCTTAAAATCCATAGCTGCATAACTGGTAGTAAGTGCAAGCTTACAGAACAAAACGCGTGTACCCAAAAGTATAACGCCAAAGCAACATAGAAATACACCCTAAGAGACATTTAAATGTAGACAAAAGCCCTTTCTATATACATGTGACAATATCTACCCTTTGCAATATTTTAAAGTAACCCCTTTATCGGCACCCCTTGATTTGGACTGATCAATCGATTGGGGGTTTGACCAACCCTTAATGTTAACTAGAGGAGTGGTATACATCTCTTTCACGTCTACAGATTCGACATCTTAATAGTATATTTAGTAGTTTCGTAGCAATGATAGCGGTAATAGCTATGGACTGCCGTGCCACAGGTCAATAGTTCGATCCCCTCCGCCTGCTTGAGCTTGACCGCACAGAAGAAGGGCATTTTGCTAATTACCCTCAAGTAGAAACTATCGCCAAGCGCCTAACAGTGTAATGAATAGGTTCAGGCGTTACTCTACGAGCGCACAATCGAGAACCGAATTTCTCGATCGTGCGCTCGTGTCAAGACCTCCTGAAGATGCTACGTGTAGAATCGAAACGCGTCGAAAATTCTTCCGGTTTGGCTGCGTGGCGTTTGTGACGTCACGTCAGCTAACAGGAAAATTATAATTTTTATATTTTTAAAGTGTTTTATTAAGAACTTAATTTAAAATTTTCTTAAAATATTTTAAAAATTATTGTTATTATTACCTAACAGTCTGTTCTAGCAGGAGTCATTGAGATTTATATTACAGGCACATGAAATAAAATTAATTAATTAACACGTCAACATTTAGAATTTTGGTCCTAGGTTTGAGCAAGAATGTTAGTTTTAGAAATCAGTAAGTAGCAGTTTGGAGTTAAGAACAGTTACCACAAGCAGACCAAGAGCGCCCGCCGCCGCGGCAACACTGGACCGCGCCGCGCTCCCTTTGAATAGAGTTTTGAATATTTACATTGAGCTAAGTAAAAAAAAAATATGAAATAATAAATACAGGCGCAAGCATTTCACCAATAACCCTGTATAGTAGTGTTAGGCGTTAATGCAGGAGTGGCCAAGTGATATCATTAATTTTGTAGTGATAGCTGTTCATTTAATGGTAGTTAGGTCATGCTATTGCAGGTGTTGCTGTACAAACAATATAAAATTATACCAAATATTATTAAAGTGAATGAGTATGAATGGCTGTTTGTTATTCCTTCACGCTGAAACGGCTAAAGCGATTTGAATTAAACTTAGAATATTTTGTAGGATATGAGTTTGAGGGGTATGAGTGCCGGTGAAATTACAGGCACATGAGACTTACTGTAACAGAGGATCTGGTAGCAAGATCCTCTGCTGAACACAGCCTCTTCCATGCGGGGGTTTGCTATAATCCCCTCACTTGGCAGGTATCTTGTAGATCGCTGTTTAAGATATCAGTTCCTCAGAAGGCGCTTCTGCCCAACTTCCGGTGTTTTACCTTTTATCGCCTCTTACGACACCCAAAATAGCAATGGGGGGGGGGGTAATATTCTAGCTTGGCACCCCTCGGGGCTCCATGAGACTTAACAACTTTATATCTCAGGGAGATGGGCGCAGTGTAGTTTGCCACTTGTGACGAACTTCATCTGTCATAAGCAGAGGTTATCGCTTGGAAGCTAAGGATGTCGATGTGTGGGATAAGATATGCCAGCCTAAACCTTATTTTACCTACATTCCAGTACTATGAATTATCGCGTAAAGTAATTAATAGCGTCCAGTACGCCAGACCATACTGTATTCATAAAAAAAGAAATTACCAACAAAAAATACTGAGTCATTTTTTTTTATATATGTTATTGTGAAGGAACAAGCGCGAGGCCCACCTGATGTTAAGCGGTATCCTCTGCCTATAACAGATGCATTTCATCACAAGTGACGAACTGCACTGCGCCCAACACCTTGAGACATACCTGTTAAGTCTCATTTTGCCTGTCATTTCACTGGCTCTCAAGACTGCTGCCGGAACACACCGTTAGGTGCTTGGCGACAGATTTTCTACTTGAGGGTGGTCGCTAGCCAGGCGGGCATTCGCAAAATGCCCTTCCACCATGCAACTTCTATACAACCTTTTTATTCTCTTTTTACTATCAAAGCCAATTAAACTTACATGTTACAATAACATCCAAGACCCAGGGGTACAGTTTTAACTCGTACATATAATACTCGACATAATGTACAATTCTTGTATAGTATAAAGGGTGTTCCCTCCAGAGACCACGATTTCGGATGAGGGATCAAAAATCGCGATTGAGTCCCATCGAAGTATCTTATGTTGTATGTGTGTCTTATTAGCTGCATATGTGTGTGTGGCAGTGTCAGGGGTGACACTTTAGGGGTAACTTTTTTTAATCCGAAAGGAGTGTATTGATTTGCAGTTTATTGAGTTGTATTGACAGCCTATATTGGGAGAGACGCCCCTAGACAACATCCGATAGGGTTTCGCATGTACAACCAAAATAATACATAGAAAACACCATTCAATATAATTAAAAATATATATAAATATAACACAAAACACATGAACACAATTAATAAGCAGAATTAAGTAATACCAACCTTGAAGCAGTGATGGCTAGCTGTGGACTGCCGTACCGCAAGTCCATGGTTCGAACCCATGCTGGCTTGAGCTTAACCGCATGGTGAAAGAGCCTTTTGCGAATGCTCTATTAGTTTTAACAACCATCCTCAGATAGAAAATCCGTCGCCAAACACCAAACAGTGTGTCCGGCAGCAGTTCTTGAGAGCCAGTAAGTAATTCATGAAATTACAGGCACATTCGACTTCATATAATATGTATGCCACAGGGTGATGGGCGCAGTTCATAACTTGTGCTTCATGCATCTGTACGCCTCGTGTATGTTCCATAACAATAACATAAAAAGTATAATACAAACATAAGTAACAGGAATTCAGAGTTTATCAAACAGCATCTTATAGCAGCTATGTACTACATTTCACGAAACGGTTCTTTTACATAAGAGTGTAATCGATTTTTAATTAGTTAAGTACATGAATTCGATTACAATAAATATTTCTCATATTGTCGTTATTAAGCCTTAAAAAAATACAAGTCTTCTACCTATAGCAAAACATTGAATAGGTGCATAAGTATTTAATAAAAACTGAAGCCGCGAGGGTTACCAGTTCTGTCGTTAATCGAAAGGTTAAAATTAAAAATAAAGCAAAATCGACCGCAGTACAAAACGATACTCGATCCGAGGCATCCCTTCGACCCCAAAAATAATAAAAACGAAAACATTTCTGGCACGCAATACCTCAAACATACATATAGTAATGATCGGTCCGTCTGAGTAACCCTTTCGCGTAGAATTAACCCTTTCCGATACCAAGGTGAACAAACCCTGTTAAAAAGGGACCTCCTTAGCTGGGCGGATGGAGAATCAGTAATAAGAGATAAGCGATTATACCGTCAGTGTTACCATTGAAAGAATCGCATATTATCCCCCATTATATGAGACGATGATGGTGTTAAATGGTAATTTTTTCTAGGTATGGAAAACTAATACAAGTTATTATAGGTACATGGTTTCTGAGCTTGTTCATATCGTAAATTATTTTTGATATATCAGTTCGAAGAGGAGATATAATGTGTAGAATTTTTGTTGTTTTAAAAAATATACCCTATAGTGGATTCCTATAGTCTATTGGAGACGCAAGGAAAAGTCCTGTGATATCAATTATTTTATAGATTAATTCTTGCAAAATTTATTTATAGGTATCTACATATAGACTTCACACATTCATGGATATGGTAATTTAAAAATAAATGAGAGAAATTGACGTATACAAATTTAAAATTACTTTCCATCATGGATGTACCAAAATTTTCGAGTTATTGGAGATACTACTTAGTACGACTGCTAATTTAAAAACTCTTTACAAAGTGGACAAATAAAGAGGACACTTGTGACACTCTTTATTGCATACTCATTGGATGAGTTGTGACTTCGATGCTGCCATACTCTCTATTGAGTATGGCAGCATTGTAGTACAAGCAACTAAGAACATAACCCGCTTACTCTTATAACTTAAACATCACCTTATCCGCAGGGCGACACGCGTGGTAACGAATATTCATATCGTATGCAAAAAACGCTCATTTAGATAAATCTGGAACCGTTCCAAACGACCGCTAGATGAGCTTTATTAGTTTTGACATCGCAGACTTTTAATTAAAATTGTTATTTGTCAATCAGAGGAATTTATACGCACGGTAAAAGCATATAAAAGCATTCTTTGGATTTTTAAAATGGCGGTCTGCGGTATTTTTTCACAAAGAAGTACCTTTTATTTGTCTCATAGGTATATTGGGAACCTCAAACAAGAATGCTTACAGTCAATAATTGTATACTCTAACGATAGCACTTGGGTAGTACAAATAAAAGCACTGAAAATTACTTTTTAGTATTTATTATATTATATATTTGTACAAAAATTAAAACGTATCTTATCGGTTAATACGAGTATAACAATGTTTCTAAGAAAATTTATTTACTGTTATTGCGATAAATAATTTTACTATACATACCTATAATTGTTGAATTAGGAAAATAACGAAGATTGTTTGTTCCCAATCATTATAACTCAATCTGTCATTCGCGAGACGTCCGGCCACGACGACGTCGAGGGTAAGAATGACATTGACAACTTGCTAATGACATCTGGCATGTCTTGTGTTGTGGCGCTCTTTTCTCTAGCCGATTGTATTTCAACGATTGACAGTGAAATAAAAAAGTGAATATACACGAAACTAGTTCACAATTTTATTGTTAAAAAAATTTGACATTTATTTTGTCTCTCACATACTATTTGTATTTTATCTTTAAATGGAACTAAACATATCCAATTCGAAACCAAATATAAAATATCTAATAAGGTTTGAGCCGCAACCTTTTGTTCAAAATTATCATTTCTACAAAATATCAAATTTCGTGATTAATTCGTGAATTTCATATTCGTAGAACGGAACGCAAATCATTAAATATCTGCTCGTGATGTCTGCCGGATGTGAGAAATTAATTCAAACGCGAGCAAAAAATTCATCATTTCCATTGTAAAACAATACTGAACTTCCTTTGAAGGAAACCTTATCATATATATTATTATAGTATGGGTATTCTAATAATCTAACAAGTACCTACTTGTCAGAAGTAATATTCTTAGAAATGAAAAATTACTTTAACTCATTTGATGACTACATAATATTGTGGCGGTAGATTTGGAAGAAAAAAAATTAGAGAAATCTCTAATATATGCTTATATCTTACTAATATCATATTATTATTGCTTATACAGTTAGCCTAATACATATTTGGTTGTATGTTTATTCAAAGTCAAAATCATTTATTCAATTTAGGCGGCTACGACGCTCTTATGAAGGTCAATTACAAATTTTTGTATTGAAATATTCTACATTGTACTGCCACGTTCAGCAAATAAATTGTATAGAGCCACTGCGAGAAGAACGGGCAAGAAACTCGGGGCCATACAATACATTAATTCTTAGTGCATCACACTCCATCCAAAGGTTTCCTGGAAGAAAACACTATTAATGATTAGGCGGCCTGTTATGGCAATTTATTGTAAGCTTTTGTCCGTATTTTTTTGTAGTGCAACTATAAATAAATAAGTAAATATATCTATAAATCTGATCGCATTATAATGATGTATGTTTAAAAAATCCATCAATAATAACAAAGCGAACTACTTCTGATTTTGACCAAATTTCTGATGTTCATAGGAAAATAAAATGACATAATTTTAAGCTGTTGTCTGTCCAACTAGTGGATACTATAGAATATACAAAATATATGATATGATCCGTAAAAAAAAAAATACGGATCATATCTGATTTTTTAATATCTAGAGTTAGCAAAACACAAGGGGCGAGATGCATCGGGCAAAAGATATCGGCGTCCGAAAGGGGTTGATTTTGATTGAATATCTGTTATTAAGACCCTCCCTTACGCACACAGACGTAGATATTAAATAATATATACACGTTTACTTTATAAATATGCATGAGTTGTTAAAATTTGTGTGCAATCGGGTTTGTGTGTGTGGGTTATAGGGGTGCTCATTAGGGGATCAATACTTTTAAGAAATCGTATTTGGAGTATTTGTATTGGAACTTATGTCTACATCTAGTGAGACTTGAATTCTTCGGGAATTATGATAGATATGCCTGAAATCGCTTCGAAAATATAGTGAAATCGTCACTAATCACTTTCGAATAAGACGCTTTGCAATAATTTTGACTTACATTGACCTATTGACCTCTATACCAATGAGTTAAAACTTTAGTAAATAGTACAAAAAAAAAATGTTATTGTGACAGAACAATCACGAGGTCCACCTGATGTTAAGCGCTAACCACTGCCTATAACAGATGCATTTCAATTTTCAACAGAAGTGACGAACTGCACTGAGCCCGTCACGCTGAGACTGTTGTTGAGTCTCATGTGCCAGAAATTTTACTGGCTCTCAAGGACTGCCGGAACACACTGTTAGGTGCTTGGAGACAGATTTTCTACTTGTGGGTGGAAGCTAGCCAGGCGAGCATTCCCAACATGCCGTTCCAACATGCGGTGAAGCTCAAGCCGGTGGCTCAAGTCGAACCATGGACCTGCGGCACCACAGTCCATAGCTATAACCACTTGGATATCATCGCTTAAATATATTATAACAATATTTATTTGATATATTAAATTTATATTTCAGAAAAAAAACTTAAATAATATAAGAAAATATCTAGTCAAAATTCCCCATCATTAGATGATGCTTCTTGTAGAATCGAAACGTATCGGAAAAGTTTAGGTTACAAGACGCAATTTTACTTGATTTATATTGTTAACCTGTTTAGTTCTTAAAGAAAATAAATAATACTAAAAATATTTGAGGCTGAAGAATTATTCTCTTTTATTTTGATGTACAAATGAATATAGCTACAAAATTCAAGAAAAAGTTACATCTAATACCCTACCATTAGTTTCGTAAAGATCCTTGTCGATCTTTGATTACCGCGTTCCAAACTATAATACAGTTATTTGCATATGAATAACTATTTCAACCCCAACTTCCTTAACCGTTGCCTAAAAATGCGATTCATTACAAACGGGGAAGTATTAGTAGTAGTTTCATAAAAAAGTGCTGTCACGTCACCAAAAAGTTTTGTTTAAATCTCTAACAAACTATCCAACTTTTGGTTTGTGATAAAAGTTACATGGCATTGGCCACTTCTTGACTGTAAAAATCAAATTATCTATACCCTAAATGAGTTTCACACCGTAGTCCGTACTTATTACAATACATAATAAAAAATCCACAATTAAACCCTCAAACACGACTCGAGCCAAAACAAAAGGCCCTCCCAGACAAAATAAAAAGTAGACACATATAATGCATCAGTGAATCGTAGAATTTAAACCATATCATATATGATAATGTGTATAAATCTTGTGGCCGGTGGTGTGAGACCGTCTGGCCTGGACCTCTGTCGTGTTTATGTGTAGATATTTAAAATTATTCCCTTTGATTCGAATGATAATTTCGTTCGCAATTCGCTACGGGCAAAGTTTGCAGCGTCAACAAAACAACATTTGTTCTACATAAAGTTTTTTAACAAAACTGTATTCTACCAACTCGTGATACATGTGAATTCTAATTAAAACAATGAAATCGAAATTTAGTCTTTGAACTATGCGAATAACGCGATGACGTTCAAAACAGATGACAAAAAAGTACCTTCCATACTTCCATAGAGCAGAGAAACTTTTTCCGTCAGGGAGTGCGTTCGAAAAGTTGTACCGGAGCTTTGTTTCCAGCAATCATACGCTGTATTGTAAGGATGCGATGCGACGAACCGCGATCTCCACTCATCCTTTTGCCGACGCTACTTTGATTTTCGAACCGCTTTGATTCAAACTTTTAAGCAGCATTTTGACGTTGAATATTGCATTTCCGCGTATGTTTATTTTCATATTTGTTTTGAAGTTGTCTAGTCGAAAATAAACTTTAATACTTATCTGCATTTGTAGTCGGAGCTATCAATAAATTTTAGTTTGAATGAAACGCAGCGATCACGGTAATAACACTCAGTTTCTAGTTATTCTTATTGTATACATTCACCCCACGTAGTCGCCCCTCCGAGAAAAAATAATAAATTATTTTAGTTAGTATGCAAATAAGTACAGACCAATATTTTAAGCTACACCCCATTGGAATCGTGATATTTTTTAAATGTAATCTTTATGGTTTCAAAAAGTGTATTTTTTGTAGGGCAGCTAGTACCTTTAAGTCATTATAATCGAAATCAAATTCATTTAGACTTTTAGATTATTTAGATTTTTCTTTGCATTGTACAGTCGTTCTGCCTAAGTGTGTCGGTCAGTAGATCACAGAACGTTCGGCGTGACGTCATAGAGTAAAAATCAATGGTCTCCGTCCTTTTGAGCATGACACTCGACCCTTCAACTTTAATCTAGATCTTATATGCGTGTGTGCGTGAGACAGGGCAATGATACTTAATTCGAAGGGTAGAAATTCTCATCGATTTTAATTTTATGCGCGCATCCCGTCTCGGTGTGTATTATTTGTTTTTTATGTAAATATTCCCGATCTCTTATTCAGACGAGTGGCGTCCATTTTGCGGGCTTTTTTCCTTTTCAGATATTTAGAAGGATATTTAAAATAATGGGTTTTTCGAGTGTTGCATATTCATTACCGATTTATTTTTGGAGAAATCGTATCGCTGTCATTGTTAACGAATTCTTAGTTTCAATTGGCGTTCTTCCAATTTCCGAAAGTTATTTATGGAGTTCGAAGCGAGTATTTCAATACTCGAGAAATCGATAAAAAGCTTGCTCACTTAGGTTTGTTTTGGGCTTCAGTTGTAATAAGTCGATGCTTTATTAATGTTAAACTCGTATAAAGTTATTTAACTATGATTTGTTTTAAAGTCAAAATGGTAACGTTCGAAAACGACAGTTAGACACTATATTATTGTAATGTTATTCTTATCTTTATAACGTTGTACCTGCCTCATCCCACGTTAATTGCGGGTCAAACGCCGCATCTTAGTTACAAAAGGTCAATGGTATAATTAAAGCGGACCTACGGATACCTGTCGATATATTCCCCTCCTATTACACCCGTTAAATTAATACAGGCCGGAGGTACGTCAAAAATCATTATATTTTATAGCGCGGTTGAAATAAATGACGCTTATACGGTACCCGCTGAAAGTTTATATTCAAATTTCACTCAGTCCGTTCGTCCGGCATCTCCGAGGATCAATTTACATATTTTCGCAGGTTTCCACGATTACATTTAATGTTAGATGTGTGTAGCGTTAGCTTTATGTTAGGTACTTTTCGAATACTTGACTTCCTTGTGTAAATTCTGTACCGTGTGGTTTACGTACAGATATCAATTTAATTCTATATTTTTATAAATTTGAACCGACGCTGTGATAAAAGAAATAATACCAATAAGTAACATTATCTATGGTATTAAAAAGTTTCGTATATTAATTTTGGAATCGGCGTTTCGTACACAGTAATGGTTTTACATAGAACACAAAACAAATTAATGCTTGTGAAACTTACTTTCTAATTACATGTGCGCTTGTTAACAATGAAAATTCCAATTAACTCGGTCTCGAATAAATAATCAAAAGCTTTTGACGTGTTACATTTGAAAATAGCAGACCGCACAACCCTCAAAATGGGTTCCAAGAAACGTGTGTCAAAAATAATTTAACGACGAATTCAATTAAAATAATGAGGAGGAACCGTTGTGTTATACAAATAACCGAAATAACAAACTTTGTATTGGTTTTCTACCTTTCCCGCCATAATTGAAACCATAGAGTAACAATTTGTATCTCATCGAAAACAAAAGGCAGGCAACCGCAGAAACTACGTTCGCTCTAAAATCAATTCCCGGTGCGAATTAAGCGCATTAATAATACAAAATTTGATTATCCCATAAAAGATTCGGTCCATAAAACTCTCATAGTTGGTAGTGTGCGTTGCCGAATGTACGAATTAGGAACCCTTTTGATCGTGAACACGTGGAAAGCAGTAAGACTACTTCATACAAATTGATAGAAAAAACGCATGGATTTTCAGACACACCGGAATTTGTCTGTGTTATAATACTAGATTCAAATTATTATATTAATTAGACAGGTAACTACCTAATTTAAAAATATATATACCTACCTTGCATTTTGTCTCACAGTGTCTATAATCCACGTGGTCTATGTGTGCGCCGTGTATATTTATTATACCTCACTCACTGTCTCACACTTATATTACCATTTTGATCGTCTACCCCCCTCGCCCACTTCTTCCTCCCGGTCCGCCTGCCATTCATTTTCATAATAAAATCGTAACAAACGGCACAGGTAACAAAATATGGAGAGAGAATCGCGATTTATGTGAACGCAATGTTATTATTTATGTGGTAACTTGAGAATATCCTGATGATGGGTTTGGCGCCAGATCGTATAGTAATTGATGGCTTGTTTAATATTTGTAAGAAAGAGAAACGGTGAAACATGTGTAGTAAAGTTATTGTATGGAGTACGTCACCTAAGCACGTGAATTGGAAAAAAATATTTAATGAGAATATGACCCAATATTTAACGTACATTACGTAAAAACGCTATCTGGCGACATGTATGATTTTTCAGTTATGTAAGAATTTACGCCTATATAAAAATTATCAAGCGAGCTATTAAAAATAATAAAGGCCACTTTACGCCCATTTGGACTTATTTTTATGTCATGAAGTGATGAGAAAGACAAATCGCTCGTCCGATGGTAAGCGTCTTGCCTGTCTATTAGATACCTAGCAGTGTCACCATCCTTGTTCTGCTTTACACTGGACCACCTTCGGCAATCCGAGTTGTTAGTTCTTATGTCTCGTTTGTATTGTTAAGTCCAGTAATATAACTTGCTACAATGCCCTTCACGCCTAAATACTTCGAGGCAGAATATTTTACACTGTGGTGTTACTAACCAAGACAGACTCGTGTAAAGGAAACCTGCCACTTGGTAATCTACCAACTATGGTTAAATTTGCAAGAAACATTCCATTATCAATAACATCGAATGATTTGTTTTAACCTTGAGTTGGTGCAACCAAGGCTGAGTATTTCAAACTATCATATTTTGAATCGGCATTCCATGCTTGCCTTTCGTCTTCCAAATAGTTACAACAAATAAGTTTGATCCTCACCGCCGAGCGAGGCGGGGTCCAATCAATCTGTCTGAGCGAGATACAGCCTCTAAATCTAACTATTGTTCACGAATAGGGAAATTTCCATTCGGATTTATTCATTTGTCTAACCATCCTTGCTACCCGTGCCAGTAATAACTGTTTAAAGCGCTGCTGTTTTGACGTTCCAAATTCATTTATATTTTTACTTTTTACAGTTGTAACCAGTAGACCATAGACAATTAAGCTCTTAATCGCCAATCTATCCTAATTTTTAATTATGAAAATGAATTCCTCTTTGGTTTTATTGCGATTGTAATTTTAGACATTCCAAATTAGAAGTCTGCAATCTGAACGCGATTATTGAAGCGTCCCATTTCACGTGGAAACCGAAAAGCCGCTATTGTAATAATAAATTTAACGACAAATTCCGATAAGAATCGAGCAGGGAACGCAATTTTCATAGATATAGCTCAATTAACAATTGGTTTCAATCGTGAAGACATTCTGGATAATAAAGTGCCACCCCACGCACCCCTGGGGTGGCTCGAGGCAATCTTATTTCTGTTTGTAATATTGTGGTGTCAATTTCGCATATTGAAGTGTGAGCACGAATATGGAAGCCATTGTTAGAATCTATATTGTCTATGAATTTGAATTGTTCCCTCCTTATCCGTTAAATTGGTTGTTCTCGATTCAAATCTTCTGTACGCGTTTCTTTGAGATTATTTTTGTTTACTCTTGTAATAAATATGGTATATTGGTGTTTAAGTTGTTATACAAATTAACGTTGAATTCGGTAAGGTACACGACATTGTTACAATAAATCAACACTCAAACAATCATACTAATAAAACCATTGTCCACAAAAAGTAACAAACAAAAATCACAAAACAATCCAACAAGCAAACATGTAAATAAAAATGCCAATAATGAGAGCCGACAAAAAATCGAACATCCATTGTGTGAAAAAAGAATTACACAATCCAATTGTGGTTCCGTCAACGAGGTCCGTAATAAAAAAACGCCACCCCACAGCATTAATATCAATTCATCAATACTCAGGCGTGATCAATGATCAATAAAAAGAATCAAAAAAATAGGGTATTTTCACTTTCCCCTCCCTATTAATAGATTATCGACGATCGGAACCGTAAGTTGTTTTGATTGGTTTTATAGAGTTGTCTATTCAATTATGGATATTGTTTTGATTTGAATTTATTTGTTCAAATTTTTAAGGGTTTAATTGTGTATGGTGTAATTGTGGTTTGATTACACGTGAAACGAATTCACTTACCATTAAAGTGCATAGTGTTTTTTGAGACTCGGGATATTCTTTCTTAATCTATCCATGATTTTACAATGTACAATGTGAAAAATGGTTGCTTCCTTTAATTTAATTGTAATGATCTACCTACTACTCATAGTCTCAACGAAGTCATTTCAAACTCAGTCGTCTAATAACTCGAAGTTTGCAAACTTCGTTTTAAACATGATTACTTATCGTTCAAGTCACTCCCAAATCACATGTACTTAATTACTCTTCGCAAACACAATGACGTCATCTATAGCTATCGATATAGTCAAAGGGGGGAAGAGGGAGATAGGAATCGTATGTTTTCGGATTAATTCGTTCGTAAAATCGTCTCCTCAGATAAGAATGGCAACTCTGCTACTAATTGAATCTACAATTGCCGGCATGTCTGATTTCATTAGATGTCTATGTGTGTGTTGGCAGTGTGGGGGTGAAGAGTGCTCGAAAGTTTCGGCGAAAAATTTCGGCAATATCGGCTGCGAATGGATGTAGACAGCCCTAGAGATGTAACTCATGCGTGTATTATGTAGCGAGTGAAAACGTTAGTGTTCAGTGCACGGACCAAACAGATGGTCAATCGTGAATTCAGGTATCAATTGGAAAAGTTTAAATTTTATCTGTTTTCCACATATAGGCAGTTCATGCTATACGAGTATATATCGAAATTCAAATCGTTGTTTAAACTCTAAAGAACCTTTAAAAGAGATACATTCAGATTTATTCTGAAATTTTCTCTTGTCAAAAATATTCGTTGAATATTTGCAAATATCAAAGTTTATTCCCTTACAGCATCGAGTATCTTGGCGCGAATTGTTTCAGAATAATGGTATTTATATGCTACATTGGTTTCATGGGAAATCACTCTTGGAATCGCCCATAACGGGTGGATCTTCCCGAGAATGGCGTAGAATTGAAAAGGCGCAAGTGTTATTTTACAGTAAATTGTTGTATACATTTTTACTGTACTATTGGTATCATATACAGAGAATGAACTGGACGTAATTGATAATAGACCAAACAAAAACTAAAAGTGGTAGATATCATGCAAGCAGATGATGTGTTTAAAACATCAACCAATTAATATACATTTTATAACAAAAACCGCTATTAAATATTTGCTTCATATTTCTCCAATGTTTTCTCCATGATATTAAATAAAGATAGGTGTTCAATAAAAAAAAATGTATAATATAGTGTTTTGTCGAAATGCTTCAATAGGTTTACTTGCGTCGTTTACACTGGCGTTGTTTTTCGCTCTGATATTACTTAAGCCCATATTGAAACTCGGCGCCTACAGGGGTGGCAAGATTCCGAATATTAAACATTCACATTTATTAGTTTGTCCCCGTATTTGGTAGTCTAAACGGAGTAGTTTTCGAAGGGAGTTCGATCTCGAAAGGAAACTTGAAAGTGTGCTAATGTACTTAATGTTTCTTAGTTAGGGATCGACTTTGGTAATGGGGAGGGTTTCCATTCAGAGAAAGATGTTACAGTTATTAAAGCAACTAAAATTTTATGGCGGTATTAATAGTTCAAAAGTTTTTATGATAATTATCCATTTTCCAACTTTTTATATCTTCTTATATCTAAATACTTTCTAGAAGTGGCTTCTAAAAACTTATACTAAAATTTTAAGAATAAAGTATCTAAAAGCTACAAATGGTATAAATATAAAAACTCTAAAATACATCCTATGAAAAGGTAGTGTCATAATCAGCTCTGTAAATGCAAATAGCTCAAGCATGTGACTAATAATATAGCAGTAATTCAGATAATCAGCTACAAACGGTGGAAATCAAAACATTACATCAACATACCTGAAACCATCAAACTCTCAGAAACCTTCGAGTACCAATAACCAGTTCTAAAAAGGCAAAGGAACAACAAAAACGTCTACATCCCCGCAAACTCAAAGGTTTATCCGTCCTTAATCGATGGTACTTCGGAAAAAAGTCAAAAGGAAGCTGATCTTTGATCGTGTGATCTGTAGAATGGAGATAACTACAGACAGATAGGGGAAAGTAGAAAGCAGTACTTAAACCCTCACCGTTCTGAAAATAAATATAGCAAAATAAATTTTGATTACAATTAAACCGAAGCATAACGCCTAATCGGATATAGTATTGATAAGTCCATGATCTTCTCTTACAAAAAGTGAAAAGATCAAATACGCAGCATTCAACACAATGAAACATAAACCATTTCAGACCAGTAACTACAAAGTATTAGCCATGGGCAACGGCAGCTCAACATCAGGTAGGTCTCCGTATTAATTACCCTTTATCATAAAAATCTTTTATATTTACGTTACATTTACCTCATCACCATATATTTCCTAATGCTAATGAACATCAGAAAATGCATCAATTATCTTATTTTTGTGGCAGCTTGTTCACTGCCTTATACATGCTAAGGGTTCGTACAAAGGCAGCTATCGGAAGGAAAACGAAAGGGTAATGCGGGCATAAGATGCGCATCGGCACACACGGCCTAATCACGACTTGCCCCGCTCTCCCCGCCCGCCCAACTTTTGCATATTGCCCAAATTGCCCACGCTATACCCGCGTCGAGACTTTCGCATTGAGTGGTTTTAGTTGCGCGATTTATTGATTAGGTTTGTAAAGTAAAAAAAAACATTATGCCTGTATTGCAGTCATTATTTATATGTAACAATATTATACAGATAAGATGTTGGTGCGGTTATATGTTAACATATCGGTATGTAAAATATATATACATTGGTGCGAATAAGTTTTTAAAAAATAAAACATGTAATAATGTATGACAAAATAAAATCACATGCATAGTACTTTTTGGTTTCTTAAAACTAGTATAGTATTTAATATGAGGTTTTTTCTGTGATGCTCATTACCGATATAAACGCATTTGAGATCGTCCAACTCAATGGCCAAATGTGAAATCGCCATATTTTTGCCTACAAGATAATCTTTACCCTTTTGCGACTGCACAAAAAAAACCATTATATTTCAAACCTTAGCACTTTGATTTAAGGGTCATATGTTGTGTTATGAATATGTATAGTGAAGGCCCTTTAAGTAAGGGTGACATGACGTTTGAGGGATGCGAGGCTTCTTAATTGTGAGGGTATATCGATTTTTTAATGCGTCTCCTTACTCAGGGGTGTTAATTAGTATGTCTGCAATTGGCATAAATGTGAAAGGGTACGGGTACTCGGTTCAACCATAGGTATTTTTAAGAGATGTTTTGTACCCATCTTTTTTTACATCTGATATGTTAGCTGTTGATAAGTGATTATGTGGTCGTATGGATGGTATGTTTACTACCAATGACCACATCATTACTCACTTAAATCTGTTGGCGAACACTGAAATTACTGTAACTCGAAGACAGCTATTTAAAAAAATATTCTTAGGTGCTTGGCAACAAGTTTTCTACTTCAGGGCTAGCCAGGCCAGAATCCGCAAAATGCCCTACCACATTGTAAATTGAACTTGACTTTGAAATCTACATACTAGTATGTCAGTTCTTCGAAAATTAAGAAATATAATGATCACAAATATACTTGTGATTTTGAAATGTAATCCGCATAGCAGGCGTTATTGCAAACATAACAATATTTAAAATATAATGATGTGACAAACCCTAGACTTTATTTGTTTTATATACACTTTTTACGTAGCAATAAAACTTCGGGAGTGAAAATTTATTTGTAAATGTTATTTAGTTATTTAATTGAAGAAAATAGGCTTGGGGATCGCAGTGTAAGAGAGCATTTCTGTAGAAGTCGCTGCTGCCCACCTTCTAGTATATTTCCCTTAGTGGCCTCTTACGATAACCACTCCCAAAGTAAGGACATAATTGTACTACTTGATCTTCTGCAGGCAAAGATGAAAGAGATGTCTCAGATCGGAATGACGAAGCGAGGTCAATGCCACTATAAATAACTATCACATCTGTCTATAGAATTATCATCAGTCGAAAGTATAGCTTATATCATAACTGCACAACAATTATGGTTCATGTTACTGATCCAATACGGGACATCCCCCATAATGAAAGTCACATAAATCTGAATACAGTTCCAATCGCATCCAGACCATCGGTTTGACGTCTTTTCTCAACTTGCTCCTTTATCACACATGTTTCGTAATTATTATCATTATTTCTATGTCACACAAAATATTTATAAATAACATGACGAATGACGACATGCAGGCTTCGAAAGCCTTCAGTTCACTTTCAACAAAGTTAGGTGTTAAGGCTTACCAGTTATCATAAAGGTATAAACAGAACTAAGTGGACACCCATTATATACCTACTTATACACCATTAAGCCCTCAATGTATTTAATTAAACTACAAAACAGACCAAAGAGGCCGCGCTTTAGAAAGAAACCTGTCTATAATTTACAGTCACAGAGTAAATAAAGCAGATGTGCAATCTGTGTTCATGGCTTACGTAGAAGTTGGAAGCCTTGGACAATGAAAAGTGATACATTCCAACATTATTGTTTTGTTTGAAATATAAATTAATTTAGCTTAGAACACAAGTAAAACGTATTATGCGACCTCATTAGTAAATTTTATCTTTATTGTACGATCGTATTATCAGTTACGTATTTAACGATCTTAAAATAAAAAAACACCCGCAGCATGACACGAAATTATTATAATCGACATTAATTAACGTTGTAAATCTATTTTTGTAAATTAGTGAGCCATCTCCATCTCTGTTTACTCTTTGCCTTTAATCTCTATCTAGTAAAATTATAATAATTACAACATTTAATAACTACGTTTCATTACACGCGTGTACCTTCTCTCGTATTAAAGGAATTATTCCTAGAAATTGCTAACCCACTTTATAAAAACATGGAGTCTCGCAATTAATGTCAATTTTATTTATAATTGCTCGGTGACTCTTGCAAAAACGGTTAGTAATATGAGCCGCGGTGATGATTTAAATATTTGAGATTTTTCCAGTGAATATGTTAGAGTCGAATCTCGCATCTGTAGGTTTAATCTTTGACTGCATATCTGTGTATGCTTTTTTATTTTTGATAGTGCGCCAATTAAGAACATTTCTGATCAAAATATTTACAAATAGTCAGAACCTACTTGTTTAAAAAATAACATGCCAATATATCATGGTAAATACAGACAATATTTTACTACAACTATGTGCATTGAAAGGATAATTATAGTCAATGTACGCGTATTGTTGTTCACAAAGGCCGGTGATTCTTGTACATATATAATAACCTCTACAATGATCCTTGTATTTAAAACACTAGCTTCTACCCGCGGTGTCAACACTTTTTTACGCGAAGATTTGCTTATATTGTGAAGCTATTTTGAAGCATAGACGGCCCAGTGGCAATGACTAGGGTCTATCGCGCAGAAAGCACTAGGTTCGAATACCGACACCGCTTATTAAGTTCAAGTACATTCTATAGCTACCACCAAGTAATAAAACTGTTGCCAAGCCCAAAATTTTAAACAAATGATGTGTCTGGAAACTCAAAACAAATTAAAAATAGGTAAGTATACTTTTGAATCTGATATAAGTATTACGTAGTAAATGTAGACTTTATAAGTATTACGTAGAATCACTAAACTATTCTAAAGAGTCGTATGTAATTATAAATATGCAAAGAGATGGCCCTATCGTTTTCTATTCTCTTTATCTTGTCATATTATTTGTTCACGAAGTCTGCATACGGGTTAACGATGAACTAGATGTGCTAGAAAGGACACGGGTTTTAGATAAAAAGAAAATAATATCTATTCTTTGGATTTTATACACGTTGGATTTTATGACTATTTGTAATTATTTATCAGTTAGCTTTGGGTACCTCACGCTGGGGTAAACATGTTAAAATATAGTATCTATAGTATATAAATCCTGGCCTCCGATACCAAGAGACGCCATTCCATTCCTTCATATGTGCCTACTGCTATATTCATATTCGTCGCTTTCCACTAGAGAACATTGCAGTCAAACATTTGCCTTTCTTTTTGAAACAAAATTATATATATTATGTTCGTTTTTGCGTACAGCTTTCTCGAACTAATTTCTATAATATAATCACTTCCAGTGTAACTCTAGCTAAACCCGTCCAGTTCCCCTTCTTCCAACCTATTTGCACAACTCCTTAATGCTTTATTTCGTCTGTTTGTGGAAGCTAATTAGAAAACTCCCTCTGCTAATGACTAATTTCCAATTGTCGCTTCTTGTGTCCATACGTCAATGCAATCATAAATTGGCTTTGTTATTTTGGCCATGTCTTTCTGATATCTATCCTTTTGGAAAACGCACTGAAGGAACCGTACTGACCTTCGCTTTGCGAATCTTATCTACGTTTTGCGTTTATTTCCACTTGTATTGCCTGACAATATACGTGATTGATTATTTGCGAATTTGATTATTCGCGTAACACAACTAACATAATGGCTCACGTATATACACCTTCTTTAGGCACATAATTAAGGTAAAGGAAAATAAGTAAATACATATTTTTTAGTTTGTCCAGCTACAGATGTTCCTGCCTTATTGTTGCCTACTCTATTCTATCTACACTATAACTTGACAATTTTACCTACTTCCCATGCATCTGCTACATCCCCTTTCCCACAATTTTACATATTTCCAATGTTTTTAACAAAACTAGGTCACCATTTACACGTGCTATGCTAGTTTTAGGCCTAATTATGTTAGCAGACTAAATCATTCTTAAAAAGTGAATACCTGCCACAGGCATCAGCACAAAATAGTTAATGACATTATAAACAAAATATGTGTTTCACCTTATACCACACCAAAACTTTTCGTGCCAAAAATAACTCTTCTCCTTTCGTTTGATACTGTCATGTCTAAAATGGCGCCATCTTAATAATTCTGTCAATCTCCGGCGTTTGACGAATAGCATCGAAACAGTTTCCCGCGCTCCCGTCATTTCGTTCGGGAAGTCATAGCTTTGCGCGCTAACAGTCGTTTTACGACTTATTTATTTCGTCTATAGAGTTTCCTGGCGTTTTAAAGAAAATATTAGGTATAATCTTTTTACAATAACTCCATTCGGTGGGAAGGCGGGAAAACACACAAAAAAATGCGAAATCCTGTCATTTGTAGCTGGTTCGGTGTCCGTGATCTACAATATCTTCAGTACAAAAACTTCTTAAGGTTTTATGCAATAGAATTCAACAAAAGGGTTACAGAAACTTGGCGAGCGGCTTAGACATCAGTCTAAGTTGGCAATTTTTCAGAAGGCGCTGCTACCCACTATCTGGTATTTTTCCATTGGTCGCTTCTGACGAGCACATCTCTTCCAGTAGCAGATATGAGGGGTTGTTGCCCGGCAACTGAAATTAATAGATACTAAAATAAAACACAAACCTTAGAACACCGCAATATACAAAGCAACCAATGCACGCCGCCCTGACTGCGACCATAGACAACCACTTTTAATTGCACCACCGAAACGATATTTTATTGTCTGTGGTATGCGCTTTTTTCACCCCCGCTTCGCGAGCCGTTACTCAAAATTATCTAACTTAGATATCTAACACCCTCTCTTGTGATATATGCCCTCTAACAACGTGAAAGAAATATGCTCCGCCAGATATTTTTCTTTTAATCGAGAATGACGTCTGCATTGTAATTGGCTGTAGTCGCGTGCAACCGTTTTTGTTTGCCGGTGTGAAAATTTGAATATGGAACGTTTTCCTTTTTTATGTATTAGTCATGTGGCAAAATAGGTACTTATGTTTTTGCAGGTCACGGAAACAATTAAATAAAACTTTCAAACGAATACGAGACATTAAAGAGTTAGGTAGATATTAAAGTTATAATAACAGTCGAAAACGTGAAAGCCAATCAAGTTGCCAATAGCGCGAGTCGCGAGCTCGTGACCGCAACGAGCAAACTTAGTTTTCCGTTTGGTTTTATAACTGAAAACGATAGACAGGTTATAAATGAGCTTCCAGAACTTATAATTGCTTCATTTCGTTGTCTAACGCAATCGGAACCTGTATGTTATTGCATTTGTCTGTGTCGTGTCTAATTATAAATATGACAGTATTATTTTACATATTATGTATAATCGAAATAACAATGTATTGTTTCAGATTATATGCGCGTAAATTATATTTTATTATACCTATTGCTTAACCAAAAAGCAAACCTACTCATGTGCAGTTTACCTACCTTTATATTGTAGTGGCGAGACGCACAAGTATTGAGCGTCCAGCCCATGTCCTCACATGTCTCACTGCAGCTTTTATCAGTTGCAGTGTCACCATTCTCATTCTGTTTGAAACTGCACTGCCCTCATCAATTTGAAACTATAGTTCTTGACTCTTTTGCCCAGTAGGTACTTTCACTTCCTACAGTACCCTTCTCCCCTAGACAAAGTATGTTTGCACGCTTTTGCTTAGAAACATAATATTTGTGCAGTTATACTCAAGACGGGCTTTTGCTGAAGGGTGTGAGTACAGAGATGATAAATAGGTATTAGAACCAATTAAAAAACACATGTAGTGCCAGCCCTACGTATACGTCTGATAATTACTTTTAGCAATGGCAGTACATACATAAGAGCTATGAAATTGGAATTCGATTGTTAAAAGCGAAACATTAAAATGCTATATTTAAAACAATCACTACAAAGTATGCCATATTATTCTCACCTGACACAACCACATCAAAAGTGCATAGACAAGTTCCCGCCACTTTTTGCCGCGAAGCGTCCGCTATATTTGCAAACGTCAAAAAACAATCCACGCCATTTTCAACCATGCGTCTACGAAATAGTGAAATATAAATTTGACAAACTCAATTAATTTTTACAATTTGCATCGCGTATTTTTGATTTGACACGTGATTGATGATCAGGACGTTTATTGTCATTCAAAAACTGTGTTCTGTTAAAACGTCGCTTTCAATGTGAATATTTATGAATTGGCCACATAACCGTTATCGCGACGATTCGTTAAAATATCATTTTCATTCCGTGCTTTAATTCCGATAGATGACAGACTCCCGTCATAATCCGAGCGCAAAGCAAGAACCTCTTTTTGAAACTGCACGGGAACTGGCTTCAATCATTCACGTCATTTATCATTTTTGGGGACGAAACTCGGCGTCGAAACTAGACAGTGCTATAGATGGAGCAAAAAGAAAGAGTGGAAAGTTCCCGAAGCTTTCGCAAACGTCTTTTTATTCGTACGGTTGGTATTGCTCGTCGTGGCACGTTTGAATTCCGAACGAGAGTTTTCGTGCCGAAATTTGGCGGCTATAAAGGTTTCCCGCCAATTCGTGTCCGTCTGACCTCATGTTTGACCAGTTTGACAGATCGCCAACATGAATCCTACTTTCTGACGGCAAAATGGCGTATTATGCAATTTTTGTTCGTCCACTTGTCTTTCACCACTTCTTTTATGATTGAGTTCTGTGCAAATTCCGATGCATTGTCAAAGAGAAAATTGAATCGATGTATTCCTTTATTTTGAGTTTTAAATTGCTATTGATGGGTTTTCTCGTGTATTGTTTTCGGTTTTTGTTTCACAACCTCTGGACGTTAGGGAAGTTAATTTTTCTCAGTTGTCAGCACTGTATTGTCTAGAGTAGAAGCGTAGAACAATAAACGCGTGTTCAAATAAAAACAGCTGAATATTTTAATGAAGGTCTGGTGAAGGTAATGCTATGAATTTTGTGAAATTGATCTACTTTGTGGATTATGCTACAATCTAACAGTGAAATATTAGACTTAAATAGTAGTAAGAAGAATATCTCTTGTAAAGACGTTTTTGTAAATGTTAGAAGAGAAAAGTAACATGAAATATCATCACGCATGTACCTTAAATGTATATTATCCCATATTGGGTTGGTAGCGGTGTCTAAACACCCACGTCATAAAAAATATTAATAGTTAAAATAATAATAAAAACAAGCAAAATGTAAAATACTGCTTATGGACCCTATACCTTTCAAAATAATATTCTGCTTATGTCTTATTGAGATATCGTAGCAGTTCGTAGCACGCCGTAGAGGGCTACGAACACGCATACAATGCAAAGGCCGCAGGTATTTAATAGGTTATAAGTCTCTTGTAAGGTTTTTTGTTGTCTATACCTAGAAGATTTGGGATTTACCTATGACTACTAATGAGATAGTCTGTGTATTATTTTGAAGTCATTTTGAAGACGATCAAAACTATTTTCGATAAACTTAATTGTCTGCATTATTAAAGTATTTTTTACTGTTCTTGGTGTCCTTGTAATATTCACCACCTTGCGGTCATGCAAGTCATCGGCCTGATAGTATGTGCTATGGCTGATTTAGATAATGAATTAGCCTTTAAATAACATCAAAAATCCACTTACGTGTTTGCAATTAAGTACAATATCGTACCACTATTTTATGTAACTATCCTAGTTTTTGAAACCTTAGTTATAAGTTATACCGTAGCTGCTTCTCATTTCTTCTACTTATCTCATTGTCACAGTTTTTCTTTCTTATTTCCTATCCGATACTAAAAACCTCATAAAAGCAATCACTGTTCGACTGTTAGGTCTCACATTATAACCAAATATACACGAAACCAAGACAAACGTCCGTATTTTTACAAAATAGCTCGTATCAAAATTATGCAATAAGAGCGACGAAAAGTTACCTAATAGAATGAACTAAAAGATAGAAAAAACAAACGTTACTTCTAGAACTTACCCATTTAAAGCAACTCAGTAGTCTACAATCGAAGATAGCGCAGCGGAGACACACAGGGTGGATTTATAGCGTTCGTAACTGCACGCTTAGCATACTGTCTCGACAAACGGCTGATTCGGGAAGAATGCACGTAGTGTGACGCGATTGCTGATGCTTTATTGCTGTTAGGTTGGCAACACGTGATTGTACAGTTGGTGGCATAAAGTAAAACATAATTTTAATACTTTTTCTAGATATATACAGAAAAAAAATATAAATAGCGCATGTCTTAAAATTAAATCCAATCTGCATCAATCGCAAGTCTTATGTTATTGTTGCGGCTATCTGCAGGCAGAATTTTAACCGCAACATGAAAAAGTGCTGTGAAGATCTGACCTAATTTAAGCTTAAAACTGTCATATCTAATCCTTCCATTGATTCTTACTAAGCAGCGTAATAATAGTTTAATGGTAAAACTAATTATATGAATTTTTCGTTCTCTATTTTCGAGGTTGTGTGACTCCACTCCTTTTACTAGCACAAAATTTCCTGCGATTACAAGAATAGAAGATTAAACTTTAACAACATACTCGCAACATATAACAGCGTTACAAAGCAGTTGAGCATCCACAGTAACAACACACAGTAAGCCGTCTAGCATCATTACCCCAATCTCATCTCTTTTTACCTCCAAATAATCTCTTTTTACCCCCAAATAAGAGGTCCCTCGTCACACTCGTTTAACATGGGGTCCAGTGCAATTAAACTAAAAATGTGGTGTGTGGACTTCAATAAAAAGCTTGCGCTGTGTCGCGGTCGGTACGTAGTAATGATTGTAGGTAATTGAGGGTCAACCTTTGACCCTTCGAAGGAACAAAGTTTCAGTTGGGGCAAGGGAAACGATGAGCGGAGGTAAATCCACAAAAGCCTGATAGCATTATAAATTTTATGACTTTGATTCCTGTGCATTAAATAGCAATGCATAATTTAAATTAACACTAAGAAAAGAACCTCGTTTTCTGTTAGTTATTTACTTCAAAAAACATATCTTTTTTTGTAAATCAATTCTCATAGATTATACGTACAATTTGCTCCGTTTTGTCCCTTAAAGAAAGTTTAAAAACCTCCGAAAGGATAATTTTCTAACTCTTTATAGAGATAGCTCAATTTATAGAGAATATGCCTTCCCGATGGGCGAATTGAACGCGTATTTAAATCTCGCCCATTATAAAACTAATTTCATTGTATTTACATTACGAGTTATGACCGTATAAAAATCTTTAGGACTAAAACCTGTTTTTATTTGACTTGATAATAAACTAAAATTAACAAAATGTCTTAAGGATTTCCTATAACCGCCACCGCCTGTAACTTCAGCCAACCTCCTAATAGCAGTCAGGCCAGGGCCGAATTAAGACAATAATTACTCGCGGTATGGGGACGTTCCGTTTCGCCTAATACTTTTTACGGTGACTGTACCATTCGACCCATGTTCTCACTACAGTTATAGGGGTAAAATACTTTGAATAGTGTTTAAGGGTTAAAAAGTCAATGCTTAATTTCTTACATACATGTCATCACGCCTTTGGTGTCTTGTCAAGATATGGTTTGATATCATGTATTAGAATGCTATTGACATCTACCACACACAGTTTCAGACTCTGAATTGCTATTGGACATAGTCAGAAAAAACCTGAAAATGAAATATCGGTAGTAATATAATAAAAGTTGGTAAAAAACACCGCTACCACTGAAACAACGATCAAAACAGCTCCAAATGTTTTCACTTAGTATATTTATTTAAAATAGTTTGCTTAAACAATTTCGTTTGGAACTGGTTTTTTTGTACAATTTTTAATCAACAAGCCGCCATTTTGTAAATCAGTTATCGCTTGTAAATTTTTAAGTAGGTATGTTTAATCCTACAAGATCTTTCATGTATAGATAACATACCATTTTGTTTTGACGCAGTTTGATAATAATTGACGATGCTCTATTATGTGATAACACTTTAAAAACTACTGACTATATTATTTTAATAATAAAACATACAAGGACTAGTCTAAAAGATAATAGGTATAAAAACAGATACCTAGGTACATACGTGTCATATAAGTATACGGATGATATCGATGTCAAGGCATTAAGTGCTTAGGTTAAAGCCACCTAATATTCAACCGTATGCGGTAAAAATTAAAGCTGATTTTGGATTGTTTTATAGTGTTTTTTATCTAGATGTTGTAAAAAATATCTAAATGTCACCTTGAAAATGTCGACAGAAAATCAAAGATTGTCTATTATTCACTAATTTAGACAATGACGTTAATAAGACAAAAACACTTATGTAGAGGATTATACATTATCTAAAATAATGGCATTGTTGAAACAAACTTAATGGAGTTGGTTAATAGATTTATTAAATAACCTATATTTCGACGACATAATATAATATTATCTTATTGTGAGTACAATGTATTTGTCAGAAACCCTTAACAACTGCCTCCGATTACCAGTTTTTGAGGGCCAGTAGTACTAGTTTAAGCATGGTAATATCTTCGACCCCATCAGGCGCTACCACTGAAACAAAGATCAAAATAGCACCAAATCTTGTATTTATAAAATAGTTTGCTCAAACAATTTCGTTTGGAACTGTTTTTTTTTTCAATAATATCACACCCTATTTGTGATCTGTTGACAACTATTGCTACTTTTTCCTTTACAACTTTTCCTGAAAATGGTACGATGCACGTGCGCAAGGATATATGTTGAATTGAAACGAATACTTTTTGAAATTGGAATGCGTCATTCGGTCCAATCACGTCAGGGCCCCGTGGCTTCCGTCGCATCCATCTTGGACACGATACGATCTTCACGCACCAGCGCCTCGACGCCCTACCTTGATGCACCTACAATTGATATCTTCCGAAGGTCGACAAATAACTGCTTGCGAACACTCTATTAGAACCCCAACACAGACGAATTTCAACCGCAACTCTATTTAAACAAAGTCGTGTTTCAGATGTCATGGTTCCTTCAATCAAGTGCTGATTTTATGAATAGATCGCCGATTGTCGAACGGAAACGTGAGCTGCAAATTACTGGCTGTTTAAACTCTGTTGTGATTTAAAATTGGAACGCAATTCTATCGATTGTTAACTTTTTTAATTATATACTCGTTTGTCTATGGAGTGTGCCATACCTACCGGTTTCAGAAATTTATGAAAACTCGTGAACAAATGGCACATCACTAGCTGACCAAACTCTACATCTCAACCCAAATGTTTCCTTTCAAATATTACAGGCTGACGCTATCTTAACAACAAAACAAATATTTGTAAATCAGATATCGTCGTTCGAGATTCCTAATTAACGAAATAATACAAAAACAAACGATATTTCTTTATCGCTGTTTTTCCGTTTCAGTTTTTATGACGAATTTTATTGTAGGTATATAATTTTATAATGATCCTTTGACGATGTAAGCGTTTGGTTTTTGTACCTACTCACATCACCACTTTATAAAATATAATAGTTCTTACTATATTATTCACATATTTGTACATAATTTCCTCCATACTGCATGAGATCTTGTATATCTTATGCTTTTTTACACTTTATACTCATAATTGATAAGACCAGAATCACACCTGTTGATAAGCGATAATGTCATCTAAGTAAGAACAGGCTTAACCAATGTACAGGCTCTCAAAGGCTGCTGCTGCAACACACTGTTAGGTGCGTGGTGACAGATTTTCTATATTAGGTTCGAAGACCCACGGAGCATGTGCCAAAACACCCAAAGACCGTATAGCAAAGCTCAAGCCCAAGACGGGATTCGAACCCGCACCTGTTTAAAAAATCCAAATATTTTAACTAACATACAGTTCGGCCTTGGAGGCCCAGAACAGTGGAATATACTAGTCCAACTCGAGAATCGAACCTAAGACCTGATTTCAGACGTGGCACTTACAGTATTCAACCAATGAGACCGTCATAGGTGTATGACTTCAAGTTTCCATATAGAATATCTCTAATCAATCAAATCATTAGTTTATTTGCAAGAATACATAGTGATAAAAAGGCAACACTATGGAAACTCGTTCTTGTATTCTGCAAATATTAAAAAGTATCTTTATCAATTAGATCTATAATCTCCTTAAACATTTACATAATAGCCAGTCACTCAGCCTCAAGTAGAAAATGTGTCGCCAAGCACGTAACGGTGTGTTGCGGCAGCTATCCTTGAGAGCCAGTAGTTCGTTAGGTAGGTTAGCCTGTTAACACCTTCGACCACATCATCACTTACCATCAGGTGAGATTGTGATATATAGATAGCCTATCAGCAATAAAAAAAAATACAATTATTAAATACATTTTTGTAGATATCTTTCATGGAGGTTGGTAAATTAAGTTTGCGAACTTGGCTCGTTTTGGCTGTGATTGTGTGTGTGTTTAACGAATAGACAAACGTCCCAGATCTTCATGATGGTAGCTGGAGAACGTTACATAAACTAAAGAGGTTCCCTAAATATACTAAATAGATGTAACATACTAAGTAGGTACCCATCTCTTTGTTCCCAGATCGCGCAACTAGTAGAAGATGTGAGACGGTTGCAGGCGTCCCTAAACGCGCTCCAAGAGGCGCACGCGCAGCAGCTGCAACGCCTAGAAGAAAGACTGGACGAGAAGAAACAACACATCGCCAGGTTGGAAGCGCGACTCGATGGGCAGAGAGACTATGATGATATCAAGCGGGAGATCAAGTAAGTACTATAGGTTAGGTACCTATCAGAGATTTTTTAAGCAAGAATCCGATATTCTCAATTTGAGATATTCAGCCAAAGCAGAGACATGCATTTTTTTATCTTGAAGGGCACTAGTAAGTTGTAGGGCTGGGGGGACGAATGCAGTGCAGTGTAGAACGACTGATACTGTGGCTTTAATTGGCAGGCATAACACCTACCATGTGGTGGACTACTCATCCATCTCTTCGCCTTATATCTATATGAAAAACCGCTTAACTAATTTCTCAAAGCTGATAAGTGATAATGTAGTCGAAGATGTCATGCTGTGTCAAGAATAGGAATTGGCTCTCAAAGACTACTGCCTTAATACACTCTTAGGCGCTTGGGGAATGGTTTTCTACTTAAGACTAGCCAGGTATTTGCAAAATGCCCATCCCGTGATTGTTAAAGATACCGAGCTGTCAAGCTAACCTCAAATCTAACTCAAGCTCTCGCTAGGCATCGAATCGCTGCTCGACTGACAATGCTCAATGAGCTCATTATCATCATTTTCCTACCATTATCCCTATGTACGATAGGTCGGATTGTATGTTTTCTTTAATAACTCCCATAATAGGGTCTACTGTTGTAAGAGCCTAATTACACTTCGATGTAACTTATATACTATTTTATTATTACCTACATATAGTAACTGGTATCTTCTGGGTAAGCGGGCTTTATCATCGATCGCATCACTTAACGTGAGGTGAGATTGTGGTCAAGTGCTACCCAGATAGGTTAAAAAAAATCTCTTATAGAATCTTGTATATAAAATCTCGGTAGAACTTCCTAAACATCCATTATGTTGATCACACGCGTCTGGGCTCCTTATCAGTTGTACTAGGCCGACACTATCAGGTCATTCACCTTAGATAGTTCTGTTTGCATCTTGAGCAATCCACGAGCCTTGGATGGTGCGCTTTGTGAAGGCTACACGCTTAGTATGTATTTTCAAACACTATAGGCGTGAAGGGCACTGTAGCCAGTGGAATTAGTAATCATTGAGCGAACGAGACGTAGGACTTATATCTCATAGTGATGAGTGCAGTACAGGGTCAAGAACAGTGATGACACTGCAGCTGTAGGTAAGGGACAGGGTTTATGCTCAGATGTATGTCTTAGGGTGAATAAGGAATGAAATCAGTTCGTCACTTGTGATGAAATGCATCTGTGATAAGCAGTGGTCACAGCTTAACATCAGGTGGGCGTCGAGCTTGTTCCGCCACAATAAAATAAAAAAGATCTTTCTATGAAGGCGGGTAACTTCACCGTCTCGTCACTTCATGATATGAGGGCCAGTATCTTCGAAGCGCTTTCCATATTTAAGGAATTGTTAGGTATATCAGTTCACATTTAGAGGTAAAATCAATGAGAAATCGAAAACTGACAAACCAGAAGTATAGATATACTTATGGATCCATTCAAAAATTTCACCGAGTTTGAACATTTGGTATTTAAAACATTCCGAAACTACGTTTGTATCGAGAGCGCTACGCACGCACACAAAGAAGTTACTCAGTAGATGATTCACGAAAAAATTCATAAAAATTTTGAATGATTATTTTTCTGAAGTTTAAGGGAGTCAAGCAGTCGACTAAATGTAAAAAGTTTGGTGCGCTTGTTTTTGAAGCGCTCGTAGCGAAGTTTACTTAACTGTTCTCAACCGATCAGCAAAGTAAAGCAACGTCGCCCGCGATCATGAGTTGGATGGGTGATCGCTAGTGACATTACTACTGAGCGTTTTCGTGCTTCGGAGGGCACGTTAAGCCGTCGGTCCCGGTTGTTGTCTTAGGATGGCAGTCGTTACAGCATGGTGGTAGGGCATTTTACGAATGCCCGCCTGGCTAGCTACCACCCGCAAGTAGAAAATCTGTCGCCAAGCACCTAACGGTGTGTTCGGCAGCTGTCCTTGAGAGCCCGTACTTCTAGGTAAGCCTGTACAACATCTTCGACCACATCATCACTTTCCATCAGGTGAGATAGTGGTCAAAGGCTAACCTATCAGACATAAAAAAAGAACTAGAGCTTGGGTAGGTATTTTCCTAACAAATCATTTCACAATAGTACATCTGTCACTGAACAAGCTTACTTAAGTAAATATTAACTAAGTTCAGGTCTTCCAACACAATAAAATGACTCAAGAGCAATCCCATTTTACACTATTAATAAACCAAGTTTCATCATATTAAACGGTAGATAAACTTAGTAATTGTTTACTTTGGACCTACAATAGGGAAAAGTGAACACGAGAAATGCTTGATAATCTAACTTGACTGCTTGTTCGGTATGTTTGTCGACCCTACCTTTGACTGATAAAGGAAAGCTGATAATAAGGTGGCGCCGAGGCTGTAACTTACATAGGTGCATACATATTATGTATGCACTTGAAGTGAATGGCCTTACAATGGTTGGCAACACAGACTTTTGGGATGCTTAAGTTATGTACGAGCTTTAAGTAAATGTTTGATGATTTTCTGAGTTTGTGTATGTATTCATGTATTTAAATCTACATATAGCTTTTTTTTAAACCTGATAGGTTAGGCGTTGACCACTATCTCACCTGATGTGGTCGAAGATGTTGTTCAGGCTAACCTAAAAGTACTGGCTCTCAAGAACAGCTGCCGGAACACACCTTTAGGTGCTTGGTGACCGATTTTCTACTTGAGGGTAGTAGCTAGCCAGGTGGGCATTCGCAAAATGCCCTACCACCATGCAAATGCAAAATGCAATCTTCTTAAAGAAAAATAAATATGCAGAGATTAAAAATGTAAATTACTTTTGGAGATAATTACCCAACTGTAATTAATGTGTTTAGATACATAGTTTACTTAAGTTGTATGTGAATTCACGCGTTTCAGTAATCTATTAAATGATCTTAAGTGATACATGTAGCCCAATTTTGATATTAATTAGTTTACGGACGTTGTCGCCTGCCAGATTGGAAGCTCACAACTGACCCTGACATTTGCAGTCTTAACTTTCTCGTTCTACTATAATGCACTATCCACTGTTCATAACGCTCGTCACTCTGAGATGTTAGTCTAAGTTCCAGCACCCTTCATGCCTGAAATAGTACGGCGGTTCACCAAGGCGTACTCTTGCTAAATAGACTAACCACCTGGTAAATTTTATTACATTAACGTGATATGACTTGCGAAAACTCTCGTAACATTCACGGACCCCATTTTACCTAATAATAATTAACAGTAAGTAATTTTGTCTGAAAGCTTTATAAACACAATCACCACCTTCCATTCATTAACTACCGATCTGCGTACAAAACACCACATTCCAAACAAAACTTCAAACGTGACTTAACTATACCAAAGTAGTTCTCAAAATCAAACTCTTCAGTCAACTACATCACTCAAAACATCTCAATCCAATTGTTTAGAAAACTACAAACAATTGTTGTTACCGTCATAAGAATCCCCAAGGATGTGGTGCCCAAACACAACAGCATAATTAAGTCTTGGAAAGTGAGACAAGCTGAGACAACAATGTTCAAAGAGCCATGTTAAGTGTGTGACTTAACAACAGTCGTTAAGACCACCCTATGTTTTTCGATGTTAATTGACTTTTACAATGATGTCTTGGAACTTAAGCGTTTCAGATAAAAAAGGGCAGGCTCCATAGTTTTATGTTTCCGAATGCAGAAAAGAATTTTCGATAATTTATTATCCAGTAATGTATAGAAGAAATAAGCTTTAAGGCATTTAGAACATCAAGGTTAATGGTAATCTGACTTGATTTTGAAACCCTACCACTCGTAATTTCACAAAAGCTCCTCAAGAAAATTAAAATTACATTTCCTTGACTATATTTTCAAGTGTTGAAACATTATCAATTGATAAACCTTTAACTGCAACTGAATTATTTGGGAATCGAATGATTACAAGTATATGCCTCTGTGCAAAAAGTAGGTAAGAATTTATTTTAAATTTTACGCGCATCACATTATTTTACAGCGGTTACGACATGCGTTACGGTTATACCATGGACCAAATCAATGATATGAATGAGATCATTCATATCATTGATTTGGTCTTCGTACGATGGCAAAAACTGTCAAATTAGCTAATGTAGAGTCATAATGGCTTTTATCTCACATCAATTAGAAGAGCTATACTTTTTTCTTGCTGGCATTTAAATGGTTTTGCTTCTGTCAATTATTAAGCACGCAGTTCAAATGCAACTGTCTTTTTTCTGTACGTAGGTACTTATATTCCACCATGTTTAAACTATTAAACATTCTTACGTCAAAAATACTCGTAAGCCTAAGTAGGTACGGATTATCAGAATCATAAACAATTGATTTCGGCCCAAATTCCCTTTATCTCGTGAGGATGTTGAGGGATTACTTCCTGTGATTAGCAACATTGAAAATATGACACGTGGGAAAGTAAAACTTAAGCTCTTTAATTAATGGAGTACATAATTTAGTTTCGTATGAATAGTTGCGCTAACATTTGAGAATCATCGCACAATGTATATAGGTAGGTACTATATACATGAGTTAATTATATGTACCTCCGAACACACACCAGAAGTATAATTCACATAGGTATGTTTGCTAATCAAATAATACTCGAACTCAAAGCTTTAGAATGTTATGATCAAAAGCTATCTTCAATAGTATGTGTCCAAAGTAAAAAGAAGCAAGGCTAAAAACAAAACCACCTCAAAATCTATAAACGAAATTCACTTTCCTTGTCCAGCCCACTCGTTCGAAAACCAAAAAGGTCGCACGGAGGAGGTCCTACCATTTTTTGCCTTCCCTCTAATCGGAACCACTTGTGACACAATCCCATTTTGACGTCTACATGCTAAACGATTCGAGATACGGAATTTAGCATCCGACCACCGTGTTTGAACTAGTTATTGGTGCTCCCTGAGAACGTTCTGAAACCATGAGAAGATGAAGAACTAGTGGGAAATATAAATAGGTTTATCGGCGGATGTTGTAGAATTTAAAAAAAAAACAAATAAATGCAGGTTGACGATTTTGGCTGCTTTCGAGCGGAAGTGTCGATACGTTGATAATTAATCACGTAAGATTATTTTTTGCCTATTATATTATTTTTAAAATGTCATCAGTAATTATTTGAATATCACCATTTGTTGTTTGTTTTTAAGATAATATTTAGGAAAATCAGATTTACATACGTAAATATCATAATTTATAAGTAGATGAAACTAGCTGCGCACCACGGTTTCATCCGCGTTAACGATGATGAAAAATATCCAATTTTCATCCAAATTGGTTAAGCCGTTTCAGCGTGAAGGATGAACAAGCATACATCCTTACATCCTAACTCACTCACATACTTTCGCATTTCTAAATTAGTGTGATAAGTTCATTGAGAAATACATTCAGTTAAAATTGTTTATGAGGTAACCTCTACATATTCATCACTACCCATACCTTTATAGGTAGTATGAAAAAAAACGAGGTATATATACGTACGTGAAACAAATACAGAAGCTGTGACTTGTTTATATCTATTTTCTATATCTTGTAGCGAAACCGTCGCGTTAGACCCTCAAGAAGCTAGTTTCAATGCCCAGGTCGGGCAGTCATTGGGCTTTCTTGGCAAGGAAATTCTCAGTAGGTAGCAGTCTGGAGTCTGCAAACGTAATCAATAGATGGCAATATGCTCGCTCCTCATGCCGGCGAACAAAACATATCTGTGAAATAAAACATGGTTACTTAGACTCCTCTGACTGCCCATTCCGGGATTATAGGTATGACACTATCAATCTTATATATAAAATTCTCGTGTCACAGTTTTCGTTGCCATACTCCTCCGAAACGGCTTGACCGATTTTGATGAAATTTTTTGTGCTTATCCGGTATCTATGAGAATCGGCCAACATCTATTTTTCAGGTTAGGGGTAGTCCACCCCTAAATTTTTTTTTTTATTTTTTAGACAATATTTCTAATTTCTATTTTTTTATG
This sequence comes from Plagodis pulveraria, assembly GCA_963890685.1. Taxonomy (NCBI): domain Eukaryota; kingdom Metazoa; phylum Arthropoda; class Insecta; order Lepidoptera; family Geometridae; genus Plagodis; species Plagodis pulveraria. Next base: position 17,914,975 of record OY982970.1, on the reverse strand, counting down.
ATACAACATACAAAAATACATACAATCCTCAATTTTCACCCTTCTACGATCAACCCTTATTTTTTAATAGCCAAAATTATTTATATGGCAAAGCAACGTTTGCCGGGTCAGCTAGTAACATCTAAAGATACCTACTGAAGTGATTATCTAAAACATTTATACAATTCACAAATGTTTTTTAGACTGTTAATGTGTTATTTTTACCAATATGGTGACCGATGGGCGGCCCGTTTGATCTTCCATCAAAGGGTTGCATCAAAGGAGCCGACGCCGACGACACTGGGTGACATAAAATCAAGCTTGTGAAAACAGTAAACACCTATTTCGGTAATAGTTTATATACTTAATCGATGGCTGATTACGAGATTTTTGTTAATCACACATACTTACATTCAAGTATTATCCTATAGTACTCGTAATACTCTACTTCACCAGGTGGAATCTGGTCAACTCCATGCCAGTCTCTTAACTCAAAGGCTGAACTGCCCGGTCTTTATTCAAACGATGAAGGGCCCTCTCTCTTGAGGTTTTAGGTCCAGGACTAGTGCCTTTACAAATTATTAATAAGATTACTGACATGAAAGTTCAGAGTTACATTAAAACTTCGATGCTGATGATATCTTTCACGTTAGGTAACTATTTTTGCACAACCTTGATAAAGAAGGAATAAATCGATGTCCTTCTCATTTCTGTAGGTAAAACTTCAAATAAGGGTACCCTTAAGTTTGTATGGAGAAGTGACCAGTTCATACTTAGCGTTAAAAAAGAATAAATATTCATAAAGACAGGAAAAGCAATGATCTTCTAACGTAACCTAACGTAAACGTTCCTGATTATTAAAAAGCCTGTCTACTTTACACTTCTAATGCTATTTCATAGCGTTAGTATACCTACACTGCACAATGAGCAGTCTCATTCACACAAAAAATAGCTCGCAATAATCAAAATGTTTTTGCATTGCCAACTTGATATCGTGCTAACCCAACAAATCAATCCATAATCGATATATTTATTACATTGAAATCGTGAACCCTAAGTAATAAGCACACATAATTATAGCGTTCTGAATTCAATAACAACATAACAACCCGTAATTTCCTACAAGACTCATAAAAACGCTACAATTGTCAAAATATGACACATTATCGACTCGCACGAAGAAACCTTCGAATAAACGAAAATAGAAAAATAATCGTATTTCAATTATTGCTTCGAACACGCGAAACAACATTTGTCCGTTCCCATGATCTTTTCTATTAGTTTCCGAACGAAATGAATGGTAAAGGAAAGATTCTTATTCTATTATAGGTGAAGGTAAGGGAAAATAATCCCCTAATACCCGATATAAACAGTGGAAGGCACCTGTAGCGGTTTATAGCTTATTTATTCCGGTTCTCAAGTCCGGATTAAGTTATAGCCAGCCTCCGAAGATTAAAGCTTAATGGAGGGAGGGAATGGATTGATTTCTGAACGATACCTCCCGTTCTCGCCAAATCTCTTAACTCTCGCTTTCTTGGCTCTTGGTTCGTGATTGCGTTCGATATTTCAAATGTTGAATATCTGATTTCGCCCTTTGAAATTGGAATGTCCGATCTGTGCTGCCAATAGAATACTGAGATATAAAATTTTAAACGATCTTCTTTAATTATTTCATAAGCATGGCAGTTTCTACTAAAAAGTTTGGTTTGTGTGGCAACAAATGAATATTTAATCCACGCGTTCTGAAAATAAGCTACAAAAAACCTAAAAAAAGCCCCGAACTAACGATGTTGACACATCAAAGTTTAAAACAGCAAATAAAGAATGAGGCGTAGACTATCTCATGTTTAATTATCGTCTAAGCACACACTGATTTACATATTTCGACGAAGCATTCGTTTATATTATATATCTGTGTGTTTATCCTTTATATATCAATGGGCTAGCCTATCGGGGACACCTGTCTCTATTTGATTAGGTTTGTTTGTACATTTAACGAAAGTTTAGTCTAACATGTCGCACACAAATTATCTACTAATTTACTGTGCCCGACGTTTTTTTAACGATGTTTACACATGTTGAGAATGCGCTTGGTACATATTGACGTTAAAATGTGTTCGAAAAGAGTTCGGAGTTTGAAGGAAGTAGGTTGGTATCGGCCGACGAGGCGTGACTGAGTGACCAATCGATCGCCAATGATTGGTCAGCTGTGAGTAGGCGGGGCGTCGCTTATCGACGGCCGATCGTCGAACTGATAACGACCGATCTCATGACGTCACTCGCATTGTTCTCGAAGATACCTCGATAACACAGCCTCAGAATCAAACGCCATTACGCTCGTAATTTTCCGATAACATCAACACTTTGAAATGATAATAAATCGTGTAAATTACATGCAGATTCGTTTTCCAATTAACATTGAAACGGAAATATACGATTGCGAGAAAACTTAATTGTTTTTCATAAATTTTATCGCGTTGATGCCTACTTTGCCCATGAGAATCAAGGTTCTTAAGCCTCTTAAGGCACATCTTTGAGAAAAAGGTTTATCCACGCTCTAACAGTATCTAGTAGCAGAATCTTAGAAGTTACTTTGGATACTGCAATACTAAGTTAGGCAAACGATTTGAACCCTTGTAAGAAGTCAGAGGTAAATCATTATTTCAAAATCTTGAATCTGGCTAGACTTAAAATCTTTTGTACTGAGTTATCATCGACATAGCAGTAGTAGATAACTCGCCTAACCTGCGCCCCCACCACTAAGCCTTTAGAATTTCAACTTAAACACACAGTCTCTTTAAATGTCATTGCTGTAATCGAAAACTCTTAAGGAATTCATAATTCGATCGATACCATCCTTTAGAACCCCATAGAAATATGTCTTTGAAATCTTTACGGGGTAGTTCACCCCTTAATTTGAAACGGAAGCATCAATCAGAATTTAGCGAATATTTTAATGGCGAATATGATAACGTAATTTTAGGCAAATTGGGTTCTGGTGATGATAAGTGACATAGATTTTAAACGATATTTTTTTTTACTTATACCAAGTACTACACATCAACACCCAAAGCGTTTACCGTTGAACAAAGGCCTCTCACATTAGAGTTGTTGTTTTAGCCCGATTATCCACAGCTGAACACAGCCTCCCCCATTTAGGGGGGGGTTTGCCATAACCTCCGCTTGGCAGGCGGCTTGGGGATCGCAGTGTAAGATGGCAGATGTTCAGTTTGCGCTGCAGCCCACTTTCTGGTACTTTCCTCTTCGTTGCCTCTTTACGATTCGCACGTTATAATATACAAGATATGGAGGCGCAATTCTACCCGGGACATAACGTGGTACTACACAAACACCTTAAAATGCATATCCATACATAGCCAATACGAATACGTCCTGTCAACTATTTACCAAAGTTTAAGTAATTCCACAGAATATCTAAATAAGGTAATTCACCACATATTATCATTACTTTTCGAAAACTACTAATTCTTAGTAGATTTTCTTAGTTATCTAGAAAAAAAAACAAGCCTTTTAAAATTAATACAATAAAATCGCTTTTTTCTGGAATTGTGATGATGCTGATGATTTTGTTGATATTTGACACAGCTCCTCTCAATAGCATATAAAATCATCAACAGTCATAGCTTCCATCGTAGAATAAAGACCTTCCTTAATAGAAGGGGGCTGCCATAATCCCTACGCTTGGCACGAGCCTTAAAGGATCGCGGTATAAGATGGCATTTTTCAAAAGGCGCTGCTACCCACTCCCTGGTATTTTTCCTTTTGCCTCTTAAGACACTGAAACAGAAAGATGTATTTAATCAAATCAACTTAGGGCCTGTTTCAGAATGTTCGAGTAAGTTCCGGTTATACTACCCAGAACATAAAATAACTGAATGATAAAAATGGCAGTTAACATGCAGCGCGTTTCAAGCTTTAACCGATGGATAGGCTAAATCCATGACTGGGAAACGCAAAGATAGTGTTTTATTTATTAAATATGTTGTGGGTAGTATAACCGGAACTAACTCGTACATTCTGAAACAGGCCCTTAGTCTCTTGTTTTTTGACGATAACTCATAATACAGACGCGAGACGCTTTAAAACGTTGTCGCTTGTAGGCTCGAATTTTTGTGATCAAGTTAAAGATTCCACGTAATTTTCTACTAAAACAAACATGTTCAAAGCACACATTCTTCTTTAGGCCACAACTTACATACAAGTTAATACGTACTCTTTAAAAGTTCCAGAAGCTTCGTTTACTCTTACCGCATACATTTTAACTAAAGCTAATAAAGGTATAATAATGAATTCAAGCCCGTTAGGGGGGACGCACATTGGTTACAGAGTTTGGTTGTTAAAATATTCAGTGTGTAACATGCCTTAAACTGAAGGCTTTTGGCCGAAGACAAAGATGCTTTTAAGCTCGCCTTGTGGACAGGGAAAGATGTAGAGCAGCGGGGAAAAGTAAAGCTAAAAAAATTTGGTGTTGTGTATGGTTTGTTTGCTATCGTTTTGTATATACTATTATGTCTATATGTACTCGTAAATTAACTTACCATCATAAACGTCAAAGTAATTTTACATTTAAAAACAGAAAAATATTAGAAAAAATCTTAGGTTTATGAAGGTTAAAATAGGTTACTTTCTTTGAAACCAGTTCTGTAGCCTTTAATACAGAATAACAATTAAAATACTGGCCAAGTGCGAGTTGCACTCGTGAAACGAGGGTTCCGTACCAACACAGAATATAAATAATGTGTTTTTTTTTAATAGTAATCTCATTCTTTCGTTACAAATCGTTTTTTTTTCATACAGTTCGAGATTTTGAGCGGTTGTATAACCTTCACTTGACCAGTTTATATATTTTGTTGTTATATAGTGCAAAAATAACAGCAAAGAAACATATTATCTAGTATCCCCTTAATTTTTTACTTTTATCTATTATTATTATTTCTTTCGCAAACCATACCAACACAAATTAGTGAAAATTTTAATCGGCTAATGTTCCAAACATACAGCCTTTTAAGGACAGACGAACGGACAGACTTAGTAAAAGAGTCTCGTTTTCTAGAACGAAACCCTACAAAAAAACACCAAACTTCTTACAACCCAAAAACCCTATCGTCTCCAGTGAGGGCCGGTTCCGCTATATATTTAAACTCGTTGCTATCATGTCACTTCCCTGTTTAAGCGTTCAGTTAAGTTACTGTTAAGTTACTTATATAACTATGTCACCCAGTTTAAGTGCTTCTTATTTATTATGTATCAGTTTTTAAAATGTCGTAAATGTTGAAAGTTTGGGGAGATTACCTGGCGCTAACTTGCGAAAATGATAAGCTACGTTATGGTTGCTTGGTTGTTTCGAAAGTGAAGCAAGGTAAGTTGAAGTGAAAATTTGAATGAAACAATAAATACTTAGAATGTTTTTGTATTGTTATAGTGGGGTATGTATGGTATGTATTACCTGTTTCTACATAGTTACTGAACTGTATCAGCCGGATCATCCACAGCTGATATCATCCTCCCCCATTAAGGCGGGTGGGAATCGTAATATAAGACGGCCGACCTTCATGTGATCATCAACCTTATGGTATTATTCCTTTAGTCGCCTTTAACAAGGTCCATAGGAAGATTTGGGGTGTGCAATTCTAGCTTCAAATACAGCTGCGATAAATACCGTACCTTTGTTAAACTAAACGACTTAACCATTCTTAATCACGAACTCCCGAAGGCACCTCAAATTCATTACACATGCCCTAATATCCTCACATTATCCCCAAACGGGATTGCATTTACAGCGCTGGCAACATTGCAATCGATTCAATGCTGCCAACATAAAGTTATCACTCGGGGACAATCGCGCTCACCTGTGGCAACTCCCTAGAGCTGCCACTGCCAGTGAACAATAGAAACAGGAAGTTGCTTAGAAATGGTTAGAATAGGATTTTAGTTGAAACTTTTAAGATTGGTAAACGTTATTAAAACATCGATTTGTCTGACTTTCAATATATTCCAGCTATAAAAATAGGATGAATATTTAAAAAAAACATTAAGTAACGACTTATAGGGAAACCCTCCCTTTATGGAGAAAGCTGTGTTCAGCAGTTGACGATGGCTGATAAATGACTATCAATGAAAGAGTCTATAATTATTGCATTGTACACCTATAGATATTAAAAGCAATTTAACTACATACATATATTATACGTTAAACATCATTCGAATGTTATTTGCCGCATTTCAGCAATCGATTGTTTAATTGAGTTCATTCTCAATTACACTAACCTTCTAATAATTCTAACAGCAAATCCCCAAAATCACCTCCTTTACTTACAATACAAACAATACTACTAATATAGAATTCAAATTACGGCTTCAACCTCCGTATTCGGAGCAACCGATTAATTGGCTATATATTAAATCGTAATTAAGGTACAACCCTATTGGGCGAGGTGTGAAAATCTTGAACTCAGGCGGTGACAAGTTGCACAACTAGTCGCTCGATTCATTTAGACCCTTAAACAGTGGTTAGGAATATCGTCGGTTTTACTTAACCTAAGTTAAGTACTTATTAGATACTTATTAATGTAAATAAGTTTACAAAATCTATCTAACTGTTCTAAATTAATTAGGAACTTTTTGTTCTACGTCCAGAACACTAAAATATGATGTACGGTCAAAATTGGTATAATCTTAATTTTAATTCAATAAAAATACGATTTAACCTAATATGGCGATCAAATCTAATATGTAAGTTAACCTATAAGTTTAAGTGCGGTGCAACCGGTCCCACAGTATAGACTATTAGATTGGAACTGTTGGAAGGGAACAATGTGCAATTAGTGTTGATAGTTTTATCGCTAATCGATTATACACGTACAGTTGTACAATCGAGAACTCCGTAATATATATCGATTAGAACAGCTGGACCAACTTGATTGTCTAGAACTTGACTAGGTACTTACACCTACTAGAATTACTTACTGCTATTTTAGTAGGGTGTTGATTTTCGTAATATGTAAATGCGTTGTTACTGAATCATTGTACATGTATTTTACTAGATTAATATGTTCAATAAATATTTGTGACAGATGAAAACACGGGGATTTAATCTAAAGAATATCTATTGAACTCAAATTGAATAAAATAAGACATCAATGTGCACAAGGACATTAAATAGCATTATCAGTGTAAAACGCAAAGGGCCGCCTTATCTCCTAATAGCCCTAAGGTACCCTTCTGAAGGGACCGATCTCAATAAATTTATGAAAGGAATATTGCCAATAAGGGCACGGGATATCCTATTAATTAAAATACTTAATTAATTCACCTGAAATGGTTTTAATCAATTCACTCGCTCAATTTATTAAGGTATATCGGAAGGTCACCCCGTAGGCTAATTAAGGAGTTTCTTTATCTTTCACTTGTTTATAGGACATTTTTGGGTCAAAATAATGTGGGTTTAATTATTTACCTTCTTTATTAATTATGTATATATTTCTAACATACTTATTAACTTAAAAATTATGGATCAATGGTCTATAGCTTCCATAAATCCTATCGTAGCTACGGAATTAGTGATCTGATTTTAATACTGTTTTGTGAGATGAAATTTGATGGAACAGTTATACGACATACCGATAACCCGTCTTGGGTTGCGGATAGTCCGTTTTTTTTTAAATATTAAATCTATTTTACTTTTGCCCATTATTAATATAAGTTTCTTTTTCATTGTTTCAGCATGCTCCGCTCGCTAGATCTAGGCCCGAGTGAGAGAATCGAACGAAAAGTTGAGCGCTCACCGAGTGCTGCGCCGAGCGTACGAGAGGAGCGAAGTTCAGTGGAGCGTGAGCGAAGTGCTGAGCGAAGAGACCAAGGTACGTCACTAACGATTCATTATAACTTGACTAAGAAACAAATCAATAAGTTCTTTAAAGTTTATGAAATAATCTTCCAAATGTAATATTTATATTTAGCATTTCCAATTATTATTTTTTTCATAATAAATTGAAGTAGGTGTATATGAAATAAGAAGTCAATGGTACTTAGGTTGCTAAATGCAGTAATGTTCAAATTGTTTATGCAAAATGCTTTTCAGAAATGTACAAACGTAAAAGAAGACCCAAGGTAGATTCCTTGACCTTCTTTTTCAGTTTCCTCAAACAACCAGGAAACTCTTGAAGCCATCATCAGATCTTCACTTAAGATAGCTTGCTTCGGAGATATATAGCCTGACCGAATATTACAAGTGTACTTGAATGTTTATGGAAATTTAAAGATAACTGCAATGATAACTTCCAGTCAAATAATTCAATGTCTTTATGCTCAATTTACCTTTAAAAACGTACGATGAATTGTTCAAGAGATTTTAACTTGTCAGGGAATATTAGTCAAGTTATAGTAATTATTTAAATACGATCAAGTCATCATGAACTGATGACGTCACAGTTTCATACAAACGTCTGAAACAGTGGCTGTAATATAGCGAGTAGACTGACGGTGGAACATCTCTGTGAAAGTCCGCAGCTAGCCGTGTTTGCGACACATCAGCTGAGTGCGAGGACCCCAGTTCACATCACCTCTAGATGCCGCTCACGGACGCGCGTAATCGCTCCATGCCTCTTTAGGATTTAGAATTCGTAATAGCGAACATGAGAGACGCCGCGCGCATTAAAAGTTCGCGCGCGACGCGTGTTCCCCTCCCGTCCCCTCCTCGTGTCCCCGCGTAACCGTGCTCTCGATGCAGGTGGCGAGGAGTGGCCGGGCACGCCGCCGCTCAACAACAACACCACGCACCACAACAACAACGGGCCCACGCCGCTGCCGCTGCCGCCGCCGAGCCCCTTCCGCTTCGACGAGCACCGCCCCTACCGCTTCGCCGAAGACATGGGCCCTCTCCCGCCCGGCGCCTTAGTCGGCCGCCTCGGAGACTCTCTCATCCCCAAGGGCGATCCCATGGAAGCCAGATTGCAAGAAATGCTCAGATACAACATGGACAAATACGCCAATAGCAATCTAGACACGTTACACATTAGTCGGAGAGTCAGAGAACTACTATCGGTTCATAATATCGGACAGAGATTATTCGCCAAATACGTCCTGGGACTTTCTCAAGGGACGGTATCAGAACTACTATCGAAACCGAAACCCTGGGACAAACTGACTGAAAAAGGCAGAGACTCATACCGGAAGATGCACGCGTGGGCTTGTGACGAATCGGCTGTCATGCTCCTCAAGTCTCTGATCCCTAAAAAAGGTATTCCAACACTCCATTTTTCCGCTTGTCAGTGTAAACTTGTGCTTTGGCAAATGTGGAACGAATATCCCGAGCTCCTTGACTACATTCATCAGTTTTAAGGAATTTTCTCGTGCCCTTTTGACAAATAACTTCGAAAGGAGTCCGGGTTAGTCGCTCCATTGCATGTCTTATACTGTAATCATCAATTAAGGCCCTTTGGCCTTCTTCCGAACGGTTGCGTCGCTATCGGGCCTGCCACCTGACAATAGATGTCATCAATCAAGGCGATAGCTGGTACATCGACCCATTAAACTGTTGACAAAAGATGTTTTCTATCACACTTTACAGCTTTAGCATTAAGCGTTGTTCAATCCACGTTATAACCGTGATCTATGATCAAAACCCTGTCAAAGATAAAAACTGTCAAAAATATGGCGTCGATTGTTTGACGGCCATTTTGACCGTTGTTATCTTCGATTAAAGATAGAGTTGTGATGGGTTTGAGTTTGGCTACGATTGTTCAATCGCAAATAAACGCTCAATCGATATAGATTCTAACAGCAAAGCTTACTCATGTAGTAACTCCGCACTTTTGTTTTTTTATCTCTAACTCACATTATTTTTTATTTTTATTTGGTCCCTTTCCGACCTTGCCCTATATCCAATCCTGGACCTTTCCTAGTTTCCTGTCGCGTGCGGATAGTACATTTCTGCCCTTCGCTGGGGGGGTTAAAGGGTGGACATGTAAGTGGGGTAGATTTTAGCGTTGCTCTTAACTTTACTATGTCACTTTTATTACTGAAGGTTAATCATCTCACAAATAATATGTTTGTTAATACTCTAAATTATTTGAATGATCACAGCAAACATGTTAACATGGATATAATTAACGTAATGTATCGACTATTACGAAGCGTTTACGCGCGTTATTTTTTCCATATGCGGCTGAAAAGGTTAAAGCCAGCCAGTTTTATGACTGAACCGAGTTCATATTAGTCGTATTATCAGGACAACAGACCGACAGACGGAACAATGGGAAAGTAAGCGGTCACGAGCGTAGCCTCGGCACTCAGTACAATATAAACTGTACAAATAGGTACTGTTCTATGCTCTCTCGGTATAAAGTGCAATGATACGAATCTGAATGCCTCAATACATGTTTCGAAGACAATAAAATCAAATAAACTTAAAATATTTAATATATATTAAATACCGTAATTTAAGAAAGTTTTTCAAGGAGTATTCAATACCATTGGTGCAATATAGCCTTCTTATGGTGATAGGAAAATATGATAAATAGGAGTTCTTCGTTTCTAAATAACTCTATTTTCTTAGTACTGTTTTTTAGTTCCTAAAAACAATTGTCAAAAAGTTAACAAAATAAATTGCAATTGTTCTAACATCATAGGTAGTTCCGATTGCGATGGCAACACGTAAAACACTCCCGGAAAATTCGGCAAAATTAAAAAATCCCGCGTCGTTGTAAGGCTCTGTACACATTAGCGACAAAGCACAACGACGACGTATAAATCTGCGGAAGACAATGCATGGCATTACCCTTTGTCGTTCTTTGCCATCGATGGTATGAGCTCAAATAGATTGAATTTCAGATAATGCTGTACGGTTTGCATTCTTTCTTATTTTGCAGGGTTTTTTGGTTATTTAGCGATGTTATTGTTACTGATCCGGGATTTTGAGGGTGTGTTGGTTTATTTCATACGGCCCTTGCTAAAATGTCACATATTATATACGAAAATATAAAGTATAGGTAGATACTTCTCGCATACGAGTAGGTTCTTCATTCTGGATCAAGTAAGTGTGATATTTTTTCTGGCTTTCTATAGTCTAGCCTTTGGCCACTACCTCACCTGATGGTAAGCGATGATATCGTTGAAGATGTTGTACAGTTTGTGTCAGTTTGTTACCATTAACATCCGAAACGGCGTAATGGCTGCAAATTCAAGTTTTTTTTTAATCTGCTCTCACACACAACAATAAAGTTTTTTTTATTTAATTGTATGTTTTACCGAACATTATCAGAATACCATTGAGCGTTTACTCGAAGACGATCAGTCTCATCCGTTGCTGGTAATAAGCTGTAATGATTGTATGCGGCAGCGGTCACGCTAGCGTCCGCCGTGGGAATGCTTTCATTCATGTTCACATCACTATCGCTTTCGTTGCCCATCTCTAAAACTTGAAAAAATATTTACATTTGATGGTTGGCATTTTTAGGTTGAAAAATACAGTATAATATGACGGATTTGAGGCTAACACTGTACTTAGTGAAAAAAAGTAAGATACAAAGAAACTTTAGTACGTACTTTTTTATTTTGATAACATCATTGACCGTATCGCATACTTTCAGATAAAATAATGGTCAAAGGCTAGAGGCAGAAAGGGAAGAAAAGAGGAACCTTCTAGAATTCTAGATTGCCAATGCGTACGTAAGTGTACATTACTTACCTTAGCAGTGGCAGATACTCGCCTCAAATACTAAAACAAACTCTAAAAAATCCTCAAGGCAACCAAGAAAAACAGTTTTCGTAACGCCATTTAAACTCGCCATGCGTCAACCACACAATAATTTGCATGTCTACAAATGTCACGTGAGAACGTCGATAGAACAACAACTGTTTCGCAACGACGGACAGACGGACAGACATTGTGTATGTGTATCGTGGGAAATAGGGAAATTGTGGAAATCGCCGTTTTAAATGACACGCCGTTTGTATGGGAGGCATGTAATCATGCGTGCCGCCATTTTGTTTGGTGATGCAAGGCTTTTGCGGCTGTACCATAAGTACTAACACATGTTAGTAATTTTTCCATATCGTATTGAACAATTTTTGGAACTGGCAACATATTATTAAATTTTACAATGAAATCAGCACTGAAGTATATAAATGAATGGAAGGTGCTGGTGTAGGAATAACTGCTCATAAAAACCTGTAAATTGCCACAACGAGCAGCCAGACCGCAATAAAAGCCTAGACTAGACAAAGCGTCCTATTAAAAACTCAACTTCCTACTAAAACCATTACGATATTATCAGAAGCTCATTATCTAATTATTTATAGAGCATCCACGCACGCGTTTCAAGCAAAAACAATAGTTTCAATTACGGCGTGTTGCCGCCCTTACAATTTGTTCTAAGCCAGTCGACAAGCAAAAAAAGGCAAGAACGCATTCTATTAATTACTGCGAACGGAAGATTTGCGCTGTCATGTGCAAGCTTCTATTTATAATCATATTATTTTTAACGCAACGTTGCGTTCCGTAGGCTTCATATTTGCTTTCATAAGAGTACAAAATACATAAGCCAAATCATTCATAGCATTTTTTTAACTTTGGTCTGGTATCGAGTTTAAAAACACGGGTTTTGAACACGGAATCCGATTAAAAGCTCCAATCGCACTTCAAACGCTGATGATACGATTATGTCGGATGTACCTACGTCAGTGTTCGTCTAGATCTTTCCACGATAACTAAACCTTATCATAAGTGAACTGCTACTAATTTATGTACGTAATCCATAGGTCCAATTACCTGTTCTTACAGCAGGGTAATTATTACTCTTATTACTGGCTACACGCTTCACTGGTGAAATGTGCGACTGTTTTTTTCCATACTTGTTCATTAAGGTTTACCGTGATTGTAATCAAAAAGCAACGTCGATGAATCTTTTAATCATCATTTGTAAGTTAATTCACATGCATATCGTTTATGTAAATAAAAAGCAACACAAGTCTCCATTCAAAATTTTATGTTAGCAACACTGTCAGACTCAAAATCATAACTAATAGTCACTGAGCAAGTACTAATAGTCACAAACCAAAATTCAAATACGGAACATGTGAAGTGCGTTCGAAAGCTCGTCCAAATGTTCGAGTGGCCGCCAATATTTGGACGAAGTTTGGCCTCTCAAAAGCATTTGAACCGTAGCGTGAAAATCTATTTTCAATGGCCACTATCGGGCAGGACACTCGCCAAAGGGTTTATGCACGAAGTTAACCGTGCCCATTCTCGAACTCCTCTTGTAGCGGCTCTTAGTTTAACGCTAAGCAAATTTTAATATTCAATTGTGCTTTTGCATGCTTGCGGTTTGTGTGTGTGAAGTAAGCTTAAAGTAGATACAAGTTTTAAAATAAATAAACAAACTCGGTACATAATAGGTATACATTTTTTTATTGGTTATATCAGTAGGTATCAGGTATATGATCAACATGAAAATGAATCCTTATTTCATTATTTGTTTGCTATTAGGTAAAAGTTCGAGTTTCCAATTATAATATCGATCAAATTCGTAAAAATCAACGCAAAAGTTAGACAACTATTAGAACTTAGATAAATGTATAAAACTTCAACATCTCTCATCCAGATTCAAATCCAAGCCGACATCCGTGCATGTAGTCAAATATAATCGTTTGATTCGAATATCAAACGTTTCTAACTAAACTATCGAAACAACATATTCGAAATTCGGAATCCCTTTCACAAAGCTACATCCTTTATCAATAGCGGGTCACGTTCAGAAACTCGCGTTGGGGACTGTCACAAGCGTTTAAAACTACCTAGTGGAGTTTCCAAGTGTATTAACCGGCGCTAATGCTACGGGCACATCGAACGCAAATGGCCGCCAAGTTGGTCATAATCAGTTTGCAACTTCGCTTCTGAACGTACCCGAGCGGATTTTGATTTTAGAACGAGCTATTGAAGATTTATTTTGGACGTAAGCAATCAATAAAGTGTTCCATGAACTTATATGTTTGTTTTACATTAAAATGTACTTTTTAAGTTAATTGCGGCTGAGATTTAGATACATCAGAAACTTGAAAAGCTTTCTATATAATTCTTGGTTAAACGTAATTAATTTCCACTAAGTAACTAAGTTATTTAAATAGTTAACCTGTTTTGTTCTACATTAGAATCGTATTAGTTCATCTGACGTGTTGAACCCTCGTTAAAATCATAAAACGGCGCGGCGCGGTGGCGGGTAGTCGAAATAGCGAACGGGCTGAACTAATACACATAAATCACAAAGTTTCGGTGGCAAACACGAAAATTTGTTGATACCTAATCACATAATAATCACCTACCCGATACACCCGCGGGAATCAAAGGATCACGAAACGGGGAAAGTTTGATTATCGAACCCTTTTTGAATGCCTTGTTTTAAACTTTGGAAAGTTTGGATTTCGAATGTTTTTTTAAACTATTATTCTCATTATGATCAATATGACTCTGTGTTAGTTTTAATTCTGACTTATTATATTGTTATTAATATCGTTATAAACCTAATAGAATGTTTTTATCTTCTTTTCTAGCAGGACTGTCAGCGCCATCTAGCAGTAAGTAGTGAAATCAAAGATAATAATATTTTTATAGCCGCGTTTTAGCAAACGTTAGTAACTTAAAAGGCTTTAATTTTACTTGTAAACCTCGTTATGAAATTACCGCGAACGAGACTGACTTTTAATTTACGACGCAATTATCGCCAAAGTATTATTACAAAGGATATTTTCAACAAAAAATACTCACCGACGACGGCCACTTAGAAAGCACCTTTGAAAAAGCAAATAGCCGGTTAAGGAGCGTTTAAGTAGAAATAACTCGAAAAACTGCCAGGAAAAACTGATGTATGCACACAACAATGTACACGTAACGCCATCTGTTGGCGAGTAGCGTAAGCTAGTAGAGGTCAAGAAATTATTTTGCGAAGAATGCGAGTCACGCCGCGGCTGCTTTGACGGCTTCCGACGAAGCAATCAGCTCTGGTTACCGGCATATTTACGATTATAATACCGTCTCTCGTTATATACTTTATGATTTTATACTTAAACGAGTGCAAGGATAATAATGCTTAAGTAATTGTCGCCGCGACGCGTAAACGACTGTACGCTACGGCGCGAATACAACGCGCGATGACATTTCTATCTGGGTTGAGTTGGCGACTCTATTTTGCTATACGTTTATTAGTCATTAAAGTGGCCTGAATGAATTATCATATCCTGTGATTGTTCACTTCTTAGGAATTAGTTGCAGGACGGTTGAGGACGCAAAGTATTCTGTAAAGATTTTTAAGAAATTCATTATTAATACCTAAAATAAATCTTATCTAAAATATCATGAGAAAATTTAAAGAAATAAACAACTGTTTGTTAGATTTTGATAGTTAAAAGTCGATAAAAGGACAAGGATTGAAAAATGCTATCTATACCCTTACAAAATAAATTCACGGCAATATGTATTACACATAATCTATACATAATATACTAACAGCTCGTCGTCGTTCGAGACAAAACCATTTATAATTAAATAAATACTTATGTACATGCTTATTTCGATATTTCATCGAGGGCCAATTTCACGAAACTAAAGATAACTAAGAAGAGGATAACTACAATATCTGTAACCAACAAAATATGATAGACCTTTGTCACCATAGACGTCCAGTTGCAGTATAATAATAAATGTCTATGGTATTAACTTTTAAAAATTTACATAAAAATCCAACAAAATTAAAATCTCCTGTTATGTTTGACATTCTATGATATTAAAAGCCTGTCACATTTATATGGCTTATAGATTAAACTTATCCGCGTATTAATTTAACCTTATATTGGTGATATTACACCAATCAATTTTGTAATATACGCTATAAATTTTTGCCATCCTAACGCCATGGTGCAGTTAAATTTTTGGTCAATTGGCTTTACCCGTTCACTGCTTTTAGGGAAAAATAAAGATTTTTTTGGTACCTACATAAACTCTTTACAAAAACAGCGTCCCGCAAAGTATTCTATATCATGATAGTACTTCAAAATAATTATTTAAAAAATATACAGGTAATTTATCAATGTTCTACGAGTAGGTAGAACACAAAAGCATAAATTGTATTAATTTTAACAGTGTCTCACAGCTCTGAATTACAGTGCGTTTCGTTATTGCATCCCAAAATATAACAATTAGTTAATTCTCATAGTAACACGTAAATGTTTGTGATTCTCCATTCATCACTGTTTATTACTTGGTGGGTAAATACATAAATAATTTAGGAATTGGGTTTATTCGCTGTAATTGCTTTATTCACTCTATTTGTATTCCTATGAAAAAGCAGCACTTATTTTAGATTAAATATCTGAATATTAAGATACAGTAACTAATAGTGACGTCGTGAGAAAATACCTATGTAATCTATATTTTAATGCAATAAATACACAACTAGAGGTATATACTTAATTTAAAAAAAAATTATCGAACGTAACTGTAAGATACATTCAAAAACTATTTTTGAAAGTATCTATCGTTTTTCTGCAAATAGGAATTATTCCTCATATCGAGACATTGCCCACATCAAGAACAATTTAGCAATGAATTTTATTATATGACATTCATGTAGAAACAATGCACATCCGCTTGGCACGATGCCATTTACGAAAATGTGCAATAGCCTTTCACAAGATACTACTTTATACCTAGTTTAAAGGCCGAACCGGCAGAATCACAACCCTGAAAGTCATCTAGATTTGTCTAGATTATTCTGAATAAATTTTATTATATTCCCGTTGATGTTGACAGCTATTCACTGAAATACATTTGAATGTGCAGTAATAAAACGCAACAAAATTATTGCAACTCTCAAAAACAAGAGTGCTTGATTGCCATAATTTAGAATCTTATTTTAGGTCGCTATTAAAAGCTAATTGTGTTAAGGACTATTAAGACCACGTTCACACTATGCGATAATTTGTCACATTCAACGAATGATCTGTCGTCGGTGCGAATAAAGCATAGATGTTGATAATTAAGCGCGAGTAAATGGTTATTTAACCAGGCCGTTAACTTTCAGAATTGCATTTTTATCCTACGTTCTCGATGTTCATGCCGGTAATAACTCAATAGGGGAAAAGTACGGGAAATAACAAAGTTGCAAGTGAAGCGAAAGTATCTAATAAAAATTCTAAGCAATCATAAAGACGTTTAGTGCGGGGACCATCGACATAATTCGTCAAGTAAGACAAAAAAAGGAGGGCATTCCCGTACGTCAACTGGCGGCCGATCCGAGGGTAATTATTTTAATGAACCCGCGGTCGGCGCTCGTAAACACGTCGCAACGCTGCATCACGCCCACTACCTCTCGAACTTTGCGATTTTGTCGCAAATCCAAATCAAATATCAAAACTACACTCAATATTTGCCATGTGCCAAAGTGCTTTTGTCCGTTTTGACAGAGCGAATGCGCTTCAATCCGCTTTATGAATCTTTGTTTGTCGTGGACACTGGCCTAATTCGGAATTTGGATCCGTTCCATATTTCAATCTTCTATAAAATAACGTTCTTTGGATTGACTCAATTGAGCGTCCTTTTATCGGTTGCGTACATAGAATCATCCTATTGAGTTTAAACTATTCCACTTTACAATAACGAAGTCATTCATAGCCACGCATTAATCCTGACTAATTATGCAAGACAAGGAGCAAAGATGTAAAATGCCCGGTCACAAATCGCGTCCGAAGTGACAGGTTAAACAACCCATCTTGTGAGACAGAACTGTGATATATACCGTCGCGGTCGCCGAGGAAACACATGTAATTAATTACATAGAATAATACGTCAGGATGCACTTAATTTCCTATTAAACTGTACTGAAAATTTCGAACGAAACGACACACTACCAGTTTTTAGCTTCTCCATAGAGCAGAAACGATCTTTCTGTTTTAATTTTTGATTTTCATACAGCTGTCAAAGATAAGTATAACTATGTCATAGACAATTTCAACTTTTTTGACGAGTTCTACTCTTCCCGCTAGCAGTTATTAATTTTTACCTCTACCCCGCCATGTTCTTTTGTGTTCTCTTTTTTTTTTTTTAATTTTCACGCAATAACGGCCTAAGAACACGGCGCATAGAGCCGCAAGCTTGCGTGCTCGGCAGCTATCAATCGGCGTTATAATCAATAAAGCAACCGTGCACAAATCAATGCATTAATAACGGCCGTATCGCGGCGCTAGTGAAAAATTGCCGCTTTTGACACGGCATGGTGGGCGGTTTACAATACATATTTTACCACAAAAAAAACTAGGTAGCTACGGCAATTATTAACCTGATATTTTGCTTCATAATCTGCAATTCTAGTCTCCCCTTTCGTTCGGTTCTTAAAATATTATTCGCAAAGTAAAAGCATGTCCTAAAAGGAAATGTAATTAGTGCTGGGACATACAGCTCAGATGATCGGTCGCGACTAACGTAGTTAACGCAAATTCGGTTATTTCGTTAAAAAACTTTGTGCTATCGTTAAAAGTTACAGATAAGCTCCCTTGGGCCGATACCGGGGGAAAATTCGCAGCAACGTGAAACTCTTTGCCTCCTACCAAGCGAGCGCTTCACGTTTTTAGGTAGCTTAACTCTTATGATTTTAACATGTTAATGTTTTCAACACACTAGTTTTTTCACCTTAAGAAAACACAATTCAGCTAGTAAGAAGCGATAACGTGTTCTGTAAATTATAATTGGAATCTACTACCACTTAAAAAGCTCAGTAATTGAATTACTAAACGTAAACATTTTTTGCACAAAAATGTATATACGAATCATTTTATTGTCCTGATTAAGTCGATTTACTAGAACAAAAACGATGTGTTGAAGTCCAACACCATATCGCCGATTTTAAGTACTTATCTGTTATAATTATTAACACCTACAACACATATAGATCACAAAAATAATGCGTGTTATTTTTCCTATTATATTACTGCTTTAGTACTGTAGTTTTTAGTGACACTAAAACTTGAATACAAATTGGGGCGGCGGAATTCTCGGCGGCTTTGCAAAATTGATTATCGAATCTAGTTATAAACTACAGACGACGTCCGCGCGAGCTCAGCGTCGTTCTCACCTGCCGCTCTGCGCGGGGGAGTTTTTGACAACGAAGTTTTGAAATTCGAATAGTCTTCTTTTTATTTTCCTTTTCATTTGAGTGCACTCAAAATTAAACGGCTTAGATGCTTTGTAGATTTTATATCGAGTGAAAAATTGTATGGGAAATTAGATGACTTTAACATATTTTTTTACAACTAGCATGTAGCCGTTTCTATTTCAACTGTAACACTTAAAATGATTTCAAATAAAACGGTTTCTTAAGTCCCACACAACCTGACGTTATAAAATCATAATAGTTTCCTGAGCTAATAAAGATTCGTGAGTTCTTTACAAAATAGTAAATCATAAAAAATCGTTTTATTAGCGACACATTTTGATGTGTTTATTTTTGTATCGTAAAGAGAACAAATATTCTTGGTTATGTCAACCTTGCATTTACATACACATGAATACTTAGTTAATGATTCTTTTGCAATATTGTCGTTTATATAATAAGTTATTAATAAGGTAGTTATTGCTGCATTTTTATTTGTACTCAATAGATAATTATTTTCTGGTTTTTGAAGATTAGGTATATAATTTTGATACCTGTACCATTCAATTGGTTACGCTATCACAATCTTCCAGTAAGTGTAGCCAAGTCAGATAGTTTTGGCATGGTCGTATGAGCATTTGTCTCGTCTCGTGTGGAATCAATTGCGGCCGGTGCCCCCGCCCGGCGCGATTGCCGCACAGCACGCGATCCCGATCGCCACCGGAGCCCTACGCACGCGACGCCGAACAAAAGAAACTTTGCCGATCGAAAAATGTATCATTACACCGTTTCACGTCTTCATTCCTCAGAAATAAGCGCTTCTTTAAACGCGAACTGTTCTTACGATCTATTTTTTTTATTGCTACGTTTCCGAACCATCCGTCTCGGCAACACTAGTTGTACATTTCATTGTTGCAGCATTTAGCACCTAATTTCGACGCAGATCCCCGTTTATGCAACTATTTCTTTTGCGAAACATTAACAATTCAAATGGGGTATTTTTTCCAGTTCTGTGCAACACTTTCGAGCGGCGTTGACGTCCACCGTTGTCGGCGACTCGAATGCAAATGAGCATCGATCCTCCGAGTGACGTATAGAGCGCGCACTTCTCACCCCTTTCTTGCGTCTACCCGCCAACTTGATTTACAATCCCGGATACACATTCCCCGTTCGAATCCAACCTATACGCTTAAATTACCAGTGGTTTTTTACTATGTCACAGTGACACTATAATTTAGGGCACCGCCCCCTTACTTTCCAAACCTTTGAATATTCATACGACTATAGCAATCAATAACGGTCACAAAGAAAATAGTTTTCGCGTGCACGCACGCGATATAATGTCGCATAAACAAATAATTTCTTCGTTTTTATTGTTATCCTTGAATTATGTTATTGCCACTCGAATTTACACTTTCCCCCTATCCCGTGTGCGGGCGGTCAGTCAGAAACGATCAAACCCGGACCGATAAATAAAACTTCCGTGACCGGACGACGTTAATTGAGCGCCGCGTTTTTTAAAAATATCCATCAAAAATGCACATCGTAATGGCCATAATAAAAACTGATACCGTTGCATAGTTTAGGTGTAGGCGTCGAGATAAGAAATGAGAAACGCGAAAGAAACTAGATCAATAAAAATGTAATATTGGATAGTCGATTACGGCAGCCATTTTGATTATTGACGTGTGGACAAGATGGCGCTCTTCACGTCACATATTTAGTACAAGTGGATTTAACCGGAGTTTTTGACAATATTCCTCATCACGTCGCAGTAATTGTCCGCTGCCGTTTACGGAATATCAAAACATCTACAAGAAGATCAAAGGCATTATTAGACGTGTGTTGAAATTTATCGACGGCCCGGCTGTCGAAGGACGGATATATACATACAAAAATGAAAAATCTTTGTCTTGACGTGATATAGGGACAAAATTATAAATAAAGTAAATTACCTACTAAGTTAATGCGTCGCGTCGCCTTGAAGGCCTCTTGAAACACGGCTTACATGCAAATTCGTCTTGATCAGACATATATCTATACATCGGCGTATCGAGTACTAGCACCAAGAACGTTTTTATAAAACGATTGGTGCAATGCTAAAATAAATCCTTAATTTTAGTAAAAGGTCGATGCGACGTGTGATCAAAATCCCGGAGCATTTGGACTGCCTAAAGATTTTCGTTGTATTAGCTGTAGTGTCATATAGGTACGGTTTGTAGTGTTTTATTAATAAAAGCATAACTAGGTTCCTGCCGCGCACCGGTTACAAATACTTTTTATGTTAAAACTTATTAAGTATATATGTACCTACACGTATTATTACAAAATTGCATACCCCGGCTATATGGGTGGATATAATACAGATATGGATATAGTACATGACTATAATTTTTGATCTCGTAAATTTGTAATTTGTAATGTAATCCGTCGAGCAGGCGTTATTGAAAACATAACTATATTAAAAATTACACGTATATCCTATATAAACTGTCCATTATTGACACAAGCTTTCGTGTTCAAAATATCGATTATACTATACAAAAACCTACAATAATATGAGACAGACCTTGTTTTTACTTGTTTTTAACTTTAGGTAGGTCAATTTAACGGTGTAAAAATAAACAATTATAAAGCAAATCACGTATCTAGAATTATTGTTGAAAGTCATTATGTGCTGTGTAGAAATACTTATGTGAACATGCAAGATTATGATCTCGAGTGCGTCTGACTATTTTGACATTTAAGTATTTTCATCACGTTTACTTCGTCATATAAAGCCGTTAGTGTTTCACAAAAAAAACAGTTCTTTATGGTATATCCAAATACCTACAATTCGCATGTTCGTCAAGAGCGGAATGAAATTCGAAATTGGCTAAAGCTGTGGCAATAATTCTGAGAGTAGTTCATCCCGGGTAATAATTACCTCTCACTTGCACGCTATTGAGCTCTTTAATATAATAATAATCTTTATTTTCATGTAACTTTCAATAACATTATTCTGAATAAAGTTATTTTTACCCATACTCTTTATGGATATATATTTATAAAAATAAACAGAAGTAAATCCGAAGTGTAGCACTTAGATATGAGTCCCTTAGTCTTCCTCGGAACTTTCTAAAAATGACTCGTTTCTCCTTTCGGCCAAAACTGCTCCTCCATGAAGGTTGACAGTATGGTGTTAGGTATTCTTATCTCTTACCATAAAATAATTGAAATTTACATTACGATGAGATTTCAGCTGTTTAACTCTCAAGGTGATTGAGGTTTTCGGCCTGGTGTACTCCACCAGCTCCTCTGTTTCCGTGGTCAAGTGAAGAGGTGACACGTAGAGGTGCGTCGTCATCTGGACTGATGGTTTGGCCCCGTCAGTGCTGTTCTGCACTTGTTCCAACTCGAGGGCTTCCTTTTCTTATTTTGAACGTTATTAAAAACCTCCTTGTCGACCTAAGGTGTGCAAGTGAGAAGTAATGTTTATCCAGATTCGTTTCTTTCATTATTTTTTTTATTGTTTATACCACAGTACATAGAATAGGCTTCCTTAAGTGTAATACACGTACTTAATGTGGTATACAAGTACTGTACCTACCGAAAATTCAAGAAGCAGGGAGAGAAGACCCCACCAAGCTTCATGCGTTTGTCTCCACCTCTTTTAAATATATACGTATGGCCCACAAAATTATGTACAGTATTTTAGCATTGTACAAACAAAGAGGTTTTAATAATGACAGATATTTAAGTGCGGAGAAAAGCTATCAAGGTCTACCTACTAATGAATCAGCGTCGCCGTTGCCAAAATAAACTATGCTCTCGAGTATTATCTGTAACTGGCGGTTAATTCATTTTTAATTCCCAATAAATAAAACGCACTTTACGTTCCAATAAAACGGGCGTGAGAGTATTCGAAGAAAAACAACTGTTACATTTGCATTATGCTTTTTACAGCGCAATTAATCAAGGTTTTACAACGGTTGATCGCCGCCGAAATCTTAAATAACCGATGCCGAATAATCGCTCTAAATTAGTGAACATACTTATTGTTGGATTTAAAACAAAATTTAAGGATGCAATTAAATCATTGTGATCCTTTGAATTAATACGTTAACTCTTGGTTGATCCGCTTTTGGAGTCGTTAAAATACCGCAAACAATATGTTCACATTTTCATGTTGGTTGTACGATTTTTGAGGCCTTACAGCACCTACTCCAAATCTAAAGTAAGATCATCTTTCCAATTATTATAACAATTCATAAGAGAAGATAAACACACACGCACCCGACATTTTACGTGAATTTAATACCGAAATTTCTTTGAACTCAAAATAATACTGCAATTATAACGTGCCAGAGATCTGAGTATCTGAACATTAAACTCTGTTCTATAAGCATCTCCGAGCGTCTAAAACTAATTACGCGTCTTAATTAAAGTAATACCGTACGTATATCACCATCTAAATAGTGTCGTTTCATTGTGAGACCAGAGACAATATGTTGACAGGATGAATGCCCACAATATGGCGGGTGGTTTCGCGCGTAACTTCGCTTGTTTATGGATGCGCGGGCGCCGGTTTAGGATCACCGGCTTAGGCGATGAGTGCTCGTTCCCATTCACCCGATTATCTTTAAAGCGCTATTCATTGCAGCGCACCGTTTAAATGACTCGCCTAATTTCAATTGTACCAAATATAACTTGCGTATTTATTTCTTGGCAAGAGCTGGCGCTAACACTGATATTGTGTTAGCATGTGTTGGCAAGCAGATACGCATGTGTGTGTAACAATTTAGCGGCAATTAAAATATCTTGTGCGTAGGTACATAATATGACTATGTTGCTATAGGAATCATAAAACTATGCTAACTTTCCAGGAAGTTATGATAGCCGGACTATAAATCTGTTGGAGTTGCCAGAAGCAATTTGATAAAATAATACTAGTTACAAATTCTTACACGGGGTGGTATAATTTTCCAAGTGCAGTTTCATGTGACATAAATAAATAGATACCCAGATAACATACTCGTAACAGGTACTAATAGGACTTACTTACTTCATCTGATTAATTAAATGTAAGGCACATCTTGTCGACAAGGAACATTACGAATTCACTAGGCTAGCTTTCTATTTTTGTTTTGCTCAAAGATAGATTTATTGAAACACTTTCTCTGTCTTTACAGTTGGAACCAAAGATGGCACGATCGGATCTGGTTTTGGGAGATCCGACGGTGAGGGAGACGAGCGCCTGGCACACATCCTCGAGGCTTCCCACATGATGAAGACTCCATCCCAGGTCAACAACGATGATTCCAGGAGTAATGAAGACTCGAGTTCGCCAAGGACGCAATGCCCTTCACCTTTTTCAAATAAGGTAAGTATTGTCGCAAAAAAGGCAATCATTTGTAGCTCTTAACACCTTTTTTAGCAAACAATTCAGATTTTTTTAATCCAATTGTCTTGATCCACCAGACCCACATCAATGAATCAAGTGATCGTATCATATCCATAAATAAGAAAAACAAGCACTCATTCATACTAAAGTTAGAAAAATAATGTTGCGTGATCGTCAATTTGGCGAGGAGGCTACTTATACATCATAAATATTTTGCTCCATACAACACTAGTTCAATTTTTAATCCACTTCAATACGAAATATTAAAAATATCCTTTTGTATTTTCCAGGACTCAAGCCAAAATAGAAGAATAAAAAAGTACGAGAACGATGACATTCCACAAGATAAGGTGGTCCGCATCTATCACGAAGAGCTAGCCAAAATCATGAGCAGAAGAGCGGAGGATTTGCGCCACAACCGCGACGGGTTCCCTGGGTAAGTGTTTTATTTCTTCAAAAGATATTTTTCTTGTCTATTTATATGCTACTTAATGACACAGCTGACAACTTGTGTCAGCTATGTCAAAATGTCCAGCCTGCTCGTGACTGTCACAACTGCACATGCTTTGTGCTTCAAAAAAAAAGCAAAGTATCCTTCACTACTTTACATTGTTATGAAATGGACTTCAGGCAAAATATTTAAATTAGCTCTTCTCTAAAGATTATGAAAAATTTACAGAGCTTGTGGGCATAAAAATAATAACATAAAAAAGATAATTATTCAACTTAATATGTGAGCCAAATGATACCTATATATGTATTTTCTCTTGTCACCAATATATAGACAGTATTTTCATATAACTTATCTGTCTATTGACAGACTTATTTGAAACATAGTTCGAGCCGATATTTGAAAATTTTTCGATTTGATCGAGGACAGCAAACTAGAACTAACCAACAGCATGTTTCCGCCTTTTTTCAGCGGCGGCATGCCCCCTCACATGGAGCGGCCTCCTGAAGACATCCGCATGGCACTGGAGGCCTACCACCGCGAGCTGGCGAAGATACAGCCGGGCGGGAACATTCCCAATCTCCACAACCTGCCCGGTATGCCTCCCTTCCCGAACCTCTTGGCTCTGCAGCAACAGGCGATGCAGGCCCAGACCCAGCACATCAACGGCGCGCAGGCCGTTCAGGATCTCTCTCTCCCCAAAGACAAGAACGCCAAAATAAATGGAATGACTGATAGCGATAAGGAACGATCGATGGATGCTGAAGAGGCTATTCGACACGCGGGCAGCGCGTTCTCACTCGTCCGTCCCAAACTAGAGCCCGGACAGCAATCAACAGGGTCATCGGCCTCGAGCCCACTAGGAAATGCAATCTTGCCACCTGCGATAACCCCTAACGAGGACTTCAGTACCTCTGCAGCGGCCAGCCCCTTGCAAAGGATGGCATCAATTACGAATAGTCTGATCTCTCAACCCACGAATCCACCTCATCATCCGACTCCGCAGCGGTCGATGAAGGCAGTGCTTCCACCAATCACGCAGCAACAATTCGATCTCTTTAACAACTTAAACACGGAAGACATCGTGCGAAGGGTGAAGGAAGCTCTGAGTCAGTATTCTATAAGTCAAAGGCTATTTGGAGAATCGGTCCTCGGTCTCTCGCAAGGTTCGGTCAGTGACTTGCTGGCGAGGCCTAAACCCTGGCACATGCTTACGCAAAAAGGTCGGGAACCCTTCATCCGAATGAAGATGTTCTTAGAAGACGATAATGCAGTCCACAAGTTGGTCGCATCACAGTACAAAATTGCGCCTGAGAAGCTCATGAGAACCGGAAACTACAGCGGAGCACCTAGTAAGTGTAACTTTTATTCCATCTTCGCAGTTCACTCTTAGACACTGGAGTGGAGCCTCTTCATCTTCAACACACCCCGTAAAATCGCCACACTATTTAAAAACTCCTAATTTTTTCTGGTACAGTTATAATTGTTTACCCCTTTAAAATCGATGCATCGCGCAGTACTATAACCTGTTTTTCCTCCTTTCCAGTATGTCCGCCGAACATGAACAAGCCGATACCTCCGACCCAAAAGATGATATCTGAGGCCACGTCCCTGCTGAGCAAGATGCAGCAGGAGCAGCTGCTGGGCGGCGCGCACCTCGGTGGTGGTGGCGGCGGCGGACCGCTCGGACAGGGCGCGCCGCTGCTGCTGACGCCGCCCGGGTTCCCGCCGCACCACGCCGTCACGCTGCCGCCGCACCACCACCACCACCACGACACCACCACCAAGGACCGCAAGCCGCCGCCGCCACCACACCACCATCACCAGCACCAACACCAGCACCAGCCCTCCATCATGCGAAGCCTCCACCAGCACATATCCCCGAGCGTCTACGAAATGGCAGCGCTCACGCAAGACCTCGATACCCAGACGATAACGACCAAGATAAAGGAGGCTCTGCTCGCCAACAACATCGGCCAGAAGATTTTCGGGGAGGCAGTGCTCGGTCTCTCGCAGGGTTCGGTCAGCGAGTTGCTCTCGAAACCGAAGCCATGGCACATGCTCAGCATTAAAGGGCGGGAGCCGTTCATCCGAATGCAGCTGTGGCTAAGTGATGCGCACAACATTGACCGTCTGCAAGCGCTCAAGAACGAGAGACGAGAGGCAAACAAGCGGCGGAGATCAAGCGGGCCCGGACAGGACAACTCTTCGGACACGTCGTCTAACGACACCTCGGAGTTCTACCAC
Source organism: Plagodis pulveraria (assembly GCA_963890685.1). Taxonomy (NCBI): domain Eukaryota; kingdom Metazoa; phylum Arthropoda; class Insecta; order Lepidoptera; family Geometridae; genus Plagodis; species Plagodis pulveraria. Next base: position 17,887,758 of record OY982970.1, on the reverse strand, counting down.
TCGAGCTCGCCGGGCCCCACGCCCGGTGCACCCTGCGCCAAGAAACAACGTGTGCTATTCTCGGAGGAACAGAAGGAAGCTCTGAGGCTCGCGTTCGCCCTAGACCCATACCCGAACATGCCAACCATAGAGTTCCTTGCGACGGAGCTCGGCCTCTCGACAAGGACGATCACTAACTGGTTCCACAACCACCGCATGAGGTTGAAGCAACAGGCGCCGCATGGACTGCCGGCTGAGCCGCCAGCGCGAGAACAGTCCTCGGCACCCTTCGACCCGGTACAGTTCCGCCTGCTCCTCAACCAGAGACTGCTGGAACTGCAGAAGGAGCGCATGGGGCTTGCGGGCGTGCCACTGCCCTACCCGCCCTACTTCGCAGCGAACTCTAACCTCGCTGCGCTCATAGGACGGGGGTTGATACCCCCGGAGGAAGCGCCCAAGGACCAGAGCGGCGGCCTGGACCTCTCCATGCCACTCAAACGAGAGCCGGATGGAGATGAGTTCGAGGATGATGATGTCGAGAGTAACCTCGGCTCAGAGGACTCGATGGATGACGAATCGAAGACGGAGCCGAAAACGTCGTCGACCGCTTCAGGCGGGCGGTCGAGCCGGCGGAAGCCCGCGGCACCGCAGTGGGTGAATCCTGACTGGCAGGAGGACAAGCCGCGTCGTGCGGATGAGGTGATCATTAACGGCGTGTGCGTGATGCGTAGCGACGACTTCCGGCGTGATGCAGAAGAAACGGTCCGCGTGGAGCCCTCCCCCGTCCCACGCGACCACTCCCCCTCCCCCTCCCCCCACACGCCGCACACGCCGCGTGCTCCGCACACGCCCGATGACGTCATCCCCGAGGACAAGATCAAGTCCGAGGCGGACGACGACCGGTGGGAGTACTAGTGATCGATACTCGCTCGGTGATACGGACGACACGGGTTGAAATGAACGCTCCGCGAGTGAACTTGTTATATTTTATCATATCACAGGACTATTTATTGAAGTGTGATGGTGGCGAGGCCGACGCGGCGTTCGTGCAAACCTCGCCGTAGTCGATGTGTTGTTGTAATTCGATTGTAAGGCCAAAGACTTTGTACATAGAACCCTCTGTTAGATCGATTCTCGTGATATGCCAGGCATACGCCCCGAGAACGGGACTAGAAAACTTGCGATACAAAAATATGCATTTTGCTTTAATTTTTTAATTATAGACTCGTACCCTGATTAGGTACAAAAATCTGAGTATTTTTAAGTTATGGCTTTTAAATTTTAATTTCATAATGTAAATAAATATACCAAATATGTGTCGAATATTGCCTGTCAGCCGCGACTTGTATATACGTAGGGTAGATATATAAACTTACTGTAAGATAGGTTGATCGTCGCTGAATATTATTTAGGGGTAAGTTTCATTTATAGTTAATGAAAAAAAATAAAGTGCAATCAGATGTAAATTTAAGCTATTAATTACTGACCCCAGTTGAAAAGTATTATTATGTTTATATGAACCGAAGAGGTTTAAAATATTATAATTGGGTTATATAAGTTTTAAATTATGGATGTTTTTATTTTATACTATTGTATGTTTTCTATTGCATTATTTTATACGTGGAAGCTGCGGGACCGCTCAATATAGTTTGTGATGTTTGACACTTAGCTGTCACTTTTATACCTATACTCTAGTTCCATAGACAACTTTTCTCCGTTTTAATAGTTTTCTTTCCAATATTTTGTAGAGGACGTACAAATTGAACACACAAATACGTTTACGAATAAGCAACTACTGTATTGCTTGTGGTTATAGTTTTATTTTATTTTTAGCAATAAAATTTGCTTTTAATTATTTTCCGTTTATTTTATTTATTTCCAAATTTCCTTTTTATCTTAGTACGTAAGTGAAAAATGTACATTTGAAGGAACCATACTCCTTGCATCACAATGTAAATAGTTTAAATTCAGCTATTAGTGTAAATACATGCCACACTTAGTTAAATAATTAATAACCAGTAATTAAGTATTAGTCAAATAGTGTGACCCGAAAATTAAACATCATGAAGGGTAAATAACGTTCATTAATAATCAAAATTAATATATATCGGAAATGTAACAAAAATTACGTAAAATAATAGATTAGGCGTCGAAAATTTCGAAACAGTTTGAAAAATTACAATTTTACAATGAAAATAAAATCTTTCTAATGAATCCAGTTTTAGAAATACCAATCATACATATCGATGTTTTATATAGGTATATACATAAACCAATAAGATAGATATCAGTAAGGTATAGCGAGTAATAGTCAATATTGAAACATCTAGGCTGTTTAACAGTTTAAATTGATTAATTTATTTGATCTACATTAAAAATCAAATACTTCCTTTATACGAAAATATCTAATTTAAATCCTTTTGGTAGGTAACTTATAGCCTTTGCTTTGAAAAGTTTATAATATGAATTACGTATGTTTATAAAGTATAATTATTATTATATCTAATGTTGTTATAATTGGATAAGTTGCCTCGAATTTTTTTAACAACCACACTAAGGGTACAACATCAAAATACGGTGTCAAGTGCAAATAGTTGTTTTACAGATAAATTATTACTGTCATCTGGGTATAGGTACTATTCATATAGATAAAATACTGTTACTTGGCCTAACTCCATCAGTTAAGGTTGTTAAGAGTTTAGTCCTAATTTGTATTAACAAATTACAACGAAGTTGTCTTAAGTCGGACACGAGCTTTGTAAAGCTTCTTCAGCTATTGAAAGGTTGTGAATATCTGTTCATAACATTACAATAGGAGAAGAATAGCCCAAACAGTAATGAATTTCTACCCGCAAACATTAAAAAAACTAACAATACCTATTCTAATATTATGTTCGTAGAGTCAGGTTACTAACTTATTAGGAATTTATTGTTATATAGCAATCTTTATTAAAAATGTAATATTTATTCAATTAAACAAGTCTTTGTCGCAGAAGTATATCCCAATAGTAACTGGTCTATTAGCAAGCCAATATAATATATACTTACGTGTATTACGTGATGAATATTGGAGTAGGTACAGTCGCCTGCAATAAGAAGTATACACTTCGTAAATTTCAAAATAATGTGATGTCGCTAAGTTATTAATAATCGAAGTTAACATTAACATGAGTAAAAATATTCAACTTATTCTTTGATTTTAAGATATATCTGATTATATAGAGAAAAACAGCACTCTTTGCCACTATTTTGAAAATTACAATGGTATACTTCTTATTGCAGGCGACTGTACTTAAATAGTAAAAATATTTTGACATACAATTGTGTGCCCCGACCCGTTTTTATAGTAAAGACAAACAAGAAGAAGAAGAAAGGAAGGATTTTTTTTCTCTTTCTGGTGAAAGTATGTATTGCCAGTTGAAAAATTCGAGGTGACATTTATAATATTCAACCATCTTTAATTGTTACGTTGATGTTGCAGTGGTTAGCATATTGTAAATAATAATGTAGCAAATAGACGATTATTAATACGTTATCTCCATAAATAATAACGAATAGTATTAAATATTATAGCGATAATTATTATTGTTCATATCATAATATTAATACCTAATGAATGCTGAAACCATTGTCTTCTTTCTGAACAATTTCTAAAGTTATTAAAATTAAAAATAAAGAAATTGCTAATCAGTGCTTGTTTTATTACTTTGCTATATAATGGTATCCCGTTTCATGTTGAAATAAACTGTACCCGTATAAGCATTATTAAAAATAGCAAGCACCCGTATATAGGTACTGTGCTACGACTACAACTGGCAAACCAGAAGCATAGACAAGAATATGCATTTTTTTTATATATCTAATAGGTAAGCCTTTGACCACAATCTCACCTGATGGTAAGCTAAGTGATGATGTGGACGAAGTTGTTAACAGGCTTAACCTAGAATTACTAGCTCTTAAGCACATCTGCCGGAGTTGCTTAGACTTAGTGCTTGCTTCACACCGTTAGTTGCTTAGCGACAGATTTTCTACTTGACGGTGGTCGTTAACCAGGCGGGCATTCACAAAATGCCCTTCCACCATGCGGTGAAACTCAAGCCCTCGGCGGGATTCGAACCATGGACCTGCTGCGTGGCAGTAAATAGCCAATGCCAATGAGCCGTAACTGCTTAAAAAAATTCACCAAGTTTGAAACACCTGTGAACAACAATGTAAAATAATATATGTGAAAACCTTGAACGAAACATGGAAAGCGCTAAGAAGACACTATAACCATAATTTTTTAAAGCGTTCTTAGCTCAGTTGGGTCTTGATTGTTGTCTTAGGATTACAGCTGTTATAGCATGGTGGCAGGCGCCTCAAATAGAAAATCTGTACCCGAGCACCTAACGGGTCGTTTCGGCAGCTGTAGCCTACTTGAGAGCCAGTAATTATAGGTTAGCCTGAACAACATCATTGACCACATAATTACTTACTTAGGTGAGTCAAAAGGCTAGCCTACCAGCCATAGGATAGAGTAGGCCATTATTTTCCAACCCCCAGTTGTTTACAGCCGACCATTATAAAGTCTATACCTATTTAAGTACTTAATTTTGACACTAGGGTTCCTTATGTATTGAAGTGTACTAAAACGTAGCGATTCATCATATATAGGGTAGGGTGGTGTAAGATTGCGCGGACGATAAGATTGCGCACACGTCATCCTACGACACTGGTGTGAAATACGCAGCTAACTTCAGTTGTGTTTTGAACAGTTTACATGCCGGTCTTCGCTCCCGTAAAATTATTTAGATACGAATGAAAACGTTGAGTTCAGGATAGTTCAAAGTTTTTATAGCATTTTGATCTAATATTTTGACATTTTGCAAGTATAACTGACAAAAACCCTCTTATATTTACAATATTTCACTGATTGTTTTACTTGTGTTTACCATCGAAATTTCGGCTAGTGACAATGTAGTTTGATAAACTTCTAAGAGATGGCAGACGTACCTTGATGACTACGTTGAAGACCAAGTGTGTAAGTTTGCGCATAAAGGGGGTGGATAAAATTGCGCGCGCAATTATACACGCAGCTGTGTAATATTCATTTTTAACCATAAATACATACTGTTTATTTTATTAATTGGAGACAAGAGAACCCGGAAAACAATACTATCGATATCGATGATGATATCCTCCAGAGGTACCGTTGGATACACCAGAAGGCGTGGCAAGGAGTCCTTTAGTAACTTGAATACTAGCTTTCCTAAAAGATCGAGCTGAATTAACTGCAGAAACTCCAATAGTCTCTCCAATAGAAGTAGTTACAGGAACACATCAGACTGCCTCAACTTCATCATTCCTCTGGAATGAAGAATTACAAATCGAATTTACACGTGTAGATGAATCCTTCACCTAGAGATAGCTCCAGTTCCAAGGTCTGAATAAAACAGAACTACAAATCGAAAACACAAACAAGTTGAAGTTATTAGCAGGTCACCCTACAAGAACCAACTAAGTAATCGAAGAAAAAGAAATCGACCGAAGCAAATCCGTCACAAAAAAAAAATATTGAGGTGTGAAAGATGCACTGAAATATCTAAAGAACCACTTAGTGAAGACTGCATAGAGTGCTTTACGTGTCAAGTGTCGTGGCACGAAAAATTTAGGTACTGATTTCTTGAGTTTCGGTGTATTTATATGTGATGTATGCAAGTTATTCGACTGCGCAATCTTATCCCCATCGATGCGCAATTTTACACACACCGGTGTGTAAAATTGCGCAAATCTCGACTTCTATGTTTTTTATTTTTAAGAAAAAAGTGATCATGCTTTCTGAATAATTTATATATAAATTTATGACCATTTAGGTATAAGTTAAATAAAAATATAGAAACCTGTGATTATTCAATTTGTTTCATTTTTATTACCAACTGATTCAAAACTGCGCAAACTTACACCACCTTACCCTACCTCTCATGCAAAGCCTACTTTTGATTATTATTTCAAAGTAAAAATATGAAGGGATCGTTTTATATAAAGTTAATAATAATAAATAGTAACTTAATACCAGACATAAAAACAATTGTTTTGAGCCCAAAAATCGTAAAGAAATATATCTGGTTTAGGCAACCATTTCGAATACCACCCTAACTGCTGTTTTTTGTGAAACAATGAACTGAACATTTTCAATGGCGGCGTGTCATAGTAAGTATATGAAAAGTAAGTGATTAAACCTTAAGGTTTAGCACTTTTTTACTGCTCATATGCCCTTGACCACTATCTCACCTGTGGTAAGTGATAATGTAGACGAGAATGGTAAAAGCACTAGGCCTATAGAATTACTGGCTCTCAAGGACTGCTGCTCGAACATACACTGTTAGGTGCTTGGCGACAAGCTTTTCACTTTAAAGAAGTAGCTAGGCAGGAGAGCATTCGGAAAATGCCGTTCCACCTTGCCGTGAAGCTCAATCCGGCTCAATTTACACCGTTACTACATGCACATATCTATGTGAATGCCCGCCTGGCCAAGGGCGTATTTACCCTAGGGCCAAAAGAGCTATGTCCGGGCACAGATCATAGACTACTAGATCCGAGGGCGGATATAAAAAAAAAATAATACTCTTTCTTTGTTGTAATTTTCATACGAGTAGAAAAGTCTGTACAAGGCGCGAGGCTTTCGTATTACTGACCGCGGCGGGGCGGGCGGCAGCTTATCTGTCGGACTCCGTCGCGACTCGGGCGGAAACAAGTTATCGTATATTCCGAAGTTGCTCGTGTCGATTTCTTTCTTATCCACAGGCGGATAAATATTGTTATAAGGGCGTGAGCATTTCAGGGTACGTTCTTCCCTTAATATGCTACCAATTATTGTTGAGCGAGTTAAGGAATAACAAAATTTCTAAAGACGTAGTAACCGCGAATTTTGAATTTTTATGCAAACTGATTGGAGAATTTCATCAGCTTTTGGAATAGATATACCTAATAGTTTCTGCTGACGCATATTATAGAAGACGTAAACTAATACAACGTCTGTAGCAGCAGTGAATGTCAAAAAACTCCAAAAAAATTACCCGATTGATCGGGCGGATAGCCTATAAGAAAAATGTATTTTCTTAAAACAATTCTACAAATATAAAATGAGTTTAAGAAAACTTCAATTGTTAATGAAACTAAAGGATTTGAGGGAAGCATTTCCAGCAGATAGAGAAAAATCATTATGTATATATTTGTGCATTGCGGCATAGAGAAATAATATTTATCTATCATTGCGGTGAGAAACTGCAGTGCGGAACATTCGTTTAAAATTATCGACGTTCCCGTATAGGTAAGCGAAGTATGTTTAAACAATTCAGTTCAGCTATTCTTAATATAGATACTTACTTGACAAAATACATTCAAAATGAAAGTGAAGCTGCCCTTAGAAGCCAATTCCTAGTCTAGTTAAGCCTGTTTATCATCGTCAGTTTGTCTGTATCGAGCTCATCATCAGTTAACATCAGATGAGATTGTGACCAAAGGCTTACCTATCAGCAATACAAAAACTCGATGCAAAATTTGTAAATATTCAAAACTCTATTAAAAAGAGCGCGGCGCGGTCCAGTGTTGCCGCGGCTGGCGCTCTTGGCTCGGAGTAGGCATTGTCTTTTACTACGAGACACAGAACTTAAAAGTGTCAGACAGCACTAGAAAAACTTATTGTTTTAAGTTTTGAGTCACTCCGAGCCGATCGATCCTCGATGGCCCAGTGGTTAAGGCACCCGGTGCTTAAATGGAGGGCCGTGCGGGTTTGATTCCCAATCGCGGTGAGAAATTTAGTACACTAAAATGTGTTAATTTCCAAAAGGTACACATTACCTACTAAGCACATAAAGAGCGCTATTTCCTTGTGGTTATTCCTTTACGTCATACGATACAATTAATTCGTCGTATCTTTGACTGTTCTAGCAAAGTTGGAAAGAGATGATGTGGTCAAAGATGTTATACAACTAACCTTAGAAACTATAGGGTAAGTCAATTCCTAATTCAGGTTAGCTGTTGAAACACCGTGCTTTTCTTTTAAGGCTGTTAGCTTTTCAGGCGAGCTTCGCGTGATGTACTGCCAGCACCGCCATCCTTCTGTATATGAATATACCTACATATCAGACCATGTTTGACAAATGTCGTGGCTACCGGTATATCCTAGAGGACATCTGTAGCCTTGTAGTCATATACTCATATTCATCCACCTGAACGTGTTGAAGCGCTTCTTGATCACATTGACAACATATATTATATTATATAGATAATACTTGGTGGCCTAACATGACAGCTGTCGCAACAGAATTAAATAATTAAATACATCGCTCTATGACCGCTTTCAAATAATTGTCATTAATGTCCAATTAATAATCATTACAAATATAATTTATATAATAAAAAGTTAGTGTACGAAAACTGACACATGACGATTCTGAGTTATTTTCAATTTGAGAAATCGTCATTAATATAACATAATATAATAATATAAACATAACGAGACATAGAGTTAAGTTAACAGCTTAAGAATATAAATAAGATTTGTTTTGAAAAAATAGGTATAAATAAGACATACAAGCTACTTACTAACAAATAAGAGGTCATTCTTAGGTAATTGTGTACGGTTTTATAATAAAGTTCCCAAACATATTACAACGCTCAAAGAAGGGAAATTCAAGTTGCACATGAAAAACATATTGATAAAAAATCCTACCACACAGTTTCTGATTACTTAATCGACAAAAATGCCTGGACAATTCCGCCTCTGCCAAGCTATCGCCTGTCACCTACATAATTTAAACAAATATTGTAATAACTTTAGTTTAGTCTCGATCGTGCGCTCGTAGAGTCAAGACCTCCTGAGGATGCTTCGTTTAGAAGCGAAACGCGTCGAATACTCCTCCGGTTTGGCTACGTGGCGTTTGTGACGTCACGTCGTCTTAACAGGAAATAAGGCGGAATTGTCACTAGATATATATCATTTTTATAAAGATTTTTTTAAGTGTTTTATTAAATAGTTAATTAAATGTTTTCTTAAAATACTTTTAAAATATTTTTTATTATTATGTAATAACTTTATTATATAGTAAGTATGTAACACATTGTTAAAAGACGTTTAAAAGAATGGCCCCGAGTTTCTTGCCCGTTGTTCTCGCAGTGGCTCTATACAATTTATTTGCTGAACGTGGCAGTACATTGAAGAAAATTTCAATGCTAAAATTTGTAATTGACCTTCATAAAAGCGTCGTAGACGCCTAAATTGAATAAATGATTTTGACTTTGACTTTGTAAATAACAGACAGTTAAGTTAAAAAGGACAGAATATAATTCATGCATAACAAGAAAAAGACATTAATCTACTTCTTCAATTTGTGGTCCATCACTTTCCCCCTGATTGCCACGGAAACCGTGAATCTTGGACATGAGTGGACCGAATCCTTTAGAAAGGGACATGTATTTATCTTCATATTCATCTTTTTCGGCCAGGGCGTTTCCGTCCAACCAGCGCAAAGTATCTTCACATTGGCGGCGAGCTTTAGAACGTTCTGATTCGCTGAGTTTACTACCAGCTTCATCAAGAGCCTGTTTTACTCCATAAACATAAGATTCCAGCTTGTTCTTTGCCGAAACACGATCTCTCTGTTTCTCGTCGTCTTCTTTATACTTATCAGCTTCAGATAGCATACGATCAATTTCAGCCTGAGACAGCCTGCCTTTGTCATTTTTGATAACAATATTCTTACTCTTGCCAGTGCTATTTTCTTTAGCTGAGACATTTAAAATGCCGTTAGCATCCAAATCAAAAGTCACGTCTATCTGAGGAACTCCCCGCGGAGCTGGTGGAATGCCAGTCAAGTCAAAAGTTCCAAGAAGATTATTATCTTTGGTCATGGCCCGTTCACCTTCATAAACTTGAATTGTGACTGCTGGTTGGTTGTCTGAGTAAGTAGTGAAGGTCTGTGAATGCTTGCAAGGTATTTTTGCATTGCGCTCAACAATTTTTGTCATGACTCCCCCAGCAGTTTCTATACCTAGTGATAATGGAGCTACATCTACTAACAATACATCTTGAATCTTAGAATGGCGTTCTCCACCCAGTATAGCAGCTTGAACGGCAGCGCCATAAGCGACAGCCTCATCAGGATTTATAGACAAGTTCAATTTTTTCCCATTAAAAAAGTTTTGAAGCAGATTCTGAATTTTTGGAATACGGGTAGACCCACCAACCAAAACAATGTCGTGAATTGAATTCTTGTCCATCTTTGCATCTCTCAAAGCTTTTTCAACTGGATCTAGGGTAGAGCGGAATAAATCTGCGTTGAGCTCTTCAAAGCGAGCTCGTGACAATTTTGAGAAATAGTCTACACCTTCATATAGAGCGTCTATCTCAATACTAGCCTCAGTGCTTGAAGATAGGGTTCTTTTGGCTCTTTCAGCCGCAGTTCGGAGACGACGCAATGCTTTTGGATTGGACTGAAGGTCTTTCCTGTGTTTTCTTTTAAATTCGTCCGCTAAGAAGTTGACGAGACGACTATCGAAGTCCTCACCGCCCAAATGAGTGTCACCTGCGGTAGCCTTGACTTCAAATAGAGAACCTTCATCAATCGTCAGTATTGAAACATCAAAAGTACCTCCACCTAAATCGAAAATAAGAACATTTCTTTCACCTTTCAAATGTTTGTCCAATCCATAAGCAAGAGCAGCAGCTGTTGGTTCGTTAATAATTCTAAGGACATTCAAACCAGCGATCGCACCGGCATCTTTCGTGGCTTGTCTTTGCGAGTCATTGAAATAAGCAGGTACAGTGATAACAGCTTGATTAACAGTACCTCCTAAATATGCCTCTGCTATTTCCTTCATCTTTATCAAAACCATGCTACTTATTTCTTCTGGTGCAAATCGCTTTTGTTTACCTTTGTACTCTACTTGGATCTTCGGTTTTCCTCCATCGTTGACAACTTTAAATGGCCAGTGTTTTATGTCTTGCTGAATTTTCGAATCGTTGAACTTTCTCCCTATTAGCCGTTTGGCATCAAATATAGTATTGTTTGGATTGAGAGCAACTTGGTTCTTCGCAGCATCTCCAATAAGACGTTCGGTGTCAGTGAATGCTACATATGAAGGTGTGGTACGATTGCCCTGGTCGTTTGCTATTATTTCTACGTTACCATGTTGCCATACTCCCACGCAAGAATATGTAGTTCCAAGGTCAATCCCTATTGCTGGCATAATTAAATGTAGACTGCAGTAGTCTGGTTTTTAAATGTAGACTACAGCAGACTGTTAATAAATGTAGACTGAAAGTATTGCTTCGAATTAATAAGTTTGGATTTAGATGACTTCTGTTGTTGACAACTGATTTTATTTAGATAGTGACGTGATAGTGTCATAGTGGAATTATATCTCTTTGGTAGTCACTAAGTTTTGTTCACAATACTGGCCATTACCACATTAGTACGGTTAATACTACGAATAATAATTCGTAGGGTTAATACAAAAAAAGAAACCAAATAGTTTGAATACCAAGTTGCAACAAGGTTGCCTGTAACTGTAAGTGATGTCAAATCTACCGCATTTTAATCATTTATTAAATAAAGACTATATCATATTCTCGACATCGAGAATGAGGCTGAGCTTCTGTGAGTGATTTTGTATGGAGGCCATATGGAATTTTCGATGGTTATTATTGATGGGTTTATGTACCTAGTCCGGCTTAGTAATTCTGTTACAAATTAAAATGAATATTTTTTTTTATTATTGTAATATTTATTAATGTATGAACGACCACTTAATATGATATCATGCCTCGCAGGTGTTTGGTGGGGTGCCCATCCTTCATCTCTCAAACTGGTATACCTACAATGCTCTGATTAGAAGTGTCATGGATTATGGGATCCCTGTAGACTTAAAAAACTTGATGTCATTCAGTCTAAGGCTCTAAGAATAATGTTTGGTGCAATGACGTCTAGCCCCCTAAATTAATTACAAATTGAATGTGCTGAACCCCCGTTATATATTACCTTCATTCCTAAATTATTAACATTAGTAGATATCATTTCAACCTGTCCATATTGGAAACATAAATCAAAACCGTGTCTTGCTAACAGCTTCGAAAAATTCAATTCGTTGGAAGCGCCGACACGTCGTAAATATTTTGCTCCACTTAAGAGCCCTTTTACATTTTGCAGCCTTCTCACTCGCACTTTTAAAGATAATTTCAAATAGCAACAATATGGTTTATATTTTTTAAAATGTGGTCAATCATTATTTTGCTGCTTGCAACTATAGATGTTGTCTACTAATTTTCATTTTGATATCTGTTATGGGGGATCCAAAACGCGTAATTTAGTTATTTTAAATTTTGGTCCTCTAATTCTAATTGGACTCAACATGTAACAAAGTAAAAATATGTTGAGAACATCTATAGTTGCAGGCAGCGATATAATGATTGACTACATTTTAAAAAAACATAAACCATATTGTTGCTATTTGAAATAATCTTTAAAAGTGCGAGTGAGAGGGCTGCAAAGTGTAAAAGGCCTCTTAACACAAACTTCGAAGATGCATTCCAGCATGGTGCCGAAGGTAATGTTGGAATTGCTATAATCCACCGCGAATATAATGTTGTCCAAAAAATCTAAATGCCAACAAAAACTTCAAAATTTACAAGTGAATGTTTGGAAATAGTAAAAGCACTAGATTATATATATATATATTTTACTTGTAAAACTTAAATAACTCGGACTCAATGTATTCATCATTCAATACATATATCAAGTGTATTACAAGCTCTAGAAAGATCTCCACTTAAAACAAACTGTCATTATGCCGATCATCATTGAGTTTATAGTGAAGTTGCATAAATGCTATCTAAACAGGTATTCAGTTACGTTCCTTTAGGTACCTAGACATAGTGGCATAAAGTGAAATGAAAAAGCAGATCACCTAGCGAATGAAGCTGTAGAGTGTGGTTACTTGCATCCTTACATTAACCATTTTCATGATCTTGCAACTTTACCCAGGCGTAATGTTCAGGATTCTTGGACTAGGAATTGGTGACGAACCTCAGAGATAAAGGCCAGATTTTACTTTTAGGTACTAATATTAATATCTGAAAAATGGCCACGTCTACACTTATAAGACTACTTATAGGGCACATAAGTAGCCAGGCCCATCTTGACAAATTAAAGGTTGCAGGTATATCCGATGTGTGAATGCGGCTATCCTTTCGCTGACGAAAGTCACATGACTCACCTGTCCATTACATGATCCTTCCTCATTCTTTGAAACATATAAATTCCCATAAACATTTCGTTTCTTTATTTTCATTTTATGGTTTTAAACAATATCCAATTGTAGGTAAGTAAGGTCTACTCCTCTGCTATTACTGAAAATCAATAAAAAAAATATATTTGTAGTACATTCACATTAAAAAATTTCCTATAATTTTTTTTTTTTATAAGTACTAACATAATATATTGCTAAGTACTTCCGTCTCCTTATTCTCCTCCATATTTTTTTTCCTATTCATTAAGTATACCTACCTACCTACTTTCATACTTTCCAAATCGTATATCCTTACTTTTAATTTACCTAATCCAAATTTCGATAGGGCGTTTTTCCATTACCCGGCCCGGCACCGGCACCGGCACCGGCGCCGGCGCCGTGCCGTTGCCGGGGAAGCAAAAATGTATTAAAATGTATGGCTCGCTTTTTCACTTACCGGCGCCGGCGCCGGCCCGGCATTGAGTCCTGCCGGCGCCGTCGCCGTCGCCGGGGTAGCAAGCTTCCCACCGGTGCCGGCCCGGCAAAATTGCATGTGTATTGCATATTTACATGAATTGTAGCCGTGTCAGTGTGTAACTGCGCGGGGCGGGTAGGAGGGCGCGGAGCGGAGGGACTCGTATTTGGTTTTTGGTTCGCTTACAGTGGGTACGCGTCAAGGTCATGGCGTTCAAATACGACATCGTGACTCTTATCGTCGTAGATGTAAAAGATATAACAAATATAGTCAACGGCTTGACGATACCATTGTTATATCTAAACGTAAATTACACTTTACGTGTCGTCGTGCTGAAGTCCGTGTCAGTACTGTACCACTCACCGGGCGTAAACCGGCATCGACACCGGCGCAGTGGAAAAACGAAACCCCGGCGCCGGTGCCGGTGCACGGCCATGCCGGTGCCGTGCCGGTGCCGGGCTGGCTAATGGAAAAACGCCCATAAAATAACAATACCAAGTTTCCCGGTTGTATTTATTCATGTGTAAACTAAACAAAGATATAAAACACGTCGCAAACAAAAGTTGTAACAAAAAGGATATTTTCGTAAGAAAACAACTGAAAGTTGAAACATGAAAAATGCACAATATGCAAACGAATAGGGCGTTCGGATAGCCTATCGGTGCCAAAAATAACACTCACAAACGCTAAAAATGATCACACGGGCCGTTCGTTTTGGGACTTCGTGATCAAAAATATCGTTTTCGCTCACCGTTCGGATAGCTTTGAAAACGCTACAAATGACAGAGAAAAGTGATATTTTTGACCCATGTCTTACCGTGGGATCGTTGTGATCGTTTTTTGACAACTGCTGTTTTGACAGTTGTATTTGGCGCGATTGAAGAGTTTCACAAGTTTTTTATATAGTATTTATATTATATATAAATATATAATATAAATACCATATTATTTAGTAGGTACCTACTTGTTTTGTTAATTTTAGAGATTGATTCCATGTTTCAAAATTGTTAAAGTATTGTCGGTTGTCAAAGTATGTTTTAAGCCGTTCGGATAGCATGCAGTAATTGGTGGTCAAAAATAGCAAAAGCTTCTATCCGAACGCTAAAACACAAATGCCACTTTTGAAACTGCTACAAACGCAATCGAGCCAAAACGAACGCCCCTCGAGTAATGGCCAAGAAGAAAGAAAAAAAAATACTGTCAAGTGGTGACGTGACATTGACATTGTATTAATTGACAGCTGTCTTGTCTTGTGTGTCATTGGTTAGTAAAAAAAACAAAACGACCAAAATCAAAACAAAGCTATTAAGTACTTTTCGCTACATTTTACTTTACTGGGATATATTTATTATAAGTCAATCAATGATTGTATTTCCACTTAAAATTGTGTGACTAAATATCGCGTACCTACATGGATTAAATTAAAACTGAATATAACCTCACTTGTTTTCCGTATTCTGTTTTGCATTCTAAGTCCAATTTCAGCATGAGATACGCTCAACTTGTAGTTGGTCCAGCGGGCAGTGGAAAGGTAAGTTGAGAGTCCGTTACCCCTGTACTCCAAAGATCAGACATTCAGTAGTCAGTCTAACAAGGTGTATGAACTTTGTGAACTGTACAGACATGACTTCTTAAGCCATGCATGCTTTAAAATAGCTTAATTCGAATTTTCACGGTTATAATCTAAGCTACAACTGTAAGGCTGCCCAATATGTAATATTATTTTACATATTTATTATTAGGGTCATCTTTGAAGACACAACAGCTTTGTGGTATTAGCATCTTCGAATCCTAACGCCTGCCTGTTTATTCTGACCATAGGTAAGGCATATAATAAATACTTGTCTGACAGCCACAAGGACCTTTCTGTATGTAGCACCTGTCCTAAAGAGCCAGTTCCTGTCTCTGGAAAGTCGAGTCCCTTCTAACAGATCATCACTCAGGTACCCAACCAATGACATAGTGGACAAAGGCTCTTCTTTCTACCTTTATTAATATATCACTACATATGTACCTAGCATTAGTAATTCTGTCACATTTTCGTCTTCTTAGTTATCCCAAAACTCAGATCCATACATTGCAACAGATCTTAGTATTGTCTCAAACACTTTATTACTGGGCTTCATAGGCACTCACGGTCAAAGTTTTATATAAAAAAATAATTAAAATATTTCCATTCATACCATATAGAATATGTAAGTTACAGTAGGCTGTAATCCGGATATTACTAAACTAACACCTACACTACTCCGGCGTTTTATAACTTAGTTCACTTTCTCTGTTATCTGTCAGGTTTAGTACAAAAGTGCTACTAGATTACAGAGCATGCATTATTGCTCTAGCTGTAGTCCAGTCCAAAACCTAGACCGATAAATAAGTGTCTCACTCTTTTAAGCATTGAAGCATCATTTAAACAAAATGGTGAACAAAAAATGTAAACATTTAAGTATGATATTACTAAAGAAAAAGGAAGTTCTATGATAAATTTGAAAGTGGAGAATATGAAGTGCATTAAGCTGATGAATATGGCACAGGACAAGGAAAAATTTACAATATTAAAAGTATAATGACCAGATCAAAAACTTCACAAACACAACTGAATCTAGGACAAGCTCAATACTGGCATGTAGGACTAGACAGTATTCTCGAATGGAAGTTCCATTGAATTCATGGTTTCTTGAGGAGCGATGTTGTAGTACAGGTGATCTTATTCAGCAAAAAGCTTAAATCGTTTATGAGAAGATTTACAAGAATGCTAAGTTCAAAGCAAGTTCCAAAAGTGTTTAATTTGGTCAACTAATCAAAACGTTTTACTTTGAAAATCTGTGTTAAAAATATATACTATTAGCCAGCCTTCGATCATTTACCAATAGCTAGCTGACATTTCCTATAGAAATCAAATAGTCTAGCAAAGGTGAAAAAAAGGGTGCTGGATTACGGCTTACTGTATCAACTCAGGGAGCATTGATATATCATAAAGAGGCCCCTTAACCCTACTCCTGGTTTGCAAGTCCCAGACCTTTCTGGCTTCTTCCTCTGCAACACTATGGACCCAGCACCCACGCAGTGAATCCATGGAATGCTAAGTAATTCGTCTCACCTATCTCTTCCAGTCTACTTACTGCTCAACTGTTGTAAAACATGCCAGTGACTCCAAACGCATCATAGAAGTGGTTAACTTGGACCCAGCAGCTGAACATTTTGACTATGAGCCCCTGGTTGACATCAGAGAGCTGATACATTTGGATGATGCCATGGAAGATGAGGAACTGCAGTTTGGTCCTAATGGTGGACTTGTGTTTTGTGTAGAGTAAGTTTAACTGTCATATAGTTTTAGTTTGTAAAGTTTTAGATGTAGAACCATGCCATATGCTTGATGTGGCCAACACAACATAAAATGCATTTTTCCCATAGACGGTCTTTATGTCCAATAGGAACATTATAAAGATGACTCCAGGAAGTGAGCCGGGAACTGTACTGCTAAGTTATATTCTTAGCCTAGATCCCATGGTTATATATTTAGTTAGTGGGGCATGCACACTTTTAAATAAGTAAGTACTGTTTAATTTATGGAAATGTATTAACTTCGAACAATTCTCTTTTTCCTCATATATATGTAGAGTTCCACTTTGAAAGAAGAGGTAGCCTGAACTCATTTAGAAAGTTATGAGAATTAATATCACTCTAGATTATATGAAGTTACAACACAAAGTAGTAGAGTAGTAATAATGAAAGTTATTGTTGGAAGTGAGAAGAATGGTATCTTCAGGCAAGATCATAAATTTTGCATCCTATTACATAAGAAACATAATTGAAATCAATGATTCAAGATTCTTTATTCAATAAATAATTCATGAACTTTCTCATTCCAGAACTTTATTGGAAAACTGTGACTGGCTTGAGGAACAGCTTGGTGATGTAGATGATGATTACATTCTATTTGACTGCCCGGGACAGATAGAACTATACACACACCTTCCAGTAATGAGGAAGCTGGTTGACCAGCTGGACAAATGGAACTTCAGAGTGTGTGTTGTCTTTCTGGTGGACTCACAGTTCATGGTTGATGGAGCTAAGTTCTTATCAGGTGATAAAATACTTTCAAAAGCAGTAATAATTTAAAGATCTGTTTTATTTTATTGCTGATAGGTAAGCATTTGTCCACAATCTCACCTGATGGTAAGAGATGATGTGGTCATCACTTACCTCATTCATTAGTGGTGTGGAAGGTGTTAACAGGCTTAACCTAGAATTACTGGCTCTCAATGACAGCTGCCGGAACACACTGTTAAATGCTTGGCGACAGATTTCCACTTGAGGGTGGTCGCTAGCCAGGTGGGCATTCGCAAAATGCCCTTCCACCATGCGGTGAAGCTCAAGCCCACGGCGGCATTCGAACCATGGACCTGTTGCGCGGCAGCCCATAGCCAATGCCACTGAGCCATCACTGCTTCAAATCATTAAAATGAAAGTTTTTGTAGACACAAAAAGTTGCTGTTACTTTTTGTTTACAATAACAGTCTCAGTCTGATGTTGGAATACCTATACCTAGCCCATAAAACAATTTCCTTTTTGTTAGTGGTGACATTGATGGTAGAACCCAATGGGTATGACCCCAGAATAAATAATTGTTGTTACCTTTTTGCCAGTATTCACGTCAATGTAAATAGTGGCATGCTGCTCATTCCCCTAGTTGCCTTTTACGACATCCAACAACAGATAGAATATAAGTTTCATAATGGGCAGTCTTATAGCTTAGAACAATATCCTCCAGACAACCATGAAGTTATGTGCTTCTGTACTATCCTGAACAATATGTCTGCAGGTACAATGGCAGCGCTGAGTGTAATGGTAAATTTGGAGTTGCCGCATGTAAATATCCTCACAAAGATGGATCTGCTCAGCAAAACTGCCAGAAATCAACTAGATAAGTAAGTCTTTGTGCATATTATGTGAATAGCATTCAGTTTTATAAATATAAAGCTTTATATATTATAATTACTAGCACTATTGCATACTAAGCAATAATGATATTTAGTATTTTTAGAGCATACAATTTTCATCTAGAGCGGGTATATAAACCCTTGTCCCCGGTTTTTGGCTCCGGGTTTTTTTTATGCTATTGTGACGGAACAAGCTCGGGGCTCACCTGGTGTTAGGAGGACTAACCTCTGCCTATAACAGATGCATTTCGTCACAAGACACAAATTGCACTGCGCCCGTCACCTTGAGACATAGTTCTTAAGTTTCATATTGTGCCTGTAATTTCAATGGATCTCAAGGACTGCTGCCGGAACACGCCGTTAGGTGCTTGGCGACAGATTTCCTACTTGAGGGTGGTCGCTAGCGTAGCTCAATATGCCCTTCCACCATGCAAAAGGGTACCATCATATTCTTCACCATTTGATATCAAAATCGTTATTCTGAAAACGCTAGTTAGCAACAGAGCTCCACTGAAATATTGACCTTCATAATAGTGCTCTGGACATGATTAGAGACCAATAAAGATACAATTTTTCTTTATAACGACCGGCCGGGAACTAAATTTAACATTAAAATGACTTTAACTTGGCACATGAACTGATGCATGTGTGAATAATTTCATAAACATTTAATGGAAGTCCGGGTTAATAATAATATTGCAAGTGCAAGTCCAGTCCAGTGTATGAGTATTAATAGAGATCAGTGAACCATTACTTTTATCTTTTATATGATTAACATCAACCTATGTCATAGGCATAGCACATAATCGCCCGGCAGGTCTGTAGGTATCACGCTTATATGACCCCATATATTGGACAGGTTGGCAGAAGTTTCTCAACACCCGAAGTTTCTCAATTTCATCAGATTTGAAGCAGTGATGGCTCAGTGGCATTGGCTATGGACTGCCGCGCAGCAGGTCCATGGTTCGAATCCCGCCCAGAGCTTGAGCTTCACCGCATGGTGGAAGGGCATTTTGCGAATGCCCGTCTGGCTAGCGACCACCCTCAAGTAGAAAATCTGTCGCCAAGCACCTAACGGTGTGTTCCGGCAGCAGTCCTTGAGAGCCAGAAAAATTACAGGCTAATGAGACCTAACAACTGGACGTCTCAGTGTGACGGCACAGTGCAATTCGTCGTTGACGAAATGCGTCTGTTATAGGCAGAGGTTAGTCCACTTAACATCAGGTGGGCCTCGGGCTTGTTCCGTCACAAAAACTAAAAAAAAAAAAAACCGTATTGCGATAGTTCTTTGTCTTACCGCAATGATAATGAACTTTATTGTGACATTTCAACTACGAATAAATATGTAAAGAAACATAAGTAAAGCTCAAAAATAGCAGAACGCAAAACTTACCGCGGCAGGCGTGGTTTAACAATGAAGTGTACCGTGCAGCGAAACCTTTTCTTGACGCGACCAATCGGATGCGCTCATTTCTTAGCGCCAAATCAATTAACCAATCCATTTGAATTTGGAAGATTGTGCGTGTTTTGTTGATTATGAAGTTGATATGTCAGAAATCAAAGCGGTACATGTATAAGAGTTACACTTCTTTAGGTACCTACATATTTATTCGTAGCATTTCAAAGAGCAAGAATGAGGTGAACTTAATTTCTTTTAAAAACTATACCCATTATAGAGTTAGAATCTCAAAATGAAAATCATTTTCATTACCATTCGAGTTAAACAATAAGGTCCCTGGGCATTTAAAACCAAGGCCTTGTCGTTCCAAAGCGGCACTTATTTCACTAAGGGCCTGTTTCAGAATGTTCGAGTAAGTTCCGGTTATACTACCCAGAACATATTCAATAAAAAAAATACTATCTTTGTGTTTCACAGTCATCGATTTAGCCTATCCATCAGTTAAACATTGAAACGCGGTGCATGTTAAGTGTAATTTTTATCATTCATATATTTTATGTTCTGGGTAGTATAGCGGAACTTACTAGAACATTCTGAAACAGGCCCTAAGCTTCCATAAACTCTAGGTATATTAATGTAATTTTAGTCAATAATACGGGATAACTCACGTAAATAAGTCAGATAGCTCCGACTATAGTTCTTGCTGAGCACTCAGCAAGACGTCAACGCGGGCGTCCCGAGCTCTCCTTGAAAAAGACCACCGGATGTGGTTGAAACTATAGTCGGAGCTATCTGACTTATTTACGTATCCCGTATTATTTACTAAAATGAGTGAAAACCACGTTAGTTTTTATAACAAAATTAATTTAATTCTCTAAAAACTTTGATTATACTTTAAAACCTTAGTAAATTTCATTACAGTTACCTAGACCCCGATCCACATGTGTTACTAGCCGACATGCGAAACGCAAACTCAAAATGGCACGAAAAGTATGCAAAACTTACGGAAGCAATCGGCGAGATCGTTGAAAACTTCAGCTTAGTTCGTTTCTACCCTCTAAACATCAAGGACGAAGAAAGCTTAGAGAACATACTCATTACCATAGATAATATTATACAGTATGGTGAAGATGCTGATGTTAAGATCAGGGACTTTGACGAGGAAGAACCCGATGATGATGGGGGTGATGAGAAACTGTGTGGTGATTAAATTTTGATAATTTTTATTTGTTTTCAATTTGAGCCTGATCTGCTATAAATTCTCTCAATCGTATATACTGTATCAGCCGGATTGTCCACTATTGAATAAAGCCTCCCCCCATTATGGGAGGGTTAGCCGTAATCCTCAAGCTTGGCAGGCGTCTTTGGGATCGCAGTATAAGACATCAGTTCCTCAGAAAGCGCTGCTGCCCCCCTTCTGGTGTATTGCTGCCTTGCTTAGTCGCCTATTACAACACTCACGGGTAAAGATGGGGGAGGGGTGTCATTCTAGCCCCATACTCCACTGGCTAAGAGACAGAGAGTTTCTCCCTGTTATTAAGCTAAATATTAAAAAAAACTTGAGAGTATTATATAAAATAAATGGGGAACTATACCATGCTCCACCTGGGCTCTCCACCTAGATACAACATGGGTCTATGGGAAGGACCTGTGCTCAACCTAACTACTTTTGTTCTATCTGACCTGACAAGACCGCATAATCTCTATAAAACTTTAACACCATTTTTATCCACAAAAAGTAAAACAAGACAATCTTCTTAGTAATGTTTATTTCAAACAAACACTTTTACTTATAAGTATAAATCAATGCTTAGGTAGTTAATTATATATACTACGATGATATTGATCCACTGTTCTATACATAAAATAAAACTTATTTAGTGATGATACGAGTTTCTTAAGTTCCACAACGTATACACTTGTTTTTTTATCACGCTCCTTTATAAATAATTAATAACTGAAGATATTTATATACTTAACACGTAGAAATAACCTAAGTACACAAAAAACCAAAACCGTTGATAGTAAATAAGGACATCTGTTTTTTTTTTTATGTTATTGTGAAGGAACAAGCGCGAGGCCCACATGATGTTAAGCGGTATCCTCTGCCTATAACAGATGCATTTCATCACAAGTGACGATCTGCACTGCGCCCATCACCTTCAGACATACCTGTTAAGTCTCATTTTGCCTGTTATTTCACTGGCTCTCAAGGACTGCTGCCGGAACACACCGTCAGGTGCTTGTTGGCAGATTTTCTACTTGAGGGTGGTCGCTAGCCAGGCGGGCATTCGCAAAATGCCCTTCCACCATGCGGTGAAGCTCAAGCTCTGGGCTGGATTCGAACCATAATTTAACACAGTAAAATTGTACGATATAGAACCTGATTCCCAATAACATATATAACTTTGCAAAAGATCCTTTAAATTTAGTACCGAAGTTTTTTCTGGCCTGGCTCACTCCGCACGTTAGGTACATCGGCGTGTGCGTCCGCACGGGATTATTCTATGGAGCGTGCCGCATTAGAAGAGATCAGAGCTATGCGATAGAAAGAGAGACGACTTGTACGTGAATATAAATATTCGGTACTCCGTGCACTCTATTGCTTCGTAGTAGCTTATTATTTATAATGGCTTTGCGGAGCGATCCTTCTGGTCCTTATTATTTTGTAGTACATGCTCAATTTGAAGGTATAAGATTTGAATTGAATTTAAAGGTAAAACTACTCTACCGTGACTTAAAGGCCTAGTACCAGTAGTCCGATAATTTAGTTCGATGATCGCACTATTGTTACGATTTTGTCTCAGTAGTCCGGTGTTACAGACAATCGGACTACTGAGCTTTTTAGTCCGATGTTAATAACATTTACAGTGCGATGATCGGACTTTTCGTCTCAGTAGTCCGATGTTACATAGGACCTATAATAGGACTGCTGAGCCTTTTAGTTCGATGTTAACATTTACTACCTGCTTAACTTTTACTAGAAAAATGAAAAACACACACTGGAATACAAGACATAAAAAAGGTAGTTCTACCAAATGCCCTAGCCCCGTCCCACAGGGCAGGAAACAGCACTCACTATTATACTTACTATTATTCTAGAATTTCTTCAGATGCTAATTTTTCCACTGCAGTACCTTATATAAATATAAAAAAGTCCGAAAATATAATTGTTATTAAAATCGGGCTAAAAAGCTCAGTAGTCCGATTGTCTGTAACACCGGACTACTGAGATGAAATAGTAACTTAAGTCCGATCATCGAACTAAATTATCGGACTAGTGATACTAGGCCGACTTTAATGCATCAATGACCTTTTCAAGATTGGTAATATTATCAGGTATAACATTTTACTTCTTTATTTAGAGTGCAGAAGAGCGGCGCGTATCGTCTACTATCGTAATTTGCAACTTAGTGTGTAGTACATTCAATTTAAACAAACACGTATATAAATTCCTATAAGCTAATTTATCAGTCTGTTAAATAAAGGATATATAAATAGACAGAGCTGCGACATGGGGCTTCATCACCAAATGCCAATTGAAGTCTCTAGAAACTCTCTTGTTGACTTAAGCCACAGCAAAAATCGTAAAGAAATAATGAATAAACATTTTCACGATTGAATTCATTGTTATAGCGACACACAAATTTCTCACAAGGACGCCACAGTGAGAAAACAAATCATAGTCTCTAAAATTAAAAAGGAACATGTTTCTAGAGTGTTCCATTCTCAAATTCCGTAAATGCTTTTTTTTTTAATTGTAAGTGGCCATTTCCAAAACCAAGCAGTATGCCCCACGTATACACGTGTGCATGATGTGGCGATCAAACGAGGAATGAAATTGTCATCACAGCCACTACGTGAGTAACTACTGCGACTACAGCAAGTCGCAAATGTAGATTGTATGTAAAATCGTGTCGTGTAGTCATTTTAAGTTGGCTTTGGAAAATCAAACACAAATTAAGAAAACTCAATGCAATATTTTAGTATAATTTCTCTACTATATTTTTTTTTTGACTATGGAGAAATTTGTATTGATATAAGACAAATTTATCAATAAATGCGCGCGTCAGAATACCAAATTCTCTTTGACACATCTAACTTCAATCATTATTATCTAGTTATATAATGCACTCCAGAATCCACACTAATAAACAGTAAAAAATATAAAAGATTACAGTTTAATGAAGGTATTTATAAAAATACATACTATAACTATTGCTCATTAAACTATTAAATAACTCATTAAACTAATAAAATAATACATAAAACTAATACACACTTAGTAACTTAAGATATGTTTTACAAGTTAAAGGCATGCTGGCAGCATTATTAAGAAAAGCACAGCTAAGTAAATTACTTAAGAATCGACTACATTGGATATTTATTTATTACTAGCTTTTGACCCCATCACACCTGAGGTCAGTGATGATGAGGTCGGATGTTGGTCAGGCTAACCCAGAATTACTGGCTCTAAAGTACAGCCGCCGGTACTCACCGTTAGGTGCTTGGCGACAGATTTTTTACTTAAGATCTTAAGTTAGCCAGGCGGGCATTTGCAAAATGCCTTACCACCTTGCATAATATACATCTAAGAAAAAGACGCCCTGGTCAATTTAGAAATACCACCAGGGTATGGCTCAATTCAGAGCGTAGTTAGTATCTAACGAGAGACAACATTATACTTATTCATATAACTATGCTCCACTCTTGTGTACAGCTACGCGAGGCGCCAACGATTTTATTAAGAAAGCGTAGTATGGATTTAAAAAGGATAATGATTATACTTTACCGTAATAAAATCGTTGGCGCCTCGCATAGCTCTACTACTACCTAGAAGGCATTATATTATGCCTTCTCTCTCTTTGGCATACACGCGCAGGCGCTTGTATGCGTGTGAACTCATCAGCGATAGAGAGACAGTATTACACTCATTCATACACTACGGGTTCTCGTTCCCGCGCGCAGACTCGATTACAACAGAAAGTTCCGCCTATATCCTATACTTGGGGCCTGTTTCAGAATGTTCGAGTAAGTTCCGGTTATACTACCCAGAACATAAAATATCTGAATGATAAAAATGACAGTTAACATGCAGCGTGTTTCAAGCTTTAACCGATGGATAGGCCAAATCGATGACTGTGAAACGCAAAGATAGTGTTTTATTTATTAAATATGTTCTGGGGGAACTTACTCGTACATTCTGAAACAGGCCCTAAGGCGAAATAATTACAAATATTTTTTAAAGTACTGGACACATCACCTTATTGCAAGATAGCAAAGCATTACGCGAATAGACTGGACTCAAGACTAGAGTGCGTGTGCGCACACATCAGCGGATGCCGCGCGCGGATGTCTCAATTTAAGCTAGCACGCTCTACAAGCATAGGTAACGACCAGTATAACTCAAGCCAGTCATCAGCCTGCGCATGGCTTGATGCGGTTAGGTTAGTTTGAGGTGAAATTTAGCTGGTCGGTGTCTAAGTTTGTGTTGAACTTACGGATGTGGTATGAAAGGAAAAGAGATCGGTATTGTAGGTCAACTCGTATTGGTTACAGATCACGCTTTTAAAGCGGTTCAATAATAACAATGTAACGACTAATTCGACCTATGAGTCAATGGCGTGGTAGCTCAGCTGGTTAATTGTGTAACATGTTACTTCATTCATTTCATATAAAAGTCTAATTGACCCTTAGATATAAATATTTTGTCCAATAGGACGCCACCTCCACGGCTCTGTCAGATGCATTCTTGAGGTCCTGTTGTGCGCAAGTGGTTGGGCACATGGGACATGGCAGTAAGAATGCATTTACTACCAAAACCTTTTACTAGCAATCTTATTACAAACAAAATCTGATTGAAATTATAGTAAAATGTTGGTTACATGATTACGTAATCACTCTTAAATTTTCAAAGCAACGGCAGAGAGATAGTCTTGCAATGGATTCCTGCACATGTTGACACAAAGGAAAACGAGGAGGTCGACCTGTTAGCCAAACGAGCCTGAACTGATGGTATTCCCGTATATTCTGACCATGTTTACTTCGTAAAAGATCTGTGCAACAGTTCTTCTTCTTCATAAATGGCTCTTATCGTTGCTTTGACGATATACTGCCAAAGTCTTGTATGTGTGGCCAGTGTACGGTATAAGAAAAAATATTTAACGGTCTAAATATCTCAGCAAGTGTATTGAATATTAATTAGTAGAAAATATATGAAATACAACAGTTATTGGCAGGAATATTTCGACGAGAGATCGAGAGAGAGAAGGGTATATGGTACAGGACTATACAGCCACAAATTTTGAAATACCCGTGGATCGACATAGTAGCGTTGAATAGGAAAAAAGTTAGTAATCGCTCTTAGACTGCAGGACACATACCGTCGAACAAGTTGGCATTCCTTATGGGTAAGGTCTTATCTCCTAACTGTGTTGATTGCGGAACGATAGATGACGTGCGACATGTTTTGCGGGGTGAGCGGAACGCAGCTTTTAAATTTGAAATTTATTACTCATTAAATCAGTTATTAAATAAAGTCTATAGGTAAATAACAGCTTTAGTTAATAACAAATATTAATACATAAGCGTGAAACCACTTATCATTTATATATTTTTAGTTACATATATTTTACTATGATTTCAATCCAATTTTGTTTATAACAAATTACATAATTGGCCAGTAGGTCATAGAATGCCGTGACTGATGGTCATGGAATCTTTACTCGCGTTTAACTTTTTTCATATCATTGTGATTTAGTTAATTATTCTTACTGATCTCTCTGTAAAAATGTATATAAATGTGTATAACTGATATAGTATATAAAAAGTGCTTAATTAAATAAGCTTTTGATATCTATTGACTATCGCTAAGTTGTACTTACTATGGCGTCATAACCAACTAGCCTTAGTATTATTTAGATTAAGCTAATTGTGTATAATTAAATGTAAATATCGGCATTATATAAAGGCATTAAAATATTGCTGTATTTTGCAGGTAACACGTGCAGTATAGTTTTTAAACATAAGGTTCACTCCCTTATTCATTATAATTTCATATCTTTACTTTTAATTCGTTTTAATATTGTTATGTTTGCAATAACGCCTGCTATGCGGATTACATTACAAAATTACAAATATACTAGTAGAAAAATTCCGCACATTACTTAAATTTTTCCTCTCGTATATTTGTAATTTTGTACTGGTAATTCGTGTCTTCAACATTAGATCTGCGACTTTACGCAAAACCTAAATAATTTCCCAAAATTAATCCGACTTTTTGTAGCTTTCTAAACAGTCTCGTAGTAAACGAAATAACAATAATGCCATCCAAGCGGACTTCGGAGTGCACGGCTCATGGCAACACAGCGGTGACGTAATAGATTTACGACTACATATTTAGATTGAGCGATTTTTTTCTCCAAAAAAGAACAGAATTATAAAAATTTACAACGATTAACGAGATTAACGAAACTCACCCTGAAGTGCTTGTTTACATTTTTCTAATAACTGTGTAAACCAGCGTCGGACTGGCCATTTAGTCAAGGTGGCATTTGTCAGCCAAACGGTAGGTAGGATAAGGGGCCCTTGCAGGCTAAGGCCAGTGAATATAGTTCATACATACTTAGAGAGAAATTAACAGAAACAATCGCCAAATGGTTGCACCTGAATAGAGTCATTCCCTGAAACTTGATAAGGAACTGAACTATGATAACTATTGAACGAATCAAAATCTTTTCATGAATCATTATAAGAGAAGACACTTAATTTTTTTTAGTATTTTTCATAATAATTTGTCAGTATATTTTGATAGAATCCCATCTACGATTATCCCATCTTGAGCCCTGTCCGGGCTTGTGAGGAGCCACCCGTACCTTCCAGCCCAATCCGACACTGGTACGAGTATGAAAACTAACATTTTGCTAGATATTTTAAGGTCACTTACAATACGGCATATTAATCCTTTATCCTATACAATACTATCATAAATCTTATCCATTTACCCGGTACAGTGGAAGATTCCACACTATTACTGAGAATATCATATAGGAAATACCAATGATTTATTTTATTGCTGACCCGGGGCCGATTGTCTTGCCACTGCACCAAAGATAAATATATAATATAAACACTTGTATGCGGTACTGATTCAATAAGTAAAGTTACAAAGATTAAGCCTACGCTACTTTGTAATAACAATACATATTACCTATTAAATATTTTATATTGCTTTATATTTATTACATTTCTAGCTTAGGCTCTCCTGGCAGCTTTTAGGTTGCTTACAAGTAATAATGAGTTATTGAGCGACACGAGATGTAAAACGTTATGGATGCCTTACCACCACAGCTGTGCGAAGCGGATCGACGAGCGAAGAAAAAATCGACCATAGGATCTTTAATATAAAATTTAATTTGTCTATGACAATTAATCAATTTTACAGTGGATTATTATGTCCTCACGTTCTTCATCGTTACCTCGCACGACTCTGGTGGACATATATCCTAAAAATTTACAAACTAAAGCATTCGATAATGATAAAGAAACGTTACAGTTGGCTTCATTTTTCTGGCTCACTGTCACCGCATTCATCAGTAATACTGAACACGTATGTGCGGCATCCGAACTGAAGTAGAGCCCCGTGAGGGACTAGAGCTCCGCCCTCCCAGGCTCCCCCGCTCGCCTTCAGAGGGCGGCAGAGACACACCCGCGCCGCTGGGTACGGAGCTGTTAGGTCTCCGTTTATTCTGGAAAGATTCACACAACAAATATCAAAATATGTTGCTATTTTTTTGTGATGATTAAACACAAGGACCCCTGGTGTTAAGCGGCCACCTCTCCCAATGACAGAAGCATTTAGTCATAAGTGACAAAGTACACTACGCTCATCACCCTAAGACATAAAGTTGATTCTCATGTGATGATCTTGTGCGTACTCTGGAGTCCACCGACTCTCGTTTAGTAATCTTGGAGAAGCAGACCCATGTCGTTACTAATCTTCAAGCTTCAGTACAGCATCTCCAAAATGAGTTAAGTGCACACGCACAGTACATGTTACGCAATGAGATCGAAATAGTCGGTGTACCAGAAAACGACAGCGAAAACCTGGAGCACATTGTGAAAGTTGCGGCTCAGAAAATCGGAATACAGTTGGAAGATACTGACGTGGACTGGGTTGCCAGAGTTGGGCCTCGCCGTCCTCATGTGCCGTCCAGACTTCCAGAGGATGTTGGTAAACTGCCACGTCCAGTAGTCGTAAGGCTATTACGGCGTTCCAAACGTGACCAGTTTTTAAGAGCAGCAAAGTCAAGGAAGAATTTAAGTAGTGCTGACTTGGAGATAACTGGAGCTGCATCTCGCATATTTGTCAATGAAAGGCTCACTAAAGATAACAGGGTACTTTTTCGTAATGCAAGACTTAGGGCCAAGAGCCAAGGTTATGCTTTTTGTTGGTGTAACCAGGGTGCCATTTACATCAGACAGCGTGAGGGAAAGTCTGCTCAGCTCATCCGGTCGCAGCACGATCTGGAACGTATTCTGCCTGTTATATCGGACGGTGGCAGCTCATAATTATTGTGTTCCTTTGTTTTCTATAATGCACGTATGTATACTTAGTTACTATAAAAAAAAAACAATTTTCATCACTAACTCATAACACTAGTTCCTGGCTTGTGATAATGTGGTTACTCTTACTGGCTTGTGTACTCTTACTGGCACTACAAGAATTGAACCACAGAAATAGTTGTTTAAGTATAGGAATAGATATAAGAGTAAAGTGTATAGTTAACATTTATTTAAATAATATAATAACATTACAGTTATATTTTGTCAATCAAGTAAATTGGATTAGCATTTTTGTACTTTGGAAGACATGCTTGAGGACGATTTGGTTTAGGACAACTTTACAGAATCAAAAATGATGTTCCCTGACGAGTTACAGAATGAATTGGATGCTATTAAGCTTAACTGTTATATTATTAAAGAAGTGGAACAATGTAAAGACGTTTTCACAATAGACCACAATTTTAAATTACTCACTCTTAATATTAGGAGCATCCAAAAAAACTTCGATTCTTTTCTTGTTGCTGTGAAACGTTTAGATACTGAATGTGATGTTCTCATTCTGACAGAATGCTGGTTAAGAGATTCCATAAATGTTCCATCGATACCAGGTTATAATTCTTTTAAAACCGACCTGAATTACAATCAAAACAGTGGTGTTGTTGTTTATGTTAAAGAAATTTGGTCTGCGTCGGCTTTCGAAGTTTCAGCTGATCAAGCTAACTGTTTAAAAATCCGTATCAATAAAATGGTTACTATACTCGCCGTGTACCGATCACCGTCTGCTGGAAACATTGAAAATTTATTACTTTCTTTAGAATCACACATAGATACCACAGATAACTTACCTGTAATCTTTGCTGGTGACATAAATGTCAATATTCTAGATTCCAGTGACCCTGAATCACTAGTATACCAATGTTTTATGGCGGAAAATGGTCTATTACCAGCTATAACGGAGCCCACAAGAATTCGAAATTGCCTTGACCATATCTTTGTCTCTAGCTCGCAACTCAGCCGGGATCCTGTTGGTATTATTTGTCAAACAAAAATCACTGACCATTATCCAGTACTGATTGGGTTGAATCTGACAAATGCTAAACCTACTCGACTCAGTAGAGTGGTTTTGAAGCGGAACTTTGACGAAATAAAAAGAGAGCTGAAGAGCGTCGATTGGAGACTTATGAATGACGTTAGTGGCGTAGATAAGACAACAAAAACTTTTTCAGACATTTTACAGGGAATCGTTACTAAACACACGCGTGAAGTTCGACTTAGTAGAACGCAGTACAACCTTAAGCCCTGGATTACCCCTGGGCTAATGCGTTGTATGAGACACAGAGATCGACTTCATCAGCGTGCACGACTCGAACCAAAAAATGACATTCTCCAAGTTACCTATTCCAGATATCAGAATTTTTTCGTCGGGCTTCTACGTAAGTTGAAGACTGAATATGAAAACAGAGAGCTAAAAGCTAATAAAACTAACCCTAAAAAGTTTTGGAAGATAATTAAAAACATTTGCGGCTTATCTAACAATAAAAAAGAGCCTACTGATTTACTTCCAACTAATGAAAGCTCTAGCGAAACACAAAAATCCTTGGATCTATGTAACGAACATTTTTCTACTATTGGTGAAAGGTTAGCTGATCAAATTCTCTTAAAACTTAGCAAAACTCAAGACGATCTTGCAAACATAGCAAGAACAAAGTGCACACCTAAAGAATCATTTTTTATGTATCCCACGGACCACGTAGAAGTTAAAAAAATTATTATGAGTCTTCAGAATGATAAAGCACCGGGGATAGACGGCTTATCGAACTCCTTGATTAAGCACATTAAGGAAGAAATTGTCGAGCCACTTACCTCGATTTTTAATCAGAGCCTAGCTAGCGGAATTTTCCCTTTGGAATGGAAAGTAGCATCAGTCATCCCAATTCATAAGGGTGGTTCAAAACATAAAATTGAAAATTATAGGCCAATTTCGCTTTTGTGTACATTTTCGAAAATATTAGAAAAGCTCGTAAGCAACCGGATAACTCATTTCTTGGAAACCCGTAATTTATTATCGTCCAAACAATTCGGTTTTAGAAGAGGAAAGAGTACAGAAGACGCGGTATTGGCTTTAACATCGGCGGTGTCATCTAAGCTAGACAGCAAACATAATTGTGTCGGTGTTTTCTTAGATCTGGCCAAGGCTTTCGATACTGTGTCCGTTCCCATACTTTTGAAAAAACTAGAAAACATTGGCATCAGAGGCAAAGCCTTGGGTTGGTTTAGAAGCTATCTAACGGAACGGAGACAGTGTATAAAGGTTAACAACAAATTAAGTAACTTAAAAGCGATCAATTATGGAGTTCCTCAGGGGAGTATTATAGGCCCTACACTGTTTTCAATTTACATAAATGATTTACATGAACTTTTGATTGAAAATGCTGAGATTGTATGTTATGCTGATGACACCGCCATTATTTTTCATGGATCCACGTGGCAAGAAGCTCAATCGTATGCTGAAAAGGGTATGAAACAAGTGTCTAAATGGCTTGTTAATAATCTGTTGACGCTTAATACCAGTAAAACTGTATATATGCATTTCCACAAAACGGCCGCTTCAGCTCCAGGAAATTTAATAGACATAAAAATTCACGATACATCTTGTTTTAGTAAAAATTGTACATGCGAATCGTTGAGCAGGGTGAATGTAATTAAATATCTTGGTGTTCATATAGACGAGAAACTAACGTTTGATAAGCATATTGACGCTCTTTCGACTCGTATACGACGAGTTACTGGCATTGTGAGAGAACTCCGTAATGTGGCATGTTTTTCGACACTAAAATCTGTGTATTTCGCCTTATGTCAATCTCTCATAACATATTGCATAAAATGTTGGGGCAGTGCAGCTAAGACTTTTATCATTAGAGTTGAGAGAGCACAACGTTCTATCTTGAAAGTAATGCTACATAAGCCACTCAAATACCCAACCTCGGAACTGTACAAAAACTGTGGAGTGCTTACGGTTAGGCAGCTGTTTATTTTGAGGACATCACTTTCAGTTCACAAAA
This sequence comes from Plagodis pulveraria, assembly GCA_963890685.1. Lineage (NCBI taxonomy): Eukaryota > Metazoa > Arthropoda > Insecta > Lepidoptera > Geometridae > Plagodis > Plagodis pulveraria. The sequence goes on along the minus strand of OY982970.1, from coordinate 17,855,070 downwards.
CAGTTTTGGCTTCTCCTGAATATTCAGCTATGTTAAAAAGAAGAATTTACCGTTTGGCTACCCCTCCCGTAAAATCAGTACTTGCTAGACGTTTCGGAGAGTTTGTCAAAGCATATGTTTACAATTCTGTGCTGAAACATTGTAATATAAAAGATATGACGGTAGTGGAAGCCAAACACACTATTCATAAATGGTTATCTAAGTTGTCTTATGATAGTACTGAAAAATTACTACAGATTTTGGCGTAAACTTGTAATGAAAATTGAGCAATTTATTTATATACATATAAATAAATTGCTACTATATGTGCATGTTATCAATACCAGAGCGTGAGTGCTTAATGTTTCATACGTAGTCCATTAAACTTTGTATTTTTCTTTTCTTTAAGACCTAGGTGTCATTATTGTTATTATCATTTAGTTAATCGTTAAAGATCTTCACGATACAGGCATGCCTAGTGTGAAGATCATAAGCATCTGACAATTGTATTTACCACCTCAGCATTATTTAGGAGATATTTTTAATCATTTTATAAGGCAACAATTGTTTTTGTATTTTATCTATTTAATGCTGTAAATAAATATTTTTCATTTTCATTTTCATTTTCATGTGCCTGAAATATCTCCAGCACCCGTACCCTACAAAGCGGAACATAGTACGGATGTAACGGATGCATGGTGGAAGGCATTTTGCGAATGCCCGCCTGGCTAGCGACCACCCTCAAGTAGAAAATCTGTCGCCAAACACCTAACGGTGTGTTCCGGCAGCAGTCGTTGAGAGCCAGTGAAATTACAGGCACATGAGACTTAACAACTATGTCTCAAGGTGACGGGCTCAGTGCAATTCGCGACTTGTGACAAAATGCATCTGTTATAGGCAGAGGTTAGTCCGCTTAACATCAGGTAGGCCTCGTGCTTGATCCGTCACAATAACATTTAAAAAAAACACATTACTGCAGGGCGATAGAAATAGGTATAATGGCCGTACTTCCCCGGACGAGATCGTTCATATTCTACTGCTCAGAATTCTACTGCTACTAACTACTGATTTTTAACTACAAATTTATTACTTAACTATGACATGCCGCAATTATAAATAAAAAAGTCGAAAATATAGACCCTGAACGGAAGAAATGAACATCCCTGTCGCTAAGACACTGAACATCATAAGAAAATAATTCCCAGACAAAACTATAACTACTAAACTCATATACCTAAATGCCTTATGGACCCTACATGTAAACTACCACTAGCTGATTAAGGCTGGGCCCAATGCCAAAATTACGCAAAAGGAGTATTTTCTAACACACTTTTCGATGGTAACGAACGCAAATATTCCAATAAAAAAAATATAGAAGGCAGGGGATAATCTTGAAGAAGTGCAGTAATCGAATAGAATTTTGAAAAAAAACCTCATTGCACTGTAAAAAATAACAGACACCGCGCTAAAAAAAACTGTTTTAATTCAAATGCTCAGAATTATCAGCGACAACCCCACTTTATTTTTTATAAATATAATAGCTAGACTAATGTTCTAGACGAATAATCGATTACATTTTTTATTACTTGTTTATATTTAGAACAATTAAATAAAACTCCACCAAAAACTGTACCCCAAACCTCAAAACTATTACCATCATCAACTGAATCGTGCAATTTTCGACTTTAAACGAAGCTATTTAGACAAAAAATAGAGTACAGCATCCCGGTTAGTTGTCGGGCAGCGCTCGACGTGAAAGGTTGGTTCCGGCCGCTCTGTCTGGCAATACAGCGCGTAATTTTATTTGGGAAATAGGTTGTTTATTTTGTGAATAAGAACTGTTACATAGCCTGTATTATATGTTAAGTTTATAAACTTGTATAACTGTGCAAATAAAATATTTTTAAATAATAAGTTATACTTTATTTGTGTTGTGTGTGAAGTTATAAGCCTGTTAATAGTATTTTGAAAATGGGGAGAAAGGACAAAATACGAGATTTAATTTTTTTGCGAAAAAAAGAACTATAAAAATGATGGAATGTTCGGGTAAGTTGAGTTTTGTATTGAATATAAATATAAACTTGTACTTATCTGATTTTGTTATATAGAATATGTATAGTCAAATTCAATAACAAACTTATAATGCATATTATTTAGGCCCCATTCCAGCTAAATGCAATTTACATTATGTATATTCACTGATAAAGAAGAACTGGCCTTTCAGATAAAATGAACGGCTGCACTATATAATCTTAGGAATAAAGCCTACTTACTATTGAACTAAACACCAAAATTGCTTGACAACGTAGAACAGAGAAGAAATGGCTAGTTGCTAGTCTCCACTACGTTGACAAATATACTTCGAGTTGTAAAATTTAACGGTAGCACCCTATTCTCCTTCAAATTGAGTCTACATTTGATAATACTTAGTGCCATCGTAATTTGGGCTAACGCTCAGATGCGGCCGGGCCGTGCCGCGTTCTACGTTATCTACACAGTATATCCAAAAATGTTTATAAATCATTGTATGTATAGTCGACAACTCGTATCACATAAATTCATGATTCGTATTACAAATTAATTTCCATGTATTTAAGATAGCCATACGTTAGTACTACCAATGCTAGATGACGTTATATAAACTTTGTCATTTACCGAATTTATTTATTAGGTCAAAGAAGCGCAAAACCGATTCAGATATTGACCAACCTGGTACCTTTGAAGAGCTAATTAGTAATGAGTAAGTATCTCTCATAATATAAACATGTGTATATTTTATTTATAACTATTTATTTTTTTGGTTGTAACAACGTTACATCTGGGTCAAATGGAAGTGAAACATACCTACTTCACAGGAAAATAATTATGCTTTGCCGATTTGTGAGGTAAACAATAGATAAGGACCTTTTGTGTGATTACTCGGCCGCAACACCCGTTTGGGATTTCTAGGAACTTTACAAAATACTTATTAATTTGAAATCCCTACAAATAGGTTTGAACTCTTGTTTAGTTCTAGCAATTTTCATTTTCATACATTTTTAATAATAACAAATACTTGTAAAATATTTTAAGAAAACATCAAATTAATATTTTAATAAAATTTAAAAAATGTAAAAATATATCTAGTGACAATGATGAATGAGAAGCGAAACGCGTCGAAAATTCTTCCGGTTTGGCTGCGTGGCGTTTGTGACGTCGCGTCGGCTTAGCAGGAAAATTAAGCGGAATTGTCACTAGATATATTTTTATATTTTTTAAGTGTTTTATTAAAATATTAATTTGATGTTTTCTTAAAATATTTTACAAGTATTTGTTATTATTAAAAATGGATTTCCGCAAAGTAACGCCTGAATCTATTCATTATTCATTATTTCATACATTTTATTTACTTCAATTACTTTCAGAAATTTGTTGACAGTTTTGGACAATGTTGCAACTCAAGCTCAATTAGTAGCTCAAGAAAGGAACGTAACGTTACGAATAACAGCTGTGTAATCTCAATAGCTCGAATTTCTACGAATATCCTATAAATTTCGAGTTAAAAGGATATTCTATTGATATGTATGTCATATATGGACGCTTCATAGCGGATGGCGATTCGAGTAAATATGCAAGAATTTCATCCATTAGACCAGAGAAAGAGAATTCTCAAGAAATTTTACCAGAAAAGAATATACCAGTCGTGGGTAGCGGTGTGGCGCTTAAGCGTAAATCACTTACAACAGCGCTTATCAAAAGTAGTCAATAAGTACACTGTCAAAATATGTAAGCGCTATCGTAAAGCGGCAAAATGGTCGGCCGGCTACGTTGGGCGTACAACACAACATTCGCAAGTTCACAACACGACTTATAATAAAGTTTGAATGACGAACCTTATCATCATAGCAATAAGGTTCAACGTGAGTGTTAAAAATAATATTTTTCGACAACCTTACCTCTATGCAAATAAGACTTAATTTCAATTCAATGGACTACGTTATATTAGACGACTAATTTACGTTTTACTTAGGTGCGCATTATTTGTAAGTAAGTTTATTCGCTCTGTATCTGGTTGGTTAATAATAAGACTTAAACTTTTTGAAAGTACAAGAAAGTTCTTCGTTGTGTTGTTGAATATATGTCATAGCATAGTATAGCAGTACGTTTTGTTTGTCCTTGACGAATATTGCTATTATTTATTTGACGCAAGATTCATTTCGGACAGTCCTAAGCCTGAAAAGTACGAAGGGAAATTCATTGATGTGAAATTAATTTTATTGTATTTTGGTAGCGTTTGTAGTTTAATAAATTGTCTAGCCTAAAACTTTAATTTCAAAGTCAAATTGAGATATTTTTTTTGAACGAAGGTGCTACTAGTGAATAAAAGTGTGTTTTTGTCTTGGTAACACATTTCCACAGAACCATGAGAAAAGTTGTTACCAGTGCAAAAACAATACACGAAAATAATGCAAATTTTTTGCTCTGGTAACATCTTTGCACAGAACACTGTTGTCTGTGGCCTTAGTGTACAGCCTGAGGTGCTAAGACAGTGGCACCATCTATTATCGAGTAGCGTGACCGCCAGCCGATGTTTGATGACGTCACTTGGCTGGTTATTTTACGTTTTATTCTGTTCCAACACTATGATTTCGTTTCGTTTTACGTACATAAGCGTCACAACGAATAAGCGTTCAAAAGTCTGATTTTAAGATAAAGCTTAAGACTTATCAGCGCTTACTAAAAGAAGCCGCTTATCACACCTCTAGTCGTGGGTATCTAATGACATAGAACATTTTAGAAAACGTTACTGATATTAGTGATAAGTATTCTGACCATGATTTAATAAACAATGTGTTGCATAGTTTAAATAACAAATATGATACTATGATCAATCAAGAAAGATCTATACTACACCAGACTGATAGAAAGTAGTAGAAATACCTCAAAATCTATATGGAATGTGATAAACCAACAAAAAGGAAAATGTAATGTATCTAATATTGACTTCACAGATCTTATTAGAGACGATACTGGCCAACCTTTTCAATCAAAACAGGAGGTCATAAATACGATGAACGCGAGATTTATGGCAGCTGCGGTTGGAAAAAAATTGAAAACATCACCTTCCAGAACCATCTGAACCTGGATCCTAAAAATTACCATGCGTGTAATTCTGTCCCGATATATCTACAGGTTCAGCTTTTCCTGGATTATTACAGTACACAAATTAAAAACATATTTTGTCGATTGTTGAATACTGATTTAGAAATAAATTCGATGTATTTTTGGAAGTATGTTTATTCAATAATCCTTTAATATTATCTGATTGTCTCCCAATCTAACCTTATTTTTGCAATTAAATTTAATGTTAATTTTGATTCATCTCTATTCTAAATATCGTTAATATCCGTTAAGCTATTATAATAGTAAAAAACAAATTAAATAATATTTTTAACCAATTTCAAAAAAGTAGGAAGTGTTTTAATGACAGTACTTTTTATTTATTTTACGTGATTATTCCACCATATACGAATTGATTTTGATGATTCTTTCTTATGAGTTTTATCAAAATAGTTCCGCTAGTATGGTTTTTTAAAATCCACACAACTGGAAAAATACCTATGTCATGCAAATAAAGTACTTTTCAGCAATAGAAGCCGTCGTTTTTTAAGTATTCATGAATAATACCCAGTCCTAGTTTTAGTGGTATAGATTTAATTTATCTGACTGTAACGCATATACTGCGCTCAACGTCAGGGGCTTGAGCGAGCGCGGCGCAGGGCTGTTTGCGATCGTGACGCTGCCGCCTGGCTGTGATTGTATTTCGCACTCGAGTGGGCGATGGAAGAAGTGGGGGTAAAAACTGTTTTTTTCCTGGCTTTGGGCGCACTCTTAAGTAAAGGGTGATGATTTGATTGTTTTTCAAAATTGGCTGAAACTTAAATAAAAGTAAGTACTGTTTCATTCTGTTCTTTGCTTTACCGGAGATATTTTGGCGCAGGCGGTAGGATATCATATTTAGATATCAGCTGCTAGCCTACCCTTTGACTACTTTCGCCTGTTAGTTAAAGAGAATGTGGACAAAGTTAGTAGATTAGGACAACACAACAACCTACAATTTATGTAAAACTATATACAATTCTACATTCACAAGCAATTGACGATTTGACAAGAATACTTCTACTGATGGACAAGAAGACTTAATAGTTGTTGACATAATTATAGATTTTATTATTTTTAATTAAGATTAAAGCTTTTTCATTGTATTCAGATCTGGTTGACGATTGACTTTTATCATCGAGACTCGTGACACTTAAATAGGCAAGTTATCGCTAAACTTTAGGGGGGGCGTGAAATCTCGTACCAAAAAGTAGTGTTTATTTACCTCTGCGGTTTCGGCATATTGTGCCGAACAATATTCCTCAGAGCGGCAGCCCTCGCATCAGTTTCATCCCCCTCTCGCTCCTGCGGCGGCGGGGAGGGGGAGCGCGTGACGTCACACGTATACATAACGCCGTTCACTTGTGTACCGAACTCGGAATAGTTGATCAATTCGAAGTGGCGGCTCACCTGTTTGAAACATCATTGCAGAATTATATATATATTGATATTTACATTATATTCATTCTTATACATTCATTTAAATCAGATTTTAAGAATCATAGTACAATAAAGAACAGTAAGTCAGGGATTATTATTACAAGCTTCCCCCGCGTTACTTTATTACAGGTCCTAATATAACAAAGTATATTGGTGGTGGCTAACAGAGAACAAATAGAACTTATTAAAAAAAATACACAGTTCATCCATAGACAAAACAAAAAGTACCGCATTAAAACAATAGATGTTATTAGGTTATTTTATGCTACCATTTGTAAATAATATTTCATCCAATTTAAAAAGAAAATGTATATATGATTGCAGGATAAAAACATTTATGATGTAAAAGACTTCATTAAATAATTATAACAATATAATTAGTTAACATAGTGTTAATTTGCATGCTACTCTAATACTAGCAAAACATGTGCACTTTGATTTTATAATAACAACTTTATACCATGTTTTACGCAAATAAAGAATCTTTAATCCAAATACACTTACAATACATTAAACATATGATTTCCCATTTTTATTCGTGTTTTTTTTGTGCATTTTTCATGTAAGTTAAAATAGCACGATTATAAGTAATAGTGATTACTGGTAGAATAACATCATTTAACAATGGTAAAGTAAAATTAGATAAAAAGGATGCCTTAAGCTAATGGCAATGTAACTATGGGATGGCAGTAAATGAAGAAAGAGAGGACGCAAGTCCAAAGTATTATGTCGTATGGTGTATTGATGTGGGGAACTGCTGCTGAGATAGAGACAATCTTTATCCTACAAAAGCGTGTGATTCGAGCCATATATAAAATGGATCCTAGGGAATTTCTGAGCGATCTTTTTAAAGAAATTGACATTTTAACTTTACCAAGTTTGTATATATTTGAAAATATTATGTTTGTTCGTAAAAAAAATAGTAAATTTAAATTAAACAGTGACAATCACAGAAATAAATATAAAATAGCGGTGCCAGGTTTCAGATTAGAAAAGAAAAATAAAAGGTCCTTCTTAGGTAATTGTGTACGGTTTTATAATAAAGTTCCTTAACATATTACAATGCTCACAGGAGGGAAATTCAAGTTGCATGTGAAAAACACATTGATTAAGAAATCCACAATCACAGTTTGTGATTACTTAATCGACAAAAATGCCTGGACAATTCCGCCTCTGCCAAGCTATCGCCTGTCACCTACATAATTTAAACAAATATTGTAGTAAAACTTTATTATAGTAAGTATGCAACACATTGTTAAAAGACGTTTAAAATAATGGCCTCGAGTTTCTTGCCCATTCATCTCGCAGTGGCTCTATACAATTTTATTTGCTGAACGTGGCAGTACAATGTATTCGTAGAATATTTAAATACTAAAATTTGTAATTGACCTTCATAAGAGCGTCGTAGACGCCTAAATTGAATAAATGATTTTGACTTTTAGTGGAATTCCGGGTCATATTTTGCCTATCGCTTCAAGAAACATTATTGATAATAAATGCTAAATTGTGACTTACCTCGTCCATGAATATGACTGCGTGATTACGCGACACGTTGCGACATAATGCTGCGTCGAGTCGCACGTCACAGCCGCTGTCTGTGCCGATCGTCAGACTCGACAAACGCATTGGGATCATGCGTCCGAGCGTGTCTCCGGGACCGTTTCTGAAAGTATTTTTGTGTAAGTTGCAACTCGGCGTTAGGCGAGATTTATCGATTCAACTATTTTAATGCCTTTAAAAAACAGATGGGATTGACTAAAGAGTTTGTACTTGAGTGCATTCGATTTAAGTCCATAGCGTTTGTAGCAATTTCTAAATAGACATTTCTAAGCATTTCGATGTAGTATGTTTTTTAACTCTACAAATCAAACAGCAGACAAAATTTTAGGAAAATAGTGTATTCTCGTATAAAGCGCGGTCGTTTTTTTAGTTAAATATAAAAAAGTATTTCATGCAGTCTTCTATACAAACAAAGAGGATATGAATAATATGCGGCATGCAACATTAAGTTTTCTGTGTAAACCTTAAGCTACAAGGTCCAAAATTACTTCACAATGTCATTTTAGCGTTAAAGTTATCCGAGTCCCGTGCAAAAACGTTCAAAACTATATTTTGCCCACAACGTGCCAATGTCCAATGTATATGTTGATGCTATTTTTGCTACCGATACATTATCCAAAATAAATACTTCAATATAACGGAGGTAGACTTGGTCTTCTCAATTTAAAGGTTTATAAACGTAATAAACGTCATTATAAGACTAATCCTCAATATTGGGAACATTGACCACACACGAACCGAAACAGGTTGTGTAAGTGGGGTGTTTGACCAAATGTCATAGGGAATCGGTACAAACAACAGTCGTATATCAAAATAACGAATTCAAAATGACCGCCATACAAAAGGTTCTGATCCGTCTGAAGTAAGTTGTAACTTGCAACAGTAAATTAAAAATAAAAAGGGATGGATGCGCGGCCATACACTACACTCGCGGCCTGCTCTGTAATGTACAGTACTCACTCGGCGGGACAGAGCGTGGCGCGCACACAGGCGTCGCTGAGGGAGTGTGAGGGCGAGTGCGGGGGGTGCGGGGGGATGGGTGCGCGGCCCCACACTGCACTCGCGATGCGCTCGCGGTCTGCTCTGTAATGTACATACAACTTACTGTTATCATCATTTCGTACACATTAGTTATTATTACCAACACATTTTAAATATATAGTCGGATTTTTAATCAGATGGAGTAAAGTGACATTACGAGTGTTGCTACTTTTTGACGATACAAAAATAGTGCTTTACCACAGCATGATGATTTAGTTCTTTCTCTTCGTCACTTCAGTGAGCTGTATAATTTTACATAATTCACAATTTAACATATACAAACAATTTGCAATTTTTTTTAATGAATTAATACTTGTTAAGCAATTAAATGCTTTAACATTTTAATACATTAGTTACAAAGTTCAAACATTCATAGTTCCGCTCATAAAAACTGAACTAGAAACATCACTATGATTTGAAGTTGGCAACCTTATTTTGAAATGTGATATTTAGATCTGTCAGTTTACTCCGTCTGATTAAAAATTCGGCTATAGTCTACTGTACATCGCTCTACACGTGCAGCCTGTGGGCTAATTACACGGAAAAAAGCTACGGTTCCCTCCGCGTCCAATACAATAATGCGTTCAGAGCGGTGTTGGGGTTGCCCCGGTATTGCAGTGCCTCAGGAATGTTTGCGGAGGCGCGAACAGATTGTTTTCATGCGACTATGCGAAAACGTGCTATTTCTTTGGTACGTCGCGTGCGGGCCAGCTCCAACACCGTTCTGGCGATGATTGCGGCCAGGCTCGATTGCACTTTCCTTCGGCATTGTTGCAACAGACATGTTGCTGTAGCAATGCCGAAACGAAGGTATTAAGCTAATCTGTAGGGGTATTACATTATTTTTATATTATGACATTTTAATTATATTGTATAAATTGTATTTTATTATTATTTTGATTATTCTGGTGACATTGTTTCTTCATTAATTTTATTATTATTCATTCATATTTAAATTTTCGGATTATTACATTGACATATTGTTGTACTGACCACTTCATAAATTTACTATTTAATTATTTGATTTTTATACATGTTGAAAGGATTTATGGGTTATTTTACCTGAAATAAATGAATTTGAATTTGAATAGTTATGTCTACGATAAATATGTAAAGAAATGTAACTCTTATACAGTTACCGATTTGATTTCGGACTTATAAACTATTTCGAACTATTAACTATTATGAACTATTAACAAAAAACACACAATATTCCAAATTCTGTCGGATTGGTTAATTGATTTGGCGCTTAGAAATGATTGCATCCGATTCAATCGCGTCAAGATGTTGTTGCGCCGCACGGTACACTTTTTAAACCACGCCTGCCGCGGTAACGTTTGCGTTCTGCTGTTTTTGAGCTTGAATTACACTTCTATGCGTATTTATTTGTAGAGGTAGTTCCTGTTTCTTAAATAAAGAAAAAATATTCCATAGAATTATTTTCTTCAATAAATACCCAGAACTTTCATCGCCATTTCCCTTGCTTGGCAATGAGTAAACACGTTTATTTTGTTACTGCACTCTAAGGTCTCGGATCAGTAATATTTTCAGGCAAAAGTTTGGGTCAGAAACATTTTGAGCATAATGGGATTGATAACCTTACTCTGGTACTAAGCCTCAAGAGCATTCGCGCGTGACAGCGCTCTGTGTCACATAATACTAAATAGTTACATAAAGTTAGCGTTAATATAAACAAACCCTTAGAACCGTCTTAGAAAGTCACCCCGTGACCACGATCACTGCAAAGTGTTTGAAACGTCGGGACAAAAATAATGATAAATATACGCGATTTAAACCGTTTAAAGTTGTTTAATTACTAAACCCTTAGAAGTTAAGATGAATATTATATAAAATTATTATGTAAGCAGTCCGCACTAAGCTAGTAACTTGAATAGACGTTGTTAAATTGATGATTATTATTGCTTCATTTATTTTTAACCCCTTCTGTCACGCGCGTACTGTAGTTAGTATGATTTTACCTGGAGAGTAGTTCTGAGGGCAGCGGCCTGTGGTGGCGGGTGGCGGCAGGCAAGGCTCGCAGTACGCGACGCACGGCCGCCTCACTCAGCGACAACTGACGGAATGGCCCGTGGTACTGCTCGCCCATCAGCACCTGGTACAATTACCGTTCTTACTCGTATGTTGCCATTAACGCTTGCGTCACAAATTATTGTCATCCTCCACAACCGGAAGACGTCCACCGTTGAACAATTCCCGCAATAAGGGGGTACCAAGGTGGACCTTGAACCTTGTATGATTCCTTTCATCGCCTCATAACTTTACACAATAAAAGTTTCAAACAATCATGACAAATTCCACCATAGTCATAGTTTGGTTATAATAAGAAAAGGGACATTACCATACAATAAAAAGGACTAGATGGTTCACTTCGCAAAGTCATTCCATCAAATAGCGACTCTAACTACGGAGCAATAAAGTGCACTTGAGCTCGCAAAGTACGGAGTACCTTATATTTTTATTCACTTAAAGGGGTCTCTCTTTCTATCGCATCTCTACTAACGCGGCACGCACCGTAGAATAATCCAATCCGGACGGATATACCGATGTACCTGCAGCTTTGTACTTAAAGTGTGGAGTGAGGCAGGCCTGACATTGCTTTCAAGCTCTAGGTATTATGATTAATTTTGCGTGTCAAGATGCATATTTAAAATTTGTCAAAAAGCGTGTTGGACATTATGAGTCAGAAGGATTGATCTATCATACAAGGTACATATTCCATTTCGAATAATAAGCTTACAAAATAACAAAGAAATGAAATAAAAATGATAAGCCAGCTGGATTCGTAGCGGCAACCAGTATGCTCACACTGCATGAATATGTATAATCAAGGCTTCGAATCCTGCTCGTGGTTATTTTTTTTCTTTTCATTATGTTTTTTATCCAAAGTGGCAATTACCCTATCTGCAACCCTTGGGTCAACCTAAGGTCCAGAAGGGCCAATAGCTTCAATTTTTGATATTTCTGCTAAGTTAATGTGTGTGTTTGTGTCAGTTCCCATTGGAGGTTTGGCCTAGCATCTTCGACAAGACCTTGATCGGACAGAAGGCTAGCCAGTAACAATAAAGAGTATCATGTATATAGATTATAGGTTTGTTGTTTTTAAGAGATATGGGGTCCAGTTACTTCCTCTTCCCTATTTTTAAATAAAAAAGATTTTGCTCTGAGACAAACAGTATCTTAAGCTATAAGACGATAATTTAAAATGATACAGAAGCAATCGCAACCCAAATAAAAAAAAACATGGTCCTGTGGCCATATTTACCTGTTGCAGTCTCTGCCAAGCGAGTATCCTGACTAATCTCTCATCGATCTTCCTGAGCTGTTCATCGACTACGGCCAACAGCTCGTCCGCCCCCTCCCCGAGCTCCACGCGCTGCTTCAGTGCGGGGAGGGGGTTGCGCGGGGGGGACACCTTGCGGCGCTTCACCGACATTGTGAGGTACTCGAAGTCAGAGTCTGATAAGTCGCTGGAGCAATCGGACGGTTGTTCCATCTGTTGAGGAAAGTATCACTTTTAAGAAAATTACTGCTCCCACAAGCAATGTTGGCCGAGCGGTATTAACTACGGACTGCCGTGCCGCAGTTAGCGACCTGGTTCGATCCCCACTGCCGGCTTAAGCTTCACCGCATGGTGGAAGGTCATTTTTCTATTGCCCGCCTGGCTAGCTACCACCTCAAGTAGAAAATCTGTCACCAAGCACGTAACAGTGTGTTCCAGCAGCAGTCCTTGAGAGCCAGTGAAATTACAGGCACATGAGACTTGACAACTATGTCTCAAGGTGACGGGCGCAGTACAATTAGTGACTTGTGATGAAATGCATCTGTTATAGGCAGAGGTCAACATCAGGTGGGGCTCAAACCTTGTTCCGTCACAAAAACATAAAAAAATATATGAATATGTATGACACACATAAGGCAGGAAAATAGAATGTTTGCAATGAAGCGTCTAGAGCTAAATGAAGAGACTCGAGGTAGAAATAATGCTGTTACTTTGTCATTTCATTTAATGTACTTTTTATGCCCTTTATGAGCAAGTGTAGGAATGGTTCGGGCTGGTATTATTAACATCCTTGGGAAGCGGCGATGAGGCCACGGAGAGTCAGGGAGGATGTCCGAGCTGACCCACTTTGGCGCAGACAAACGGGGGCGAACAGGAGGCGGTTCGCCCGTCTCCTCCCTTCTCCTTGGGGAGCCATGTGGAGAATTATTCGATTCTCCACCAGCTTGCAGAGTCCACACGTCTAAAGGAAGGCCTGAAGGTGAGCAAAGGTCAGTCCCTCCACAGGCGCAGAGGCCCAGTTAAGAATTGCGCCTACCGCCCGGTTCGGTTCGCGTTGTTTAGGGGCAATGCTATTGCATTTCCTCCACTTAATTTTTTTATACAATAATTAACAGTTACTCAACAGTGATAAAGAGCATTTCTTGCCTTGAGGTGTCACTGACCCCAGCCTGAAGACCTATCTTAAACTATTTCCTAAATTAATACCAGCAAGTGAGAAGATTTTCCTATAATGCGTCACATTCACGTTTTGACACCTCGAATTCCGTCCTCGGGTGAATTGCTTATGTGTTATTGGTTTTTCCTACTGGACATTTTCAGTGACAGACAAATATGGTATGGTTCCCGGTAATAATAAAAAGATTGCTATCGATTCATGGAATTAATATTGATGTTTAAAATTAAAGAAGGCAAATCGGCGGTTAAGGGTCACAATTTATATTCCGAAAAATAAATTATCATAACTTACCTTTTGGTCATCATCAGTGAGCGTCTTATTATCAGCATCCTGTGCATCATATGTGGGAGCAGTAAGGGTATGTTCACACGACCCGACGCCTCTATAATCTGGACATGACAGGTTCATACATATTGTGTGTTTGGGAGCATCTTCGTCTTCAGACTCTGAATACGTGCCGGATTCTTTCAGCCTTTTGAGGACTGTGGACAAAGAAAATTCAATTACCAACCCCCTTACTAACAATCAGTCTATACAATTATCAAACTTAATTTGGCAGTACCTAAGGCAGCAGAAGCAAAATCACGCCCAATAAATTCATAGAACCAATTACTTTCACTGCCGTTTCCCAATTTCCTTATCTAATTTCACCATATTTCTTTATTTTTTTTATTGAAATATTACACCTTTTTTTTAGGCGAGCCTTCGCAATCCTATGCTATTACTACTGGTCTTTGGTTTTAAAAAAGAAATGTATGGAAGAAAACAGCTGGAGTACCTGTGTAACAACGTGACAATATCAGTTCAGAGGGCCTTATAGGAAAGAGATTATATTTAACTTCAGGTATTTTTTTTTTAATTATATAAAGTTATGACATGAGTAATCGGGATTTGTTAGATAGCTCAAAGGAATGAGGCTATTGCTAGATATCTGATGGCTTGTTATAAATCAAGCAACTACTGTGGAAGTTAATTGCCTGATGGAGTTGTTTATTTGTAGTTTAATTATACAAGGTTATTGGTAAAAATTAAAATGCTAATAACTTCTGCTAGTCCTAACAAACATTGTTTATTTATTTATGTGTATTTGACGCAATAAGTACGCGGACCACCTTATCTTAAAAGTTTCTTGTGCCGGTAATTTATTATTTCCTATTTTTTTATTACTTCCGAGCATAGAGCGCCGCGCTCCCTTTTAACAGAGTTTTAAATATTTATATCGAGCTAAGTAATAAAAACTGTGACATAATAAATTACAGGCACAAGAGACTTGTAACATCAGGTTGTCCTCGTGCTTATTCCGTCAAATATACATAAAAAAAACGTTTCAAATGTTTGTTAATACTAGCAGAAGTCAACCCTAAGACGTTGTTAGCATTATACCAATAACCCTGTATACTGTACTTCAAAATGTAAATTTAGAATACTACACTAGCGAGAATAACAGTTAAAACCTGTTGATACTGACCATTGTTGCAACGCACGTACTCTCTGCGCGAGGGCAGCAGCGGCGGCGGCTGTGCGTAGTGTTGTCGCACCATGTCCGGAACTACTACCCTCCCGCGACAAGCTATAGGGATTTTCATTCTGAAAAATAAATGAATGTTTATACTTATAATCTCACATTTGAGCACGTTCAGGTTATGGTATTCAAGAGGAACCTAGAAAGGGAGCTCAAGGACAGCTGCCGTAACAGTTGGCGGTGCTTGACGACAATTTTTCTACAAGGGGGTGGTAAAAACCTTTGCAAATACTCTACTATTGACCATGCAAAACCCAGATTGCATGGTGAAGCGCTAGTAGCGAAGTTTGCTTAGCTGTTCTTAACCGATCAGCAAAACTTTGCTGATCGGTTAAGCAACGTCCGCCGCGGTCAAGAGTTGGATGGGTGACCGCTAGTGACATTACTGCTGAGTGCTTCCGTGCTTCGTAGGACACGTTAAGCCGTCAGTCCCGGATGTTGTCTTAGGATGGCAGTCGTTATAGCATGGTGGTAGGTCATTTTGCGAATGCCCGCCTGGCTAGCTACCACCCTCAAGTAGAAAATCTGTCGCCAAGCACCTAACAGTGTGTTCCAGCAGCAGTCCTTAAGAGTCAGTAAAATTACAGGCACATAAGACTCAACAACTGTATGTCTCAGGGTGACGGACACAGTGCAGTTCTTCCCTTTTGATGAAATGCATCTGTTATAGGTTACCGCTAAACATCAGGTGGGATTCATGCTTATCCCGTCACAATAACATAAAAAAATAATGTCAACTGACAAACAAAGCTTAGTGACTCACCTGAACATAGGTCGATATTTTCTCGCGCGACGTATGAAGTCAATCTTGACCGCGTGCTGGTCCACTGGGCCCGAGAACCGATCCCACAACGCGACGCGTTCTGTCATCGATACAGAGTTCACCAGCTTCCAGTCCTAAAATCAATTAGTTAAGAGTAGATTGCACGGAGCGCTTTACATATAAACGTAGTTTCGTCATATTTTAAATACCAAGTGTTCAAATACGGTGAAATTTTGTACGCATAATGCTGAGCCTAATATCTATTTTTAATATTGTTATGTTTGCAATAACGCCTGCTATGCGGATTACATTACAAAATTACAATTATACGATAGGAAAAATTTAAGTCATGTGCGGGATTCGAACCCGCGTCCATCCATCCCTTTAGCCGGGGTATGATAATAACCTATGCTTCTGGTTTGCCAGTTTTTCGATTTATTATATCCCTAAATGACGAATTAACAGTACCCCTAATAAAACAATTTTTTGAAATATTTTTGAAATTGAATACCCAATATCTCACCATACGAACTGGTTTCCACATCAAAGTCGAAACCAGTAGATATGCAAGGAATACTCTCTGAAAAAGTGATACAATAATACGAAAATTACTTGAAACCTATATAAATTAAATAAAGTCTATAAAAACCATTACAAAATATCTTGGATTGACAAAATTTTTGCAGAACATAATCACACAGACCTCAAACACATCAAGATGGCATGGTCTACCATCAAACAGTAGCAGCGGGTGACATTATAGAGGCCACGAGAACTAGAGTGGCTAGAAGAGCAGCTAGATAGGCTATCTTTTTGAGACGCAATGAAAATTAATTTTGTCTACAAAAGACAGGCCGCTCTGGTACCCATGGCCTGCACTTACGACGAGTTATTACATAATATTATTCGTTAAACTTACGATATATTTCTCAACATGGTTCGGACACATCCATCGTCCGGTAGGCAACGCGGTCAGCGGCGGGTCCAAGCAATCCTGTCAAAAATATTTATGAAGTATGAACTTATTAATTACTTATTTCCTTATTAATTACTTATTTACAAATTAATTTGAACTAGCTTCTAATCAAATATTTTTTTGTAATCATAAATTTATGTTGCAAACCGTACTTGATTATATGCCTGAATGTATTAAGAGCGCACCGAGATTTTTAGTTATTCGCGTATGGATCGTGTGTAAGGCACGCCGCCAGCATCCGTCCCCGTCCGACGGCCGAAGCTGTACTAAAAGGGGACAGGGAGAAAACATCGCTGCTCTGGTTTAATATGCGCGGTACGTGCGTGAATTTCCTTCGTTTAATAAAAACAAATACCTACTTGAAAAATGTAATGTGTATACGTTATAGAAAACACGTTGTTTTTTAGTATTAAAAAACTGATGACTTTTGCTAAGCGTTTATTTAATTGTTTAGATATAACTATGATTTTTTTTTTATCGAGGAGACTTTATTTATGTAAACGTGTTTCTAAAGTGTATGATTTATGGAATGGACCCTTAAATATCATATATATCAATTGCATAACTCAAAATTAAGAAATAAAGATACAGCAAGGCATCAAACGAACGTAAGTATTTCATAATTGCCTCGGTGCAGGCTTAAAAAGTAGATAGGATCATATAATTACTTAGAAAATATAACTGATACCATGTGGTACCTCATCGTGGGATCGGACCGGATACACCAATATATCCATCCCGACGGGATTATCGTATGGTGCTTACCGCGTCAGAAGAGATCAGAGCTATGCGTTAGAAAGAGAGACGCCTTGTAGGCGAATATAAATATTAGGTACTCCGTGTTTGCAAGCTGAAGTGCATTTTATTGCTTCGTAGCTAGAGTCGCTTATTTATTGGAATGGCATTGCGGAGTGATCCTTCTGGTCCTTTTGATTCTGTGTTAAGGGTAAATATTCGGGGGTTTATCTACCGTCACGTTAAGTGTCGTAAAAGGCGACTGTAACGAATGGATACGCCGCGTGTAGCATGCCACTCCATTTATCACTAGTCTTAACCATATTATCGCCATTATAAACCGTTATGTAGAGGGTGTACTATCAAAAAGATTCCTAAGGACGGTCGGCGTCAGGTAGATGGCCAGCCCTAAAACTAAAGATAAACTTTTTATAATTATTGTTGTTGCTTCGTCCTTGGCCTGCCTAGTGGAGTACCAGGACCCTAATTACGCCTAGAAGTCTGACTACAATGAAGCTAAGCAATCTAGACTGCTCATGTGTATAAACAACTTCTTTGACAAAGAACTTTACCTGATGGAACAGCAGTGGGCAGTAGTCACATTGGAGTAACGGTGCCTGCTTGCAAGTCCCGAGGCACACATAGCACGACTTAGCGGGCAGGGGCACGCAGCCCGACGAGTCTGTTGTTATCACTGATGCTGCACCATTTTTTGTACCTTCTGAAATTAATAGTAATAATATAATTTATCAACAAAACCCACATGTTAGGCAGTGATATTATAAAGGCAAGATGTGTGAGGTGTGATTATAACTTTGTTAATTCTTCAAACTCAAACGTATTGACAAATTTTGGTAAAATTTGGTATGCAGGTAGATGAGGCGCTGGATTAACACATAGGATACATCATCATTGTTGGCGACGAAACTTAGAAATTATGTAAGGCTAAGGTGCGCGCGGGATGGTAAGCGCTACCATAACGGGTGCGAGTGAGATAGCGCTACACCGCCCGCACGGTAGCCTATTTTATTAGGTGAAATATTTAAGTTATAGTTAAGGTTAATTTTATATTTGAAAAAATAGGTTAGATAGTAAGATTTCTAAACGTGTAAACAGTTTTTTGATAGGTCTTATGGTTTAGGAAATATGGTTAATTTTGTGTGTGTTATATTTTTAGTATATTTTGATTTTTATTAGAAAAACTGTAAGACATAGGAAATAGTAAATATTTTTATATAATAGGCTTAAGTATATTTTAATGAATAAAAAATATTTGACACCTTTATCGAAAGTAGGTTAGGCAGGGTGAATTTTTATTTGTTTAGTTTTGCCCCAAAAACTAGGTTTTTAGTTAGAAATCTCACGATAGCTTAACATCAGGCAGGGTTATGTGTACTAATTATACATATTTAGGTAGGCCTTTAATAGTACTAAGTAAATAAGAAAGAATCATGTAAATTGGTAAATAAATAAAGAAGTTATGGCTAAAAACCCTGGCTGACCAAAGTGAAACTTGCGGGCAAAATTGTCAAGTTTGCGCCGGCGAAACCGGTGCTCTCTGTACGGTAAAACTCAGAGGTACGTAAACGAGCTAGGTCCAAAGCAAAATTGGAGAGTGAGGAGCAACGTCGTGACGTCACCGGGACCACACGTATGACCCAATCCTCTACCCCCTACACTATCGCGTACCTTTTGGTTGTTGTGGTCGAGTCGCCGCGTAAGCGTTGAGGCTCCCACACACCACCCCCCGTACGCCTTAGTGTTGCAACCCCCGCTCGACACTATCGCGTGTTTTTAACCGTGTTGCGAAGCCTCGCACCGGTAGTAGCCGAGTTAGGTTCTAACTAGGAATTTTATGGTAAAATTCCAGACTTAGAATCGCTAAGACACATTGTTTACCCTGATTCGCCCTACTTTCTGCGTGTCGGAATCTGTGCGCGGTCGCCTTACTGGGCCCTCCCGAACGGGATCTCCCCCGGTAGGGGACGAACCGCCTCTGGAAACCGCACGCAGCTGTAGGTAAGAGGTCGTGTCACCATTTCTAAGTGATCACTATCACCATCTCGTGATCGCCGTCAACATAACACCCGGACTATACATCACATGCCATGGCGGAGGGTGGACACCCAC
This sequence comes from Plagodis pulveraria, assembly GCA_963890685.1. Classification (NCBI taxonomy): domain Eukaryota; kingdom Metazoa; phylum Arthropoda; class Insecta; order Lepidoptera; family Geometridae; genus Plagodis; species Plagodis pulveraria. Next base: position 17,835,307 of record OY982970.1, on the reverse strand, counting down.
CGCCCGGCAAAGATCCGGACCCGGATCTAAACGAACCCACTGAAGGCATCGTATGCCGCTATCTACTCGACCCGTCCAAGTCCGTCATCATGCCGGCTGCTGCGCTAGGATTGCGCAAAGCACCCAGGCAGAGACGCAAGGACGTAACCAGGGCGTCGGAAGGACTCGCAGTGATGGGGACTGAGCTCCCCACCAGCAGCGAAACCGTACCAGCCGCCCTAGGATCTGCCTCACAACAAGCGGGCTCCCCCCGCTCCCCCCGCAAACGCATCGAAGAGGCGATATTAACCACCCCTACGGTTACTCCCGACCCAGGACTCGCGGCAGGTAGGTCTGTGTACCAACCCCGTCGCGAAACCGCACGGAAAACCGCGACTAGGGTGTATAGACCAAGGCGTCCGTTGTCATCCTCAGACACGGATGCGGACGTCGGAAACGACGAAAAGCGCTACAAAGTACGCACGTCCACAACACCCAAGCAAAAGACAGCATCAAAAATGGAAAAACGGTCACCCATCCAAAAACGGACACCCATCCAAAAAAAAACCGACCCCTGCGACCCTCAGGCTAGTTCGGTTTTGGGGAGTCAAACCGACGTATACGGCGTCGGAGCAGTAAGAGCGGCCAAATCACACGCCAACTTAAGTGATACATCATCTTCAGGCAGGCCAGCTAACATCACAAACGACACCACGACGCAATCATCCTCTCCATCGTCAGGAAGTGAGATGGAGCATGAACAAGCGACGGCAAACACACGCTCAACCTCATATGCAGGCATCGAATCGGTGCCACTGCACGCGGCACCCATGCCGTCACCACCTACACCGCCGCAAGAGGCGGCCATGTCGTACGTCGAGGCACTAACAGCGCCCGCGCCGACTCGCTCCACACCGCCAGCGCCGATGGCAGTACCGACCCAGACACCAGCCACTAACGAACCTGAGGTAATTAAGGGGTATCCACCTATAATAATAGAAACACTCACTAACTGGATACCCGTGTTTGCCAAAATCAAAGAAAAACTAGGCCATGCATTGAATGTTAAGCCGCAAGGCAAAGGCTTTCGCTTTACTGCCAGAACTGAAAATGAGTTCCGGATAGTGCAAAGGTGCCTTGCGGAAGAAGCAGAAAAGGACAAATCAGTAGCGTGGCACTGCTATGCCACCGAGCAGGAGTTACCACTGAAGGTAGCCATCAAGGGGCTACCTCAATTCATAAAACCGGACGACATTAAGGACGATCTGATACAAAAAGGTTTCCCAGCCAGGTATGTGCGTGAAATACCGCCCAGAAGAGGAGGAAACGGGCCGGTGTACTATGTATCACTAGACCGGCTAAACACAATTGAAAGCACCAAACTATATTCGGTCACAGAAATTCTGAATATGCCGGGCATCCGAGTAGAAGGTTGGGCACCTAGAGGAGGCATCGTACCCCAGTGCCACCGGTGTCAACAGTTTGGCCACGCTTCGGGAGGCTGCCACAAACCACAGAGGTGTGTTAAGTGTGCAGGAGAACACAGCGCTAAGGAATGCGATAGGCCAAGCGGGCAGCGCCCCTTATGTGCTAACTGTAAGGGGCAGCACGTAGCGTGTAGTAGAAGATGCCCACACTTCATTAAAGAGGCCCGCAGAAGGGGAGTAAGAATTCCCCCCCCACCCCCGCAATACATACCGCAAACTCAAGAGCAGGGAATGCAACAGAGACACCCCGCTCCGCAAACACAACCAATGACAGCAACAGCGCCGCCGGTAATAGGTGACTTGTACGCATATCCTGCAATGCGTTACACTGAAATCCTACAGGCCCCGGAGGCTAACCCACCCACAGCTAGGGGAGCGCCGCTCCCAAAAAAGAAGAAAAACAAGCACAAAAAGAGGTCCAAGTCAGCAAAAAGTACGGGCTCGGCGCCGCCAGCACCTACGGCGGCATCTACCCCACTGCCAGTCCCAACGGCGGTACCCACCAAGGCGACCGCTCGCAGTGGGCCAGCAGCACATGAATTTGTGCCGATCCAGGCACAGAGACATCGTGTACAGGCGGAAATCCATGCTCCGCCTACTAGCCGCCCAGAACCCAGAGTGAGTCAGAGAGCCCAAGGGCAAGGGCAAGCCCAACCAAGGCAACAAATTCAGAACCAGAACCAACAAGCACAAGATCCTAGAATTCAGGATAAACCAAGGGAACAAATGGTAAGGGGCACAGTCGACCCATTCCCCCAAACCCAAACTGGACATAGGCCTCCCCTACAACACGAGAGACCACGTGACCAGGAATGGAGGCCACAGCACCCGCAACCAGTGTGGGCAGCAAGAGGCCAGTGGGCAGTACCCACGCAAACCGAACCAACCAGCACAGCTGAGGGTCGTCCATTATACTATGACCCGGCAAATCAACAACAAACTAGAGGAGCACCCCCTCCCCAAGCACAATACAATATGCCAATAAGTAGCGCCGGAAACCCGTTAATAATAATAATAGGGATTCTGACGGATCTTCTTATCTCCATTGCCGCCGGTGGAAACATCCAGGAGGTAGCCAGGAGAGGCCTATCCATGCTGAGCAGGATACAGTATGGATAGTGACCTAAGAATCATATACTGGAACCCTGGAGGGGTCAGAGACAAGAAGTCTCAACTCACAGTGCTAGCGCAACTCTACAAAGCCCACTTCATCCTGTTGGGCGAAACAAAGCTGACGCCTCAAATAGCATTCAAAATACCGAATTATGTGACATATCGTCAAGACTGCATCTCGGCCTCCAACACAGCATACAGAGGCACAGCTGCACTAGTCAGAAAGGACATAATCCATGACGAAATGAAATGTCCGAAGCTCACCGACCTCATAGCTAACGGGGTAACGGTTAAAACAAACCAAGGTGAGCTAAGGATAATAGCCGCATATAGGCCTCCGTCCACGAGAATCATAACACAAGATTTCTGCAAAATTTTCAAAGAAGACACACCAACAATCCTGGCAGGCGACCTAAACGTAAAGCATACGTCATGGGGGGCCCGCCTGAGCACACCACATGGCAAGAAACTTTACGATCTGGCAGAAAAAATGGGGTTCGAAGTAGTGGGACCGAACGAGCCCACGCACGTGCCGTCAAACATCAACCACAGACCCGATGTATTAGACGTGGCAGTCTACAAGGGGATAAAAGGCAGCATCAATGTGGAGGTGCTGTACGACCTAGACGAGCAGCACCTCCCCATTCTGGTCACATTGGGAATGACTACGAAAGCTCTGATAGCCCAGCCCAGTAACAGAGTAAACTGGAGTATGTATACGCGCGAACTAGAAGACCTAAGTATCGCACCCATATCGACACCCGACGATGTGGAGGCAGCAAATAACATCATAACGGAAAGGATGCAGGCAGCCAAAAATGCCGCCACGACTCAACAAAGGCCTCCCAACAAAAGATACGAGCTACCCATTAGAATCCAAAAGGACATAATGACAAAGAGAGCCTTAAGAAAGCAGTGGGTAGGTGTGAGATGCCCAGTGCTTAAGAAAAGGATCAATGCCCTTAAGGATAAAATCGCCCAGGATGTCCAAGTATGGAGAGGGGATACCTGGGAAAAACAAATAGACAACGCAGGCGAAAATGTCACGAACCTATATCAGCTAAACAGAAGGCTGACCAAATCAAGACCGCCAACCCACCCCTTACTCGAAGACGGTGTGAGGAAATACGACGCAGAAGACAGAGCCAGAATATTCGCTGAGCATCTTGAGACACAATTCACCCTCCACCCAATTCGTGAAGGGGCGAGCCCTGAGGCCAGAAGGCATCATACGTCAACAGAGCTATGGGTACATCAATACTTCCAAAAACCAGCGCAGCCGCTGAAGGGAGAGGACTTTATATCGCCAATTGAGACTTGGCGAGCGGTTAGACGACTCCCAAGGAGAAAGGCTGCTGGCCATGACGATTTGCCTATAGCCGCCATACACCAATTGCCAAGAAGAGGCATTACAGTAATCACAAAATTATTCAATGGCATACTTCGAACAGGGCACTTCCCAGAACCCTGGAAGACAGCCAAAGTAATTATGTTGCCAAAGTCAAAGAAAGACAAAAGGCAGCCATCATCGTATCGACCCATTTCCCTGCTGCCACACCTAGCAAAACTGTTCGAACGATTGATGCTGCACAGAATCCGTCCATATGTAGAACTGAGAGCGGAACAGTTTGGGTTCAGGCGCCAGCACTCTACCACGCTGCAGCTCACCAGAGTAATCCACAGGCTGGCCCATGACATGAACTGCTCCAGACACTCTGTAGCCATCTTCCTGGATGTGGAGAAGGCTTTTGACAGGGTGTGGCACGAGGGCCTTCTCCACAAGCTAGCAATCAGAGATATACCTTACAGCTATATGAACATACTCAAAGCCTTTCTAACAAACAGGAAGTTCTATGTCACTGTGGAACAGAAGAACTCAGACCTCAAAATTGTCAAAGCAGGCGTGCCGCAGGGTAGCTGCTTATCACCCCTGCTGTACGCCGCTTATACAGACGACATACCAACCTTGGAGAGAAGAGAGTGGGAAGAGGAAGGAAGAATTACATTAGCCCTCTTCGCTGACGACAGCGCGTTCCTGACCGCCTCCAGAAGTCCAAAGCTAGCCGTGAAGGTGATGCAAGATCAATTAAATATGCTCCCTGAATGGCTTGACAAATGGAGGATGGCGGTCAACGTGGGAAAGACGGCCGCCCTGTTCGTCAGCAGGAAGCACAACCCAAGTACGAAGCTCCGCATGCAGAACCAGGAGATCGACTGGCAAGATTGCGCTAAGTACTTGGGTATACATATTGACAAACGCCTAAAAATGGTCACTCAAGCGAAGAATGCAACACACAAGGCAAAAGCTGCGAGAGCATTACTGCGCCCAGTGCTAAGCTCCAGACTCCCAAAGAGAACCAAGCTGGGGATCTATAAGACATATATTAGATCCATACTCACTTATGCAGCCCCAGCTTGGTGGCACCTCTGCGCCAAAACAAGCAAGAAACGAATGGAAAGCGTCCAGAATGGTGCTCTTAGATCCATAGTGGATGCCGGTCGCTATGTGAGGAACAGCACCATTAGCAAGGACCTGGGCATCGAGTCCGTGGAGAGCTTTGTTATCCGCATAGCGAGAAAGATGTACGACGCAGCGGATAACGGGCCACACAAACATCTCCAGGGATTCGCGCCCCTACACACACGCCCACCGGACACAAAAACTGAACCACGCCCACTTCCCCGGGAGCTATTGCTGCTAGCTCCAGAGGAGGAAGGGGACGTTTAAAGCCAAGAGGCACTACCCGACCCTTACTACATAAGGGCGCAGGGTAGAAGCAAATAATCAAGAATAAGAAGAAGAAGAATAAATAAATAACAACAAACAAAACACAGAATGTGATATGCATACTTCGCATAGAGCGGCACATCCTGAGTAGCCTATGCGAAGCACAAGTACCGAGGGGCAGTGCCCCCTCGAGTTTATGCAAGGGTTAGGGGCGTAAGCCCGATACCCTAACCAAACCACCACTTAGTGGTTTGAAGACGAAATAAGTAAGCAAAATTGTCACAGAAAAATTAGGCATTCTAAGCCTTCAAGAAAAGGAAGAAAAGGAAGCAAAGGAAAAAGGAAGCTTTGGTCAGCCAAGCAAGAAGCCTTACTGTGAACAAGTGTGGGTTTTATTTGGGACTGCAAGAGTTCCCCTCCTCGACCCCCTCACCGCTAGGATACAGAACAACATAGTGCCTAGTGCAAGAGCTGCTTCACTCCAAGTTATTCGTCGGTACAAGCGAAGCGTTCTACGAGACGGGTACACACCGGCGCGCGCCTGGGCGAGTGGGACACGTATCTCTCTCTCAGTCTCTCTCTCGCTCGGCGCTTCGAGTACCCGTCACCCTCAGTGTGTGAGCTCGCCACATATAACCACGAGTGCGCGAGTCATACTTATCAATCATCATCCATCACCACGCGGGTCATACCGCAGGATGTAAATACTAAATAGAATATAATAATGTACTTAACATTCTGTTACATATTATTGTAAGGTGGATACTAAGTATATTACAGAATCACTATACTTAGCATGTACACAATGCCTATTAAAATATAAAATTAACAAGTTCAGTGTTTATTTAATTCTATATTATAAATGGTATATAGTAGGAGAGCAAATTCAATGCATACTTTTACCCTTAATATCAAAATTTTTTTTAATTTTATATTGCGGACTTTTATGGGTTTTAGACAATGTGATCAAGATTAACATATAATTTTCTTACTGCTACAAACTAAATGTATTATCCTAAAAATATGTTCAAGTAAAGCTATTTGGCATTTGTCAGCGTCTGAAAGGGCTTTTAAAATTTTCGTTAGTATTTTTCGGATTGCCTAACAACTAATCAGAAATATATATAAAAAAAATTATCGAATATGCATTACAATTCAACGGGGCAATGCTGCCAGCATGCTGGACACGCTGCCAACTGATAGTGGCCTGGAGCATTTGGACTGCCTGCGAGTCTGCAATATGTTATTGGAAGTCTTAATGCTTTTATATTGTAGTAGCTGTGGTATTGTATATAGTTCGTAGTATTTTGTTAATAAAAGAATACCACCAGTGTTAAAAAAAAACAGAAATTCAATATTAAAAATATCAAAATAGGTATAAACAAAACATTGTAATTTATGTAAATACCAACCTTTCTCAGTACCGGGAAAGATGCAAGGTATCTGCATTTCTTTTGGCAGTTCAAATTGTGTTGGGTTCATGATTTTAGCAGCTTTAACAAGGACCTCCATTGGTGACAGGTCTTTGTCGTCTTCCTCTTCACGTTGCTTTTTATCTTCTTTTTCCTCTTCATCTTCAGAGTCATCCTTGCTTCTCTTCTTGGAGTTAGATCGGTTACGTAACTTCCTGAACATCGAAAACATGGATTATAATAATGTTGTTTTAGGTTTTCGCGATTATGGCACATAGTAATTAAACAACTTTAAACGGTTTAAATCGCGTATATTTATCATTATATTTGTCCCGACGTTTCAAACACTTTGCAGTGATCGTGGTCACCCCGTGACCACGATCACTGCAAGATGTTTGAAACGCGATTTAAACCGTTTAAAGTTGTTTAATTACTATATATTATTATTATTTATGGATTATAATGTTTCTTCAGTAACTAATCATTAAAATAGCAACCACTCTACGTTATAACTTGAAGATTAAAGTGGCCAGATACTTTTGTCAATGTGGATCTAATGTTTGTTCCCTGTTTTCTTACCATGACATAACTATATTTCATTAAATTATTTGTTTAATATGCAAGAATACGACAGTTACAAAGTATCTGTTTTTGAAACGAAATTCTTGTGAGTTTCATACATATGTAAATATTATTAATTAACTGGCAAAACGGGTTTCACGCATATCAATCAGTTGCTCATCATCATGATGTAACTTACGTAAAAGTGGAAATATTGGAATGGAAAAACAATAAAGACATTTATTGGTTTTTCAAATAAGCCCAAGTTTTTCAATCATCAGATAGTTGATGAGACTATTCCCAAGGATAAAATTATATATTTATATATACAATTTTATTATGAAAAGAATACATATGGATTGTTTAAAGCAAAAGTTTATCCCTTTTAAATTTGGATAGTCAACATTGAATCTGATGACTAAAAAACTGGGTTGTAATGTCATAACTGTTTTATAAATCTAACCAAATTAATTTCATTGGTAACCACCATTTAAAGAAGTAGTAGTAGTAAGTAAATAAACCTGGTTATTTTTTCAGTGTCAGATTTGTTATCTGCTGGTGATACTGCCCGGCTTCCTCTTGAACTTGATGGATTCTCAGCATCAGACGCTCGACATTCACGACACAACCAGAGTCCAGCTGGGATGTCATTCTCATCTAAAGGTGGATCACTGAAAATACCAGTTAGGCGTCGTTAATAGTGGTGCATACCACTGCCACCTCAGTAGGGCTTTTTGCTAGTCTTCAAGAAAAGGAGATTTGCAGATTGTCAAATAATTTTTGTACTTATTATAGTTTCAGAATACATATTGTATATACAGAGTTATTGGTAAAATGCTAACAACCTCTTAGGGTTGGCTAGTCCTAACAAATATTTGGAGTTTTTTTTTATAAACTATTTATTAAATATTTTTTTATCTATTTATTAAATCTACTCCCATTCATGTAATGGAGAGTGAGCTAATGCTTCCTCCCCTCCACATAAGAAGACTATACCTTGCCTATAAATATTGTTTAAAATGTCTATCTTGGTCAAACATAAGTATTGAAATACTAGATGAACTCAATTCACATTTAAATAGCAGCTATTGGCAAAATAAAAAAAAACCCTTACTTGCTACCGTTCTGACTGAATGTAAAAACTACAATATACAGTGTTCAAATTCCATTGAAATGTTTTCCTTGAGCATCTGGGTAACATGCATAGAAATAGATAATATAATTGTAAGTAATTTAGAATGTATAACAAAGGCCAAACGAAGTCATGAATTATCTGCACTTAAATTTGAAGTTTTGAAAGAATTAAATAAGAAATATGAAAAATGGCAAAGATATTATACAGATGGCTCTAAAACTGTAAATGGACTAGGAGCGGCATTTATTGAACCCACCACCAGAACATCAGCTATGTACAGAACTGATTCTAATGTGTCTATAATGACTATGGAACTCATTGCAATTTCGGAAACACTTAAGTATGTTAGCATAAATGTTAATATAAATCACAAAGTAGTGATATTAACGGACAGCAAAAGCGCACTTCAACATTTAGCTCGGTGCGCCTCTGGAAGGAGAGGTGCACTGATAGCTTACACGATCTTAGATAAGATCCAAAGGCTTAAACAAACTGGAGTGGATCTGAAATTGCAATGGGTTCCATCACACATCGGATTGTATGGTAATGAAGAGGCTGATAAGTTAGCAAAGTTGGCAGTGACGGAGGGTAATTACTATTGTATAAAACCAAGTCATACTGAAATTCTACATATATGTAAAAAGAAATGTTTTGTTAAATTTAGAGAATATTTTGATAAGCGAAGTCAGGAAAAAGGTATATGGTATAGAACCATACAAAGCCAGCCTCCTCCAATACCTTGGTGTGTTAAATATAAGTTGAGTAAACAATTTGTTGTCATAGCTCACAGAATACGTTCTGGACACATTCCATCAAAGAAATTTGGATATTTGATGAAGAAGGAAATATCACCTAACTGTGAGTCATGTGGAGTGGTAGATGACATATATCATGTCCTTATGGAGTGTGTCCAGAATGCAAGTCAAAGGCATGCGCTAATAACATCCTTAAATTTAAATATTTTAGACATAGGAGTATACATTAATGCTTTGGTAGAACCTGCATCGGAGAATGCATTAAAAATATATAAGATGTGTATGAGATAAGGTAAATATTAAGGTTATGATGGGACTGACATGTCAAGAGACAAAAGTCCCTAAACTAAATAAAGATAATAAAAAAAAAAAAAAAAAAATTTTTTTTTGTGTTTTTTTATATATATGAAATAAGCAAGAGGACCACCTCTTGGGAGCTTCCTCGGGGGAGCCTCACCCCCAGAGGACGCGTCCCCAGGTGGCGGATAGGGGAATGCTCGCCGGTGCATAGGGAAAAGTACCGGAGGGTAGGAGGGAAATAAAATACCTCCCGCGGACCAACAGGCGCCCCTCCGTCGGGCCGCTCGGACATATTCCGTTTACGGGTCGGCGGAGGGCAGTGGCATCAGGCAGGGTGTTGCGTAGAGGATGGCGGCGGAGGAGCGCAAGCCAACGGTGGCATCCTAAGCCCCAGTCAGCAAGGGGGGTTACTGTCTTGGCGTCAGGTGGCAACCGGCCGTAAAAAGTAAAAGCCAATCTATCTTCTCCTAATCATGAACAACAAAAATAATAAGAAATGGTCTAATACTAGGGCGTCCCCCTTAAGCGACGTAAAGCGCAAAAGAGAAATAAATGCAAAAAATGTTAGGGCGTACCCCCGAAGCGACGCTAAACAGCCTGGAGCCCACGTACCAAAAGTTCGAATCGGCAGCTGGAACGTGGGTTCCATGACAGGACGCAGCGCTGAGCTAAGTGAAGTACTATTAAGAAGACGCATTAATATTTGTTGCATACAAGAGACGAAGTGGAAGGGGTCTAAAGCGCGTAATATCGGTAACAACTACAAATTTTTATATAATGGAACAGAAGCTAATAAGAATGGCGTAGGCATAGTAGTTGATAAGAACTTTCAGGCTCGCATAGTTGACGTGAATAGAGTCAGTGACCGGATAATGGCAATCAAGTTTGCACTTGATGATCAGGCGTGTATGAATGTCATATCAGCGTACGCACCACAGTCAGGACTCCCACAAGCAGAGAAACAAGCTTTCTGGGATGACCTCTATGAACTGTCTCAATCAATACCAATTACAGAGTCTAAATACATCGGGGCAGATTTAAATGGACATGTTGGACGAACTACAACACACTTCAGAAATATCCATGGAAACCAAGGTTATGGAAGCATAAACTCTCAAGGCGATGACATCTTGAACTTTGCCGCCACATTAAACATGGCAATAATTAACACCTTCTTTTCAAAGCCTGAGGAACATCTCATAACATATAAGAGTGGTGGCAATTGCACACAAGTAGACTATATCCTTGCAGACCGAAAATTACTCAAGTCCTTTAAAAACTGTAAAGTAATACCTGGTGAGCCGCTTACATCCCAACATCGGCTTTTAGTTGCAGACTTCTTAGCACAAAAACCTATAAAAGTCAAGAAAGCAAGAATACCTAAGATTCGCTGGCATAGGTTGGAACAAGAAAAAGGCCAAACCCTCTGCTCCGATTTGACCCTATACATACAGAAGGTACAAATGGACACAGACGCAAACACGATGTGGAACGAATTCCATAAGTTCAGTATTCAGAAGGCCTCGGAACATCTAGGCATCTCCCACGGAGTACCCAGAGAGAATAAAGATCCAACATTGTGGAACCCCAATGTCCAAGAAAAGATAGCCACCAAGAAAAATCTCTTTAAAGTCTGGCAAGAATCAAAGAATGAGGGAGACAGAGAGGCATATCAGAATGCGAAGAAAGACGCCAAACGTGCAGTTGCACAAAGCAGAGCTAAAGACAGAGAACAGTTTTATAACAAACTGGAAAACGCCACCAACGACAAACAACTGTTTAAAATCGCCAAGCAGAGGAATAGGGACTCCCAAGATACAAAATCGGTCAAATACATTAAGGATCGACAAGGAACTCTCTTAACATCTGACGAGGAAATAAATGCTAGATGGCAGGAATACTACTCGGAGTTGCTAAACGAGACAAACCATCATGATTTGATTATACAGTCACTTCCAGTAGAAGGTCCATGGCTCCTCATAACACCGGAGGAAGTCAAAGTGGCAATTACAAAAATGGCCAATAATAAAGCAGCTGGGCCAGATGACATACCCACAGAATTATGGAAAAGACTAGGCAATGCAGGAGTGCACTTTTTAACTAACCTATTTAATAAATTTCCAAGTGATGGGATCCCTGACTCATGGAGGAAAAGCTACCTGGTCCCCTTCTATAAAAACAAAGGTGACATAAGACTTTGTGGGAACTACCGTGCTATCAAATTAATATCTCACAGCTTCAAAATTTGGGAGCGAGTGTTAAGTCAAAGACTTCGTCACTTAACAACTATGACTGAAAATCAATGTGGATTTGTCGCTGGAAAATCAACAACTGATGCCATTCATACCATCCGTATCCTCATGGAATCCTTCAAGGTTAATAAGAAAGACCTTCATATGGTATTCATAGACCTTGAAAAGGCATTTGACCGAATCCCTAGACCACTGATTTGGCAGGCTTTACGGTGTCAAAGAGTTCCTGAATGCTATATTCAAATGATAATCGACATGTATAACAGAGTCACAACAAAAATACGCAGCCCAGCAGGTGTTAGCAATGAATTTCAAGTAAAAGTTGGTGTTCATCAGGGGTCAGCACTTAGCCCATTACTTTTTAACCTCGTGATGGACTACTTAACATCTGAAGTCCAACAACCCACACCTTGGAATATTCTGTATGCAGACGATGTCGCCCTAATAGGTGAAGACCCGATAGCCCTTCAACAGACTCTGGAGAACTGGAGGCATGTCCTTGAAAGAGCTGGGCTAAGAATTAGCAGGGAGAAAACAGAGTACATGAAATGCAATTTTTCTGGCAATAACAACCAACATACTATGTACCTGCAAAATACTGCGCTCAACACCGTCACAAGTTTTAAATACCTGGGCAGCATGATTGCGAATGATGGCACTATTGACGCAGATATAGCACACCGTAAAAACACAGGCTGGCTAAAATGGAGAGGCCTCACGGGCACACTTTGTGACCCGAGAATGCCGATACCTGTTAAGGGCAAAATTTATAAAGCCGCAGTTAGACCTGCAATGATATACGGTGCGGAATGCTGGCCTCTCAAGAAAAAACAATCCGACCAACTACATGTTGCTGAAATGAGAATGCTCAGGTGGTCTGCCGGAGTCACCCTTTTAGACAAAGTGCCGAACCATTATATCAGAGGAACTTTTAAAGTAAGACCCGTACAAGATAAATTAGCAGAATCACGTCTGCGATGGTACGGCCATGTTATGAGAAGACCGGAAGACCACATGACTAGAAAAGTCTTAAACTATGAAAAAGGACCGAAAAAGCGCGGGAGGCCCCAACTTACATGGATGTCTCTAATTAAGAAGGACATGAAAGAAAATAACATCGACCCAGTGACGACCCAGGAAAGACAAAACTGGAGACTGATGATTAGGAGAGCCGACCCCAAATAAAAATGGGATAAGGCCTGGAGAAGAAGAAGAAGCAAGAGGACCACCCGATGTTAACATTCTCTTGTGCCTGTTATTGAATATTTCTTATTTTTTATTAGCTCGATGTAAATATTCAAAACTTTATTCATAGGAAGCGCGGCGCTGCCGCGGTCTGGTGCTGCCGCGGCGGGCGCTCTTGACTCGGAGAGACTCAAAACTTAAAACAAGTTTTTCTAGTGCTGTCTGACACTTTTAAGTTCTGTGTCTCGTAGTAAAAGACAATGCCTACTCCGAGCTAAGAGCGCCCGCCGCGGCAACACTAGACCGCGCCGCGCTTCCATTGAATAGTTTTGAATATTTACATCGAGCTAAGTAATAAAAAAATATTAAATTACAGACACAAGAGACGTTTAACATCAGGTGTTCCTTGTGCTTATTTCGTCAAATAAAAAAAAACAACACAAAAAAACATCTCAAAATGTTTGTTGGGACTAGCAGAAGTCAACCCAAAGAGGTTATTAGCATTTTACCAATAACCCTGTACTTATATACTATATTATGTATTTTAAATTAATGTGTTATTAACATTATTATATATCTCTCATTATAGGTATATCAGAGACAGCATACTTACATAACCTCTGCATTCTGAATAAAATGCTTATAGTGCGTGTAAATCTACTTAATCTGCCTTGCACAATGCGGTACACAGAATAGAAAGAGATATTGAAAGTAAACAGAAGAAAGTCCTTTTTTGGTTTTAGTAGGCTTATAATGTCTTCATCAAATGTATTTGATAGAGAAGGCTCATTCAGATTGTTTGAGTGACATAGAAAAGGTGCAGTAGATCACATCATTGAAGGCGAATATATCTGCTGCAAATGCAGAGTACTGTATCAACAGGGTTGTCTGCTGCTGAACACAGCCGCTCCCATTATGGGCGGTTTGCTATAATCACCACGCTTGTCAGGCGTCTTGGCGCACAGTATGAGATATCAGTTCCTCAGAAAACACTGCTGGCCACCTTCTTGTGTATAATACACTTAGTCGCCTCCTTTGGCACCCCACGGACACATATGTGTAAACAAAGGTGCAAAATTGGCAGATGATTTTATTAGGGCTCATATGGAACGTTGCATGCAGCTAATTTTCCTAGTGGTAGTGCCACGCTGTAGCTCTTCAGGTTACAGCTGCATGGGCTGGCACGACCGGGGAAGTACCACTCTTCCACATGATATCGACGTGAAGTAGTGGCTTGCCATTGCGTTTCGACCCCCCAAAGGAATATGGCAGCACAGTTTAACGAGACATTATCCAGGAGGGTACTAGCCGCGAAAGCGCTGAAGAATCCCTCTCCGGGCATCCACCTCCAGGACCTGAACCTGAAGGTGGATGCTCGGTCTGCCCTGCGTATTCTGGAGGGGGCAAAATCGTGCTCAATAATATTTCTGCTGCTCGAGGCAAACGAAGCAGGCGGCTTAAGTCACCCCACACCACGCTAGCCGTGGACTTTTGCAACATACGGGCTCTCCGTTCTAACCTGAACAATGTCCACTACCACCTGGAGACTGCTAAGCCGGCCTTGCTCTTTTTAACCGAAACACAGATATGCTCTCCGACAGACACCTCATTCCTCACATACCCAGGGTACAAACTGGAGCATTCCTTTTTGCCGCGGGCGGGGGTGTGTCTTTACGTCAGAGAGGATATCTGTGCTCGTCGTTTCAGTAGCCTTGAAGGACGGGGCCTATCTGACATTTGGTTGCGCGTAGACTGCGATGAACATCCGCGAATCTATGCGTGCTTTTATAGGTGCCATAGCAACGGTAATGCCGAAATAGATTAGTTCATGGAGCACTTACAGATGGCTACAGATTCCGTGCTTGAGCAGATCCCAACCGCAGAGATCTTAGCGATTTCAACGCCCACCATACCGAATGGCTTGGTTCGCGCACCACCGATCATGCGGGGAGATCTGTTCAAGGCTTCGCTTTGGCATATGATCTTACACAACTGGTCACCTCACTTACGCGTATCCCAGATGTGGATGACCATACACCTTCCCTGTTGGACCTTCTGCTGACCTCTCACCCGGACAACTACTCAGTATCCGTGAACGCTCCTCTCGGTTCGTCGGACCACTGCCTGATCCGGAGTTCAGTGCCGGTTACACGCCCAACTCGACCCCGCTTTGTAGGTTGTCGTCGCGTGTGGCACTATAGGTCTGCAGATTGGGATGGGATGCGGTCCTTTTTTGCATCCTACCCATGGCGGCAAGTTTGTTTCTTGCCGGATGATCCAGATGTCACTGCCGACTATGTTGCTGATGTAGTGCTTCAAGATATGGAACTCTTTATTCCATATTCTGCAGTGCCCATCGGTGGCAGGTCCCAGCCCTGGTTTGGTCGTACTTGTAAAATGGCCTCTGGCCAAAAACGAGAGCGTTACCAAGCTGGGGCCAACTCAGTGGCATCTAAGGATTTAAACAGCGATCTCAAAAGGGAATATAATTTTGCCTCCAAGTCCTTCAAATGAGTAATCGCAAGAGCGAATTCGGAGCATATCGGCAGAATTGACGAGAGATTAGCCCAAGGCCTAGGGCCTTCCTTCGGGAACACGTGCGTTTTGGTCTCTCGCCCGGGCTGTGCAGGGGAATTTTTGTCAGTCATCTCTACCGCCCCTGCACAGAGAGAATGACACACTGGCCCACACCGCAAAGGAGAAAGCCGATCTTCTGGGCACTCTCTTTGCGTCAAACTCGACTTTGGATGATCACGGGAACTCACCACAGACTATACCACGGTGTGATACCTCGATGCCGGATATAAATTTCCGGCAAAGTGCTGTACGAAAAGCACTGTTCTCCTTTGATATTCATAAGTCGAGTGGGCCTGATGGCACCTCTCCGATAGTGCTGCGGACTTGTGCTCCAGAATTGACTCCGGTTCTAACGCGTCTTTTCCAGCTCTGCTACACATCAGGCGTTGTCCCAAAAACATGGAAGACGGCCTTGGTGCACCCGATCCCTAAAAAAGGTGACTGCTCAGATCCATCCAACTACCGCCCCATAGCCATAACGTTTTTGTTCTCCAAGATAATGGAATCCATTATCAACAACCAGCTCTTGCAGTATCTGGAGGAGCACCAGCTGATTAGCAATCGCCAGTACAGTTTTCGTCGCGGTCGCTCAGCTGGTGATCTTTTAGTATACCTTACGCATATAAGGGCGGAGGTGGTGGATTCCAAGGGTAAGGCGTTGGTGGCTAGTTTGGACATAGCGAAGGCCTTTGACCTTTGATGTGGCATTAAGCGCTTCTTTCGAAGCTTCCTTCCTATGGACTTTCCGAGAAATTGTGCGAGTGGATCTCCAGTTTTTTGGCAGATCGGAGCATCAAGGTCGTTAACGACGGTGCATGCTCCGACTTGAAGCCAATTAACGCTGGCGTTCCGCAAGGATGTGTGCTTCGGAGATAGCTCTCCGACTCTATTTCTCTTGCACATCAATGACATGCTGCAGCTCAGCGATATTCATTGTTATGCGGACAGTACCGGAGATGCCTCCTACACCGGCCTGCTAAAATTTGTCAGGAAAACGTTGTGGAGAGTCGGAACAAACTTGTGTCTGAAGTCGAGACCATGTTGTCTAATGTTTCGAAGTGGGGCCGACTGAACTTAGTTCAATTTAACCCCAAGAAGACACAAGTTTGTGCGTTCACCGCTAAATTATCCCCCTTTGTCGTATCCCTCCGTTTTGAAGACACTCCTCTTGCCCCATCAACTAGCATCGGAGTACTTGGCGTCGACATATGGAGCGTCATTCAATTTCGCTGTCACTTGGAAGATAAGGCTAAATTAGCCTCTAAAAAGCTTGGTGTGCTTGGAAAGGCGAGGCGGTACTTCACGTCGGCCCATTGCCTGCAACTTTATAAGGCTCAGGTTCGGCCTCACATGGAGTACTACTCTCACCTCTGGGCGGGAGCTCCCCAATACCAGCTTTTTCCATTTGACCGCATACAACGCAGAGCGACTCGAATCGTTGACAATCAATTTCTCTCCGACCGGCTCAACCCTTTGGCACTACGTAGAGATGTTGGATCACTCTGCATCTTCTACCGCATCTATCACGGGGAGTGTTCTGAGGAACTGTTCGATTTACTACCTGCAGCTCAATTTCGCAATGGGATGTTCCGACAAAGCATGATGTTATATCAATTTCATGTCGACGTCTGGAAGTCCACAACTTTGCGATTTTCACGGCATTTTCTACCTCGCACTGCCACAATATTGAACCAGCTGCCAGGTGCAGTATTTCCGAACGGATACGACTTAGGGGCCTTCAAGAAGAGAGGATATTCCCTCCTCAAAGGCCGGCAACACATCCTCGATACCTCTGGTGTTGTGGATGTTCGTTGGCGACGGTGATCACTTACCACCAGGTGAGCCACCTGTACGTATGGCCTCCTATAGCATAAAAAAAAACCTGTGGTTAGCAAAGGGTACTTCAGTGCACCATTCGTCTAATCCTAAATATAGATCAAATACCTAGCACCTCAACAAATTATCATTCAGAAAAATTAGACAAACGCAATACATGTTCAACCTGTGACCCTAAAATAAACTTATATTTGTTTTTTTGTACACAATACTCCAATTTGCATTGAATGCCGCAAAAAAATGTGCATTAATTATTGCTGAAACTTGTGGAATTTGGTGGGTTGTGATTTTGTTAAAATTGTGCCAAAAATTTTTTGATGTTAGAGATTATATATTAAACTTTCTGTAAATAAATAAAAACTATTTATCTATGGTAATATACCCTATTCAGATATGACATTTTTGAAATTCCTAGATTTTTTACTTAAGTCAATACATTTAAGTTAAAGTCTTTATGTTTGATATGCATATGCATACTTTTCCATGGTTTCAAATGTTCCATGGAAAATACGCAAGCGGTCCCCAGGACCAACATCAGGTAGTAGTGTAACTGTCACATGGCTAAGGGTTAAAAATAAATACCGAAAAAAAAATCTGACATATCCAACTCATTGTGATAAAAGTGACTAATATTGAAGTTGATACTAAAGCTTGATAACAAATAATAGGAAACTAATACATCCTTTAATAGAACTACTTGTGTTTAAATATTAACACTTTGGATTGGAATTTAATGCTTTTTCATTCTTGTTTTCTCAAATTTGTAACTTTATGTCAGGTGAGTTATGGCCTATTTGACTTTGGTAACCACTGGTATTTAAGTATGGACCTGTGATACATGTAATACTTTTGGTTGGAAGATATACATTAATTTATTATTTGGAAAGACTAAAGAATCTGTATACATACATATGTATTATATGAAGGGGTGGAGGGGGAGAGGGGGTTTTAGCATACCCCCAGAGGAGTGAAGGAACATAGTATGTACTATGGGGATGGGGAGAGAGGGCGGAATTTTCCCCACTGAGGGGAGGGGGGTTACAGAAACCTACAGTTTTTTAAAACTAATGAAATTACTCAAAATTTTCTTCTCAAATCACAAGCACGAAAACGTCAACAAAAACAGGTTAGGCTTAAGACTTAACCTATTGGCATCGGCGATAATGATATCAATAGAGTTTCATTCATAACTAGGATGTAGTGGTCCTTACGATGCCAATGAGTTAAATGTCTTATTAGAAGTGAAGTAATTCTATGACAGCTCCTTTATATAAGCCCCTTTATTCTTCTTGTTACTTAGTAGACCTGGCGCCGCTCCCTCTCCACGCCTCTGGCTTATAAAAAACACTGTAGGGGTAGGGCAGACAAGACTGCTTGAAAGGTGGGTGCTCCGATTCGGTTCTGTCACACCATTCGACCTAATTTAAGCTAACATAATAATTCATAGTCAGGAACAGTCAGACGAGTATTTTGAACCATTAGGCTATGCTATGTACTTAGTAGAAGTATAAAATACACAAATTATCTAGGTTAAAATTAAAACTACAAAAATGTATTTCTCAAAAACTATTGAATTCCAGTAGATAACATTTCGTGTGATTATTCAAGATAACTATATCTATCTGTAAAAAAATTAAGGTACAGTTCGACCAACTTATCTGTTCAGGCGGCAGAAAAAAGAACTACAAAATTCCCTCAAATTGTGACAGTTTGTAGTTGATTTCCTTGAGCAATAGCGCCCTCGAGAACTGCACAGTTAAGTTGGTGGTACTATACATTGTGTATACTGATTCTAAAGACGAGCCTACTAATTGAATCTACTTACTAGCAACACAGATGAAAACTAGCTGGACAGCGGTCACAGCATATCAAATCTCCTCCTTCACCACATGCATCGCAAGAATCGTGATTATGTCCCTTCCCTGGCCTCTTGTAGTATGGATGTTGAGGTTTCTTTGTCTTCTGGCCATTCCCCTCCTCATCTGGAGGCTTTATCAACGCACGAATGACCTGTAACATAATTACCGACCATAATATTGACAATAATCATTATAAATGGTATACGTACCGAAAGCCAACTAAAATGGCGCCAGGAAGAGTATTTGATGCTGTTCAGATATCAACTTACCGGCATTAAGCCACCTGAAGTATCCAAATCATAGGCAACATTAGACATTGTTGCAGATTTTAGCACTTTTGGAATCTTTCACAAGCAAACCCAAGAGGAGTGTATTCTATGATAAACCACGGAGTCCCGGATGCTCTATCTACTTCGTTCGTACAATTGAAGTATGGTTGTAAGATAAACTTTACAAGCCAAGCTAGCTTTAAAGTTCAGCTAGTTATACTTTCAGTAAAACAATAAGAACAAATAGATAAATACGATCACGTAAAGTTGGAAAAGTTTTCGATTTTATTTTTAATTTGTATCCGATCCCACTAAACTCAACTCAAGGCGTATTTCACTTGACGCCTGTGTCGTTATTTTCGATAACTTTGACCACATTGCGGTCTATGGTATATCATTTAATATGAACCATACCCCCAAAATGTGATCAAAATTATCAAAAATAACGAAATAGGCGTCAAGTGGAGTACGGCCAAAATTGCTAAAAGTGGTGCTACACAGTCGGAAACCAGCCTCTCACCATGGTTGACAACTATGGTTTACGACTATGGAGATGGTGGTTTGCGACCAAATTATGTTTGACCTTCCAACGCCCACGGTGGGCGAGCATGCGTTGGTGACCATGGAGAGCAACAAATATTTCCGACTGTGTGACGCCGGTTGCACACCACGCGAGGGCAGTATGTCGCTGCAGCCGGCGAGAGCGCACGCATAACGCGTTTCACTCTTTGAGATAGGTAGATATAAAAGCCACACCCATAAAAATGCATTCGACATACATTTTGGAACGAAAATGAGATACTCTTGAAAATTGAGCTCAACGCCTAATGATGCAATGGCAGAATAAATGATTTATTATCTTAATAGTTATGTATTGAGTATGAGTTTTAATTTATTGGGCAAGGCCTCAAAAGACGCAAATATAGTAATCTCAGTAGTTGTTACATGTTTGTGCCTTTTGGGGTCTAAACACTGGGACCGTGGGGACCGAGCGCCAAATTATTATTCAAAGACGTCTCAAAACGTCTGGTCGACGCTACTTGTGACCAAAATGCTGGCATATACTTTGCACAGAGGATAAGCATTGCCATACAACGTGGCAATGCGGCCAGCATTTTGGGGACACTGCCTAATGGTAGCGGAACATTGGATTAGTTTCTTTTTTTTTTTTTAGCTTATTTTAAGTTTTTTTTAGTTAAATATGTTAATCCGTAAAATATGTTATGTTTGTTTATCATGCTCATTATTTAAGACATATTTTTATTCCAAATTTCATACAAAGTAGTAATTTTAAAACATATGGAGCGATATCGTGTGCAGTTTGGCTTTCGTACGATGCGTGTTATCGGCGCGGGAGTTCGAAACACACTGTGGTGAGCGACTGTGTAGTAGCAAATTCTGACGGTAAGCGGCCCATCAAGGCCAATGGGCAGTACCCATGGTTGCTAACTGTGTAGATCAGCTTTAAAACCGAATCTATAATCTTGCCAACTCCAAAGATAACGGAGTCCCCCATAGAGAAAAGTAATATACCGGAAAGTCCCCACAGAGCCTCCAGTGTCAAATGGTATGCTTAACTCTATATCTTTGAACATTTAACAGGCACTTAACAAGTTTGATCATGATGTCAAATTTGATGAATGTCTGCGGTGATATTTGACATGTTTGTCAAGCACTGTATGTTTTTGACGGGTTGAGGGTTTC
The DNA here is from genome assembly GCA_963890685.1 of Plagodis pulveraria. Classification (NCBI taxonomy): domain Eukaryota; kingdom Metazoa; phylum Arthropoda; class Insecta; order Lepidoptera; family Geometridae; genus Plagodis; species Plagodis pulveraria. The sequence continues at coordinate 17,814,155 of OY982970.1, read as the reverse complement.
TGCGTGTTTGTCAAACATGATTGAAGGTATTTTTCAAGCTAGATCTTTAGGGTATATTCCATTTGTCGCTAAGAACGCTATTTTCGATAATTTTGATCACATGCTGCGTCTATGGTTGTGATCACTGTGATCGTTTGTAACTGTCATCCCCTGTTCCATTTATGATAAGAACGCTAAGAATGCCACTAAAATTTGCCACTTCTGTCACTTTTGACATTAGATGTAGCGTTTATGGCGAAAATAACGCCAAGACCCATGTGGAACAACTTTTTGGGAGTGTGATAGTTTTTAGCGTTTTTAGCGAATCTCACTTCAAATGGTAAGCACCCTTAGTCGTCAATGGCTTTGGCAACATGGAGGACACTAGAATGGAAGAAACGTATATTTCGTATGTACTTTTTTTTATAAATTTTACTATTCTTCTCCATCATCCTCTTTTTTTAATACACAATGCTAACGCCAATGCCATAATTCTGTATAATTTTAGACACTGGCTCGGTTGATAACTTCACATCACGTCGCGCGTCCCTCAAGACTTGGATATAACCAAAACTTCAAGAATATTTGATAAACTTGATTGATGTCTTGTTTGAACGTTTACTTTATGCTTTTGTTTGATGGAGTGAGTATGGCACGACTCTAAGGAGGTCTGTAGACCGAAAAAAAGAGGAAGAATGAACTAGTTTTCTGACATATGCTGTCAATCAATTATATTATTCTGTTCCGTGTACTTTGTTGTTGTTGCACACAACATGTTTGATCATTTCATGTCTGTAATTTTTATTTAATGTCTTCGGCCATGTTTTACCTTATTTCGCATGTTTGTCAAACATGTAGAGTTTGACAAACACGCGGTGTGTGGTGGTGTTTGTCAACCATGATATTGGTCATCTGTCACCTTGGCATCATGGTGGACTCTAGCATAGCATGGATAAAAATACACTATGTGGCAATCTTTGATACTACCGACTCGGTGCATTCAAAGATGCCACCCTTGACAGAGTCATTACATTTAAAAGACGCCACCACCCACAACTAGTTAAGCTGACAGTACTGCCAAGACTATAATAAACAAGATAAACACAAAGTGAAAGCAAATAATAGGAGCTAAGTTTGTTATTTTATTTCTTGCCTAAAGTCTAGGAGGATGTAAGCTGACTTGAGGATTTATGCATTGAAATGATGTTTAAAAATAATTTTAAGATAAAATCCGTCACAACTGACAGTGAGACGAGTTTTGGCTGATTCAAAAGATAGTAAAATTATGGATGGGCAGAGCATAACACGCTACGACAGTGAAAGAAGAACAGGTCACTCTGTAAATAAAATTTTGGAACAGGTATGATCAAATCTTGTCTGAGGAAAATAGTATGTTATGGCTTCGTCATACGGGTATCTATTTTTCAGCACTGAGCTAACAGAAAATGCAGTCTAGTCCCAGAGCACTTAGTGGTCAACACTGTCCTTATGAACAGATATTTGCAATATCCAAGCAATGCCAGACGACACAAGGCAACAGGATACACCACCGATAATTAATGTGTTCGTGGTAATACAGGAGGGCGATTCTCGGTCATTGATAAAAATATTACAATAGATAATGACGGTGGGCAATCAACTAATAAAACAAGTATAATGCAATGTTTTGATTGATTCACCTTTTTATTTTATCTGTGATTATTATCGTTATCTGGGGATCATTCAAGCAAGGCCTTGCGCACATATTGGAATGAGCTACGAGCTAGATTTGGACATAGTTCTATAGAACAACCTGTCTCTGTCCTGTCATAGCTACAGTCAAAATTTGAGTTTTTTAGCAATATTTCATGGTAGTAAAATCTTTTAGGCATGTTTTGAAATTACGGCTCATTACTTAGCTTAATAGTAATTTAGTAATCACACATATTTGGCTTAGCTTGTATTCCGATATATATGAAGTCCAAAAGATCTTTCACCTTTGAAAGGTATTCATAATTTAGCAGATTCAAAATGTCGTAAAATTTTGCTGTGCATTTCAATTTAATTGACCCGGCATCCCATGGGGCGTTGGGCCACAAAAGACCGGAAGGTGGGAAGCAGCGCCTTCTAGAGAACTGCCAACTTCTAGCGACTGACGACCTGCCCAGCGTGGGGTAAAAACCACGTACGATACTGCACAAATGCCACCGATAGAACCTTGTACAACTTGTGCATGTTTTTGTGTCGGAACTAGTCCAACGCCTACCTGATATTAAGTGGACTAACCGCTGCATATAACAGATGCATTTCGTCAACGGCGTGTTGCACTGTGCCCGTCACACTGAGCCGTACAGTTGTTAGGTCTCATGTGCCTGTAATTTTTCTGGCTTTCAAGGACTGCTGTTGGAACTCTTTTACCCAATACGATGGTTAAATATAGAACTAGAGGAAAAATTGGAGTTATGAATCATTGTCATATTAGCTCAGTCAGTCAGAGCACACCACAGCTATAGGGGTGGATGGACGCGGGTTCGAATCCCATATATGACTATATTATTTTCTCTCTTATTTGTCATCTTGTAACATTTTATTATTATTCATTTTATGCACTGTCGTCAGATTTCCCGCGGGGTGCCGGGTTAGAATTGCACCTCTCCATATCATCCCGTGGGTGTCGTAAGGGGCGACTAAGGGAAAAATACTGGAAGGTGGGCAGCAGCGCCTTCTAAAGAACTGCCATCTTACACTGCGATCCCCAAGCCGCCTGCCAAGCGTGGGGATTATGGCAAATCCCCAATAGGGGAGGCTGTGGACAATTCAGCAGTGGACAATCCGGCTGAAACAGTGAACAGTAAACTGTCGTCAGAACAGAGACAAAGTGGTCAGATAGTTTCTCTCACTTGGCAGGCTTTTCTGACAGTGAGCTCAATCCGGTTGTATGTACTATACTTAAAAGATCCATGACAGAGATTTATATTCTCTTTGTTCATAACCACATACCGCAACCATAGAACATATAATAACCGCAACCGAAAACCTTAGAATTCCGTAATAACAAATTGACACAAATTTTGTCTTTATGACTATTAGGTTGGCGGGAAATGCTCTAGCGTAGCAGTAGAATTGTTTTTTACTCCTAAAATTGAATTTATGTTATTTTTTGCTTTTGTATATAACAATCCGGTAAATACCGGTAGTTACCTATGTCCTATAATCCCTTGGCTCTACTTATCTATGTACCGTTTGACATTGGACAGATCGGATATCTAGTTTGCCAGTAATTAAATACAAAGGGAATTTAGTAGATTCTGGAATGCTTATGGTTGATTTATAAAAAATATTACCTACTATCTACGAATAAATATAAAAAGAAATGTAATTCGAGCTCAAAAATAATAGAACGCAAACTATACCGCAGCGGGCGTGGCTTAAAAAGTGTACCGCGCGGCCCTGTCAGTTCGCCGCGTGGGCTCGAGTCATGCGGTTGTACCGCGGGAATTTTCAACTGAATTTATCAATGTTCTTCTGCGTTGTTTAATTCTTCAAAAATACCATAGTGTGAATAAGATGGTTGAGAGACCATACGGATATAAAAAAAAATCAGTAATACCTTTTATAAATGAGTAATTTATAAGTAAACAATATTTTCGAAACCCATACTTGACTACCCTGGATAGTTTTATGCAACATGAATTTTACATTAAATCTTAAATAACTTTGGAACAATGTTCTAAGACTGAACATTTTATATGAAAACAATTCTCTATTTCTTTTGTATATGTGCTAGAAATGTCATAAAAAATACTTTGAAAAAGGTCCTCAATTCGAAATTTAGGTGTCAAATTTGACCGAAAGCTCACGTTTAACGACCATATCGCAATAGTTGCCAAGTAGAGTCATCAGCGGATGGGATTTGTTCTGAGGAATTCTCAAGAGTTTCAGAATTTAGAAGTAAGTAAACTCATCTACAGCGCTCTTCTTCGAAGTAAGCTGGAAGCCAGTGCCTGTGTGTGGCACCTGCACGAGGATAATTATACCCACCTATCTGAGAAAATTCAGAAAACCTTCCTCAGGTATATTTATAAGCGTTCTACTCATACATGCCACAAACTATTTGCTTGGATCTCTAGGATATAACTCCTTGAAAATAAGAAGAGCTTGCGACCAGATGGTGATGGTATGTAAAATACTTCGCGGGAAAGTGGATGCCCTTGGCCTCCATTCTCTAATATGTAGTTTTTTTGTACCAGATCACTATCTTAGGGGTAGGGATCAGAAACTGCTGGGCACCCCGAGGGGTAGGACTGTTTCTAACGCCAACTCCCCGATACCGCGGTACCTTGCAGTCCTAAACAATATTCTAGACGCCAACCAAAACTGTGACATATTTGCTGACGACTGGCGAGAGATTTTATCTGATTGCTTGAAGTACTGCGAGGCAGCGTACTATCGTGCTTCAAGCATTAAATTATAGTTTATAAGTAATAGATTTAAAATGGACATATTTGTTCAACTATAACTAATTATTGTTTGTTATTACTGACTATTATTATTATTTTGACATAAATTTTGAACTTAATTATTATTTTAATTTTAAATTGTACACTTCATTTATAATTGTTGTTAATAGTGATGTCTTTTTCAGTGTAATTGGCGCAAGCCGTGCTAATTGATAAACTATATAAATAAAATCGTCAGTCACGTAGGTTATAATATAAATACATTTTGTATGTTACACGTTGTTTATGTTACACATTATGAAGGAGTGAAGTTTCTCCAGTTTCTAGCCGGTTCTTCTCGCATTGGCTCTATACCAATACTGCATCATTTCCATGATGCATTCATATTATTGTACGATTTGTGTTTTCCCATAGTAAAACGAAAACACACTGTACATAAGAAACCATTCTGGATATCGAAGGGCATAAGAATATGTACCAATAAAAAAATAACTATGTTATGGCAATATAGAAAACAACCGAAAATGGAAAATAATATTGCATTTAAGAGTCAACTCAAAGCATGAACTGTCCTAACGAAATCTAGAGCTTTCTTAATAAGGAAATAAATAACTGCTATAATGAATGTAGGTATCAGAAAAAAATACGCAATACACAGCGAGATACTCATGAATGGGTCGACAATAACTTATTAAATCTATGTAAAATGAGAGATTCATTATTCTCACAATGGATTAGAGATACAAGTAACAAAGAACTCAGAGCTAGATATAATAAAATAAGAAATAAAACCAACAAAATAGTACATAAAAATAGAAATAGATATTATAAATTAGAAATAAATAAAAATAGAAATGATATAAAAAAGTTATGGCAAATAATAAATAATATGACAGGCAAGATCAATAGATCAATTGATACTATTATTACTAAAGCTTTTGAATCGGAAGGCAGTAACAAAAACATTGCCGATCAATTTGCCAACAAATTTAAAGATAATGTTAAATGTATTATACCGACCTGTTCATCTAAACTCTTAAATGAAAATTACTACATAAAACCACTCGACAAATCTATTTACTTTCCAAAAGCAACTGAAGAGGATATACTCAAAATAATTAAAAATATCAATCCCCACAAGGCTCCTGGAATCGATGGAATTAGAGCTATTGACGTCGTACGACTATCTAATCGAATCGTGAATTCTATCACGCGTCTAATAAATACGAGTATCGTCACAGGCATCTATCCTAAAGAACTAAAAGCTGGTGTTGTGAGGCCAATTCATAAAGGTGGTAGCACAAAAGACTATGGGAAATATCGTCCCATAACTATACTTCCTGTATTGGACAAAATAATTGAGAAATATGTTTGTGGTGTCATACAAAGCTTTTACAGAGCCAACAAGGTATTATCATCTCAACAATATGGTTTTCAGCCGAATAAAAGCACCACTCTCTTGTTATCGCGATTTACCGATGAAATTAATGCTTATCTAAATGCGAAAAAACATGTTAGTTTAATCTTTATAGATTATAGCAAGGCATTTGATACTCTAAGTCATGACCTGCTTAAAAACCGATTAAACAATAGCGGCGTACGAGGTAAATTACTGGAATGGTGCAAAAATTACCTAATAAACCGCAGTTATCAAGTCAAAGTAGGCGATTCACTCAGTGACAGTATTTATGTCAGCTCAAGGCTCGGTTTTAGGACCTTTGCACTACCTAACATACGTAAATAGCCTTTCTAATGTAATTAAATATTGCTCTGTCTACCAGTTTGCTGATGATACGTGCTTGGTGGCTGCAAATAAAAGTACAGAAATTGCCCAAAATCACATCCAGGCCGACTTAACAACCATATGTAAGTGGTCTCATGATGCTGGTTTGGTGCTCAATGCTGATAAAACCAAGCTTATACATGTGCGCTCCAGTCACAATATCTGCACGGAAGGTATCAGTGTGGTTGCTCATAGTCACGAATGTTTACATAGCCCCAACTCTCGATGTGGAATTAACTGCACTAACATCCATCAGGTGACTGAACATATATATCTTGGAGTGGTGATAGACAATCGATTCAACTGGGCTAAGCATATTGATGTAGTTTGCGCTAGACTTCGTGCAGTTCTTGCTAAATTCTATATAATTAAAAGCAGAGTACCATTTAATGTCTTGTTGACAATGTACAAGGCTTTAGTCGAAAGCATCCTATGGATTGAGTAGTTATAGTCGTACCTATAAAACATATCTTGATCAAATTTAAAATGTCCAATACAGATTATTAAAGCTAATAGTGCCAAAGAAAATAAAACAAAAATATTCAGATAACCCGTCTGGACTTTTCAAGTACTGTGGTATTATTCCCGTTCATAAAAAGGTTGAATATACCTTATTAATTGAACAATTCTTTCGAACTGAAATTCAGACTTTAAAAGTTCAGAACAAATTTACTAGGAGTATAGCCAATAATATATTAACTAAACCTACCTATTGTAACATTTATTTTAAAAGAGCATCTCAATACATAATACCGGATTTAATAAATAAACTTCCTATGGAGGTTAGAAATATATTAACGGAAAAAAATATTAAAACAATATTAAAAAAATATTTTCTTTCCTAATTCATAAACTGGAGCATCTTTTATGCGCGTGCACTTCACGCGCACACTTACTTACACAATAGCTATGTCGAATGCTGTACCGCTTGTGTCAACATATTTGAATGTGTGCACCGCTGTCAGCTGTTGCTGTGCTATGAGTATTACTCAGTCAGCTCACCTGACCGGTTTATAACCTTATCGCTAAAGCTGAAGTGGGTATGTGTGCGCGGTAAACATAGTAATGATATTGCAGTCATTCTTGTTTATAGCATCGTTTAATTTTTAAGTTTTTATAGTATGCATTAATCTTATTATTATTATTTTTAATGTATAATTAACTTTGAGAACTGATGCTTGTCTAGATAAACCTAACATTGGTTTTTAAGACAGCAGTAACAATTATTTGTAAATATCTTTTAATAAATAAATAATTAAAAAAAAAAAAAAAAAAAAAGCGTTTCAAAAAAATCGTGAAGCTTACCGAAAAATCAAGAAATAATTATGAAATTAAAACACCCACGTATAAATCAGAAGCAACTTGGAATATTATTAATAAAAATAAAATCAAGAAACCCCATAACATTGACATAAAACGAATAATACACAATGGTAAAATACAGACTCATCCAATAAATGTTCTGACAGCGTTTAATGACTTTTATACAAATCGAATTCCAGTTGGTAAACTATTTGTCAAAAATCCTAAGCCTACGAATGTAACCATGCCAAACTCTATGTTTATGCTTCCATCAACTCGGGATGAAATTCACAAAATAATTATTTCATTAAAAAACACTCATAGTGCGGGATATGATGCGATAACCACTAAGGTAATAAAGAATGTATCTTTTATTAATACCGCCGGTGCTGAACTACACCAATAATCTATGCATAGATTGTGGTGTATTTCCGGACAGGTTAAAATTAACTATTATTAAGCCTCTCTTCAAAAAGCATGATAGAGAAAATTTAAATAGTCATAGACTAATTGCTTTGGTTTCAGTATTCTCTAAAATATTCGAGAAATACATTCATGCTGGTCTTATTCATTCATGGAAAAATATAATATTCTCATTGACGGGTTTTCGTAAATACAAATCGATAAATATTGCAATTTTTAGATTCTTAACAACTGTTATATTAGCTCATGAACATTTTTTGCCAGTGTATGTTTATGGATTTTAATAAAGCTTTTGATTACGTTAACCATGACATTATGCTAAATAAACTCGAGACGTATGGAATAAGGGGGATCATTTTGAATTTGGTAAAATCATACCTCAGTAATCGCTCTCAGCAGACACAAATTATACAGGTATGCCCAAAATCAAAAATAGAAACGAAATATATTTCCCCTGTGCATTGTGTTAAATTTGGGGTACCGCAGGGAAGTGTTCTAGGGCCGTTGCTTTTTATTTCGTACATAAATGATTTACCACAAGCTACTGATCACCCAATGGTCCTGTTTGCAGATGATAGCACAGACATTTTAATCGGCGATTACTCGGGACAGATCACTTGAGATAGAAATTAATTTAAGTTTGATAATTAATGAAATGGCTTGAATCTAATAATTTAAAAATAAACATTGACAAAACTAAAATTATGACATATAACAAATTAAAAAAAATTACATCTAATATTTCCTATAAAGATAATGAAATGTCTGAAGAAACACCGATTACAGAATTTTTAGGTTTGTATGTTGACTCTGAACTAAATTGGGAAAAACAGGCCAAAACAGTATGCTCTAAATTAAGTAGTTATTCATATGCCTTATACATGTTATCCAAGGTTGTTGGTGGTCCAAGGTTATTTTCTGGGGAAACTGTACGGGACGAGAAAGCATTTTTCGGGCGCAAAAGAAATGTCTTAGATCTGCCATTGAATTGATTGTGATTGTGCCATTTGAAATCTACGAAACCCTGCAAACCATATTTTTTAAATTTTATATTATGACATTTGCCTTTACAATTAAATTGTGCTATTCATAAGAAATAATGCTAACATATTTCAATTTTATGAAAGACCGCGAAACAAAAAATAAGATTTGTATAACTCGTCATAGACTTTCACTATTTAAAAAAGGTGTATTTGATATGGGTGCAAAAATATATAATAATTTGCCAAAGACAATACTGGAGACGGAAAACATAACCATATATAAAAGAAAATTGTTTTATTTGTTTACATCTAAGTGCTATCACTAATGGAATATCTTGATGATAAAATATCAATCATGTAATTATTATATATTTTTAAACCATGGTATGACATTTTTGTAATACTTTTATCTATTTTAAATGACATTTTTGTATTTGTATTTTTGTAAAGAAATCTTCACGGATTAAAAAGTAATTTAAGTAATTTTTGTAGGTACGTACTTGATTTGCATGATAAATGATAACTTAATTTAATAATATATTTTAATATTGTATGTCCGAAATGGACGAAACTGTTAAGACTCAATGAAAAATTGTTGTAACATTAATTTCCGTACAGATTATGCAATAAATGATTCTGATTCTGATTCTGCAAACGTGGCAGTAGAATCTTTCTATAGTACATTTTTGTAATTTGCTTTCGTAAGTGCCACCAAAATTGAATAAATGATTTTGACTTTTACTTATTGCGGTCGATGGCGAGTTGATTACCTAGGATTAAGTTGTACGCTTTAACATAAACCAAAAATAACAAAGGACCAAAGATTGAGCCTTGTGGAACGCCGCAAGTTACACTTTGAGGTTCACTCTTATATTCTCAGAGTTTTACAATTTGGTACCTATTTGGGAATAGGTACCAAATTTGAATATAGGTTTAACTTTAGCTAACTTCAAAGAATCTGGAAAACAACCTTTCTCTAGACACCTATTCATGCATTCGGTCAAGTTAGTGACGATTAAATCTTTAAGACATTTTAATACTTTTGTACTTATACCATCAATTCCTGTGCTCGTGTTTATGTCTTCTTCTTTTTTTCTGCCTGATAGGTTAGCTTTTGACCACTATCTCACCTGATGGTAAGTGATGATGTGGTCGAAGATGTTGTTCAGGCTAACCTAGAAGTCCTGGATCTCAAGGACAGCTGCCGAAACACACCGTTAGGTGCTTGGCGACAGATTTTCTACTTGAGGGTGGTAGCTAGCCAGGCGGGCATTCGCAAAATGCCCTACTACCATGCTATAACGACTGCCATCCTAAGACAACAACGGGGACCGACGGCTTGACGTGCCCTCCGAAGCACGGAAAAATTAATAAAATATTTATTATTTTGTCTACATCTCTTATAGTAGCAGGTTTTAGCTGTGTCAGTTTTGGGCTATTCACTTCCTGATTGTCGTATGTTGTTTTACTGGGGTGTAGGTAGGGTGTTGCTGTTCACCAGCAACCCCTTTATAGAAGATACTTCTCTGATGTTGCTCCAGAATAGTCAGCGGGCAGCAGCGAGGACCTTGTGACCTGGCCGTCTGACGGTGGGGTGGCTTACTACCTAATACTTCGCTAAGGGCAACACTGATTGAAATAGCATATTTTGAAATTATAGAAAATCACATTTATTGCTTACAATTTACATGTCTAGAATTAAGGGTCCGTCGTTCACTGTAGCCTATTACTACGCGCGGGGAGGGTACGAATATATTACGCGCACATGGGGGTTTTTAATTTAAAGCAAAGGTACCTTTGTGTATGAGAAACGAACCTCCTGTCGTATTCATCATATCCTTAAAAACTGCCTTCCATCATCCATCGAAATGCTGTTTGTGAGCTGATTGCCTTGGCCGCCATTTTGACGGGCCGCACCCGTCTTCTAAAATTTTATCGGGAGACTGCGTGGTGCCATCCAGGTTTAGGCGCTCTCAGTTCTTCGGGATAACAGTTTGGACTGCTCGGTTTTATTGGGACCCGAGCTTATTAGGGTCCAATTGCCTTTACTTGGCAATTTGTTCCTGGAACGCGAAAATATTGTGCACGTACTCTCAGTGCGAGCGTCGACGGGTCTCTCTCCAACATCGGTGCATGAGGGGTATATAAACCAGCTGGCGGGAGGCAGGGTATCACCCGATAAGGGATATCTTGAAAAATAATCGTAATATATTTTAGGAATTTTCTTTGCAAGTTCTGTACCAATATTTGTAAAGAACGAATTGAAACATTCTCACATATCTTTATGCTTAACACACTCAGAGGCGGGAGCCGCGATAAAGCGATCCGGCACGAAGCGCCGTGGTCTGGACCATGCCACACATGGCTACCACCCGCAGCCTTGGTGGGAGGCGGCCGTGTGACACGAAAAGCGGTCAAATTGTTCACACCGATTATAGCGCAGCACCATGTCATACAGCGACGAATAAAATCTTCTGCTTTATTAGCATTATGGCAAAAGAAAAAACGCATACTCAAAAGGATTTGGTTACACGACATGATTTTTTTTGGGACGAGATTTGTTTGGAACGAGATTTGTTTGGGGAGTTTGTTGTTTTTTGATTTAGTACTTTTGATATCTCTTACCAAGGTATACAATACTTGAATGTGTTTTTGTAGTTTCTGTCTTTAATATAATATAGACGTTTGTGTGGTCTAACTATTTCAATTAGTTTTTCAGTCGGATTCATGGTTTAAATCGCGCTAAAGTTGTAAAAAAAATACAACTCGTTCTCCCGCTCTCAGATCGCTCCGCGACCACTTCACTCTGTGTGGCAGCACGCAGTATTGATTTGTGTTTTTTTATGAGAATATATCATTATATCCTTCCAATTAAGGTATTATTGGCGCATGCTTGAGCCAATATTCAGACAAAACCATAACATTGCATTTAATATTAAGTCTCATCAATAAAACCTCAAATTTGTCTATGTTACATCCGATACTGCGTATAATTTGAGCAATAACGGTTAATCTTTTACTGTGGTTATATTTTTTATTATAGGAGAGAAAAATCTTATACAATCTTCTAAATCGCATTCTAGCGTTCTGGACATGGTGAAGTTGTCTATTTTTTGAACCAGTTTATCGAAATTACACATTATTAGAGCAAGTGTAGGTTGATAGTATATATTGTACAGTGTAGGCTTGGTCGCGTTATGACTAGATAGAGAATATTCAATATTACATTAAGCCTTACTAAAACTAGGACAGTGTTAAATGTTAATATTTACAGGATTGTCAGAGTTGTGACTTAACGACTCCCGGTCGAATTTTTGCTTTAGTAGAAAATATAAGAAAGAGTGGGCAACAAATAACGGAAGCTGCTAATTTCAGTGACGTCATGGGCGGAGTTTAGTTGAAGATCGAATTCGGATTCGGTTGGCGGGCGCGGCCATCTTGGTGAATTAGTGACCTGGCGATTCGGTTTTAGTTAGTGAAAAATCATTTGTCATCCACAATGTCGGAAAGGGAAGATAATGTGTATAAAGCTAAACTAGCCGAGCAGGCTGAGCGGTATGATGGTGAGTACATATTTTAGTTATTACCTCTGTCTAAATGACGAAAATTCTATCGTATATTCGCCGACAATTGAAAGACGATTTGGTGATAGTTTAAGAATTTTCTAGATGAAAGCATGTCCAATGTCTTTGAAACTATTATGTTATAGTAGAGGGAGTGGTCATACACGGTATATTTATTTTAGTAAATAGCTAGAAGACCTAACAAATCAATGGCATTCGCTAGGCTTGGCCCGCGATCGATGCGTCATCCGCCGGTGGGTTGTCCTTTACCTTTTTGTACAATGAAAATGGCAATGAATATGTCTCTGAAGAATACCTAAGTTTCGGTCGATACAGGTTCGACATTGCATCCATAATGTTCCATGCCAGATGCGTAATTGTGAAGAAATTATTAGCTAAGAAGTGCTAAAAAATTGTCTCCTGTTTTTTCGAACTATAAGCACTGGAACTGCGATCGATGTCATTAGAATCGGTCATGCATGTCGTACCTTGGGCAAAAGACTATATTGATTTCTATTTGATCTCAGTTGTTACTAAGAATTGAATTTTGGGGTCATTAAGCGTCACTTTCCTCAGATGACTCGAATTTCACCTATTGTTCACGATTTAGCACTACGGGTAGTAGGTATATCTGCGAGATGTCTCGTGGGATGCGGTAATTGTAAAGGTTATCTGTCCATTCTTATAGTATCTACCTTGCTGTGAACTTCCACCGCCTGCTTCAAACAGCAAATGAGTGGATTAGTTGAATATGAATTTACAGTGTAGTTGTGCAGGTCATTGACCTCTGTTAGAATTATCATTGAAATAATCAAATAAGTACTGGGTATCTTATCAAATGCACATTCATTGCCACAGAAAAAGTTAATGACCCAGTTAAACTGATATCTATATTCTGCTCACATCAAGAAAATTTTCAGTTAACCTCAAATCCCTAAATGTCTATTATTGCATCTTTTTAAAAGTACATTGCTCCTACTTGACTCTAGCAAACATGATTTCATTCTGCCATCTGTGTCCAAGGCCAAGGTACAATATGTGTCATAATTCATGTAATGTGACTTAAAAATCCAAATTTTTACACAGACCACACCCACTATCATCCATAAATACCAATTTATGCAACTTTATTAAATTCAAATGCAGTAAGAGTACAGTGCATTGAAGGTTTGATAGACATGCTTTTGAAATGGAGGTTCTGACCTTCAAGGTAAAAGATCTTTACCTAAATGACAACTGTAATAACAACCAATAAGGCCAAGAGGTGTGCAATCAGAACCTATGACAGTTATGATTAGGACCTAGAAAAGTGACATGAAATCATGGAATTAAAATTGCATCATAGATTTATTATATCTGACCCCATTATGAGTAGTAGTTGCATGAACATACTTCAATGTACTAATACAGATAGTATATTAGTAAACTATTAAATAGGATTAACTAATATTCTAGGAATGATATTGGAGTATTTAAACATTTGAATCTGAAAGCAAGACCGACTTAATGCATGATTTCTGTCTTAATTGGAATCAATTCATCCAGGAATAAAAGCATTCAGTGAAAAAAAAAAAAATTTTTACATTGCAACTGACACTGGTTCAGAATGATGTTCAAAAGGAATTTTCTTCACAAAACCACCTGTTTTTGGACGAACAATAAATTGCTGTTACTGAGACCATCCATGTTACTTTACAGTTGTCTACTGGTGATATTTGTCAGATTGTTGGCCAAGTCATATATCTGCTGTTTTATCATGGTCAATTTGAACTGTGACACAATACACTACAACACAGTAAAAATGAGGATAAATGTAGCTAGAGATAGATTTTAATTATCTTATTTTTAATCATAGCATTAAGTTAATGTCATGATAAGAAATATTATATAAAGAATATTAAATAAAGAAATACTTGAAGGGTATATTAACTTATTAGTCACTGGTACCCAAACTCTGGCATTTATGAATTAAATCTCGACAGCCTCATCTGGCTGTCCTTCTGTCAATCTGACTTTAACCCATCACCAATGATAAAAATAACAATAGAATTTTATTCATAAATGGACAATACCGACTCGAAGTTAAAGGGCTGTATCTTTGGAATGGCATTAGGTAGCGGTTGTTTTTTTTTTACAGAATATGTGTTCGCATGGCAGAATGCCTAACTAATAATCAAGTTAAAATAACAGGGGTCCCCACAAGAAACTTGTTCTTTAGGGTTCTGTACCCAAAGGGTAAAAATGGGACCCTTTAACTAAGACTCCACTGTCTGTGTATCTCAAGAACAATAGCTAGACAGTTAAAATTTTTACTGAATGTATTTCTGTTGCTGTTAACACAACAAATACTAAAAATCGGCCCAATGTGAGTCAGACTCACGCACAAAGGGTCCCGTACCTTAAAACTGAAAAGAAAGGTTATAATATAGTGTCAAATACTAAAAACCGGCCAACTTAAGTTTAGTTAGCCTTTGGTCTGCACTGTTAAGCCTATTTGTATATCATGCTTGTTAGGTGGCCAAAATTACTTCCTGTCCTGGATTTTCTAAATCTTGAAATTGTTTTCTACCTTTTATTATTTTTTTTGTCCATTTAAGAGTAGGAATATCAAGATGGAGGGTCTTTGAGTAGTATCAAGTGTTTATTACCCCAGTTTAGCAAAATTTGTATAAATTGCATGTTTACTCTTCAATTAGGAGTGTAATGAAAAAAAATAATTCCAAAAAATGAGCAAAGGATAACATCTACTTACTTTAGAGTCTCTTACCAGAATCAGGGATTATTTGATAAAAGCATTAAAAACATACTATACTATACTATACATACAATATATCTCAAGTATGGAATAGCTTGTCACTTTTCACTCAACTTACCTTATAAACTGCTTGATATATTCCAGAAATGGTAGAGGCGATGAAGAATGTTGCCTCCCGCAATGTCTCGGACAATGAGCTCACAGTGGAGGAGAGGAACCTGCTCTCAGTGGCCTACAAGAATGTCATAGGCGCCCGCCGAGCCTCATGGAGGATTATTTCTTCCATTGAACAGAAAGAAGAAACCAAAGTAAGTAGTAGATCCATACATTCATGATGTGATGATTGATGATGTTTGTACATTCTTTGATTATTGGGTGTTACCTTCTCAACTTAGCCGTTCTTCATCAAGAATTTAGAGGTATATGATGGCTTATGTGAACTGTTCATTGTTTGTTGAAATGCACAGTTGCCAATAAATAAAATTGATTCCATTTTACCATCAGCTTGAAAGTGTAAAGCTCAGTTGGGTGACGACACCATAGTGGTCATAATGGACAGAGGCTAACAACCTATCCTGTCTTCATATCTTCCTCCGACACATTTGTGCTTTTAGTGTGCAACAACACCCTACTAATGAGTCATTCTGAATAGTCCTGATTCTTAACACTTGACTATTTGCTTCCAAACTACGTCTAGACCAGGCACATTGTATGTTTTTCCCATTGCATTATGGGATTTTATTTAAAAATTAAAAGAAAATCAATCTATTCTTTAAAGTTTATAGTTTTGGTTGATTTTATATTATACATAAGTTGCATTGTAATACTATATCAGCCGGATCGTCCACTACTGAACACAGCCTCCCCTATTATGGGGGTTTTGCCATAATCCCCATGCCTGGCAGGCGTCTTGGGTATTGCAATGTGTGATATTGTTTCCTCAGAAAACACTGCTGCCCACCATCTGGTGTGTTCCCTTAGTCGTCTACAGCTTCATTACCAATAATATTAGGATGTTGAACTATGTGCACATACATATTTATATTAATACATAATCAAGATGTTTGTATGTTTTCACTAATCATATAAGTTAATCAATTATAATTGTTGTGGTAATACACTCACATATATTTTTAGATTTTCTAGGGCAAATTTGTGAAGTTGGTCACTTATTATTTTATATATAAGATGAAAATGACCCCTCTATGCCAACTGAGGTTGCTGGAGAGAATTTGAAGTTTTGCACTATATCTGTAGATACTTCAGTGGGAGTTCACCAGTGCCATTGATATATGCATTAATGTTCTTAATTGTACATTATATTTTTGGATATTTTGTTCTAATACTTTCAGAACTTGTACAGGTTATGTGCCTGTATATATATATATATATAGAATGCACTGCTGATATGTGTTGAAATAAGAGCTTATGTTTAGTTGTAGTGTCTTCAAATGTTTTTTCTCTGAAAACTGTCAAATTGATATGATACTGCTGAAATCTACACATGTAACATGATCAATAAGAAATTACTGAAATATGCATCAATATCTTTAATATGCATTTGAATATCCATGATTTTACTACCCTCAAGAGAGGTCTGACCACACCTAAGAAGGTGTCGTCAGTACCACAGTCGCTGCACAAATATGTACCTACATTTTGTAAAGGTATTGGCTTTGGTCTCGTGGCCTTTCCTGACGCCTCTCTGGAATCTTCGGTATATTTTATAAATAGGTTTGTTGAGATTGTATAGAACTGTGTGTTTTGCAGCAGAACACTGAGCGTCGATGTGAGAAATTGAATTTTATCGTTCAGTATGTTATCCTTAAGGTTGAACTGGCCGGTCGCTTCTCCATACAAACGCCGTAGGGTGATCACTCTCTTATTTGAGATTTTAGGTTCAGAACTAAGCGTAGTACCGATTGATCTCGTCATTATCTAGGCTTGTATGATGCCGAAATTCAAAAAAGATAATTAAGTTGGAAGTTATCAGACTCGAAAATGTAATATGAAAATGTTTCGAAGCTCATAACTCTCAAGTTAATTACCTTACTAAAATTTCGGCATCATACAAGCCTAGATAATGACAAGATCAAACGGTATTATGCTTTGTTTTGGACCTAAATCCTCAAATAAGGGAGTGATCACCCTACGACGTTTGTATGGAGAACGGGCCGGCCAGTTCACACTTAAACAACATCCAAAAGGAAGTTAGCCTAGTACAGAGCTGAAAAGTCTTAGGTGAAGGTAAGGTGTTACCTATTGTTTATTTGATAGGGTATGTACCATCAACACAATTATAATTGGCAATGAATGGAATATTAATTTAACTATGCAAGGTGCAACTGATTTCTGCTGCTGACACATCTATGAGAGTACCGGCGCGCTATAGACACGTAGCCGGCATACCACAGAAGACCTGCGACATGTTTTAGGAGTGCATTAACTGCTATTGAACATAGTTTGTCACAAAAGCCAATAACTAGTGCGATCCGGCGATTGAACCCAGAATATCAGGATTTCAAAAGGAGCACTTTGACATATTACCTCTTTGATGTGTATGGGTAATGGGTATACACACCAAAGAGATATTATTATTTTTTAAACCAGCCGCCTTTTACGGACAATCGATCTTATTTTTTTTTCTACATACACAGCCTATCGTTATTTTCTAGGCCATTTAGTTAGATCCCATTTTTATAATAAAGCTCAATTGAGCAGCATGCCTCACACTGAGCAAGCACTCACGTCTATGTGTTATAAGGTGTTGCTGCGATTTAGATGCACAAAAGAGGGTTTATTGACTATCTTTGTTCCTTTAGTAGCCGAAAGAAAAGCAACGGATTGCAGCCAACGAGGACATAACGTCTACCGTTGAACAAATGCCTCCCACATTAAGGGGTGTTTGCCCTTTCCCCGCGCTTGGCCGGTGTCTTGAGACCCTTGAGGATCAAAATTACATCATAAATCTGCGTTTTCAGTATTAGTTGGTTTAAAAAGAGGATATGATATACATAATGGAATTGGAATGCAAAACCACAATACCGTGATCGACTAACTTTGCTCATAAATTGTGTGGAATATGAACCCATACTTTTTCTTTGTAGTTTTGTTCTCAAAATATTACATTCGAAAAAAAGCGATATTGAGGAGCAACGACGTCCATGCTCATTCATGCGTTTTTATCTGCCTATGGAAGCAGCGCTAGGCTGGTCTATCTATGGAGACGCGATCTACGGTCGTTTTGGCAACAAATACTCCGAAGGTTTTTCATAACTGCTTGATTAATAGATAAATGAAAAACTGAAACGCGGCTGTTCTAAAATTATTTTTTGAGCTCCTCAACGAAAACATATTTTCACATCTAACTTTCGCTATAAGGCCGCTTATATCGTTAACAAATCAGTGTTGAAAATTTCAATATTGATCAATTGCATCCATCTAAAAAGTATTATTTTCTCGTAATTTTCGCGCATTTTGGACAATGAAAAGGTAGCTGCCACGTGCAGCGCGCATTAAGATTGAACTTTATTATTTTATGTTTCGTTATAAGCTCCTAATTTATCGGTGCCTCCCCCAAGAAGACTGCAAGACGCGTCGCACTAGGCGCTGCATCTCCATAGACGAGACTTTACCCGTTGTCCTAAGTGAGCGACGCGACGTGATGCTACATAATGAGACCAATATATATACATCACGCGACGTAAAGGTATTCGTCAGGTTAGTTACGTTAAGGCGCTCTTAGCTCATTCCTGTTGTAATTGTAACCATTGGTGTAGTTTATCCATGCTTACGATATAAATGGGTATGCAATAATTAAATGCAGTGCTACTAGAAAACCTAATATGTACTAATTCAAAAAATAAATGTGTTATGTTTGTGATGTTTCATGATATATTATGTCTTAACATACATAAATACATAACTTCACGCCTCTTTCCTGTATGGTTAGGCAGAGACCACAGATTGCCACTTGCTACTATCCTTGATTATATCTTTCGCTTGATCTACAATCCTTTTTATACAATTGGCGTCTGTTTAGGGTACTCCTGACCTGGCCTTTTTTTCAGAACATCTTCAAAAGTATTTTTAATTTTACATACTTTTTAATAAAAACGTATTGTTTGGGTAGAGCTAAGTGTGGACAATAAATCTATCAAGAAAAGTTTCACCAATCGTGTTTCTAGCTTTAATTAGGCTAGATAAGATTGTTATCTTGGTTATAAAAATCAAAACTAAGTTATGTAACGTCAACCAGCTACTATCTTATATTATTAAAGACACCACTAGACTACATCACTGGGGGTTCATTTTTTTTTGTAGTAATTACACCAACGCTGTCTAATGATGTGTGTTACGTTTTAGAAATTAGAACACCATTATAAGGTGCACATACTGCCATTGAGCTAGTTCATCAGGGATCCGAAAAACAATAATTTTATCCAGAAAAAACAATGATAATTAAAAAAAAACTCGCCCCGATATTTTGCACCATAACTTGCAATTATACTTTTAACCTATAAAGGTCTTTTTCGTAGAGGAAATTAAGGTCTACACGGAAACCATCTGTAGTTGACGTCATGTCGTGATCTTACGAATAACAAATAATTCATAAGGAATGCATTATTTTAGCATTAGAACATCACTACGGTGGTGTAGTTACCAATGCAAAATTGTAAACGACACCCCAGTGATGTCATTAATGATACATGGATACTACAATTCAAAAGTTATTGCCCTATGTAGGTAGAACGGACTTCGTAGCGGCGCGTGGCGTAGGCATAATAATAGAATTCAGTTTTGCAGGTCCATGGTTCGAATCCCGCCCAGAGCTTGAGCTTCACCGCATGGTGGAAGGGCATTTTGCGAATGCCCGCCTGGCTAGCGACCACCCTCAAGTAGAAAGTCTGTCGCCAAGCACCGAAAGGTGTGTTCCGGCAGTAGTCCTTGAGAGCCAGTGAAATTACAGGCACAATGAGACTTAACAACTATGTCTCAATGTGACGGGCGCAGTGCAATTCGTGAGTTATCATGAATTGCAACTGTTATAGGCAGAGGTTAGTCCACTTAACATCAGGTGGGCCTCGAGCTTGTTCCGTCACAATAACATTTGAAATTTTCCAAATACTCCCTCCCACTCTTTAATTTACATCACATCTAACTAGATACCAATTCTTATCAGGTAACGCTTAAGTCCTATGATTAAATTATACGGTTCCTGCGTCACATTTACGCAGGCAGCTGTGTAGTATGTATAATATCATCGTCATTCAAGAATATAATAATATAGCATAGGAGAGTTCAAAGTATTCTCGATATGGATATGCAAAAAAGTTTTTTAATAATTTTATTTATCTATATTGTTCCTTGCAATCTCAATACATTCCTTATAAGTTATAACCGAAATCATCCATTCAAAATTGAAAAAGGATCGTTTATAGCTGCCTCGATTTGATTATCGTCGGAAAAACGTTTACTACGAATCTTTTTTCGTAACTCCCTTCGTATGAGCTCTGACAGAACCATGTCCAGAAATAGGTTAGTGAAGTTTCAATACCTACCATTCCTGTTCTAGCAAAGTTTTCGTTCCAATCTGGAATGTCATTTAACCCAAATTGTACATAACTTTAGCATAACTGCGTCAAATATAATATCCTAACTTGATTCACGGACCATTTTCTATGTCTTTGATGTTGTCGGTATGAATTGCAACGTTTTTCGATTTGTGTACCTGTATTTTTGTCAGCCCAGCCATAAAAAAAAAGTTCTAAATGATCCTTTTATGTCTTCATCATTGCGACGCTGCTACGACTCAGCTACTCCGCGGACATTTTATTTTAATTTCTATAAATTTAAATACGCAAACATTCTTGTAAATTGTAAAACGTTGACTGCTTTTTGCAAATGTCATTTCAATTACAACTCATACAAAAGGAGCCTGTCATCACACTTTTTATCTGCGATCGCACAAAGTGCCTACGCGGGCGCGGGGCTTGAATACTTCGCCTGTAATAAGGAAATTCATTCCACGCTGTTATTCATTTTCGTTACGAAGGGATACACGGCTACTGGATTAGTATTATTGCATTATCCTAGATCTGATTTACAAATGAGATCTCGCCGACGACGACGAGTAATCCACTGTCTGACAAAACTATACCGAGAACCGAGAGAATGTCTAGGTAGTCTGGCTTACTGCTAACACCGTTATGTTTTTGAGCTAGATGTCTCGATAAAAATCCGCTAGTCATATTACTAGACATCGCCGCTTGAATCGAATTATTTTATATCGGTTCTTTACCGAGTTTTACTGCTCGTCGATAACACACTCACTCAACGTGTTTCATCGCAGCATTCCCAGCAAAATAAGATATTGAGTAGGTAGGTAGTAGAGACTTAGCTTAGAATTACGCATCTGGCGGGCCTACTACATAATTTTACGCGGTTACGTAGTCCTCGGATGAGATATAGGCTCGGAGTTTGCCCCCATCTGCCCGTCGTCGCTCGCCGCCGCGCCTCAGATCGCCGCGAGCTCAGGCTACAAATGACACCACATTTATGAGACATCGATTTTTTCTCAGCTCCTTGGTCGTCTCTCGCCGTGGCAATCGAGATGGAAATTATTTTGTAATAGTCGATTCGCTTTATGCGATTGAAATTACAGCTTTATACAGCCGTTCTTCAATTTTCTACTAACTCATTTAATAACGCGAGTGCAGACTAATAAATTAAGCTAAAAAAGTCTATTCAATTTGTTGTTACATTTTCTAAGTAGAGCTCGTGATGTCCGTTTTGCCGAGTAATTTTCAGTGGAAGCTCGCACAATGGCTGCGTACTCTACGTACAAACTTATCAAAGGCTGACCTTATGCTTGAAAGGGCACTTTGTTGTGCGAGGGGTGACGTCATCGGTAACAACCGCTTGGGATTTCACGTGGAATTTATTTTACACGAGGCTCAACTGTCGCTCAACGATAGCTTTTAAAAGGTTTTTATCTCATTTTCCGGCGAACTACGTAGAGGTTATCTTGTTGAAGTATTTTACTACAGCCAAACCAATAGCCGTCTTACCAAACAAATAAGTTCATACTATACGTCGGTCGTCGCTTGAAGGTTTATATATTCTTTACATTAATGATACAATATCGCTGTAAACATAATAGATGCCTAACCCCAAAACGGAGTATGGCAGGTAATTATGATAAAACATTACCTTAAACATTCAATTTTTTTTTTATAGATGTATCCGCCACCTTCTAACGTTTCTGCTTCAACCTTATAACAAAAAACAATAGGAATGTGTATTAATAATACTCGTAAGTTTCTAACTTATAACGAGAACATTAGTTTACCAAGTCGCAGGTGCTACAATACTTTTAATGCGAAGTATGATACAATCTACCTTCGACGTATTAAAACGAATACTATTTGTTTTATTTTCTTATAACTTCTGAAATATACAATGAACACGACTTCCTCCTAGAGTAAGTTTGTCAAAATGAGTTCCATGATGTGATAGTTTTTATTATGTACTTATTAAATCGAATAACGTTTATTGTCTCTCAGCACAGTAACTGCTGTTTATTTTACCTAATAAAATATAAAACTAGAATAATATAGCGGAGTAGCTTTTCCTCGTAAACGTTATGAGAAAACTTGTACGCGAAACTAATACGAAATCAATAACGGTTAGAAACTCCTTTACTTTTGTATTCTTCCATGCCTTCCTTCTCGTCCATCCCAAAATGAACATTCGAAATGATGGATATATTTTTAAATTTAAGATACAGAAAGGAATAATAATATTGTATAGTATAATGCATTTATAAATTTTGTCGTATAAGGAAGAGTTCTATTTTATATAGTTACTTCTGTGACTAGGTTTAGCGGAGAAGCATTACTTCTCCGGACTAGCCTCGCCGTGTTCCTACTAAGATTTTTCATGATGGTCGTTTACAAATTGGTGGTTTACCTGCCAAGCGATACATATTTCATGGATACATTACATTAGCGATGTATATTTCTATTCCAATGGGACCAGTTAATAAACTGGTCATTGGTCGTCCGCTGACGTCATAGTCACGAAATAAAGTCACACCTACGTAACTTTTTACACAGTTGTTAAACCCGTAGATATTATGAACTGTTGTCTTGTGTACTTTGTGAAATAGGCGGGGTACTTTCTGGTGATGCGTCACTGTCGCGTTGTCAGGGAGAAAATGAGCGCTCAGGGTAAGTAGATTTGGAGACGTGTGTATAAGAAATGTTATGACGGAAGACGCGATTCGTTTCATTTTATTCGAAAAACATGGTTATTTCAATGATTGATACAAAACCATGACCCAGGTCGGTTCTTTTTTTTGTGTGACGACGCGATTTTTTGTTTCCGAATAGTATACAAGGAACATATGCATGGAGCAACCCTTGTTAACTGAATGTAATTTCTCGGAAGAATTTTATACTGCTGACGACATTTGGCGTGGTGTTGCAAGACTGTGCTAATTATGTATGATTCATTTTCCCCTTCCTAGCTTGCTGCCGTACCTTTTTAGCGTAGTATTTTTGCCATACTTTATTTATAATGTATGGTTATCCTTGTAAGGAAGTACAACAGCGACCTTGTGGAGACTCAAAATGTCACCAGAAAAGCGTTATGGATTTTGTTGCACGAGTGACAAACTAAATGGAAAAAATATTTTATTGCGGGTTATTTTGTAAAGGCGTAATCAAGATACTCGTATTCTATTACACATCCTCATTGTCGGAGTGAAATGGGATATTATGTAACTGTAGGTCGCTCTCTGCTCGACTGGTCGCATCTCCGGCGGGCCTCGGCCGCTTCGCTGCCGGGTAGAATAGAAAGCATCCTGCCCTTTGTATTTTTGCCAATGACAAGAATATGTTGCTCTAGGCGGTTACCTATAAGGGTCAATAATGGGCAAATGAGAATGGGGATCATGGTTGAAAGTCTCCATTTTATTTCGGTAGGAAATGTGTATAATGCAGTAAAAAATGAAAAACCATTTTAATCGTACTCGCTTGCTGACACTATTTAATTCACATACTCGCTCATTTGGTACGTAAAAAAATTGGACTAGTTGCTGAACTAGTCGTAAGTTCAATCGATCCGAGATTTGCTTGACGTCTGTGATATGCGCTAAATTATGATTTGGATTTAATTCTTTAGAGTGTTATTAAACAAAAGAAACATTATTTATATCAAGATCAATAATCGTTAACTCCTAAGCTATACTTTTTATATATAACTTTTTTTTGTATGACATGACCGAAACGATTAGTGTTAAAAAAATTGTTTCCGATATGAGTTTTTTATTATTTATTACGATATTGAACATAAGCAAAAAACGACATTTTTTTCAAAACCTTTTCATTGATAGTTAAACAGAAGTAATACATATTATGAATTTGAAATCAAATAAATATAAAGAAGAAACGTTTTCTTAACAACAAGGTACTCTCATAAATGGTATCCATTTATTACAGTTAATGCATTTCATTCGATGTCATCACTAGTGGAGGTTGCAACGGATTAGTCACTCTAATGGTACTAGAGATACTAATTTGTCTCACTAGTACCATCAAGCTACTGAGCGGTGCAATGGCGTCCATATGAATACGAATAGTATTTTCGCTGTTTTTGTATTTATATTATAATTAATAATGTAGGCATCTTGGCGACAGAATTATTACTTGAAGGTGGTACCTGGCTAGGCGAATATTCGCAAAGTGCCCTACTACCATGCTGTAACGACTGCCATCCTAAGACAACTACCGGGAGCGACGGCTTAACGTGCCTACCGAAGCACGGAAGAAGCGCTCAGTAGCAATGCCAAAACGGTCACCCATCCAATTTATGACCGCAGCGGACGTTGGTTAACTTAGCTGATCGGTTAAGAACGGCTATGCAAACTTCCTTCGCTACGAGCGCTACCTACCCCTTTCATAATGAAACCGGGACTTGCGGGTAATTTTGTCGTTTTGGGGGACTAATTTTTATTTATCAGAATACGAGACGGTTCGCTGCTTGTGTAGGATTGTGATAATTTAATATTTGACTTGCTTTATTAAACTGGTCACAGAGCATACCGGTTTTTTTAAATGACTTGTTTTTTGCTGTTACATATTTAAATATCTGGTCTGTTTTAAATTTCTAGTTATGTATTTTGCTGTATAATAATAGAGTGCCACACTAAAATGTAAATGTCAAATTTAAAGTTATTCACTTATATGAAGATAATGTTAATATTGTTGTTTGCAGGGCGCAGAGGACAAACTGAGCATGATCAGGGCATACCGCAGCCAAGTGGAGAAGGAACTGCGCGACATCTGCTCCGACATCCTCAGCGTGCTCGACAAACACCTCATCCCCAGCTCACAGACTGGCGAGTCCAAAGTCTTCTATTACAAAATGAAGGTGAACATCCATTACTCGTCATTGTAACAATTGTACTTTTGTTACTTCCATGTCGCAAGAGACAAGTGAAATTCTGACAATGTGCCATATGAAATTCAAATTCTGATATAACCTTGTATTAAATAGGCGATATGGTCTGTTATACTAAATATAGTTCACTAATAAATCTCTAATAATAATACAAGAAATTATTTACTGGCAGAGATAATGGAAAGGAAATCCAGTTTTATAATGAAGCAAAGATAAACATAATATTTAAGTTTGAAATCACTGAAGCATTTTTTGACGCGATTATTTTTATTTAGTACTATATTTCTAGACGTGTATGTAGGAAACCTGGCAGAAATCGAGCTTCGGCGCAGATCTTGTTTACTATCAGCCGGATTGTCCACTGCTGAACACAGCCTCTCATTATGGAGCGGTTTGCCATAATCCCCTCGCTTGGCGTCTTGGAGATCGCAGTGTGAGATATCAGTACCTAAGAAAGCGCTGCGCCCACCTTCTAGTGTGTTGCCCTGAGTCGCCTCTTACGACACCCAAGGGTAGAGATGGAGGGTGACATTCCAGCCCAGCACCCCACGGGGGAAGATCTTGTTTAGTGTCGGGAAAATGCGTATCGTGATAATAGTCCATATTTTGAAATGTATGTAAAGTTTTTGTGATGTATATATATGTATATTGTACGTTAATGCAGGGTGACTACCACCGGTACCTGGCGGAGTTCGCGACCGGCAACGACCGCAAGGAGGCGGCCGAGAACTCGCTGGTCGCGTACAAGGCTGCCTCCGACATCGCCATGACAGAGCTCCCGCCCACGCATCCCATCCGCCTTGGACTCGCACTCAACTTCTCAGTCAGTATACCTTCCTACAAACTTCCTCATCTTCAAAATCTTATTTATTACTGTTATTGATTATTTTTGGGAAACAGCAGTTACTATTAGGTTTAATTAAAGCTTTCTAAACAGGGTTTTGTACATAATACTTGTGGTATCCATGTGTTTATTATTAACATCGTCATGGCGATAGAATACGCTCCGTATCTTCTATTATGTTTAAAGGTAGTGGTACTATTTTGCATTATGTGAAATTAACACCATCTCATACCATGCAAAACTAAGACACAAAACAGTATATATAAGAGTCATTATTACAGTAACTTAAATTGATCTTACCAACAACCCTTGGCCGGATAGATCTAATGGAAAGTATGTATATTTTTGAAATTTGCATAATGTCTGTGTCATTCTATGGATTGTATATAGTAAGAATTCTCTACCTCATCACGATTAGTAAGAATGATTGTTGATATATGACGCATCAACACACGGTGACGAAAAAGGAAAAGTGTTTCACTAAACTATTTAATGCATATCGTTGTGTGTTTAATAATAATATGATGATGACATGTCGACTAACGGAAATTCCACTACTCAGAACTTACCACGTTTCAGTATGATGCCATAATTACACTGTTATGTACTTGATGAACTATGAAACTTCTTGGTGTCATCTATGAACTAAAAATAAATGTAGTTTTATATGAACTTATTGGTTATACCTCATACATGTCAATTTGTTATCTCAAAATTAGATAAAATATAAATGTCATATAATAGATTCATATGTAACTTTATACTACAGATCCATTAATCACTTATTACTAATACGTAACTTGAAATTATCTCTCTAAGATTAATAAGTTGGCATCGGCAGGACCACTACGTCCTAGTTATGAATGAAATTCTATTGCTATAATTATCGCCGATGCCAATGGGTTAAGGCCACATATAATTTATTATTTTCACATGTGCATAAAAAGGTTACAATTTAGGTAGGTACATACTAGTTCTGTAATACCTGTATATAAGAAAATCAAGAACTGAGACATAAAGGTATCTAAAGATTGTAGTATAGTTTGATCTATACAGTTTCCTCATTTAGAATTCTTGACAAAACAGTGCCAAATACGACGATGCGATATTACGCGGTGGATGGAATGGATACAGTACAGGTACATGGGAGTGACGTAATACTTGCTTGAAAACTGTTTCAGGCAGGTAAGCACATATTTAGCTAAGTAATCAATTAATCGTGTACAAACTAACACATACGTCATTTGATGAGTCAAACCACACAACCATAGCATGTGAGCTGAGTCTTAGTTCCAAGAAACTTATGATAAAACTTACCTCCGGCTTTGACTTAAAAACTGAATCACTGAAGCTGTAAACTACATATTCAAAATGGTATAAATAAATAAATTATGATGAATTACTCTAGACAATAAATAGTCTCTGATATATTAAACGTTCTGATGGATGAATATGGTTTAATTTTTGTGGTTTAAGTCTTGTGTGCCATTCAAGTGATAGAGAACTTTCTTTAGTTCTAAGCAGAAAGATAACTCTCTTTAGTATTCCTTATAGTAGGGAAACAAACTTTTTATCACCAATGAAGATATATATAACTAGTTTTTAGCCAAATATAGCAAAAATGATTTGGGCAAGAAAATTTTCGTGTCGGATTTTTCGGCGGTAAAATTACTTAAGTTTTTTTCTTGTATGGGATGACTATTTGACCGGATGTATAACAGTATAAAAGGAAATATAACATCCCACACAAGTTGTATGGGTAACAATGCGCGCTCCTTACTTGTTACCATGTTTTATCTAAAAAGTAGTCTTGATTAAACATTGGCCAATTTGGCAATATAATTGGGTCAATTCAGCAATCCTTACGCAAAATCACGACTCGTAAGAGTATGAGTTCAAATAATTAGTAAGTAACAACTCCTACTCTATATAATTTTATGCGATCTTCGTCGATGAATATAAGTACAATATTTTAAATTAATTATGTATATTTTTTAATATATATATCTTGAAATTGCATCTTCCTCTGGAGAGAATAAAGGCAAAATGAATAAATGATGAAAATGTTTATTTATCTAATAATATTCTATAATATCATGGGATATTATTATAGTAAGCAGAGCAGGTGCATACAGCAAAAGATAATAGAAAATAATACTGCGTAACTTTTTAGTCACCATTGCATTCCTTTTACAGAAATGTATAATAATTTAGACCGCTTTAATGTCCATTCTATGCCGGTATGCGTCACTTGAATCGGTTCCTTTCTCCTCTGCTCAATGGTCGCTACTCATTGTCACTGAATCATTGTTACTAGCAATAGGTGTTCACCGTGTCTGTTAGCACAGTTGACGTCACGTATCTGTTTTTAGTTCAACGTAAATATTGAATAGTAGTAAACGTAATAGTAAAGAACAACTGTGCCACGTCCATAGCGCCGCGCCGTTTTATGAAGCGCTCAAACATAACAATCAAGTCATGTGATGATATAAAGAAATCTTATTAGCTCAATTACTTTGAAATAGGAACGTAAATGATAATTATTACTTTGTATTATTTTGAACTTTCAGTTTTCTTTCACGGCATTTTTTGGTACGCGATAACATGTGTTCGTGTCAGTATTTTTTTATTAGTCGTGATAATTTGTAGAGACTTATAAATTAAATGAACAATTATTACTATTATTTAAGAACCAAACTCGTAAGTTCTAAATGTTACGGCGCACAGATGATTACAAAATAAGATTAATGACAATACCACACTGGTGTTTTTGTATTTTGACTAACTCCACTTGTTCATATACCATTACTGGGGGACGGAACAATAGAAAACCAAGATCTGTGTATATATTGGTATTTTTAATATTGTTAGGTTTGCAATAACGCCTGCTATGCGGATTACATTACAAAATCACAAATATACGATAGGAAAAATCTAAGTCATGTGCGGGATTATATTGGTATTTGTTTATTGTTGTAGGTATTCTACTACGAAATCCTGAACAGCCCAGACCGCGCGTGCCGGCTGGCGAAGGCGGCGTTCGACGACGCGATCGCGGAACTCGACACGCTCTCGGAGGAGAGCTACAAAGACTCCACTCTCATAATGCAGCTGTTGCGCGACAACCTCACGCTCTGGACCTCCGACATGCAAGGCGACGGCGAGTCCGGTACGTACATACAACATGCCTATATAATATCTGACATCTGTATGTTTGCTTGTTGGTTCATGTGGCAAAAACTGTATTTTACACACACATAAACAGTAAGGCGGTTCGCTCTGCACAAAGACGAAAGATTGAAATGATAAGATACCCTCCACTATTTAATGCTTAAATTGACTCCTACAGAGATGATAAATGTTAAGATAGTGTTTGGGAAATCAACTGATTAGATAACAACAGCTTAAAATTCAATGAGTAGCTTTCCACTACATGTGCCTTTTCAGTGCATGAATGGCTGAAATAACTGAATACGCAATACTAATTAAACAGTAATCTTAATCTTGCGTCTTGTACTCGCCGCACTGTACCTGTCTTCATCATTTGTCTCGTTCTCTCGTGTATGGACTCTCATGTCAGTGTTGGAGTGAACATAACACTACTAAAAGTAGTGCTGCGTAATATTGGAAACTCATTACAATAGATACTAGTTTTACATGCAAGTAAAATGCTAAATTTATTTTACTGTATCGACTATCTGTTCGTAAGGTCCTTAAGTGACCTTCTAACATATGCCCTTTTCTTTGGCTGACTGACATATCACAAGGCTTCTAATGATATATACCTATTTAGTGGTTTCTACAGAACTATCTCTTCCATCAGAGCTATGTTACTGTCTCTAAAGATCCCTCCAAAATCATTATAAGTAAACCCCTTTTCATGTGTTTTCGAGTGTGGCATTACCTGTGTTGACCAGTTATTTGTTTCACTCCATTTACTTAACGCCTTTTTGGGTCAGGCTGCTTTATTTTTAGAAAAGGGATACCATGATTAGCATAAAAAGGTTACTTTTTATAAAATTGTTCAGTTACTCATCTCATGCTTACTAAAATCAATAATCATATTGCTAGGTGACCTTAAACAGTTAAGTTAATTTTGCAATGCTTACTTTCCAGGTGAAACTGAACAGAAAGAACAAGCACAAGATGTGGAAGATCAGGACGTCTCGTAATACTTTTAAACATTCTATTTAAATATAATAAAAAATAACTATAGTATCATATAAGAGCCAGCCCTCAATGACAACCGGTTGTAAAGGTACATAGTCTGCAAATCTCACCGTGACCAGCTGCGGAACGTCCCGGACTCTCGGCAACTAACCAACAAATTACCCGTTGAACATGTTTACTATACAAACAATACAATATGTCACTTTATGTTATGTATCGTGTCAAATTTATCTATGAGTATAAATGTATGTACTTCTTTTGATATATTGTTTTCAAATACGAAAAAATAATGTTTAAAAAAAGTACTTTGGTATTACATTTTAACTGTATGTTCTTGAGGATGTATTTTCTTAACGGTTACACTCGATTGATCTCGTGCGTTGTATAGCTTGCGGAGACGCCGTTCTCACCGTCTCTCTGTCGCTAGTAGTCTCCACTCCATCGCTCCAACATACATAACTACTCTTTAAGGTGGGAATTGTAAATTTTCTAAGTATTTTATACCGTGTGTAAAATTAATGTATTTAAAGTGAGGTCGCGTACGAGCACCATAGCTACAAGAATGTTTAATGAAGTAATGATTTGACGCCCGCCTCGTAGCGTAGATAAGGTACCGAAGTGTCAGTTGTAGTCGGGTCGGTTGTCGCGCGCGGCTCGACCGCAGCCGCAGCCGTCACCAGCATCGTCGTCGTCACCATCACCGTTGCGGACGGCTCGGCATCGGCAGAGGCATGCGAGTCTTCCGCGCGCCGTCGCTGCATTTGTATACATTTCAATCATTATTATTATGGCATATTTTAAACAATTACATTATTAGGGTGGTATTATGTAGTTACTTGCAATATTTAGCTAAGTAATAGTGGCGTCACCCCGTCGGTCTTTATTGTCTGTCGTATCGAGCGTTTCATACTTGTATTTATTGCAATATTGAGTTTGTGTAAATTGTGACTACTGTGTAGTAACGTTTATTGAACAAATCTTGTGGCGCGGATACGGTCGCGTCGCGTCACTTCGCTTGGACTGCGCCGCGACCGCTATCCGCTTCGTTCGTATTACAACATTTGGAGTATTCACACTTGAATCGCTTTAATTACTTACGAGTATTGTGATAGAGATTTTGTATATTTTAATTTATTTTTTTTAATTTCGCAAGTTCTCGAAAATTGCTGTAGCGCTACATCTCTTACGATGAATACAGGACAAACAGTAGTTCTAAAGTTGTGCTAGGTTAAGGTAATGCACTTGGAGAAGTTATTTATTGGCGGGCGGCTGTGTGCCGCGCCGTCGAAGACATTCCATCTTCCATACTGTCAGACGTGGCCGCTGTTCCTTCAGAGGCACGGCAGCGCGAGCCAGTGCGTGCCCGAGTAAGATATTAGCGTTATTTTTATTTTGAATTTGTAATATTGCATATATTTTGTTAATTTATCCACAGGAATACTGATGCAATTAGCCTTAGTGTTATGCAATGTTGATTTATGTCCTACAAACAACATAAAATTTATTGTAAATGACAGTGTAAATCTAATAATAAAATTCAAAAAGTCCAATGTTTTGTTTTAATTTTTTTCTCTTGTTTTACCCTAAGACTTAATTACTGAGGTAGACTCCTGCCGGACCCATGACACAACTACAATGCTCAACTGGTTGTGCCTTGGGTACTTTTGATTCCCTTCTACACAACTGATTGGTCCGTTGGTGAAAAAAAACGTACCTATGGCACAACTGACGAATGCTCGAATCCCTGGTTGTGCCGTTCTATTGAGACACAACCGATTGATCCGCTGGGGACGCAAACGGCCATACACTGCCAAAGTTTTAACCGCTTCAGACCCACCGTACTCCTAACCATACCCACGGTAGTACAGTAGGACTTTTAAGAGTTAATAAGTACCAACTAATAGTGATGTATCATCAACAGTTTTAAAAAAGGACTATTTCTATGTAAATGGCTTCTGCAGTTGTTATAAAATGACTTAGAGAAATAAATAGTAAATTGATTTTTATCAAATTAAAGGGACAAAAACTTGTGTTGAATTTTGGTGTGCGTGTGGACTGAGTGACCACATTTTTTTTTTGTTTATTTTTGTTAAGTTAGTAACTTCAAGATTTAGTAAAAGTCATAATATAATTTGTAAAATGCGAACTGTAATTTGTAATGAATTAATAATAAAGTTATGACTCATAAACTATGGTCTCTCAGTTCACACACTCAAAATTCCAAATCTGCGTATATACATAACTTATAGTCACGTATTGTATACAGATATTTAGTAAAAATTATTTTAAAGTGTTTAGAAGATAACAAACCACAATGTGGAAACTAAAATTGCAAATTACAAAATTCTTCCTGGTGTCACTGAGAGACCACTTATAAAACACATATACTTTATTAATTATGCCACAAAACTATATATTTTAACTGCTAACTTTAGTAAAAGTTACATGTAAATTTGTAAAAGTAAAATAAGAGCACCGTTTTTGGCTACTTTAGTAAAATTAACATTTAATTGTGGTCACTCAGTTCACACATGGTGAATATGTAAATTAATTGAAAGTTCATGAATTATAAGTAATAGATTAAAATTAAATATATCAGTATTTAGTAAATCTTTTTTACTACAAGGATGTGTATTTTTATCATGTATTGATTGCTCTTAAGATCAGATAATTGCTATTTAATATTTTCAATACAATTTATGTAGTAGGGTGACCACACAATGAAAATTCATTTGAGTTATTAAGCTTATTTACGCTAAGTATTTCATTACTCAGAACCACCAAGTTCGCCAGTAATGAAATACGTTGGTGACGTTTTTAATAATGGCATAAATAAATTTCACCACGTGACATCACACACACTAATACCTGTTATTAATCTGATGAAATTCACGATTATGGGTATGTATATATACCTACACATATATATATACATGTGTATATTTAGCCAGTGTCATGTTTTAGAAATAACAGTTTTACAGATATTTTCAAGTACAAAGTAGGTTAAGTCAAAATCAGAGCTTAATAAAATATTGTGGTCAAGACAAAGGTGAGTCATTCATGCCTTCTTGAAGTGGTGGAAATTTTACAGGAATTTTTCATGGAGCTCAGAATAAATCACCAAAAGTTATGTTTTCTACGTTGTAGTACTTGCTTACACTTGTGCACGATAATGAACACTCAATGAATCATTCTACATCATAATTGTACATAATATCAAACTCAAAGGAACACTAGTTTCAGTAAAAAATACAAAGTCCCCAAAATTGACTTTTCCTCTCGTACTCTTTCCCGCCTAAATCTTCCACAGATGTTTCGGAGGGCAGTAATGAGATTTGAATTTGGAACATGTAATATAGTGCCTTTATGCACTCTACGAGATTATTCAAAAATATAGTATGAAAAACTTACTGACAATTTTGAACACTGTAGGTACCGTCGGTCGTCGCTGCGTCGGTATGTGTAGTAAAAAAAAAAACAAATCAAACGCGCGAGCACCGAATACCTATTTCAAACAAATTAATAACGCGAAACTTTCGTTCTCAAGTTTAATAAGAAAAATTATAACGACAAAGCAAATATAACCGAATTAGACTCTAATGTAAAAAAGTTGTTTAAATTAAGTTTTCGCGATTATTACACATTGTAATTAAACAACTTTAAACGGTTTAAATCGCGTATACTTATCATTATTTTTATCAAATTAGTCACCCCGTGACCACGATCACTGCTAAGTGTTTGAAACGTCGGGACAAATATAATGATAAATATACGCGATTTAAACCATTTAAAGTTGTTTAAATACTACGAATTATACTCACTGAATTTAATATTACGATAAAATGATATATGGAATAAAATATAAAATAAAACTGGCTTCTTATACTAAAAAGCGTAAAATTACTCGTGAAAGTCGGTATTATATCGCTACAAAGGTGGATCTCAATATTCTGTTCCGTACTGAACCGATTTTAATGAAACTTGCACTGTTCCCTAAAAGTGAATACCATTAAAAATCGTCACATAGTTGTGGAGAAATGCATGGACAAACATACATACAAAAATTGAATACACCTATAAATTCTCGTAGACAGGTAGGTACTAATATATGTATGGATGCCCTAATAGATCACTATAATTATGTGAATAAGTAGTTTCTATAATTTTACAAAAATATGTGTCTAACTATTACCCTAATTTCCCAAGTCTGTTGAAAATGTCAAGGATGTAAAAAAGCAACTATTAGACAACGGCAGTAAGAACACGAACACAAAAGCCACAAAAAAAAAACCTGAAATTTGGCGCCATTAGGAAAATAGCACAAAAATCTTAAAACTTACAAAGAAGTGTTAAAATACGAATAATTATTGCTAATAGCATAGGTTTACACATTGTAAAACAGTAAAGTGATGCAAAATATTATCACGGGTTAAGAAAAACCCAAATTGTATTACTAAATCACTTGCATAGTAAATTGTCAGTGTGGTCACCCTACTTCATACATTTTATAGAACATATTGAATAGCAGTTATCTTCTCTTAAGAGCAATCAATACATGATAAAAACACACATCCTTGCAGTAAAAAATATTTACTAAATACTGATATATTTAATTTTAATCTACTACTTATATTTCAAGAACTTTCAATTAATTTACATATTCACCATGTGTGAACTGAGTGACCACAATTAAATGTTAATTTTACTAAAGTAGCCAAAAACGGTGCTCTTATTTTACTTTTACAAATTTACATGTAACTTTTACTAAAGTTAGCAGTTAAAATATATAGTTTTTGTGGCATAATTAATAAAGTATATGTGTTTTATAAGTGGTCTCTCAGTGACACCAGGAAGAATTTTGTAATTTGCAATTTTAGTTTCCACATTGTGGTTTGTTATCTTCTAAACACTTTGAAATATGTTTTACTAAATATCTGTATACAATACGTGACTATAAGTTATGTATTTACGCAGATTTGGAATTTTGAGTGTGTGAACTGAGAGACCATAGTTTATGAGTCATAACTTTATTATTAATTCATTACAAATTACAGTTCGCATTTTACAAATTATATTATGACTTTTACTAAATCTTGAAGTTACTAACTTAACAAAAATAAACAAAAAAAAAATGTGGTCACTCAGTCCACACGCACACGAATTTTGTTATCACTAGTTACACATTATTATTTTAGGCACTTTTGTAGGGCAGTAGAAGACATTTTTGTAGGGTGTAAAACCAGTACACGTAAAAACAATTGTGAATTTTTTATATAACACGCTACAAACTAACCAAATCAAACCTTGAAGTACCAGGAGATAAGAATCATAAAGAAGGTATCAGCGTAAACATAGAATCTGAAATGACAGAGCTCAGTGCATAGCGCATAGATAGAGTTATAGCGACAACCCGCAATACCATACTACTACGTACAAACAATGCAGGTGTATTGTTTGTCTAAAGGAGTATGGCAACCTTATCTAAGTTTCTTATCTCCTGGTACTTCAGGTTTAATTTGGTTAGTTTGTAGCGTGTTGTATGCTGTGAATAAAGTCGCAGCAATTTAAAAAAGTCGCCTCTGATGTGCACCTGGGTGATTACCTACGTACCTTTGCCTGGACAGGTCCACTCAAACCTGTATGGTGCTCTCCTCAAGAGCAGACGCCTATGGCAGAACCCTATTGCAGACGAACTCTCAAGTCTACTTGGAACAAATTATTATAAATATTTTCACTCAATTTATCTGGGTATATAAACCAACGAAACAACTTCAATTTAATTTTTTTATTGTGCTCAATTGTACATCTAAGAAGAATGTAATATTTAGAGAATGTAATTTTTTGCGAATATAATATTTTGCGAATGTAATGAGAATGAGGGAATAAAATATAAAAAAATATTTTGTTATTTATGTCTCTTTGACATTTGTAAATTCTTGGTTTTAACAACAACGGTAAAGCAGCGGTAAGGCCAACAATTCGTCTTTCAGTTAAGTCTATTTTTTTTCTTTTCTTTAGAGAAAATAGAGGTGGTTGTGCGATGGGGAATCAGAGTGATTTCTAAGTTTCCTACGACTCAACCAGCTGGGCATAGTAGTTGTGCCATGGATCCGGGTTGAGTCGTTGGTACCTCAATTGTGTAGAAGGGAATCAGAAGTGCCCATGGCACAACCAGTTGAGCATTGTAGTTGTGTCATCGGTCCGGAAGGAGACTCGCCATAGGCGCAAACATAAGTCATTCAAACGGAGGTATTATTTGCCACCGTAGCAAGAAGGAAAATATCAAAATATTTGTAAATTTAACCGAAAAACAATATTGATTTTTTATTGTAAAAACTGCAGGTTGTACATAAAGGAACCAAAACCTGATACACTCGTCAGAAAAATAATAGTAATAAGCTCCGGAACATAATCTTATATTATTTTTTGTGTCCGAATACGTCCAAATTTTGATCAATAATCACTTTGCCAATACGCTTTAAATACACGTTTTGTCCAATAACCAGTTTGAAATTGGCGATTTGTGTTTTCTTCAGAAATAAAATCGATCGCTGTCCTTTCTTTGTTAGTAGATAGATACATTGATGGTGCAACTAACACATCTTTACATGACTAGTATTGCTCTGGTACTAGCGACGCAGAATTTTATTCTTTATCAGAAGTGCCATTGGTCGGTACCATTGTTGATACTACTGAAAGAACTGAGTCGCCAGTTCCACCTGCTGACAGTTTGTGGTGCTTGTGGGACTAATATTCTGATTATTCGCCGACAATTGAAGTTCGATAAATGTCATAGGTGCCTTGAGTTGATATTTTTTTCCAATAAAATTTAGGAAAACGTTGAACTCCCTACAGCCTTATTATGCAATTTTTATGTATTCAAACCTATTTTACATACTTTGGGAAAATAGGTCCAAAGACAAAAAATCCTTTTTATACTCTGGTTTTTAATTCGAGCTCAAAAATGGAAACAAAGGGGTTAACCGTGCAGAAAAATTACAAGTACCTACCTATTTAGTAATTTTACTAATTCTGGAAACGGATGAAGGATTTAATATTAAAGAAATATTTTAAGCTATAATTGATTAGGTACTTTGGTGTTAAATAATAAAACACTTTTTTATGCGCGTAAATATTTGTGTATATATTCAAGCTTGAAAATGATAGTGTAATTTTTTTTTGGTTTTAATTGCCAAACTGGCGGGATCGTCGACATTTTCCAGCTGACGCCATTTTTGCTTATTTGTAATTCATATATTTTTTTTTAGACTTGAATTTCGTTGTTATTTGGTATTGTTTTTATCCTTTATAGTTAATGTTAGAGAGTGTGTGAGTTTTTTTTTATTGTTACCAAAATATTATTTTCATAATATGGAGTCTGGAGCCTCCAAACCAGAGCTCGAACCGGGCTCTTCAACAACGAAAGACATTGTATCTCTTGTTAAGAAACGTCCTAACAAATCTTAGTGCTTCTGAAAGGCTGATGGCGATGAAGGCGTACAACACACATTTTTTTGCGTGGCTGAAGGTCTTTAATTCATTCAGGGCATTGGTATTTAATTGAGTGTGCTAAAAAATACACTGACATGTTGGCGATATCGTCTGATCCAGTCAGAAAGATTGCCAGTAAAAATAAGGGCAGCGATGAGTTTACTTCACCAAGAATAACAGGACCAAAGCATACATTTGTGAACAAATTTGATGATTTTATTTTTTATGCTATACGGTAGATTGTACAACGTTTTATTCAATACAACAAAATTCCTACTTTAGAAAAGGTAATTGATACTTTGTACTTTCTCACCATAATTACAAAATGTATACCTACTCAAGCACAAGTCAAACAGTCAAATCCGAAACGTCCACTAATGAACATGGTTCTATTGGGGGATTTGCTATAATCCCCACGCTTGGCAGGCGTCTTGAGGATCGCAGTAGAAGTTGTCTGAAGAGTTCTCTAGAAGGCGCTGCTCTGAAGGAAACCCCTCATGGTATGCCGGGTATACTATGTCACCCCCGTGTCTTCCCGTGGGTGTCGTAAAAGGTCACTAAGGTATATAATAAGGTGTACAATTATTTCAATGTAATAAAAATATGTGATACTTAGCGCCACTACAGATTACGCAAGAACATTTTTGATGAAAAAATATTGAATACCCCTGACCAGTCAGTTAGACAATGACATACATTTCTTTGTTTAAATTTTTGATCTCGAATTAAAAACCAGAGTATAGAACTATATAATACTACATACTAGTTGTACGTAGTACTTATTACTTCCATGAGTACGTAGTATTATTAAATGTTCTATGGTCTAGTTATGTACTAAGACCTCAAGTACCTATCTTACCTTTTCCTCATGTCCGTCCTCAGGGCGGGACCACTGAGCAATGGCGGGACCATCTATAAATTATATAAAGATAAATAAAATATTAGGTAACATGAACAATTACCTGGCGAATTGAGAACCTCTCTTTCCTTGTTTTTGGTACTCGGTTAAAAATTAAGTATCGTGCATCTAGTAATAAAACCCCCTTTCGATAAGTTCACCCTTTTAATACGCAAGACACTTTGCTCTGATAATTCTCACGGGTGTAGGCCTTCTGAATAAACTTTCATCGATATCTTTATTTCCTTGGCAGCTAAAAGATAGGTATAATAAAATTTAAGGCAGCAATTATTGCCCTATGAAAATTTTAGTGATACCACATAGCGTGTATACTACGAGCAGGGGACCGGCCATGCCACATATTATATTTTTCTATCATGTTGTCTCATGATAGAAAAATATAATAATATTGATATTTAAAAAAAAATACATAAATTGATCAGCAATTATTGGCCACCATTTCAACGTTAAATAAGACTAGTGACCGGCCATTCTGACGGACACTTCGATTTAGCTCAAATTTACAAAAAAAGTTAGTGCTCCATTACTGATAATTTGTGCCCAGAAACTAGAATTTGTGATTACATAATTTACGAGATGTTTATTCTAGAAAAAATTAAGGCAAATTAAAAAAAAAATAGTTTAATTAATTTCATTCAAAGTTACGAGAATCTAGTTGTTTACTTGCTCTCAAGGACTGCTCGGAACACACTTAAGGGTTTGGCAATATGACGGTTTTACAATACAATAAAACCGATATTATGTGCCGAAAGGAAAACATACAGCATTGCTGTGAAGAAGCAGTCGTATACTTATCTTGTAATCTGTGGTCGTCTACATCACCTGTTGTACCATAGACAATTTAGTTCGCCTGTCTGCCACTATGTGGCGCTAGCAAGGGCGCCGGAACCGACGCCATCTTCTACAAAGTTCATAGTCTTCGCCAGGAAGTACTTTCCGCAATGCTGTATGTTTTCCTTTCGGCACATAATATCGGTTTTATTGTATTGTAAAACCGTCATATTGATGTGCCTTCCGGAAAACATACAGCATTGCTGTGAAGACGTGTTTGTTATCTGCTGGTGAAGTAAGGTTTCTATTATTATAAAGCACAACGCTATGATGAGTTTTAAATCAATACTTTTTAATGAAAAGTTATTAATTACTAATATATACAAACATTACATGTAACTAATCAATCTTTTTGACATATAATTTATGTTTAGTATGGATTTGATTCTAATTAAGAATTATCAAATATCATATAATATAGGTACATACTATACTGAAAGTACTAGCATTAATTACGATTTTATCTTATAAGTTATATCAGGATGGAGTAAATGTGTTAAAAAAGGTGTTAAAACCTTCTCTAGGAATTTCTATCTCACGACAGTAATGATTGAAAAAAGTGTTGGATGATTTCCAATTTCCGCAAGACAGGATATCATCAATCGGTTGATTATCTAGCCACCGTAGAGAAGCCACTGCTGACCTGCAGCTTCCCGGAGATGCACTGATACCACTGTCCTTGAGAACTGTACGTATCCAATTTCCAATTACAGTGCGTGAGGCTGCTTTAATACTACCACATACCGTAATGAAAAGATTATTTAAATTGTTTTTGTTTTCAGATCTTCTAGGTTGCATTTTTTCTATTAAGGATCTAATTAGTGTGACTGGACATATGTTTATGTCTTGATGTTTCGATAGTTTCCAAGCAGATTGACGGTGATTGTGAGTGTCGGTTTTAGATCCAAAGACGGGCACTAAAAAAATATTATCACCATTATCGTAGAAACTATCTGATGAGATCCTTAAAAGCGTCAAATCGTGAACTCTGCGGCCCGAAGCCAACAAAAGAACAGTAGCTGTCCTTCGAGCTAATTCGAATAAAGTGTCTTTGGCTGGGTTAGATGATAGCCAATTTAGTACGATTCTGGGATCCCATGTAACTGAAGATTTTAACGCTTTAGGTTTAGCCATTCCAATTGCTTTGAGAACGTGTTTGATTATGAAGTTTGAAAAAGCTTGTTGTTCTACATGAGGCCCACAAAATGTCATAACAGCCGATTTGTGCACCAGAATAGTACTGTACGATAGATTTTCGTTCAATAATAGATGTATAAGAAATCTGGCTACATCAGTGGACTGAGGAGTTTTCGGGTTCACCACGGCACTGGAACACCACGATAACCAACGTTTTATAGCTGGAAGGTATGTAGTGAGTGTGGATTGTCGCCAACTGTTTCGCAATATATCTTTTTCCCGTGTAGACCAATCTTTTATTTGTTCTCCCCACCCCCAATTTTCCAGATTTTCAGGGTTAATGTCTGCACTTGTGGAGGTGGTTGTGATGTTGTGACATCTATCAGGGTTTCTGACAGGTTCTGGAGCTCGTGAGGGACATCCAGTGCCCTCGATTTCAGGTCTTGTAGCCAGAAGGCTTGGGGCCATTCTGGAGCCACTATCAAGTAAGTTCCCTTGGCCCTGTTCAGATGTGTTAACACTCTGGGTATTAAGCTGGGAGGAGGAAACACCCAAGCTAGATCGTAATTCCAAGTTCTGCTGAAGGCATCTGTGTAACTTGCTGATCGATCTTTGCAGTCTATCGATACGTAGTTCCGCACTACAGCAGTCTTTCGTGACGCAAATAGATCTATTTCCGGTCGGCCCCATTTCTGGAAGACTTCCGCAGTTGCCTTGGGCATAAGATGCCATTCTGCAGGGTATTTCCCTCGAGATAACCTGTCCGCTATTATATTGTACCTGCCCGGGAGGTAATACGCTGACAGTGTTATGTTGAACTTGTCTGCAAGTTTCAGAAGTTTGAGTGTCAAATACAGCAACGTTAGCGATTTTGTCCCTCCTTCTTTCCGAATGTACGCTATCAAGGTTCGGTTGTCGGACTGGATTAGTACATGTGAGTCTACAAGCCTTTCCAAGTTCTTGTCGATTGCTGTGAACACTGCGTATAACTCTTTTTTGTTGCTGTGCCATCGTCTTTGATGGGCTGACCATACATCCGACATTGCTTTCCCATCGAGTTGGGCACCCCAACCCACATCCGAAGCGTCCGTCGCAAGAAAGTGAGACACAGGTTTCTTGTGTATCGGTAAGGAGTGTTGTGTAGCTCCGCGCCACCACATCATCTCCTGATACACGTTCTGAGGAATCAGTTGCACTTGACGGGGGTGCCTCTTGTCGAAATGTCGTAAGAAAATTTGGGAATTTCGGCAATGTAGTCTGCCACGGGGGATGACAAAGTTTGCGAAATTCAACTGCCCCAGTAATGTTTGCAATTGCCTCAAATTCATGTGAGTTTTTTGTAAGTACAGATCTAGAGTTTCGTTGAGCCTGTTTATTTTCTTCGGTGGCAGAGCCATTTTATTTTTGATCGTTTGCCACCGTATCCCTAGATATTCTAAGTCCTGTGTTGGTGTTAATACAGATTTTTGGAAATTGATTCTCCAGCCCAGGTGCTCCAAGTGTCTTACGGCTTCCGCAGCCTGAAGACTTAGCTTGGTTCGGTCTTAGTGTACCAAAATAAAGTCGTCTAAGTAGATTAGCACTCGACATTCCTTTGCACGCAAGGTCTCCGCGACCCAGCATGTTACAGAAGAAAAAAGGTGAGGTGCTGAAGCCAGACCAAAAGGAAGGCAGGTCATCTCGTATAGTCGGTTTTGATAAGTGAGCCTCAGAAACGGCCTGTGCGCCTTTTCGATAGGGACATGAAAGTAGGCCTGCGAAATGTCGACTTTTACCATCCAATCTCCAGGTTGGAGAAAGTCTGGAACCGTTGCGTGTGAAATCAGTTGAAATTGTTTGGTCTTCACATATTTGTTTAGCTCCCGAAGATCGAATATGGGGCGCATTGAACCGTCGCTTTTCTTCCGCAGAAAAAGCTTGGAGATGAAACTCGGGGTTTTCTTTGCAACAGTCTGAAGGATATTTTGATCCAAAAGTTCCTGAATTATTTGAGACATGGCAGGAGACGTTTTTGTAGCAAAACGATTCATTACCGTTTCTGACGGCCAAATTAAAGGGGGTTTTTTGAAAAGGGGTATTCGTGAACCCATGATTGTGGACATAATGAATTTGTTGGCACCCATTGCCTGCCACTTCTCCTTGAACCTGGCTAGTTGACCCCCCCTGAATAGCTGTGTCGGATAGTCATTTCTTTCTGTCTTTGTTACGAAATGTAAATTTTTTTGTTTGTTTATATTTATCTGCCTTGCCTCTGTAAGTCTGTTTAGTCTGTTGTTTCCTGTCCTTGTTATGAAAGCTAGTTTTTGATTGACTATAGTCTCTCGAAGTTGAAGGTTCATTAATCTTTCGCTTGATATTAGTCTTCTCATTCGATTTGTAGGCTTGTGTTGGCGTTAACCAATGATGGGGTCCTCCGAGGGACTGAATGAGCGATAATAACTTTGTTTTATCGAACATATACTCCTCACTGGGTGGTATGTTGTTCAGAGCAGCTTGTATATTTTTATTCGGTATTTCCGCTATTAGTCTCGAGCGTCTTATCTCCACACATTCAGCCCTCTTACCGCAGACGATTTGCAATGTTCGTTCAGAGTTTTTGTAAGAAGCAGACGACTCACCGAATGTTGTACTCATTTTGTTATAAAGATTATCGCCATTCAATTCACTAGGATTTTTTACTGCCCAATCTAATATTTCTTGTAAGCCTGATTGTAACAATTCCCTCTGATACAACAAAGCATTGGTTATTCCAGCCATAACTAGTTCAGTAGGTGCCAGGAAATCTTTGCCTTTATTTAAACAACACAGTTCATCGTTTATCTTAAGATTGCAGAAACCCGGTGTTGCTGTCATCTCAGCCAATGCATTAGTATAACGTACATGTACATAAGGGCGTATTAAAGTGGTGTAAATCGATAAGTTGTTTTAATCTCTTATCATCAGCGGGTTTCAAGCATTTTTTCTCATTGAAATCCGTCTTACATGTACCTAGTTCCAGAACTTTTGATGTTGAAGCCGAGGGATTGGTCAGAAAACTTGAACTTGGATTAATTGGTTGGTCTGAATTTACTTGAATACTGGATCCG
The DNA here is from genome assembly GCA_963890685.1 of Plagodis pulveraria. Taxonomy (NCBI): domain Eukaryota; kingdom Metazoa; phylum Arthropoda; class Insecta; order Lepidoptera; family Geometridae; genus Plagodis; species Plagodis pulveraria. The sequence goes on along the minus strand of OY982970.1, from coordinate 17,769,986 downwards.
TTACTATCAGGCATACAATTTTGATGCATTATAAAATTAGTAAGGAAACTGACCTGGTTGTATAATGCGCCGATCCTTGGATCGACCGGTACCTGCGGATCCAGCCTTTGCTTCTTGCGTGGAGGTCCCTCGCCTTCTTCCTCGTTACTGGAACAACTCGAGCTTGAATTTTCCTCATCTTCTCGGCACGAATCCTTTTCTTGAGTTATATCCGGTGTTCGGGAGTAATTATGGTCCTTGGTATTCTGATCGGAATTGCGATCCATTGCTCCGAAAAGTTTTTTAATAATTTCCGTAGATTACGTCAATTTCTTATTGAAATCAGTAGACTAGTCACTATGATTTTAAGTTATTTAACTATTAACGGACAAAAACTTTTGAAATATTAAAGGATTTAATAGATTTTTGTGGATTTCGACCACTCGTGACGAAAGTACACAACGCTATGAACTTTGTAGAAGATGGCGTCGGTTCCGGCGCCATTGCTAGCGCCACATAGTGGCAGACAGGCGAACTAAATTGTCTATGGTACAACAGGTGATGTAGACGACCACAGATTACAAGATAAGTATACAACTGCTTCTTCACAGCAATGCTGTATGTTTTCCGGAAGGCACATCAATAGATTTTCTTCTTGAAGGTGTGCAGCCAGCCAGGCGAGCATTCGAAAAATGTCCCTCCACCATGCGGTGACGGTGGGCATCGGACCATGGATCTGCGGCACGGCAGTCTATAGCTATTGCCGCTCGGCTATCAGTGCTACAGGGTAACAAGATAAGAAATAAAACAATCGTAGTACATAAAAAAGAACTTCTTTATTGCACAGGGATATTCAAAAATACTTAATTGTTAACAATTTGATACTAAATAACGCGTGGGCGTAATTCATATAAATATGGCATGAGTTGTGTACATCACACACAATGTCTTACGTGTATTCCGACATTGCAAATCAAGATGGAAATTTTCAGTTCATCATGTTGGTGACTGATTAATTACTAGTTACTATGTCCATTCAGATACTGTAGATTATATTTCTGCGGAATGGTACACTTTGAAACTTTGCGGCGAAGGGCCGGCATATGTACTACGTGAATAGTAATATATCATACAAAAAATTCCAAAGTTTACCTATTAATTATTTGGCAAAATGAAAAAAATAATTGTAAATATTGATAATATCATCACGTTGATGATACTTGGATTGACAAACACCTGAGTTTCAAGCTTAGATATATCATCAATTAACATAACGAATGAACGCAAATAACAATTTATAAGTTAGATTTGTGAACAATAAGTAGGTGTAGTGATTAATATATAGATTTTCCTTTGGTATGCCAGACTTATTTGCATGGCACGATTCGCCCGTGCTTAGCTTGACAAAAATGTAGACGCTTGCCTCTGGTAACAAATAATTTGTTCTAAGGGTAAACATCTAGCTTAAAATCGTAATGGCAAGTACAAAATTGTTACAATTTTGAGAAAAATATTTGGGAACAAGTGACTTATTTCCATGCATATCGATAAAAATACAGATCAACACAATAAAAGTGTTATAATAAATTAGTAATTTGGAACTTAGGCCACTGGTTCGTTCGGGTATAAAGTTCAAGTAATATAATTATTTTAATATTGAGCTATTTCTAGCAGTAATGGAATACACAGCAAGCAAATTTATAATATCATCATCACCTATCCTCTACTCAATATAATGATTATTTATTTATAACTAATACTTATAATCATCGCATCTCACTATAATTTCAAGCAAGAGCATTGTGCCCTAAGCAATACAGCATATAAAAGATAAAATATTGAGCCTTTTTCGTGCTAAGCTCACAATAACAATAAAATTATACCTTCAAATGAATTGCCGCTAAGATTATCATTAACACTAAATAGTTCTGCGCTACAAGAATATATTAGGTATTATTTATTAAAATATCTTCTTTTTACATTTTGTAACGATACATGCAAGCTGGTAAAATTATGTTAAAATTGCAACGCATCATGTTTACATGTTTCGCCGATAAGTGCGAAAGTAGGTAAGGAAATAAGGAGATTAACCCCCTTTTTCTGGAATGTTTCTCTGTCTTGATCAGTTAACAGTCTGAATACTGAACGCTCATTGGTCGCTTATCGCGTCATGTAGTACCATTGACCAATCAGGAAACAATAATTAATAGGGGCTTCGACAAACATTACAAAAACTGAAGGTAAGGGGGAAAAGAGACCAATAACACTCAACATAATCCAGCTTGAAATGTTTCAGCTGAATGTAGAGCCAAGTGACGACGATTTAAAGTCAGCTTTGCGCTCATTTTTTGTATACATATAACATATTATATAGTTAGGGATTTAAAATGTTGCAAAATTTCTAAAACAGTAGAAACAAGAGCTTTTAAAGATTTCGAAACCCACAACATAAAATGTTCAGTTGATTTTCATTCTACAAGATAACAAGTGGATACAAAAATACAGTAACCTTTAACTAAATACGATTATTTAATTCCACAAACTTTAAGATCATTTATCTGACTAATTATACGAGACTGTCTCAACTAGTTTATTGGTTACAAAATATTTATAAATATAAATTTCAAGAATTCCAAGTACTTGCGTGTATCGCTACAAGATACTTATAGAAGCTTATATTCACTATCATATTTAAATAATAAAAAATATATAATAAATGAGTAGACATAGCACATCACACTATACAATAACATCACATCAGTCTCGATTACAATATAAAATATAAACTATTCACCACCTGTACAAGATTTATTTAATTATCAGTATAATTAAGAAAACACAACTTCAACATAGACATATAACGGAAGGGATTGACCAAAACTGAAACATAGTCACAACGTAAACAATTTGTACAATTTTCATAGCCAACAAATAACGGAATGCTTTACATTAGAAACACTGTTAACGATTTGAAATAAAGCCGGTCTTTTAAATTATGTTCTCACGCACCAAATATACGATGCGATATATACATAACTCCGTAGACATAATAAATACCTACTCACATGTCTAGTATTTAAATCTCATTACATTATAAAAAGATACATTTGAATAAATATCGTTTTCTGACAAAAATCCCTTTTTCCATATATGACCGAGTTAATGTTGCTCGAGGCACATGAAAGGCCAGCTTTTTAGTGCCTAGTGAAAGTTGTTTAATCATTAAATTAAAACACAGAAATTCAGTATCGACAGAACAATACAATTACTTTTAAAACAGTTGTATAACTCAAAATAATGTAATATTAAATTGTGCGCGAATAGATCCGATTAAACGAATAAAAATTACGCATTGATACAAATCGACTAAAATCAAGATTTTTATTATTATTTGTTACTGATTTCGATGAAGGCTTGCTGGGTGCAAGCAGTTTTCATAACAAACAGAGACAACAAACAATTTAGCTGTAAATATTATTACTAACTTTTAATGCATATAAAGATCTAGCTAAATTATGTGTATCTACACAAAAAAAAACGCAATAAAGGAATGTAAGCAACATTTTTACAATACGTGGTCAATAATCTAATTTTGATTATTTTCATTACTCAAAGTTTTCGCCAAAAGAATTACTATCATATTTTCGACCAATCAATTCCTAGCATTAACATACCCTTAGGTTTTCAATCACAATAGGAACATCACTGCAACCCACCCACTTACAACAGTCTGCCAACATCACTCCAGCTAGGGCCTAGGGATGAGCTATATGATTAACCATCGCGAAATGGCTAATTTTGATAATTCACTTGTTTTTCAAATTATATTCAGCAGTTAAGAAATGCATTTAGACAACAGCGTATAATGGTTGGCGCACACGTTACTACCTGACATAGTTTCGACATCGGCTCAACTCCAGCCGTTCAGTATTCTTTCTATCGAGCTCAATACTGCAACGCACACTAATCAACGCCATAACGGCATCGCCTCGACTCGGGACAAGCATGTTGTCTGTAGTCGTGAGAATGAAATGGCACGATTTTGTTAGCATGACGATGAGATACGTCTGCGATGTATTTTATTCGTCGCCTACAGTCTCGTGTATTTGTGATACGTCTGCGATATCCTTTATTCGTCACCTAGTCTCGTGTAATTTCACAGATTCTACGGCCGCTCGAATTCCTTTTGAGAGGGTTTTGAGATTATGACCCATAATCATCAAACAACTGAACCTGGATTAACCATTAGAAAACTATCGTATATTTCTTTTGATTTTTTATCCTCAGACTTTAACGAATTACCAATTACTACTGTAATTTATTTACTGTTGCACAAGAGAGTCGGTCTCTAGAGGTGCTTAATCTCGATATAAACAGAATCAAACAGTAAGATAACTTCATAAAAATATTTATTCATCATAATCTCGTACGATTCTTCAGTTCTCACTGAGTTCGTTTCTTGATGATATTCATGAAATGTTTTGATTTTTGTAATATTTTAGCGATTCGGTCTCTTCGGCACAAATAATGTATTACATATTCAAAAGTGATTTTAAAATGTTTGACTTTACCTATGTTAGATAAACCGATTTTCTTTCATTACGATCTCCAACCAACGCTTGATCACGGCACAATAAAAGCTATGACTCGTATTTACATCAGGTCTTTACCACACTAATGTATATATTACGCAAACTCAGCATATAACGCACATCTTCTTGAGGTCGCTCTCGTCCGGGTCCAAAGCCTCCGAATCTTTGACTACAGGTTCTTTGCCGGTTACATCTGGGATATACCTGGAAATGAAGGAAACTTTAATTAATATTCGATTGTGTATCCATTACAAAAAAAATAATGGCCGTGTACGAGCCTTGCCTCGCTCTTTTCTGGTTCCGCATAGCAACAGCCCGTAAATATGACAAGCTTGTTGGTTATGTTCACAGGATTAAGAGTACATTACAAGTCAGCGTTATAAGAGAAGGATAATATGGGTACATATTATACCAGAAATTCAGCTTCCTATTTAATATTTGACATAGACCCCATAACACACTTGGTCCAAAATTAATAGCCAGGTCAATTTAGACATTCGAAGCTACCTAAATTCCCACCAAGCTGAAAATAAGTATCATAGTTTAAAATATGATACAAAATAAAATTTGAAAGTTCCTCATCATTCCCCTGTATGGAAAAAAATATTCAAGGTCAAAGGTCAAAAAAGTGAGTTTTTCGCCATTTTTACCAAAACGGTAAGTTTTATAATAAGAATACTTCAGACTAAAAATGTAGATCATAAAATTATCTACAAAAAAATCAATACTGTTTATTCCACAAGTCACGAGAGACTAAAAATATAAAGTTTGAATTAAATATTTATTAATAAATTTTATTTATTTCTAGTCCAATATTGATCTTTTGATCGACGTTCTGCACAAACTATGAAATTCCAGGTCTTTAACTAGTTCCGTTTACTGGCTAGAGACCCCTAACAAATGACGGCCTGAGAGAGGCAGACAGATAGGGGTGCAGAAGCCAACATTTTACGCATATTAAATTAACGTGATCCAATCTGTGAATAAAAATGTAACGACTAAGAGGATGCAGAACAATACCCTGGTGGGATATAATAAACACTTGGAAACATTACTAACGCATCAGATCTCAGTGGAACATACAAGTAAAAATAAAAAAGGCGTTTATAGATAATGAATAGATTCAGGCGTTACTTTGCGGAAATCCATTTTTAATAATAACAAATATTTTAAAGTATTTTAAGAAAACATTTAATTAATTATTTAATAAAACACTTAAAAAATCTTTATAAAAATTATATATATCTGGTGACAATTCCGCCTAATTTCCTATGAAGCCGACGTGACGTCACAAACGCCACCCAGCCAAACCGGAAGAGTATTCGACGCGTTTCGCTTCTAAACGAAGCATCCTCAGGAGGTCTTGACTCTACGAGCGCACGATCGAGACTTTATAGATTGCGTTTATAGATTGCAAATATTTTGCGACTGAACAAGTTACGCTGGGATGTCATGGGACCCTAACTCTAAATATTTTAACACTATTTTTCAACACCCTTGCTCGTAAAGTGAGCTTTATTATATCGTTCTTAGGGCCATAAACCGAACTATAACACTCTCGTGCATAATAATATTATACACTTGTGCGTAATAGAATTATCCCTACAAAGTTAAGTTAGTACTTAACCGCAATTTATATGCGAACAAAACAGAGCATTTTCAATTTAATCGGGCTTATTTATCCCTACAAAGTTAAGTTAGTACCTAACTGCAAATTATATGCGAGTAAACAGAGAATTTTCAATTTACTCGGGTAATACAGATTTGTAACATCAAATAGGTTTATATGTTATCAACCATCATACATTTGCCGCGCGCAAAAAAAAAACCTGCACGCTATTTTCCATAATTTTAGCATGTTGTTTGTATCGCATGTTTGTATGTACAATATATTTTTTATTCCTCGCAAGGGTGTTGAAAAAGTGCGTATGAAACTTGTGCGCGTTGTTTATTACAATCTCTACTCCATTTATCAGGCCTAAAACCCGTCTCGATTGTAATAGACAACTTTGCGCACTTGTTGCACAATGTACTATAATCGCAACCATCGCGGGTCCTGCGATACATGTTCTCCTAGTGCAGGACTCTCAAGCACTCTGTTAACCTTCCTAAATAAATATTTTTCTAACACACTTTTAGTAGTTTCAAGATTTTTGTTACACTTTGTTTGGTTTATTTATTAAGGTTAAGTTTGTATTATTTTTGGTAATAAAACAATTTCTATTTCTTTCTTTCTATCCATATATAATTTAAGCCAAACAAATTATAATAAGTCAGATGAAATAACAATCTTGCATCAAAATATTGCTGGTCTTTTTAATAAGCTTGAAAGTGTAGAGTTGTCGTTAAAGGAGTTACAGGATAAGGGTACATGTGTAGATATACTGTTTCAGCGAAATTTTTGTGAAACAGGGAACAGAGTCTAATATAAGGCTGAACAACTATAAATTAGCTACCGTATTTTGTCGTGAAAAGTGTAGAGGAGGTACGTGCATTCTAGTCAAGAAAACACTTAATCCCAAATGAATAACAATTCCAGCAAATCTCGCTGTAAAACTATATTTCGAATGTAGCGGGATAGAAATAATAGGCCTTAACATCGTTATATTCAACATATATAGAACACCTGTTCATAAAAAGTCGCAAGTAGGTATATTTCTTCACAAGCTGGATAGTTTACTTAATTATTTGACTGACCTATTTAAGCGTAAGAAGATCATTATTTGCGGTGACTGGAACATTGACATTTTAAAGAACGATGCAGCTGCGAATGATCTGTTAACTTTACTGAGAAACTATAATTTTCAAGCCCATATTAAACGTCCCACTCGATTGAACTCATGTCTAGACCAGTTTGCGAGTAATGTTAAAAATGTAACAGCAAATGTTCATTTATTGGAACTTTCATACCACGAAACAGCGCAGACACTAACTATAAAAGCTAAAAAACAGAGAGCATTTAGCACATGGTTTGAAAAGAGACGAGACTACAGCACAGATAATATCCGCAAATTTAGAGACTGTATATCTTCTCTTTCATTTGAGGAAGTTAACGTATCTAACTCACTACAGACAGCTTTTGAAAATTTCTACGAAACATTTTGCCTGTTGTACAATTTGTGCTTCCCTGAAATTGCAGTTAAAATTAACAAAAAACCGGTCAAGTTAAATTGGATTACTAAGGGAATAAAAAAATCAAGCAGGACTAAGCGTAAATTATTTCTGACATACAGTAAAATTAATATGAATAAAATGGAAAATTATAAGAAATATAGTACATACAACAAAGCTTTCAGAAGAATTGTAATGAAAGCTCATCGTATTGTTAATGCTAGGCGCATTAAAAGTGGTAAAAATAAAGGTAAAGCGATATGGAATGCTATATCATCATGCACTTCCAATAATTTAGCGCTAAACGATATAGAATTGATAAAATTTAATAATATGATATATACAAATTCTACTGACATTTCTAATATATTCAATAAATACTTTATAAAAACGACATCAAATAATAAAAATAATGAAGATATAAAATTGAATAATAATGATAAAAACAATAACAACATTTTTTTGACGCCTGTAGATGCCAGTGAAATATACAACCTTATTATGAGCCTTAACAACAGTAGAACTAGTGGATTTGATGATGTAACAACCAAATCACTAAAAAGTTGCGCATTTTGTATATGTCACCCGCTTGCACATATTATTAACCTGTCATTTGCAGAAGGTGTATTTCCAGAGCAATTAAAGGTGGCAATTGTTAAACCTTTGTTTAAAAAGGGTGATAAATCTGATCCTGATAATTATTGCCCTATAACTTTAGTCCCAATCTTATCTAAAGTACTAGAAAAGGCAATGCTTGTCAGATTAAATAGTTTTTTTGAAAAATTTAACATTTTACATGAGGAACAGTTTGGTTTCCGTAAGGGAAGCTCAACTACACTAGCTTGCTTTAACTTAGTAAGGTACATAACAGAAAATATAAATGAGGGTAAACCGATACTGTCGGTTTTCTTATGACAAAAGCCTTTGACTTTGTCAATCACTCTTTGCTTTTGCAGAAATTAAATTTTTATGGTATACGAGGTCTTGCTAATAAATGGATAGCAAGTTATTTATCAAATAGAAAACAATATACAGAAGTTTCAAAGATTGTCATCAACAAACATAATAAATGTACAAGATAGAAGGTAAAATCTGAGCTGTTAGTTAACAATACTGGTGTCCCACAGGGTAGTATATTGGGGCCATTATTGTTTCTAATATATATAAATGACCTGCCTAGCGCTACTCCCCATAAATGTTTTCTTTTTGCAGATGACACTACAGTAGTTATAAAATGTTCGGACAAAAGTCAAGCAGAAGAAACTGTAAATAAAGCCCTCTCTGACGTGATCCATTGGATGAAAACTAATAAATTGAATATCAATATTAGCAAAACAAAACTAATTCAATTTCAATCTTATAATTCTAATCCTTTACAACTTGACATTACTTATAATAATCAATTCATTGACAATGTTGACAACCATATTTTTTTAGGACTGACCCTTGACAAACATCTAAACTGGAAAACACACATCGATACATTGTCCAAGAAAATGGAGCGTTTAGTTTTTGCCCTAAAAAAATTAGGAATACTGTGTCCATGGAGGCGGGTTTGATGGCATACCATGGTCATGTATCATCTCTTCTCAGCTATGGCCTGATAATGTGGGGTAGCTCGGTTGATATAGACAGAGTATTTATGGTGCAAAAACGTTGTGTGAGAGTAATTAATAGGGCTTGGTTTCTAGACAGCTGTAAGCCACTTTTCAAAAAATGCAACATACTTCCTCTACCATGTTTGTATATTCAAAATATTTGTGTTTTTGCCAAACAAAACCCTGGCTATTTTCTGAAACGCAGTGAAGTGTATACCCGTCAAAAAAGATCAAAGTTTGTAAATCTTTTATTTGAACCTCCTGCCCGAAAAGATTTATACAAGCGAAACGCTTACTATATGTCGCTATCAATTTACAACTGGTTACCCAATAGCATAAAATTACTGTCTGGTGATAAATTTAAAAAAGAATTGACTGCATGGCTGCTTAATAATTGTTTTTATAGTATTAAGGAGTTTAAAGAATATAAATGTATAAATAAAAATAAGAGTAATTTAAATTGCAATGTACTGTTATATATATCATATGCACCCCTTATTGCACACTCCGCTCCTTTCCTGCCTAATCATCATTTCTACTGTCATAGTGCCTCAGCCAACTATCCTTCTCCTCAGTCTTCATCCTACTTCCAAGTCCGACGGTCGCCTTAAATTTAATTTAGTATTTTATTTCTTTTTTTAAAAAGCCTTAAACCCGAAGGCTCATAACATTTGGTGGCAGCGTAAAGGGATTTAAAATATCCCCGGTACCGTCTCCGTTCATAAATGTGTTAATGTTAATGTGCGACGTGAGTGCTGTGTGTGTTTAAGTGTCTACTTCATAGTGTATACCCAGAGTATACCTCAAGGTTCATCGAGTCGTCACCCGCTACTTCTGCGAAAGGCCCACTGCTGCGCACTGCTCGTGCTGCGGCCGGTCTTCCACTAGGAAGTCATACCCATTGTCACGCACCACACAGTGCAGTGACCGGTATTCACCATTCGACGAGCAACGAGCACCCATCCGACTCAATAAACCACTACGCAATCCTTATCAACATCCTGTGCGATACATCTCACCTGCCGTGCGAGAACTCTGAAGATGATAACCTTTGTTATTGCTCTGTCCACATTCAAGTGAGTGATTCTTGGTCATTGCGTTTCTCAAACTTTTTCCTGCTAATTTTATGTTTTAATTTAATCATTTTATATTTCTCATATTGTGTAATATTGTGTATATTGTTACTGTTATATACTGTTTTGACATTGCAATTCTAAAATGGCCGAGTCTAGAGCCACAAGTCCGAAACCCGAGAGACCCGAAATAGCTGTTACAGATACTGATGATGATGGTTTTTGTCCCCCACCTTCTGGACCTACAACTAGGTCTCTATCTAAAAAGAAAACACAAAACACAACCAGTAAATTAGAACTAGATCTCTCCACTTTATTAAAATTTATCAAACCGTTTGACGGATCTAGGGAAACATTGAATTCTTTCCTAGTAAACAGCAATAATGCGTATGAATTAGCCTCGGAACCACAAAAGGACATATTATTTAAATATATACTATGTCAACTGCAGGGTAAGGCACAAACTGCCTGCTCTGTTAAAGAGTTCACCAATTGGCCTCAACTTAAAGAATTCCTCAAGACCCAGTTCAGTGAGAGGAAACACTATGCCCATTTGCTCACTGACCTTCAAGAATGCAAACAACAATTCAATGAGCCTGTGAGCCAGTACGCTTTAAGGATAGAAACCTGTCTATCCCAATTACTTACAGAGATATCTATCTCACATGGCCATAAGAGTAGAGAAATGATAGGACGCACAGCTGCGATGGAGGAATTAGCCCTCCATCATTTCCAAATGGGATTGATAGGCCGAATATCGAACATAGTAAGATGCAAATCACCCAAAACGCTTAACGAAGCCGTTAATATTGCAATCTCCGAAGAAAAAATCCAACAATTCCTGTTCAAACAAAACCCGTCTAGCTCACGGCAAGATAAACCAAATTCCTCAAGGCCAAATTTCCAAACCATACGTCGCGATCAACACCGGTCATCTCCTTCAAATCCTAACCAGCCTCGACCAAACTTCTATCCTAATCGACCTAGTAACAGCAATAATAACTCTTCTAACCTAGTCTGCAGATATTGTAAGTCACCTGGTCATACGCTGGAACAATGCCGCAAACGCGAGTATAACAACAATCGCTTTAAAGTTGATCAAGGTCAATCAAGGCCATTTCAGCGTGTTCATTTCGCTTCCAATGTCCCCGAAGATCAGTATCCAGATGAATCAGCAGATGGCTATGACACCGTTGATGCTGAAACAAAAAACGAGTAGCCGTCTCGCCCCGGTGTCGTACGGGACCTCATAATTTAGAAATCGACACCTTAACCTTTACTTCTAAATCCAAGTTGACCCCGCTACATGGAGGTCAACCAATAATTACGTCAATGCCTTTGCAGTCCCCGCTACATGGTGACCTGCCCAAGCCCACTGTATCCACGCAGGGTACTAACCTGCCAAAATCCTCTGAGTCCAGTCCAGTATTCGAGATTACGAATGATCCAGCGATGATGCTACTACCTCATGTACTGGTCGAATCTTCTGTGTCAGACATTCCTTTATCCTTATTAGTAGACTCAGGATCCTCCGTAAGCCTGTTAAAACACGCTTGTTTAGAAAGACATCCTAAGCTAGTCAAAGAAAAAATCCAATTGAAGGGAATTGATTCATCAGAAGAATCTATAGAAACCCGAGGTCACTTTCAACTTAAATTACGATTACCTAAATGCAACATATCGCATAAGTTTCATGTCATTGATAAAATACACCTACCATACGATGGCATTATAGGTTCCGATATGCTCAACGCACATAGCTGCAACATCGATTATACTAATAACTCACTCTACCTTGGTAAATCTTCCTTAAAGTTACACTTTCATGACCCTGCATACTTAATTCCCGCTAGAACAGAAACTATTATTGAATGTTCAGTGCAAAACCCCGAAATCAAAGAAGGAATGGTTCTGGATCAGAAATTTTCAGAGACCCTGTTGATAGCAAATTGCGTAGTCCGTGTTAAAGACAACAATAGAATTAATATATCCGTTGTAAATACCTCTGAAGAACCTGTGACACTGAAATCTAATCTTAATTTAAGACTTACCCCGATTGACCACTCAGAGTTCAAAGAATTTCCTATAAAATCTGTAAACCATATAAGCACTACAACCGACTGTGCTACGCGAACAGACGAGGTATTAAAACAGCTGCGTGTCTCTCACCTCAATAGTGAAGAAAGAGAAGCACTCCTACAATTATGCTCTGAATTTTCTGATATTTTCCACCTTCCCGGAGAGAACTTGTCATTCACTAATGCCTTAAAACACGATATAAAAACAACAACAGATATGCCAATCCATACGAAAACTTACCGGTTCCCTGAAGTGCATAAGACAGAAGTTCGAAATCAAGTTGATAAAATGCTACAACAAAATATTATAGAGCCTTCCAATTCCCCATGGTCATCGCCAATTTGGGTTGTCCCAAAGAAGCTCGATGCTTCTAATACTCGAAAGTGGCGAGTTGTAATAGATTACAGGAAGCTCAATGATGTTACAATTGGTGACACCTACCCTATACCACAAATAACCGAAATTTTAGATCAACTTGGCAATAGTAAGTACTTCTCAACCTTGGATTTAGCATCTGGGTTCCATCAGATATTATTAAATGAAGATGATAAAGCCAAAACTGCTTTTACCGTCCCAGAGGGACATTTTCAATTCCTAAGAATGCCGTTTGGACTTAAAAATGCCCCCTCCACATTTCAGAGACTGATGAATTCAGCTCTATCCGGGCTCCAAGGTATTCGATGTTTCGTTTACCTTGATGACATAGTCTGTTATGCGTATGACGTCCGGTCACATATCCTGAACCTAAGATCAATTTTCCAAAGAATCAGAGAATTTAATCTAAAATTACAGCCCGAAAAGTGTGAGTTTCTACGACGAGAAGTCTGTTACCTTGGTCACGTCATCACTGAGCAAGGCGTCAAGCCAAATCCCGACAAAATCAAAGCCGTTACCGATTTTCCAGTTCCCAAATCTCCTAAAGACATCAAATCGTTTCTTGGCCTAGTCTCTTACTACCGTCGTTTTATTCCTGATTTTTCCAAAACGGCAAAAGCCCTCACCAACCTCCTGAAAAAAGAGACAACCTTTAAATGGGAAAATGAACAACAGCTGGCCTTCGACACATTGAAACGTAAACTAACAACGGCCCCTTTACTCATTTATCCTGACTTTACAAAACCCTTCATCCTTACTTGCGATGCTTCAAACTACGCCATAGGAGCTGTCCTTTCTCAAGGACAAATTGGTAAGGATCAGCCAGTAGCCTTTGCATCACGCACTCTCAATAAAAGTGAATCAAATTATAGCACAACTGAAAAAGAGCTCTTAGCCATTCTTTACGGTTGCAAAACATTCCGTCCCTATCTTTATGGTAACAAATTTGATATTGTTACCGACCACCGACCCCTAAAATGGCTTTTTAACCATAAAGATCCTAGCAGCAAACTTCAACGTTGGCGGTTAAAGCTTGAGGAATACGAATATGAAATTGTATATCGCAAGGGTAAATTAAACTCAGCAGCTGACGCCCTTTCTAGATATCCTGTAAACCCTATCTACCCTGAAAATAAAGATAGGTTGAATCCAAACCCTACTAACGAAACTAACTCACACTCTAATGTCCAAGTTCAACCGGAACCACCACTTCCTGAAATATCCCAAGAAACACTCGAAGAACTATTGACAACAAACTTCAGTCCAGTTAATGAAAGAGACTTTGATTTCAGCCCCTTGAATCCTCCTACTCCCGTAGAACTTCCTTCAAGAGTAGATCCTCCCATTCCTGTAGCTTCTCCTATTCCCACAAATCCTCCACCTGCACCGACTGAACCGCGTCCTGAAAATGAACCAGAACCTCAACCATCAACTAGTTGGCAAAATCCCGACACCTTACCTGCATCCATATCTGCATACCGTGACCCGGAGACTCCTCCTCTTATACCTGAAAACTTACCTTCTTCCGACGAGACCTATAATAAGTTCTTGAGATCACCCACAAAGATATACAATACTCATATTACAGAGCATAACGAAGATCTGCTGAAAGGAACACAAAAGTTGATAATAGTACCTACCTCGATAGACATGGACGACTCCATGCCTTATATCCAAGAGATTCTTGGTAACTGCTCAAACCCGGAACGTGACAAATTCCTGAAATCAGAAAGATCTCTATATACCTTTTTACCCCTTAATACTGGAAATAAAACTTACCTCTTCTTATTCACTAAAGTTCACCATTTCGATGACCACTCGTATCCTGATATATTCAAATGTCTAAAGTATGCTCGCGATGAAATAATTATGTCTTATCCCACAGTTAATGAAATAAGTATTACAGATTTCAGAAACCCTTTTGATAGACACTCTTTCGCAAAAATTTATAACATGTTGGCTTACCTATTCGATGGCACCAATATAAAAATCCATATATACCATAATAATATTATATATCCCTCACTAAGTGAAATCCCGAAAATCCTTAAAGAAAATCACGATATCCCCATCGCAGGACATTTAGGATCCGCAAGAATGCTAAATCGTATAAAGGAACGATTTTCATGGAAGAATATGCGCAGCGACATAGATAACTATGTCAAGAAATGTTCATCATGTCAGACAAACAAAGCGTTGCGAAAAATTAATAGAGCACCAATGGTCATAACATCCACTTCCACATCCCCATTCGAGAGACTCGCCCTTGATATCGTAGGGCCTTTGCCTGAATCCGGCACGGCCAAACTTAAGTATATCCTGACTATGCAAGACGACCTAACGAAATTTTCATTGGCATACCCTCTTCGCAGTAACACAGCGGCAGAAGCAAGCGACTGCCTCCTTCATTTTATTTCACTATTTGGGATCCCTAAACACATACTCACTGACCAAGGCACTAACTTTACGGCTGATCTATTCAAGAAGACGTGCGAGTTCCTTAAGATCAAACAGCTATGGTCATCGCCCTACCATCCACAGACACAAGGTGCTTTGGAAAGATCTCATTCTACTCTTAAGGAGTACCTCAAATCGTATGTAAACGAAAATCAAGATAACTGGCCCCAGTATGTGTATACCTCTATGTTAGCATACAACACCGCTGTGCATTCAACTACACATTATACACCATATGAATTATTGTTTGGACATAAGCCCCATATCCCGGACTCAATATATAATGATAGTTCTGATATTACGTATCCTGATTACGTTAAACTTTTACAACATCGCATGAAACACGCGCGCGACAAAGCTTTAGAATATATCCATAAATCTAAGGAAAATTCTAAAACCTATTATGATTCTAGCACCCGTCCTGTTGAGTATAAAATAGGTGATTACGTCTTACTAAAAAATCACCTTAGGATGCGGAAAGCCTTATCGCCTTTATGGAAGGGTCCATACAAGGTAGTCAAAATTCATGGCAACCATACCTTGTCCCTACTTATAAATAGGCGTCATGTGAAGCACCATTACGACGAAGTCAAACTCGTGGAGAGCCATGACGCATCTCCCAATTAAATATATATATCTCTCTTTTACGTTTTAGAACCCAAATTTAATAAGTAATCATTAGTAATTAGTGTCCTAATTAGGTAACATACTTTAAAATATTTAAGTTTAATTTTAGTAACTTCTACGTCTCTTTTTATTACAGCGTACTGGCCCAAGGTCATCCAGAGTATGTCCAAACGATCAACTCAAGCTCCGGCATATATTTTGATCCAATCGGTGAACTCAAAATAAACATTGGGCATTTAGATATAGTTACTCCATTTGATATTTCTTACATTGGACCCCATATTCAAAATATTAACGCAATATTAGGTACAACACGCTTTTTGTGCAATCAAATCGAAATTGAACTTACCAACGAATTGGAATGCCATAACGTGTTGGAACCACTTTCAATTAGGTATAATGACATCGTTTCCGAGTATTCCTCTATAGCTCACCTCACAAACAACAATAGGTTTAAGCGCAGTGCATGGATAGGTGGAATAGGAACCTTATCCAAAACCATCTTCGGTACTCTTAACGAGGACGATGCCGTAAGATACGACAATGCAATACAAAATATACAGAACCACGAAAAAAGGCTGGGTTCATTAATTAAGGAAAACATTTTGGTTACAACTTCTTATTTGTCAAAATTTAACGAAACGTTGAGTAAAATAAAAATTAATGAAGCCAGGCTGAATGAAGGTATCGACAATCTCTCGCTTACACTAAAAAACTTGTCACAATTATCCAATGATTTAAATATTAAAGCAAATATTAATTCGATCTTAAACAGTTTGGAAGCCTCTGTACTCACCTTATCATTTCAACTGGAGGACATAATTAATGCTATTATGTTTAGCAGTCAAAACATACTACACCCAGCCGTGTTACCTCCCACGCAGCTATATCAAGAACTTGTTGATAATTATAGGTACTTACCTTTAGAACAGAAATTACCTGTTACTTTAGAATTAAGTCATATGCATATTTTAATGAATATTTCTAATGTAATTTGTTATAGTTTAAATAATAATATTGTTTTTATATTAAGAATACCTTTAGTGTCCTCTAAACAATACAATGTATACCATAATATAGCACTGCCTACCCCACATAGTAGTATTAAACCCAACTCATTTAGTTTTATAATACCTAGCAGTAAGTATATTGCACTGACCAAGGATAAATCCGAATATTGTAACATTGAATCACTCAAAGAATGCAGAGTAATAAGTCCTAACGAGTTTATCTGTGACGTCATGACCGTGTACCCAACAAGTGCGAATCCTAGTTGCGAAAGTGAACTAATCTCAAATATTGTCAGTACCCTACCAGTGCAGTGCCGAACTGACTTCATATACGGACATTTAGATTTATGGAAACCGCTTTACAATAATAATTGGATTTATGTACAATCACAAAGCAATAAATTATACATAGAATGTCCTGACCAGAAAAGTACGGAAATAAATATTATTGGAACGGGAATTGTAAACATCCCTATTAACTGTTATGCATACTGCAAAAGCACCAAATTAATACCTCGATTCCGTAACATAAAAATTAATGTAACTATTAGTCATTCTGACTTTAATATAATTAATGACACCTGCTGTACATTAGATAAGTTTAAAAAGGAGATGAGTGGTGATCCTCGTATAAAATTACAAAATATTGATTTGGACATTTTCACTCCTGAAACAAGGTCAAGAATGATATCTATGGCAGATGAAACAGACAAAATTGTAAACCAACACCAAATAATTAAATACGAGACTCACTACTCAATTATATTAATTTTAATCACTTGTATTATTCTACTATTTTGTATAATTAAACTGTTTTTCTATATTAAATCGCGCAACCGTCTTGTCTATCGATTTCCTTGGGTTTCCCGTCCAATCCCAGCAGACTCGCCAGTAGAACAGATACCTATTCCTGATCCTGTCATACCTGTCAAGGTCAATAAACGTCACCAGAATGCGGAAGACATTCCTTCCCCCAGTATTAGAAGAAATATATAATCACGCCCGTACTCTATTCCTAAACTTCAAATTTCAACCCCGAAGTTTAGTCTACCCCAGGGAGGTGTTATATATATCATATGCACCCCTTATTGCACACTCCGCTCCTTTCCTGCCTAATCATCATTTCTACTGTCATAGTGCCTCAGCCAACTATCCTTCTCCTCAGTCTTCATCCTACTTCCAAGCCCGACGGTCGCCTTAAATTTAATTTAGTATTTTATTTCTTTTTTTAAAAAGCCTTAAACCCGAAGGCTCATAACAGTACGGTTACATGAAATATTTGCACGCCTGCTTGCAGACAGAGTACAACTGTGTGTAATAATATTTTTAAGATCCTATTTACTTGTATTCTTGCAAATAAACAATTTGATTTGATTTGATTGATATCTTTCTACCATGTAAATTGGTCGAATGACCAACGGTTCGTATCTTCTTTCCTGTTTGTAATAATATAAACAAAGATTAACACTAGAAGGTTGTGTTACATTATACCAAAATATTGATAACTTCAAATGTGATAGCTACAAGTCCCCGTGGGGTGCCGGGCTAGAATATTACCCCCCCAATGCTACATGTGGGTGTCGTAATAGGCGAATAAAGGTAAAAACCGGAAAATGGGCAGCAGCGCTTTCTGAGGAACAGTTATCATAAACTGCAATCCCCAAGATGCCAGTCAAGCGTGGGGATTATGGCGAACCCCCCCCCCCCTTCCCCCAATAGCTGTGGACAATCCGGCAAATACACTTATTTGCCGGATTGTCCACAGCTAAACACAGCCTTTGGGGGAGGGGGGGGGGGGGGGGGTCGCCATAATCCCCACGCTTCTCACACTTCTGGCTGACCAATTACCTAACTTTGTACTAATTGGACACTTCCAATTAGTACAAAGTTAGGTAATCGGTCAGCCAGTATGTTAGATATTCCCGTATAACAAAGTGTATGTATGTATGTACCTGTCGTAGTCGAGCCCCTGCCGTTCGTAGAAGAGCAGATAGGCTGCGGCGGGGTCTATGGGCGGCACGGGGTGCGGGTGCGGCGCGCGGCGGGCGAGGCTCAGCTCGCGGCACATGGAGTCGTTGTAGCAGAGCCACGCGCCGCTCGGGTTACGGGCGTAGGCCACGTAGTGCCCGCCGCTCAGCTGCCCCGAGTGGGACTGAAACAACACGCACCATGTACAAGCCTCTCTTTTATTGTCCGAGCGAGCCCGAGGGCCGTTTTAGCTTCGGATTTCCGGTTGTTCTCTTCGACAGGTGGCATTTCTCAACCGATTTTTTTGAAATTTTGTGAGCAGGTTCGATAATTAATGTTTTTTTTAAATTATTGATAGATTAGCCTTTAACCAAAATCTCATCCGATGGTAAGTGACGTAGTTGTCGAAAGTGTTAAAGAGAATTACTGGCTCTCAAGCACAGCTTCCGGAACACACCGTTAGATGCTTGGCGACAGATTTTCTACTTGAGAGTTTTTTTTATGCCTGGTAGGTGAGCCTATGACCACTATCTCACCTAATGGTAAGTGATGATGTGATCGAAGATGTTGTTCAGGCTATCCTAGAATTACTGACTCTCAAGCACAGCTGCCGGAACACATCGTTAAGTGCTTGGCGACAGATTTTCTACTTGAGGGTGGTCGCTAGTCAGGCGGGCATTCCCAAAATGCCCTACCACCATGCGGTGAAGCTCAAGCCCACGGCAGGATTCGAACCGTAGACCTGCTGTGCGGCAGTCCATAGTCAATGCCACTGAGCCACCACTTCTTCGATTTTTAAATTTTTGTATGCTACTTGTCAAAACGGGTTACTGGCAATACATGTGACGGAATTATTGTACTCACCACGACAGCATAAAGCTTGTACTTGAGATCGAAGGGGTCCTGGTCGTTGAGGAGATGATGCTGGTGGTAGTCCACCAGGTTGTCGTCCGTCACCGGCGTCGTCATCAGGCTCGTCGACTGCAGCCGTTCTCTCCTACACAATACACAGACTTTTAACTATCCCGTAATAACTTCTTGTTACGTGGTACTGAATAGATCCGTTCGTGCCACAAAAAACTCATAAAATAGTATAGTAAGTTTCTATCAGGTGTGACTGAGGTACATATGTTACTTTTCTGATACATTTCAACTCGAACTCTGCATTAATTCTGCTGGTCGTTTTTTATACTAATCCTATTAAGTGTACTCAGAATTTAGTGTAGTATAGATGTAGATAAAATTCATATGTTCATTTTAGTACGACGTCATATATAAATCAGAATAATATATTAATATATGGGATACGTTTACATGAAGTATTTATTGGAAGGACATAGTACAGTTACATGTAGGTTAGAAAATGAAACAAAAATAAAAAGTAATAAGTAAGATATTAAAAATAGTTTCTACTTAAAGCTAACTTTGTTATGAAACACAATGCTAAACAGGGTTCAAAAAGAGATCTCACTAGGAGAACTCTAGAGAAATGAAATCACTATCGGAGTGAGAGCGTAGGAGCCAAAGAGACGCGAAATGTGAGTTTCATTTTCGGTATATTTGACTAGTTTTGTGTTTATAAGCATTTTAGTTTTTCAACAAAGCTGATCGAAATTTTACTATCACTGCGTCTTTTTCACTCATACGCAGTCCGATAGTGATGCATTATTGTCAGCGTCTTAGTGGCAACTCAAACCTTTCGGTCCAGGCCGACTCTTATTAAGAATCAGGCTAACTGGGACCAGACATCAATAAAATGTTCTGCTCGCCACACACTCTTCTAAATCTTCTAATTCTGCCCGGTAAGCATGACCAGTAAGCAAGTTACCGGCCGGCGGAGGCGTGGCCAGTACCCAAGCCGGTAAGCAATAGGCTCCCGCTACCTACAAACGCTATCCGTCCCACATACAATCCGGTCGCAATCCGATCCGGTTGCTCCGACGACAGTGTATTATCTAAGTTCAGTAAGTATGTGACTTTGCAAATAGTCATCATTTATGCTTAGTATATCTCGATGAATAAATCATGGACACGCATTTTTTTTTATAATTGCTATGACATAAATATATGTGCGCGAAATATTTATCAATACAGTATTTATAAAAGCATTTAATTTTTATTAATACTCAAGCATCAATCCTTACAAATTCATCCTCGTCCATATAGCACGACCTCTCACGGCGGCATCTGGCTCACGACTAGAATGGAAAATAAGAATTGGGCGAACCGGTAAGTGTAATGTTCCAGGTTCCAATCCTTACTTAGTAAGAACAAGAATCGGAACGGAAAATATTAGCCGTCGCTAATCGCCTTTTAGGACATCCAACAGAAGATATGGAACAGTTCTTAATTTCTAAGCCGGAAAATGTACAGTATTATAAAACAAGCATGACTACGTAACATAAGTTTCAAGGTTACCTTTTAGCATCGATCGATGAACGCCTCCGCCTTTCAACTTTAACCTTTGTCCTGGTATCTTTAGGTGGTTCGTTTGTCTCGTTCGTGTCATCTTCGCTCTCGCTCTCGGTGATGACTTCGTCGACGAACATCGACGAGCGCCGCTTCAAGGAGAGCTCTCGATGCCTGAGGATGGTCTCTTGTGGTACTGAGGCGAGGTAGTCTGTGGGGTCGAACTCTTGGAACGGGAAGTTGACCACTTTTTGTGACTTTATCCATTTGTTGTTCACGTATTGGAAACGTTTTAGGTGGATTATCTGTTGGAGAATTGGCGCAATGGTAATTTGTTTTTATTAACATATTTACTCGGAAATTGGCACTTATTGCACAGTTTTAGATAAATCATGCAGCTTATAAAACATCCTTTTTTAACTCTACAGCACCTTACATTTTAAAACAGAGCTCACTCATGAAGTTTATGAAATATAATGTAATTTTTTCTTCAAAAATTAGTTGAATAACAAATCGTATGAAACATGTGAATTTCTCAGGTCATCCATTGCAATTACTGCTTTATAATGCCCTCGTCTTCGGTTCCGGTTGCCAGAATAATACTTTATAATAATTACAAAATAGCTACATCCTCCTTTTTGTTATTTTTATCAGATTTTATTTTATTTTGGATAAATAGATAAACTCTTTTATATAATCTCATTCGGTAATATTCTAATTATGAAATGAAATACAGACTTCTATTGGCATATATTTACATACTTCTTTAAGAAAATTAAAAAGTTAAATTAAAGCATTATTCTCCTAACAAAACAATGCTTTAAAACATGTATTAAATTATAAAAGTACAACGTGTCCCGACCAAGGAGGTTTCAATTCAATTTAAGTACACATTATCTTTGGTGAGCGCTGGTTCCGAGCCATAGACCAATAACAGACTTTTTCCATTTTGGCGCTATTTCGTACATACGAATTTGAGTAATATTTTATGGATAAAAATTTAATTTAATGTAGCTACCTATAGCCATGAGATTAAATAAAGTAGTGTATGCAACTGCATATAATTAGGTTTTAAAACACTCATGTAATCTTAATTTGAAACTCGCCTGCGGCTTGTTTCAAAAAACAACACTCATGTTTTAATTACATTCCCTCTATTATATTACAGTTGCATAAACTACTATATTGATAACACCATAATAACAACAATAAACTTAATACTAAAACATAAAACCAAGTGTATCAATTGGCAGTCTTACCGCTTAGAGCGATCTCTTCCAGACAACCCATTACACATATTTTAAATATTGAACTGATTTTCAGAAATTAGTGATTATCATTTTCGGTTTACAAATATAACAATTCAAAGACAACTCAGGAGCTGTTGAAGTGTGCCCTAAAATGATATGGTCTACATAACTTACCCCATCAGTTGGACACCTTGTATAGAGCGAACGGTTTTAGACAACACCTTAGGCAAATTATATATATGAATTTGCGCCCACTAATGTTTGGTAACGTTTGATATTTCTACCTTGAATAAGATTTACAAGAATGAAGATTTATTATAAACTAGTTTTTTATTTATTTTATGTTATAGTTACGGAACAAGCTCGAGGTCCACTTGATGTTAAGCGGACTAACCTCTGCGCCCTGCGCCCGTCACTTTGAGAGATAGTTGTTAAGTCTCATGTGCCTGTAATTTCTCTGGCTCTCAAGTACAGGTGTTGGAACACAACGTTAGGTGCTTGGCGAGAGATTTTCTACTTGAGGGTGGTAGTTAGCCAGGCAGGCAATGCCCTTCCAGCATGCGAAAGTATGTGTTATAGAGTAGTATAGGTGATGTTTGAGTTACCAGTATGGGCGGCGCGCGCCATATCTGCAGCGTCTTGGTGGCGGGCTGCGCGGAGCGGCAGGCGCCGCAGTGGTAGCGCTGCTCGAGCCGCTCGGCGCCGGTGAAGGCTTGCAGGCAGCTCGCGAGGTCGACGGCGCGCGCCGCCTCCGCCGCCACAGACTGCACCGACGAGTGCTCGATCCATGCCTGGATAATACAACATATGTCATCTACGTATACAACCTAACTTATTTATCTATATAACACTGTCACTAAATTGTCCTGTGCCTTGTAAAACAGTTTATAACTAGTACAGGCTCATAACTAAATATGTATTATTATTACTAACATCTTCTAAATCTTAAGAAGATATTAATAACAATTATGGATAAACAATGTAACCTTGAATTATGAAATAAATATTATTATTTATATTACTGTTACATTTATTTATTTATTTAAGGGAAAACCAACAGCTGAAGTAACTTATATGTAACACTTATAGTAACAGAAAGCTAATTATAGGTTTTCACGTATAGTGACAACATAATTACAAAGTGTGCAATAACAATATCGCTTATGAAACACATTTATATGATAAAGTAAAATATCCTAAATACCTTGGGAAAAATCTTGATAACAAAATGATAATGAAATAGTTAGCTAATAATATCAAAATTCAATTATAATTGAGTTTAAATATCGCCTCTGAAGAAATTAGTACTCAACCGTTGTCTGGCTGAGTTTACGCTCGTACAAAATAGATCTAGATCATAATGCTTGCAGATTTTATTGAATTGATTGCTAGATCGCCATAGGAATGAATTTTGTCTGTAGTTAGTTCCTACAGTGGGAGTACAAATAGTAGGGTTACATCGAGTGGTTTTATAGGGGGTGTTAATGGAAATTTTGCTTAGCAGCTCAGGACAGTCAATTTTGTTTATAGTTATTTTTAGTAGAAAAGATAAGTCGGCAATTTCGCGCCTTTTATAGAGTGGAAGAAAGTGAAACTTTTTGCAGAGTTCTTCATAATTGAAAGACTTGTTGGGAATTTTTAACCTAAAACAAAGATATTTAATAAATTTGATTTGAATTCTTTCTATTCTATCAATATACTATATATGTTGTAACGGGGGTTCCAAACCTGGGATGCATATTCGAGAATGCTTCGTACAAATGTACAATAAAGCACTTTGAAGGTTTTAGCGCGACTAGAACTTGCCGAACTTCTTATTACAAAGCCCAGTGTTCTTGAGGCCTTGGAAACGATAGCATCGACGTGTTTATCAAAGAGTAACTTTGAATCATGTAGGACTCCTAGGTCTCTAACGACGTTACATTCTTGTAATATTTTCTGTTGGAGCAAATAAGATGATGGTGTTATATTAATTTTACGGGTAAAAGTAACTACGGGGCATTTAGATGGATTAAGGTCTAGTTTATTAGCAACACAATAACTATCCAGCCTTGAGAGATCAGACTGAAGTTTGATAATATCATCAGGTGATTTGATGACTTTAAATATTTTCATATCATCAGCAAAGCAAAGCAGGTGAATATTATCGAAGCATTGTGTAATGTCATTAAGAAATATTAAAAAGAGAAGGGGACCAAGCAATGATCCCTGGGGAACGCCACTGGGAACAGAAACCCAACTATACTCTGGTTTTTAATTCGAGATCAAAAATGTAAACAAAGGTGTTAACCGTGCAAAAAAATTACAAGTACTTGGTAATTTTTCTAATTTTGGGAACAAATGGAGCATTTAATGTAAAAAATATATTTAATGAAATTTATAGCATTATTATGAAACAATAAAACACTTTTATATGCGCGTACATATTTACGCATATATTCAAGTCTGAAAAAATTAGTGTAAGATTTTTTTGTTTTTAATAGCCACACTTGTGAGAATATTTTTGAAGAAAAACTATTGAATACCCTGACCTATCAGTTTGACAATGACATATATTGACATTTCTTTGTTTACATTTTTGATCTCGAATTAAAAACCAGACTATAGATATGTAGTTATTTATGACAATAGCCTGCGAGCGATTTTTTATGTAAGAGGAAAACCACCTAAGCAAATCGCCTCTTATGCCGATGAGGTATAACTTTGACAGTAATAGCGTATGGTCGATTCTATCGAAAGCTTTGCTGTAGGCAGTGTAAATTACATCCACTTGGAAACCGTCGTCCATGGCTTCGGTTAGGAATTCATTGAAGAGAATAAGGTTAGAAGTAGTGGACCGTCCCGCTGCCTAGATGCCGTGACGTAACGCTGCATAGATTTGGTTATAAACTATTCTCTCAAACAGCTTAGCAATAATGCAGAGTTTAGATATTGGCCTGTAATTAACGACATCGGTTTTCGAACCTTTTTTATGAATCGGTGAGATGAAAGCTGATTTCCAGATCGTGGGGACAGTACACTCAGAGATAGATTTACGAAATAGTAAGGTTATTGGTGCACAAATAGATTTAGCGCAGCCAATAAGAAATATCGGACTTATAACATCTGGGCCTGCCGATTCGGATGCATCTAGATTTAATAATAATTTTAAAACTTCATCTTCACTTATTCCAATACTACTGATATCATAGTTATAGTCAGAGCCACAAAAATTAGTAGGCATATTTATTGGCAACACAAATGTGTTTTGAGTTGAGTTCGCGTCGGTACAATTCAATGTTTTTATAAATATTCATATTACAGTGCAAAGATAAAGAAGTCTCCATCTCCAATTCAGTGTTTCAGTGCTGTAAACCGTGATAACCAGTGTCAATTTTACTATCACGTTTAGAGTTCAAAAACATTCTAATACAATATATTTTACAAATAGAACTTAAAGTTTGTGTTTTGGTTTGCTCATGGACGATGCTACAACTGCAAAATGAATATACCTAATACATCAAAATCGAGTTATAAAGCTAATTGTTATTCTGGGCCTAAAAGCAGCTACAAACGTGTTCTTGCTTAGCTCAAGTGTTTTCATGGCAAAGATGTTTCGTAAGTTTTGAAGCCGGCTTCTATAGGCATGCGACACATTTTTTGTAACAAAAACCAAACTAAGTTATGGCATAACTACTAAACAGTTACTTTTTTTTTTTTTACAGACGGCAAGACGCTTGGCGAAAAAAACGGAGCTTATATCATACACAAAATGTTCCACCACTAGGTACAACGGGTCATGCCAGAAAGAGCCAAGAACTCCAAGAAGTGAATATCAACTGGCCAATAACAGATCCAACACAGGATAGTCACCAGCTGGCCATTGAATCTGTACAAAGCAATAACTTCCATAACCTCCCTGGCTATAAAATCATTGATATAAAGCATGTCATTTATTTACCATGGACGTTTGATTTGGAAAGACATGGCACAATTTGAGTGAATAAGGAAGCGGATTCAATATCATTTTAATTTATATTTAGTACAAAACAAGTGACAAGGAATTCCGTAAAAGCAATGTAGAACAACTTATTTCCAGGAAGCAGTTCGTCCAGCTGGATTATATATTGCTGATACAAGGAATATGGGTTTCTAGGTGCAAGCCCAGATGGTAATAATGTAAAATTTTAATTACAGATGATGAATAATTGTTGCAGGTGAGAATACAAAAGAAAAAGCGATTTTAGAAATATAAATGTTTTCCTCAGGCTAGGCAGAATAAAGATACAGAAAGCACTCCATAGAAAAAAAACACTCGTATTCAAAGATGAACAATTGATATTACATGAAAATGGTAATAAATATTACCAGGTAGGTACCAACTATGTAGATATATCGATTATGCTATATTAGTAAAGAAAAGATTGATTGAATTTATTTATTTTTGTTGGATAAAAGTACAGTTTGCAAGCGCAGAATATTACAGAACATGTTATGTAAATTGTGATATTTTTGCTCAATTGTTAATTCCTACTCAAGACACAGTCCTACAACAGGAGTGAGTAGAAGTGGTTCTATAATTGATAAAAAAAATCTGTTGGTGCCAAAAACATTTTCAGATTGTTCACGGCTGAACACTGCTTCCTGTTGTCCGCTCTGATATTTTTCCCTTCCTCGCTTTGCTTATGATTCCAAGCCTGGCCCCCCAAGATTTAAAAATAATGAAAAACAAATCCCTATGTCGCTAATATAAATATAATGTTTGTATTCTTTCTTTGTATTACAGGTACAAGGTCAGCTAAGAGTAACAATTATGAAAAAGATGTTACTTTGAGTGCTACATCTCACCAGTGTTAGAAATTGAGAGATGAAGATTTCATTGTGCTTACTTACTTTATTTCTTATGACCTACCTACTCAGAAGAGTAAAAAATGCAAAATGTTTAGATTCGGAGTTCTAATTAGCAATACATATTTTTGAACTTCACCTAATCTTTCATTTCACTTCTTGATCTAGGTAAATTATACATGTTTGTACACCGCACAAAAAATAGGTAATTGTTAGTTTTTGAAGCGGTGATGGCTCAGTGGCATTGGCTATGGACTGCCGCGTAGCAGGTCCATGGTTCGAATTCCACAGCGGGCTTGAGCTTCACCGCATGGTGGTAGGGCATTTTGCGAATGCCCGCCTGGCTACGACCACCCTCAAGTAGAAAATCTGTCGCCAAGCACCTAAAGATGTGTTGCGGCAGCTCTCCTTGAGAGCCAGTAATTCTAGATTATAAACCTGTTAACACCTTCGACCACACTATCACTTACCATCAGGTGAGATTGTAGTCAAAACCTAACCTATCAGCGATAAAAAAAAATAAGTCATTATAAAATTGTTTTATACTGGCCTATGTTATTTTTAGGTGAAACGCAATAATGTCAAAAAAAATCCATTGCAAAAAGTGATTACAGTTAACGAGACTTGAACTCGAGCACTTCACATTGCAAATCCGCTACTGTTACAATTGCGCTATTTGGTATTTACGGTGCACGTTCAATTTTGGTGTATAATTACTACAGTTTACCTATTTACATGTGTGTGTGTGTGTGTGCGTGTGTGTGTGTGTCATTACTTTACATATACATGAGATTGGTTTAATTAACAATTACGTAAAAATGTATGTGTCAATAGGTTTAATTATGTTTGATATGTGCTAGGAACAAGTTGGCTAACCGGCGAAATCACCTGAATTATATATTTTTCTCAGTAATTAAAGTAAAAAAGAACAAGTCTTGATTTTTGAAACAGCGCCATCTCGCGGATGATTTTGCTTAGCGACAAGTAACGTTTAACCTTAAGGTTGAACTGGCCGGTCGCTTCTCCATACAAACGCCGTAGGGTGATCACTCCCGTATTTGAGACTTTAGGTCCAGAATTAAGCATAATACCGATTGATGTCGTCATTATCTAGGCTTGTATGAAGCCGAAATTTTAAAAACATAATTAAGTTGAAAGTTATGAGCCTTGAAAATGTTATATGAAAATGTTTCGAAGCTCATAACTCTCAAGTTAATTATCTTATTAAAATTTCGGCATCATACAAGCCTAGGTAATGACGAGATCAATCGGTATTATGCTTTGTTTTGGACCTAAATCCGAAAATAAGGCAGTGATCACCCTACGGCGTTTGTATGGAGAACGGCCCGGCCAGTTCACCCTTAAAAACATGCACGAGTATATACTGATGTAGATGCCTTAAAATCAGTCTCATAATCGTGTTTGATTGTTGTTCGAAAATGACTTGTAAACAACTAACGAAATTTAGTAGATGTGAACATTATGAACAAATGTTGTAGGCCTAGCTGACATCTTCGATTATGTTCTAACTTAGCAGTGGGGCCCGCCCGCAGGGACCGTGCCCAGCTCTAGTTACTAATGTACACTTGTATATAACACGTGTATACCTTCTCCCTGGTACTCTGGTAGCGCAGATGCAGCGCGGTGGGGTCCCAGTCGATGGCGAGCAGCGGGGCCCGCCCGCAGGGACCGTGCCCAGCTCTAGTTACTAATGTACACTTGTATATAACACGTGTATACCTTCTCCCTGGTACTCTGGTAGCGCAGATGCAGCGCGGTGGGGTCCCAGTCGATGGCGAGCAGCGGGGCCCGCCCGCAGGGACCGTGCCCAGCTCTAGTTACTAATGTACACTTGTATATAACACGTGTATACCTTCTCCCTGGTACTCTGGTAGCGCAGATGCAGCGCGGTGGGGTCCCAGTCGATGGCGAGCAGCGGGGCCCGCCCGCACGGACCGTGCCCAGCTCTAGTTACTAATGTACACTTGTATATAACACGTGTATACCTTCTCCCTGGTACTCTGGTAGCGCAGATGCAGCGCGGTGGGGTCCCAGTCGATGGCGAGCAGCGGGGCCCGCCCGCAGGGACCGTGCCCAGCTCTAGTTACTAATGTACACTTGTATATAACACGTGTATACCTTCTCCCTGGTACTCTGGTAGCGCAGATGCAGCGCGGTGGGGTCCCAGTCGATGGCGAGCAGCGGGGCCCGCCCGCGGCGCACTGCCGCTCGGACCGCACTCAGCTCAAGCACTGATAGCGTGCCGGCCACCGTGCTGCCCTGCAAAAATATATACAATATACTGTATTATGTGTAAAACATTTAGAAGGCCAATACAACGTTCATTTACGTTAATACTAATTTTGAGTGGTCACTGTAGTGGATGTTTATCAAAGTACCATATAATAGAAAAAATCTAAAGCAGATTGTAGCACTAATTCAAAGACCCCCCGTTTTTTAAACGTTTGTCAAAGCCTTGATTAGTTAACAGACTAAATGCTGTACGCTGATTGGTGAATGACATTCCATGACGCGATATGTGACCAATGAGCGTTCAGTATACATAATGTTACTTAATCAATCAAGACTTGATTGTTCAAGACTTCCAGAAACTGGGGGTGAGTGTTGGACCTAGACTAATCACTAGTTAGATAAGTAAGTAATTTTATTGGTAAAACAATTGATCCCACATTTCCCTTCCATAAAAAATATAATATATGTAAGGTTTCCCGTAAATGACTTGTTTATTGAAATACGTAGCTAAAATTTTACAAACAGTTTACAAGGGCAGTAAAAGTAGAAGATGTAGACATGCAAAGAATGAAGGCAATACAGAAAAGAGAAATCAGTAATAATAGATCATGTTCAAGTTCGGCGGAGGGCAAACGGCATTAGCAGCAAAGTTACGACGTTAGAAGACGTTTCTAACTCACTGACATTACTGCCTTTGCGGCCAAGTGTAGGACTTTTGGCACTCTTGGGAGAGACATCAGCTCAGCAGTAGACATTACGTTAGACCAGTACTCACATCAGCGTTGACCGTTGTCCTGCCGCTGGCTTGCCGCTGCAGTTTCGCTTTAGCGATGGGTGAGTTGGCGTTAGGTATTCCGTCGTCAAGTATTGTATGACTCGCTGCAGACTGTTTGCGGGACGCAGGAGGCCATCCTGGAAACAATTTTAGGTAAGGCAACAATGACAAAATTAGCATGTCGATGCCGTTAACTTCGAAAATCACAGAAATTACTTGTGGATGTTGTGGAAGTTTGCTAATCATTACAGCTCACTTGTATACTATGCAATATTAAATCAGGTGACGTCTCCTGATTTGGTGTCAGTAGTGTGCGTCTATTGCATGTTTGTGTTCCTCTCTTTGGCATTCATTAAAACGTATGATATACAGTGGAAGTGTAGCTGTGTGCATTATATAATTGAAAACGTCAGTGGCGGCATAGGCACGTGGGGTACATACCGTGGCTAGTGACGACAAGCGGCTCGGTGCCCGTCGGCAGCGCACAGCCCCGACAGAGCGCCGGCACGTGGGGTACATACCGTGGCTAGTGACGACAAGCGGCTCGGTGCCCGTCGGCAGCGCACAGCCCCGACAGAGCGCCGGCACGTGGGGTACATACCGTGGCTAGTGACGACAAGCGGCTCGGTGCCCGTCGGCAGCGCACAGCCCCGACAGAGCGCCGGCCACCCGCACGCGCCGCACCACGCGCCGCCCGCGCCCACCAGCCGCAACGTGAACGGGAACTCGTACCCGAGGCTGTCGTCGCTGTTACAATACAATAAGTAATGGTATGGTCGCTGTTACAACACCAATAACACAAATAGGTAACATCAATACAGGTAACAACAATATTATACAACATCATTACACAACATTATTCACATACAACAACATCATAATTCATGGCACAGTAAAAATTATGCCCGCAGCATTCGTTAATTAATATTGTTATTAGCGCTTAATAAGTATTGTGAAAGTGACCATTAAGGGAAGCATATCGCAAGATTTGTCCTCAGTATTGTTTAAGGACATATTTTTGGCTACTAACTCCAATATAACAAAGAGAAGTGATAAAATTTATACCCCCAACTTACTCATAAATTCTACTCAGAATAAACTTCCGTCTGTGTCATTATAAGTAGGATAAACTTGTAGGTTAGCCTGAACAGCATCTTCGACCACATCATCACTTACCATCAGGTGAGATAGTGGTCAAAGGCTAACCTATCAGGCATAAAAAAAAAAACCCCCTTGTGATATTTCAAACTCAACTGACACCTAACATTTTGACTTTGACAAGTCTATGTCATATTCAATTGACAGTTCAAAATTCAACTTTGACAAGATTTGTTGCCATAACAACAAATATTACCCAGATTTCGGATCTTCTCAAGATGACTACTTGGAAGTGCGCTGACTGTAAGGCAGCGGACAAATACAAAGGCACCCAAAACACTCCATCTCAGCCAAGTACAGGCGCAGTGCAGGGTGTAGAACCCTCAAGCGTATATAGCATTGAAGATCTTAAACAGTACTTCGACAAAAAGTTAGAGGGATCATTAGCCCAACTTTACAGAGATATCAGACGGGACTTTACTACGAATAGTTCCGACACCCTCACTA
The DNA here is from genome assembly GCA_963890685.1 of Plagodis pulveraria. Classification (NCBI taxonomy): domain Eukaryota; kingdom Metazoa; phylum Arthropoda; class Insecta; order Lepidoptera; family Geometridae; genus Plagodis; species Plagodis pulveraria. The sequence continues at coordinate 17,737,998 of OY982970.1, read as the reverse complement.
AGATCCAAGAGCTTATAGAGAGTATAAATTACACGTCGGCAAAATACGAACAACTCCAAGAGGATCTCGACTTACAGAAACAGGCTATTCACGAGCTTCAGGAAGAGAACAAAACTCTGCGTTCTCAACTAGGTGATCTCAATACGCGACTCAATCAGTTTGAACAACAATCTCGTGACTGTAACCTGGAAATCCAGTGTGTGCCAGAGCACTCATCGGAAAACCTCAAAATTATAGTCAGAACATTTGCTACAACTGTGGGTTACAGTCTGCCTGACAACGAACTAGTGAACTACCACCGTGTAGCCAAGCCGAACAAGGAATCAAACAGACCTCGTTCAATTGTTGTCAAACTCTCCAGCCCCCTGGTGCGAGACTCGCTTATCGCAGCTACAAAAACCTACAACAGAACCCACCAAAACGACAAGCTGAACTCCACACATCTGGGTATAGCCGACAAGGATAAAAAACCAATATTTGTGTGTGAACACCTGAGTCCAGCCAACAAGCATTACACGCAGCTGCCAGAAAAGTCGCAAGAGACAAGAAATTTGATTTTGTGTGGGTTCGGAACGGCAGAATCTTTATGAGAAAAGACACGAACTCCAAAAGCTTTATTGTGAAGGATTTAATTTTTCTAAACTCAATCTAAGTTGTATAATATATTATAGTCTCAGTTATTTTGTATGATCTCTGTTCCTAATACCAGCCCATCATGTCATTGTAACCTAAAACTATACTATCTAAATGTAAGAGGTCTTAGAACCAAAACAGAAATTTTGTTGCTGAATGTATTGAAACAAGATACTGACATTGTAATACTAACAGAGTCATATCTAAATGACTCTATGTACGACCAAGAGCTTTTCGACAATAGGTACATAGTTTTCAGGCGAGACAGATCCTTATCTTCTAACTCAAAGCGAGACGGAGGTGGTGTTTTGGTTGCTGTGTTAAACCAACATGAACCTTGTGGTATGCTAAAATGGGAGTCTGAGGACGAAGTCATCTGGGTTTTCATTAAATTAAGAGATGGCAGTCAGATTAAACACCTTTGTATCTGTGCAGTATACAATCCTTCACCTGCTACTGATGATAGAACTGATAGCATTACGTCAGATATTACAAATGTATATCAGTATAAATTACCACAACATTCTGATATTTTGTTGGCTGGTGACTTTAGACCTGGTTTCACCATACTCTGTTATTTATTTAACGCCTTGTTAATCCTTTTAACAGACTGTTAACTGAACTGAGTGTCCCACCAAGCGTTAATGGATGATTAATTCTCTTAACAAGGCGTTAAATCTAATCACTGCCCTAGAGGTCCGTTAAATAGTTAACAGGCTGTCAGTGATGTGAAATATGAATTTATTGTCATAACATAAGTAGATCAAAAATGGAAGATGATTATTTTTGAAACTGATGTTTTATAAAATTTTGATAATATGGACAGAATAGTACTACATCCAGGAATTAATAAATAATAATAAATAAATAATCCAGGAGACTGCACATAATTTTATGTGCATATTCGTTTATCGGGTGGGGAAAATGCAGAGTAGTTTAGAAATTGCAAGGGCGTTATGTCCGTCAGTTGCTTGGCGACAGATTTTCTACTTTTTACTATCTATTAATGTGCAAGTATTGGCAGTGCAGTTTTATTTTTGCCTGATAGATTAGCCTTTGACCACTATCTCACCTGATGGTAAGTGATGATGTGGTCGAAGATGTTGTTCAGGCTAACCTAGATTTATTGGCTCTCAAGGACAGCTGCCGGAACTCACCGTCATGTGCTTGGCGACAGATTTTCTACTTGAGGGTGGTAGCTAGCCAGGCCTTTTACAGAAATGCTATGTTTGATAGTGGGTGGTATGGTAATGCAGTTTTATTGGCTGATAGTAGATAGGGTCAATCCTCTAGCTACCACCCACAAGTAGAAAATCTGTCGCCAAGCACCTGACTGTGAGTCATGGTGCCACTGGAAAATCCAAGAACACTGGTGGAGGTACTCTATTATGAATCTCAAATATAGAACATAAATCCTATTGATCGCTTGTATGGAAACGTTGATACCCCGATCTTGAGTTGGGCATGTAAATGAAATTAAATAACTGTCTGTTAGTACCACAGGAGTACTGAATAACTTTTTAGTAAAGCAAAGTAAGGTTTACCAACAGATGACCATTAACTTGACTTACCAGCACCATGGGAAGAATAATTAGATCAAGGCTACATCACAGAACAAAGAAGTGAAGATGCAATCACAAGAAACATAAATGTGTGTATGTGCAAAGATAGCTAATAAATAATTATTTTAAAAGTTTTCACCTGTGCCAGTCAAAAATCCTAAAACACATTTATGGGATAATTAAATACTAAGACAAAAATTACTAAGGTAAAGCTAGAAATGATAAATTAAAATAAATATATTCAATTTTTTATTTTATTGCACCATACATTCAAATATTATATATATATACCTAACTAAAAACAAATACTTCTAGATTAAATACTAAAATTATTCATTTTAGGATTTTTCAATTGTTCTTGTAATTTTGCAGTTTTAATTATTTCTTGATTTATTTAACTGCTTTTCTTTTATGTTACCGTTGGTTTCTGCATTTCCTTTTCATAATTTCCAATAAGTACAACTTATTTCAGGATGTGTCTCCTCTATTAACAGAAAGTGTAGTTTCAAATATTTATTTTCTGCATTCTGAATCAAAAATAAATATCAATTAAAATACTTTCAACGTACAGATTTAGATAGTCCTATCTTTAATTAAAAATGAAAATTATTACAATATACTAAAATCCCATTCATACTATTTTTGGTTTAATTATAATTTAAGTTAAACCAAGAATAGTAAGAATTATTAAATTAATATATTATACAAGCAGACAGACCAATACATTTTGTATGCAGCTGTTATGGGAGATGTGAATTGAATGGGATATGATTGCAAGATTTTTAGAAGTGAATACACTTAATAACTTTCTGGATATTTTTTTCTGCCATCAACCATCCTGTGTATATAAATAAAAACAAAGCTGAATAGCCACCGCCTACTTCTAGTGGTATGTTTTCATCTGCAGGTTTATATATTTGCGATGGTCCAGCATCATAAACATCTGCATTGTCATCCTTGTATAAATAAAGTAATAAATTTACTGCGTATCATATCAACACACAATTACAAACTGTATTAGTGAGGAATGAGAAAAGCAAGTTGCGTGCAACAAGTTTCACTCTGAATTTGGAAATCTACAATTTAAGAACTTGCACAGCACTGCACTCATCCATCACCCGAAGATAATAGATGTTAAATATCTTTATGCCCAGTAAATTCATTGAAAACATTGCCCTTCAATCCCGACTTCAAACACAGTAGTGTTTGCACAATACCTATTGCTTAGCAGTTGTATAATTGCATGTGGCACTTTCCAAGACAGACACTGCAAAGACGCTTATCACCACAAAAATAGTGAAATATGAAGCTAACTGTGAGATATATAAACATTTTAATGTATGAGATGTTCGTGAAGTACGATCATCAACAGTGCATTATATTAGCAAATATTAAAGCCAAAACTTACTTGAGTTTCAGTAACTTCTATAGTTTTGAAATTATGAGATATTCGTTGGTCTAAAAACTGGATACCTATCAGAATCGTATGGACTGTCTAATGCTGTAAAAATGTCAGGCCTCCTTCTGCAAAGTAAAACCAGAGCAATGAGCGTGTTACCTGGATGGAATAACTGGGTGATACGTATGAAAATAATACTTGTTCCCTACCTGTTAAAAGGACTTGTTCCTTTGTTGCTGCTTTATCTTTCCTCGTGGTACGTTTTATGTTGTCTCAGTGGACGTTTTGAGATGATATGTGTGGTGTGCTGATCCCAAAACGAGCTCCTGAACTATAATTTTCTTCTCATTTGTAAAAAAATAAGCCCGTGAATTTTCTTGAACATCGTGAATTAAATAAAAACTTGTTTTATCAACACTAAAAAAACAAACAATACAATCACAACGTAAAATTCTGAACTCAAATTAACGGGAGATTAACATTTCAACCAGTTTAATGAAAAGTGGCCCGGTTGCATTATACTCCTACTGCGTGAACGTTATTTGAATTCGGCCGCGTAGCTTAACAAGCGACCGAATTCAAATAACGTTCACGCAGAATACTGAGACCTGTAGAATATGGGCCCTTCGATTTGGTCGTATAAGAATGAGAGTGAATGATTTATGTTTCGTTCCTGTCATAGACCAAATAGAATATATACTACCCCGTAACATGGGATTTACTAACGGTCCGCTAATTTTTCTTCATAGCACGTAAACTAATTTAACAGCTCTGTTACTTTTAAAGACCCATTAGCTAATGCCTGATTTAGAGTAAACAAACATAGCATGGTGAAATTAGGCCTTAACCTTACATATTTAAACTGGCAACCCGTTGATGACAGCACACATTTCATTCTTGCGAGTATTCGGAGTTCGGCAACTGAGGAGCTTTTGGTCGACTTCCTTTCATTTGTGGCGTACTCCACAATCAGCTATTCTAACGAGTTCGACCAAAGTCTCAACAAATATCAATTAACCCTTCTAATGTGATGACTACAACTTGTGGCTTTGGTCGAGTCCACTCTGCGGCCGGTTATTCCCCGCCCGCTCCGCGCAGCGCACCCGCAAGCACCTAGCCGCTGCGACTGGTTCGGTTGCCACCCGACACACGGAGAGATACTGCCGTAGGCCGCGCTCGGTTCTCGTGTTTGCTATTATTGTTATCAGCTCCGTATCATTAATTTAAAACTGTTACTAAGTTATACCTACATCTTAATAAAAATATCTTTGTGTTAAACGTAAATAATAACTATTCATTTCTATCTCATTTTTCTAAATTCATTTCCGTATTTAAAATAGTATCAGTTTAAACGTGGTGTCGCATCTCGACCCACATACAACCTTCCGATCGTCAGTGTACCTAAAGTGTGTAGTTTGTGAATCCTGGAATACCGGGATACAACTACATTTGTGGCGACCTACCGACGTGAGAGACTCGATATTTGGACTTTGGACATCGCACCACCGCTATTGAAATAGCCTACACATTTACCACGGAATAGTGAAGGTTTGAGAAGGGTGTTTGGAACGAAGTAAGTGAGTAAAATTATTTTTATGTACTGAAATGGCTACACGTAACGATGATGATTTTGAGGATGCAAGCCAAGGACATGAAGTTCTGAGAGTGGGTGTTCGTGTTCCACCGTTTTGGCCAGAGGAACCATTATTATGGTTTGCTCAAGTAGAAAGCCAGTTTACACTCTCAAAGATTACGACGGATGAGACAAAATTTTGTTACTTAGTAGCCCAACTTGATCATCCATATGCTGCAGAGGTGAAGGATATCATCACCAACCCTCCACAGACTGACAAATATGCAAAGCTTAAGTCCGAACTCATTAAACGCCTTTCAGCTTCACAGGAAAAACGCGTGAAGCAGTTGCTCATGCACGAAGAGCTTGGCGACAGAAAGCCATCTCAGTTTCTCCGCCATCTACAGAGCCTCGCAGGTCCATCAGTGCCCAAAGACTTCTTGACTACCATATGGTCAAGCCGTCTGCCATCTAATATACAGACGGTAATAGCTTCACAGGTAGACCTACCGTTAGACAAGCTAGCTGACTTAGCAGATAAAGTGCACGAGATAGCTCCTTCTATTCCACAGGTAGCAAGTACCTCTAGATCCATAGCTGGTACTCCTGCTCCATCACCACCATATGATGACCTGGCCAGGCAAGTCTGCGAACTGACAAGGCAAGTAGCAAAGCTAACTGAACAAGTAGCCTCTGGAGAACGATCTCGCTCACAGTACCGGAACCGACGGTATGACCGTTCTCGTTCACGCTCACGTCCTAGACAACCACCCCCGAACCACCCTCACTGTTTCTACCACTATACCTACGGAGCTAAAGCTCAGAAATGCAAACAGCCGTGCAGTTTCTCATCGGAAAACTGCCAGGGCGGTCGCAAGTAGCGGCCAACGACTGCCCCTTATCGACAGGCCGTCTATTTGTCACCGATCGTGCAACGAAAATGCAGTTCCTTGTAGACACTGGTTCAGACTTGTGTGTTTTCCCGCGATCAGCTGTCAAGACGCCCTGCTTCAAGTCTAAGTTTGACCTCACAGCAGCCAACGATTCGGTAATACATACGTATGGTCTGACTAAACTGCAACTGGATTTGGGACTTCGTTGTATTTTTGCTTGGAGTTTTACAATAGCTGATGTTTCTAGACCAATCATAGGAATCGACTTCCTCAGCTACTACGGTTTGCTCGTTGATTGCAAACACCAACGCTTGGTCGATAATATCACATCGCTTTCGGTGAACGCTATTCATTCCACCTCACCTGATGACATAGCATCAATTAAGGCTGTGACAGGTGAGTCAGACTTCCACGAGCTATTGCGAGAGTTTCCGGAGATCACAAGACCAGCAGGCGTACCCTCTACCACTAAGCACAATACACTGCACTACATTAGGACTACTCCAGGACCTCCTGTCTCTTGCAAACCTAGACGTCTTGATCCAGTCCGCCTAAAAGCTGCAAGAAAAGAGTTCGAAGACATGTTAGCTAGCGGGATAGTTACACGTTCTGAAAGCCCATGGTCTTCTGCCCTGCATCTCGTTAGGAAGAAAGATGATGGATGGAGACCTTGTGGAGATTACCGCGCACTCAACGCCAGGACCATACCTGATAGGTACCCCATCCGCCACATTCAGGATTTCTCCCAGCAGCTCACAGGATGTACTGTCTTCTCTAAAATTGACCTGGTGAAGGCTTACCATCAGATCAAAATTAATCCTGATGATGTACCCAAAACCTCATTGACCACACCTTTCGGAATGTTCCAGTTTGAATTTATGGCGTTTGGGTTACGTAATGCTGCGCAAACCTTCCAGAGATTCATCGATGAAGTGCTCCTAGGCCTAGATTTCTCGTACGGATATATTGATGACATTTTAGTCTTCTCGCGGTCAATAGAAGACCATAAAAACCACCTGCGTCAGCTGTTTGATCGTCTCAAGCAGTATGGAGTACTGATCAACACTTCAAAGTGTGTTCTAGGAAAGTCAGAAGTAGATTTTCTAGGATATTATGTATCTGCTGCTGGTATTCGACCTTTGGACACAAAAGTTCAAGCTATCCAGAATTACGCTGTTCCGAAGACCGTAAAAGAACTACGACGTTTCTTAGGAATGTTAAATTTTTATCGTCGCTTTATTCCGAACGCAGCTCAACTTCAAGCACCGTTGAATACTCTCCTATCTGGACCCAAAGTAAAAAGCTCGCACCCTGTTGAGATGACTTCCGACCTATTGCGCGCTTTTGAAGACTGCAAGGTATCGCTATCTCAAGCGACACTACTAGCGCATCCAGATGCATCCGCCGAATTAGCGATTGTCACTGATGCCTCTGACTTCGCAATTGGTGCTGTTTTACAACAACGCAAAGGTACAGACTGGCAACCACTAGCATTCTTCTCGCACAAACTATCTAATGCCCAGTCTAAGTACAGTCCTTATGATCGAGAACTTCTTGCCGTGTACGAAGCCATCAAATACTTTAGACATATGGTAGAAGCTAGAGCTTTTGCTATTTACACTGATCACAAGCCTCTGACTTCCGCCTTTTCTATGAATAAAGAAAAGTGTTCACCCCGACAATTTCGTCACTTGGACTTTGTTGCACAATTTACCACAGATATACTCTATCTTCCTGGTAAGAAGAACATTGTCGCTGATGCTTTATCTCGTGTGGAGGAAATCACTGCTATAGACTATCGAGCTCTTGCACGATTTCAGGACTCAGACCCAGAACTGCAAGACTTACTACAAAATGGTTCCAGTTTGAAGCTAGAGAAACTGAAATCCGCTGACGCAGACATTCCAATCTACTGTGACACGTTTGCCGGATTACCTCGACCATTTGTCCCTCCACAACTTCGAAGACAAGTTTTCGACGTGCTACATCGACTACATCACCCAGGAAGTTCAGCTACTGTACGACTGATTACACAAAGATTTGTGTGGCCAGGGATTCGTAAAGATTGTAGAGAGTGGTCTAGGCAATGTATCAAGTGCCAACAATCCAAAGTTTCCCGTCACACTAAATCACCCCTATCATCTTTCCTTACTCCTTCCTCGAGGTTCTCTCACATTCACCTCGACATCGTAGGACCATTAACTTTATCGTCTGATTTCAGGTACTGCCTCACTGTCATTGATAGATTTACGCGATGGCCTGAGGCAATTCCACTCAAAGACATCACTGCGGAGACCTGTGCTGCTGCCTTGGTATCCGGCTGGATCTCCAGATTTGGATGCCCTGCTCGTGTGACCACCGACCGTGGACGCCAATTCACGAGTCAACTTTTTCAATCTCTCACAGATCTGATAGGTGCACGTCACTTCCGCACCACTGCTTATCACCCAGCAGCGAATGGCATCATCGAGCGTCTCCATCGCCAGCTCAAATCAGCGATCATGTGCCACAATACTTCACAATGGACAGAAGCTCTTCCACTGGTTCTTCTTGGCATCCGTAGCGCGTGGAAAGAAGACCTACAGTCGTCAGCAGCAGAGCTAGTATATGGTGAGCCTCTACGCTTACCTGGTCAGTTCCTCTCCCCAATAGATGACTTCAGCTCTGATGACATCACCCAATATGCCACTCGTCTCCGAGCCCATATTCAGAACTTGACGCCAAGACCAACTTCATGGCATACATCATCGCCATTCTACTACCCACGTGACCTACAAAATTGTTCACACGTATTCCTGCGTCAAGATCACGTGCGTGGAGCACTAGAACCTCCTTACGCTGGTCCCTACTTAGTACTAAAGAGAAAGCCTAAGTTCTTTACCATTGACGTTAAAGACAAACAGACGAGCGTCACTGTTGACAGGCTTAAACCAGCGTACATGGCTAAAGAAGCTAATAATCTACCACAACCATTACTTGCAACAGAGACAGCCCAGCCTGAAGAGAAGAGGACAAGAAGCGGTAGAAGAGTCCGCTTTACTAACTTTTATCGACCGTAGTCACGGTCTGGCCAGGGGGAATATGTGGCGTACTCCACAATCAGCTATTCTAACGAGTTCGACCAAAGTCTCAACAAATATCAATTAACCCTTCTAATGTGATGACTACAACTTGTGGCTTTGGTCGAGTCCACTCTGCGGCCGGTTATTCCCCGCCCGCTCCGCGCAGCGCACCCGCAAGCACCTAGCCGCTGCGACTGGTTCGGTTGCCACCCGACACACGGAGAGATACTGCCGTAGGCCGCGCTCGGTTCTCGTGTTTGCTATTATTGTTATCAGCTCCGTATCATTAATTTAAAACTGTTACTAAGTTATACCTACATCTTAATAAAAATATCTTTGTGTTAAACGTAAATAATAACTATTCATTTCTATCTCATTTTTCTAAATTCATTTCCGTATTTAAAATAGTATCAGTTTAAACGTGGTGTCACATCTCGACCCACACATTCAATAACTTAAATCAAATCAACCTAGTTACTAACGCAAATGGACGTACACTAGACCTTGTAATCACTAACAATGCCAATTATTTTTTCAGTTAAAGAGTGTAATATCCCTCTTGTTAAAATAGACGCTATGGACCATCCAGCTTTAATTATTGCATGGTGGAAGGGCTTTTCGCGAATGCCCGCCTGGCTAGCGACCACCCTCAAGTAGAAAATCTGTCGCCAAGCACCTAACGGTGTGTTCCGGCAGCAGTCCTTGAGAGCCAGTGAAATTACAGGCACATGAGACTTAATAACTATGTCTCAAGGTGACGGGCGCAGTGCAATTCGTGACTTGTGACGAAATGCATCTGTTATATGGCAGAGGTTAGTCCGCTTACCATCAGGTGGGCCTCGAGCTTGTTCCGTCACAATAACATAAAAAAAATAAAAAAAAAAACATTTTTGTCGTATGGTTATAAAAAGCAAGAGATCCCTGGGTTTAAATTTTTCGAAAACAAATTATAAGAAAATCGCTGAAGAGCTAGAAAATATCAACTGGGAAGACCATCAATCCACACTACACGGTAGATGAAACTGTCGATATTTTTTATGACCTTATCATGCCAATAATTATCAATTACACACCCGCAACTTTAAGAAACAATACCGAATACCCTTGCTGGTTTAGTCGCTCTCTGATAAGAACATTAAAAGAAAAAGCTAAATTTCATAACCGTTTTAAAAAATATGGTAACCCTAGGGATCACTTAGCTTTTGAATTATTGCGCCTTCGTTGTGACAAGTTGATTGTGGGATGTTTATCTGAATTCAGGTCTAAAGCTCCAACTTATATAAAGTATATAAAGAAGAGCCCCAAATACTTCTGGTCATTCGTCAAATCACTAAGGTCCAATAGTGGCGACATGCCAGACGAAATGTTTCTTGGTGATAACAAAGTATCTGGGGGGCAGCAGATCAGTAACCTATTCCTGGAATATTTTAACTCAATTTACAGTAACGAATCAGAGACTGCCTACACTCTGGATCACTCAAATAACCACCATTCATCTCTAAACTCGTGTACTTTTTTCATAGCTGATATTTTAAAGTCTCTTCAGCTCTTCGACGTAAATAAACCTGGGCCGGACAACATACCCCCTATTTTTCTAAAAACCTGTGCCTTGCAGCTGGTGAAGCCGTTGCAAATCATCTACAACAAATCTCTTATAAATGGAGTATTTCCCACACGGTGGATAATTGCACATATCATGCCGATTCATAGAACAGGAGATCGTAGTGACATAACCAACTACAGGCCCATTTCTATTTTATCAGCGTTTGGGAAATTATTCGAGTCAATGGTCCAAAAATTCTTATACTTCCAACTCAAACCTTTATTCGATCCGCATCAACATGGTTTTTTACCAGGACGATCAACAGCATCTAACCTATTTGAAAATTCAAATGATATTATTAATGCCATCGAGAAAGGTGCAGAAGTTCATGCTATATACACCGATTTCTCTAAGGCGTTCGACATTGTTGATCACAGTATTCTAATCCTCAAACTGGGACACGCCGGAATTCGTTACTCAGATGGTGCGAATCTTACTTGCGTAATCGCTCCCAGCTGGTTATCGTTCGAGGCTTTAAGTCTTTAGTCAAAACAATACCTTCTGGCGTACCCCAGGGATCGCATCTCGGACCTCTGTTCTTTTTATTATTCATAAATGATCTTGGTTCCAAAATAACCTCTAACTATAAATTGTTTGCAGACGACCTAAACATTTACAGATCATAAATTCAAGAGACTAGATCTCGATCTCGTATATCTTTGGTGTCGAAACAATAAGATGATTCTCCAAAGTACACCACGTAAAATTTACTCGAAAAAGAAACCCTTTTGTTGCATCATATTATATAAACGGGACGCTAGTTAAACGGTACAAGATAGGTAGGGGGTGTTTGAACAAATGTCATAGGGAATCGGGAGAGCAGCCGGATGACATCTGTCAAAAATCCAAAATGGCGGATTTCAAGATGGCCCCCTTACAAACTGCTCCGCCCCTACTGAACCTCGGCCTAAAAGAAGTGACGAGTACTCGTGACCTAGGTGTTATTGTGGATCAAAAGCTAGATTTCAGAGAGCATATCGATCATATCGTCAAGAAGGGTGACTTGCGGGCTTTGTCTTTAGACAAAGTAGGTATTTCAAGGAACCCGACATACCTGTCATACTCTTAAATTGTTATGTTTGTAGCGTTCTAGAGTATTGTAGTCCCATTTGGAATCCTTTTTACGCAGTCCACAATAATCGAATTGAAACTCTCAAAAAAAAAAAAAAATTCACCTCTCGTATGCTGATAACAAATGTCACAGTCTTAAGACCTACGGACTCTAGACTAGAATATTATAAAGCAACTCCACTTAATCTTAGGCGCAAAATAGCTGATGTTGTATTTCTTTATAAACTTATTCATGGTAAAATTGACAATCCCGGCTCACTCGAAAGAATCAACTTTGGTGTTCCTCGAACGATTATCTCACGGCGAGACTACAGGACCCTTGCGCTGCCTTTTTGTCGGACTAATTATGCTCAAAACTCACCTATAAACCGCTTGTGTTTTACAGGTACACATATAATAGTGTCTGTCAGGAGCTTGATATTTTCGATACTTCGGTCAACAAAATCAAGTTTTTTTTCTTAGCCAAGTATAGTTTTAATGACATACAAAACTAATTTATATGTACTTTATTGTTTAGGTTTCTTTCATCTTAAGGTATAATTATTTGTATTTTCATGCTGTTGGAATCCCATATACCAAAACCATATCGAAAGAATAGAAAGAGTTCAACATCAATTCACACGGTTCCTTGTCTACAAAGGTAGGAACATTCCATGAAATCTCAATTACGATCAACGCCTATACTGTTTTAAGATGGATCCACTTTTCACAAGATGCACTGTCACGGATATGATTAACTTCTTTAAAATTGTTGATGGATTTTTGTATTCTCTTGATTTATTGTCTGATGTACGAGGGACGGCTGAAAAGTTCTGAGCCTAAGTTATTAAAAGAGTAGATAAAAATCAAAATTTAATTTATTTTTCTATATGATCTCTATCTTCAACACATTTCTCACATTGTTAAAAAGAGTCCAAATTGTCCTTGCACAAGTCGATAAACGCCAAAGAAGTTTCAACTCGACGCTGTTTATCGAGCGGCGTGAGCATTTTCGGAACCCAACGTGCACTAATTTTATTCATGTGCAAATGATTGTGTAAAATATCTACAATTCGTTCCTTACTGATGGTCAACTCTTCTGTTTGGTCGCCCCGAGCGGAGGTCATCTTCCAATGACTCTCGACCTTGCTGGAATAGTCCAACGTTTGACTGAAGCGGACGATGGTCCAGATTCGGGATAAACTGCAGACATTTCTTCAAAAATCTCCTTTGCCATTTTTCCCTTTTGTACAAGGAATTTTATGACGGCGTTATGTTCCAATTTCGTGTAATGCAGCGATTACTCAGACATGTTGTTGTTTACAGATCGATTTCTCGGACTGTAATGATCCTAACTAGGAAAAACTTTCCTTATATATATTTTTTTATTTTTTATGTTATTGTGACGGAACAAGCCCAAGGCCCACCTGATGTTAAGTGGACTAACACTCTGCCTATAACAGACGCATTTCGTCAGCGACGAATTGCACTGTGCCCGTCACACTGAGACGTCCAGTTGTTAGGTCTCATTAGCCTGTAATTTTTCTGGCTCTCAAGAACTTCTGCCGGAACACACTGTTAGGTGCTTGGCGACAGATTTATATATATACTAATTAGATGTCACTCAACTAGTGACTACTAGCGCTAGTAATTTAAGTACCTACAAGTCCCTTAGGCTCAGAACTTTTCAGCCGCCCTTCGTATCTATAAAAGTGCTTTGTCCTAATTTTAGATTAAAAACTCGGCAAATGTTGTCTCCAAGACAAAGTAATACAAATCTAGGGCATTATTCACCGATCGACCGTATGATGAGAACTTATAATGATTTATTCCAGATTAATACAAGCATAGATATATTTGCTCTCAGTTTATCTCGTTACAAAAATGTGTGTCGCAAAGCTGTTTCCAAGTCTTAATATTTTTTATATTAAGATGTGGTAAATAATGGATGGATGGATATCATATTATTTTTATATGCATGTCAGTTAAATTTAAGTTTATGTTTTCTTCTTTTTATGTTAAATATTATATAGTGTAATGAATTTCAATTAAATATGTTAGTCGTCTATATATATGTATAATACTATATATTACTAGCTGACCCGGCAAACGTTGCTTTGCCATATAAATAATTTTGGCTATTAAAAAATAAGGGTTGATCGTAGACGGGTGAAAATTGAGGATTGTATGTATTTTTGTATGTTGTATCATAAAAAAATAGAAATTAAAAATTTTGTCTAAAAAATAAAAAAAAAATTTAGGGTTGGACTACCCCTAACATTTAGGGGGATGAAAAATAGATGTTGGCCGATTCTCATAGATACCGGATAAGCACAAAAAATTTCATCAAAATCGGTCAAGCCGTTCGGAGGAGTATGGCAACGAAAACTGTGACACGAGAATTTTATATATAAGAAGATTTCTCAGAAAGCCTTGTACGTAGATATAAATGATTGATTCACCTATACAATAATAACATGTGTCCATATTTATTCTCTTCAATGTTTAGTGAATTAGTCGTTGGTGCGTCTTAAAATAAATAAATAAATATCATACGTATGCTTCTTTGCTATTTAAACCTTTGACCAAACATTTGAATTTGATACATATATTGGACTAAACACAAACTAAAAACTAAATGAAGCAAAATAAAAATCATTTTTGTTTTGTTTGAGTTGAATGAATATTTGGCTCAGCAAATCTCTCACTCAGCTAAGTCTCATGCCAGTAATTTCACCAGCATCCTTGAAATCGGAACACAGTAATATGAACATTGGTTCTGGCGATAGAAACAGGTATGGTGGCATTACTTCCGTGGACGAACTCGATAACAAAGAGCTGTTGCTAGTGTATAGTAAGTCAGTAAATAACATAATCGGTCCTCACCAGTCCGTGGCGTGGTTGGAAGGTTCGCAGGAGGGCGGGCGCGCACTGAGCAGCCGCGCGACCTGCGCCCACACGCGCCCGTATATGTCCCGCCCGCTCATGCCGGCGCGCAGCCCCACCAGCAGTGGGACGCCGAACAGTGCGGGCTTGCTTCGCTGGGACGGCAGGAAGTACGCGTCCAAGCGGTTCTGCTTTCTGAAATTAACATATTGGGTGTAACATATTGGTGTATATTTAAATATTTATTGTATAATATTCGCAACTCATTATCTAATATTTATTTTTCTAATAATATTTAATATTTATTATTCTCTTTTATTTATTTATTTAAATAGTCAATTTTGTAATGAAATTTTCATATGCTGATAAGGCGAAACGTGGCTGTACTTCTCCTAATTGTCAAAGATGACAATTAACGAAATTGATGAAAGCCTTTTTTTGTAATTGTAATTGATTTTGAAGCCCAATCCTACGACCATATACGTAAAATTAAACATTTACTATTAGATGTTTGAGATTATCTATTTGTATAATATTTTTTACTGATAAGACATATTTGGCCGTTGGGTGCCAAACTCGTAATTCACCCCGACATCTCTTCCCGTGGGTGTCATAAGCGGCGTATCAGGGTAAAACACCGTAAGGTGTGCAGAGAAACTATTATCTTACACTGCGATCCCAAAAACGCCTGCCATGCGTGGGATATTAAAAAAAATTATGGATATGGATTATGTCAAACCCTCCTCAGTGGGGAAGGCTGCATTCAGTAGTAGACAATCCGGCTGACACAGTACCGTACAGACACATTTTCTTTAATGTTATTGTGACGGAACAAGCTCGAGGCCGACCTGATGTTAAGCGGACTAACCTCTGCCTATAACGGATGCATTTCATCACAAGTTACGAATTTCACTGCGCCCGTCAATTTGAGATAACAACTATGTTAAGTCTCATGCGCCTGTAATTTCACTGGCTCTCAAGGACAGCTGGCGAAACACACCGTAAGGTGCTTGGCGACAAATTTTCCTACTTTTGGGTGGTCACTAGACAGGCGAGCATGCAAAATGCCCTTCCACCATGTGGTGCAGCTCAAGCCCCCGGCGGGATTCGAACCATGGACCTGCTGCGCGGCAGTCCACTGCCCACACGTCTGGGCCATCTCTGCTTCAAAATTTGTATAATATGTTTCAGATTATTTAGATGACATACATGCATGGAAATTTCCAGATGCCTGGAAGTTACCACCCCCGCTGAAACTATACTGAAGCATAATAATTACAACTGTAAAAAGGCTTTTAAAACGTTTGTCTTCGAGTTTCTCACCCGTTCTTCTCGCAGTAGCTACATACCACTTTAACTTCTGCACGCGGCAGTAGAATGTTGAACCTTCGATTTTTAATTTTTTAACTAATTTTAGAACTATGATTTTGGCGTCGTAGAAGCCAACATTTTATATATGCTATAGTTAGACTTTGAGCATGAAATTTTTTTAGATATTCAATTTAATTATATAACAAGGACCAATATAAGAAGTGGTAGCCATTTTAGGCAAACCTACCCTTATACCCATTGTGTGTGGTCGGTACAATATGACTTACTCTTACAACGTAAAATATATTATTATAAAAAGGTTTGGCCTCGGTTTAATGGCTCACCAACCCTGTGAGGCAAACCTTTCATTGGGATTTCTCTTGTTGGTAGTACACCCGTTTCCGCTCGGTAAATCAAGAGGTTAATATTGTATGTTAAGAGCTCCTTTGTGCAGTGATGAATCAGCATACCACATGGATCTTTACTAACCTGTGAACAGCGACGAGGTAGTTCCCCCCCTCAGCCCCCGCCCCCGCGCCCGTGCACCCCATCTCGGAAGTCGAGGAGCCGAATTGCACCTTGCCCAGCCGCGGACTCGAGCCCACGACGTTAAGAGACTTCACGCTCAGGGTGGGCGACGATCGGGGGTCTTCTTTCTTCACATCCTGAAGTTTTGTGTAAAATATTAAAATTAAACATAATATAATTTTACTTCAATAAAAAAAATGATAGGCATAAGCTGGCTTTTGAATACTATCTCACTCACAGTTGGTAAGGGAAGATCAGATCAAAGGACCAAGGACTCGAAGGACCAAAAAATGTGATCGCCACTGATCGGCTGAGCAGTACAAGCCGTTACCAGTGGTAGAAAGTGCGGGGGTATTACATCCAGAGGCTGGTGAAAGTAAGAAAATAGGGCAATACAATAAATAAACGAAGAAGCTGCACAGTGGTACCTAGGGTAAGTCATATTCTCGTCTTCTCGGAACCTCCTGGATGTTTACTTCTGGCCAGAGCTTCCTCACTTACTTCAACGTCTTATTTCTTAGTTCCGGCTGATATCCTTGAGAGCCAGTTCTAGGCTAAGGTTATAAGATTGTAAATTGTTATGTGTTAATAAAATATTATCTATCTAGGCCTATTTGCCATTTTAGAACACATCATACATTACTATTAGGTGAGATTCTAATCATGATTCTAAAATAATATATATTCAAAGGCTAACCTAACGACAGTAAAAATATATATATTTAAATTGCTGATAGGCTGATTTGTATAGTAAAGACTATAAAATAACTTACCCTGGGCAGGGTATGACTTCTGTGATCACCCGCTGCTGTGTCCGTATATACAGAATGTGACCTCAGGAAGGCGCCGGGCGGACTCTGAGACATCAGGATCTCTGAACGCGACCGCTGCAACATGCGGGACTGGCCTTAGGCGTTAGTTATAGTGTTCGGATGATTGTGCATGAATTAATTATATGGGAATATTGCTGTGTCTGTATATTAATGGAATTCTCTATGACACTGTAATAGCTGTATAGACAAAATGTTAGTTCAAAGAAGGCACTGGGCAGACACTATGACAGGATATCTGAATGTTATCACTGCGTCAAGTACAGACCATTCAAGTAGCTACATAGTCAAGTGTATGCCGCGGATATTTAATTATACATCTCATATGACTGTTACAGCATCTGGATGGGACCTTGATCTACAATCCTCACCGGAACAACAAGAACATGAACGCTAGGTGGCTCAGTAATAGAAAAATTCATGATACCAATCCAAGTGTGTTTCTCATAGCATGAAATAACATTGATTCTAGAAAAAACAACAATGTCGCTTGATACATTTACATAATTCTATTATTAACCATACTCAAACTAAGAATGTTTCGGTACCAGATAGGAAATGGATAAGGGCCGGACATACTATAAAGGGACGAACACATATCTAATATCTACTTACTACAAACTACTTCTCATAAATATTAATAATCCGCCATGTAACAAAAGCTACAGATGTATAAAAATTAACACTTCACTATTCATTCATAATATATATTTGGCTCAACGAATAAGTATTGCAATCCAACGGAGCCATGTTGCTAGTGGGCAGATGCATTTGGACTGCCTATGGGCTTGCCATGGTCTTTAGTTTTCCAGAACAGTTTTGTTGTAGTAGTTGTAGTGTTGTACAAAGTTTGTAGTGTATTGTTAAAAAAACATCATTTATATGCAATACAAAATAATATATGAGTAATATGTAATTCAAATCAATATGTTTTTTGGCATCCGTTTCGACGATTTTTCCATTTATGAATGAAATTCAATTGTTCCCGTTATCGCCGGATGCCAAAGGATTTTGACTTACAAATTTAAGTATTGTTATATTTACTTCCATCATATTACTACTTAAATGTGTTCTGTAAAATATGACCGAATAAATTGATAATGTGCTAATTTTTATACAGTTTTCTAAACGTGTGATAATAAGACAAAACAAAATACATATATACATTTTTACAGATCATTATTCTCTAGCGATAAACACTACACAACACATATGAGGCTGCAGGCTTATGAGGCTAAATTAAGGTTACCAAAATAAAGTAAGCCGCACATAAAAAGCTGCAGCAAATCATAACAGTTTGAAAGTGGCCAGTATTAAAGTTCTACCCCCAAATTCACAGCAAAATAGATTTGTAATAATCACGTATTTGTGTTATTTACGTTACAATAAGGGAGGGCGACGCATTATAGCTATTTTAATTGTTATCATTTACAAGTTGTCTATGAATAAGGGGGTCAAAGTTTTATTAGACAATGTAATTAAATAACCTCACGTACAAATATGTATACAAATATGTACACTATGTAGTAACATCGTGTACATATTTGTTTATTTAAATCCCGACAAATTGTATAGAAATCATATTTACAATGTCATGCATTCGTATAAAAAGTTTTTTTACGGATATCGGGGGATTTGCAAATGTCACTTGCATGCGGTCAAAGTGACCCTATATACGAGCGGCGGCTATGCGCTCCGCTTAGTCGTACAACAGATACGTGTTACATGTTTTAGATAATTTTATAAAATGCATAATTGGTATATGGAAGTTTGCAAAATAAGAACGACCACAATTTTAATTTTTAATAAAGATAATTTTTACATTGGTGTGAGCAAATTAGGTGGCGATAAAAAGGCAACATTGGAACGCGGAAAATATTGAGTGAAAAATTGGTGACAACGTATCTCTCTGATATCTGTGAAGTTTTTGATTGCAATGTCATAATCTGAAATACTTATTTATATTTATTTACAGTTCTGCAGAAAAAAACATTAAAAAACGTGTATATATTTGCTTGAAGTGATCAAAGTGTAAATACTGTAGAGATAATTGCCTAGTAAGTACCTAATAATGGTAGAAAACTTAAATGATATCTAAATTAATGAGATAAGTGAACTTGCAGTTTTTTTTCTATTTTTATATCGTAGGATTTACCTTATGATGTAGTCAGTATTATGTTAAGGTGTCTGCAACACATGGAACATGTTGTGGACATACATTGAAACAAGAAATAAAGACAGAGTAAAAGTTACCTAAACTTATTTCAATAAGGGAGAAAATTACAAAATCAATAAATTTTTTTACAAATCGTTTCTTCTAGATTTAGGGCCTTAAAATGTTTATAAATTGTCGTAAAAATAATTGTGCTCACTTCGTTTAAGCTTCGATACGTTTTCGATAGTGCTTTTTGTTGCTCTTTATCTTGTTCTATACAAAATTATGAGAAAAATTTACAGAAAAGCTAATATTTTCATCTTCGATTGAAAACTATTGTGCGTATGAAATATTATTTTTAACTGAGGCTTTATACATCTGACAGTTAATATTCCTATGAATACATAACCAATATTTAAATAACTAATGTTTGTTCTTTAAAAGAAAATTTTATTTCATATATTTGGTCCGCTAAGATTTTATCAGTCTGATATTTTTCAGATGATTGAAAAACCAGATCTTAAGGTAATTCAGAAATAAAATCCAAATACTTTTTCAGAGATAAACACATCGTTAATAACGTTTTTTAATTACTTTGATACATTTCTTACCAAGGTACAAAAAGAAAATCACTTTAAAAAAATGCGACGTATAAACTATCTGACGAATGTAAATATCAGTTATCTCAATGCATTCCATCTATTATAGATATGCCTGTAACTATTATTGTACTCGTTTAGTCACCTCTCCCTTTTCGTTAGGGGCTATGTATGTTTGTATAGCTTTAAATTATATTGTTTTTTTTTGCCATAATTAATATTATGCAGACTTGACACGAAATAAAAGTTAGTACCTATTCAAAGACTGCTATATTTTTATTGTGCGCCTACGATAGATTGTTCTTTTTATACCTTATATACCTAAGACTAGTCTCTGGTGGTCATCAAAGGTGTGACCCTCATCTACTTGTAAGTACTTCTAGGTTAGCCTGAACATCTTCGACCACATTATCACTTACCATCAGGTGATATAGTGGTCCAAAGCTAACCTACCAAGTATAAAAAAAATGTGCTCGAAGAAGAACGTACGCCAGTCTTAAAATGGTAACTTACTCTCGCTACTTTTAATACAATCCATTACCCTATTGCATATGAAGCTTTATACATGTTCTAGTAGTTAATTTGGGGTTATGCGTTAGTGTGTGTGTTTTGGTGTGTGTGTGCGCTAACCTTGAAGCAGAAGAGTGCTGGCATGCAGAGTGAGGAAGTATTGCCGCCGCCCACACTCACCTCCGCGCCGCCGGGTTCCGCGCCGCTCCCAGCCCAGCCTTTAATTTAAAGAGAAGCCCATATTTTAGGTTAAAGAAGACGGAGTAACTTACATCATTGGAAGGCAATATGTGATAGAACCAGCCTCAGTAATCGTTGACCTCTTATGCTCTAAATTTATAATATGTTTATTTATTCTAGACAAAGAATAAATTTAGCTATACATGACGTCACGGCTCTTGGGTTTTTGGCTACGTTTATATACAGGGTTATTGGTAAAATGCTAACAACCTCTTAGGGTTGACTTATGCTAATCCTAGAAAACAATTAGTTAAAAAGAAAACTTAGAAGTTTTTAAGCTATTGCATAGCTTCTATCGCGGGCCTTGAGCGTGGAGACCGAATCCAGAAATTCCGTAACGAAAATAACCTAACACCCCCCACTCCGACCGGCACAGGGGTAATACTTTTTAGTTTTGCCATCTATCGATGAATAGCAGAACTTTTAATGACTTTTTGAAATATCACGCTTGTCTCTTTAGTTCAGCAACTCGCCTCTAGGTGGCATAAATAATTATAATTGCATAAGTTGATAAAATATGCTATGCAATAGCTTTACCGCGGCAGTCTCGGAGTGTCACACGTCTTTTTTTTGTCTTAGTTTATGTGTATATGACGAAATAAGCACGAGGACCACCTGATGTTAACAATCTCTTGTGCATGTAATTTAATATTTTTTATTACTTAGTTCGATATTAATATTCAAAACTCTATTCAAAGGGAGCGCGGCACGGTCTAGTGTTGCCGCGGCGGCCGCTCTTGGCTCGGAGATACTCAAAACTTAGAGCAATAAGTTTTATAGTACTGTCTGTCACTTTTAAGATCTATATCTCGTAGTAGAAGACATTGCCTACTCCGAGCTACAATGTAGAATATTAAAGTCTACGTACTTTTTTTAGTAAATGAATTTTGCTCGCTTCGCTCACTATGTAGTCTAATTAATTATGTTTCTTCTCGTTAGTTTGCATTAGTTATTTAATATATTATCCGAGAGCTGCGTGTGCATTTTGGTTTCGTCCTGAGTACGTATGTGAGCACGGTGCATCGCGCACCTGAATCAGTCGCGCACGAAGCAAATACTCGACGTGTATGAACCTGTCTGAAGCGCTAGTAGCGAAGTTTACTTAGCTGTTCTCAACCGATCAGCAAAGTTAAGCAACGTCCGCCACGGTCATGAGTCGGATGGGTGACCGCTAGTGACATTACTACTGAGAGTTTCCGTGCTTTGGAGGGCACGTTAAGCCGTCGGTCCCGGTTTTCTTCTTAGGATGGCATTCGTTATAGCATGGTGGTAGGGCATTTTGCGAACGCCCGCCTGGCTAGCTATCCCCCTCAAGCAGGAAATCTGTCGCCAAGCACCTAACGGTGTGCTCCGGCAGCTGTCCTTGAGAGCCA
The DNA here is from genome assembly GCA_963890685.1 of Plagodis pulveraria. Classification (NCBI taxonomy): domain Eukaryota; kingdom Metazoa; phylum Arthropoda; class Insecta; order Lepidoptera; family Geometridae; genus Plagodis; species Plagodis pulveraria. Next base: position 17,715,791 of record OY982970.1, on the reverse strand, counting down.
GTTCTTCTAGGTTAGCCTGAACAAAATCTTCGACCACATCATCACTTACCATCAGGTGAGATAGTGGTCAAAGGATAACCTATCAACAGAATAAAAAAATAAATGCGAGCGGGCGCACACACAATCCATCGCATTATGCTGGCGGATCCGCTCGTAAATACGCGTCTTTTGATTTTAACTGACGGATAGTGCGTTCATATGACTTATAATGTCGATTGAAGAGTTTCCTGTGGAAGATTTTATTACGGCGGTGATGGAAAAGTTGACGAAAAAAAAGGTCAGATTACTTAATGTCGTCTTAGGTTTTCGCGATTATTACACATAGTAATTAAGCAACCTTAAACGGTTTAAATCACGGGACAAAAAGAATGATAAATATACGCGATTTAAAGCGTTTAAAGTTGTTTAATTACTGTCTGATTACTTCTTTGTAATAATTTGTTTCAGATCACAATAAATCTTGTTCTAGTTTCTTTAAAATATATTCGAAAGTGTTTATTGTCATTCGAGTATATTGAAAAAAATATGCGGATAGCGACTTAATCCTTTATTTAGTCTAGCGTATTCACCGTCTCTTCTTGCCATACATGTAATTAATGCTTTCTTTTTTGACACTATTCATAATGTCTTCAGTAAAGAAAGTACTTCTTTCAAGATACTTTAAACGTAGAATTTTTGAAAGCGACAATTTGGATATATATATATATATATATGTGCATATTATATATATATATATATATACACCGTGTCCCAAAATTCAACGATAAGCCGGCATCGGTGCATGGACCTACTCATGACTACTCGGGAAAAAATAAAAAAAAAATTATAACTCTTTTTTTTTTTAATTACAGAGACTTTTATAAAGTTGCGCCAACTTTTAATAAAACTTGCCATGGTAGTGTCCATACTTTTTTTTTTAACCCAGACTATAGAAAGTGCATAGAATGTTAAAATCTATGAAAATTATAAGAAAAATTTTTTTTTTTACTGATTTTTGTAAAATAACTACAGACTTTCTGTAATTTTAAAGGATTGTGGTAGATAGCCGTCCTTCTTTGGTTGCTAATGCACAAAAAATATCAAAAATATGTCAAAAATTGTGGTCATGGTAGTTGAAAATAGCATAATGGGTATCGAATATCGATGAAATTTATAAAAGTCTCTGTAATTAATAAAAAAAAAACAGTTATAATTTTTTTTTTTTTTTCCGAGGAGTCATGTGTAGGTCCATGCTCCGATGCCGGCTTATCGTTGAATTTTGGGACACGGTGTATATATATATATATATATATAATATGCACAGCACTATACGCGTGCGAACGCAGGCGCTTTCCAAGTAAGGACAGCCGTCCGCTTATTCCTACGCTCCGCAATCCGCATGCGCGATGCGCCGTGTCTCAGGACGCAGCCTCAGGGTTGTAACGCTAAGAATTCCACCCCAAGGAAGTAAAGATTTAGGCGCAGTGCTCAGTAAGCATAGCGAATTAATTTCACTCATTCGCTCATAAATACACATTAGTTACGTGTTTATCATTGTTACGTTAGCCTATATTTGTGCTTACAGATCATAAAGCGTAGTTTTAATCGAGTTTTGTAAATAATGCTCGCTTCGCTCCCACCACAATCAGGTTGTGTATGTTTACCATTGGTTTCCAGTCGCTCCTCGATCTCGCAGTCGAGCACGGCTTGTTCTTTAGGCGCCTCGTACGCGTACAGTTCCGAGGCCGAGGCGGTCGATATCTTAGCGCTGTCCTCGAACACTCGCCTTATTGTCGCTCCGTGCAGCTCCATTATCAGCATTCTGCAATAGTTAGTAATTAGGTTAATGGTTTATTTTAAATCATTCTTATATTATGAAGGCAACCGAACTGTCCACCTGAAAATTTAATTAAATATTATCAAACTCACTACGTTAGAAGACAACGTCTTGTAAGAGATATTTCAATTACACTTAGATGTAAATTTTTCGCTTACTCTCAAATTCATTTACTTACTAACTATTACCTAATCCGCAACACCATCACATCAACCCTAACGTCATCCGTTGAACGAGGGGAGACCCCATTAGGGGGGATTTGCCATTTACAAGTAATCTTGTAATTACCTTGCGCTAACCTCTGCCTATAACCGATGCATTTCGACACAAATGACGAACTGCACTACGCCCGTTACCCTGAGACATACGATTGTTAACTCTCATATGCATGTAATTTTACTGGCTCTGAAGGACCGCTGCCGGAGCAATGTAGGTGGTTGCCGACAAATTTTCTACTTGATTGTGGTAGCTAGCCAGGCCAGTATTCGCAAAATGCTCTTCCACCATGAACCTGCGGCACGGCAGTCCATAGCTATCACCACTCGGCCATCATTGTTTCCCAATCCCTACATATATAAAAAATAGCCAGGCCATAATTGATTCAATAATCACTCAAAGACAAGGCCAAAGTTATTGGTTTGTCGAGTGGTTGATAGAAAGAACACTTAAGGATGCACTTGCCGACAGCCCGAACTTATCAGCGGGCGAGGCAACAAAGCGTGCTATTTCACCTATACCTTTGTGGGAAAGGGAAAGACTCCGTGATGAGTAGTAAGAAGATAGTGCTCGCGCATCACACACCCGTATTGCATCTACGCTAATTACGCACACTTGTTTGCGATATATCAATGAAAGCCGAACCATGCCGAACGAATTACGATGTTTGACGACGGACGGAGATAGTGTCTCAAGCTACGTCACGACGTGTGTAGGTATTTCTTATAAAATAATATTATATATTCACAGAGGAATGCATTTTGGTTCGGACAGTAGGTACCTGTTGTTATAATTTTCGTTCGTTTTATAATAAGTAAGTAGGTACAATGATTTGTAGGTACATAGTAAATGTTAAGTTAAATGTATTAGTTTGTTCTTTTCATATTGATGTAGTAAATATTTACCTACACTAATTATTTATTACATAATTAGCAAGTTACTGCTACAACATATTTTGTAAAGCAGTGACGGCTCCGTGGCATAGGTTATGGACTTCCGCGCAGCAGGTCCATGGTTCGAATCCCGTCGCGGGCTTAATCTTCACCGCGTGGTAGAAGAGCATTTTACGAATGCCCGCTTGGATAGCTACTACCCTCAAGTAAAAAATCGGTCGCCAAGCACCTAAAGGGAAGCAGTGATGGCTCAGTGGCATTGGTTATGGACTGCTGCGCAGCAGCTCCATAGTTTGAATCCCACCGCGATATTGAGCTTCACCGCGTGGTGGAGAGTTCGTAGCGAAGTTTACTTAGCTGTTCTCAACCGATCAGCAAAGTTTAGCACCGTCGCGCGCGGTCATGACTTGGATGGGTGACCGCTAGGACAATACTACTGAGCGCTTCCGTGCTTCGGAGGGCACGTTAAGCCGTTGGTCCCGGTTGTGGTCTTAGGATGGCAGTCGTTATAGCATGGTGGTAGGGCATTTTGCGAATGCCCGCCTGTATAGCTACCACCCTCAAGTAGAAAATCTGTCGCCAAGCACCTAACGGTGTGTTCCGGCAGCTGTCCTTGAGAGCCAGTACTTCTAGGTTAGCCTGAACAACATCTTCGACCAAATCATCACTTACCATCAGGTGAGATAGTGGTCAAAGGCTAACATATCAGGCATAAAAAAAGAGCATTTTGCGAATGCTCGCCGGGATAGCTACCCAAGTAGAAAATCTGTCACCATGCAACTAACGTGAACTCAGTGGCATTAGCTATGGACTGCCTCGCAGCATGTTTATGGTTCGAATCCCGCTGCGGGCTCGAGCTTCACCGCTTGGTGGAAGGGCATAGGGCATTTTGCGAATGTTCGCCTGGCTAGCCACCATCCTCAAGCAGAAAATCTGTCAGTAAGCGCCTAACGGGAAGCAGTGATGGGCCAGTGGCATTAGCTAGTGACTGCCGCGCAGCAGGTCCATGGTTCGAATCCAGCCGCGATATTGAGCTTCCCCGCGTTGGTGAAGAGCATTTTGCGAATGCTCGCCTGGATAGCTACCACCCTCAAGTAGAAAATCTGTCAGAAAGCACCTAACGGGAAGCAGTGATGGCTCAGTGGCATTAGCTTTGGACTGCCACGCAGCAGATCTATGGTTCGAATCCCGCCGCGGGCTTGAAATTCACCGCTTGGTAGAAGGGCATTTTGCGAATGCTCGCTTGGCTAGCTACCACCCTCAAGTAGAAATTCTGTCACTAAACACTTAACGGGAAGCAGTGATGGCTCTTAGCAATGGACTGCCGCGCAACAGGTCTATGGGTCGAATCCCGCCGCGGGCATGAACTTCACCGCATGGTGGAATGTTGTTTTGCGAATGCTCGCCCGGCTAGCGAGCTTTGAGATGAGAGTGTGTCGTACCGATTTCAAAATCTGTCTCTAAGCGGTAATGTACGATGGCATCATGGATCTACCAATCCTGGTAGAACACATTTGGAATAAAAATTCTCTACCTACCCGTAACTGATTTAAATTATTTCCAATAAAAATCAATAACTAATCATAGGTTATTTTTGATTAGGTAAGTGCCTACAATCATCGCAAAGTTTACCATATAAACTTTCGTACTACCTTAGGTATAAGTACCTACTACAAATATACATACTTATTTACGTAGGTAGATACATAGTACTAACTTTATTATTTGTTGTGATCTTATAGCTATGTAGATAGGTATGCAATGTAATGCGCGCCCGCGAATGTCGATTTGACATCGCTGACAGTTGCGTGCCTAGGCAGGCCTATATGATAAATGATAATTATATCGTAGATAGGTAGGTATCTTCCATTGAGCTTCTAATTCTAACCCTTTACTACTTTAGGTGCGTTCGTTTTGGCTCGATTGCGTTTGTAGCAGTTTCAAAAGTGGCATTTGTGTATTAGCGTTCGGATAGAAGCTTTTGCTATTTTTGACCACCAATTACTGCATGCTATCCGAACGGCTTAAAACATACTTTGACAACCGACAATATTTTAACAATTTTGCACAGTACGAAAAATGGAATCAATCTCTAAAATTAACAAAACAAGTAGGTACCTACTACATAAAATATAAATACTATAAGGAAAACTTGTGAAACTATCAATCGTGCCATATACAACTGTCAAACCAGCAGTTGTCAAAAAACGATCACAACGATCCCACGGTAAGACATGGGTCAAAAATATCACTTTTCTCTGTCATTTGTAGCATTTTCAAAGCTATCCGAACGGTGAGCGAAAACGATATTTTTGCTCACGAAGTCTCAAATCGAACGGCCCGTGTGATCATTTTTAGCGTTTGTGAGTGTTATTTTTGGAACTGATAGGCTGTACGAACGCCCCATATGTGTTAGGTAGGTACTTTCTCGAAGGTAGCTATATTACTGCTTAGACTATATTCTAAAAAGAATGCGGACTACCTACGTCCATACCATATCTAACCAAATGCAGCTTTTTATATTGTCTAAGTGTTGCTAAAATGATTAGGTACTCACCATAGCTATCATGACCTGCGTATTGACTAATACCTACTAGGTACTAACTTAGGTGAGAGTAGGTGAGTACCTAGACATAGTTACCTACGTATTTATATTACCCAAGTACCTATCTATATGGATTATGGCGTCCGATACTTACTATCACGAACAAACTAATCAAATGCGAAAGAAAATCCGGTCCCCAACTCCCAACATATGTAAATATATATATATATAAGTACGTAAGTAGGCATAGGCACTACATATTGGTAGTGTATACATACGTGCACACCAAAAAGCAACAGGGCATTCCTACAATATAATATTATGTTCTAAGATCGCGGCGCGGTGCACGTGACATTTGGTAGTGTGCGTTTTGTTAATTATATATTAGTGTGCTGCGCATGAGACCCGCCCGCCCGCTTCCCTCACCGCGGAATGGAAGTATTGACATGAGATGGCCAATATTTTGAACAAAAACTAGCGCGCAAAACTATGTGTGCCGACCTTTGGCTCTAGGATGTTTATGATTATACTACTGGATGTATTTGTTTTCCAAAATGTTATCTAAAATGATCATGAACTGAGCTATGCTTCTATGTAAATAATTTTAGGGATTTCATGCTCTATAAGTCGTTTATTTACGACTAAACATACGCTAAAATTCGTGATATTACAGGGATGTTTCGAGGCTTATAACTATCATGTGAAGATTTTTTTTACAAATCGGTGCCAAGACAAGCCTAGATAATGAAGAGATAAATCGATATCATGCTTAGTTCTGGACCTAAAACCTCAAATAAGGGAGTGATCACCCTACGGCGTTTGTATGGAAAAGTTACCGGCCAGTTCAACCTTAAAAGTCTTGAGCACCGGCGCAGAGTCGGCAGTTTATATCAAATACCGATTTTACTGGATAAATTTCAAGGAGCGTACCTGGAAAATCATAATATAATCTCATCAGCCCCATTCCGACTCCGGACAGCTAGACAGAGGGCAACGCCACACCGTTATATGGTAGATATTCCAATAGCTCGTATGATTGGTACAAAACTATTTACTTCTTTATGTATCAGACTAACGGCCTAAAAGTGGATGTAAAGTTGAATTTATTTACTGAGTCTGTGTTTCTTAACAAAAATAGTCAGCGTATCCTAAAGGCACGAGTAAAATGAGGCATCTTTCAGCTCTCCCCCTCACGACCTGAATACATATATACTTGCTGAATAATTATTTTTTAAGATATCTTTTATAAAAAAATATGAATATTTTATATTATTATATATATAGATTTTTATAAATTAAAAAATTTAGTTAAAAATGAGGGGCCATAATTTTGCGCGTGCATCGTCATCTAACATTAGGTGAGATTGGATGAACGCAAGCCCATATTGAATTGAAAATAAATTCGAAAGAGGGACGTTTTTTCGGTGGAAGTTACCAAAGGAGCGCTGCGCTATATTATCTTATTTTACGCTTTAAGTCGTCGGCCGAAGCTAGAGTAGTGCAAAAATGAACCATGTAGTCCTTCGAAACCGTCGAAAAAAAAGAAAAAAAGCCATGTAGACTCTTTAAAACTTACTGTTCAGGCGCCAGCCCGCACAGCTCTGACAGTTTGTTCTTCAAGTCCAAGTAGGTGCCTTCAGAGTTGACGCGCACTCCGTACTTGATAGGTACAGAGCCGTCCAGTAAAACAACTAGAACAACATTAATAACGTTAGGACTATTAACCTTAATCTATTGAACACCTTACGGTGTTTTTTTTCTTGTCACTGTCTTTGAGAGACAGTAATTCCAGGTTAAATAGTTACAAGCATTGCAATCCAACGGGGTAATGCTTCCAATATGCTGGGCACGCTGCCAACTGGTTGTGAGCTGGATAATTTGGACTCCCTCAAGGTCTGCCATTTTATTTTATGCCTGATAGGTTAGTCTTTGACCACTATCTCACCTAATGGTAAGTGATGATGTGGTCGAAGATGTTATTCAGGCTAACCTAGAAGTACTGGCTCTCAAGGACAGCTGCCGGAACACACCGTTACGTGCTTGGCGACAGATTTTCTACTTGAGGGAGGTAGCTAGCCAGCCGGGCATTCGCAAAATACCCTACCACCATGCGTGCCATGACCTTTAGGTTGCCTAAATACTTTCTTTGTACTAGCTTCTAGTGTTCTGTATAGTTTGCAGTGCGTCGTAAATAAGGGCATTATAATTAATGTAGCAAATATGGTATATATTGAGTTAGCCTACAAAGAAAGTTGGACTACAAGTCCTGGTATGGGGTGTAAGTACAATAAAAAAAAATTGGGACATTGCCCCTACCAGAGGCTCGTGATGCAACAAGAGTACAATTGGGCAGATTTATAGGACCACTGCATTATCAACTATACTACCATTATTTTTTTTTATTTTTTTATGCCTGATAGTTTAGCCTTTGACCACTATCTCACCTGATGGTAAGTGATGATGTGGTCGAAGATGTTGTTCAGACTAACCTAGAATTACTGGCTCTCAAGGACAGCTGCCGGAACACACCGTTAGGTGTTTGGCGACAGATTTTCTACTTGAGGGTGGTAGCTAGCCAGGCGGGCATTCGCAAATTGCCCTACCACCATGCTATAACGACTGCCATCCTAAGATAACAACCGGGACCGACGGCTTAACGTGCCCTCCGAAGCACGGAAGCGCTCAGTAGTAATGTCACTAGCGGTCACCCATCCAACTCATGACCGCGGGCGACGTTGCTTAACTTTGCTGATCGGTTAAGAACAGCTAAGTAAACTTCGCTACGAGCGCTTCGATTTGATGCATATTAGCAGTGATGGCTCAGTAGCATTGGCTATGGACCATGTCCATGGTTCGAATCCCGCCGCAGGCTTGAGCTTCAACGAATGGTGGAAGGGCATTTTGCGAATGCCCGCCTGGCTAGCGACCACCCTCAAGTAGAAAATCTGTCGCCAAGCACCTAACGGTGTGTTCCGGCAGCAGTCCTTGAGAGCCAGTGAAATTACAGGCACATGAGACTTAACAACTATATCTCAAGGTGACGGGCGCAGTACAATTCGTGACGATATTAGTCCGCTTAATATCAGGTGGGCCTCGAGCTTGTTCTGTCACAAAAAAATACTGTACTGTAAACACAGTCTCCCCCACGGCAAACCCCCTGTTGGACTTTTCCGTAATTAAAGTTTAAGATAGCAGTTCCGCAGAAGGCACTGCTGCCCACCTTCTAGTATTTTACCATTAGTCACCTCCTACGACACCCACAGGTAGCAAATGGGGGTGACATTGGGATACTACCATTATTGTGAGGGAAATAGTTTTTACCTCTTATCTGAGTTCTGACGTATGACTCCATAGGTAAAGGCAAACTGAGCATGTTGAACGCATCGAATCGCACGCTCTCCCGGCCGCACGTCTCACATTTGACGCGCGACTTCAGCTGTCCGTAGAACAGATCAGTCATTATGGACGCGTTTCGCGCTGTGTGTGCTTCCCACGCCTCTGCTGCTACTACCTGCAACGACAGAAGTGTACTATATGAGTAAGGTTTTATACTTATACTTATATATAAAGAACCAACTTTTAGATATTCATTTAACAGCTTTAAAAGGTTTTAACCACGTAACATTAACATTATTTTATCCTGGTGTTTCAAATGCTTTGCAGTGGATCTTATGGTTAAGGGTGAACTGACCGGTCACTTCTCCATACAAATTTTGAAGGGTGATCACTCCCTTATTTGAGGTTTTAGCTCCAGAACTAAGCATGATATTGATTGATCTTTTCATTATCTAGGCTTGTATCGTAACACAATTTTAAAAAGATACTTAACTTGACAACTATGAGCCTGCACGCGTGGGTTCGAATCCCATCCTCATCGCCAGTTAGATATTTAGATAATTACTAGGAAGCACACACAATGAAACACCAAGTCGACGACGCATATTTTTTATTTCATTTGGATCTAATTGCAATGTTTCCAATAATTAGCTGAAATAAAAATTTGTGTTTTATTTATTATTATAACTTCGACTGTATTCTAAAATCTGTTTTAGTTTCAATTCAATACTTAAGATTCTTTGAATATAAATTCAATAGATTTGTTTTTACTTTAAACATTGTCTACAGAAATAAAATACTATTATTTTATCGAGCTAAATCATATATCTGATTTTGAATTCATTTGTTGATCTTCTTATCACCTTACGCCTTAAATCACCTGTCACTGACGTAACACGTATATAACTATAATACGTATGATATGGTATCAGTATTTCATTAATGCCTATAGCATTAAATGTTTCTATGAAATGTAGAAAAATAAGTGCAATCAGCTTGAAATCCATTTTTATTTTCTTAAATTTGATAAAAATATTTATTTTATTTTTAATATCGTTTGCGCATTGGTTAGGTTGTATGAGTACTTCATACAACGTAACCAATGCGTATATGCTTGCATAATTCATTATCATCACATAAGAGCACATAAACGAATGTAAAATGTACCACATTGTGTTCCAGCGGCAGTTTTAGAATACCGTTCAGCATCTTCGACCACATCTCTAACTATAAGATTAGTTTATGGGAAAAAGCTAGCCTGTCGACAGAAAAACCATCTAAATTACATTTACAAATAATTGGAGGACTACTTTTTTTTAGTTAAATAGTCTAGTTTTTGACTGCGCATCGTCCCCTATGACGGTTAAAGTAATACAATGGGAGCACAAAGTTTCGGCTCGAACGAGTGTGTTCCAGTGGCCGAGTGGAATAGGCATCCGGCGCGTAATAGGAGGACGCGGGTACAAGTTTTGTGCTACTGTAATTTGTAAATATGCTTGTAATCATATTGAGAAACTTTCAAAGTTTTGAAGCGCTCGTAACGAAGTTTACTAAGCTGATATAGCATGGTGGTAGGGCATTTTGCGAATGCCCGCCTGGCTAGCTACCACCCTCACGTAGAAAATCGTTGCCGCCGGTGTGTTCCGGCAGCTGTCCTTGAGAGCCAGTACTTCTAGGTTAGCCTGAACACGACTTCGACCACATCACCACTTACCATCAGGTGAGATAGTGGTCAAAGGCTAAGCTATCAGGAATAAAATAAAAAACAATGTAGATGTGTAAAGATGTGCATTGACCTGATCGGGCCGTCCGTCGGAGTCCTTGTGAGGCGTGCGCAGAGGACGCGGCAGCGCGGCGCGGTTGAGGTCCTCGTGCAGCGCGTCGAGCAGCCACGCGAGCAGCTCCTGCGCGTCGTGCTGCCCGCCGCCGCCCAGCGCGCGCGCGTGCCGACCCACCGCCCAGCGCACGCGCAGCGGGGCCACCGACCGCACGCGCATCGACCACACCTACACAACACACACACACCTATACTCAGTTACAGTTGCATGAAGAACATCGGTCATCGACCCCGAATTTTCATTGCCGACATTTCACAAAATTACAACGAACAGTATAATTTTAACGTTCTCTTTTTTTGGTATCTAGACTTGGGAGGAAAAGCCTACTAGGAATAGGAAGAAAATTAACGAAATCAACAATATTATACCCCTATTTTCTCTTCCAAAGCTGGTACGATTTAAGAAAGGGTTTGGCTAAGCTCTTATCGTTTTCTTTTACGTCACAAACTTTTGAAATTTGTCTGGTGATCATTTAATCACGGCGACAAAACGGGGCAATTTTAAGAATTTTCAGAGTTTGTTCATATTTTCTTTAGTAAGAATAATTAGTTGCCGACAATAAGAAAAAAGAGCGTGGGATATAAAAAAGCCATAGATTTTATCAATAAAATATATTACTCTAGTGACATTATCCAGGAAGAAAATAGGGGGTACACATTTTGACAAATAAAATATCTACGTATCAACAACGATCTTTTTACATAGCTCACTGTGTAACAAAATAACGCCGTGACCTCTAAAAGTTTTTTAGCCAAAGACGTGACCTCTAAAAGTTTCTTGGTTAAAAACCTTAACTCCTTGAACTCTCTATAAATTGTAGAAAACTCTTTATGGTATCATTGTTTAATAATGTTTACAAATGTTGCAATGTCAGTATCTTATATCAGAATGTAAGAGGCCTTAGGACGAAAACGAAACAATTGTTAACAAATGTTCTTAATGAAAATGTAGATGTTATTTTGCTTACGGAGACATGGCTGAATGATTTGGTGTTCGATCATGAATTATTTGATAGTAGATACACTATATTTAGGCGTGACCGTAGTTCTTCATGCAATGAAAAAAGTGAAGGTGGTGGAGTACTTATTGCCGTACTAAAAAATCTACACCCTGTTCGTAAAACAAAGTGGGAATCGTCTGACGAGGATCTTTGGGTAGTTATCAAACTTAAGAAAGGTACAACAACGGTACCTTTTTGTATCTGTACTCTTTATCTGCCATCACCTGCCAAATATCACAAACTGGAAAACTATTTGTCAAACATCACAGATGTTGTTCAACATAAAATGCCTCGAAACTCCCTGTTTTTGTTGGCGGGTGATTTCAATCAGCCTTTATTGCAATGGGAAAAAGATATGAATTCCAATGCACTCCTCCCTTCTTGCGCCACAAACTCTATGGAAAGCTTGCTGGTTGACACTCTTTCATTTAACGACCTTCATCAAATCAATTCTATTAAAAACGTTGATGGGCGGTCTCTTGACTTAATTATTACCAATGCACTCAACTCTTTCACAGTTAGCAATTCACTTCCACTTGTAAAAATAGATAAATACCATCCAGCCTTAAAAATACAACTTAAATTTAAATCATCTAAGCCTCCTAAACTGAATTATGGTACCTGTTTAAATTTTTCGAAAGCTGATTATTCAACCATCAAGGCAGAATTGAACGATATCAACTGGGATGACCACTTTTCAACTAATAGCAGTGTTGACGAAACTGTTGAAATTTTTTACAACATCATTAATTGTATCATAGTCAAAAATACACCCCACAGTCGAAAAGGTAATAATAACTATCCTTTTTGGTTCAGTCGTCCCTTACTTAAATGCCTGAAAGAAAAAGCAAAATACCACCGTAGATATAAATTATACTCTAATCCAAGGGATCTCACAACTTACCAAATCCTTCGAGATCGGTGCGATAGCATGATTCAGTATTGTTTAAACAAATTCAAAGAGGAAGCCAAGATTAATATCAAGAAAGACCCTAAATATTTCTGGAAATTCGTAAAATCTATAAGATGTAATAGCAACGACATACCTGACGAAATGTTTTTGAACAATGACAACGTGCAAGGTGGGCGAAACATTTGTGAGCTATTTTCTAGTTACTTTCACTCTATATATTGTAATACATCTGCAACAACAGCCACTATTGTCACCGAGCCAGTTAAACATAACACATCAATCAGTTCATGTTATATTTCCGAATCTGATGTTCAAAGTTCGCTCCAGCGCCTCGATGTTAATAAAGGACCTGGGCCGGATTCTATCCCCCCTATTTTTCTTAAAACTTGTTCAGACCAATTAACCAAACCTCTACACTACATATTTATTAAATCACTTTCTCATGGCGTATTCCCAACAAAATGGAAGATAGCTCATATTACACCTATTTATAAAAACGGCGACTTAAGTGACATTACAAACTATAGACCAATATCAATCTTATCCTCCATTGGCAAAGTATTCGAATCTTTAGTTAAAAAAGTAATGCACTTTCATTTGGTGCCATTGTTCAATCCACAGCAACATGGATTTTTGCCGAGGAGATCCACCACATCGAACCTTATGGGATATGTTGGTGACATATTGCAAACTATGGAAAATAAATATGAAGTTCATTCCATCTACACAGATTTTTCAAGGGCGTTTGATGTCGTTGACCATAACCTGCTGATCCAAAAGCTAGGGCATGCTGGGATATGTGGCTCTTTATTAAGGTGGTGTGAATCCTATCTTAAAAATCGTTCTCAACTTGTTGTGATTCGAGGATTTAAATCTGCAACCAAGACTGTGCTATCTGGTGTTCCACAGGGTTCTCACCTGGGACCTTTGTTGTTTTTAGTTTTCATCAACGATTTGTGCGCATCAGTGACATCCAGTTTCAAAATGTTCGCGGATGACCTTAAACTCTACAGAGTAATTCGGCAGCATGAAGACACAAATTGTCTTCAACGAGATATTGATAGAATCAGTTATTGGTGTTCACAAAATAAAATGGTTTTAAATGCCACTAAATGTTTTCACATAAAATTCACGAGAAAAGTCAATCCAACGCCTGCAGTTTACTACATAAATGCCACTCCAATTAATGAAGTATCTAGCATACGTGACCTGGGTGTCATCGTTGACACCAAAATTGACTTTCGCGACCACATTGACGTTATCGCGAAAAAAGCAGCACGTCTTGCGGGATTTGTGATAAGACAAACTAAATTCTTTAACGGAAGTGAAATCCCTATTCTACTATTTAATTGCTATGTGCGATCCCTTCTGGAGTACTGTAGTCCCATTTGGAGTCCCTCGTACGATGTGCACATAAATCGGCTTGAAACTATACAAAAAAAGTTTTTGTATCATCTCTCCTACGCTGGGAATCTTTGTAGCTGTTTGAAGTCATATAACTCTAGGCTTAATCATTTTAAAATGCTTTCACTGGAACATAGACGGAACATCGCGGATATAGTGTTTCTGCATAAGATCATTCATGGCAGAATCGATAGCCCAGAATTGCCCAGTAACGTCTTATTTAGTGTGCCTCGCTCAAGCAGCCGTCTTCACAACCGAACAACTTTCAGTGTTATCTCCTGTCGAACTAACTATGCCAAGTACTCTCCGATATTAAGAATGTGTTCACTGTATAACGATGTGTGTCACGATATTGACATATTTAGTACATCTACTCATGGCCTAAAGAAATTTCTTCTTCAAAACTGTAATAATTTTAAATAGTTTATTAGTATTTTTTTTATATTTATGTTTAATATAGTATAAGAGCATCATACTGTAGAAGCATGCTGTGTTTACCTCAAGAAGGTCGTGTACTTGTTGATAATTTTATATAACGCACATTAATTTAAGTACCATAAGTCTTGTGCTATGACCAGTTTGGTAAACCAATAAACGAAAAAAAAAAAAAAACGCTATAGCGCTACTTAATTCTACTAAGTTCGTACTGTCAACTTCATTTGAATGGTTTAGCTGCAGATATCTCTCCGCCCCTTTAAGACGGTTAAACGATAGAAACGAAGGGATAAATTTGAGCTATCACTCACTCACTACGATAGCTCAGTTGGAATAGCATGTCCCGGCTATATGGACGGATAGTCGCTTGTTCGAATCTGCTCGTATTCAAATTTAAAAAAATCTTAAATAATCTTAAACTACGAGCGAATTTTTTTCAAATTTTCGCTTGTTGTTTTAGTTCGATGTAATTTATTCAGTTCATTTGAAGGGTTTCTAAAAATGGTGGCAAAATCATGTAAATTGTCTATATTTTATATGATATGGTGACAAGTAAATTAAGTCTATGTAACCAAACTTACCTCTTTGCATAGCTCTCCGTATCGCAAAGCCAGCGCTCCTTTGGTCCCGAGTGGATTGGTGGTGTTCACTTCGTACAAATGGGTTCCGGAATTAAAATATTTGGTAAGAGGGCCCGTGTTCCATACCTAATAAACAAAAAATTCTTCGAGTGTGAAAATTATACTTCTAAATTTAATGATCGAACAAAAAATAGCTATTATTACATTAAATAGACAACAAGAATGTGCTGGCTCTTTAGAAATTAAAAAAAAAAATGGCCAAGTGCGAGTCGGACTCGCACACGGAGGGTTCCGTACCATTATCTATACAACATTAGACACTTTATTATAACCTTTTTTAGTTTTCACGTGCGCGAGCCTTACTCGCATTTGGCCGATTTTTAGTATTTGTTGTTATAGCGGCAACAGAAATACATCATCTGTGAAAATTTCAACAGCTATCACGGTTCAAGAGATACAGCCTGGTGACAGACAGACAGACGGACAGTGGAGTCTTAGTATGGTTCCCATAATCCATCCGTAATCCCCACACTTGACGCGTCTTGGGAATCGCAGTGTGAGATATCGGTTCCTCAGAAAGCACTGCTGCCATCTTCTGCTGTGTTACCCTTCGTCGCCTCTTACGACACCCATGGGTACAGCTGCCCATTCTAGACCAGCACCCCAAGGGCATTGCTTAATAGAAAGATAGTAATAACAAAACCTTAAAAAATAAAACATGGAATTTTATTTATGTTTTTTAGCATTGACTAATTTTCTCGTAAAATGTGTTATAGTAAAAAACGTAACGTTTAATAACTAACATATACCAACAATTAATAAAAACAATTTTATTGGGCTAGCTTTTGACCACTATCTCACCTTATGGCATTAGTGATGATGCGGTCGAAGATATTGTTAAGGTTAACCTAGAATTACTGGCTCTAAAGGACAACGGCCAGAACACATCATTAGGTGCTTGGTGACAGATTGATTTTCTGTCATCCTTACACAAAAACCGACTTCTGCAACACTAATATCAGTTATAATTAAAGTCAAGTTATAGAATCTAACTAACGGATTGTAAAGCTGCGTTCATGAAGCAGGTATTGCCCAAGTTGTGCAGCCCCGTGGCCCCCGGGAGGTTAGGGGCTATTAGCGTTTCTCGTCTCTCCGTGGCTCTGGACCCGGTGCTCATACTGTGGACAACAAATTTGATCAAGCCCTAGTTATGACGTTTTTACTGCCTTTCCAGTATTTAGATACTTACAGGGTAATGATAGATTTTATTTATATTATAAATACGGTTTTGTTGCCGGTGTTTTCCTGTGTCCTTGGCTGTTCCCTTGGTGGTAAAGTGGAAGAATAATTTTAAGCACTATACCCTTGTCAGTATATCCCGACTATATGAAATGAACATGTATAAAGAGAATATATTTTATTAAAATAATACCTGCTGAGCACTTTCATTAGTTTTTATACAGTGTGAAAAGTGAGATTTGTCACACTGACATCTGCAAAATCCTCATATTTTGTTATAGATGTGATACCTAGCCAAATTGACAGTTAACGTAATTTCATATTTACGCTACTATTATTTACCAGAAACCGGTCTTAGATTCTCATTAGGTAATATTCTGAAAATGCAATTTTCAGTAGCATTCTCGGTACGGCAACAGCCTCGCCCCTTATCACATTTGGCCAAAATATTTCTGGCAATTTATACAAGGTTATTGGTCAAATGCTAACAATCTCTAAGGGTTGACTTCTGCTAGTCCTAACAAACATTTTGAGATTTTATTTTTTGTATGTTATTATGACTGAAAAAGCACGAGGACCACCTGATGTCAAGAGTCTCTTGTGCCTGTAATGTATTATTTCATATTTATTATTACTTTGCTCGATGTAAATATTCAAAACTCTATTCAAAGGGACCACGGCGCGGTCCAGTAATACCGCGGCGGGCGCTTGAAGCTCGGTGTAGGCATTAAAACACATTTTTTTTATCAAAACAAATAAAAAACATCTCAAAATGTTTGTTAGGTCTAGCAGAAGTCAACCCTAAGAGATTGTTAGCATTTTACCAATAACCCTGTATATATAAAAGATAGAAACATTTCTCATTTCACTACTGGTAGTTCCAAGCAGACGGGACTCGGGAAATAAATGGAAACTTATCAATAGAAGAAGAACAATCACAGTTGTTGTTTGTGAGCGAGTGAGGATGTGAGAGTTTGTTTGTCGGTCTCTCGCGGAAACGGCCGAACCGATTTGTATACATTTTGAAATATAGTATATGTTCCGACTGCCAGGTTACAATATGCAGTGTTGCCGCTGCCTGAGGGAATGCGTTTAACAGTCCGTTTTATCACATTTTTAATAGAAACCTTGATTACATAATATCATATGTCAGTCAGTTGTCTAAAAATATCTTTAAATTCTACTCCAAATGAAAGCATTGATAATACGAACACGAACTGTCAAACCCATTGTCTCGGCACGCTGCGGTCGAAGTTTAGGATACTTTTCATCATCATCATCACTTTCATCATCGTCCACGCGAATTAAACTGCAGGAGGCACTAGTTGTTATGTGATGTTTTAAAACAAAGAGGAAGGCCGACGAATGTGACAATGTACTCTCAAATGGAATATTGCATGAGTTCAGAGTTGATAGGTGAGAAAATAAACGGTGAGAAGGGAAAACGAAGAGATAGGTGGAATGGAATAGTCTTCCGATAACGACATATAATAACCGACTTCTCAATAATAGCATCTGCTTTACTTACCCATTAAAGAGATAAGGAATGTCAGGATCTTAGGTTTGTCTAGTTTCCTTAATGATCGCTTGTCCTTCACATCTAAAAAAAAAATTCCACTTCTTTGCCGATTTTCATTACCTGAGCTTTACCAATTCTGTCGTTCTTAAAACTCCCTGCAACTCAACATCGTTTACGGACAAGTACTTTAGAGTTATTGCTGTATGACTGTGGATTGAATTCACAAATTGCCTCCAAATTCCCAGCAAAATAGGTATAATACCAGCAAAATAGATTTGTGGGCTACTCCCACTTATTATTAAATAGTTATAATATCATCCATCACCATTCATACTTATCAAGCATAATTTTAACCGTTCACAATAATCACAAAATTTAATGTATAACTATTATTCATAATTTTATATATTAATATTTATATTTACAATAAACCCTTACACATTGTAATATTACATATCCATGCATAGTTAAGTTATATTTACATGTTACTTGAATTCTTGTTATAATATAAAATAATATTTCATCATAATTATTTAACGTGCCAAAGGTAAACAAACGAGCATATTGGAACCGCGCACGGTATGGCGGCTGTGACGTACGACGGCCCGCACCGCGGTATCCAAACAACAAGTTTCGAGGCACGCGCAGCCTACACCCGCCGCCCGGGCAGCTCTCGCGCTAGGGAAAGTCTCGCTTGCGATAAGCACTTCTAACCGCGCACGGATTCACCACCAAAACTCTACAGAACTCGGGGGTGTTTTATTGAAAACACCCTCCGATTTCTACCCCTCCAAGGAGGGCGAAGACTGCCGCTCAAATTGATAGCCTGAACCACGGCTGGCCCGGAACAGCAATCGCTGATGCCGCAGCCGCTGGTTCAGTGAATCGCGCGGATCGCAACGACAAAAACCGACGCCATGAGTTCGCCGAGCGATCATAACGCTCCGGCAGAACCTGGCCTCCACTGCCCTGACGCCCCACGGAAGCCCCGCGGGCAACTGAGGACCCCCGCACGGGACAGACCCCTGTCCACCCGGCGGGTCCCAGTTGACGACGCCGAAGCTGAAGATGATGCACGGCGGTACCGCGAGTTCCGGCGCTCTATTGATGAGACGCTTGAAGCCGCCCGCCGTGAGCGAGCAAGCTGGGAAGCGGAGGCGCAGAGTGACGACTCCTCCTCTGCCTCCTCCGCTGCCCCCGCTACTACCATACCAGTGGTGGTAATTCCGGACTCCCCGGAATCGCCACCACCCGAGAAGACTGTGCCCGCCGCCCCTCCGGTCCCCAGAGCGCGCAGGAAGCGCAGCGATGAGGCCGAGGAAGACGGCAAACGCGCCTGTGCCCGCGCCCCAGCCCGCATGGACTGGGCTGCGATCACCGCCCAAGAAGTCCCGACGACCCCAGCGGCAACGCAGCCTGCGGTGTCTTATGCTGCCGTAACCACGGCAGCGCATGGACAACCGAGGCCCACCCCGCCAACAACCACTACAGCAAGGAGGAGCACTGCACCGCGTCCCCCTCCCACCTCACACAGAGGTGCGAAAGGGACAGCCGATACTGCCGCTGCGCGACCGGAGGTTATGGCATCAACCTCCCGGTCGCCCACACAGACGAAGACCGCCACCACTACTGCACCACCACCCACAGCAGTACAGCCGCCGCCACCGCAGCCTACCAAGGAACGATATCCGCCGATCGTACTGGAGAGCTTCCCCAATAGCACGAAACACCTCCGCGTGCTAAAGGAGAAGCTCGGACGAGTGCCATCAGTGCGCCCCTTTAACAAAGGGGTGCGCTTTACCCCCACTGACGGAGAGGAGTACCGGGTTATCCAGGCCTATCTCACAAGCCTGGACGAGACGGAGCGAGTAACCTGGTTCTCCTACTCCCTCCCCAAAGAGCGCAGCCTCAAACTGGCGATCCGAGGTCTCCCGGCAGACACCAGGCCGGAAGACATTATTGAAGAACTGCAAGTGCTCGGTTATGAACCCGAGCACGTCAAGAAAATCACCGCAAGGATGGGCAGGCCAGGCTGCATATTCTTCGCGGCGATGAAGAGGACGGCCAACCTGACCCCCGGCATATACGAAACGGACGAGCTTTTGTGCATGCCGGGGGTGAAGTTCGAGCAATGGCGTGGGAGGAGAGGGCCGGCACAATGCCACCGATGCCAGGCATTCCGGCACTCCTCTCACAATTGTTTCCGGCGGCAGGCGTGCGTGCGGTGCGGGGGTGAGCACTACGCGCGCGACTGCCCCCGCCCACTGGACGAGCCCGCGACGTGCGCCAACTGTGGCGGTGCGCACACCGCGAACAATCCCCGCTGCGCTGTGTTCCGTGAGGAGGCACGGAACAAGCGCGCGGGCACCACGGCGCTTACCATCCAAGCCCCGACACGACCGCCGCTCCCCGCTGCCTTGCAACCCAAGGCGGCGCCGCCCACCACCGAGCAGACGTCCCCAACTTCCCTCATGGCCGCCGCCAACAACCCGCCACCACGCGGCGCCGGCCATGCGGGAAAGAAGAAAAAGAAGAAGAAGACGAAGGGACCGCGAAAGGGCTCACCCCAGCCTTCCGCACCCTCCCCGACAAAAACTGTCTCGGCGACCCCTGCACCACGTGCACAGGTCGCGAGACCAAGAAAGAACAACATCCCTGTCCCGCTCCCACGTGCGAGCGAGACAGGCAAGAAGATTTTCACACGCACACCGGCGGAACTCGAGATACTCGAGTCCGCACTCAGCACCCTCCAAGACGTGCTCCAGGCGCTCAGGGAGGGAGTGGACCCCACCCCGCTAGTACTAGCGGGGGTGGGCAAACTCCTCTCCTGCCGCTAGGAGCCCAATCTCGGACATAGACACGACGCCGCGCGCCCTTGGCTACAAGGGCCGGCCAGAGCGCGCTCACATCTCGTCTCCCGAACGACTCGCCCGCTGGCTCACACCGGTGGGTTGATGTTGACTAGGGAGACAGAAGATACCGGACATGACCTACTACCCCAACCAAGGAGATGGCGCCATCAACAGATGACGCACACCCCGCGACCCGACTGTGAGTCACAGCCGGCGGAGGACTACCGCGTAAAGGGGCCACCCGTGCCCGAAGACGCGTCCGTGCGGAACACGCCGTTCCGCGCGAAGAAGAAGGCAATGTCTCGCGCTAGTCGATGCCAAACGCTCATGCGACGCGGAGCCCACGCAACTCAACTCAATTTCTCTCGCTAAACCGCTTGTTTACCTTTCGCGTGCTTATCTAATTCTATCCTATTTACTCGCTTGTTCATCTTACTCTGAACTATTCTAATGGTGGCTTGTGTGCATCAATAAAAGAACAATAATTGTGAACGTTATAACGAAGTTTGTTTTGGGAACCTAAGCTTCATCAACCATCATCACCACGCACCAACAACACCACCATAGATTTGATACCATTTTTAAAGTATCACTTGTCTGTGTTATTTACGTCAGAATAATAAGAGAGCACAATACATTTAAGTTGCATTGTAGTTGAAAGACGCGTATTACTCTTATAAGGCACTTATGAATAAGTGGGTGAGTACATGCATTCTTTGGTATATGAACTGACCTCAAAGCGCCTATCTCCTCAGGCCAGGTGAGGTCCGAGTTCCTGAGTTCTATAAGCAGTCGACTACGTTCGTCGAGGTGCAGGTCTTCCAGCGTGGGACGTTCATCATCCAGCAGTACTGTATTGGTGCCGAGCAGCCACAGTCTCATATCCTCGCGGGCTAGCCCTAATGCGCCGCAAAGGAATTCTGACACCTAAAATAATAGATTTAACAAGCAATTTTAGCACAGAAGTTTGACAGCCCGAGCCAAAGACAAGAGCGAAAATTAACTAGTAAAATGAGTTTTACACACTCAGCTTTTTACTTGAATTGCGTAAAAAGTAAACAGTGCTTTTATAAGGAATAAATCATTGATTAAAATTTTATATGACAACTGAAACTGAACAATGTTCTTTTTATATTGTAAATGTTTCGACAAAAATTACGTCCAAATAATGAACTTCCAACATTGAAAAACTGAACATATTAAAACAATTTAATTATGTAACATTTTAACAATTGTAGATCGCTTACACCGGGCATAGACAAGAACTTTACGAGCTTGAGAAGTGAAATAGTAGATTGCACAACAAGGACATAAAACATGTAATTTTAGCCGAGGCGTTTAACATATTTAAGTCGAGGCTAAAATTGATTTTCTGCATACATTCAGATTTTCACGTTTCTTAAAAGGAAATGGCACCAATTTTGGCTCCCGCTCGCTTCGGATCGGCAGCAAGCGGTACATTGCTGTACATAGAGACGTACCTGTTTGATAGTGGCGAGCCGTGAGAAAGCCGCAGTGTACGCCAATTGCCGCTCGGGTGGAGCGGGAGCGAGCGGTACACTGCTGTACATAGAGACGCCCGCGCCACCCACTGTGCCAACGGAGTTCAGCCCTGCAACACAATAGTAGATTGTTGTACTGCCGCTCAATAACTGAGCGGAAGCAGACTTCTTGTTGCACTTGTACTTTATGGAGCCCTGGGTCACGCTCAGCCTCCAACCAACAGAGTGCCTGACCACGACTTAAGTAGTCAGTCATTACGAGTATTCTTTTCAGATGGTACATTTCATTTTTTAATATTCACTTTCACTTTTTTATAAATATTAATTTACCAAAACTTTGATTAGCTTAGGGCCTGTTTCAGAATGTTCGAGTAAGTTCCGGTAATTACTTTTGGTTACTACCTAGAGAATTGAATAGAATTGAATGGAACAACAGATATTTTTTATGCCTGATAGGTTAGCGTTTGACCACTATCTCACCTATGGTAAGTGATGATGTGGTCGAAGATGTTGTTCAGGCTAACCTAGAATTGCTAAATTAATGTAAATAATAAATTGTATTAAATTTAATTTGAAACTTGTATATCTTTTTCTGTAATAAATAACATCATTAAAGAAGAAAACGAATACCGAATTAAACGACATACGAGTAGAATTGAATGGAACAACAGTTATCGAATCGGTAATGCATTATTTCTAAACTTATCTCTCACTAAGCATATAAACGAATGGAAATAGTTTTATGGGACATTATTAAAAAAGATCATGTATCGCCCTTTTTGGAATCTTACATAATCGTGATTTCTGTCTGTACTCACTTTGTGTGCTAGGGACGTGCCGGAACAACTTCAACTGAAGCGGATATAGCTCCAATTCAACGTCCGAGTTAGGCGGTCTTATTACCTGAAATAATAAGAAAATAGTAGTTTAGGGAATTAAACCGACTAAAAAATATAATACAATTGGAGCACGAAATCGGCTGGTAATAGCGTGCTCAGGTGGCCGAGTGGTTTAGGCATCCGGCGCGGAATTTGAGGACGCGGGATCGATTCCCGCCCGGGGCATAACATTTTGTGCTTTTCGCTTAGCACGCGATAGTGCTTCATCAATCAATCATATTTAGAAATGTTAATACCTATTTAACAAATGTAATATGTCGTCGAGATAGTAGTTAGTAATATCAACTTTAGGCGGTAACGTGTACCAAAATGGTAGTAAGGTGGGTAACTTAAGGTACCCACCTTACTACCATTTAGTAGATTGTTTTAATGCTCACCTGTCCGCTTCTTTACACTGCTTTTTTTATAAAAGTACCCAAGCTTCTCTTGTTTTATTACTTCGTGTAAGCTGAACCCTAAGGAAAAACTTTTTTACAAGCTTTTATGTAGTTTCACCAGTCCCGATATCTGTCATCTAATCTTGCAAATTAAATTAGATCCACTTCCCGGTAACCGATTGAGGTGAAATTTTGCATACCTACATGTGTAAATCGCGTGACAGTGCAATATTATGATGACATGGTGCTGATCTGATAATGGAGGTGGAAGGTGGTCAAAGGTATTTCATAATGAAATGACACAACCTCATCTAGTTTGAGCTCATTTCAATCGTATTGACGAGTATCTTTTAAATTTTTAGTTCTTTTTATTAACAAGAACATAATAAAAGCTTGTTCTTAATAAAGTTTTTTTTTATAGATATAAGCTTGTTTTTTTAGTACGCTGAAAATATTTATTTAACTTCTTAGAATAAAACTTTAAGATCCGAAAAACAACAATATGTTGAAGTTGGTATTTTTTAATACAGCAAGTAATGTGTGTCAAACATAATTTACCGACATACGTAGTACCTGGTGGGGCAAAAGTAAATACCCTATTGGAAAAAAAATGTGAAGTAAATATCTTAAACGAACAAATCTTTAATCACTTGTTAAGCAGTTAGAAAAAATTGATCAATTTGTAAAATTGATTATCACGCTGCCAGTTGGTATTTTTAATTTTGTCAAGTTATTATTATCTCCCAAAGTTAATTTTATTCACAAAATGTTGACCACTTTTCTGACATAAAATCTCTTTGCTAAGATTTAAAAAAGTACCGTTCTATTTAAATAATATAATAATACTCGTTTATTACTGCAAAGCGGAACATACTAAAACAAAAACATAAAGCAAATGGTACAGCTGCTATTATATTACAAATTACTCAATACATACACATAATAAACACAGATAGTTTGCAGACTTTTTATTTCCAAACACGCAAAATATCTTTTGATTCCCTCACTAGGTAAGCCTGTATCGAGGAAATCTTAGGAGATACAAATAAACGCAGAATACAAATCGACATGCCATGAATCGGTTTACTCCGCAAGGACGCGGAATAATCGTTTTTGAGAAACATTGTCGGGTCGCATCTCTCGTTTTGGTGATTTGCACTGGCCGTCTACATCATCCGATTTAACCGTTCCAGACTTTACACAATTACAAATGTACGTTATTTGTAACTTTGTAAATTTTAAATTAATTACGATCCTGACATGTTTTTTTTTTAAACTCGATAGCTTAGCCCATGTCCCCATATCTCACCTGATAGTAAATGAAGATGTGGACAACTGCCGGAACACACCGTTAGGTGCTTAGCGAGAGTTCTACTTGAGGGTGTACTTAGCCAGGCGGGCATTCGCAAAATGTCCTACCACCATGCAATGGGGTTTTTTGAGTTGACTTCAACAAGGCTTAAGACTCTTGAAGCCCTTAAGAGAAATATTCGGAATTCAGAAGGCCAAGATTGCGAGAACTTGTCGATCGAAGTTCTGGCAAGAGTGATGGAAAATGCCGTAACACGAGCCCAACAGAGTTCTCAACTTGATGGAATAAATTCTAATAGCTTAAATAAACAAATTTCACAAGCAGAACCAAAGTTATTCATTCAAAAAAATAACTGCTAAAGAACATTGGGTGATTACTTTTGCCCCACCTTGTATAAGGATAGGAAAAATTATGATAATTAGTACCTAATGAGTGTTAGAATCTGAAAATATCCCACTATGGTCATACAAAATTATGTTTTCAATGAAATAGATTTTATCTCCTTACCCTTATAGACATAGGTTTATATACATGTACATAAACGAATATACTGTCGAATACCCACTAGGAGGCTTTATCTGACGTACGAAGTGTGTAGTATGCTAGGCAAGCATGTTCCATCGTCGATCGTATCCACATATGAAATGCTTGCATATCTTATTTAAAAAGAAAAAAGTGACAGTTTTCTTTAAATAAAATGTAATGAATTCCTTACCTGCCTCGGCAGCGGATCAGCGCTGCCGTACCACAGCGCCAGCGCTCTCCAAAGCGCATCAGGCACCAGTTCGAAGTCCCGGTGCTGCGCCAAAGTGACGTCGCGCCGCAGGTGCCCGCCCTCGCCTGTCAATGTGCGGACCTACACAACAACATTATTCATATAATAGTGAGTGGAGTCGTATATCTGTCTATATAATATGGGTTAAAGAATGAAATTGCGGTTTTATTGTAAAAGGTAATTCGAATGGCCATAGAACCTTCATGGTTTTGAGTGAAACTTTTTTCACATGGTATGAGGTCCTTCTTTTAAAAAATGTACAACATTCGATTATCGACTCAGTTGTTTTTTTTTATTCAGCTTAGACAACAAAGATGGATGCTTCGAAAATTCGAGTGGTTTTTGAATACGAGAGTTCCGACGCGGAACTAACGCGACAGAAACAGCTCGCAATATCAATGTTGCGTTTGGAGTAGGCACTGCTAATGAATGCACCGTGAGAATTTGGTTTAAACGCTTTCGTGATGGAAACTTTGATTTGAAGAACGAACCACGTGGATGACCGCCCACACAGGTGAATAACAATTCATTGAAAGAGATGGTGGAAGCCGTTCCGAGCCAAACTACCCGGGAATTAGCGGCATGGTTTCACGTTTTACCAATAAAACTACTCATTTGCGTCAATTCAATAACCTATATAAATGAAAAAAAAAATATGAAAAATGGGTGGCTCTTGATTTGACAGATCTGCAGAAAGAAACGCGTGTTGAAACTTGTGTTTTCTTGAATCGATCAAGATCGATACAGAAATGACGGAATATTGGATCGAATTGTGACATGTGATGAAAATTGGATTCTTTATGATAACCGTAAGCGTAAAATGCAATGGCTGACCCCAGGTAAAACGCAGCAACAGTGTCCTAAAGCACAGGTCACCAATAAAAATGTTATGGTAACTTTTTGGTGGTCTCAGCATGGTGTTATTCACTATAACTTTCTCCGATCTGGCCAAGCAATAACGGCAGATGACTACTATGCCGAACTCCGAACAATGATAGCAAAACTAGCAGTGAAACAGCCCTGCCTCATGAATCGATCTTCATTATTGCTCCATGATAACGCGAGACCTCATACAGCACGAAAAACCGTTTTAACTCTACGGGTACTGCAATTAGAAACCATTCGCCACCCTCCGTATTCGTCAGACCTTGCTCCAACGGACTACCATTTTTTTCGTGATTTGGATTTTTTTTTACGTGAAAAAGTAAAAATGTTTTCTCCCAGGAGGCAGTATAAAATGCTTTCACACAGTTTGTCGAACCTAGATCACCAGAGTTCTATCGCAAAGGAATAAATGACCCTCCTATAAGATGGCAGCAATGTATAGATAAAAATAGTAATTATTTTGATGAAATAAAAACTATATAACTATTAAAAAAAACAATTTTTTTTTTGTACAAATCGGCAATTTTATACTTTAACCCCTAAGATACGTATACATAGATATAATATAAAAGGCGATGCACAACACAAGTGTAGAGTAGAGTATAGTATAGAGTAGATACCATGAGCGGGTCGTGTTGCCTGAGGCGCGAGTTGTCGACGGGCCCCGGATGCAGCGCGGGCGAGTGCGCGGAGCTCACGCCCGAGCTGGAGCCCGCGCTGCCGAGCGACGCCGTCTCGCAGCGCCACAGCAGCGAACCCATCGACTCTGCAATCAAACACTCTCTCTTACACACACTCTCTTATACATACTATACAACTGCATTGTATCTATCTTACTTTCTATACGACAGTAACTAAATCAAACACGTAGGAAAATAACCAGCTTCCTGAAACCCACTCCTCTTAACATGCGGGAAAAGCACCACCTACCGTGCGCCGTAACATCTCTTGCTCTATGGAGAAGCTAAAGCAAGAACAAGGTTGTAGACACTCTCTTTACAACTCACAACTAACCACAGGCCGTCTCAAGAGCCGCAAAAGTTTTCTTTGCTTTGACAGGTCACACAAAGGAAGCCCGCATGGAACTGTGGCAGGACACGTGTCCTCCCTCAACCAACTACATTGAGTCAGATCTATCTCCATATCCGAGTTTGAACTAATTTTAAGTCACTAACACTGAACACACAATGATAATCACTAATCCGCTTATGAGTTTTGGAATATGAACAGCAGTACCTGTACCAAAAATAAAATTCAAAATGCCGCCAATTCGCTTATTGTGTGCGTGGTTTTAACTCACTTAAAGCGCATGAGCGCCTAAAGACATGGACCAAAGAGTCTTAAAAACCTAATATCACGATTTTATGTCAAAAACTATAATTTGCAGTTATTTTAATAACTGATATAATATACCATTTACCTGTATTTTTTATACCTAATAAGTCGTCACTATGAAAGCATCTTCGTATTGAACATCTTCCTAAGTGTTTCCTAGGTGTTACTAAAATGTCTCGTCGGTTCGATTGTGCCGCTTTGGATTCTCGAGCTCCTGGATTCGATATGTTTTTTGTGTATCTGATTATACTGACCAGTGGAGTTGGTAGTGAAACTCTCATCGCAGACAATAGCCTCGTCGATGGCGACGGGGCGGGGATGCCGGCAGCAGGAGGCGGCGCCCGTGTGCGACAGCCACGCCCCCCACCACTCTGCAGCTATAAGGTACCAGAACTGCCCTACTGAGTAGCCGCGTTGCACTTCTCGCCGTACCCATCCCAGGACTGAAACAAACATATATTATTTTAAAGCTTAACATTACACCGTTTTCATTATCAAGGCAATAAAGATCATTAATTGGCCTTAACATTATTATTATTTATTTGTTACAGGTAGATCAACTTTTATATTTTAAAATTGATTCAAATGACGATGATAACAGCTAAAACTTTTTTAAATAAATGTATTTTGGAATGAACCAGAACCAAATATGAGGGATACCTCCTTGCTATAACGACTACCATCCTAAGACAAGAACCGGGACCAACGGCTTAACGTGCGCACCACAGCACGAAAGTGCTCAGTAGTAATGCCACTAGCGATCACTCATCCAAGTCATTACCGCATTGGACGTCGCTTTATTTAGCTGATCTGTTAGGAAAAGCAAACTACGCGACCAGCGGTTCTAAAAGCTTCAGCCGCCTAAGTCGAATTTACACTATCGCACGAGTGCCGCGACGAGTGGCGAGCCGAGTAGAGAGGCATATATGTAAAAAAAAAACACGATCGTGACTGACTTTGCCGCTCGCCTCGCCACTCGGGACGAACGCGTCGATGGGTGTGTTTTGAGCCTGAGTTAAAGGGACGAATTTACGCAAACTTTCGTTTATAGAATCGTGCTCTCCCTCATTACAACAACAAACGCGCTTCAAGCAACAAGTTTTAAAAGAAACTTTTTTGGGGTTTTACCGAGATAAGTTAATTATTTTAAACTCTATGTATATTCATAATAAAATTAGTAAAAGATGTTCAACGCTGGAGTAGCAAACATACCTAATGATAAGATAGACTTATCAAAACAAGGGACATTACAAGAACTGGTTAAAAACACTAACCTCGTTTTGTGAATTCCCATATTTGCTCACAACGACATTGTTAGGTACATTTATTTAAATGTTTTAATGTACATGTATGATTATCCAGTTTTTATTATTTGTTGTTGTACGTTCGATATTGGAGTACAATCATACCAAGTTTGACGCTTGTTGGTATAACAGTTATTACGATAAAGCAAAAACAGCAAACGTAACAAAAGCACGTTTCTTGTATGAGGACATCTTTAATTTTTTATTTATTGTTAGTATTTTTTTATGCCTGATAGGTTAGTCTTTGATCACAATCTCACCTGATGGTAAGTGATGATGTGGTCGAAGATGTTGTTCAGGCTAACCTAGAATTACTGGCTTTCAAGGACAGCAGTCGGAACACACCGTAAGATGCTTGGCGACAGATTTTCTATTTGAGGGTGGCAGCTAGCCAGGCGGGCAGTCGCAAAATACCCAACCATACCAACAAGCGTCAAACTTGGTATGATTGTACTCCAATATCGAACGTACAACAAAAAATAATAAGAACTGGATAATCATACATGTACATTAAAAACATTTAAATAAATGTACCTAAACAATGTCGTTGTGAGCAAATATGGGAATTCACAAAAAACTATCACATGTTATATTATAATAACTAAAGCTCATGTCTATGTGTGTCTCCGCCGCTGTGCACGTGTGTAACGTGACGCGATCGTGGAACATAAGATCCTGATGAAGGCTTCAGATAGAAGCCGAAGCATTGTCGATCATGATAACATAACGACTCACAGTACGTTGTTTACGATCTACAATCCTTATCAATGTATTTTTTTATGTTATTGTGACGCTTCGAGAGAGGTTAGTTTCTCGATGTTGTGACGTAACTAGCTCGGGGCCCACCTAATTAAGCGGACTAACCTCTGCCTATAACATAAACATTTCATCAGAAGTCACGAATTGCACTGCGCCCGTCACTTTGAGACATAGTTAAGTCTCATGTGCCTGTAATTTCAATTGTCTGTATCACATATTTTGTGAAAATAACAACCTATTACCGTTTTAAAGATTAACTTTAGGACAGCCCTTTTTGGTCGGACGAACGGACGCACAGCAAAGGCCTTTTTGAGTAATACTGTTCACATTACCAAGGTGTAAAATTTACTGATTATGAAGAAAGCATTGAGATTTATATGTATTTATGTTAATTTAATGAATAATGAATAGATTCAGGCGTTACTTTGCGGTTATTTAATAATAACAAATACGAGGGTGAATCAAAAAGTTCTTAGAAGTGCATATATATGAAACCTTTTTGGATCAAGTTCGATATTCAAATTAAAGAGTGTCTATCACACTATATTTATGCAGACTGTCACTTATTTTTGTCAGTTCGTTCGCATGTAATAAATTTTTTTGTGCAACGAGTTGCTAAAAAGTCAAAATTATGGATAAAAGTGAGTTACGTGCGGTGATAAAATATCTCAGTTTGAAAAAAATGTCTACGAAGGAAATTTTTTTGGACATTCAGCAGACATTAGGGGGTGATACTGTACCCTATTCTACGGTTGCGTACTGGGTGGCTGAATTTAAAAGAGGTAGATCAAGCTGTAAAGATGACCCGCGTTCTGGGCGGCTTTCAACCTCCGTTACAGAAGAAAATGTCAAAAAGGTTGAGAATCTGGTTTTGGAAGACAGAAGAATGACTATAAAACATATAGCTGAGATCCTAAAGATATCTTTTGGTAGCGTTCAATCCATTTTAATTGATTCACTGGGGTTCAAAAAAGTGTCTGCAAGATGGGTGCCACGAATGTTAACCGACGAAAACAAAAAGCGACGTTTGGAAATTTCCAAGCGTAATCTCGAAATGTTCCAGCGTGATCCGGATAATTTTTGCCGTCGTCTTGTCACCATGGATGAAACGTGGGTCCACCATTTTGATCCTGAAACTAAAAGACAAAGCATGTCTTGGAAACGACCATCCTCTACATCCATTAAAAAATTTCGAGTTGCTCCTACCGCTGGCAAAGTTATGGCCTCTGTGTTCTGGGATAGTGAAGGAATCCTTTTTATTGATTACATGCCAAAAGGCCAGACGATTACTGGACCCTATTACGCAAATTTAATCCCGAAAGTGCGTGAAGCGATTAAAGAAAAACGTCGTGGAAAACTGTCGTTGGGCGTGTTGTTCCTTCAAGATAACGCTCCTGCTCATCGATCGGAAGTTGCGGTCAACGCAATCCGCTGTGCTGGCTTCAATCTCCTTGACCACCCACCATATTCTCCGGACTTAGCCCCAAGTGATTTTCACTTGTTTCCAAAATTAAAAGAGGAAATTCGTGGAACAAAATTTCACGATAATGACGCGGTTATAGCTGCCGTAGAGGACTTTTTCGAGAGTCAAGAAAATAATTTTTTTTCACAAGGAATAAGGAAGTTAGAAACGCGTTATTCTAAATGCATTGCATTGGAGCGAGATTATGTAGAAAAATAAAATATTATTATTTAAATCTTTGCATTTTTTAATATTGATTCCAAGAATTTTTTGATTCACCCTCGTATATTTAAAATATTTTAAGAAAACATCAAATTAATATTTTAATAAAACGCTTAAAAAATATAAAAATATATCTAGTGACAATTCCGCCTAATTTTCCTGTTAAGCCGACGTGACGTCACAAACGCCACGGAACCAAACCAGAAGAATTTTCGACGCGTTTCGATTCTACACGAAGCATCCTCAGGAGGTCAGGATGTCAATTTATTGTAAACCAAAGGTACACCCCGGCTTCGCACGGGTATTTGAAAATTTGTTAATATTCTATAGCCTATGTTCATCAGGGATAATGTAGGATCTAATGGTGAAAGAATTTTTCAAATCGGATCAGTTGTTTTTGTTTATTCGTTACATACAAAATAAATCTTTACTCTTTATAATATTAGTATAGAAGTATAGAATTATGACGAAGCCCATTTACAGCGAATTTTAAAGGATGATAAAGAATTTTTAATTTGTTATGTATATTACAATTTATATTTAATTTTATGTATGTATATAATATATTATAATATATTGCATTTATGTAGGTATATGTATTTTATTATATATGTATTGCCATTGTACATATTTAATTAGGTAATATATTTGTAAATGAATGCACTTACGTTTAACTTATATTGCTTTCTGTTAATAATTGTTTTTGTAAATATATTGCCCTCATTTATCATTTGATGGTATGCAATAAACAGTTATCGTATCGTATATATTTTTTTAATTATGAGCACAATTTAATATCGCTGGCTAAAAGATCTCAAGATCCAAGATGGACGTGCATATTTTTTTTAAATTTAAATAGTATAAGGTACAATCTGTTATAATAAATTGTTATATAATAATAGTTCTTAGTAATAGGGATTAGAACGGAACCCTTAAAATGGGGCAAACAGCAATAGAGTCTACACTCTACTGTTAACAATGTCATATGGCGTATTGCTGTGGGCTGCTGAGATAGAGACAATCTTTATCATACAAAAGCGTGCAATTCGAGCCATATATAAAATGGGTCCTAGGGAATCTGTGAGGGATCTTTTTAAATAAATTGATATTTTAACTTTACCAAGTCTGTATATATTTGAAAATATTATGTATGTTCGTAAAAATTTGAGTAAATTTAAATTAAACAGTGACAATCACGATTACAATACTAGGAATAAAGATAAAATAGCGGTGCCAGGTTTTAGATTAGCAAAGACAAATAAAAGGTCCTTCTTAGGTAATTGTGTGCGGTTTTATAATAAAGTTCCTAAACATATTACAACGCTCACAGAAGGGAAATTCAAGTTGCATGTGAAAAACATATTGATTAAAAAATCCTACTACACAGTTTCTGATTACATAAACGACAAAAATGCCTGGACAATTCCGCCTCCGCCAAGCTATTGCCTGTCACCTACATAATTTAAACAAATATTGTAATAACTCTATTATATAGTATGTATGTAACACATTGTTAAAAGATGTCTAAAAGAATGGCCTCGAGTTTCTTGCCCGTTCTTCTCGCAGTGGCTCTATACAATTTATTTGCTGAACGTGGCAGTACAATGTAGAATATTTCAATACTAAAATTTGTAAATGACCTTCATAAGAGCGTCGTAGACGCCTAAATTGAATAAATGATTTTGACTTTGACTTTGCGAAGCAGCAGAACTAACGATTCTGCCTACTATCTTCTTCTATATTTTTTAATGTGATTTTGACTGAAAAAGCACGAGGGCCACCGGTTTAGCTAGCTATTACCGCTCGGCCATCATTGCTCCAAAGTTTAAAGACGCAAGAAAACAATTACTTTATTATTATTATTAATTAGAGATAGTTGCACATATTTTCCACTAGCTGTAGTCTACAAGCGTACTTTTCCACGTGATTCAAACCAATCACGTTTGTCCATTAACAATGAATCATGTAAACAAACAACTCCTATGCACATGTCCGTAGGCAACAAATGAAGTTTGTTCACCAATCGGCCTGCGCACGAGTGACCCACTCTCGGCACTCCAGTTATGTAATTATTGGAGTGCATTCAAGTCTTTATCAATGCTATATATAATGGTTCTTCATATAATGTACCGCAGATAGGGACATTATTATTAGTGCGCAATTGAAACTAAAGATATGTAGTCCTCTGGTATATACTATTGGAAATCGAATGTAGCTCTGGAAGTGCAAGATCCCGAAAAGTGCGGGAAATGCTAGAAAAATATCGTACCATAAGGGTTAAAATGGTATAACGATAATTCTGAGGCCATCTATTGGATTTTTTTTGTATAGTTTGTGACTCAATACTCACGAAGCCCACTTGATGTTAGGCAGTTGTTCAGACCTTTGCCACTGCGCCCATCATCCTGAGACATACAGTTGTCTAGACCCATGTGCCTGTAATTTCATAATTACTTACTTGCTCTCAATTTCTTTTTTATATCTGATTGGCTAGCCTTAGACCGCTATGTCACCTGATGGTAAGTGATGATGTGGTCGAAGATGTTGTTCAGGCGAACCTAGAATTACCAGCTCTCAAGGACAGCTGCCGGAACACACCGTTAAGTGCTTGGCGACAGATTTTAAAAATGCCCTACCACCATGCTATAACGTCTGCCATCCTAAGATCTGGACCGACGGCTTACCGTGCCTTCCGAAGCACGGTAGCGCTCAGTGGTAATGTCACTAGCGTAGCATCCAACTGATAACCGCGACGGACGTTGCTTAACTTTGCTGATCGGTTAAGAACGGCTAAGTAAACTTTGCTACGAGCGCTTCAAACTTATAGCTTTTGATAGCTGCCGTAACACACTATTACGTGCTTGGATACTGATTTTTAGCTAGTCAGGCAATCATTCACAAAATACCCTTCGTATATGCGGTGAAGCTCAAGCTGGCGGTGGGGATCGAACTATGGATCTGCGGCACGGCATTCCATAGCTATTACCGCTCGGCTATCATTGCTTCAACTATTGGTACCTAATTAATAAGTGAGTGAAAGTTATTCAGTGTTACGTGGAATAGGAACTGGCTATCAAGGCATAGAATAAAATAACTAAAAATAACTGCTCAAGAACAGCTGGCCGGAAAATCAACCGATGTATTGCCTGGGTGACCTGCGTCAGTGTTTGCTTATCAAATTTATAGTAATCAATAGTTTTTGTTTAAACTATTGACTATAAATGCGAAATTTTGTGAAAATAAAAACATTTTGTACGTTTAATTGATTTCGATTTTAAGATGAATTGACATTTTTTTTAATACCAAAACGAATTCTCATTTAGAAAAAATAAAATCTACATCTAAAATTTTTGTGACAACTGTAGCAATATGTTTATAAGTTACTAGCGGCCCCGGCTTCGCAAGGGTATTTAACAAAAGGTTATTTTTTTTTTACATATTTGTTAATATTCTATAGCCTATATTCACCAGGGATAATGACGGATTCTAATGGTGAAAGAATGTTTCAAATCGGTCCAGTAGTATTAAAGTTTATTCGTTACATTCAAATTTTTTTTTTGTCTATTTGTTGGTTTACATGTAAATATTTATTCGTATTTAATAAATAAAAAGATTTTTTTTGACTATTGATACAATTAATTGACAACTGTTGAACATGTCGTTCACCCAGCCCCTATTTACAAAGGTATATACGTCTGGGGTTTGTATGTACAAATATCTACCCTCAGTATATCAGATGAAATATTTTAAATGAATTTTGTTTAATCTATTGATGTTTATTATCCTCGCACTTACGACTTCGAAATTGTCAAGATTCTAGATTACAAAATAAAAAAAAAGCAGCGCCGAGATAATGCAGTAGGCAACAATATTGTATCCATGTGCCTGTCACCTTCCTTGCCTTATTCAAGCGATTTGTTACAATGTACAGCGATAAGCTTCTGATTGAATTGTACCTTAATACATTGTTCAATAATAAACCGATTGCTGCAGGAGGGTTCTGTACTATTTTCATGTTGTCTTTTCAATTAGACAAAGTATTTTAGCCTCTACATTTATTACTCTTTTGCATGGTGGTAGGGCATTTTGCGAATGCCCGCCTGGCTAGCTAACACCCTTAAGTAGAAAATATGTCGCCAAGCACCTAACGGTGTGTTCCGGCAGCTGTCCTTGAGAGCCAGTAATTCTGGGTTAACCTGAACAACATCTTCGACCACATCATCAGTTACCATCTGGTGAGATAGTTTCCCTCTAATTATCAACAATATATCCAAAACTTTAGTAGATAAACATGAATTAACTTAGAAATAATGAGTATTTTTTTTCTGTCATTGGCTTACCTATGTAAGCTATTTAGCCGTGACACTGACATTCGAGACTAAAATATTCCATAGTCAAGACCGTGCTCAAATAAAGAGTTGGAAATTGACGCAATTTCGCTAATTATATACACATAATGATAACGATAACGCTTTGAAACAGTGTCAAGTGCAATTATATCGCACTTTCTACCATTTTGTACTGAAATGCAGCTAACAAGATACTTGTTACTGGATCAACGACCCAAAATGAGCCCAATTGATACTGATAATAAGACCCGCCGTTTTGGTCTACCTTGCTATCTCTTCCAAAATATTTTTATACATTTGGTGGCTTGGTCTCCTCGAAAGACTCGAGATAGTTCGATCAGTGAACGTCTCATGTATACACGAGAACAAAACTGGGCATCGGCAGCCGGAATTTAACCTCTGGAAGAATGAGGATGAGAAGAACTTGCGTGAGCTCTCGAAAACGAACAGTACCCAAATATTATTATGTTGACCTGTTTTGATAACCCAGTTTATATCAAATTCAAATAATTTATTTGCCAGAATACAAACATTTTATATTACATTTTGAGTTGTTGTACAAATGTGCTGCATTAGTATTCAGTCTGCAAGCAGACGTGCAAATGTTTGTCAAGTCGCAATAATTATTACTAAAATTAAATATTGTCAGTTAACATTTGTAAATCCCTTGAAATTCTAAATACTCTTTTACACTTTGACTTCGCACCGTGCGGCGACTGTGATTGGACGTGTGAAGTGTTTTTAATTTCAATAAAAAATTGTAAAGGTCGTAAAAGTACCGGTACACTCATTTTGTGCTGCTAATTGTTAACTAGTATCATTCTATCAATCAAT